>OY288208.1:10000000-11354249 GCA_958449745.1 Ochropleura leucogaster
TAAACCTAATACTGTAACCTAACTTTCATTGAACCTTTTCTTTGATTTCTTATGTCACTTGGTACTTTTTCAGTTTCGGCAATAGCAACATACAGTGATTTAATATTTTCATGGCAAAACGATTTCAATTTCTACCGCTTTTATATAAATTCGCCGTTAGTGTAGCTGTAGAGTGAGGAGTCTTTAGAAATATCAGATTTCACGGTCTGACAATGATTTTTAAACGTTTTTTAAACGCTAGCTAATTTTTGAAAATATTGCGAATATGTTTCTGTGTAACTATGTTGTCATACGTTATAAAAAATACTTTTTATAAGATTCTTGACTTTAACATTCATCTGGTGAGCTCAAAAACGATAGCCCCCATTCGTTATACGAGTAGACAAGTGCCAGTTACTTCAGGTCCGGCCCCGTCTTGTTCCGTTTCGCTTTTTGCGGTAATTTAAACACAATGCCTTTCCTTTTACCTAGCTATGCATCGATTATTCTCAGATTTAACTGTAGATTTCAGGTCAATGAGGCCATGCCAGGGCATGGCCATAAACTGAATTAATTTCATCTTGTGAGCATAGTTTCCTTGACTATAGTCGATTTTTACGATAAGAACAATCACGAGTACCTACTGGCAGGCAATCAAAGGCTACCCACATACTTGACCAGTACTTTCTGTATCACATCATCATGAGTACCTATACGTGTATAAACTGCAAGTCTCAAGGCCTGCTGGCCAAAATAAATTTATTTGGTCAGTACCTATTCATCAATACATAAATCAGAGGGTTTGTTTGAACGCTGTTCAGAAGCAACATTGTAAAACAAAAGACGGTCAAATGTAAATATTGTCACGTTTTTCGGCAAATTGTTGAACAAAAGTTGAACCTCGAAGGCGACGAGTTATTCAGTCTTATAACAGTTGTAAACAAGACGTGAGGTACAGTTAACATAACAGTTTCGTCTTCAGGCAAGGAATAAAAGTAAATTTACGCCACAAATCACAAAATGCGAGTAGCGCTAAACGTATTTAAAACATTAATTTGTTTGTGTCAATAGTTTAGCGATAGATTGAAACAGAATTGTGTTTTAATTACTCGGGTACATATTATGTTGGTTAAATTAGTCATGGGTAAGTAGGCAATAATAATACATAGGTGCACTCCACTATGATATCCAGCTGTATCTTCTAGCAACTTGGAGCTTACTTCAAGGGCTACGTGCCTGACGATATTGTTGCAGTCTTTTCAAATTAGAATAGGACTGATCTCGCGCTTTATAATGACGTCTTAGCTGGAAAAACGAAGAAGTTGGATAGGGTCTGCCAAAAAGATACGATTGATAATAATAAAAAAAACCAGTCGGGTTAAAAGGGTTTAGATTGACCACAAACTAGGCAAAGCCTGCGCACCACTAGATATAACTTGAGAATTTTCCATCACAAAAAAAACAGCTTATGTCCATTCTCAGGACAACCTGCATAGCTTCTGCATTAATTTATTTTAAGACCGAATATGGTTACTTCAAAAAATGAAGTGTTAGGTATGTTTCAGACACTTCATGAGAGTTTAGTTTACGGTTGAGCGACACTAATAAACCACACCCCACGACGACGACCGTACCTATATATTTTATCTTTTCTTAGTAATTTGGCGTTTTCTCCGCGCTTCGGGTTGCCGGCAAACAGGGTGGCGTATTTATTGCGAGTAAGTTTATATATGGCTTGTTACTACATGAAATTTATATGAAGGCAGCAAAAAAGATAGATATTATCTATCTGTTTAAATCACAGGTATCGAAAGTATAGGTTTTACACATGGCCCCAGCTATAAGAACGCCAACAAAAAATGGCGATGCACGATATTTTTCAGTAATTATGTTGAAACCACACGTCAATAGCTTAACCGTATAGTTCGGTACGGACCCCTTCGGGGGCTCGACATTCAAACCTCCGCTGGCTCGGTACTGGCCCCGAAAGGGGTCGGACATTTAAGTCATATGACCTCCTCATTATTTTTGTAAATATTTTATTTTCTGGTTAAAAAATAATATGGGTGTGCATTCATTAAGATAGTAGAATAAAAATCTCATATATAAACGTCATTAGAAGTTCTTTAATTATTGAGTAAGTTTCTTAATTATGTCTTATAAAATCCAAATGTGTAAATTACGAACATCGCCATTTTGATGGCAGTGTAGGTCGACGCTAAAAATCATAAAAAGTATGTTTTCGGACATTTAAACTCCATAATATTGGGTATGATTAACGTGTCCTTTTATTACGTGAAGAAATCACTCGTAATTGAACTTATATTAGCAATGGTAATGATACATTTTGAAATCTAAAGTCGAAGTATCGCGCCAATCGTACTTGTTTACATTTTTCATTCCACATTATATCACACGGACGCGAATTGATTCTATAACAAATGAGACAAATATCTTTTCAAATATTATAAATAACATGAACATGCCCAGATCTTATCGTAATTTGCAATAATAGGACCATTAACACGTAATATTCATAACCACTGCTAAATTCACTTTCGAAATTGACGTCCATTTTTTTTTTTAATTTTGTGATGTGTAAATGCGATTATTTCAATCGATTATTTTCTTGTAAATCAATCAATTCGAATAATTAAAATATCAGAAATTGATAGATGAAAATTAGAATAATTTTGTAATACGTGTAAAATACTATAAATATTGATAATAATATTTTTTACACCACTAAAACCGACTCAACAACAAACAGTAGAATCTGATCTATGGCTAAATTCGCGCCAATTTTATTTTCAGATAAAAATTCAAATAAGGAATGCGCTCGCTGTTCGAATTTATATTAAAATGTTTATTTGCTATTTTAGTAATAATTTGGTTTTGTACCTACTTTTAGAATGTGAATTGCAATTAGAAATAAATAAGGTTGAATATAGAACGACCTTATTATGATCATGGTCAGTAAAAAAAATCAGCCAAGATAAATTATATTTGTTCGACAAAATTGTTTTTAGTATGGTTGGATTAGTTATTTGGAAAGCGTTTTCATTCTTTCCTAAATCATGGCTCGTAGACCAAAGTATTCTTGGAGAGTGGAAGCCTTGGGGTAAAAATGGCCTAGAGGGAGACCACAATTGAGATGGAAGAAAAACCCCGGTACCCCGGGGTTTTTTTTGGGGTGGGAAATCATCAAATAACTTCCCCCGCTCCAGGCGAAGCGGGGGGGAGTGTCAGACTTTTACTGACTAATGTCCACCGATCGATGTTCCTTCTTTTACTCGGGGCTGCGGTATCTCTTTCGAACAACCCGCATCCCACTGGGGTTGCGGGTCTGACACTCCCCCCCGCTCCGCCCAGAGCGGGGAAAGTGAGGTGCCACGTCACCTACCACCTGACGCAGATCCTCACCGAGCACGAAGGTTTCGGGACGTTCCTGCACATCATCGGGCGGGAAGAAACACCCAGGTGTCACCAATGTGACTATCGCCCGGAGGACACGTTGGAGTACACAGGCAATCTGCTCTTTTGAGCGGAGCACCGCTCTGTCCTGGAGGAGATGGTGATGTTTGAAGGAGAGAACCTCAAGCCAGCCACCGCGGGAGACGCTACAGGGATTGGGCGCCGCGAGACGACAACGACTTTTTTTAAAAAGTTTAACAGGAGCGGATATTTGATGATTTCCCATCCAAGTGGCGCAAGACCGATATAAATAAGTTCCTAATGAATTCCTGAGAAGTTTATGAGAAGGCCTCTTTTAAATTCCTAAAGAAGTCCTTACATTCAAAAAATAGAGATACACTATTTAAAAATACTTTTTAGGGTTCCGTACCTCATAATAAATAACACAACCCAAATATCAAATCTGTGGTCCCTTGAAGCTGTAAAAAAACAACCCTCCAAGTCTACGCAGAGAAAAGATGAGAGAAAAAAGATGTCGTGAGTTTGTACGGAACCCTTGGTGCGTGGGTCCGACTCGCATTTGGCCGGCCTATTTTTAATAAATGTTAAGAAATATTTTAAATGGATGCTAAATCGCTTACTGCTACGCAAAGGTCTCCTTATTAGCGTGACCTACAAAATTGGTTGCCGCGAAACCGTTTGACAGCAAATGTGCCTACCAAATCTTGGCGCATAACAAAATAATTAAAACCATAACAAAAAAGCACGAGACAAAATGCTGTTGTCTTTCTTTTCTAATCGATATAATAGATATTTGTACAACTATAATATCTATACTAGAGTAATATGCCATCTCCATAGGTAAATTCCTCAATGGTCCCAAAACTTTTTTGAAAGTTTACTCTATTACGATTATCGATTAGGTTGAATGCAACTTTTTAATCGTAATGATGGAACTTAGTTTTACGGTCAGCACTAAAAAATGTCATATTGCAACACATTTTGTAGTATTTTTTGTCGAGATTTGTATCGTGTTTTTTTATTAATTTATATGTAAAATGGCAAAAATAAGAATGCAGATGGAATGTCACTGTTTTTATTTTGGATTTCCGATTTTATTATCAAAGGGTTATCTTATGTATGTGCATTATTTCCAGCGTTTTTAAAGTACCTAATTTTTGGAAGGGTGTAGTAATATGTATTTTACACACATTTTACAATAGATCGACGCTGTTTTATCGACCATAGGAGGTTTTTAGGGTTCCGTAGTCAACTAGGAACCCTTATAGTTTCGCCATGTCTGTCTGTCCGTCCGTCCGTCCGTCCGTCCTCGCTTAATCTCTGTGACCGTTAGCACTAGAAAGCTGAAATTTGGTACCAATATGTATATCAATCACGCCGACAAAGTGGTAAAATAAAAACTGGAAAAAAATGTTTTATTAGGGTAGCCACTCTATATGTAAAGTGGGAAGTGATTTTTTTTTTAATTTCAACCCTATCGTGTGATATATTGTTGGAAAGGTATTTAAAAATGAATAGGGGTTTTCTAAGATCATTTTGTGATAATGTCATTAATTTCGGAAATAATCGCTCCAAAAGTAAAAAACAATGTGTCCCCCCCCCTCTAACTTTTGAACCATAAGTTTAGAAAATATGAAAATAATCTGAAAAGTAGAACTTTATAAGGACTTTCTATGAAAATTATTTTGAACTTGATTGACACAACAGTTTTTGTACAAAAAAGACAAAAAGTTGTACAAAATAATTTCTGGACTAAGTTTGTAGTATAATCGTATATGCAAGCATTTTTTGTAACTTTGTTTACATATTTTATTATCCTGAACGTATCTTTTTTCAAACAAAAAAAGAATTATTGAAATCGGTTCTCACAATCCAAAATTACCACCGAAATTGCACATCTTTGTATTAATTAGTAACCCAATTCCCCGAGAGATGGCGCTGTAGGTACTTATTACATTGGATCGGGTATTACCGAATTGTTCGGTTGGCCTCATAACTGGGAACACTTATTGTGACGGACGGGAAACTGCGGAACCCTACACTGAGCGTGGCCCGACACGCTCTTGGCCGGTTTTTTGGAAATATAAATCTCAAATTTATCGTATGAAACAGCCGCTGTGACTTATCTTTAATAACAAAATTGAATGCTGTAAATTGATGAAAATTCTTGAATTTCATGACAATTCGCGTCACCCCACCGATTCAACTGATGTGTCATGTGTCAAAATCCTGTCGTGCATAGTGGTTAATGTTCATACGATTAAAAACAAATGCTGTATGAAAATGTCGTGTTGTCCATACATTAAGTAATTTTACACTGCAATAAAACATACAGCCGTGTGAATAATAGTTTAACGTAACATAGACATAGTATCGGAAATTGAATAATCTATCGATACCTCAACTATCTGCGGATATTTTTACACAAATTTCCGTAGCAGTGAGCATCTAAGTTATTAATTGTCTCAACTTTCTGACAGGTAGCGTAATATTGATTAAAAAGGGTCCCAAAACTTTGATATATTACGCTCGTTTAAATCACTGTCTATTATTTATTACAATATTATAAAACCTTACGAGCCATGAAGGTTTTCAGAATGATTTATTCAACGTATTACCTGCGAATGTTGCATGTTATTATTTTTGTTTTTCTTATTAGATAGATACTTTACCTGGGTCTACGTATTTTCCGACATATATAAATATTTATAGGTTTTCGTGAAATTAAGTATTTTTTGACATTGGCGTACGATTTCACAAACACGGCAAGAAATACAATAACTGTTTTTCGAAATTCACGGCTTGGTTTTATGCCGTGTCAGCAAGATAAAAAATTAAAACTCTAACAGTTCAGTGTTTGTACTTTGAAAACAGTTACGTACCGGTAGACGCTAATGATTCGAAGTCGAAGTGCAATGTAACAAAGCGGCATTTTAGTCGTCTCAGCCCTCAAACAACTCAGGGAGTGCTAAGAGGCAAGAGGCAGTGACTTGGAATCGCGTGAGCTTTTATTGTAATTGCGCTCTTAAAGTACGTGTTTCATAGCTCAAATAGGGCTGAAAACATTTGATACGTAAGACGATGCATGTAGGTATGTCAAGAATGGTAATTTACCTATTTTCTGTTTGAGTGCAGGCTGTTGTTTGTAGACAAAGATAGACGAAATAGGTTTTTAAATGTTAGTAGTGGTGGTGACCGACATACTCGGAATGAGTCATATTAAATGGAATATGCGTTTTTACTTCGACATCCAAAAAGATGGAGCTTATGTTTGCGTGTATGTATTTTATTAAATGTAGGTAATATAGTCATAATTCCAGTGTGTATGGCTAGATTTTGAAGATTGTTCTTATAATGTTTAGGAAATAACGCCAAGTTGTAGTAGTACTCCTCAAAGATAATTACCTCCTGTTATACTATTGCAACCTGCACATCATTGACCATAATCATTTATACGCGAGACTAAGCGGACGTGTTTTTCGTTGATTATAACGATATTGATTTGAGTAATTACGAATAATGTTATTGCAATAATTTGTTGAGTCAGTGTTTTGTGTTAATGTCGAGTGTGACTAACAAACCTTTTTCGTTGTGAAAGATGAACTAGATAGTTTTTAGATAATCAGCGTTTTCGGTGTTAGAAGAATGTCGAACCCAGGAGATAGCCCCTTCGGCCGCAGCAAATTGGTAAGACGAAGTCCCCCACCGACGCCGCCGCATGCCGATCAAAATCAGACGAGAGAACCAATACCGCCAGCAGCCACGGAGAACGAACTACCGGCTGAAGTCGTTTCTACGTCGGAGATTCAGAGATGGCTAGGGTCCATCGACACAATTTTGACTGAAATTTGCTCGATTGTGGCGGAGGGAAAAATGAATTCCGACCAAAAACTCCGTGTCACCAATCTCTGTCGAAAAGTGAACCATGGGACGTCTCAGATGGGTGTGTTGTACCAATCTCTGAAGCAAAAGTCCATCCAAGCGCACACAACCATCCAGCACCTTCAACTGCAGCAGAATGTGGCGGATTCTCTCTGTCAATTTAAAGAAGTCGTGGAAACGAAAATGAGCCGAAACGAACCAGCAAATACTTCCTATGCTAGCATGGTGAAGAAAGGCTCTGATAAATTTATACGCCCACTAAATATCAGTGCAGTCGCTATTTATCCCAGCGACAAAACTAAAACCAGTGACGACACCAAAACGTTGGTACAAAAAATTATCTCGCCTGAGGAAATGAAACTCCATGTCCGCGGACTAAGAAAAATTAGAAACGGAGGCGTCATCATAAGCACCGATAATAAAGACGACATCGACAAATTAAAAAGCTCACAGAAGCTAGTTTCCTCAGGCCTTACAATTGAAGAGCCATCCAAACGCCGTCCTAGGATTGCTGTTATTGGTGTCCCCGTTGCTCTAACAGAAAAAGAGGTGTTTGATTGCATTTTCTTGCAAAACTTGGCCGATAAATTGCCGAACATCACTCGTGAGTCCTTCGTAGAAACTATAAAATTGAGCCATAAGTCAGGAAGAAAAGAAAGACCTACTTGCAACTACATATTGGAAGTTCCTGCTAATATCAGGAAAGTTATGATTGATCAAGGAAGAATTTTCATAAATTGGACGTCATGTCCAGTAAGAGACTTCACTATTGTGACCAGGTGTTTTAACTGCCAGCAGTTCGGACATGCAGCCAAATTTTGCAGAGAAACGAGCTCTACTTGCAACTTCTGTGGCGAAACCGGACATTCTTTCAAGGAGTGCACTAATAAAGATTCTACACCTCAATGTGCGACCTGCAAACGCTTCAAGAGAAAGAATGATCATCCAACTGGTGATGTAAATTGCCCAGCACGTAAATATGCAGAGGACAACTACATTAACTCTATTGACTATGAGGGCGCCTAGGAGCGCCGCCGAATAACAAGTTAATTAAGCACATAGATAGTAGGTTAACCTTTACATATAATTTCCTTTTTATGGCCAATCAGCTAATTTTTGATCTAGATAATTTTTCCGTGTCTGAAGCAAAAACTTGTAATGTGGAGGAATGCAAAAACATAGTCTATACTGGGGATAACACACTCAATATACTTACACAAAATATTCGTAGTATAACCCGAAATTTTAACGGTTTCCAAGTATTGCTGCAAGATCTTGATATATGTTGCGACATTATCGTTCTAACAGAATGTTGGTTGTCCAAACAAACGGCAAATTTACCAACTCTCGATGGCTTTAATCTTCACAAAAGCGATAAAACATTCAACCAGAATGATGGCGTCGTAGTTTATATTAAAAATAATTTAAGAACATTAGTAGATGAACCTTATTTTCCAGACTGCAACTGCTTAATAATTAAAATTATTCCCGATACAGTAATATTGGCTATTTACAGGCCTCCATCCCAGGGTATTGATGGGTTTTTGGACTCGCTTAACACTAACTTAGGTAAATTATCTTCATTTAAAAATATCATACTGGTAGGTGATATCAACATAAACACAGCTACTGTAAAACTCGACACTCATGCACATAAGTATCTCAATATTTGCTCATTTCATGGTTTATTACCAGCTCATTATCATCCAACCCACCAGAGTGGCTCCTGCCTAGATCATATCCTTATAAAATCGAAAAGCCCATCAAAAACGTTGGTTACTAATTCATCCTTGACCGATCATCAAGCTGTTTTACTAACGTTACAAATAACTTCACCTAGAAATAAATGCATGCGTAGCTATACTAAACTCAACATGACGAGTCTCGAAACTGACTTACGCGGTATTAATTTTGACCCCGTTTATAACTCACATGACCCAAATGATTCCCTACAATATTTTGTAGATTTATTGCAATCTGCGCTTAGGAAAAATACGTTTACCAAAATAATACCTAGCAAGTATAGTAACATTAAACCATGGATTACGCCCGGACTGGTTCGCTGTATCAGACAAAGAGATAAACTCCACCGAAAATCGAAAAATGCACCGGATAATAAACTACTATCAATTACATACAAACGGTATAGGAATTTCTGTAATAATCTGTTGAAGAAGTTAAAAAACCAATATGATCAGAGTCAACTACAGAAAGCAGGTAAAAACAGTAAGCTTATATGGAAATTCATAAAAGCTAACACTAATAGATCAAAAAATTCCGAACCAGCCCTTGATCTTCTATCTTTTGAGCTAAGCCCTACCGAAGCAGCAAATAAAGCTAACAACTACTTCATTAACGTAGGAAAAAACTTAGCAGAGAAAATCTTACCTTCTAGTAATTCCATTCCAAGCCAAACTATGACATACGCAACACAAAACTCTTTCGTCATATTAGATACCGATGTTAATGAGGTAGTAGGTATAATAGATGGATTAAAGGAAATTTGTGCCCTAGGGTGTGACGACATACCTAATAGCATACTCAAAAGATTTAAATACCTCATTGCCCCTCCTTTGACACACATTTTTCAGCTATGTTTAACAAAAGGAGTATTTCCTAAATTGCTTAAAAAAGCCCTTGTTACCCCTGTGTTTAAAGCTGGAGATAAAAGTTGTGTAAATAACTACAGGCCAATTTCGGTTCTAACAGGCCTCTCAAAGATACTAGAAAAAATTATAAACTCTAGATTAATAAAATATCTTGAAAGTAATAAATTGCTTTCTGATCATCAATTTGGTTTTAGGCCTAAAAGATCTACAAGCCAAGCTGTTCATCGTCTGACTAATTTTATAAGCACTAACCTAGATAACGGCATGCACACAATAGGGATATTTTTAGACCTAGCCAAGGCTTTTGATACAATTTCTTGTACCTTGCTTTTATCCAAGCTGGAGATGATGGGAATACGGGGTGTACAATTGCAACTGTTGTCTGATTACCTCAGCGACCGCCATCAGTGTGTAAAAATAGGTCAGTGCATCAGTTCTGAGCTTAAAAATACCTGTTACGGAATCCCACAAGGCAGTATTTTGGGTCCTACCTTGTTCTTAATATATATAAATGACCTATGCAATTTGACACTCCAAAATGGTGTCATTATGTCATATGCGGATGATACAGCTCTACTGTTCGCAGCTAAATCAACAGTCGACGTCTATGATGTTGCACAGAAAGGTTTCAATACTGTGTCTAACTGGCTTCATAAAAATCTCTTAACACTAAATATAAACAAAACAAAATACCTATTATTTACAATGAGAAACGCTTATCCAACTCTTACTAATCTAAGCATTCAAGCGCATAACAATTGTAATTTACATAATGCTGACATTGCATGCACTTGTCCCACTTTAGCGAAAACAGACCATATCAAATATCTAGGTATTACGATTGACTCAAATCTGAACTTCCGCAAACACATCGATTTATTATGCACCAGAGTGCGTAAACTAATCTACATTTTCAAAAACTTACGTCACATTGCCCATTTTAGATTAATTAGGCAGGTTTATTTGGCTTTGTGTCAATCTATTATTACCTACTGCATAACATCCTGGGGTGGTGTCGCTAAATCAATTTTGCTGCCCCTAGAACGCGCCCAACGAGCAGTTTTAAAGGTTGCTACTTTTCGTCCTTTCAGATTTCCTACACATCAGCTGTATATAGCATGCAAGGTGCTAACAGTGCGTCAATTGTTTGTTTTGAACGTAATCTTATTACAACACACTGAACTTTATTTTAACCCAGTACCCTCAGATAGGAGGAGAAAAGATTTGGTTTGTGCTAACCTTCGGACGAAACATGCTTTTGCTAATCGTTTTTACTTATTTTTGGGACCCTACTTATATAACCAGTTTAACAGAGTACTAAATATTTATAGTTTAAGTTATAATAGATGTAATCTACTAGTTCAGGAATACCTGGCAAAACACAATTATGCAGACACGGAAAAACTACTAGAAATTGTAAAATAAAGTCTGAATGTACACACTCTAATAAAAGTCTCACTGTTTACCTTATCTACTCTATCTATTTTAACATTATTCGTTAATTTATTTCAACATAATATTATATCTTACATTCGATAAAATAACATAATATTTAATATTATATACCTAAATAATTACTTGATAAGTCGTTGAAAATAATATGTCTTCTCTAATAAGTTAGCTACTAAGAAATTTACTAATGTCCTCTTTTTAAATGTATGACGTAAATTGATGGCCTGAAACACAGGTTTTCATAAACCTAGATCAGGCAGGTCTACATTATAGTTAGAATTAATTTTCCTCTATGACGATTAATGTAAATCATAGTTTTTACTTATACTTGAATAAATTTATTATTATATTGACCGTCTGGGGGTCTGGCGAGTCTTGGAGTCAAAATAAGCGACTTCTCAACGGCGACAATGAGTTTACCTTATTTTCAGATAAGTTTCTATTGTTTGTTCTCATTTTAGAAAGCTTTAGCAGACCGTTTCTTAATAAATATATATATTTTTTTAATAAATTCTCTTTCGAGAGTGTGAGAGGACAGAGTAGGACTCTTAATAAATAAATATCTTGGGACAGCTCACACACGGCTATCTGATCCCAAGCTAAGCAGAGCTTGTGTTATGGTAACCAGACAACTGATATACATACTTATATAATTTATAAATACATACATATTATAGATAAATCACACCCAGACACAGAACAAACAATCATGCTCTCACACAAAGTTTGGGTGGGAATCGAACTCACGACACACACACTACACTGTCTATTATACGAACTTTTGTAACCATATTTATTAGCAAATAAATGTTTGACTTTGACTTTGACCTCCGGCTCAGCAGTCAGGGCCACTAACCACTAGACCAACAGGCCCGTCACAAGGTCGTTAATAACCGTTACGAGCTTAATCTGATAGTTGCAGTACAAAAAAACCGACAATTAGTGTTTTTTTGGAAGTCGGTTTTTATTTGCATATTATTAGGATTTTTTTTTCGGTCTTTTTGTTTGTGATGGTACCTATCTCAAACAAATTCTAATCGAGAATTCATTTACTATTACTACTTAAGTATAAGCATATCATACACATAAATTAAAAGAAAATATATATATATATAT
The DNA here is from genome assembly GCA_958449745.1 of Ochropleura leucogaster. NCBI lineage: Eukaryota > Metazoa > Arthropoda > Insecta > Lepidoptera > Noctuidae > Ochropleura > Ochropleura leucogaster. The sequence goes on from OY288208.1 coordinate 10,012,474, forward strand.
ATATTACAGAAGAATACTCATAAACTACCTATGCAATGTAGATACAATTGATAAGGCACCTTCCGGAAAAATGACGGAGAAATCGCTTAAAAAACATACAAAAAAATACAGTCGAATTAGGAATCTTCTCCTTTTTAGGGTTCCGTAGTCAACTAGGAACCCTAATAGTTTCGCCATGTCTGTCTGTCCGTCCGTCCGTCCGTCCGTCCTCGCTTAATCTCTGTGACCGTTAGCACTAGAAAGCTGAAATTTGGTACCAATATGTATATCAATCACGCCGACCAAGTGGTAAAATAAAAATTTGAAAAAAATGTTTTATTAGGGTAGCCACCCTATGTGTAAAGTGGGAAATGTTTTTTTTTTTAATTTCAACCCTTACGTGTGATATATTGTTGGAAAGGTATTTAAAAATGAATAGGGGTTTACTAAAATCATTTTTTGATAATGTCAATAATTTCGGAAATAATCGCTCCAAAAGTAAAAAACAATGTGTCCCCCCCCCTCTAACTTTTGAACCATAAGTTTAGAAAATATGAAAAAAATCTGAAAAGTAGAACTTTATAAGGACTTTCTATGAAAATTATTTTGAACTTGATTGACACAACAGTTTTTGTACAAAAAAGACAAAAAGTTTTACAAAATAATTTCTGGACTAAGTTTGTAGTATAATCGTATAATTATGCAAGCATTTTTTGTAACTTTGTTTACATATTTTATTATCCTGAACGTATCTTTTTTCAAACAAAAACAAAATTATTTAAATCGGTTCTCGCAATCTAAAATTGCACGTCTTTGTATTAATTAGTAACCCTATTCCTCGAGAGATGGCGCTGTAGGTACTTATTACATTGGATCGGGTATTACCGAATTGTTCGGTTGGCCTCATAACTGGGAACACTTATTGTGACAGACGGGAAACTACGGAACCCTACACTGAGCGTGGCCCGACACGCTCTTGGCCGGTTTTTTTTAAGTCGGTTTAAGACATTTACGACAGACAGCTCTTCAGCAATTAAGGGATAATAAGGCCTCAGATATTACCAATTGTCGTCGTCTTAATGAAAAAGAAAATGCTCCAACGATTTTCTTAACAACTTTTATGTGGGTATACCTATGTTTGTCATTGGAGAAATCCAGTGTATTGCTTCATTAGTTCCCACATTATTAAAGGAACGGATTAATACTATAAACGGGTATTATACGTAAGTATGTAGTATCAGGTTTACGTGTAAATCCCAGTAGACAGTTATCAAAGGGAATACCAATTTCAGAAGCAATTACCGATATGAATGTTATCATCGTTCTATAGTTTACTGTTGTGTAATGAGTTACTTTGGTGATTAGATACCTATTTACTTATCTCTCTTGGTTGTACCAAATACGAACCGATACCTCACATTTTAATTTGTTTCAGGTGATACACATTAATTACAATGATATAAATATTTTAGCACCCATTCTAGTCTATTATACATATTTATTAAACCACCTCAGTGTAGACTCTCCTCTTAATAAAATCAGGATTGATTATTTATTATTGATCAGCGATATTGGTTTACTGAGAGCAATATTATAATTCCTAACTGTTGAACAATTTTATTGGTTTGACATCAAGGGATTAAAAATCGTTTCAGAATCTAAATAAAATACCGTTAGAGTAGTAGCTGTTGCTGTGTGCTGTGTCGGTGCGTTCGTATTCCTAGCGGGTCTCACAGACTGTAAGCAAACAGAGGGGCTCGCCAGGCCCCCTGCCTGCCAGGGTTGCAGGTTGTTCGAAATACATACCGCGGCCGCGGAACACAAACGGTAAAAGAAAGAACATATTAGGTACATTTTTATTAAAAAAAAGCCTGGCCTGCGGGCCAGCCAAAAAGTATCTAAGTAGGTATGTAGTTGCCGGTCGAAAATAACTCTCTCATTACCAACTTCGGTGTCTTATATCCAGACAGTAACTTAGTACCTACTTCGACTAATTGCGGCTTGGTCGTAGGAACTTACATGACATCTATTTCGACGATTCATTACGCAATGGCATAATGCAGGTTAACTAAATAAAACGTGCTCCAAAATAGTGACTTTGTATAAAAATAAGTAGAAAACGTGTGAATGGAAAATATGTTTAAAGTCAATAAGTCCCAGGAAGCTGCTGGGATCCCTCCACGTTTCAGTTTTCCCATGGACTTACTACATTCTACTAATATTATAATCTCACTTCCTACTATAATCCTACTAATATTAATATTATAAATGCGAATGTTTGTGAAGATGTATGGATGTTTGTTACTCTTTCACGTTTATAGTCTGCAATAATACATAGGATACTTTTTTTATCATCACGCGGGCAAAGCCGCGGGCGCCAGCTAGTATGTGTGTAAACGACAGATTTCTAGTGAAATTCTCCTTAAAATCCGGCTTTAAAGTGAATAAATAAAATCCAAATAAGTCTTTCCCTATGCAGTGTTTGCATTTTCGGAATTGATTGCTCGGGTCATTGAGAAATCATAGTGCAAATATTCACATAGACATCTGTACATATGTGAAATAAATTAATGGTTTTCGTTCCCGATTCCTTGGTTCGTTTTCAAAAACCAATGTGCCAATTTAAGTGAACAGTTTAAATATTTACACCATGTTTCCTTGGGTGGAAAAGGACACGAAGATTAAAAATTACGTGAAATTGCAAATCGTTCTTGCTCAATTCGTTTCCAGTTCAAATACTCTTCTTAGGCTTGAATATAAATGATATTAATTGTCAACATCAATGTACAGTATTTAAAACTTAATGTTCGAAATGTTACTAAAGTAGCTAAACTGTTCAAATGTGTTTTGTAAGTAAATCTTTAACCGACTTCAAAAAAGAGGAGCTTCTATGTTCGACCGTTTTTTTAAATTCCTTGTTAATATGTTTATTCTATTAAAACCCTAAATCACAGTTCTAGCACTAAATTACCAAGTTAAACTCTACCTTAGTTTATTTCGGAATAGGTCGATACATACTATTAGAAGGTATAAATATATAACATCAAGCCTGTAAACCATGACCCCTCAAGGTTTACAGGCTTATATATAGGCATTAGATTTTAATAATCGGAATTAGATTAGATTAGATTATATATAGGCAGTAGTGTACACAAAGAACACCCATATTTAATTCAGTTATGTTAAAGTCCCATATAATTATTCTTACTTAATAATATAAAAGCGAAAGTGAGTTTGTTTGTTTGTTACGTCTTCACGCCTAAATGGCTTTACCGATTTTGATGAATTTTGGTACAGAGATAGTTGGGACCCTGGAGACGGATAAGGCTAACTCTTTTTTTTAAGTGAGGAATGAGGGAGAAAGAGGTAAGAAAAGGGAAAACTTAGCTTTGCTATTACAATAAATAAGGCGCTAGGGCAAAAACTGCAGGTAGCAGGTACCTGCAAATCAGGAAAGGGGAACTGTATTACCCCAAATTTAACGCGAGCGAACCCGTGGGCAAAAGTTAGTAGGAAATAAGTCTACTTCCATCAACCGTACACAAATCTAGACTTCGTGGCTGCCATAGAGAAATTATTTGCGGTAAAACTCTATAACACTTTGCCCGAGCTGGGAATTGAACTTGGGACCTTATGCTCAGCAATCGCGCTTGCATGCGACCAAGCAGGCAGTAATAATATTTTTTTTAACGTTGCCCCACACTAGTATTTCTCCTGTATCGTGGCTGCGTTTACAAACATTTAAACTCAAATACTTATATATAATGTGTAATTGGATTGGTACAAAAATGCGTTGCTTTGTCTGTAAAGAAAAGTTTATTTCAATACACTTTTAAATCGAGTTATACATAAAAATAACAGTGTTTTAATATAATAAAAGGACAAACCTGCAAAGAAACGACATTTAAAGTTTGTACCACTTCCTTTCTTTACAATAACAATTAAGAGTTTTACTTCTATTTAATTTTATGAAGATTCATGGTCTTTAACATAGATAAAATACAGCAGAGCTCTGTGACATAACTGACAGCGTGGAAGACGGCAAAGTCTCTAGTAAAGAGGAAATACATTTATTTTCCTTACATATATAAAACCAAAATATATATATATTTATATTTATGCTGATAACTGATAGGTACTGTTATTCACTTGGAAACCGTTTACAAAAGATATACCCCTTTTATCATTAAAGGCTGGCAACAATCCTTTAGCTCGCCCCTATCTAAGACCACACCGGGACTCTTTGTATTTAGATTATAATCAATAACCTTCCCGCATTGAGGAATAACCTCCATTCTTTGTATTATTCTTAAACAGTATTGTTCAAATTATTTATATAAAGTTGTTAGATATCGTTTATTAAATACACTTTGTGTTGGTAACTGAGAGTTGAGTAATTAATTAAAATTTGTTTATAGCGAGTTCGACTTAGTCTTAACGGGCACGTTTCTTGATAAGTAGACTATTAATAAGTAGACACGCGGGCTAAGCCACGGGCGCCAGCTAGTAAGCTAAAAACCTACAGTGCTTAGTTTGAATCTCATCAATGATCTAATCGAGTTTGTAGAAGAATACACCTATCTCGGACAGATCATATCTCCTACAAACGATTCATCTAAAGAGGTCCAAAACAGAGCATGGAAGCGATACTAGTACCTAAAAAAAAACAATCAATACCAATTACGTTAAAAACCAAAGAGTTCAACTCGTGTATGTCTCCTACTGTGACTTAAAAAGTAGTGCTTGGTTAAAGGCCATGTTTGGCAAACGTAGCCAAACATGGCCTTTAACCAAGCACAACAATAATAAATTACAAATATGCCAACACAACATGGAAAGAAGTATGCTTAATGTTAAGAGAAAGGACAAACTAAGCTTAACACATGGGAAAACAAAATTAGCGGACATATATAGACAAAATAAAAAAAGCTAAAATGAAAATGGGCGGGCCACTTAATAAGGGACAAGAAAGAGAAATGGGCAAAGCTGGTAGCCGAATGGTACCCGAGAAAAAGGAAAAGGAAGAGAGGACGCTCGATACGAAGATGGCTGAACGGATGACGACGATATTAAAGCTTCAGAGGGGTCTTTGTGGAAAAGAAAAACCCATGATCGCGAAACGTGGAAGATTATGGGGGAAGCCTATGCGAAAGCAAAACAATCATTGGAAACCGATGTCGAATAAATATATTTTTTTTAAGTAAATTTTGTGTAACTAAATGTAAGATTGTTAATAAAGGCTATTTTATATATTTACTAGCTTTTGCCCGTGGGTTCGCTCGCGTTAAATTCGGTAGCGCCTTATGGATTTGTAATAGCAACGCTAAGTTTTCCCGTTTCGTCCCTCTTTCTCCCTCATATCCCACTCTTTCTAAAAAAAAGCCTAGCCTATGTCCGTCTCCTGGTTTACAACTATCTCTGTACCAAAATTCATCAAAATCGGTATAGCCTGAAGAGGTAACAAACAAACTTATTTTATTAGGCTTTTATAATGAAGTAAGGATTTATCGTACAAAACTACAGGAGTGTTTGTTTACAAAAATCTGCTGGTGTGTATTGAGATAACATCTCAGCTAAAAATAATCCCATGTTGTTAGAAAGAACGAATTACTTAGCATTGAATAAAACCTTCCCGTTTTTGTTGTGATCATGCATATTGTATGTGGAAGATAATATGTCTTCTATGCACTCGTTTCAAGGCTAAAATAAACTGTCGGAGGTTAGTTCTACTGCTACCCTACTATGACATCTTAAAGCAATTCTTATTCCGCTGAAGGAAAGAGACAGAGCTATACAGGGTGTCTAGCACCATCTCTAGCAATTCTTATTCCACTGAGTGCAGTGGAATAAGAATTGCTATAAGATGTCATAGTAGCCCTTCAGCTCTACAAGCAGCATTAAACAGAATTTACAAAATAATTTAAAATCTTCACCAACAGCGCTCTCCTGTTGGGTACTTTCGGCGTTGTACAATATTAAATCTAACGGAATATTCTGGAGTTTCAAGTTCCATTTTCAACAAGGTTGTAGAAGTGTCAAACACTATCAGAAGTTTTGGGTGAAACTTGAGGAATTTTCGTGGCAAAATTGTGCCTTAATTGTCGTAGTTAATAGTGGTGTTCTCTATTTTAACACAACTTGTATACAATGTTTGACGACACGGTTGGGGCAGTGGCCGAGCGATCGACTGCTGCGCTGCGTATCGCGGGTTCGATCCCCGCACGGAACTAATATTTTTATGGCCTACAGATAGTTGTTCCGTGTCTGGCTGTTTGTGTATATGGGTTTAAATGTTTATAAACGCACCCACGATACAGGAGACATCCTAGTGTGCGGCAACGTTTAAAAAAAAAAATGTTCTATGCTAATGTAAAATTAGCAGTATTTACTTATTTAGAATTAAAAAGCCAAGTGCGAGTCGGACTCGCGCATGGGCTTTCGAGATTCAAAGTTCCGTATTAACTTGAGACTAGTACAGCCATATCTCCAAGCTCCACGGGACCACCAACGTGAGTAATTATGGTTTTGATCAACTCGATCAGTGTTGCCAATCCCAAAAAACAATAACTTGCCAAAAAAAAAGAAAACAGTAGGTAAAGTAAAAAAGGCAGATTTTATACTTTTGCTTATATAATTAAACAATAAACAATTTTCTTAGTTAACAGAACGCACATACATTGATATTTAATAATGACAACAACAAAAAAACTAAAATTAAAGTAAAATTTTTTTTTCAGTTTCATTGTCAATTGCCTCATCTTCAGTATTTTCACACTCATTATTATTACACAAAACAATAGGCCTGTAGCTGTCATTCATAAACTGGGATTTCATAGGTGGAGCTGAACGTCAGTTGAAAAACAGTAAAAATTAGGAATGAAACAGAAAACAAGGACATCAATGTGAAAACAGCAAATCTACTGTTAAAACAGCAGGGTTGGTAGCACTGAACTCGATACAACGCGTTCTCGTAATAAAGGTTTTTGAGAAACTGTCAGACAGACAGACAACAAAGTGATAGCATAAGGACACCCTAGAAAAGTACTTTGATAAGAACTATTTCTGTTGATTGGTTGATAGTGTTACTGTTTTTAATGGCTTGGTACCAATCAACATTAAGTCAAAGACTCAAATATTTATTTAAAGTGAAAGTGTTGTAATCTGTGGTTGTAGGTAATGCAGCGTTCAGACAGGAACTTGTCTCTAGTTTAAAGTCAAAGGATTCTTGAAAAGTTTTCCGAAAGTTTAATTCAAAGAACAATGTTTAACTTCCACAAAATGTCTGTTGTGCTTCGTGAAAATCTGTGTTCGGATTTTTTGGATTAACGAAATGTACTGGAAAACCTACAATAATAATAATGGCTGGATTAGGTTTTTAAATTACGAGTAAAGTTAAGCGAATTTAAGGTTCATAAAATTCATAAGTCCCAGTTACTGTTTTGAGGATATAAATAAAAGCTTTTTATTGTTTTTAACAGCTATTCGACTCGTGAGTTGCCAGGATTTTTGTAATGTTTGAATTTGTTAAAGTACCTACCGGACGGGCCGCCATGCCACCGTTGCTGTCGCGTAGTTAGCAGTTTCAAACAATTCTACTACCTACCTGCCGCACAGATGCGTATTTGCCTTTAGGCCTAGAGGGCCATGGCCTATGGGCGGTAGACTGAAAAGAGCGACTTGCACGTAATAATAATAAAATAAAATATAAAAAAGATAGCAGACCAGAGAAAACTGGTCTGCTATATCTTATGGGTGCTAATTATGCAGTTACTAGAAGGATCCCGGTGACTGGGACCGCAATCAACTCGAATGGCGGTTCCAGTTGACGGATCAATAAATTTTTAATATTTTACCTAATATCCTTACTAATATTATAAAATGAGTTTGTTTTCACACCTAAATGGCTAAACCGATTTTAATGAATTTTGGTATAGAGATAGTTGGGAGCCTTTTTTAAAAAAAAATTGGGAGAAAGAGGGAAAAATGGGAAAACTTAGCTTTGCTATTACAATAAATAAGCCGCAAGGGCAAAAAGTACAGGTAGCAGGTACCTGCAAATCGGGAAAGGGAAACTGTGTTACTCCGAATTTAACGCGAGCGAAGCCGCGGGCAAAAGCTAGTAGATAAATAAAACAATCCATTGTTCAGGCCAAAAATAGTCCAGTCAAACGAAAAAAAATTGGAAGCAATTAGGAAATGTCTTGTTTTGTTATTATATATTTACTAATGTGACTATTCAATTGTTTGGCAGCATTGTTTGTTTTGTTTGGTTCCCCATAAATTTACCTGCGAATGAATTAACATTTATCTTTGTAATTTCTGCACTCATGGCTGATTCTTAAATGACAAAAGTACAGCCAGCCATCATCGACCATTTTCCGTGGGAAATGGGAAAAAGCCGAACAAAGCTGAGCGTGTTCCCTTCCTGATTGAGTTATGTTGACGCCCGGTTACTTCGCTTTGTGCAAAAAACCCTAGTTTGAAGTGTAAATTACGACCTACTATTTTAAAAAGTTTAAAAAATCAGTCCGGAAATTGAAGACCGGTTGAGTCCGCTGCCCCTATATTTTCTATTCTCAGGGGTTGCGGGTCGTTCCGGTTTTGCGGGTTGTTCGAAAGAGGTTCTGCGGCCCCGAAACATAAAGGGCAGTAGAAGGAACATGTGTGGGTTTTAGTCAGTACAAGTCTAATATTCCCCCCCGCTCCACCCAGAGCAGGAGAAGTTAGTTGATGGTTAACCACTTCCAAAAAAGGGGTAAAATGACAAAAACACCATGGATAAATGACTTTTTACGACCTTCATATTTTTAAACGACCAATATAATGGCATCCCACACCATAGTATTTACACAATAAAAAAAACACAAATTTATGAAACGTTGAATCGCTAGAAATATTTGAATTATTTCCTGAAACAATTTTTCGTTTGACTGTACTGTTTTGGTTTGAACAATAGATTTTGACTAATTTAAAAGTGAACATACAAATTTGCATTAAATTGATTCGGCATCTGGGACCGCGGTTTGAGTTAATAGCAGTCCTATTTGCCGAAAACCTCGTTACGGGCACGCTCCACTCGATTCGGAATTGTTAATTTTCAAGTTTTTAAATAACTGACGTGGCAGTCGCCAAAGCTCTATCTTTATGAATAAACAAAAGCAAAGCGCTTCGCTTACAATCACGTATTATTGTTTTCTTCACAGCTAAATCACTATCACACGGTAGTAAAGATTTTTCTTCTTTTGTTAAATAGCGGGCAGGAAACTATATTGACCTTTTTTTTGGGTGGGAAATCATCAAATAACTACCGACTGTCACTGACGAAAACCCACCCATGTTCCTTCCGCGGTATCTCTTTCGAACACACCGGCAGGCGGTGGCAAAGGCAGACCCCTCTTCAGAGCATATTGGGCTTGGATGCAAAATATTAAAATACGCCAGTGCTGCCTCTACCGACCCGGACCTACCATCACATTTAAATGTAACTCGGGTAAAAATTAAACTGTAATTTTTCTGTGAATCGTTTGAAGATGACAGATTTATATGTATACTTATTAAATGATGCGTGGTGTTAAATGGGCATTAAGCTTCAGGATGGGGAAATGGGGTAATGCAGCAATATTTCGACAAAATAGTAAGTTGGTTGGACACGACGGCACATCAACCTACACAAAACCATTTTAGCCTGATCTCTCTACTACAATGTGCGATCCGTAGTAGAGAGATCAGGTTATAATAGTTTAGAATAGGTTGACCTGTCGTCGTGGGTACGGTCACGCGGTCTTTGATACTTGAGTAGATGAGATATACGTACTTACGTCATCTACAAAGTCACGAGTGCTATCAGCGAGAGTAGACGGATATTACCTGCAGTACTACCGTACTACCCGTGTGTTGCCAAGCAATTACAGGCTAGAGCAAACTACTGAAGACAATAACATTGGTTCATGGACTTAATAGGTTGTAAAAACTTACAACTGAGTAGTGTGTTACTATAACTGGTGTGCCTGACTGAGATAGACAGTTTCAACATGTACAATCTTGGCATTCAGCTGCTTTTGGTACCTAAGGATGGAAGCTAATTTGTTCTTTCTTCTTCATTGTGTGGTTAGCCTCTGACTTGGGTAACCATGCCGTCAAGAAAACCCTACTAAGCTAATGAAAAGCAAACAACCGACGACGACACGGTTGCCGTGTGGTTGAGCGATTTACTGCTGTGCTGCGTGTCGCGGGTTCGATTCTCGCACGGAACAAATATTTGTATGACCTACAGGTAGTCGTTTCGGTTCTGGCTGTTAGTAAACGCATCCTCGTTACAGGAGAAATTCCTAGTGTGGGGTAACGTTTTAATAAAATAAACCCTATGTAGTAGGATTACGTTTTTTATGTAATACCCACGAAGAGGGTAGTAAAAGAAATCTTAAGGAATTAAAGTTTAACTTATACTTTATCATACTTTTATTCATAAAAAAATAACACGGAAGAGCGTTTCGGAACGGAAATTCAAATCAGACTAAACGACCAACTTCTTTACAATTGAAAAGTTATCTTTTAGGAATATTCTAATTGAAATAAATGCTCAAACTTTGGCTTTTCAGAAACCTTTTCATCAACAACAATTTGTTACCCTAAGCCCCAGTTACCATGAAGAAGAGTTAGGTATTTTGTCGTATTAATGTATGTTATACCAGAATGGAGAATCCCGGCCAGTTGAAGACTCGCTCTCAATGCTCTCAAACACAATTGGAGGAATGTGAGTGTGTTTATTATTTATGAGTGGATTTATAGACGTGATGTGTATATGTATTGGGACAATCTCAGAGCGAGAATCACAGTGGCGACTAACAGAAAACCGCCAATGAATTTCGACGAAGACCTGAAGAAACAAATGAGTTAGAACTGGTTTGATTTTTGATTGACGAAGTTAATCAGAAAATAATGTTGTGATATGGGGAAACCCGTTATTTATACTGAGTTAAAATAATTTATTTTGCGCTACTTGTTTATTGTTGACCTCATCATGAAAGCGAAGTCGTGAGCGGCGGATGGTGGACTATTAACATTTGTAAGAGCTGACCAACAGTAGCAGGTATTGTTGTCTTTGTTAGGCGTTTGTGTGCTGATAAATATTCTGCCACTACGTAACGCTGCATTCTCTTCGTAGTTAGTATTACACGCGGAATTGCAGCGATATTAACGCAGTTCGTGTTTTCAAAAACAATATAAGTCTCGTTTAGTTTCGACGCAGTCAGATGCTTAATTCAATTATTTTATAGATGCCTTAATAGTTTAAAATACTTTTATTATAATTTAATACTTGTCAGTGTAAAAACTTCTCTGCTATGTGAAATAAAAATATTGTGTAAGTAGTATGTACTTTAAAGTGCTGGGTACAATATTTATTTGTGAAAACAGAATGTTCTGGTCTTCACCTGAATTTGGTGAAACCAAGTTTACAACTGAAGAGGTGAACACTTGTTCATTATTTCGATATCAGGTGACAAGAAGGTAAGCACAGTTTAAGTGACGGTAATCATTACGCCGCTGTAATTATCTCAAGTTCATTAGCACATCTGTCGACGTCGAGTGGAGGGATATTAGGTAACCGAATTGAAAATCCACCGACCGCTTAATTTTAACTTTTTGCCTTAAATTATAATGAAAAACTCATTTGGGTAGGTTTTTACATATTAGGCTGTGGTTTTTGTGACAGCATAAAAATTTAGCGGACAAAATTATATTTTTAATTTATTTCATCCTTCCTTTTCAAAACTTTCTATTTCGAGCTCTTTGAACTTGTTGGTGTTTAGTTCACCCTACCGTCTTCGTTTGGAGAAGAAATGGTTGACTAGAGTCTTTTAGGACACTACGTATTTCAGATCAAAGGAGAGCTAGAAAAAATGTTATGATGAAATCAAAGCGAAACTGGTTAAGGAGAGCTTAACTTTTGAAAAGATTTAATGAGAAGATATCCAATATTAATATAATTAATATTTTACGTTATCCTAAAAAGAGGTCCAGCATTAAATTAAGGTACCTACCTAATAATGATTGACTTAGGACAAAATAATGACATTAATAATAATATTTCGTTCTGTATTTTATTATGTTATATTAATGACATCGTTTATTCAATTTTCTTTCTTCCCATCTCTTGCCGACACAATACGTGTTAGTAAGTAAGTAAATAAATTAAATAAAATAAGTGTAAAACAATCCGGCTTTAACAGGTCTTGGTAAGCAGAACGACCGAAAGACTAGTTTAAATAATCATTGAATTATAATTTAAGATCGTGCCAAACCATTTACTTAATAACTTAATGAGTAGTTACGAACTGCTTCGGTTACATTGCGATAAATTGCGAAGCCGTTCGACTAGGTACTTAATTTTCACACTTGGGAGACTTTACTTTTCCTCTAGTTTTCTGGCCGAAAGCCGAAATAAATCGAAACTCCTAACAGAAACACTATAACTTACTTAAGTTATTACTCAGAGTAAGGTTTACCTTTCTATTACTGAAAATAAATGCAATTCTAAATCCTTTTAATAAAATCGGTCATAAATTGTTGGAATAGTTTAGTAGAAAACCAGTAACGAATAACAGGGGGTCTAAAATGGCCGATTTATCAGAATCATAATAATGAATTACGTTATTATTATTAACCTATTATGATTCTACTTAAGCGACAATTTTAGACCCCCGGACCACGCTTAGTAAATACCTATTAAGGGTTGTATCGTATAACGGGCTGATGTCCGCAACTCCACGTCTGAGGCGCGTATTTTGCGTTCGGTTTATTATATTATTAACTAGATTTTGCCCGCGGCTTCGCTCGCGTTAAATACGGGGTAACACAGTTCCCCTTTCCTGATTTGCAGGTACCTGCTACCTGTAGTTATTGCCCTCGCGCCTCATTGATTGTAATAGCAATGCTATGTTTTCCCTGTTCTTCCACCGTTTTCATCATTTACCAATTTAAAAAATATTCGGCACAACTGCCACTGTACCAAAATTCATTAAAATCGGTTTAGCCGTTAAGGCGTGAAGACGAAACAAACAAACAAACTCACTTTCGATTTTATAGTATTAGTTATATATTAAGGGTTATCTACATATTCTGAAAATTAAACTCATGATCACAGCCGGCGACATACATAATAAGACAGTTATTCAGGAATCAAGCCTAGTACTCTATGATGAACGATAGCGGTTGCTTCACTTCAATTCTGTTAAAGTTATTCGATGTTGGGGTTTATAGAGGTTAATATTATCGATAAATTAGCCTTTATTGGAAAATTTCGCTGAAAGGAATTTACATTAACGATGTTAATGAGTTTATATCGGGTATGCCTATGAGAATTCTTTTCATGTCCTCTAGACTCTAGACCAGACCGTTTCACTAAGTACCTAGCCGTGAGGCAATTCCTTCAAATGCTCAATTCATAGTTGAATGGTTCCGTATCTTAGAGAAAATATAGCACACACTTCAGTTCCCTAACCATAAAGAAAATGTTGTCCAATTATTTAAAAGAAAATATTTCCTAATGTGTCAAATTGACGATACGGTTGGCGCAATGTCTGAGCTATCGACTGATGCGCTGCGTATTGCTGGATCGATCCCCGCACGGAACAAATATTTGTATGGCCTACAGATAATTGTTCCGGGTCTGGCTGTTTGTATTTGTGAGTTTAAATGTAGTGTGGGGCAATGTTTTTAAATAAAAAAATCATCGAAATAAACTTGGGCACATGTCATGTTTTAAAAGTACCTCAGATTTTTGAAGTTCGAATATTTTGAACACATATTAGATAGGTATGTTGAGTTAATAGCGACTGGAATACAAACTCAATAGTTTTACTGACAAATTGAATGACAACAAAAGCCGCAATAAGAAAAACAGAATTGAGTCATGAATATTTGAAATTGCAATTTAAAGCATTATTTTTAACAAACGTTTAAGATTCAGATCCAGCGATTCCGCACACTTGACGCTGCCTAATGCGTTTAATTGTAGCAAGCATTGTTAAAACACCAGTTGGTGTCTGACCATGAATGAATATCAGTAATAGAACACTTAAAATTGTTGTTATTCGCGTGTTTTCAGCGCATCTGTGAAAGGGCTGCGCTTTGATTCTCATTCAGTGTTCGTGTGGCCAGGCCCCGGATCAGTGCTTTCGAACGGCGGCGCCGCTCGCTCCGTCGCGCTCTCAGCCTTGTTCGAACAACTTCCGCAAATACTGTGCTGCGGTGTCATTAAAAGTTATATTATGTGAAATAGATAACGAAAATAATAGTTGAATTATTTATTTTTTTCAACAAAAAAAGTTTATGAAGTTAAGTTTTTAAACAACAATTTTCTACTACTGACTATTAAAAAGGTAGGTGAGCTTTTTATTTGTAAGTTTTGTTTTAGTTTTTAAAAATAATAGTTATTTAAGAAATGCATTAAATAAGAAAAATACAATTATGCACAGTCAAATTTTTGGAAGATTTTTATATTATACTTAAATAATAGTCTGAACTGATGAGTGATGAACGTAACTAATTGATATTCAACTATAACATTTGTTTTTTTTTTTTTTAACTAAAATTGATATTAGGTAGATATTATAAGTTACGGTTACACAAAAGTTTAATTAAATTTGATTGGTTATAATGCATTTATAAGTTAAATATTATTTTATTATGGTTTAAAAATAATTTAGCCTATTAATATTCAAATTTAATATATTGTAACAGCTGCAAATGTAATTAATTCTTGTACTCTTCCATCTTTAAAAGTAAAAGTAGATGCTTGCACAGGACATCTATATCATCTACTTGAAAATGTTTTTTTAAAACTGGCTGGTTCTATTTTAACTAAAAAGCGCGGCGGTTATAGAAACTCCGCGGTATCTATTCACGCCTCATTTGAAAAGCTCTAAGAAATCTCCGCGGAGCAGTTTATTTCTATCAATATTTATACAGCACAGGGAGCTTACTGGGCTTGCTTTCATATTGCCATAAGAGGATTGCCGTTTGTTCAATTATTTAGGAAATTACTTTATTGTGTCTACCTGCCTTCATCGCACTAAAAAAATATTGACTACAAAGAATTTGGGGTGTGACATTTAGTACCTACCGATTTTGACTCACAAGTTCGCGATATTTAATTCAGTACTGAGGCAAATCGCCGCTCAGCGGACAGGCCTCTGATGCGATCTCATGGTGGATGAGAGGCTCCGCTTGGGCGGAGACAATCGGCGGTGGCGAACTCTTGCGTCCGGCCCTGGTTTAGTCCTTGTTCTGGGAAAATGGGAAGTAGTCACCGAAGGAGGTGTCGTTGAGTGATAAATGATGTTTATTTTGCAAGTAGGTTTACACAAACACTTTTACACGTCATTTATTTTTTTAAACTAGATGTGGCCGGTGTTTCGTACCCGACTACTCTGAGAAGAAACAGCCGAAACAAACTCAGAGGTCATAGTCTCTTTTAAGGTCCAGACAAAAAAATCTTGGTCAACTTACATGAGGATATGCAGATAGTGTCTGAAATGGTCTTTTTAAGAAAGCACCACACAGATTGAGTGGACCTGTCCAGTCAGTGCAAGCATATGTCAGTTATCGTGAAGCTCAACTCATAACCCAAGGAGCTCAACGACACGACGAACAATACCAAAAAAAGGACATTTGTGTAAGTCGCTTATAGTACTCAAACTGCCAACCTCATACTAATACATAACATAGTGAGAGAACCTCATACTAACCCAGCCACCGCGGGAGACGCCCTGGGCGTCGGGACCTGCGAGACGACTCCCGGCCACCGTAGACGCGTGCCTGTGGATTGTGAGCAATGGGTATCTCGTGATCACGCGCGCCTCAAAGAGATGTCAGCAAAGCAAAGGGTTACTGCCTGATGGGGTTGTGGGCTGTTAGAAAGAGATACCGCGGCCTTGGAACATAAATGGCAAAAGAAAGAACATGGCATTTGACGGGCCTGTTGGTCTAGTGGCTAGTGGCCTTGACTGCTGAGCCGGAGGTCGTGGGTTCGATTCCCACCCAGGACAAACTTTGTGTGATGAGCATGATTGTTTGTTCTGTGTCTGGGTGTGATTCATCTATAATATGTATGTATTTATAAATTATCTAAGTATGTACTTATATCAGTTGTCTGGTTACCATAACACAAGCTCTGCTTAGCTTGGGATCAGATAGCCGTGTGTGAGTTGTCCCAAGATATTTATTATTTATAGATATTTATGATGATTCCCATCTAAGAAAAATTGTTTGCGTTTTTTTTATAAACATATTTTGTTTAAAAAATACATTTGACCATACCCACTAATTTCTTCAGTCGGAATGTCCCTTAAATAATTCTCCAAAATATATTACAGGTTGTTGTACAAGAATTCCGTTGCTGCTCTTCTCTGAAATTCTTCACAGAACCTTTTTTCTACCCGTTGCATGATCTGAATTTTCCATGGCGTCGAAAAAATGCAAAGGCTTTACCTGGAATTTAATTTTATCGATACAAATATTTTCGTCACATTGGATTGGCTGGAAACCTTTCTTTATGCAAACTTTCCTGTACCGGTTACCAGAATGAAATTTATGTAAATTGAAACCTCAGAGAACAGTCGAGTCGGTTCAGAAACAATATTTTATACCTCGTATCTCTCAAGATTGGCTAACCCACTGGGAATCAAGTTGTTTTAGAGTCGACTTTTCAATTGTCAGCCAACTTTTCCGCTGTCAAACGTCCATCCCTTTACTAAAAGTTATTTGACGATTGAAAAATCGCTAGAATTGTGTAACTTCTTGTTATCATACCAACGCAAAAATATTTTATATTTTAATAATATTTTATATTCAAAATAAGATTTTTAGAATGTCTTTTAATAATGAACCTTGTAGCATAATCAACCTATTATGTGCTCCCTCCTGGGACACACATAGGCCGACTCTCTATGAGGGAATGATTCCGGTTCCGATGATTCCAATTCCGGTTTGAGGATGTCGGCTACGAATTCCTTTACCGTTTTCAGAGAAGTGGTGATAATTTTTTTTTTACAAATTAATGTTATGAATAAACCAGTTAAGGCTGATCTTTTTTTGTACAGGAAATCTATAAAAAAAATATTATAGCTTATCGACTCGCCATGTGTACAGTCAGCAAAAAAAGATGACTGCATCCACATAAACATTTTTTTTAATAATGTGTAATTTATTTTCTCACTACAACTTAAAGTTTACAACACATCGTTTAATAAGTATACATGGGTCAGGTTGGCACAGGCAGGCCTGTGTTCCAGGACACCAAGTTTCCACACCTTAACATTTTTCTTTCCTATACACATCAACTTTATACATAATCAAAATCAAAATCATAAGTCATTTATTCAAATTAGGCTGATAATCAGCACTTTTTGAACTTCAGATTACAAGAGACAGTCCCACAAAAACGCCCTGCCCTTCGCCACTTCCTAGTGTTTTAGCTGGGAAGAAGAAGTGGCGAAACAAACTCCCCAGCAACACATCTGTCTGTCAGGTTAGAAGAACCAGATTTTATACAATTCCGTTTATCACAAGAAATTATAAAAAAAAAAGATATTAATCATTCATTGACACTTGTCAGCTAGCAAACACCAATCACTACATAGTATAAAACAAAGTCGCTTTCTCTGTCCCTATGTCCCTTTGTATGCTTAAATCTTTGAAACTACGTCACGGATTTTGATGCGGTTTTTTTTAATAGATAGAGTGATTCAAGAGGAAGGTTTTTATGTATAATACATACATATTATAGTAGAGAAAAGTGGGGATTTTCAAAGATTTGTAACACCCGTGCGAAGCTGGGACGGGTCGCTAGTAATATATAAAAATAAAAGTAAAATAAAAAAATACCCAAGTCTAAATAATAAATTCACCAGTCTAACGGGTGAGCCCGCTTACATGTGCAGTGAAGAAGTATCAGGTGATAAACTAGGACCATAGTGCAAAAGAAATAAGCTAAGCATAAAAAAGATTTACCAATAACAGTAACAACATAGGTATATAGACAACTTTGTTTAACTTTTAAGTAAAAAGGTAGTGTTAGTAACTTAGTACAACATGTTAGGTTGTGTGCATGTGTGTTATTACACAAAATTATATTTAATAATACTTTTTCGGTATCATCATAATTTAAATTCAATCGCTATTCAGTTAGCCTCTGATTGCATTTATATTTTGTGAGATTAAAGAAAGAAAAATTAGAAAGCTATGGACGTTTCGACTCTATGTACTGTTTGTTTTCTATCAAATAAATATAACTTTATTCAAAATCATTCAAGGTTTTAAAAGAAACAAACAACTGTATTTGACAAGCCTGGCTACTGGTCTCCTTTGCAGACTGTACCTGACTGAGTTGGAACTGTTTCCAGTGGAAGCAACCGTGACTTAAGGTCGAGAATTCGTGCGTTTCTTTTCGTCATTTCTTAAGGTCTGATATTGTACTCACGACCAAGTGTGACAATATTATAGTACAGGTATTGTTAAATACCTAAATAAGATATTTAAGATACTCTAAACTGCCGAAATGAAGTGTAACGCGCTTCCCTCGTATAGTATATTCCCAATCGAGAATATTCCTAACGACCTTACCTATGTATAATGATCCCATAACAATATTGTTATGTGGGAGTTCGGCAGTTATGGTCACGAGTATCAAAGATATGGTACCCGTAAAGTTATAGCTAATGAAATATTACAGCAATATCTCTTAGGTTGGCAACGGAATGAAAAACCCTTCAGTGTTTCAGGTTTTTGCTCTGATTATTAACACATTTCAAAGTTTGCCGATGAGGTCTGGCTACAAACATATCATAAAAACCAATAATGGAAAATTTCATCGATGAAAATAAACGTGGTCAAAATGAAATCAAGATTTGGCTGTGTCGTACTTAATAGGGAATGTTCATGTACTTTTTTAGGGTTCCGTAGTCAACTAGGAACCCTTATAGTTTCGCCATGTCTGTCTGTCCGTCCGTCCGTCCGTCCGTCCGTCCGTCCGTCCGTCCTCGCTTAATCTCTGTGACCGTTAGCACTAGAAAGCTGAAATTTGGTACCAATATGTATATCAATCACGCCGACAAAGTGGTAAAATAAAAATTGGAAAAATATGTTTTATTAGGGTATCCACCTGTTGAGAACAGGATAATTTTAGAGAGCAATGAAACCACAAGTTCAGCTTTTCATATATTGCAGCACATGTTTTTTCACAGACTGACTTTTTCTTAAAACAAAACATAAAACAATGACAGTCAAAAAGAAGAAATATAAAATTATTAAAAAGTTTGGTAGCTGGTCGCCAACATGGCCCCCGACGGTGTGAAGCACCAATTTACTGGCCGGCGACCAACAATACCACCTTTCGAGTGGGTCGTCGCAGCACGCCCCCCTTCGTGGTGACGTCCACAACTCTGACGATGCCGTCTTTCCCCGGGTGCACTGCCGCGATTCGCCCTCGGGGCCATTGGTTCCTGGGTAGCGTGCCATCTGCAATGAGGACTAGATCGCCCACCCTTAACGGACGAGTCTCCTGCAACCGCCTTCTAGGTGTGAGCGTGGGTAGGTACTCGAGCACGAAGCGCTGCCAGAAGTGGTCTGCCAGCCTCTGCGCTTTCCTCCAGTTAGCACGTCGAAACAAGTCGGCGTCGTCGAAGACATTAATGTCTGGCTCGCTGCTTGGGCTTCCGATCAAAAAAGTGAATGGAGTCAGGGCGTACTCTGCGTCTGCATCCACAGAGACGTGCGTCAGTGGTCTTGAGTTGATAGTGCCCTCGGCCTCTAAGAGCAGGGTGTTTAACACATCTTCCTTCGGAGTCCGCTGCTTCAATGTGACTGCGATAGCATTTTTCACCGAGCGGACTAGCCGCTCCCAACAGCCCCCCATAAAAGGCGCGGCCGGGGGTATGAATCGCCATTCGATTCTTTTATTGGCGCAGAAGTTGAACAGCTCTGGCAGCATTTTTGCTGCGCCAATGAATGACGTTCCGTTGTCAGAGTATATCCTAGTCGGGCATCCCCTTCTCGCAATAAACCGCCTGAGTGCCATCAGGGCGGAGTCCGACGATAATGTCTCCACAATCTCTAAATGCAGAGCTCGCACTGTCAAACATGTAAAAAGGGCAATCCATCTCTTGGCAGTGCGTCTGCCAATAGCAACGTTCAGAGGGCCAAAATAATCCAGCCCTACGTATGTGAAGGGGCGCTGGTGATGTGCTAATCTGGCTTTTGGCAAGTCTCCCTCTGGTGGTGATTCCGGCTTAGCCTTCCGGTTGCGGCAAAACTGGCATCTTTGTGAAGTTCCTCTGACGGCTGGTCTGAGGCTTAGAACGTAGAACCTCTGGCGCAGTTCATTAACCACTAACTCGTTATGTCCGTGGGCGTATCTGGCATGATAGGAGTGTATCAGTAGCTTGACGATAGGATGTCGGCCATCCAGGACAATCGGGCGTGGCTCTACATACTCTGCGATGGCAGTGCGGCCTGAAAGGCGTAGGAGCCCATCTTCACCGAACAAAAGCGACAGGTTCCGAAGCCTACTATCATTCGAAACGGGACGTGCTGTTTGAACGTGCATCAAATCTTCGTGAAAAGAATCTATTTGGACTTTACGAAATAAGTGAACCTCCGCAACGTTGAGATCTACAACGGAAAGGGCAAAAAGGTTACGAGCATCTCGAAGTGCTTCTTGAGTGAATTTGGAATTTGGGTACAAAATTGATCGAAACTTGTCAATACACTGATGGGTTCGCGCTGTGGCACGAAGTAACCGGGTCCAACTGCTAAAGCGTTGGTGATCCGCTACTACCGGTGAAGGTAGTTGTCGCGGTGAGGCAACTATCAGTCCCACCGATTCCGAAGCTCGTTTAAGTTCTTCGGTTACCGGAGGGATGGCACACGTCGGTTCACATGGCCAGTCAGAGGGTGGAGACAAGAGAAATGCGGGTCCTGTGAACCAACGTGAAGAAGTCGTGAAATTGTGAATGTCTCGCGTAGCGTCGTCTGCGACATTTAAAGCCGTGGGGACGTATCTCCAACTGTGGATGTTTGTTGTTTCAGCTATCTCTCCCAATCGAAACGAAACAAAGGCTTTAAACGTGCAAACGTCGCTACGAAGCCACTTTAAAACGGTTAGAGAATCCGTCCAAAAATAAACTTCATTTGGTGGTCGTCTGTGAGCTTCAGTGACGTACGCGCTGAAACGCGAAGCGATTAGGGCAGCTTGGAGCTCCAATCTTGGGATTGAAACGGGTTTCAGTGGCGCCAGCCTACCCTTTCCCCCTACCAGGGATAAGCTTACGTTGTCAGCTTCGTCTGTGAAGCGCCAGTAGACCACACAGGCGTACGCGCGTTCACTAGCGTCGGCAAAAACATGAAGTTGGGCATTCTTAATGCGCCCGGTGTCGCGAAAGTAGCATCGGGGAACAGAACTGTTGCTTAATTTTTGAATTTCGAGCAACCATCTTTTCCAATCTTCAATCAAATCAGCCGGCAGTGAATGGTCCCAGTCGATGCCCAACTTCCAGGTTTTCTGGAATAGTGCGCGGCCTTTCATAATAACGGGAGTTAAAAAACCTAAGGGATCGTAGATAGACATCAATAGAGACAATGCTGAACGTTTTGTATACTTAGTAGGGGCCTTTGGAAGGTTCTTGGCGAAACAAAGATTGTCCTCACTGGTGTTCCACGTAAGACCTAATACCCGAATTTGTGAGGGAGAAGTCGGACCTAAGCTCACCGTATGTGAAGCGTCTGTTGCATGTAAGTCTGCAGGGATTATCGCTAGGGCTTCCTTACAATTCGAAACCCAAGAACGCATCTCGAAGCAAGCCGCTTTATGTATAGACCATATTTCAAATGCTCGCTGAGCCGCCTCACTGATGCTGTCAAAACTCCCTAAGAAATCGTCCATGTAATGGTCCTCGACGATGGACCGCACGGCGTCCGGGTATCGTGACTGGAATTGACTAGCATTTTTATTTTTCACCCAAAGCGCGGTACACGGGCTAGATGCGGCGCCGAATATCATAGAGGACATACGGAATTCCTGGAGCGGCAAACCGGGGCTATCTCTCCATAAAAAACGTTGGGAGTCCCTATCCTCCGGTCTAATTTTAATTTGCGGGAACATCTCTTTTATATCTCCCGACAAGGCAACCGGGCCTTCCCTAAACCTCATCACGATGCTAAGAAGCGGCTGCAATAGGTCCGGTCCAGTCAGAAGAAGCGAATTGAGGCTGACACCTGCACACTTTGCTGCTGCATCGTGGACAACGCGCAGCTTCTTCTTATGTGGGTGGGTAACTCCAAAATGTGGAAGATACCACGGGACCTGGCCGGACGGTGGACCCGAACATAATTCAGCGTACCCTTTGCTTATCATTTCTTGAATATTTTGCTTGTAGGCATCGGCATAAGCACTATCCTTAGCCATTTTACGCTCGAGGCTAACAAATCTAGATAAGGCTAGGTCGCGGCTTTTAGGGACGGTAGAGATGTTATCGCGCCATAATAGGCCCGCTTCGTACCTACCAGAATTTAAGCGCTTGGTAGACTCCTCTAAAATGTTTAACGCACGTTGTTCGCTAGCGCTACGATGGTCTGCCTTGGTTATCCCTATAGAGTCCAGTCGAAAGTATTCCTTGATGAGGTTGTCCAGTGAGTCATTGTCGACGGCGACTGAAATATGATTAACGGAAGTGGCGGCGTAAGGTCTACTAGAAATATAACCGTAGAGGACCCAACCAAGCGCGGTGCGAGCGGCTGCAGGTTGTTTACGAGTGCCGTGACGAACCTCTGAAGGAAGCGACATGTGCCAATTGTCCGCACCTATCAACAACATGGGCTTCGCATCATCATAACAGACGACGTCCACTAGATCAGATAAGTAATCGTACCTGGCTACATCGTCTAAGCGTGCTGTCTGCCTTTTGATGCCCAAGTTGGGAATGGTGCGTGCTCGGATGTCAAAACTGTCCGTACCATATCGACCCTTTACTAGGATATTAACATATCTCACATCGGCCTGCGTACTCAATCCACCAATGCAGTCAATATTCAGCCTACACATAGGGCCCTCAGCTCCCACTGAATCCGCCACAGACTGATCCAATAAAGTCACGGAGCTCCCGTCGTCAAGAAGGGCATATGTATTAACGCTTCCAAGGGGTCCAGAAATAGTGACTGCTACAACCTTTAAGAGTGGCTTAAGGCAGGATGACTTCAGTGGAGAAGAGTTGTGGGCCACGGTGACCGATCGCTGCTCTTCCTTCGACGTGCTTGGTTTCTGCGCGTTGAGGCTGAGGATTTCCGCGGCTGAGTGTATCTCGACATGGGCTGTCGTCACAGGTTGGGGTCTATGCAAGAGGGTGTGGTGCCGCCTCTCAGCCGGGCAGCCTTCGAACTCACACTTCTTCTTGCAGTGGCGATATTGGTGCGAACCCTTTATAAGACATCTACGGCAAACCTTGTTCTCCATCACCCATTGCCACCGATCGTCCAGAGGCAGAGACTTAAAACCTTCACAGTCGCTAACCTCGTGCTTACCGTTATGGCAGTAATGGCATGAATAAAAACTTTTCGACTTTGACGTGACGTTTGACACTGTCGCAATTGCGTAAGTTTTGTCTCTTGTGGTTTTGATGGGATGACATTGACCTTTGACAAGATTCGGCTCTGACACTATGACATCAAATTTAATTTGTAATTTTGCCTCGATTTCAAGAAAATCGGCCAAAATCTCCAATTTAAACTTACCGGAGCCAACTCTCGATGATGCAAAATCTCTCCATTTAGATCTGAGGAGTGGGGTCAACTTACCTAGGATGATGTTGAGAAGGTCCGGTGAAGCAAGGTGCTCGGGCAGATCCAGCAAGCGGATGACTTCGACGCAATTACGGACGCGACAGGCAAAGATGTTCAGCTCTCTCGCGGACTCGTAAACACTTATTTTAGAGAGGGTTTTGACCTCAGAGATCTGGTGGAGTACGATGACTTCCGGTTGAGCGAACCTGGTCTCGAGCGCTTCAACGATCTGCTCTGGGTCATCAGCTGCTATTAATCTTATGGAGACTGCCTCTTTAGCAGCACCGTGCAGCGCCGCGCCAAGTCGTGTGATGTTGTCACTAGGAGAAAAGTGCGCCTTGGATTGTTCATAGGACTTCTTGAAGTGAAACCAATCCGAGACGTGACCATCAAACTTAGTTATATCACAAACCTTTGTTGTCCTCTTCCCTGAGCCTCTAATAGCGTCGACCAGCTGATTAAATGATGTACTTAGATCTTGGCAATGATTTTTATTTTTGTAACAACAATTTTCATCATTAGTAAGTGTGCCTAAACCTAGTGCATGTTGTGTACGTTCAGCTGGCTCAACTGATGAGTACGCGCCCACAGGGAGCGTACAGACACAGGGAAACGGGTGCGTCAACGTGCCGGCTGGGGCCGGATGCGATGGCGGGTGAGCGGAGGCCTGACGAGGTGGCGCGCAGGTGAGGACAGGGCGTGTCTCGTGGGTACGGTCCAGTACATCAAAGGGAGGATGTGTCACTGTCACTGGACCATCTCCGTAGGCTGTGGCGGGCGTCGAACGAGGACGGTCCTGCGGTACAACGTTAGAAAACTTCGGCTTGTCTGTCCTGTCAACAAATGAATGCGCTTTGTTACCTTGCTTCGGAAACATAGAAAGTGATTCAGCTAACCAATCTTCGACTCTGCGCTGTGGTCTCGTGTAGTGGGACTTGTCGGAATGGCGGGATCCTGCACTTATAGAGTTGGCCTGGATAACGGCCAGCTTCGCCTGCAATTCCAACTCCGCAACGGCGGTTTCACGTTCCGCTTGGCTGCGGTCACGTTCCGCTTGGCTGCGGTCACGTTCCGCTTGGCTGCGGTCACGTTCCGCTTGTAGGTTCGCAAGCCGACGAGCGTGCTCCGCCTTTGCAGTCAGGATTTGTGCTTTTAATGTGCTGCTAGAGTGACCTGACCGTGCACTCTGAGGCACGATGCTTGACGAGGTCCTGCTGGCGGGTGGTAAGGTCTCGTTAGGGTTGGTACGGGGCGGCGCCGGCGCGATGGCACCGAATGTGGAAGCACCACCCTCTTGAAGAGCACCTGTTGAAACGATACCTGCTGTACCAGTCTCCGCCATTGCTGCCTTTGTCTGCGATCTTGTGGTGGGCATTTAACCGTTCACTTCTGACACCAATGTTGAGAACAGGATAATTTTAGAGAGCAATGAAACCACAAGTTCAGCTTTTCATATATTGCAGCACATGTTTTTTCACAGACTGACTTTTTCTTAAAACAAAACATAAAACAATGACAGTCAAAAAGAAGAAATATAAAATTATTAAAAAGTTTGGTAGCTGGTCGCCAACACCACCCTATATGTAAAGTGGAAAGTGATTTTTTTTTTAATTTCAACCCTAACGTGTGATATATTGTTAGAAAGGTATTTAAAAATGAATAGGGGTTTACTAAAATCATTTTTTGATAATGTCAATAATTTCGGAAATAATCGCTCGAAAAGTAAAAAACAATGTGTCCCCCCCCCTCTAACTTTTGAACCATAAGTTTAGAAAATATGAAAAAAATCTGAAAAGTAGAACTTTATAAGGACTTTCTATGAAAATTATTTTGAACTTGATTGACACAACAGTTTTTGTACAAAAAAGACAAAAAGTTGTACAAAATAATTTCTGGACTAAGTTTGTAGTATAATCGTATATGCAAGCATTTTTTGTAACTTTGTTTACATATTTTATTATCCTGAACGTATCTTTTTTCAAACAAAAAAAGAATTATTGAAATCGGTCCTCGCAATCCAAAATTACCACCCAAATTGCACGTCTTCGTATTAGTATTAATTAGTAACCCAATTCCCCGAGAGATGGCGCTGTAGGTATTTATTACATTGGATCGGGTATTACCGAATTGTTCGGTTGGCCTCATAACTGGGAACACTTATTGTGACGGACGGGAAACTACGGAACCCTACACTGAGCGTGGCCCGACACGCTCTTGGCCGGTTTTTTGTAGTTTAACCACTCTGCACGATGTGTCATGTGTCAAAATCCTGTCGTGCAGAGTGGTTAATCAATGAAAAATATTAGTAATCTAAGTATTAAAAGGTAATTGAAACACCAGTAAAACTTAAAATAATTAATTTTAAGTTTAAACGACTGTGACTGTAACGGCCATGTGACGTCATTTACCACATTTTCCCTTTTTTTAAGGCTAGTTAATAATAAGATAACTGACTTGGAAAAAATACAAAAGTGAGAGAGAAGAGTTTTGTCAAATGATTTATTTCACGTGCATACACATCGTATTTTCCCAAGATAATTCTAGCGCAGTGTTATCAGAATTTCTTTATTAATGTAATAGATAAAGTTTTGCGGCTCTCCGAAAGATAACTTAGGAATGTATAGTTTTAGTTTGCATAACTCTCTAAGACGTGGTGAGCAGAATTTAAGTTTTTTCAATGTTTGTATGACGTGCTGTGTTCTGGCTAGCTTTAAATAAAATATATATTAAAAAAAACTGTGCCCAGCGGTTTCACCCGCTGCTCACTTAGGGGTATGAAAAATAGATAGTAGCCGATTCTCAGACTTACTGACTACGCATAAAAAATTTCGTAAGAATCGGTCGAACCGTTTCGGAGGAGTATGTAAACGGACATTGTAACACGAGAATTCTTATCCTTACTATATATATATATATATATCCTTACTAATATTATAAAAGCGAAAGTGAGTTTGTTTGTTTGTTTATTTGTTTGTTACCTCTTCACGCTTTAATGGCTAAACCGATTTCGATGAATTTTGGTACAGAGATAGTTGGGAACCACGAGACGGCCATAGGCTCATATTTTTTTGAAAAAAAAAGGGATGTGAGGGAGAAAGAGGGAAGAAAAGAAAAAACTTAGCGTTGCTATTACAAATCAATAAGGCGCAAGGGGAACTGTGTAACCTCGAATTTAACGCGAGCGAAGCCGCGCGCAAAAGCTAGTTTTATATATTACAGATGTTATCAGTTGTTAGAATTGCAGCGCTTGTACTATATTTAGGTTCTTTAGGGACAGATCTCTGCCGTCAAGGATTGATGCTGTGTTCTTGTCTGAAAAGTTTGGGTACCCTGTACCGTGTCAGACTTTTACTGACTAAAACCCACCCATGTTCCTTCTGTTGCCCTTTACGTTCCGGGGCCTCGGTCTCTCTTTCGAGCAACCCACAACCCCGGCCAGGCGGAGGCTCTGGCAAGCCCCTCTGCTTTGCTGACATCACTTTGCACCGAGTGAAACATGAACGCGCTGTCGACACGGCCTGTCGTTAATCGACGGACGGACGGGGAGCTAAGTATGGGTACCCTCGGTACTACGTGTGTGTGCGACATTATAGAACCTTACTGTCTCTGGGATCGAAACTCATCAGATTTCTAGTTTTGCAGATGTTCCTACGCACACAAGGCGGGTAAAGCCATCTGCTTATAAATCGTGTACATTTCTAAAGTTATTATTGATAATGATTGCTCAACGAATTTATATTATAAAAAGTTCGACCATTAGGCTAAGTTTGAGTGACAGTCTATTAAAAATTTGATTATAGCTAAAGTGCCTCTTATTAGTAAATGATGATTCTCAAAAGTTCTAACAAGATTCGTAAAATTTTTGATAGAGATATTTTAACTATTACTTCAACTTGTACTTGATTCAAAGAGAGAGAGAGCCACTATCCTTACAATTATTATAATGGTTTTACAATTGTTATTACAACTAAGTAATTGTAGGTATTCCTTTTAATTTACATCGAATGTAAGAATGGCTTTAAAAGGTATTTAAAAAAGTAGGTTCTAGGAATAGAGAATAAATGTTTTTGGCAACTTAACTGGATGTTACGATTAGGCCCCACGAATATGTTAGATCATGTACATATCTTTAGCTGAGTAGTAATTTGAAGCAATTAGTGGATTAAGTTACACTGGTTTTAATCTTAGTAGTATTGTACATTTCTTTTTATACTTAGGGCTTACCTACCTACCTGAAACTAAACAATATATTTACCCGAGCACAGAGTAATCTAAGAGGTTTCTTTCGTTCTTCTGTCCCAGCTTTGAACCAATAAGCCCCTTAAATTCTCAATATGGTTCAAATCAGTACAAAGTTAAGCCAGGCCATTTTGTGGTGATAATGGTGTCTATAGAGTACTCCAGCACTAGACGACTAGTTGGTGTGAAGCCGTGCCCTTCGTAACGTCGGACCATATCTGTAATTTGGGCGGCGGTTTGTATTGGCCGTCGTCCTGATTGTTGTTTGTGGTCAATTAATTGGCCTTCTTCGCCGAGACATCGAATCCAAAATCTTATCTTGTATCGTGATTTATTATGTTTGCTTGGCATTGCTCTGATATTTAGACTTCAAAGAGAAATATTATTACAGCTCTTTTAAAAAATTACAACAAATGCAATAATGCAACAAGTGTCAAATTAAGTATAAAAAGTGAGTTTCGTCATCGAAAAGTGATTTCAACTTTTTGTAAATATCGCTGCTTCATAATTAAAAAAAAGGATTGGCATATGCAAGCGGGCTAATTATTAGACAGAACGATTTGCAACCTAGTTGAAACTATTAGATTACAATTCTCTAAGTTGTAAATACTTGAATGTCTTTGGATTTAATAATGATTGCGGTTTCTCAAATATCCCAACTTTATGTCGCAAGAAACTTAGTTGCCAAAGATTGGTCTAGATAAATCGTCAGTCATATGTATACGAGCTGGAAAAATGGAAAATAATAATTTATAATACGATTTGTTACGTGTCTTTTATTTTTCTGATATTATTCCTGCGCTTACCTTACTTAGGTTGTTTTTGTACCTATTTGTATCCGTGTACAATTTATCAAAAACTCTTAAATTTTTTCGGATATTGTTATCCTATATGCTTTTATAATTTCTCGACATTTTGCCGAAAGAAAAACTTATTTAAATAATTTATGTTTTCTGCATTCATACTACATGAAGTTTCTACTAAATCGCATCGTCATGCGTTAAAATTGAAAATAAGAAAAAAATATCCATTAAGTAAAAGTTAAAATAAATACGTACACAATAACATTCAATCAAGAAAATTGTCTCTGAATCCGAATGTCGAATGTTGTGCGTGTCCAAAAATGATATAGAGTAGGGTCACAAACGTAACTACGTTTTATTTTCTTGAAGCTACGTTTCGAAGAAATTCAGTAGACCTATACCAATTTCTATCACCTTTCATATTCGCCAAGGTGATAGAGATATTAATAAATATTGTTATTGAGACACATGCTCTTAAAACGTCTATGGACAGGTTTATTTCCAAGAAAGACCGTTTAGATGAGAACATCCGTCGTTGTCGGAAATCCTGTTTAATTTACGGTCGATTTCTTTAATATTAATAAAGTCTACTAGTTATAAAGTTATCCTAGGTTTTGATAATGAACATTTACTATCCAAATATAATTATTTTTGGTTCTGAATAACGATCGAAGTGGACAATGTTAGGAAAGGATAAGAATTCAGATACGTCATTTTCTTTTCCTATATCACTCATGATAAGTTTATCATAAGTGATTGTCTTAATTACACTCAGTTCCACTCAGTAAAACCCAAAAATACATACTTAACAGGGTTTCAAATCCAGGCTACCAAAGTCTTAAGTTCTGTAATTATGTTAAGGCCCATTAAACAAACTTAGGTAATCAATACCAATGAATAACGCGATTAAGTGTAGAAGCTGCTTGCTAAGAAAGTTAGTTTTCCATATCTGTCTTTATCGACATGCAGTTTTATCATCATTTAGAGAGTGTGGTTCTTACATTTATTTCAAACATGTATGTTATAATCCTTACTTATATTATAAAAGCGAAAGTGAGTTTGTTAAATTGTTACGTCTTCACGCCCAAATGGCTAAACCGATTTTGATGAATTTTTGTACAAAGGTAGATTATAGTCTGAAATAACACATATGATTCTTTTTGATAACACGCGGTTGAAGCCGCGGGCGCCAGTTAGTTTTTAATATTAGGCTGTTTAGCGGTGTCAAAATTTTGTTTCTCCTCCAGTCTGAGAAAAAAACGCGGGGAAAAAGAACAATTAAATCATAGTTTCATGCTGATAAACGACAAAAGTACTTTTTGTTCTGTTATTTAATTTCTTTGTAATAATGTATTGAAGAACGTCGGTTGATTCACGTGGGAATTAGTCACTGCTGTTCTCGGCTCTATAACACCCACGCCTAATGGTTCGTGTGTTATTTCCGCCTCAAACGCTATGACAAAGTTTCCTCACTTGAATCAAAATGTACTTTTCCCGCCATGTCTACAAACTATTGCAAGGAGTTTTTTGCCCTAGATATTACTAGCCATCGTCATTTTGAATAATTCAAGTTTGATGCTCGTAACTTCCTAGTCCAAAATCAAGCTTTCTCAGAATATAATTAATTATGTGAATGAAACGTGTAATATAATTAATTTTATTAAAGCTTGGGCTAAATTACTTGTTACCACGACTTCTCGGTATTGATACAGAATACCTCAAATACCATCGAGTTTCTAACAATGTGAATTCCTTACTTGATTACAAAACCTTCAGAGAGAGAGCATCGTTATAAATGTTTCTGTACCTACAATTTGACTTTGGGCAGTGAATTAAGGGCACAGCTTTTTTTATACCGGCTTGTACAGTCCTTTGGCAAGGGTCGTTTTGTAAGAATATTCTTTAATACACCAATGGATTGTTGAGTTCTGCCTATTTCTTTTTTAAAACTGCTTTGAGCACTCTCGTATCGTTAATACTTTTTTATCAATGAATTTTTGTGGCTCTAGTACGAGTGCGATACACGAGTACGTTACACCTTGAGCTCGAGGTAGTGTCTTTGTTATTCTAAGACTAGAGAGCCTAACACGAGTGTACGTACTAACGTATAATTATTGACTTGGTGAGTTTTAATCCAATGGATTAAACACAAAAACAAGGTTTTCCTCAGAATTTCACTCTCTAAGAAAAAAAATCTTTTTCAGAAAGATTAAGTTGAAAGTTACTGAGCTTTTTGATTTAGAGAATTACAGGGTAATACTGTGTGGGTCAGTAGGTAATATCCGGTGTAATAAAACTTTAAGGATAAGCCCCGAAAAATACCAGCTACGGGGGTTAATGGCCGTCAGTTCTTTGCTCGCAGTTAATGTACTAGAGGCTCTTCAGCGCCCTTCGCATAATTTAATGGTTTTTCATTACAAATAATTAAACCCCGTTACTTTTAATTTCCGTTGGCCTTGTTTCAGCTAGATTTTGTATCTTAGACCAGTCTGTTTTTCGTTCAGATTATTTTGTATATTTTCGACCGGTCATATAGGTACCTACACAGTTTCGGAATGAGTGACCAACTGCTCATTTTTGTTGGACACGAGTAAAACTGTAATAAACAACAATCCAATACATTTATATTAAAACTAGCTGTGCCCAGCGGTTTCACCCGCTGCTCACTTAGGGGTATGAAAAATAGATGTTGGCCGATTCTCAGACCTACCCGATATGTACACAAAGTTTCGTTTGAATCGGTCCAGCCGTTTCGGAGGAGTATGGGAACGAAAACTGTGACACGAGAATTTTATATATTAGACTAGCTGTGCCCAGCAGTTTCACCCGCTGAGGTTTAGGGGTATGAAAAATAGATGTTGGCCGATTCTCAGACCTACCCGATATGTACACAAAATTTCGTTTAAATCGGTCCAGCCGTTTCGGAGGAGTATGGGAACGAAAACTGTGACACGAAAATTTTATATATTAGATTTATTTTTTATAAAACAATCAATAAATTTACCTACAGGTTATGTAGTTAAATTTATTGGTCTAATGTTATACCGTAAGTGCAATTAGTAAAGTCGACGTCCTACACTCTTCAGATGCAGTTGAAATTTTCTTTAAAAATCCGTTGATGTTTTCGAATACAGTTAAATTCATTTGAAAGAAACTGATCATTAAATAAATAAATTTTGAGTTGAAGACGTCCATCGCTTACTATGAAAACATCAACAATGTCTGGTCATCACCGAGCCTGGTTACTCACCTCGTTTACTGACTGTGTCTTAGCAGTAACTTAGTTTAAGGAAAAATAACACAAGTTAGTACTTACCCGGAATTTTTACAAACAAAAGGTCAGGCACTAGAAACTTGTAGTCATAATAAACCCAAGGGTATCGACTTGCTCGAACTTTATTACAAAACTTAACTATCCAAAGTTAGGGCAGTTTCTTTATTTTTGAGATGGCCAAACTATCTTGTACTAATTTTACCAAGAATTTTCGAATTTGTTAATTTTGCCAAGTACTCATCCTTACTAATATTATAAAAGCGAAAGTGAGTTTGTTATGTCTTGACGCCTAAATGCCTCAAACCGATTTTGATGAATTTTGGTACAAAGATAGGTGGGACCCTGAAGACAGTCATAGGCTAAAAAAGTGAGAAAGAGGAAAGAAAAGGAGAGAGAAAGATATTTTTTTTCGATCATCACGCTGGTTAAAGTTAGCGCTAGCCCGAAGTAACTATGCCACGCGAACAAAGTCGCGGGGGGAAGCTAGTTATTCATATACTGAAAATAAAAAAGTATGGTTGAAACTGAGATATCCACACGACGAATTTATTTTCTTTCTGTAGTTAGTTCTGCCAATTAAAAGCTAATACGAAAACGAAGCAATTAAAAAAAGACCGAGCGCGTTTTCTCCCACATTATGAAAACGAACGTCCCGTTATGAACAATTTGATCTAGTCCATAAAATATGGCCAAAACAAAGCAAGTAATTTCAAAAATTGCGGGAGGACGAAGGAATTCTTATTAACAGTAATAATTTGCACTTCAATGGAGGGTTTCGATGGGGGACTTCGATAAATGGAATTCTTATATAAAAAGTTTTCAAGGAATATGTATAAACGTTTATTTTTTCGGAATCCCACTTCCTGATTGTTGCCTGATGAGTTTTAAATAAAGAATAAATTGAGTTTTTGATATATAAATCTTGATATTATTATTATAAATTTTAACAAAAATGAAGCATTGTCTTTTATTATTTCGATGGCACGGTTGGCGCAGTGGTTGAGCGATCGACTGTTGCGCTGAGTGTCGCGGGTTCGATTCCCGCACGGAACAAATATTTGAATGGCCTACAGATAGTTGTTCCGGGTCTGGCTGTTTGTGTATGTGGGTTTAAATGTTTGTAAACGCACCCGCGATACCGGAGAAATTCCTAGTGTGGGGAAACGTTTTAAAAACAAAAAAAAACCGGCCAAGAGCGTGTCGGGACACGCTCAGTGTAGGGTTCCGTAGTTTCCCGTCCGTCACAATAAGTGTTCCCAGTTATGAGGCCAACCGAACAATTCGGTAATACCCGATCCAATGTAATAAGTACCTACAGCGCCATCTCTCGGGGAATTGGGTTACTAATTAATAATTTTTAAATAATTTTGGATTGCGAGAACCGATTTCAATAATTCTTTTTTTGTTTGAAAAAAGATACGTTCAGGATAATAAAATATGTAAACGAAGTTAAAAAAAATGCTTGCATATACGATTATACTACAAACTTAGTCCAGAAATTATTTTGTAAAACTTTTTGTCTTTTTTGTACAAAAACTGTTGTGTCAATCAAGTTCAAAATAATTTTCATAGAAAGTCCTTATAAAGTTCTACTTTTCAGATTTTTTTCATATTTTCTCAACTTATGGTTCAAAAGTTAGAGGGGGGGGGGACACATTGTTTTTTACTTTTGGAGCGATTATTTCCGAAATTATTGACATTATCAAAAAAATATTTTAGTAAACCCCTATTCATTTTGAAATACCTTTCCAACAATATATCACACGTTAGGGTTGAAATTAAAAAAAAAATCACTTCCCACTTTACATATAGGGTGGCTACCCTAATAAAACATTTTTTTCAAATTTTTATTTTACCACTTTGTCGGCGTAATTGATATACATATTGGTACCAAATTTCAGCTTTCTAGCGCTAACGGTCACAGAGATTAAGCGAGGACGGACGGACGGACGGACAGACAGACATGGCGAAACTATAAGGGTTCCTAGTTGACTACGGAACCCTAAAAAGACTTAATTTTCTAAGGTGAGACTACGTTAACACCAAAGCTTTTCAATCTATACTAATATTATAAAGCTGAAGAGTTTGTTTGTTTGTTTGAACGCGCTAATCTCAGGGACTACTGGTTGGAATTGGAAAATTCTTTTAGTGTTGGATAGTCCATTTCTTGAGGAAGGCTATAGGCTATATAACATCACGCTACGACCAACGGATGCTGAGCAGCGCGGGTGAAACCGCGTGGAACAGCTAGTGTTACATAATCTGCCCAAAAAGTACGTAATAAATCACAATTTTCAAATTAATGCTGGCTATATTCTTAGTGTAAAATAGAATAGGATAGTTCTTTATTTGAACAGACAGCAGGTGCAATTTACAGATGTTAAGTTTAAGAATGATCCTTATATTATACTAAATACCTTAACTAAGACGTGCAAACAGTAAGTTTTGTCTATATTAAAAAAGACTCATTTAATATAGGTACTATCAACACAAATGGAAGTTTATACATACTGACGATGACGGATGTTCACTCTCGATCGCTCGTCTAAGATACGAGATGAAGAGCCACGCGAGAATCACCCCTAGACGAGCGATACTATGAATACTCTCGGCGAGAGCTTAAAGCCACCAATACATAATACATATCTCATTACCATTCACGTATTGTATCCCCTGATAGTTTGTTTAGTTATTTGCAAACGAACGTGGCGACGTTGTAAAGAAAAGCGTTTTATGAGCTGCACAATCAATATTATGAGCTCTGTAAGCTGAACAATCAATACATTGGGATTCCAATAAGATGGGACTGATGTGTATCGTCAAGATAAAAAACTGTTTATATTGGAGGGGTTCTCTCAATTGTAAAACAAACAGTATGAGAGTCTTGAAATTGAGACATTATCCTTTCGCAGTTGTTATGTCAGGCTGTACTTTTTGTTATCAATGCCATATAAACTCGATTTCTTGCGATGATTGTCTATTTTGCAATTTGTTTGCACTTCCATTTACAATATTTTTTAAAAAGATCTCACCAGGTTTACCTTGGAATATCATGGAAGGTAGTTAAATGTTAAAGACATTATTTTCCTGCCCTTTTCCCATTGGTCAGCGCAACACGATTTCTTATTCCATTCTCAACTGTCAGACATCACGGCATCATTGACTCCTTTCTCCTTCATGTCATTCCTTACACAATCCATCCATCTTTTCTTTGGCCTTCCTCTTCCTTTCCATCCATCAACATTAACTATTTTAGTCACATGCGCTGTGTACCTCCTAAATGGTACTTAAATATTCTACATTACTCAAATACTTACCTATAACTATGTAGGTCAACGTGTAGTCGAAATGTGACTTCAAGTGAGTCCCGACTTATGAACAACAAGTGGTGAGTATCGCCGTCGACTTTAGATAGGAATTTGATCATTTGACGAAATTCCAACGTTTGAAGTCGTAAGTATCGTATGTCCGCTGACATACCATTGTATTTATAGTATGCCTACCACCACATTTTCTCTGAAATTCCAAGGCGACCTTTGATTCAATTTTCTTTTTTAGTCTTTGCTTATAGGGAAGCAATAAGCGGCAGTTGCACAGAGAGCACGGCAGGAAGTGGGCTCCACAAACAACACACACAAAGTGTACCCAGCCAAGGAAATATCCCCATCGGACTAAATCTTTGAAGCCACTACGAAACTTTGAATAAATAGAAATATATCTTCTGTTAAGCACCTATTATGGAGTACCAACATCATTATTATTAAACAGGGCTATTGAATATGTGTATCGGAAGCTTATTTCCTATTTGTAGATAAACACACAAAGCAAAACATAGCTATGTTTATTTATTTTGGCTCATAGTTAAGCGCGGTTTCACTCTCAATTTAGTTGATAATTATAACCCGGTAACAATGCCACCCATCATACTGATAACGCTATTGTAGGTTATTGATTTAGGAATATTGTAGGACTAATGTAGACCTAAAACAGTGGTGGTGCGGTGTGCATGATGAGAACCTCGTGAAATTTCAGAAAGATAAGCAAATCAAGGATTGTTGGGCCCCGGGCGACAGGCTCCCACGAGACGATCCCGGCCACCGTAGATACGGGCCTGTATACGGTGAGCAATGGGTAGCTCACCGTCCGTCCGTCTATTAACGACAGGCCGTGTCGACGGCGCGTTAGTGTTCCGCGCGCGGCTCAAAGCCAAGAGGCCTGTCAGGGCCAACGCCTGCCGGGGTTGCGGGTTGTTCGAAAGAGATACCGCGGCCCCGGAACATGAGGGGCAATGGAAGCAACAAGGGTGGGGTTTATTCAGTACAAGTCGGACACTCCCCAAGTTATTTGATGACTTCCCACCCAAACAAAATAAATAAATGAAAGCGATTGTTGTGCCGCTAGTCATGTCAGCTTCGAACGGCAGCTAAGAGGCTTTCGTTAGGTAGCTTGATCAGGGGTCTGATTCAGGAAAATGTTATAATTGACTTGTTGTGCATTGTCAGTAGGTCCTTCTCTTTGGAGCTCTGGCCACAGGTAGCTTAGACCAAGTTCCCGATATCGGCAAGAATATAAAGGAAAATAATAACATAGTAAATAAAGAAAAGAACTATTATATAATATGTCCAATATCATGCATAATTTTTTTTGTATGTACCTACAAAGTGTTGTAGAAAGTGCCTATAGTTTGCAAATTGCTTCAGAATTGATGTTCGAGTGAGTCTTGCTTACGATGCGATAGTAGTTAATGCGCTGCCAGACTATGATTTATTTTAATCCGATCAACGTGAATTTAATATATTAAAGTAAAGTTTTGCCCTCGGCAAACTTTTGTCCGACATGATTTAGGTACTTACAAGTGAAGTTATGAGAAATTCCAGCTAAATGAAGAGAAAGCGCCCAAGTGGGCTGGGAAATTCAGTTATTTTGAGGATTTTTTTCATTTTGCGGGTCGGTGTCGATTGCTATGTTGATGATATGACCTTTAAAATCATGGATATACTAGATTTTAATCATTTAAATCATCAAAGTTCGTTTGAGTAAAAGTAGTTAAAAGTTTCTCATAAAATGGTAACTTATTTTAGGAACATAAAAAAACGTAATTATTAAATCTGTAAAGCCATTATTTGTTTTGGTCGCAATTTATATTTTAATCAACATGCAACTTGGCTACTACCTAAAAGATTTTGAGTTTCGCAGACTGCTTTGGCGCTTCCACCTTAATATATCTATCCGGCCGTTTTCCATGAACCATGATAGTTTTAACAATCTACCTTGGTTATATTGGCCTTGGTCTCGGCCGTTATTTGAAGATCTTTGACAGGTGAGTAGAGAGTCAGTGGCCCTGAAAGCCTGACAACTAGTCTACGAAGGGGTAACGCGCCATACCCGGTTACTGAATTAAGGAAATCAGAGAATTACTCCAATAAACTGAATCGTTACTATGTACATTTATTTGGATAGGAACCCTGTTTTAATATTTTATGGCAAAAACCTTGTCTATTTTCTTTTGAAGGTTTCAACGAAGGAAAACATTTTGTAGAAAAGTCATAAAACCAAATATTCGTTACATTTGACGTCTTCCCGCCTTGGGCTCACGTAATAGATTACGGCCCATTCCGCCTCACATACACTAGGGCTATTTGCCGTGTACCCGCAGTGGGACTATTATCGACTGATTATGATTTTGCAAGGTACGAATGTATTGACATAAATTGTGGTGTGGGTGGGACATCGACGGACAAACGATTAGGTATCACTTATTATTATTCCGAATCCCCCCACATTTAATTTTTCATCGATGTGTTTTAAAAATCTGCTATTCCATATATTTCGTGGTAACTGTCGGCACTTTCTAAAAATGGATATTTCAAATACCCTACACCCTGTATGATAGCCTAGTTGTGTGACCATCGGAATGACAAGTCATAGGTCTCGAGTTTTCGGATTCTTGTGCGTATTTTTTCATGTCTCAGAGATTTTTCGCGATAGCATTTTAAGATGATCTCCCTACAAAAGAGGAGAAATTTATTAAATGCTTTATTTCTATTTAAAACTGTAAAAAATTTAATAGATTTTCCCCAATATTGAGCAAGATCAACTTTCGTGTAATAATCCAAGAGCTCCTACATCACCCTTGCGCCCTCAACTTCGCAGAACTGTCTTTGGTACTAATTCCTCAAACCCCCGCCTATGTAAGTTATTGAACAGCTGCAGCGATCTGGTCGATATTCACTCTGACTCACTTAGTAGGTTTAGAACCGTTATTTATAACAACTATTAAAATGGTTTTAGTGTTTAGGCTTGCTTGTTAATTTAATTTAAATTTTAAACAATCTAGGACCTAACTCTACTCTGGGTGAGTAGCTTTGAACTCATCTAATTTTAAGTACCTATGAACTCAACTTCAATCAATACTAATGTAATGCATGATGTGAAAATAAACTATATACAACTACACTAACTATGTATAAGTTTATTTTATGTATTTCCTAACCTAGTAGACGTGTATTCAATTGTTGGTGAGCCAAATAAATAAAATAAAATAGCATGTTTATCAAATTCAGAAGCCCATGAGCGCCATAAACACTCTGACACCAGTTTAGGCACCTAACCACACGATAAGGAATGAAGATATCTGCCAATTCATTACTTGATGCAGTGTTTATCGTCATAAACTGCAGATTGTGGCGACCTGTACTAAACATGCCTTCCGTTTTGCGTATGAGCTAATGAAATGTTTAACAGCTTCAGTTTCGGCCGGTAGCATTATATCGTTCCATTTAGCTCTCATATTATCTAGAAACCATTTTGTAACAAATCGATAGCTTTTACAATTTTGACGTGAGGTAAATAGTTCGGAAACTATTGCCAAGATAATATGTATATTGAATGCCAATACATTATTCCAAATGTTGTTTATATTACTCAATGGAATATTATTAGACCTGACATGTGACTTGAATTTTTTTACTGAGATTTCACGTACTTTTTGCGTTGTGTTGGTCCCAGATTAGCTAATGAATGTAGTTAAATGTAAACAGATTATTCGGAGATGCCATTGTTTTTATAGACTAAGGTCATCACGATAGTTCCGATGATATATATTAAGATGCGGTTAAGGCAGTTGTTTTTGAAAAGATGAGCAGAATCATAGATGCTTGTGGTAGGTACTAGAGCAGCCACATATATTATGTAAAACTAATATAAAGGGTCTATCTAAAAGGCGAGTCTATTGTCATCAACCTGGTAAGGTTTAGATTTCGGGTTGCTACAGAGAATAATGAAAAAGTAAACATTATCCCAGCTGAATAAATGTTACGAGCGTCTGCTCATATATTAGCCCCAGCATTGAATCTAGAATTAGGCACAATTACATTGGCAGTAGTTGCTTAATTGCCATACACGTGTCCAAAAAGTTACTGAGAGCTGTGATCGTGTTTGGCACTTTTGTACCTATTTTTAGTGGCATGTGTGTTCAATTTTGGATGCGAAAATCACAATAGATGTCCACAATTCGACCAAATCCCACTACAACGGCTACCCGACAGTTTTACGAATAGGAAACGTTGAGTTCGACTGTTTATTTTGTGCGGGACCTAATATTATTACTCACAGTAGGTAATGTACTCTTATTTTTCTGGTAACTTGATAACCGAGGTTGTGGCCAAGAGTTTTATTTTAATTTGACACGGTTATCTATAAATACTTAGGTAAGAAGTATATGTGGTTGTAAAGGTCTATTCAAGAATAATCAGTACGAAACACATATTACAGAGGGTTCTAATAAATTCGTAGGGTTGCATTAACGCAGTAAACAAGGCCACCGTCGGTATACGTGGTAAATAAACCCTAACATTCAACACATATCATCATGCCTCGTGTCGTGATTCACTCAACTACTAGACCGTAATTCAGCATTTAGTGGTAACTCAATGGGGATGAGAACGTTGTTTATCGCCCAAAGCCCTACATAGTTCCGTATGACCCAACTCCGCGAGTGTTGGCTCGCGACAAAGGCTGTGCAAGTCAATTCAAAGTCGGAATGTCTAACATTTTCATGTTTCCTGTGTACGTTTGGCAGACGGGCTAGGCTTAAAATTAACTTACCTAAATGGAATACATAAATACGTAGGTCGATGGAATGTGAGAGGAATTATATGAAAGAAAAACAAATCAAATGTTACAGTCACGATTGACCAGGGAGAATGGAAGAAAAAAAGTGTTGTGGTTAGCCCAAACAATATGAGACATGGGCAGGAAGATGATGATAAATACATAGATTCTGTGTAATTACTAATTAATCAATCAATTAACTCAATCTGTAGTAGTCTACAGTCGGACATAGGCTGCCTTCATGTTGCGCTTCAGTACTTGGGCCTGAGCCAAGAAACAAATATTATTAAAGCACAAAGCGGCACTTTGTGTCTTCAAAGGCCACACGTGTTTACACTCTTTTTTTCTCGATCAGTTAGGGTCGAAAATATTTGTCTGGCTGCAATAAATCGAATGGTTGGCCACTATTACATAAGAACTGAAAAGTAAAATGATCAGCGGTTTGTGAACGATGGATAGTACGCAATTGGGCGAACTCTTTAAGGGTAAATGGTGGTTTATGTAATTATCTTTGCGCCCTGGCGTTACCCGCTGGAGCACACGATTCTTTGAGTGAAGAGCGTTAATCGGAAAACGCGTGGATCGCTCAGCTCGGTGAACCGACAAGCTGATGAAAGTCAACTTCTAAAGGCTCAGTGTAATGAATTGTATGAATGTAGTGTTTATTGGATTCTGGCTTCTGCCCGTGACTTCAAACATATTTGGTTGGAAATTATTTCTAAGAAACGCTTCCTTGGGATAATTTACCGGGATAGAAGTGTCCTAACCTAAGACGTGGTTTATCTATCTCTGTGTGTCTTTCATCTAAATCCGTCCAGGTGTGAAGGCGTAAAAGGGTCACACAGACATTTTGTATCGTCTGACTTTCAGACACATTGAAACAACCACAGATATAGATTGACATTGATAACGCAAGTATCACGATCTGTATGAAAACCGAGCGTTCCATTTTTGACTACCTCCTATGACGTCTCATGCACTATATTTTAGTGATGTAACGTCTATGTAGTGATTGACGACAGTTTTACAATTTATAACACGCAATAAACCATTCTAAATTTTAAATCTGACGTCCAAGTAGTTGCACACCGATGTAGACTGAGCGCGAAAGTAACAGCTTGCGAGTTTTGTTACGCCGCTGGGTACGCCTAGAGTAACGAGAAGTAGTTACTCTTGCGTTATCTATGTCTATCTATATCTGTGGTTACAACCATTTTTAATGTTACAATAGTTTTCCAAGCATTGTGAAACACACATTTCTTGAAAAACAGAATCCGATTTCCATTTATATGGTCCTCAAGTGTCAAAGATATATGAAGTTTTAACAGTCGTCGCCTCGTGGCGCCCGATGTCCGGGGCGCCTCCCGAGGTGGCTGGGTTGGTTTGAGGTTCTCTCCCTCAAACGTCCTGCTACGTCCTAGGCTTAGTTAAGCAGTTGCTTCGCAGTATAAAACGCGTCCTATTCTCTCTCGCCCCGGACCATGGACTGAACCAAGGCCGGACACAAGAGGTCGCTGCCGCCGATCGCCTCTGCAAGGGCACAGCGGTGCTCCGCCCAAGCTGGGCAGACCGCCATAGTGTGATGCATCGTGTCCTCCGGGCGATCGTCCCAGTGGTAACACCCGAGTGTTTCCTACAGGCCGATTATGTGCCGAAGCTTCCCGAAGAGGAACGTCTGGTGAGGACTTGCGTCAGGCGATAGGAAACTATCGTGCCCTGCCTAAAGTGGTCCTTGGGAGAACTGTAGTTAATTCGTCCATCTGTGCATCGCGAAGTTGTTAGAGGATGACACGTGGTTCCTTTGAGATGCTCCAAAGGTCCTGGTGGTTTAAATTGATAAAAGTCTGGAACTCGTCGTGCTCCCGAAGTGGGACTGGGAGATTTTCTTTATTCAGCAAAGACCAAGTTTCCAAGTGATGATAACTCAGGGTATTAACAGGGTGTAAATAAACTTGAAATATTAACGGGATCCTACGCAAACCCTAAATCTAAAATCAAATTGCTGGTAACAATTTATTCATTGCTGAATTAAATTGTTTTGTTTATTTCGTGATTCATAACGTGAAATAAGTTTTCTAAAACAAATTGATGGTTTTGTTCTGTTTAATTGTTAAACTTTGTTAATTTCGTTATTTAAAGAAATTTAGGCTGATTTCTTAAAAATAATGAAATTCACAAAGTTATTAAACCTGAAATCATGCCGAAACAATTAATTGTTTAGCGAAACTGTAAACATGTTCTTTGCGATAGTAAGTATGCATTTGATTTAAATGAAGAAAAAACAGAAATATTTTTGCTCTGTTTGCAGATGTTTTATTAACATTTATTAATTTCACAGAAGTATTATCTGAAAACACAAAGTAACATTATGGAAAAATATTTCAATAATGTCTCTGTTGATATAAGCAGTCTTTATTTGTTGTACAAGTTTGTTATCATATTTGTCCAAATTGCTTAGCTTTGAAATACTTTTCGGCAATACCGATTGGTAAGACATTCTCCAGCGTTTTTTTTCTATTAGGAATATTGAAAGTTTAATTATTTCTACTTTCACGCGGAATTCGCTTTTTTATGTCAGGGTGGAAAACTCTCTGCATTGTTGTCTAACTTAACTTTTATTGGCATCAATGAAAAATAATGGTCTAGTTTCCA
This sequence comes from Ochropleura leucogaster, assembly GCA_958449745.1. Classification (NCBI taxonomy): domain Eukaryota; kingdom Metazoa; phylum Arthropoda; class Insecta; order Lepidoptera; family Noctuidae; genus Ochropleura; species Ochropleura leucogaster. The sequence continues at coordinate 10,055,365 of OY288208.1, forward strand.
AGGTTATAGAATATTAGCCGGTGCCCGCAGCTTCGCCCGCGTCATATCGAAAAAAAAGTATCCTATGTGTTATCCCAGACCTTAATCTACCTGTGGCAAATTTCATCAAGATCCGTTCACCGTTTTAACGTGAAAGAGTAACACAATATTAGTAAGACAGCTGGCCCCCGCGGCTTCACCCGCGTGATATCGTAAAAAAGTTATTCCAGACTATAATCTCTGCCAAATTTCATTCCTATTAGATTAGCGCACAGGCTTTTTATCCTAGAAACACATAAAACAATTTTCACGCGAACGAAGTCACGAGCAACAGCTACCTTCATAAAAAACTTGGCAACGATACTAAAATACTTTCATACATTCTTTTTAATTTTTAACATTGAAAAGAATTGTTCATTCCCCAAGTGGAATGTAGCGTTCAAGAAGAAGTTTGATAAAAGCTGTAACTTACAAAACTGTAAATATAATTCCGTCATAAAATGACTGTATGTATAACTTACTACCTTTTTTGTTTTAGAACAAAAGAAATATTCATTTTCTTTATCGTGCACATGATCAGTTTTTTATTGCTCAAAAACTCTAAAGTTTCAGATTGGTATGAGCACACAGGCAACAGAAAAATGTCTCTTTCATAATCCAAATTTCAGCGGTTTTCCCGAACTAATCTACTCAACCGAATTAAACTAAAGTTCGTGAAAAAGTTGGCCGTTATTTGTATGATGATTTAGGCTCTGTGAGGTATGGCTTCGGACACAGTAAGCTTCACCTTAAAATAAAAAGAGGTAAAGTTTGTGAGGTTGTAGAGAGTAAGTAACCTCTGGCTCTACTGAACCGATTTTGAAAATTCTTTTACTAATATAAAGCCACATTATTTGTGAGTGTCATAGCCATATAACATCATGCTATGACATCTAGGAGCTGAGCAGTATGCCAAACCGATGGGCACAGCTAGTGTCTTATGTTTTGAGTTCCCCGAGCTTTCCCTTAATTGATTTAAACATCAAATAATTAATCGTTAGCAAGCGACAACGGCGTATCTCCACACTTCACAGATGAGTTGTTGGCGCTGCATATATTTGTACAGAACGTGGTAAGTGCATTACTAGACGATAGTTAAGATATCAAATAATGAGACAACCAAACATCGAGCTTTTTGGGTAAATCATGTTGGTTTACAATCTATAAATTGGTGAAGGAAGGTTATTTTTTTTTAACGTAAGTAGGTAGTTTTTCGTTACAAACATTTTTTCGTATAATTAATGTTTATAGTCAGAATCGTGTCTAGTAATAACTTATGGTTGAAATTATTCTCAATATTGGGGTTGCTCGACCGTGGATTATGTTTTTTTATTATGTTTTTAATTTGTAACTTTAAATACTAACGACCCGCTGGCATTTTGCCAGACAATACTGTAAGGTGCTTGTCCGTTGACATACTTACAAAAAATATTAATATACATATCTATTTATAATGCTTTTATTTAACTTGGCTTGTTAGTTAGTATATAATATTGGTCAAATGTTGCAACTGAATTTCAAACTAGACACCAACCGATTGACATGAAATGCACACATCTTTGTTTTTGGTGACAATACATTTTTGTGACAAATATGCAGCTTCATCCAGAAACCAAGATCGCTACCGCACGAAATTTTGTATATATTGATGTTGATTGTTTTTTTCTCTTTACATTATAATAAAAGTTTGCTATTATTAAAATTAATTTATTATCACTTCAGAATTTAAAAAGGCCTTTTAGGCACTTTAGTAATAAAATGTCTGCAAGATTTATATAAAATGACGCACAAATTTTATGTAAATAAGTATATTGCCTACAAATTCTGCAAAACTGCCAATAAAGGTCTTCAGCGAAATGGCCTCGCTCGGCTACTGATAAACCAAACGAATTTTGGGGATCAACAAGAAAAATAACGTAGTACTAGAACTACATAGTTAGATATAGTATATTTTTTTATATTGTCATAAACACTAATATTGTGGTATTCTCCTATTGAATTTCGGAAGAAGTTTGTTGATTTTGTTTACTGTGATGGAAAAATCGCGTGACTTTATGTACCTACATAATGTATGTATGTAGTTTAATGATATAGGTCTGCTCTTATAAAAACTAAAAGATGATTCTACAGTCCAATACACAAAACATAATAACTCGTAAAAGCACTGCAATTGCCCATTCCTAAAGGTGGTACTCTATGGAGAAGAATGGGTAAAGTTGCAACCGAAATCCGACGGTTAAATCACGTTGGATTTCTACCAAGTACGACTGTACATCCATCGGGATTGTATATCTACGACCAGTCGCTAAGATAATGAATATTTACCTTCCTCCTGTCTTAGTTGGGTGCGGAAAGCCAAGGCGGAAGGCTTAGTTACATTTATTAGGGTGCGCTTAACCCCATTAACCAACAACTTACTGACTATTAGAAGCGGTAAACCAACTAAATATTGCAGGAGGTACGTGGTTTGACCCTGCCAGCCCGCATCTTGTTGCCTCAACAAACAGCTCACCCTGGAAGTACGGAGCGTCCGGAATAACAATAAGTGAAACGATACTGACATTACTTTCCTATACAACAGTACAGACAACATCAAAGGTTTTGGAAGCAGATACCTATTTTTGTGCAGATTTCTTTGATATTTAAGGCAATCTTCTCTCCAAAAAGTTTTTTGGACCAGCTTGTGTATTGAATGAAAACGTCAGTTTTCTTTAAAAAATATTTAGTGTACTATAAAAAGTTTTAATAGCCATCGCTTTCCAATTCTTTCGTATTGGGCTTATAGACGATTCGATCGTGTAAAAATGTAATAAATTAGTAACCATTATTGGTAATCAATCTTAATTTTCATCTTGAAACTTTCTTTTTTAGACATCCGAAAAGCTTTCTAAACGTAAATGCTAATTCTATAAAATGTCTATCAAGGACAAAACCAGCGCCTTCGAAAGATCGAAATAAGGTTCTTATACAATAAGCTCGTTCATGCTTCCTGCCTACAAGTATACGCTTCATATAATACCACTTCAAGACCCCCAATAGATGTTTTTTTCACCGACTCTATTCTCATGAATGGAGTCGACAGCGAGATAATATGCCTCCCAAGATATTTTGAATGTATTTTGAGATTAAATTCGCTAAGCAGCTTGGGTTTACTTGGCTTCATCAAATTGTTTGCAAAAGGAAATACATATTTTTTCAATTTTCGATGAGACTCTAGCCAAATTCAACAAAGGCTTGCAATGAATTGTGTCGAAACTTAATAAGTTTAAGAGACTAATGGCGGTTAAAGATGAGTTTTCGAACAATGTCAAGCAGAGCCTGTAGCTGTCACAAGTTACGAGTCTCACTGGGGTTGCGGGTTAGCCGGGGCTGCAGATTGGAAGAGATACTGGGGCCCCGGAACACAAAGGGCAATATAATAATACATGGATGGGTTCCGGTCCGCCCAGAGCAGAGTCAGATGCGGATAGAACATCCAAAATATCATTTTTATTACAGGTCTCGATACTATTTTAGATTGGTCTCGGATATCCAAACCGACCGCGTACCCAAGTAAATGTGTGTTCGTTCAACTACATAAGCACCTATAAAGTAGTTGATTTATGGTGTTATCATAGTTGTTCCGTTTCTGTATTCAAATTAGGGTGCAACTGGACATGATAGCTTGATAGCTTGTACACTGCTGTTTTTATATCCACACGCCATGTGTTCTACTAAAGGCCATAAAGATTATACTATAACAAAACGTTCCATAATGTCAGTTTATTTTAGGAAATTGTTATTGTGGCTTCATTGTTGAATTATCGATTGCGATGTATGGAAACCTGGCTCATTCCGTATTAACGCTTCATGTGCGTGAGTATTATAGGGTCGATAAAATAGATATTGATAGAATACCGATAGGCTAGAACAGTATTGTAATCTAATAGTGATATTACGTAGATCGTGGGTGTAGGGTTGTACCTACTGGGATTTACGTGGTTTATGGGGCTTAGTTTACTCAACGTACGTATTTATTGTACTTTTGTAGCAACTTTTGTTTTCATAGCAACGTTGAGTAAACAACTACGTGACACAAACACCGTTTTAATGTTTCGTACCTTAAAAGGAAAAAAAAACAGAAAAGTGCGAGATTGGCTTGAGAATAAACTTGCGACATAAACAGCCATTTCTTTTAACTGCTTAGACTTAGAGGGATAATTTTTTCATATTTCTAGGGACTACAGACTTGAATGTATGGTTTTAATTTCAATTCGATACCTCCACGCATTCCCAAGATATATTGTCTTGACAGACAGACGGACAACAAAGTGATCCTCTAAAGCAGCGGTCGGCAACCTCTTGGCAAACAAGGGCCACAAGGTGACAAATTAAACTAAAGGCGGGCCGCAGTCATTTTTCTCGCATTAACCCAAGAAGCCCAATATACCTGCTCATTATAATTGGTCAGATTCCATAAAAAAAATAAGGAATTTAATTCGTACACGTAATACTTTTTTTTTGTTTTTGGGGTGGGAAATCATCAAATAACTTCCGGGGGTGTGTCAGACTTGTACTGACTAAAACCGACCCATGTTCCTTCTATTGCCCTTTGCGTTCCGCGGCCGCGGTACCTCTTTCGAACCACTCGCAAACCCGGCAGGCGAAGTCCCTGGCGGGCCGCGGGTTGCCGACCCCTGCTCTAAAGGTTCTGTTTTTCCCGTTTGAGGTAGATACGTCACCTAGAAACGGCACCCTCATAGGTTCTGTCTGTTTGTCTGTCTGTCAAGATCTCGGGAACGCGTGGAGGTATCGAGTTGAAATTGTAAACCATTTAGTCAAAGCAGTGGTCCCTTATAGGCGTAAAAATTGAACCCTCTAAGTCTACGCAGTCATAAGAAATGGCAGTTTATGTTGCAAGTTTGTAAGGAATCCTCCGTGCGCAGTTTGTCTCGCACTTGGCCGTTTTTTTACTCATACGAAATATTTACGTATCAATGAAGAAATGAACAAAAAGCAATAAGTTTTGTCTTTGAAGCAAGACCTACCTACATAACCTGAGTAACGTAGCAGAACTGTGTCCTTACATCCTAATTCAATATAATAAAATGATATGATATTAAAATGAGAAAAATGAAAGTTTATTAGGTTCATTGTATTTGAAGACGAGTTTTGGGCACAAAACGTAACATCTCGCTTGTACTCCCCCCAAAGGGTTAGGCAAGAGAGGTGTTCGTAATACATACACACATCAAAAAAGTCTAAGCAACACATACTGCTTCTAATTATTATTCAATTATTATATCACTAGCTTATGCCCGAAGCTTCGCTCACGTTAAATTCGGGGTAACACAGTTCCCCTTTCCTGATTTGCAGGTACCTGTTACCTGTAGTTTTTGCCCTTGCGCCTTATTTATTGTAATAGTAAAGCTAAATTTACCCTTTCTGCCCTCTTACTCCCTCATTTCTCATTAAAAAAAAATGCCTATGTTCGTCTCCAGGGTCCCTGTCTACAACTATTTCTGTACCTAAATTTATCAAAATCACTTTAGCCATTTAGGCGTGAAGACGTAACAAACAAACAAATTCACTTTCCCTTTTATAATATTAGTAAGGATTTCTTACCAAGCAGGTTATACCTATTTAAACTTTGTTTGATTTAAAGGACATACCTAGGGTTGAGTATCATTTGTTTTTTTTTCACAAATTCAAAAGCAGTATTAGCAGTTTTTTAACTTTTATGTAATAACCTGTAACCTGTTTATACGAGGTATTCCTCAAAGCGCTCCCGTTTTAAAACGCTCCCATCTAAGCGCTCCCGTTTTGTTCCTCAGAGCGCTCCCAAAAGGAGCGCTTCGAGGAACGATTAAAAATATTAAAATTTATTTCCTCGAAGCGCTCCCATGATTAACTTTCGTATAGAGATGGGACTATACTAACTGAAATTATCGATAATAACAGTAGAACACATGGTTTTAATATACAACTAGCGGCCCGTCCCGGCTTCGCACGGGTTTGGTAATTTTTTTTTGTTTTATTGTAAATCCTTTAGTCCACCAAATCGATGAATATAATCTGCTGACATATGTACATATTCATATTTTTTTATTGTTTAGAAAGCTTATGATTTTTCTCCAATAAGTTTCCCATTACTGCCCCCCTCCCCGCATACCTCAATGTTTTGTCGGAAGTTTTTCGTAGAAATAAGGCAATGAGGTGTCGTCTATCGTTTACGCTCATCTTACGAGACTTTTTGTCGAACCGCACCTTCCGTTATCGCTTAGGGACCTCATTCTCTTCCCCTCATACTATTAGGGCCGGTGTCCCTCAGGGTTCCGTCTTATCCCCCCTCGTCTTCACGCTGTTAACTAGCGACATTCCCAAGTGTAAAAAAGCTCTGTTAGCTCTGTTCGCGGATGACACGGCCATTTACTATACTGGCCGCTGCCCGTACCCTTCAGACCTCAGCCGACGTCCTAGGCGCTTGGTTCAGGAAATGGCGAATCGACGTGAAACCCGGTAAAATTCAGGCGGTTATTTACTACAAACCGCGCTTTAATCCCCCGATCCCCAGTCCGATCACTATGTACGGCAAGCCTATTCCCTGGGAGAAGCAAGCCAAATTCTTAGGTGACATACTCGACAGCTACTTGTCCTTCGCGGCACATATCAAAGCAGCTCGTTCGCGCGCTGCCTTTGCTATGGGTTTCACTTTTTAATTCAGGCAAAAAGCAAATTTTCACTTAAGTGCAAATTGCGTTTATACACCGCGGTCATCCGTCCCATCATGACACACGCATGTGTCGTGTTCGCCCACGCCAACCCACGTTTCCTTCATAAGATACAGACCTTGCAAAACCGATTCCTTCGTAAAATCACAGGAGCCCATAACGATAGTCTTCACTTAAACTTAAGAATCCCCACCGTCGTTCAATTCATAAAGCGCCTTTCCAAGCGCTTCTTTGACTCCGCGTTAAAACATCGCAACCCCCTTATCGCATCGGCCGCTCGATACGATCCCTCGCGAATAAGTGAAATTCGTCGTCCTAGATATTCCCTCGTCACTCCTGACGATGCTAAAACCCTGCTCCAGGAGAGCAGCAGGGAGACTAGCACTCTGCGCAAATTCACACGCAACGCGCCGTCATTTCGTCCTCGCCGACGAGGCCCGTCGCAACGTCCCGGCAACTGCCCCACCCGTCCCTTGCAAGAGCCAGCCCGCGCTGCTGAGCCAGTAAGTATAAACCAATCCATAAATAATATCACTCAGACCCAGCCTGTCCCTTGCTGTCCCTCAGCGTCGCCCTAAACCGAGGCTAGTACTCATGCTCGTGCTCGTGCTCACCCTGGCTGGAGGTCTTAATTTTTAGGCACCCACAGGATTTGCCCGGTTAAGCAGACGACAACCTCCTTTGTTGAACTGCGAGATGCCATTCCTAAAAAAAATCTATCGTTAACGTCAATGGTAGAAATGACAATAACATTGGCCCTTGTATACACATAAGGGTGACGAAAACAAAAAGATATTATTCCCTTAATATCGTAATTTGGTTAAGCAACTTCGATGTCGATGATGCACACACATGAGCTTTTAAAAATTATCGATATAATTCATGACATTTACTTCATACTTTTCCCTATTTTTAACCGTGGGAGCGCTTTGAGGAAATAAATTTTAATATTTTTAATCGTTCCTCGAAGCGCTCCTTTTGGGAGCGCTCTGAGGAACAAAACGGGAGCGCTTAGATGGGAGCGTTTCAAAACGGGAGCGCTTTGAGGAATACCTCTAACATAACTGCTGACACCAGCAGAATAGTTTTAATTAATTTCTACACCAGACGGAGAATTTATAAAACCGTTTCTCATCACATATAATTTAATATTTTAAAATATTTCTTAATAAAAACATTTTGCTTAAGGCATTAAGTTCGCTTTTGTATAGTTTTAATTGTGCATAAAGTTTTAATAAATAAAGATTAAATTAGATTCAAATTCATATTTGTATAGTAAAATTAGCGTAGGTATAACTAAATTAAATATAGTTACCATAATATATGAATACGTAATCTTATTACTCTTTTTTAAACTTTAATATTAATAAAAAAACTGTTAATGTTAATTGAGATGTGTATGAACTCATGCCGCCTATGATACAGGTTCATGCTAGTATAGGCATCATATTTTGTTTTAACTATATTACCATTAAGATTTATGTTTTATTTTACCAATTTGAACTTTCGAATAAAGATATTATATAATTACTAGCTGATCCACACGGTTTCACCCACGCTGCTCAGCACCTGTTGGTCGTAGCGTGATGTTATATAGCCTATAGCCTTCCTCATGAAATGGACTATCCAACACTAAAAGAATTTTGAAATTCCAACCCGTAGTCCCTGTGATTAGCGCGTTCAAACAAACAAACAATCAAACAAAACTCTTCAGCTTTATAATATTCAAACAAACAAACTCTTCAGCTTTATAATATTAGTAAGTATTAGTATAGATCACGCACCTAAATCTATCCATCACCTAATTTATCTGAGACAACTCAAAAAAGGTCATTTTTAGGAGACGAAAAAAACGTTTTGCTTTATTTATTTTAGATCTTAGTTTTGTTTTTTTTTTCAACGTTGCCCCACACTAGGAATTACTCCTGTATTGTGGGTGGGTTTACAAACATTTAAGCTCACATAAACAAACAGTCAGACCTGGAACAACTATCTGTAGGCCATACAAATTTTTGTTCCGTGCGGGGATCGAAAACGCGACACGCAGCGTAGCAGTCGATCGCTCAGCCACTGCGCCACCCAGCTGTCGTCAAATATCTAATTAAATAGGATGTAAAATATAACTGTATGTAAATTGTGTTTTGTTAGATACTATCTTTACGCAATCGCGTAGATACAATCACCCAGCATTCGAATACAAAAAAAAATTGAGTTGTCATTGCCATTGCTATCGGCCGAGCACAAATCCAAATTCCGTGATTGATTGATTCTGCTACTGAGAAATTAACGTTAGAAAATCCCAATAACACTTTGCCTGAACCGGGAATCGAATCCGGAACCTAAGGCTTAACAGTCGTGCTTGCGACAACTCAACAACCGAGGCAGCCTTGTCAAAGTTTTGCGTGATTCAGGTGACTCGTCTAATCAAGCTTTCTTGTTCAAGTTCAGATATGTACGGCACATCCACACAATTTCACTACTAAGTTAACGTAATTAACGTTAATATAGCAGTAGTTTTGCGACAATTTGATTTGCCAAATATAATATCAACTGCCTAGCAATGTGCGTACACATCTATTACCAGTTACCAAGGATAAGGATATTTAAGATAAGGATATTTTTAAGATTAAATTGCACAAGTGGCTTAATGACGACACGGTTGGCGCAGTGGCTGAGCGATCGACTGATGCGCTGTGTGTCACGGGTTCGATTCCCGCACGGAACAAATATTTGTATGGCCTACAAATAGTTGTCCCGGGTATGGCTGTTTGTGAGTTTAAATGTTTGTAAACGCACCCACGAGACAGGAGGAATTCCTAGTTTTGGGCAACGTATTTTTTTTTTAAATAGGAATGTTATTTCTATAGTTTCAAAGAATTCATGGTCAATAGATGTTCTTGGTTAGGCAAATGTGCCTTGTACATTGGCCAAACCTATACAAACTTTGCATGCTATGTTTTTATCTTAGCTAAACATGATTAAATAATTCGTAATTTTATTTGACAACATTGTTTACCATGTTCTACGCAAGTATATGATTAATGTTTATATTATATTTATGAAAAAGTCGTTTTAATATTGGCGTCCATATGGTTTTGGAGGGATTTATCCGTGTTGCTACACGATGGGAGCTTGGTTCAACGTGGGCGGCTAAATTATAACCAAATGAGTTTCAAAGAATGTACGATTTTTCTAGTGTCGATGTAGGATTATCCTTCTTTTTTATGTATCACCTTCATAGAAAAAAAACTTGAGAGGTGTCAAGGGACACCCGGACGGAAAGAAGTTATATACTTATAGTTAGTTTATTATGTACAAAAAACCTTTATACACTCAACAAAAATAATCTTCGCGACACCACACTGTTCAGTGCGAAATATTTTATTTTTATTACAAACAATAACACATTAAATATAAAACATAATAAAGAATAACAATAGATTTACAAATGTGATATCAACAACGTTTTCCACAGATAAAACCATGGGACATTTTGGTTTGACAAGCGTTGTAATAAAAAAAGAAAATCTAGGTAAAATAAATTACAAAAATGTTAGCAATAAGCATCATTAAATACAAATAGAACGACGAAATGAAAATACATAACTGGCTTGCTTTCTATGAGAGAGAGAGAGAGAGAGAGACAGACAGAGAAACACGCGCAAGCCGCACGACTTACAACTATACCAAAAGTGTCGTTACAACTTTTGTTCTTAAGCAAAAAGTGTCGTTACAACTTTTGGTCTTATTTTTTTTCGTCTATCCCCCTTTCGCAACGCGCGATAAGGAACTTCGTTCCAAAAAAAAAAAACGATTTCCCATTTACCAAATTAATAGTTATACGCGCGTTTGTCGCAGGAATAGTGCCGCGCGGTAGTGTTTTAAATGATTCTTATCTTTGTTAAATGTTTGTTATTGCGCACTATAGCAAATTAAACAATCTGTTTTGTGTCCAAAAAGTTCTTTTTGTAGATAAATGAGTTCAACTTTCGAGTCTGCTTTATTGCTGGAGTGTGCACGTTAATATTATTTTTAGAGTAAGTCTGTTCAGGGGCAGTTGTCTTGAATCATGATTATGTGCATACAGTCTATGAGTTTCAATAAATTTTAAGCTCATGAATACTTATTTACGTTGTGGTATTAAGTACTTTGTAAAATATTCCAGGTTTTGGGCATTTTCAAAATAAATAAGATGGCGACTTTGATATGGGTTCAAAGAATAAAGTTTTATTATATTCGAAAATTTCGGGGTGGCGTAGAGGTTAAGCAACTCGGTTCTCATACATGAGGTTGTGAGTTCAAATCCGTCCATTGGGTTGGGTTAACACCCACATTAGAAATTAAATTATTTTTGTGTTTCACTGCTAATACTACTTAATAAGTTTTATGTTCTTTACTGTACCTACTGCCATTACTTGGTACTGTGGAGTCATTTTTATGTGACTTTTTCAACTCAAATGTACTTCCTAAAAGTTTATCTAAGACAAGACGGACAACGGTGAAGGAAAACATGGAGAGCAAACCTGGACTTAAAATTAATAAGTTTGAAATCGGCAACCCGTCTTGAGCAAGCGTGGTCATCAATGCTCATGCCTTCTCTATATGAAAAGAGGCCTTCGGCCAGCTGTGGGATAGTTGCAGGCTGGTATAGTATTCTAAAAAATCTATTAATATGTTACGAACAGACTGAAATAAAGTTAAAATTAGGTAATTAGGTGCGATGTGAGTTACACCTCTGCCTAACCCTTCAGGGATTACAGGCGTGATGTTATTTAATTTGATTTGTCTCGCTTTACTTTAAAATGTAGAAAACATTTACCTTTATCTTATTAGCATAGAAATCCTCACTAATACATTTATTAGTGCGATAGTGAAAAAAGCGATAGTGAGTTCCTTTGTTTGTTACGTCTTCACGCCAAAATGGCTAAACCGATTTTGATGAGGGGTATTTTGGTGCAGAGATAGTTTTTTAAAGTGAAAAAAGCTCTAGTATTGTTATAATAAATTACCCCGAAATTAACGCAAGCGAATCCGTGGGAAAAAGCTAGTATTGTTATAATAGACAATACTAGCTTTTTCCCGCTTTCAAAGGTTTTTTTTTCAATAAGACCAATAAGTGCAATTTTGAATGTCAAGCAACAAAATGATGAAGCTATAGTTCCGGTCATAAGGCATAATAACTTGTGAAAGTACTGTGGTTGCCCATTCCAAAGCGTTGATCTCTATGGAGAAGAAGGGGCAAGAAACTTCTCGGACACTCTTTAAAATTAAAATGGTACTACAAAATCGTATTTACATCATTCAAGTTGAGATTATAAAAATATGTGAGAACGAACTTAATCTTATGTTAACTCTGAAAATCTGAATTAGACACAATAGTTAGGCTACTGCTGGCTATTTTTGTTGATACATTAGGTTGAACCGTAAAACTAAGATTTATCGTAGACTTGCGTAAGAAGCCGATTACGTCACTAATTTTATGGTAAATATCGTCTAAAGAGGTAATGCATGAAGCCAACTAGCCTGTATCGTCACAATACAAAATGGCTCAACAATTTTTTACATAATTTGGGTTGAGTTTTATTCATCCAAAAAGGATAAGAGAAGGTACACTTACCAAAAATATTATAGAAAGTATTCAGAATCTATTTTTGCGGTATGCGGTTTAAAATTCTTTGTTTCTCAAAGATAACCAACAATATCACTTCCGGGGAGAAATAAGATATAAAATAAAACAAAACTGAAGTAATTAGAAGTACAGATGAGGAGGGACGGCTTACTTAAAAAAAAACTTGGATTTTTTAATGATTTTTTTTTTGTTATTTCAAATAACTTTGTCATTCTTGATACAGGTGTCAGTTTTTAAGCAGATAAAAGGGACGGTTTACATGGAGTACAATAATAATACATAACAATGGAAATACTCTTTTAATTATTCTATTGAAAGTCTTCTTCAATAATTCTTGCAGTCTAAAACATCACAAGCTCATTTTAGTGTATTGTCTTGTCGTCGTTGCTGGTAATCTAATTACGCAATTAGTAAAATAACAATGGCTTCAAAATTGTCGGCTGACTATTATAAGTATGAAAATATGTCTAAAATAACAAAATTTAGATAAGCACTGCATGCTAGTCGCTACACAAAGAGTACCAACATTCAACAAAAAGATAACCAGATTGCGGCAACAGGAAACTTTCAATCATGTTTCCGATTTCTGTTAAGGGGGATGCGCTAGGGTAGACCGTGAATTCAAATAATGTTCACTAAAATATGATTCGCGATCGTAATCAATATGGTTTTTCAAAATGTTAAAAATAGTAAATGTAACGTTTCACGGTCGCGAATCATTAATATTTCAAGTTACAGCCTGGTACTGAAGATACAGGGCTACTCTAGGACTTAATGTTGATAATTGGATGCCATTAAAGGCTTTTTTTTTAAATTTTAATAAAGTTTAATTTAAGTATACGTTGTTGTATCGATATTCATATCATATTACTATTACGAGTAGGTTGTATTTTTATCTCACAAATCTACCTTAAAAAAATATAGTAGAGTGGTTTGAGACACCCAGTAAGTTTGCAAGTAAACGAATTATTGGCGGGAAGCTAGTTCATTTTTCGAAGTTGGTCAAAAAGTTCGTCTTTTAATCTGCACAGATTTTGCAATTCAAATTAAATACTGTTGACAATATAACCATATAATTCTACGGTAGAATTTAGAAACCGTTTACGACCACAGACAATAATGACCGCCACTAAGTGATAAAAATTAGTTCGAGATCGTCGACTGACAAACAAGTGGTCATAAAATTCTTTTACTGTATCCAAATAGTCCTATAAACGATTTCCTGCAATAAAGATCCATTAGACAAAAGATATGAAAGCCATTTCGTCGACATATATTACGACCTTTGAACGTTTGTCGTAAGAATGTCTAAATAATTGAGTTTTGTTCTAGCCATCAGTTTGTGATGCCATTGAGACCTTTAAATCCTGTTAATGTGGCTCCGATAAATTCGAAAATTCGATACCTTGGAGAAAAAGAATTCTTTACGAAGGCTTGAAATAAGATCTGTCTTACTACGCACTATCTTAAAAATCGATCTGAAAGAATCTCCCAAAATTGAAATTTCCAAGACAGTAGTTTGCTGTCACGGGTAAAGTAGTCGAGATTCGATCTAAGCTGTTACATAAACAAATTAAATTGTGGGCTTATTTTTTGGTATCATAGCATTATTTTTATTCAGTAAGCATATAATGGCCGCACAACTGAAGTAGGTATGGTTAACCATAGTAACCAATAGTGTAAATAACCTTTTCAAGTTTATGGAGGCTTGTGTACACTAGGCGTTTGCCACGTGTCCGTTTCAGGTGCGAACCGGAACCCAAGAGGCGTTTCCGACGACAGACGTGCCGCGTTTAAAAAAAAACACTCATAAAATTATCTTCCACATGACTGCACCATTGTATACAATTCAAATTAATGGCTCGCACATTATGAACGGCCGGTTATTTTTGTTTCGCATTAAAAACGATTTGTTTTTTTACTGTAGTATTTTTTGTTACCGAGATAATGGTTTTAGGGATCGGTGTGAATGATTGAGTGTAGTACCAGTGTCCATATCTACTATCCAGGTCATTTGTAACGGTAACCCTTTATGTTTAGTACTTTTGTTAAACGTGAAGTAAAAAAAAAATTGTGTGTGACTGACGGAGACACAGAGCCATGCAATGGAGACACAATGTTCTCATACACATATATTATAGCATAGAACTGCATTTTAGAGAGAGAGAGAAAGAGCGAGAGAGAGAGAGAGATAAAAGAAGTGTTGGTAGTGAAATGTACTCTACAAACGCGCAAAGTCTAAGGCATCTTTGCAAGCAAATTCGCAGAATAAGCCAGTCAAAATCTTTTAAGAAAACCATGTCTATTAGTAATTGAAAATATTGGACCATCTGAAGTCTGTTTTTGTGACCAAGATGAATTGGATTCCACTTCATTTGTCAAAGCGAATAAAATGTTCAGAAAATATTTTAAATTTCCGTTTTTCGTTCATCTTGCGGATCAATCAAATGGATTTTCTTGTTAAGCTTATGAAGAAATCATTGAGGATATTTTAATAGTAGGACTAAGGGCCAAATAATAATTATGTTAAAAGCATTTCAGTTTTTTAATGGAATATAAAATGTTGTGCATTGGTGCGCGTGGATGTCGTAAAATGACTTTGAATCGTAAGTTGTAAGGTTAGTTGTAAAGAAAATTGGATTGAGGATCGATGAATTGAATATCGTCGGAAATAAAAATGAGTGTATGAGACAGCGGGGTGTTTCGAATTCAAATCCAAGGCAAGCACCTTCCTGCCGGGGTTGCGGATTGTTCGAAAGAGATACCGCGGCCCCGGAACGTAAACGGCAACAGCAGGAACATGGGTGTGTTTTAGTCAGTAAAAGTCTGACACGCCCCCTCGCTCCGCACCCCAAATAATAACAAAAAGACAGCGGGATGATCTGATATTTGTCCTCAAATGTGTTTTATTGTCACTTGAGTCGATAACCTTCCATTGTGGATTGTAGAGACTACATATTTTTATTTGTGACTGGGATGGGTCAGTCACCCAAACAGTTTGGCGAATGATATTTACTTACCAGTAAAACCTAGTAAGTGGGTAGAGATAGTGAATCCCGAGAAAATGTTTCTCAAGTTTCGTGATATCTGAAAAGGGCTATAGAAATGGTTGATAATGTGTTTGCTATCGAAATACTAGAAGCCAGAGCAAAAATGTAATCAAAACTTTAATAAAAGAGATACAGAAACAATATTTCCTTAGTTAATTAACACAAAGCATTTAAAGGAAAACCTTGTTAAATAAATGGGACTCTGTATTCTTAAATCTGAGCTTATTTTGTAAAAGACAATTTAGTTACCCTTTTTTTTCTTCGGATGGAAAATCATCAAATTACTTTCTCCGCTCTGGGCGGAGTGTCAGACTTTTACTGACTCAAAGCCATTCATGGTCTTTGTTTTGCCCTTTCTTTTCCACGGCTTCTCTTTCGAACAACCAGCAACCTCAGCAGGATTTTGTTGCCCTTGGTTATCGTGTCATCATTGTCGGAAAAACCAAGTGTTCTACGTCACAAACGGGTAACAAAAAGTGTTTACTTAGGTACTTTACGTAGATAGGTACTTTGTGGACGCCTCAGTGGAGTTGATTAAAGTATTATTAGGTAAGTCCCCAAACGCGTGCGCCGCTGTGATTTTTATTAAAATAATAGGGCTTTTGGGAAAATCGTCGACATTATTTTTATGCTTGTAAGTATTCTCTCTGCTAATCACAATGTTACCTCTGTCCTCTAGCGACCTCGCTCACTACGCGACTACGACCACGAGTAGTCGCTATCTTGAACAAAATAGTCGGACGACCGATCGTGCGACCAAACATCATTCCTAGTTTCGTCCAAAAGTTGCTTTTGCGGTCAAAACTCGTGACGTTATTGTGCGCGAGCTCCTTTATCAAAATCGGGAAATCCGTACTAATATTATAAAAGCGAAAGTGACTTTGTTTGTTTGTTACCTCTTCACGCTTTAATGGCTAAACCGATTTTAATGAATTTTGGTACAGAGATAGTTGGGAACCAGGAGACGAACATAGGCTTTTTTTTAAAGTGGGATGTGAGGGAGAAAGAGGGAAGAAAAGGGTAAACTCAGCGTTGCTATTACAAATCAATAAGGCTCATCAATAACTGTGTTACCCCGAATTTAACGCGAGCGAAGCCGCAGGCAAAAGCTAGTATTACATAAAAACAAAGAAGTCGTTTATAAAGTTTAACATTATAAAACAGGTAGGTACGCCTACCATACGGTGTTCCTCCTCATAGGAATCGGGCTAGTACGTAATCATCTAATGGACCCTCTGCAGAAAAGATATTCCCAAACAGAAAAAAAACACCCACCATTTCTGGTCGCTGCCATTCTATTTGAATAATAAATTAGGATAACGGTGAAATATGATGTTAATATTTCACCTAGCAAACAGTTCAAGCGAAATATAAAAATAAAAATTAAAACATATAGGTCGGTATACGTCTAAATATCCGTATTGTTACCGTTCTTGTAATCCAGTTCTACATTCAACATGAAATTCTTCTTTCTATTTTTGTCTATGTTTATAGTACGGAACCATTTTCTCCATCTTCGATTGCACGTATTGGTTCGGTTGTTCTTCATCATAAATATTTTATTTATAGACGCGATTAACGATCTGCGGAATGCTGAAAGATCATTTGGTTCAGTGCGTAGGTATTTTGCAAAACGCTGCATTCTTGCCGATTTTTTATTTGAAAAGGCAAATAATTATGATTTTTATATAATGTTTCTTTGAGACTTTTGAAGGATAGATACATATTTGTTTTTTCAATTACAGAAATACTCTTCAACCCAAAACTAGACTCCATTCATCTCGAAAGCACGTCACTACCCACGTTTAAATGAGACATATTAATTTGTCTAGACAAATCAACGTCAGGCCGAATATCCTAGTGAGTAGAACCGCAACTATGTAATTCACTTCTGGGAGAAACTTTTGAAGCCGCAATTATTTCGCAACCGTCAGACAGGGTTAGTTTAGATTTTATCATTTATCGGACTGTAATTTACTGACCATGTATGCATGAGTAGGAACCCTGTTTGGTAGGGTTGGCAGGGTTTTCAGACAATTCCTGAACAGTGGTAATAGTTTATTCCCCTGAGGGACAGTGGGTTTATACTGGAGCGCGGTGTTGGGGGTGGCCGGTGTCACCGCCATGTCAAGTTCATCGACGAAACAATCTGTCTTATTCCCCGAAGAAATGAAATCTGAATCAATCTTCACAAAACTTCGCAGGGTTTGCTATAAGTCCGAAAGGGATCTCGAAAAAGATACTTTTTTCATCAGTATCTTTACTTTTGAACTTAGGTTTTTTTTAAGACGTATAAAGTGTTTTGTTTTGAATGTATGTCCACGATGACACTCAGCTCAAGGTTTTATTGTTTTTATTCGACTACAAAAAGGAGGTGTGTCTAAATTCTTTGGATGCTTGTTACGTGATTTCTTCGACAATTTTGGATCGATTTTCGTAATCCTTACTAATATTATAAAAGCGAAAGTGAGTTTGTTTGTTACCTCTTCACGCTTTAATGGCTAAACCGATTTTGATGAATTTTGGTACAGAAATAGTTGGGAACCAGGAGACGGACATATGCTAATATTTTTTTTAAAAAAGTGGGATGTGAGGGAGAAAGAGGGAAGAAAAGGGAAAACTTAGCGTTGCTATTACAAATCAAAAAGGCGCTACCGAATTTAACGCGAGTGAAGCCGCGGGAAAAAGCTAGTTTTATATAAAAATTGTTATGGCATGCACATTAATTTTGTTTTCGTAATTATTTTAATAATTGAAAGGGTATGTTTCCGAGGCGGTCGCGTATAAATTTTATTGACATTGCTTGGATGGTTTATGAGTATATCTATCATACATACTTTTTCTTCTACTGTATGGGGAGTTATTAAGCAGGTTACTGCTTACACTTTTAGTGGCAATGAATAATGCCTTATTCAAATACTTGGCCCTAACTAAAAAGGTTAATAAAATAAAAACAAAAGCAGGCCACTTCCAAATATCACAAAAAAGTGGAAAATAAATTTACTTCCAGAAGTCGGTGGCAAAAAAAATATGAAATAAAGACTTCTATCCCACTGGCGTTTTACGAGCACTGGCATTTCTTATACGTGATCCAAGTTATAAGTCCTTTGCAAAATTGATTGCAAATAATTGTAATTAAAATCACATTACACGTTTCAGCAGTAAAGAGAAAATAAAATTGCAAGTCATATTCCGTCTTGCATTGTGCCTAAACGTAGACCGGCCGGAACAAACTAGTCCACGCGACGCGCTGTCCTATTTTTGTCGACAGACGACAGAACATTTGGGAGACAGATTACCCGAGTAATATACGAGGAAACCGTAAAGCGTGTAATTACATATCTCTACGTGTTTGCGAATTTATGAGGGATCACTTTATCCGGAAATTCGATAAGATAACATGCTGGAGCCCTTATTGCAATCGTACAGGAGGGCTCTATCAACAGTTTCATATTAGTTACGTATTTCCTGTCGAAGATATTATTACCGTATCTGGCTATATTTTAGACAAGTCCATTAAAAGAGCTCACGATTTAAAAAAAAAAGTTTTTTTAAGTAATCCTTATCTTTGTAAATATATAATTCTTCTGTGAGTGTGTATGTCACTGAACTTCTCTCAAACGACTGGATCGATTTTGATGATTTTTTTGTGTGTTTAACGGGATTTGGGAATGGTTAAGATTCACAAATTAGTCCGGCAGATGGCGCTGCATCACATTTTTTTGTAGATACGTAGCGAAGCACGTACCGGGCCGCTAGTCTACTAATAAATCAAAAGCGAAAGTTTGTTTGTTTGTTACGTCTTCATGCCTTAATAATGGCTAAACCGATTTTGATAAATTTTGGTACAGAGATAGTTGGGACCCTGGAGACGGCCATATGCTTTTTTTTATATAAAAAAATGAGGTATGAGGGAAACACGACAGGTAGCAGGTACCTGCAAATCAGGAAAGGGGAACTGTGTTACCCCGAATTTAATGCGAGCAAAGCCGCTGGCAAATTGCAGGCTAGTTAATAATAAAAAGATAGTCAACACTTTTGAATTACGGATGTTGCGTAACTTGTACCTAAATTTCTCGAGAGAGGCGTAAAGAGCTAGCTTATAATTTAATATACTAATTAAAAATTATTATTCAGTTACAGAGAGGTACTCAAACACTACGGCAAATATCAGATGTTTTTTCAGGCGTCGTATATTCAACGTGATGACCGTGACGGACCCTCATTCATTTATGTAATCCGTGCGGAAATTTAAGCAGTCTTTTCGTTTATTTTGAGACAAATAAAGTAGCATCACTTATTTACGTGGGTTTGAAATAATAAGCTCCTTTGAAAAAATATATGTGAGGAATAATGTGAGTAAAAATAAATATAAGCACCAAAAGTATTTTCATTTTTGTGACAATTTTTTTTTTCTATAAATAGTCTTAGGTAATGCAGTTTTAAACAAAGCCTTTGTCACAGTTTTTATCAATATAAATTCTGTATAGTTGAGTTTGAATTAGGTCCAATTGAATAGCTGACGTAGCAAGTCTAATTCTAAATGTTGGTTTGGTAGAAACAAGTTTCAGATTTGTATATCTGCGTCTATATAAATTTATTAACTACGTTCTAATTTTAGAGTATTTGTTTGTGTATGAACCATCAGCAAAGAGTGAATTATTACATGTTCTGCTTTTAATTACTGCAAACATTAGAACATTAAAAAACATACACCGTTTCAAATGAATTATAAATATTAGGAGCTACTGTTTTACCTATAATTTAATGTTTGTATCAATGATGTACCTACCATCCATATAAACCTACCATGGAATATGCAAGATTTTCTTTATAAATGATTGTTTAAATAAGCTGAGTAAGGATATGTATGGCTGTTTTATGGACCATTAAAGTTAATTGACGTTTCTGAGTATAGAAGACGGCAGCAGAATACAAAATGCAAACAATTTCCTGTTACAAGTTCGCATTCTGGATTGCTAATGGCTACACACCACTTTAGCGAAATTCATATAGATTTCAGTATACTGTCATTTCATTCAATTATTGCTAACATTTCAAACTCAGTGGTATTCATCCAGGCGTCATAATTGCAAATACATATTATAGGAATTATAGGTCTTGCATGTTTCTATCAACGGGCGCTGTCAGTTGGGACTGGTCATCTTTTAGCTGCCATGGTTCTCTTAATTAATTATTTTTTTTTATAAAAAACCGATTATTGCAATCGTGGTTACATCATTCAATGTAACCACGATAGCAATAATCGGTTTTATAATTTAAAAAGAGTAACCTTGGAGTTTCTTGCCCATTCTTCTCCAAAGAGATCCAGAACTACAGTACTTTCACAAATTCTTATGTATTGTGACCGAGACGGTAGCTTCATCATTTTGTTTCTTGACATCCAAAAGTGCCTGTAATGGTGTAATTGAAATAAATGTTTTGAGTTTGAGTTAGAGCCGAAATATCGGAAACTCGATATCTATACTATAATAATATAATATTATAAAGCTGAAGAGTTTGTTTGTTTGTTTGAACGCGCTAATCTCAGAAAGTACTGGTTCGAATTGAAAAAATATTTTAGTGTTGGATAGTCCATTTCTTGACGAAGGCTATAGGCTATATAACATCACGCTACGACCAACAGGTGCTGAGCAGCGTGGGTGAAACCGCGAGGAACAGCTAGTAAATAATAAACATGGTAAATATCCCGTTTCAAGTGTTAATTATAATGTTCGAAACCATGTCAGTTTAAAGACTTCAAATTCAAATAAAAAAGTGATGACATTAAAAGTAAGAAATAAAATAAAAATCTGAAAATGTTAGATTTTTTAACCTCAATATCTCTGTAACTAGATGGTTGCTAGCTATTGAAAAAAAAACGCAATGACGTTGATACCAAGTGCTTTTCGGCTTCATTATGGGTAGATACTTTTACACCCTTTATAACATATAACACCTCTGATTAATACGTAATGTTATGTTATTTGATCTATCTTTATGTATCAATAACAAAACCCATCAGTATCACACAAACACATTGCTAGTAGATTGTTCGACAAATACAAATTAACTGTTTCAACTCAATGTTTGATTTCTATAACTAAGGCATATTCTGTCGGATATTCGAAATATCAATATGACACCCACACCTGGAGCAGTCAAAGTTTACCAAACCGACATTATTTACGATTTAATCGAACGTGGGGTTTGTTTATTCATGAGTAGAGATCGATGCTTGTTGCTATTTTGAAATAAACATATTTTTCATAAATAATTTGACACGTTTCACTCTGCGCTCTTCTCTGTTTATACAACAAGTTGATCTGCTTAGTCTCGTTTACCGACGCTAAAAGCGAATATGATTAATCACCAGCCATCGATCGGTAACGTGTAAAACATATTTTGTGAATGAAATCGACATTTTGTGTGGGAAGTTATATTAGTAATATTTGACGCGGCGCATCCGGAACCCACATTTTCTGGAAGACGAAAAAGACGAGATAATTAAAAACTGGAATACATGCCAACTAAAATGTTGACCACGGTTCATCTTTGCAAACATAAAAATATAAACAATTCGTCTTTAGGACAAAAAAGGAGCAACACCGAATTTTGGTGAAACTATTTCAATAAACGAATGTCATATTTCTGATGAAAATAATAAAAGATAGGATGTGAATGATAGGGGTAGTTTATTGTATATCACAACTTAGGTCCAGATATGAAAATATGTTAAAGCTCGCACATGTTTCGCACAACCTTTTCTTTTGTAGGTCATACACATAAGCTGAAAATATTGGAAAATAAAATAACATTATCAACTGCCTAGTCTTTCTCAGTTATCTCCACTGTTTAACATGGAACCTGCTTGTCTAACCTTCACAACCCAGTTAGGAAAGATCTTCTCATGACAGACAAGAGCAAGGGCTTAACGTGAAAAGCCGAGGTACCAAGGAAACTCGGTACGCAATGGGTCACCCATCCACAAACCATCCTAATCAAGCGCGGCTTCATCTGAAGACCGGCCCGAGTGGCTGTTACTATTTTGTAGCCACGAGCACAAACAACAAAAGGCTAAAATATGCATAGAATAAAACTGAAGGTCTGTTGTCAACGGTAGAAACCTCTTATATTTTTTTGGTGCAAGGCATGATCAGGAAAATGTAGATTATCTTTTGAACACCGGATTGTCCAATCAGTGAGTTGACAATAGATAGTTTCATCGTTAGTCGGATGGCTTCAATTCTTGGATTTCATCCGATTGTTTTAGTTATTGTTACAAAACTGTATAATGGGATATCCTTCAGTCACAAGTTGAATATTTTTGAAATGATAGCTGAGCGTATCTTTAATATTAATGCCTCGGATTTGGTGAGTTCAATTAACGACAAGTAAAAGAAAAAATGTGAACGTATACATTTCTAAATTATAAATAGACAACAATTTTGCCGTAAGCGATAGTGTAATTCAAACTGGAATTGGTTGGTTAGATATAGACAAGTTGTGAAAATGAGATTTATTTTTTTCAGACACCAACAAAGCTTTAGGTATAAATTTGGAACAGGGATTAGAAACAATTATTTATTCAGTCGAACTTAAACTAATGCCTAGGTTTCGTTTGTAGTCGAGTGCGGTCCTGTATGTAAGTAATGTAAGTTCGGATAAAACAGTTTAGTGACAGTTGTGCGGTCGGACGGGTCTAAGGGTTCTGCTAAACTATGGGCCGCTAAAACTGTTATGGTTTCAGGTGAACGAAAAAAAGGGTCAGTTTGCTCATAAAAAGGGATTTTCCCTGTAGATTGGCCACAATACAGGGGTAGGTTGTATAGTCAAGGGCAATAATAAGTATACACTTACCAAAATTTAAAAGCGATATCCTAACGTCGTTTCGTTTTTTGGATGGGAAATCTTTATCACGCACCGTCATACATCTATTAGCCAATTCCTTAGTGGCCGCGGTTCGAAAATGTCGTCACAGTAAACTTTTTTTTTGGGTGGGAAATCATCAAATAACTTTCCCCGCTCTGGGCGGAGCGGGGGGGGGGAGAGTAAGAATTGTACCGACTAAAACCCACCCATGTTTCTTCTATTGCCCTTTATGTTCCGGGTATCTCTTTCGAACTACCCGTGGCCCTGGCAGGCCCCTCTGCTTTGCTGTCATCTCTTTGAGGCGCGACTGTCTTGAACCTGGGTTTGATTCCCGTGCCCGACATGGCATAGTGTTATTAAGTTCTCCCATAAGAAATTTCTCAGTCTGGATTTATGCCCGGTTGACGGTAATAGGCTCGCACCCTATTACATGCGACTTAAACATAGCCGGCAAAATGAGGGTGTACTATAAAGTACACATCTGTCTAACGATTTGCTAATTACAAGCGTGATATTATATACGCACTAGCTTCCGCCCGCGACTTCGTCAGCGTGGCATTAACTATGCCACGCATTTGGGCTAACGCTAACTTTAACTCGCGTGATGATCGAAAAAAAAATTTCTTTCTCTCCCCTTTTGTTACACCTATCTCCTCTTTTTCTCACTTTAAAATGTAGTAATAATCTTCACGGTCCCAACTATCTCTGTACCAAAATTTATCAAAATCGGTTTTTCCATTAGGTGTGAAGACGTCACAAACAAACAAACTCACTTTCGCTTTTATAATATTATTAGTAAGGATGTCTATAATTAGTTTGTTTCTAGTTTATCCACTACCTACAACTTTAAGTTATCGACTCATAATAGTTAATTACATTAATGAACATTTATCTTTGTAAAAGTTGGTCCTCATTTACATAAGCACCGCGGCGTTTGTTTAGTAGAAACCTCTAAATAATGAATTAACTAACTAACGGTTATGGGTGTGCGGTGTACTCCACCGCACACCCATAAGTTAAAGTTCGTAATAATATCACACTATCAGTCGTTTTATGAAAGACACAAACGTTTTTTAACCAACTTCAAAAAAATGAGGTTGTTCTCTATTCTACCACAAAAGTAAAATAAATTTTGTAACTCAAAAGGAAAAAAACGGAACCATTATTGGATCACTTTGCTGTCCGTCTGTCTGTAAAGGCCCTTATCTCGGGAACGAGTAAAGGTATCGAGTTGGAATTAAAACCATATGCTCAATTCTGTGATCCCTTTTGGTTGTAAAAAAAATCAATCCGTATAAGTCTACGTAGTCAAAAGATAGATTGCAATAAAAAACGAATACTCAATAAGAATTTGTGTGATACTTATACCATGACACCACAACAAAAAAGGTTGAGATAAACATTTTTTGCAAAAAGAAAAAACACGACTTACAAGACACAAAAAAGACGAAAAATAAATTTACTTCCGGAAGTCGGCGGCAAAAAATCTAAGATGAATCAAACAAAAGTCACCGACAGGGGAAGTAAAATTCGCCGTATTTATAGTGTTTTTTTAACAGGCTGTCTTATTTTTCTTGTAGCCAACTGCCAATAACATTCTACGCCGGAAAAGTATGAGTAGATTTTTCCTTGTTTGGAGATATATTTGTAACCTATTGGAATCTGCCCTAAACAATATCCGTATTTACAAAGGATGGTAAATAAATAGGTAATGGACGCTTGATTAAATAAATTGTAGATCAACATTCTCCTGCCCTTTTTTGCGGATGGGAAATCATCAAATAACTTACCCCGCTCTTAGTGTCAGATTTGTACTGACTAAAACCCACCCATGTTCCTTCTATTGCCCTTTACGTTCCGGGGCAGGTATTCCTTTCGAGCAAGCCGCAACCATTCTCCTGCCCTAATCCCAAGTTATTTGGGGTCTGCGATTTCATCTGACACCTCCTTTCTTACCATATCCTGATCTATTTACCGTTTTTTTCATCCTCCACCTCACGACATTTTCCTTATTCCTCCGCTGCCAAACGATTACCACATAATTTTTCAAACAAAAAAACTTATCAAAGCACTATATAATTTTTTTTGGGTACCGTACCTGAAAAGGAAAACAGAACCCATTGGATCACTTTGTTGTCTATCTATCTGTCTGTCAAGACCCTTTATCTTGGGAACGCGTGTAGGTATCGAGTGGAAATTAAAACCATTTACTTAACTCTGTAGCTCCTTTTTGTTGTGAAATCATCAATCAATCATCAGCATCACCCGCTTAGTCTACGCAGTTAAAACTTGTCATGAACTGTGTATGTCACAAGTTTGTAAGGAAACCTCGGTGCGCGAGTCTGACTCGCTTTTGGCTGGTGGTTTTACTCGAGATATTAGGGAAACAGAAAAATAAATGAAGATATAATAAGGAAAAAAATCGGCAAAGGCAATCAGCTTTTCCACGTGCTTATTGTTTCATTTAGGATGAAAGGTAAGAAAAAGTTATTGTACAACCATATCATCCAACCATATGATCATAGAAGTAGTTTGTTATCTAAGGTCTACAAACTCTTTCGAAATCATAGCCTTCTCATCATCATTAACCTTTTCCTTTTTTGTTGAGATCGTCTTTTATTCCAGCCGGATGCATATCTTTGATGGAGGTACTGTTTGTCCATCCTCCATAAGTCCACAACCCTCTATTGTTTTTAATAATGAAAAGTGGAACTAAAGCGCTTTATATGCTTTCTTTAACTAACAGCAGCAACAGGGTAGCAGTGATTGTAGCCCAGTTGTTTGACCGTCAGACTGCTAAGTCATAGGTGTCGAATTCGAATCCAAGGTTTTAATTATATAATTATCAATTGCTTCGGTGAAAAAACAAACATCGTGGGTAAACCAAACATGCCAAAAAGAGATATTTCTCGACTGCATGGAAGAATAAAAGAAAACTGTCTTTTACAAGTAAAGTACCTTTTTTGCGGATAGAAAATCTCCGTGGAGTTATTTCAGTGTCAGATTTTTATTGACTAAAACCTACCCATGTTTCTTCTTTGCAATTTATGTCCGCGGTATCTCTTTCGAACATCCCGCAACCCCGGCAGGCTGTGGCCCTAGCAGGCTCCTCAGCTTAAACGTAATAATGGCTAGTAAACGCCATTACTACATTTAAGCAGCGGGGCCTATGTTCTTTTTTTACCCTTTATGGTCCGGGGCCGCGGATACGCAAGTAAAATACCTTCAACAACTTGAGCTAACAAAAGCTGCAACTGAGAATATTATCCATCGGTCAAATAAAATGATACATTTTTTCATCCCTTATGTACTCGTTTAAGGTATCCATTTGCACGATATACATAATTTATTATAACACTTGTCAGAAATTCCCATATATAGAGCTATCGGAAGCGCGTTATTATTACAAGCTGAAAAAGGCTGAAGTTGAGATCCGTTCGTTACTGTATGTTAGTTCTACGGTAAGTGTCGCTGTCTGATTTTTCAAACGAATGCGTTCTTCATAGATTTTACGTAACTGACCATTTACGAAATACCAGGATAATACTTCCAAATAAATGGCTATAATACACACCTTGTGTAGGAAGATGGGTCCTATTAATCATGAATATTTTATCTATTCATACAATATTTACAAACTATATTCACTTTTATCGTGTTACAAAGGCGGCCGGTCCGTTAAATGTGTAATCATATTTTATCTCTCGTATTTACAGTAATCTGTACACGTTTCAATATTGCCTAGAAATATCTCCCTAAGCCGGATAAATAACGTTGGAAAGGGCATCGTAAATGAGCTACAATTAGAGGTATTTTGTTCAAGCATCTGCTTCCATAGAATTCTAGAACATAGGAGTTTGTCGCTTCGAGCTAATCTTTATAACAAAAGTAAGTAGATTATGTTTTGTCGAAGAAAGAGGGATTCTCGACTAGTGTATTACAAATACACTAGTCGAGAATCCCTCTTAATCTCTAGTAAGTAGTCTGTGACCAACATAATGTGGTATATTGTAGCCCTGTTACAGTGAGCCACAGACATTTATCGTTTAGAAGTTTCGTTGAGTTATGGTCTAATGACAACAGTCTGTTAAACTATTCATGGGTATACCGTTGAGTCAGATTTTCGTGCAGATCTGTGGCAATTATTTGTTTCAAAGAACTACAATCATAAATTGTTTAATTTTGTCCCATTTTATCTTACTGTAGCTAATTCACCTATTGGAGCCTGCGGACGTAAGCTGACCGCGCTCGTGGTGTCTAACAGTGGATAGGACTGGTTTGTTGGTGAATAGACAAAAATGTTAGAATGTTCGCGATGATAGAATGTTAAGGTAACTTTATTTAGTACTAGGTTTTGCCCGCGGCTTTGCTTGCGTTTAATTCGGGGTAACAAAGTTCCCCTTTCCTGATTTGCAGGTATGTACCCGCTACTTGTAGTTTTTTCCCTAGCGCCTTATTTATTGTAATAGCTAAGCTAAGTTTTCCGTCTTTCTCCCTCATTTCTCTCTTTTTTTAGACAGAAGTTAGCCTATGTCCGTCTCCAGAGTCACAACTATAAAATTCATTAAAATCGGTTTAGCCATGTAGGCGTGAAGACGTAACAAACAAACAAACTCAATTTCGCATTTATAATTTAGTAAGGATTAGGCTTTACATTATAGCTAAACTCTGCACTAAATAGAAATCTCTACTCTCTCTCTCTCTGTACTAATCTATCAAATTACAGTCATGTTTGAATCTTGTTTTAGTATAAACGCCGAAATTGTTAAACGAGAAGACTTATAGACCCCGGCAACGGTTGCTGGTTTTTCGAGAGAGAGAGTTTGCGACGCCGGAACATAAAGGGCAACAAAAGAAGCAACATGGGCGGGTTTTAGTCAGTAAATTATATGACAATCCCCTTCGCTACCCCAAGAGCAGGTCAAGTTATTTGATGATTTCCAATCCGGAAAAAAGTTATTTGCTTATTACTTTCATTACGTGCCAACGACAAACAGTTACCTTTAGATTCAATGCGAAACAATTCATGGTTATATCTGTTGTTAATATTAACTGACTCGACATGATACTAATTTGGGAATAAAACAATCCTGTGACCGGGGTTGCAGGTTGTTCGAAAGAGATACCGCGGCCCCGGAACGTAAAGGGCAATAGAAGGAACATGGGTGGGTTTTAGTCAGTAAAAGAGCCCCCCCCACTCCGCCCAGAGCGGGAAAAGTCATTTGGTGATTTCCCACACGGAAAAAAACAATACCTGTAAAGTTGCTCTTACCCTCGTTATTTAAAAAAAGGTGATCTTCCAACGGATAAACAAATTTTCTTGAATTTATAGTAAGAACACTCTCGATCAATTTACATTCCAGTTAAACAAAACTAAATCGGCTCGTTGCCCGTTTAAGAGCTCCCAAACCAATGAACCGTTTGTTATTTCCTTCGTATGAACGGAGTTTGAATTAGGTTGCTACGATGCCAGGACGAGTTAAGCTACGATTTACGATACCACTGAACAGAAAGATATTATATTATAAAGGTTGTAAAGGTATTCTTAACAAAACCGAAATCATGTCTTCCTTGTCATTGCGATCATATTTTTGTTGTAGCTAGACTATACCTGGAACCTTCGGGTCATGGAGATATTGGGGGTCATAGTTTCAACTTTTATACAAGTTCTTTTTTAATCAAGTTTTAACGTTATAATAACTTTATTTCAAATACCTCCCGCATCTTCGTACTATTCAAAGCGTCAACCCTACCATGACGTCTTAAAGCAGAACTTATTTCACTGAGGGAAAGAGACAGCTATACAGGGTGTCTAGCACCATTTCTTTCCCTCAGTGGAATAATTTCTGCTTTAAGACGTCATGGTAGGCTTACACAGCACCATGTTTTGAATGCACATTGGGATCTACTATAAAACGTAATTATAATCGCAAAAAAGTCATTTCCCGCAATATTTTTTTACTAATATGTAGTTACTTACTTGGATGTACAGAATGCGTTATTGACGTTTATAAATAAATACACACTTAAAAAAAACAGTCATTTTTGGAGATAAAAAGTAAGAAATCTAGATACTCATTAAACACTTCTTTGAACTTATAGTGAACCAGAACTTATGTATTATCTTTGGTTCCCACTAGAAATAAATAGTACTTTAAATAGTAATTTTATTGTAACTAACAACACAGTCTATGGCCGGAAAAACAAAAGGTGGACGATTTAAAAACGCAAGGAAAGTCATGCGTTCTATTTTAATAATATGTGTTAACTTTCATAATTAAGTTTAGGCTATGATGAAAAAACATAGTGTGTGCAAGCGCGTGAAAAGAAATATAATATGTGTTATCATAAAACTTCGACCCGAGCTTCATTCAAGAAAGCGCCTAAAACCCGGGAACGCCTAAAATCGCTTTTGCAGAATCATTTTATCTTGCTCATCATTCATTTTTCTGCCCTTGTCCTATTCTATTTGGGGTCGGCACAACACGTTTTCTTCTTCCATTCTCCCCTATCAGTCGTCACGGCATCATTTACTCCTTTCTCCTTCATATCATTCCTTACACAATCCATCGATCTTTTCTGTGGCCTTCCTCTCGCTCTCCGTCCATCAACATTCAGATCCATTACTTTTTTAGTCACATGTCCTTCATCCCTCCTCATTACATGTCCATACCAAGACAAACGACTCCCTTTCATTTTTTCTGTAACAGGCGCAACTTTCAAACTTCCTCGAATATATTCATTCCTTACTTTATCCATTTTCATCCACCTTTTTTACAGCCCAGCATTCTGACCCATACTGTACAACAGGTCTAATCACGGACTTATATATTTTCCCCTTTAACTTGAGGGGCATCCGTGGGTCACAAGTTGTTCCAGTGACCTGTCGCCATTTCATCCATCCTGCGTTGATCCGGTGCGTTACGTCCCGGTCTACTTCGCCGTCCCCTTGTCAAGCGACCCGAGGTACGGAAGTTGGAGCAGATCGGTATAAGCGTTCCGGCAAGGGTTATGGGCCCAGGACTGGAGAGACCGCCGAAATCGCAGTAACATAATAAACAAGTATTCTGTTTTAGTTCTGCTTAATTTCAGGCCAACGTTCTCCAGTCTTCGCCACCACACTTCCAATCTGCTCTGGACCTCTTGGCCGCTCTCGGCAATGTCATCGGCAAACAGCATGCACCAGGGAGCCTCTTTCTGAATGTCCGACGTGAGAGCGTCCATTATAACCAGGAAGAGGTAAGGGCTAAGAGCCGACCCTTGGTGCAGACCGACAGCCCCATTGAAGGTGCCGGTAGTGCCCGCTGTGGACCGGACTTGGGTACTGCATCTACTGTACATCGCACGGATCAACAGCACATACTTCCCAGGCACACCTTTCTCCTTAAGAGCATCTAATAATAATCATTTTATCTTACTGATAAATATAAATGCTAATGTTTGTGAGGATGGATGTATGGATGTTAGTTACTCTTTCACGTCAAACGAATGGAAAAGAACGGATCTTGGTGAAAGGTGCACAAATTATGGTCTGGAAAAACTCATAGGTTTTATTTTTCGAAATCACGCCACGGTCGCCAGCTAGTATTAGGATAATAATATGAAACACGTCCAAAGAAAAAAAAATAGTGTACAGACGCAGTAATTATTGTGATCACTTTGTGATCTTTTTACGAATTGTAAGTAATTTGTTGTAATCTCATTCTGCTTAAGCGGCCATATTAGACCCTCAGTTAAGTGATAAAGGTAACCCTACCCGCAACAAGTACTAAGTATGTTAACAAACTCTAATAGACTGGTTTTAGTTTGTTAAACGAACCCGATAGGTAACCCAACATAGTTTACCCATGAGTTTCGGCTTGTATGTAATTAGGTACCTACGTATTTAATTGGCAAAGGTCAACCCGCAGAATTCGGAAAGTTTATTTTAACATAATATTCTAATTAAAACAGGTTAACTCAAGGATATTCTTAATTTAAATGGTAGGTCCTGCATGTCCGGTTTACGAAATCAATTACGAACTTATGGAGATCATAATTGAGAGGTGCCCACCTCCCTCAGTTATGATTTGTTATGTGTAATTTAGATCCTATATTTATGCTTTGTCATGTTTAATTAAGATGGGTATTCATTTATTTTTAATTTAATTAACGTGTTTTTTTTTGTATGTTGTGTTATTTGGTGACTTATAGCGTCGCATTGGATATATCTGTAAAGGTGCTATAAATTGGTGGTAATAAATATAATTTGTAAAATTATAAGTGAAAATATAGATACAGGCGGCTTCGCCATTTAATTTAATTTTATTTCATTAAAATTCGTTGATTACCTACAAGACGGTACATGTAAACGTTAATCAAAAAAGTGCATTTATTTATTTTAAATATGACGCCTAGCAGGCAGGTTGTTGGAAACTAATAATGACCACTCATTGATTCTAGTTTAGTCATGATCAATGATATAATCAGTAATAATTTAAACTTTTATTTCCCTACAAATAAATTAATGTGTATGTACTACTACATCTATCGCTTGATTAAAAAAAACGCTTTCTCATTCTTAATAGTGGCAATTTTTTGACTGCCAATCGGGGTGATCTTGAGGAAAAGCCGTGCTTGCAATGGTTGGCCCGTCGATGAGTGACCACCCATTACATAACGAGTTTCCTCTGGGCCTCGGAGAGCATGTTAGGCCGTTGGTCACAGCTGTCATTTGCATATCTTTGACAGTCGTTAGGTACAGGTATTCGGGGGCTCAAAAGTCTGACATCCAGGCTGACCAAATGTATTATCCAGTTAATAACTGAGTTTTGGAGGTCAGGTAGGCAGTTACTCTATTTGAAATATTGGTATTCTGCTGAATCTGGTAAGACTGGGAGCCGATTTCAACAACTGGCTTGGCAAATAGTTAATAAAAACGTGTTAAAAAGAGTTTTATATATCTTTATCACTTAATTTCTTCATTTATTAAAACGAAATCTGATTTCCGACTAGTGTTTTATTAATAACTAGCTTCCACCCGCGTCTTCGTCCGTGTGGTATAATTACTTTGGGCTAACGCTAACTATAACCCACGTGAAGATCGAAAAAAAAAAATATCTTTCTCTCCCCTTTTCTTCCATCTTTATCCCCCTTTTCTCACTTTTGTTTAACCTATGTGCGTCTCCAGGGTCCCAACTATCTCTGAACCAAAATTCATTAAAATCGGTTTTCCCATTTAGGCGTGAAGACGTAACAAACAAACATACTCAGTCTCGCTTTTATAATATTAGTGAGGATTCAAATATTTATTAAAATGCTGTATTTGTATAGCAGTTAAAGCTCTTAGCTGTGAAATAGAGTCATGCTATCACTATGACTAATAAAATCCTTTGAGAGCGCTAATACGACGAAACTTAATTGCTACAGCTGTCCGAACACTTTGCAATTTGCATTTGGACTGATTCCATTCACTAATTAGTTTGTCTCTAGGGTAATGGTGTAAAGCTTTATCAGTGATTCAGTGATTCTGGCCTCTTTTCGGTAACGGATACCGTGTTACCAAGTGAATGGATGGGGGGCAGCCATTCCTTAAAAAGTTCTGTAATTCGGCTGCATCTAGTTACAATGAAAGCTGACCACAAACAGACGGGAAAAGGCTAAACATACATTCTACTGGGGCTGCCGGTTGTTCGAAAGAGATACCGCGGCTCCAGAACGCATAGAGCAAAAGAAGGAACATATTTGGGTTTTAGTAAGTAAAAGTTTGACACATCCTTCCCGTTCCTAAGCGGGGGATATTATTATGATGATTTCCCATACAAAAAAAAGGTAGGTATGTATTTTCTGCAGGATCTAATAGCATATTCAGGTCCTTTAATTTAGGTACAATTTAATTAGAGTAAATTTAACAAGAAACTAGAACACATTTGGCACAAGTTATACCTACGCAAAATGATTTGTATGTAATTCCATACGAAAAATTGCTGAAAGCTTAAGTTAGTTAAAAACAACTTATTTTTTTTGTTAAATCACGTTGTTTTCGTAGAAACATACATCTAAGGTATTATTTGATACTTAGATAGATCAAAAGAAAACCTTTTAGTTTTCTTGTTTTTGGTACATACCAAGCTACAAGTGAAAAGGTACTTAATCCCTGATCATAATGTCGTCTGCTTACAGATAAACGGTCATTGCCTTAAAGTTTTCATAAGTACAAAAGTTGAAATATTCTTTTTTTCTTTCATCAATGCTAATCGGATCACGTCTGCAATAACTCTCGACACCCTCCACATTTTTTTTAACTGTTCCACATTGGGATTTTTACCTGTATCGTGTGGGTGCGTTTACAAACATTTTAACTCCCGAAAAAACTACCTGTAGTTCTTACAAATATTTATTCCGTGCGGGGATCGAACCCGAGATCGCTCAATCACTGCGCTAACCGTGCCGTCAAAATTAATTTGACAGTCAAACAAAATGACGATGATTTCAAGTGACATCAACTCGAGCGCTGCTTTAACAATTAGCTTAGTATTGTGTTAGCACTGGGAGAAGTTGAACGTGCTCAATCTCAAAGGACTCGTAATAAAACAGAGCCCCCTCAAACCGAGAGGATATGGAATTATTGTTTGTTTTCATAAGAAGGAAATTGAGTAAATGCGGAAAACGTGTCTGTTATTTTTTGCTCCAAAAATGCTGACGTTACAGTGTTGGTACATATTTTTTGTTTTAGTGTTCGTTTTGTGATTCCTGTCCGTTTCAGTACTACGCGGCACTGAAATCTAGTGATAAAGTGTATAATTTTCAAAACTCAAAACTCTCTAAACATTTTTTTTATACTGAATAGGCCTATGTTTGGCCGCAATTTGTCCGATGTAAAGCGATGAAGCGGCTAAGCGAAGTCACGTAAAACGTCAATTTCAATAAACTATCGACGTTTAAAATTTTAAAATTGACATTTTACGCGTTTCATGTATAAAAATTTTAAACGTTGCTATATTTTCATCATTTTAAGAAGTTATTCATAACTATAAATGATACTGAGTGTGCTTGTTGCTAACGATTTCAACTAAAATGTTACATTTTCAAGTTTTCAACAGCCAATAGCTTCACTCGACATAAGATTGAATAATTGAAGACTAGCTTCAAAATCTGAGAGTTAATCTTCTGACATACCTTCATTATTCACGTCTTTCTTGAGTAGCTCATATACTATATATCAAATCATAACACGTGGCGTTTTGTTGAGTCCTTGTTTTCTAAATCCTACGAAAAAGTCGTGAAACAGAATATAATTCTTTATTTTCGGAGTCAGACTCGCGCACCAAGGGTTTCGTACAAACTTGCGACATAAACTGCCATATCTTTTGACTGCGTAAATTTAGAAGGTTGATTTATTCACAGCGCAAAGGGACTCAAGATTTGATTATACGGTTTTAATTTCAACTCGTTACCTCCACACGTTTTTTAGATAAAGTGATCCAATAGGGGTCCGTTTTTGGTACGAAACCCTAAAAAGGTGACGTACCTTCTTATTCAGTCAAAGTGTAGTGCTACTACCCAAGTTTATCTCATCAATGTATGTACAGATGAGTATCCAAAGATTTTTAATCTAAAGTGTATCATCGAGTATAAGGCCAAAGTTTTTATAATCTTAGGTATCTCTTTGACTTGCTCTGCATAGCACTCACGAGAAAGTTGCTCCATATTTTGAAATAATAAACATATTGAAAAGAGATCTATATGACAAGAGGTGTGAATTAGGACAGTAACGTATTCCTAAAACTCATCTCATTATTTAGTTTCCCATAGTTACGTTATCAACCTAATTTTGGGGAACCGGTTAATGAAAATCAATTACAAAACTGGTTCAAACGGTTATGGCTGCAGGAGAGCAGGAAATAATCAACGTTTTCCAAACAAAGTCGATTTGCCCATTGTGTTTTAATTTTCAATTCAGCACCTTTGGTTGGGTCCCCATGAATGTTGCACAGTCATTGACATTATAACCTGAACACCTCATTTAAATTCTCAAACAGAACGTGTGTAAACGCAGCAAATTAAAATGGAAACACAAAAGAAAACAAACATCATTTCCCGTGGAACTGTTTGTGGCACCTTTACGAAATTTACTGCAGGAAATTACACCGATTCTGCGAAAGCATCCGAAGAGAATGGCCGAGTTGAAAATCACTGGCACATGAATATTAAATTTGTATCTCAAAAACGATCTGAAATTGTAGGTTAATCTAGGTCTCGGGCCTAAACCTTTGACTATTAATCGTAAAATATATTGTTTACAGTGTTTCATTTTCTGAAATGGCCTTTTAAACTCCATTTTCGCCTAAATAAGATTTTAAC
The DNA here is from genome assembly GCA_958449745.1 of Ochropleura leucogaster. Taxonomy (NCBI): domain Eukaryota; kingdom Metazoa; phylum Arthropoda; class Insecta; order Lepidoptera; family Noctuidae; genus Ochropleura; species Ochropleura leucogaster. Next base: position 10,090,986 of record OY288208.1, read on the forward strand.
TTAGCTACGCGCCGCGTGGCTTTCATAACGTCTGAACTAATTCTTAAACAATATCGATGAGAGAAATGGACAGTTGAAAGGAACGACTTCCATGATTTAGGTCATTACGGGGATTAATTTCCAATTTCCCAAAAGGGACAATGGCTTTTCGCAATTCCCAAAGTAATTCCATGAGGGTCATGGCCTTAAATGAAAGCAGTGTGCTCACAAAAGAAATTATTGAGGGCAACCGCCATACATAGGTAGACAGACAGTTTTTAGAGCTTCCGTAAAATGTATGATATACATAAATCGACTTATACCTGTGAAATATACTTATGTTTTTCTGCGTGGGTGTGAGATATTGTACGTGGGTAACCATTATACTTAGATACGTGTGTTGTGTTCATAAAACATCGTAATATATTTTTTTTTAAACTGTTGTTTCTTGGCACTGTTTGAATTTCTCCTAATATTTATTTATTTATGCACATAATATAAATGACAGGTCATTACATTAAGACAGAAGAGCATAAAGGTACAGCTTATTTCATAAGAAATTTCTTCCAGCAGTCCTGCTAGAGGAAAGTTGGATAAGATATGTAGACACAGTGTGTGGAAAATATAAAACAGATAATTTATAAATATTAAATATTGTGGAATTATACTACGAAAATAGTTGTTAAAAAAGATACATAATTACGAAGCTAATAAATAGCATGTGGTGTGTGTTAGTTTGTCCTTAATAGTAAGTACCTAAGGCGTCAACTAATTAGTCCCTCGGGGTAGATTCTACCCCTCCTTCGCTTGACATACTAAAGGTAAGAATTTATATGATAGATAGGTAATATCTTGCTAAATTAAATACCTAAGTTAACTAGAAGGTTTTCAGTTTGATCGGCATTAATAAAATCTGACAGGCTTCAAATAATTGAGTAATAAGTTTAGTACTTATATTACAAGATAAAACCTTTCACCGATGATGAATATTCTAATAGGAATCTGAACCAGCCTTGATAACCATTAAAGGAAACTTGATAGTACCGACCTTACCATATCATTTATTCAAGATGAGGAGCACTTATGAGAGCTTTATTTTGATTAACTATTCAGTGAAATTATAAAGTAAAACTTTACTTAATAAGGAAGTACAGGCACGAGTCAAAATAAGTTACAGTCAGGGGTTAAGTTGCGGAAATCTTTGATATAAAATACTTAGTTTTAAATCTGCGAAAAAGTTACAGGGGTTCTACATTTACAGGATAATAAGTTTGGTTGCATTGCATGCTAATTTATTTCTTTCTCGTCCATGTATGCGATGTTCCGATGGTTTTGGCTACCTGCATCCAGCATTCAGACCTGGATTTTTATAATTCCGTGAAATTGGAAGCAATTTTCTTGTGATATAACGAATGCAACTTTCAGCAAATGCCTGTTCAAACTCATTACGTTTTGAAATTATATGCGCGTATCATCAAATTTTCAGTATATAAATATTCATTTTAAGTCATTATTATTTTTGCTAAACTTCTGCAGCATGTACCTACCTAACATAATTTATGTGTGGCCCAAAAAACTTGATACTTTATTTCCACATGAGTCTCTTTGAAAAGTATCAATATTTCTATTCATTTCCCCTGGATGTTTCTTTGACTTGATAAATTGCGAATTTAGCATTGTTAGGCATCATGTTCATTCAAGTCAAACTTTTATTACACAAGTTGTTTGTTTTACGGGTTTTCTTGGAAAAGTTGAATAAATTTGACTTGACGTTCTCTGAACCATTCATAGGGTCAGCTGTTGGCTATTGCTTGAATATACATAAACATTACTTCTAGTATTCGGCACGAAAATAACGTCATTCCTAAACAATTTACAAATTTTTAGATGAGTAACTGTATTCAACACATAGCAGCGAGCGTGTCGCTGTCAATGAATAGATACCACTAAAGCCAAGTGTTTAGTAGTGGAGTGGAATCCAACCTTCTACCGCACCTACATATACCTACGTGTTTGAGCGTCAAGTGCTCCTCTTCACTTACTAAAAACCGGTCGAGTATATGTTGAGCCGTAAAGGTGCGAACTTACCATACCAATCTATACATGAATTAAATAGAGGAAAGATTTTTTTGTATAAGGCCGAAGCACACCAGATGCGTGCGCGCACCAGCTATAATGTATAAAACTGTAAGAAAGGTGTCAGACCAGATGCGTGACGTGTACACGCGCGTGATCCACGCACGCAGAACCGCATCTTGTCACAAACCGAGTCCGTGCATGTGTGTAGCGGAACGGCAACGTCGCACACGCGCCTGCAGTGATGACGTTGTATTATATGGCGCTCCCTGTTAGATGCCAGGCCGGGCACGCACGCATACTCATCGGTCATTGCTGCACACGCACGCAAAGTTGTATTTGTTTACAAACAGAAAGCAGTTTACGAGTGTTTTTTTTCGCAATGGAGACAATTTTAAAGGAAAGGCTAATAGAAATCGTCCGCAAATATGAGTGCCTCTACAACACCAAACATAAAGAGTACAAAAATAAAAGTTACAAATTATTATAGGAGAGAATTGGAAATGCGCTGGAAATAGATGGTAAGTTCAAATTACAGTGCAGCAGTTCAGCGTAACGCGATGCGTGCGTGCGCGACGTGCGCTGCACCGGTCTTGGCCGGTGTGACAGTGCTCGCACGCGCGTGCGCACGTCACGTCACGCCACGCATCCGGTGTGACCCGGCCTTTATTTGTACCGAATGAGCTTTGAAACTACTGGACCGATTTTTAAATGTTTTGTTATAATAACTTAACATCATTACATCACGCCTGTAATCCCCGAAGAATAAGCCCGAAGATTAATTCCAATGTAAAAGGGGGCGAGCTTTATTCCATCGACCGGGCACAAATCTATGCTCCGTGCCTGCTACTGAGAAATTCCTGATGGAAAAATCCAATAACACTTTGCCCGAACCGGGTATCGAACCCAGGACCTCTTGTTCAGCAGACCGCACTAGCGTCCACTAGACCAATGAGCAGCCAGCCAGCGCGAAACCGCTAGGCACAGCATGTCTTGTATAAAGCACAAACATTTTTAATACCTATCTCCGTTGTAGACTTTGAAATTCTACCGATGTCTCCAATCCAGACCAGTAGAAAGGCATTTTATTAGAAAGGTGAAGTTGGTTTCAGATCACAAAGATTACGCTACGACGCTAAGAAGGCCAGGTAGACGGCTTCTATGCCATATAAAGAAAGGAAGAATATACTTTATTATGTACACCATACAAGTTACAAGAATAACACTAAACAACTTATAAATAGGGCGACACAATGGGCGGTCTTATCGCTAAATGCGATCTTTTCAAGACAACCTTTGGATGGATTTAAAAGAGAAACAGTACTTCAGGTAGACTGTGGCGTAACTATATAAAAAACAAATACTTATATATAAATACACTAATAAATGCCATAGTGCGCAAATGGCTCACATCGTTGATAACCAGAGTCCGGGGTAGCACTAACAGCATCCTACAGGTTATTGCAGACAAGCAAGACTCAAATTTCCTAAGAACACACTTCTTGCTCATGTTATATAACTTTTATAATAATCATTATGACACTTGGTCTGAAATAAAGATTTATTTATTTACTAGCTCCTACCCACGGCTTCGCACGCGTTAAATTCGGGGTAACACAGTTCCCCTTACCTGATTTACAGATACCTGCTACCTGTAGTTTTTGTCCTTGCTCCTTATTTATTGTAATAGCAATGCTAAGTTTTCCCTTTTCTTCCCTCTTTCTCCTTCATTTCCCACTTTCAAAAAAAAGTCTATGTCCTCCAGGGTCCCAAACTATCTCTGTACCAAAATTCATCAAAACCGGTTTAGCTATTAAGGCGTGAAGACGTAACAAACAACAAACTTACTTTAGCATTATCTGTGCTTTAGCTTTTATAATATTAGTAAAGATATAAGAAGCTGAGCAGCTGGTGAACTCACTAGAAACAGCTACTTCTGTAAATTCAGAACTTAAGGTATACACGTTTTGATAATAAAAGCTTTCATATAAAAAATCTAATAACAAGATCTGTACCTACATCAAATTTATTACCATATGAACAAATCCAGTTATTTAGAAGAAAAATATTTTACAGCTGAGTAATATTTATTTGGGTAACACCAATATCCTAACCAGACAAGGGTAGCTGTCTTGAGTCCTAAATAGGTACATCTGTTTCATTCCATAATAAAGTAGAGTACGTACAAGGAGGTTGTTATGTAATTCAAGCATGTTTCGAACCGCAATAAAACTAGCAATCAATCGCATGCGGTCCCTCAAATATTCATTGAACAGTTAACTTTTCAATTTTGTTGCAAGCGAGCTTAATTATTTCGCCATATGGTTGATGATTGCAATTTGTTACCACCAATATGTATTGAGTTTTTTGTTTTCCTATAGTTATTTTTAGGTGTAAGTATTCGGTAGGCGTGTCTGTGACGAAGTGCTACTGGGATTTTAATTGAGTTATTAGAGATGTGTTGATAAATTGTTAAAATGTGTTAATTTAAGGTGACTATAATAATTAAAAAGAAAATATAAAAGAATCTATGAATATGATAAATGATAGATAGTTGTTTCGGGTCTGGCTGTTTGTACACAGATACAAGATACCAAATCTTAGTGTAGTTCAACGTTTTTTAAAGAAAAAAAATCTGTTGGTACAAATTACAGAGATACAAGTATCGATATTCCTGGTAGGTACTCCTTCGTTCTCACGGCAGAAGTCTGTGTTAGTTACTAGTTTCTGTGGATAAGTACTGCGGCTTAATGATGTCGCAATGTTGCCGCTATTTTCAGCACTTCTCTTTTAATCCGCACACTTCTATGAAAGGCATCTCTATAGAAAAACTTTTCACTCTTATAAATTCATGCACTAAATAAAATGCCTTTCTTGATTGCTTCAGCAGGGTTTTTTTATTAATAAAAGTCTTCATTTAGAATATCCAAAAATGGGCTGAGAAAAACTTAATTTACGATTGATATTGATTGACGACACGGTTGGCGCATGGCTGAGCGTTCGACTGCCGTGCTGCGTGTCGCGTGTTCGATCCCCGCACGGAACAAATATTTGTATGGCCTACATATAGTTGTTCTGGGTCTGGCTGTATGTGTATGTGAGTTTAAATGTTTGTAAACGCTGGGTGCGATACAGGAAAAATTTCAAGTGTGGGGCAACGTTTTTAAAAATTAAAAATAATATGATAACAGACGGATAAAGCTATGAAAAAATCTGTATCTACGTCAAATAAAGTAGGAAAGATAAAACATAGATAGATAGATTTGGATGAGAAATGTACAAATTAAAAGGAAAAGCTCGGCTCAAGTGATAACGACAGGACGTTTGCTTACTTGAATAACATGCGCCTCAAGACGGAGAAGCGGGAAGTTATACCAACGATAAATGACAGTATTTTTAAACGAAGGAAATCCGAGAAAGAACGTACTTTATACAGAAATGAAGTGTTATCCCAAAATCTATCTAATATTTAAAAACTTTGTGAATGTTTGTATATTTGGATTTTGTCATTCGATCACGCAAAAACGATAAATTAATTTCGATTCTTCATGTTCAAGACAATTTTTGCTTCACGCTTTTTAAATTGAGGCCAAAACAGCGCTAATTGGAAAACATATTTTACATGGCCAATATAGGAAGGGGGCAATACGGGTAGAGCGATAACTAGATAAACAAATAGATTAATCAGAATCGTTTTGGCACGTGCCTATGGGCCGCCATGCTACTAGTACCTAAACAAAGATACAACGCGGTCAATGCAGGATTTTTTTTTTTTTTTACCTAAAAACTATTAAATTGTTTATCAGTTCTGTGTTTAGTTAAACTGTGTCACGATCGTAACAAATAGCAGTTTAAGTATAAGGGATAAACTCCAGTTCCTCCACAACTCTTTTTTATCTTTTAAGAGCGAATCTTATTATTTTGTTTTGGTGATTAGAAATTCTTTGTTTAAAATGTTAAGTTTTTAGATATATAAGTAACTTACATCTAGAATAGGTAAATGTAATTATTTTTCTCTTACAACATAAATAAGAAGTGAAGTGATTGTTGCACTAAAATATATCTATTACTTTTCGCATTTTACTTTAAGCATATAACCTGTGGACAATTGTTGGTGAACCAATGAAATAAAAACTCCTGTAATAGTTAGTTAATCAGGTAATCTAATCCTTTTGAGGTACGAAACCCAAAACTAAAATCTAATAAGGAGGACACAGTTAAGAGAACTGTAAAAAGCTGGAAAAAGGTCAGTCGTTAAACAGAAAAGGTTAACTAAAACATAATCTAGCTAAGACCGGTGCATCAACAGACAGCAATGTTGAAAACTGTCTATATCTGTATATGTACTGTCATGGATTATATTTGGATTTTAACGAAGGTTCGATTGCTTCTTCTGCATGCAGCAAATGTGCACATTTATTTATTTATTAAAACTTTATGCACATGTATAATAACACTGTACAAAGGCGGACTTAATGCCTTGGGCATTTACTACCATTCTACCTTGTGATGCAGAGAGAAAATATAGTAGGTGCAGGGTGCATAACAGAAACTGTTGCGTGGGAGAATAGGGTGAAGATTCCTCGTTTACATGCGATTTTTGCATGCAATAATGGCTAGGTGTTAGCATACCTCATCTTGCCCCTAGGGGTTCCCGATTAGGGGGCAAGATAGGATGATTAGACTGTATTACTTTTACTTTTTCATTGTAATATTACGTAACTAAACTAACCTTACGATACTCAATCCATACTAATATTATAAATGTGAAAGTAACTCTGTCTGTCTGTCTGTTACTCTTTCACGCCTAAACGGCTGAACGGATTTTGATTAAATTTGGTATGGTGATAGATGATAACCTAGAAATGGTCATAGGCTATAAATAATCACGCCATCGTTCTTAGGGGGTAGGCAGTAGGCAGGTAAATAGATTGAGTTAGTGATTTTTAGTCGTTTTTGTTGGGACTTGAGCTCTTTCACGTCTAAACGGCTGAAGGGATTTTAATGAAATTTAGTAAGGTAATAGATGGTTACCTAAAACGGATATAAGATCAAAATGATCACGTCATCGTACTTAGGGGGTAGGAAGTAGGCAGAAAACTGAATTGAGTTAGTGATTTTTTTATGGTTTTTGCTGGGAGTTTTGCTCTATCATGCCTAAACGGCTGAACGGATTTTGATGAAATTTAGTTAGGTGATAGATAGTAACCTAAAAAAGGATATGGGCTATTAATATTCTTGCTGTCGTACTTAAGGCGTAGGCAGTAGGCAGAAAACTAAATTAATCCTGTAACAGGTCTTTCCTTGCATAACGAAAAGGTTTCACGCATGGATTTTTATGCCTACAACATGATGATACGAGAAAACAACTTTAACATTGTACAGACGCCTGCAGGTCAAGCTACCCGAAACTGTCAAATTTTCCCAATGAACCTTGAACCTTATACTTTAGAAATAAAGTCGAAAATCTATCAAAGAATTCTGACAGATTGTAGTAGCTTGATGTGCAGGCGTCTGTACAAAGATGCAAGCAACTGGCCAATCAGTTTTACGTTGACATGTACGTTTAAGTTGAAAGCGAGAGGTTACGGTACATATCATTATATCAAACTATACTAAGAGCAGAGAATTACATCCATCTGTATTTAATAATAATAGGTACTGTTTTCGTTGTTGCAATGGTGTGGGTGACATTAGACAAATGTACCATTCCTCTTCAATCTGAAACATTACCTCGATTTCTGATCATGACTGAAAGCCTTTAAGGCTTTACCCTGAATATAATAGCCGTATAGGACTACCCACAGACATGTTTACTGTTGGGATGTATTACTATGAAGCACTATCACACATATGAAATTTTGGCTTGCCATGCATTACGTCTTAAAGCAGTCTATTTTAATCTTATTCCAGTGTGGGAGAGTGATCACGCCAGGGTTGCAGTTTGTTCCCAAGAGATACTGTGGCCTTGAAAAACAAAGGGCAAAAAAGGAACATGTATGAAGATGATGCTACAGTCTAGCTTTTAGAAGGGTTACTATGGCATCTTATAGCAGTTCTTATTCCTGTGTGAGATAGAGATGGTGCTAGACACCCTGTATAACTTTGTCTCTTTCCCTCACTGGAATAAGTTCTGTTTTAAGACGTCATGGTAGCAGGTCACTATTTGTTAGTTGTTGGACTTACAGATAAACAGTCATATCTTTTGACTGCGTAGATTTAGAGAGTTGGTTTTCACAGCACAAAGTGACTACTTAGTTAAGTACTTATATGGTTTTAATGTCAACTCAATACCTTCACGCGTTCCAGAGATAAACGGTCTCGGCAGACAGACAGACGGACAACAAAATCCTTACTAATATTATAAAAGCGAAAGTGAGTTTGTTTGTTACCTCTACACGCTTTAATGGCTAAACCAATTTGGATGAATTTAGGCATAGGCTAATATTTTTCTGAAAAATGTGGGATATGAGGGAGAAAGAGGGAAGAAAAGGGAAAACTTAGCGTTGCTATTACAAATCAATAAGGCGCAACTGTGTTACCCCGAATTTAACGCGAGCGAAGCAGCGGGCAAAAGCTAGTAAAATTATAAAGGCTGATTAAATAAAAACAAATGTTTTTTAATAAAAAAAACATTAAAAATAATTTAAATAAGAAATTTTATACGAAAATATTTAAACGAAAAATTCGGATTTAATATGAAAACACATTGGAAAATTTAAATTTGTACTATATTGTTGCTTAGACTTTTTGATGTGTGTATTATAAAAGCGAAAGTGAGTTTGTTCGTTTGATACGTCTGCATACCTAAATGGCTAAACCGAGTTTAATCAATTTTGCTACAGAGATAGTTTGGACCCTGGAGACGGACATAGGCTGTGAAATGAGGGAAAAAGAGGGAAGAAAAGAGAAAACTTATCTTTGCTTTTACAATACATAAGGCGCAAGGCAAACATTACAGGTAGCAGGTACTTGCAAATTAGGAACGGGGAACTATGTTACCCCGAATTTAACGCGACCGAAGTCGCGGTCAAAAGCTAGCTATCTTCATTTTTATTAGATTTCAAACGTCAATCTTCCCGTTTTGCCCTCCCTTTCCTATTTCAATGTTGGCTTGACCTTTCTTCGAACTGACTTGCCCTTTTTTCGAATTTTCATTTCCTAGAATTACCAATACAATGATCTAGAACAATGGTACATTTGATACAAATATTGAAAGAAGAAAAAAAAAATTATTTGTCGCAAATTACGACGAGCACACAAAATAACAAAAAAATAAACATTAAACATGCAAAGCATTACAAACCACACCGTATACCATATTGTTATTGCCCACATTGTTATGGCAGCCAAAGCGAAATCCACACCCAGAGCGTAGGCGAGGGAGTTATTGCAGCAGAGACCTTTGAAGAATGCCTACATGAATCAAACGATATTTTTCAATGCACGTTTGAAAATGTGAAATATAAAAATGTGTAATGTTGAACGAAGTATTTTAAAATAAAATAAGAATTCCGTGGTAGGTAATTTATTTAAGATTTACTGCGATCTAGAGTAGGTGCCTCATTAATGTTACTGTTTATTGGTGCTTAAAGGGTTCAAATTTTATCCATTCAGACCCTACGTAATGAATTACATAGAAATAATGTATACAATTTTAATAACTTGCTCCAAAACCAACACGGAACCAAGATTAAAATGCTTACCATAAGTACCATAAATACTGTTTTGTACAGATAAGAATATGGTTCCAATGAATACCTATGGGGTGAATTATTGAACATAAAATGTTATTATAGAGGAGTTATTTTCATAAACAGTTTTAATAGATTATTTTATATTAATAAGAAATGCCTTAATGAATTTAGCACTACTATTTTAGTCTTCAGTTTTTGTAGCACACGTATTCAAATATTTTTGAATTTAGAGCTCATTTTTTTTTTGTAAAGAAGATAGTGTCAATATTACACTTTTTGTTCTGTTATTTAATAATAATAAAGTTATTTAGTTTCTCTTCACAAAGTTGCCTTAAAGTTCATGTTTACAGGAAAATGTTTTAGCTGTAATTTTAATTAATCCGAAGTGTATTGAAGAACGTTGTTTAATTTACAAGAGAATTTGTTACTGCTGTTCACGGCTCTATAACACACTCGCCTGGGGGTTTATGCGTTAATTCGCCTCGGCCGCAATTATAGTTTCCTGAACTGAATCAAAATGTACTATTTTCAAATAAAGCTACGTAATTTTCTTGTTTTAAAGCAAACATTATGAAAGAATTATTTTATTACTGAAATTTCTTAAATTGCTCCGCCTACACAGTCTGGACAAAAACCCACATAGCTACGGTTTCGCAGAAAAAAAAAGAGATTTCTTGTTTTCACAACAAAGTGTGAAAATTGAAAACGAAAATGTTTCTCGTAATAAAAGATAAAATACGACTTTAGTTGAAAGTGTTTTACATTATTTTACCTGAGAGGTACTACGTGAATGCGGAATGTTAAATATAAATTCGTGATGGTTTTCGAAATAGCTTTATTTTTATACTGTGGGGTTATGACATTGTTTTTTTTGGTGGAATGAGGGCTATTTTTTAAAGCGGAAAGAAGTTGTCTCGTACAACCAATGGGTGTTTAGGGTTTCGTAACTCAGAAAGAAAAAAATGGAACCCTTATTGGATCACTTTGTTTCTGGCTGTCTCGAGAATACGTAATTTGGTGCTGTCAAAAAGTCAACCTTCATGAGTCCTGTTTTTTTATTAGAAATTTCCCCATAAAGCTTCAACACAATACAATGAGGTATGTACTGGTTGTTTAAGTGATAATCCCACTCTTTACTTCTTTGGTGTGCACCTGGCAGGTATTTAAATCAACTTCTCAAGTATATGGTACCCCAGAGAGTCATAAGTACGATACGTATTAAAATCCTTTCAAGTGGAATCCCTCGAAAATAAATCAAGAACTTGGTCATAATATGAATTGCAGCATCCGAAGATTGGATTCTTGTTAGCTAGCCCGTTTTTCACGACGTTGTGATGTTATTTCCTTATATTTATTTACTAAAACGTTAATCGTGGAATTATTGAGGCGATTAGTAGGATAAGCCTGCTTTCACAAAGGCAGTTAGTAAGTATCTTTCCTATATCCTAGCAATTTATGAGTTGCCAAAGGTGGAAGACAGAATATTTTGATTTATCGTGTACCGTGTGCTTTCTAAAGTAAGAGAATGTATTCCGAGTTTTTAAGGCTAGTGCTATATTTCATTTGAAAAGTATTTTCAGTAATTCGGAATTCTAATTTCCGTTTTTACCAAACTTTTGAGTACGATTACCTACATATTTTTTATGTAGACAATATACAGTTGCTGTCAATCAATGAATTTTGTAAACCAAACTAAGTAACACTATGCAAAAACGTAAGCTGATAAATGTTTTTGTTTTGTAAAACTAACGTTTTGCGATATAACTCAATATTACGCACCCAAAACGACTTTAAAAAAAATGGAACTTTGACCCTTAATATCTAGGTAGGTGTGTTCTGGAACAAAAAATAATATCGGATTGATGGGGAGAACAAGGGCCTTTCGGATCCGTAAAGGGGACTTTACACCCTATACGTAAGTGTAAGTAAGTGATATGAAAAGTTACTTTGAAATCCATGTTATGTTTGCTTTTTGGTGCGGAACGTTACGTCGTATGTCGACTACGCCCGATTCAATCTGTCAGCGGTAGGTACTCGCGTATTTGGAAGCTTTTTATACGTTCTAATAAATCGTAAAATAAGTGACTTAACGCTTTACGTTTTCAATGGCGCCCTAAATCTTTCCTCTTTTGTTGGTTAATATAATTCTTTATGAACTTTCCAAGGAGTAACATCTGTCTAGCTTCTAAAGAGTCACGGATATTTTGTGAAAACATGTTTTAATACTTCGTATGCTTGTGACCTTGATTCAGGGAATCTCTATTTTTAACTAAACGGTAATCTGTTTACAATAAACGTTTTATACAATAACAGAAAAAGCTATTAAACTATAAAATGGGAGCAGGCATTTATGTAACACGTTAGTATGTTAGTTTCGCGGAAGAATACATTTTGGAATGTCAGTTCGTTTTGCGCGTTCCGTTCATTGTTTTTGGTTGGCAACTAGCGGCGTGAAATATTCAAAATATTTATTCAACAAGTGGACAGGAACTATTTGGGTTTTTAGTTTTACGGTGATTAGTTTTACGGAGGTTTCGTGCCTCAAAAGGCAATAATGGAAACCCTTTTTTGCGTTTTATCATCAAATAACTTCAGCGAAGGCTAGTGTCAGACTTTTACAGACTAAAATCCACCCATGTTCTTTCTTTTACCCTCTATGTTCCGGGGCTGCAGTATCTCTTTCGGACAATCCACAACCCGTTACGTAAAGCAGAGAGCTGCTTTGCTAATAACTCTTTGAGGCGCACCTGAAACACGAATGCACCGTACACACGGCCTTTCGTTACCAGATGGATGGTGAAGTACCCATTGCTCACCGTCCACAGATCCCCAACAACGGTGGCCGGGACTCATCTCACGGCATCCGTGCGGCGCGTTCGTGTTCCACGCACGCCTCAAAGTTATGCCAGAAAAGCAGAGGGGCCCCGAATCATAAAGGGACGGAAGCAGCTTGGGTGGGTGTTAGCCGTAAAATCTGACAGGCCCGCCCGCTCCGCCCCGAGGGGAACGGGGGACCGGGGAAAGTTATTTGATGATTTCCCATCCGCTTAAAAAGCTTAACAGTTCTCATAAATAAATCCAATAAGATACGTTTCAAAACCCACTTAAAGCACAGTTGATAGATTACGGCCAGGAGTTTAATAAAGTTACAAATAAAAGATGGCTTTCCTTAGTTGTCCAATCTTTCCGATTTATATCTCGCTTCGTATTTTCTTCAACTTAATTCTATCAAGGTCATATCCTTGGGTTTGCCAATCTCCAGGAAGATTTGGCTGTGAAGTGGATTATGATGACCTTTAATCCGGATATACATACTTTTTGTCTTCAATCAGTCTATAGTTACATTTGTACATCTCTCAATAGCAAACATCTGAATCTTTTGGTATAGGAAAAAAAAGAAAACATTTATTAGTCGCATTGACGACGGGCACCAAAGCTTGTCGTCCTTGTTTTGAAAACTCCTAAAAAGTATATTCACAAAGCGAAATGGGCGTTGAAGTATATGCATATAGATAACGACAGAATTTTTTATGAGAACCAGTGCTACTAACACGCTTTTTGGGAATTTGCAGTCCATTCGGAGTTCTCTTTGCTACAAATCAAACTCTTGCTAATTCGTAGTCTATTCGGTTTTATTGATCTAACTTAGTAGTTGATTGTTCACCAAACTGTGGTTCCACTTTGTCTCTGAATCGAGACGTACTACTCTTTCAAGAAAGTACCGGGAAAAGATCAATAATACACAAAATGTCTGTTATTCATCCAAATTTATTTTATCACCTTCAAAGTATGCCTTTAGAAACGATATACTTGCGCCAACGAATAATCCATTCATCAAAACATTTTTTAAACGCTGCTTCCGGAATTGAGTTCAGTTCTCGCCGCGAATTCTCCTTTATGTCTTCTATCGATTGAAAACGGGTGCCACTCCGAAGCTTGTTGACTAGTTTGCATGTCAAACTTGTAAACCCACGTCTTGTCACCAGTAACAATGCGTTTCATGAATGTTGGGTCCGAACTGACTCGTTCTAGCATGTCCTCAGCGACTTTCATGCAAATGAGTTTTTGGAGAAAATTCAGATCTTTTGGGACTAGCCGAGCAGCAACATGTTTCATACCCAAATGATTAGTTACAATGGTACGGATCGACTCGTGAGATACAGAAAGCTCGGCGGCTATCTCTCTCAGAGTTGAATGGGGATTTTCAGTCACTATTTTCTTCACTTTTGCGATGTTAACTTCAGTTGCAGACGTTGACGGCCCACCAGAGCGAGGCAAATCTTCCATCACATCTCGACCGCTTTTGAACGCTTTGAACCACTCATAAGCACGAGTTTTTGATAAAGTCGATTCACCGTAAGCCTTCTGTAACATTTTCAGTGACTCCGAACACGAAATTCTATTGGCGATGCAAAATTTAAGACAAACTCTTTGTTCGATATTTTTGTCCATTATGAAATTCGCAATACACACTATATATGATATTACTAAAACCAGCACTGTATTTAATATAGGTAAATAACAGATGCAACTCAAACTCCGCGCCAAAATGGAAAACAGTTGTGCCAATCTAACAACTACAAAAAAAACATCAATTTTAATTTGGAACCATATACAAATCATCCATTCCCGATACATTTTTGACTAAATGTATCTTAGTGCTATGGGCGTTGGGGCAAATTTCACGATCTGTGCAACTGACCTAATGTTATAATGATTTCTTCTTAAAACCGCATTTAAAATGTCAAAGTTTTGTTTACTACAGCAATGAAAGTTAATAAATTGACGAAATAACAGTATTTAAGTTTACTTAAACTCTAAGATTTAGTGTTTTGAAGCTCCTCTCTGACTCCTAAAACGAAAGAAGTTGTCATAATAAGATATGAGCTTTCTATAGAGATGGAAAGGTGGAGCTGGCTAGACGCGTAGGTGATCGATAGAGTAAGATTGTGACGGAATATCGCCCAAGGTTGGGTCTACGAAGCCAGGGATGTTATAAGCGCATTGGGTTTGACGATATAGACAAAATCGCAGGAAACAGATAGAGGAGGGAAGAAAAGGGAGGCCTAAACTCAACAAAGGGTGATCATGGGCTGAATGATGATATTAGATGCTGAGCCAATTTTTCCCCTTCTCCTTTGAGATTTTTTTTCCAAAATTACACAATATAATGAATTCATTTCACAGAAAACATATTATTCACACGCAGGTGTTCCTATAAAAAGATTTCTTCGAAGGATATAAGTAAGAACGAATCATTCAATTGATATAAAATGTTCTCGATCGTAAAACCCAGATTAGTGTCGAGATTGTCACAGATATAAAACCTTAATAGAACAGAAGCCTTGAGAAATCTCTAAAGAGTAATAAAAATCATGCCGTATAAAAACTGTCTATTTTCGCCGAGCGCTTTTATTGATGATGCCTTAAAGCAGCGCAGTACGGCAATGGAAAAGTAATTTTTCATGTGGAATTTTAACCTTTGTATCAGTTTGCCAATCTTTCACGGGAAAATGTAATGTCTTTTCGATTCTGATTTTGCCCTGTCTTATTTATTTATTTGGATCACCAACAAAGGATACACAGATACATTATGAAACACAATACAATGGGTTGTTTTAAATTGTGTTCCTTCAATTATAGGAGACCACATCATGCACAAAGCACACATTTTATATTCCGTTCCTGAGCCCGACACGGGAAATACATACATATTTATATGTGACTGTAAATTGCACTAGGCTGATAAAATTTTCATTTTTCCTAAATCGTGCCAACATTAGTATTAAGGTCGATTCCCCAAGTTTTTTTTTCTGTGAAAATTTTATTCACAAAACTTCTTAATATTTACCTATTTGCATGGGGTCGTTGCGCCCAACGAACTGTTTTATAAACAAGCCGAAGATATTTTATTACCTTACGAATACCGGAAAGTTGTATTTTATTTGCGAAAGGAAATATTAAAACGAGGTGGAAGTTAAGTATTCAAAACAGATTCTGATGAAACCCAGATGTTAGTAATGAAGTGTTTCTTTTTGTAAGCTTGTTATTTATTACTTCGTGAAAATAACAGCCGACTCAGACTGAGGCTGTTCTCGTTTTAGGTAAAATTCCAAGAAAATTGTTAATTTAACTGTATTTCCTAGTAGTTGCTAAGGGTATATACAAGAATAATATAATGATATAATAGATACAAGACAATATTTGTAATAAGTACCTATATATTACATTACTTTTTGTGTAACCTTAACAAGAAACCTCAAAAAATACATAAGTGTCATGAAAAGAACAAATAATGATTTAAATTCTCGGAATAATGTCGACACAATAGATCACTAAAGATTCTCACGATTCCTTGAACATAATCGTCGTTTGAGTTGGGTCTGATATGAACGCGGTATAACTCAAACTTGTATGACATTTAATGTGAAACTTAAGGCACATACTATTAGGTAACCCTTGATCCTATATGTTGGGTACGGATGTTATGACAACGGATACTTAAAGTTTGAGAGAAGTAGAACTAGTTCCTGTTTCATAAGTTCATCTATTGTAACATACATTTTCGGGAGTAATCCTATCAGCCGCTCTACCCGTGAAATCGTAATCCCAAGAGATGGGCTGTTCCGCGAACAAATGCCAGAGCGAAACTGATTCAACAAGATTTCAGTGCTGCATCGAATGTATTGTGTTTCGTGATGTGGAACGATGGGACTATTGTTACAAAAAATGTTGATATAAAGCCCAGCCCAGTTCCAGTTATATATGGTGTTTTACACGCGCCTCAAAGAGATGTCAGCAAAGTTGAGGGGCCTGCCAGGGCTACCGCCTGCCGGGGTTGCAGGTTGTGGTTTTAGTCAGTACAAGTCCGACACTCCCGGAAGATATTTGATGATTTCCCATCCGCAAAAAAAAACAAAAGTTATACATAGTGTTAGCGTCTATAATAAATTTGACATGTTTTCGATTTATTAACATGCAACAATACCACTATTTTATTAATTGGCAACACTCAAAAAGTGCCCTCTGACCTGGTTCAAAACCAACCAATCACAGGAACGCACCCATTTCACTATTAAAATGGCGGTAATTGGAAATAACGAACTAAAACAGCCCGGCTGGGGACGAACTATAACTGCCCAGATGGGCAGTCGTTCGGAGATTCGCCTAGTGAACATGTTTTAATATAAGTTGTGAAGTGTGTAAATAAAACCTAAGGTAATATGATATTGTTCTATGATGTATTATGCGTATCTAAATTTTATAAAAGGTTTTATTGTGTGATTTGCAATAAAAGTGTTTTTATCGAATCATTTATGGAGTTTTTCTTACAATAGTTAGTAATTTCCAAAGACATTCAAATATTTAAGAGTGATACACGGGATACCACGAAGGAAATACAATACTTGTTACTACTTGGTAACAAATCGTCCTGCCTAGTGTCACACGCCCGCTTGTCAGGTTACATTCATGTCTCGATTGTCAGGTAACATTCATGTGTCGAAGTCTGTATGAATATATTCCAAATGTCAGCAGACTAAACTTTATTTTTATTTTATTTATTGTTCTGCAAAAAAAAACATAAATAAATGAAATGATACCCTGCATCGTGGGGCTTAGAATTCTTCGTCTCTAGTGGAACAATATACATTTTTTTTTAACCAAACCTTTTTAATTCCTAATAAGAGATTTTTAATTTAAGATTTTTATTTTAAATAAAAAAATAAAAAATAAATGATGTATGTTTAGCGGCAAAAAAATAAGTCTATGAATCTTAAATCTCTTTGGAAATTTCCGCTGCTTGCGTTTTCCTTCTTTGTAGATAAACAGCCATAATCTACGTGTTTAAGAAACACGTCTGGGAAAATGTGTTGAAAAATTCACAACAAAAATAACCTCCATGTGGTATAATTACTATAAATACTAGGATTCGGCTGTTCGTTTACGAAAACATTTTTAGTTCGATTTCTCTTGTTTGTTAAGACCAAGAACACGTACCGTATTTTTAAAACTGTGTATTTTAGTTTCCTTAATTAGCATTCTGAAAGAAAATTCCATTCTTGTTTCAGAAAATGGCTGTCGAAAGGCGTGATTCAGTGAAGAATGAGCCATGATTGATACGTCAACAGAAAATATGTACGGTATCAAGTTATTCGTAACCAAAGATTTTAAGCAGAACAATGCATGGGGGTCTTATAATAAGACGGAGGGTGTGGGCGAGAGTGCTGTCAATGTGTCAAGAGTGAATCAGACAATATACTCCCTCAGTGATGACGAGTACATATTTGATCGAACGGATGTTCGAGCCATATTCATTACGCTATATACAATTGTGTTCTGTTGCTGTTTCTTTGGTAAGTAAAACTATTTACAGCCAGTTTTCTTTTGAGTTTCAATCTTTGATGTTTTACTTATCCGCTTTTAGAGTACGTTTGTGAATGTTCTACATGAAAATGAACGATCAATGATGTATATCTCGGGCTTAAATCCAGACAGGCAGAACTAGATTGTCCCAATAGTGACAAGACAGACGTTCAATAAACCACAGTCAGTACTTACAAAGGACGAATCCCTGACGTTTCAGAATGAAATAGTCAGCAGCTGTAATAAAAATAAAAGATTTGAAGAAGATACCTATTTGAGAGACTTTATAAAAATAAAAAAATGTTTTTGCAAATTGATATATAGGGAATTTACATCTGATCTAGGTAAATGTACTACCTACTCATAGCCTTTCTTTTATTTATTTTCCGGATGGAATGTCATCAAGAACTTCCCGCTCTGGGCGTGTGGGTAGCGGTATCTCTTTCGAACACAACCCGCAACCCCGGACTATTGCGTGCTGATTCTGTCAAGTCAGTACTTATCAGCTTCAAGTAATTTTGAAAATTGATTTTGATTTAGGATACCATCACTGTAACAACCATTTTCATTAATTAAAATAATTTAATTAAAAGTTGGTTGCTTCAATACATGTTCATGAAACATTATCTTACAACTTCATCTTCAGTAATAAGTTCGTGGTTCGTTTGAACGAAATGTTGCGCGCTCTCGACTACATAGAACTTACAGATAACTGGCGAAATATGGGTGTACTATTCAGGCACCTAACCTTTTGGGGATTATTTATTGACTAGCTGGTGCCCGCGGCTTCGCTTGGTGATATCGAAAAAAACTATCTTATGTGTTATTCCAGACTATGATCTACCTCTGTGCCAAATTTCATCAAGATCCGTTCAGCCGTTTTGACGTGAAGGAGTAACACACATCCATCCATCCTGACAAATATTCGCATTTATAATTAAGCGCCTCGCTTCTCACACATGAGGCTGCGAGTTCAAATCCGGGCAAGTGCCAAGGTGACTTTTTCTATTCATAATGTACTTTCTTAAATTTATCTAAGGCCGACATCGGTGAAGGAAAAGTTCGTGAAACCTGGACTTATAATTAATTTATACGGTTTGAAATCGCCAACCCGTGTTGAGCAATCTAGCGTCTTGATCAATGCTCGTGCGTTCTCTGTATGAGAGTCTGTATGACGAGGCCTTTGCTTAACGGTGGGACAGTTATAGGCTGGTAATCATATTAAAATTTATATTATTACTAGCTTTTGCGCGGCTTCGCTCGCGTTTGATTCGGGGTAATACAGTTCCCCTTTAGTGATTTGCAGGTACCTGCTACCCGTAGATTTTGCCCTTGCGCCTTATTTATTATAATAGTAAAGCTAAGTTTTCCTTTTTTTCCAAGTTTCTCTCTCAATTCTCGCTCTTTTTTTAAAAAAAAATCCTATATGGCTCCAGGGTTCCAACTATCTCTGTATCAAAATTAATCAAAATCGATTTGGCCTTTTAGGCGTGAAGACGTAACAAACAAGCAAACTCACTTTCGCTTTTATAATATTAGTAAGGATACTCCGATGTACTACAAGAATATATAAAATACTGCAGATTACACACCTAAATATTGCCACCAAATGGGCGCAATTCTACCCCCCGGTCTGCTTCTGGGAAATTTCTGGTGGAAATCCATACTAATATTATAAAAGCGAAAGTGAGTTTGTTTTTTTGTTACCTCTACACGCTTTAATGGCTAAACCGATTGTGATGAATTTTGGTACATAGATAGTTGGGAACCAGGAGACGGACATAGGCTATTTTTATTTAAAAAAAGTGGAATGTGAGGGAGAAAGAGGGATGAAAAGGGAAAACTTAGCGTTGCTATTACAAATCAATAAGGCGCAAGGGGAACTTTGTTACCCCAAATTTAACGCGGGCGAAAGCTAGTATTTAATAAAATGTAACCCGAAATAGGAGCCTGTTCTAGGACCTTGTCCTCAACTGCACGGCTTTCAACCACTACATTAACTAGACAGTCTTCTCAAAAGTGCAAATCTTGAATGACGTAGTACAGGAAATTCTTAAAAGTCCATTTTTAGCGCTTGTCTGAGAAAGTTCTTTTAAATTAAAGTTGGCCAGCCTTATATTTTCGGTGATTTCCTGCTCTGCAAACTTTTGTCAAGTCAAAGAACAAGAAATTTTCTCATTTCGCGGGTGGTGGTAATTGATTACTTTTTAAATGCTTAGGGATTTGGAATTCTCGTCGTTTCATGTGCCGCCGCTTTTGTTTATACCGAGGCTTTTTAAAAGAAACTGCTGATTTTGGCTCGTAAAGGGAATAAGTAAAAAATCTTCCAAAATAAGAGTTAAAGGTGTAGTTTTTTTTTTATGAACACTTGCCCGACCCTAGAAATTTCTCCCTAATTGTGGGTGCGTTTACAAACATTTATAAACACATACACAAACCTGTATGTGTTTATAAATGTTTACCTGATATGTGTGACCTGTAGGTCATACAAATATTTGTTCCGTGCGGGGATCAAACCCGGGACACGCGGCGCAGCAGTCGTTCGCACAGCTACTGCGTCAACCGTGCCGTCAAATTTGACTAGATAGGTATTTCAGTTTTAGAAGATTGTGTACTGTATGTTCAGCACAGTACACACATTAACTTCATAACTCATAGCTCCACATATCAGTACAAATGAAGTAAACACTCATCAATTATGTCCTTGTACATTGACATCATTAACATGATGAATAATAATATTCTCGGTACGAACGTATTCTCGAACATTCTCAAATATCAGGAAACGTTTTAGGTACATATTCTGGATTTAGAGTATGACTATGTACTCGTTTTGTAACGATGGAGACATCTGCGCCTAGCAATCTGTTTGCTATCGGTAGATAGAAGTGAATTACACCCGAGGCAGACGTATTATTATGAGAAATGAGGTTTTACTTATAGATAATATTGTACTCAAACCTTTATTGATACATAGAGGTTTTTAAATAGATTTAGACCGGCTCTACTATTAAACTAGCTTCCGTAACTTTAAGTTTGGGCTAACGCTAATTTTATCCTGCGTGATGATCGAAAAAAATATATTTTTCTGTCCCCTTTTCTTAGTTGTTTATTTTATATCCGTCTCCAGGGTCCCTGTACCAACATTCTTCAAAATCTTGGTTTGGCCTTTAAGGCGTGAAGACAAACAAATAAAATTCACTTTCGCTTTTATAATATTAGTAAGGATATAGGAATTGCACATTAGAATTAAGATTAAAGATTTAGAAGAATTAAACCTTGCACTGCTTTCTAAAAATAGTGTACTATTGTGAAATAAAGGCTGTTCTCCAAAACGGTAACGGGTCAATATTCGCTACTAACTGAGATCTGTTTGCTTTTCTTTCTAAATAACTATGACGTTAAGTAGTCGGTTCATATAAGTCACAAAAAGTAGCATTTTTCCGGAAAGGTGAGCTAGAGAAATCGGACACATTGTCTATTTGTGCGTTTGTCAGTGACACTCGTAATATATATTTTTTTTAATTTCAGACCCATTAGTATCCATAATTTGTTAGTAAAATAGT
The DNA here is from genome assembly GCA_958449745.1 of Ochropleura leucogaster. NCBI lineage: Eukaryota > Metazoa > Arthropoda > Insecta > Lepidoptera > Noctuidae > Ochropleura > Ochropleura leucogaster. The sequence goes on from OY288208.1 coordinate 10,112,668, forward strand.
AACAGAATATGCTAATATACTATGTTAGTGTTATTTGTACTGCTTAATTACATGAACCTATAGCTAATTTCACCCAGTGCCTTTGAATGGAGCCTTCCAGCCATATTTATTTTTTATATTTATTTTTGTATCTTTTATATTTATTTATTCTTACGGTTTAAAACCTTAAAATTACACTGTTAAATTTGTGAAATAATATTGTCTTGGGAAACAAACGTGTTTAATCCAAAACGGCAACGGGTCCATAATTAATTACGTGCTGAAAACTGTTGCTCTTCATTCTAAAATAGGTATGACGGAATAATAGGTACAGTATTTTGTATACCTATGAACAGACTGTTAAATGTCACTCACTACGTAATATAACTTTTTACCTGGAAAACTGAGCTTAAAGAAAAGAAATATTAATTTGTGGATTTGTCTTAAAACATAATTTAAGGCTAAAATCTCATATGAGGATATGAAAACTGGCTCTTATTGCACTACGATTAGGTTCAACATGCAATGTATTTCGCACGCGAGCTTATTTCTTATCGCAACGAGTTTGAGAGAGAACAGAAATTTATAGGTACTGTGTTTATCAACAGAATTAACATGATTATTTATTAAGTAATTTTCCGCAAATTGACTTTTATTTGAGTTCTGGATGCAAAAATATTTGAATTTCCTTTATTTTGATATTAGGCTGCTTGATTTGCTTCTCCTTCAAGACAAAGTGCGGAGAAAAAAGCGAATTAAATCATAGTGTTCCATTCAAAATGGTTGAGTTGAATGGTGCTGGTCTATGCGTCATGTTCGTGAACGGGCGCTGTCAGTTGTGACTGGTCATCCCTCAGTTGCCACGGCTTATTTGAATTACTTATTTATTTATTTTTGGAATTCTTTTTGTTTTACTATGGGCACCTTTAATGTGCACGGCTTGCACATCATTCTCACATAGTTTACCATATTAACAAGAATGATGTAACCAAGGTTTTGTAACAATATTCTGATTTAGAAGAGTGTCTATAGAGTTTCTTGCCCATTCTTCTTCATAGAGATCTACGCTTTGGAATGGGCAACTACAGTACTTTCACAGTTATTATGCCTGGTGACTGGGGACTATAGCTTCATTTTTATTGTTGTCAATGTTTCCACAGTTCAAAAGTGCCTGTAACTGGCCTTCTTGAAATATATGATTTCGATTTGATTTGATTTGTTCTTTTATTTAATTTCTCCGTAAGTGTTATGATAAACGTCCTTTAATTTAAGTGAATTTATTACTTAAGGGAATTTATCACTTCTGTTTTCAGCTCAATAACACCCTCGCCTAACGGCTGTGTGTAAATTCCGCCTCAGTCGCAATGGAAAAATTTCCTCACTTGAATCAAAATGTAATATTCTTCAACAGCTGCTACTAACTGTCTTAAAGTTCGAAGTTTCACTACTTATAATTCTAGCATTTAATCCCTACAATGTATATAAGTATATAATATTATAAAAGCGAAAGTGAGTTGTTTGTTTGTTATGTCTTCACGCCTAAATGGCTAAACCAATTTGGATGAACTTTGGTACAGAGATAGTTGGGACCCTGGAGACGGACATAGGCTAGACTTTTTAAAAAAGTGAGAAATTACGGAGAAAGAGGGAAGAAAGGGAAAACTTAGCATTAATATTACAATAAATAGGGTGCAAGGCCAAAAACTACAGGTACCTGCAAATCAGGAAAAGGGAACAGTGTTACCCCGAATTAAACGCAAGCGAAGGCGCGGGCAAAAGCTAGGTTAAAAATAAACGAGAGAATTACAATGTGCGAAAAGCGCTAAACTTTTGTATGTAAGGCAATAAATTGAGTGGTTTGTGCTCAGTACATTAGCCGGGCAAGTAACAATGTGATTTTTTCAATTCATGTGCACTTTTCTAACTTTATCTAAACAGATAAATCAAGCAAGACCTCAATCCAACTCAGCCGCCACAAGAATCGCCCCGGGCGTCGGGCGCCACGAGACGGCTCCCGACGGTGAGCAACGGGTAGCCCACCGTCCGTCGGTCTATTGATGACATCGCCGTAACCTCGGCACGTTATGGAGAGGGGACCAGCTGCCAGGGCCTGCCGGGGTTGCGGGTTATTCGGAAGAGATACCGCGGCGGCGGGATATAAAAAATAGGTTTTCGCCGGTATCGAGAGTAACCGATAGTTAGGGCTCCCGAGATAGGAACCTTCTCACAATACGGGCCGTATCGAGGAGTGACTACTTCCCCGTATTCCGTATCGAGGAAATTATTAAATAACCTTCCCTGCTTTGGGCGGAGCAGCGGGGAGTGTCAGACTTTTGCCGACTAAAACCCACCTATGTTCTGGGGCTGCAGTATCTCTTTCGAACAACCCACAACCCCGGATTGAGGAGTACTGCTTTCTGAATCAGGCCCTTGATCCAACCGCCTAAGGAGAGCTTCGACAGATGGTCCTCGAGGCTAACAGGCCATTGGTCATAACGACAATTGGCTCAATAATAACCGAGTTCACATTCCCCATGTTGACAATCTCGCTAAGTCGAGATATTTCAGTTGTTTCTGAACTTTTTCTCAGCTTTCACGACTTTCTCGTCATGCGGGATGGTAATATCGACTATCATTACGCGGCGCGCTTATTGGTCTATTATTATTACTTAGCCGGTCGTCCCAATTGTACTTGAAAGTTATAATTACACATAGATTCTCACATGCCACTCATCGTCAGCGTGGGCGTATTTTGAGACAGCTTGCCAAAACATATTATGCAAATTAAATACCAGCAAGTCATCCTTATGCCTCAGTAGTTCGCGCTTTAATGTGGTAACTTGTGAGAACTCGGCATGTAATGGGCGCGGCTTAACCTCAAGATCGACCCGAGCGGCAGTTATTATTTAGCCAAGAACTGTTCAGGTACTAATATAATAATGTATACCAATATAATACAGCTGATGATATTGTTTGAACGATCTTTTTGATTTGATAATACGTACGTTTTTGTTGAAGGTACCTAATATTTAACATCATTCTACGACCCATAAAGGCCGAGTGGTAACCGTGGCTAGTCATGAATAAATATGACAAAGCTTTTTAATGAAGCATGTCCCCATTTTTACTAATGGAAATTCATCACCAGCCGCGGTATCTCTTTCAAAAAACTGGCAAGAAGACTACTTATTCCTTGAATCACTATTTAGGTATTTCACCTTTAATTCTTGTCCGGGTTTTTAAGAACAAGGATTTCAATAAAATGCCTATTATGGTAGGATAAATAGGCATTTTTTTTGTGTTCGATTTCAAAATAACGGCTTTTAATAAAACTATTTCATTTTGGTGACTATATTCTACAATTTTACTAAGAAATATAAGAAATACCGTATCGTTTACACAGCGGGTTATGATGTTTTTAAGGTTTCCGTACCTCAAAAAGGAAAACACGAAACCAGTCTGTCAGTCTGTAAAGACCCTTTATCTCGGGAACGCGTAGAGGTATCGAGTTGAAATGAAAACCATATAATTATTTAGGTCTGTGTCTGCTTGTACTACGAAAAAAACAATCCTCTATGTTTACACAGTCAAAATATATGGCTGATTTGTTCGCTTTTGGTTTTCGTTTATGCGGAAGCCTCCTAGCGCGAGTCTGACTCGCTCTTGGCCGGTTTTTCTTGCAATGAAACTACAAAATACGTTTTCTTTTCAATTATTTACATGGATTAGATTGATCCAGATCTGAGCACGAGAAAATACGTGCAGAATATGCAAAACGTGGGCAGCAAGCGTCGAAGTTTTCAAAATGTTATCTTTTTGTGTGAAAAATGTGCTCTCCTACTCGAGTAGAATACGGAATGTCGACGCACAAGATTTGATAAACGCTAATACGATGCTACAAAATTGCGATGCACGTAACGGCGAAAGACCGTCTCTGCAAAGCCACTACACTTCGATGCATGTTACCGCTATAACCTACGGATCAACTTGGAATTGATAATCTATTGCGAAACATCGTATACTGAGAAACTTTTACCCTCGACATCCCTGTCGTCTTTCGTTAAGCTTGTCATATTAGCTATATTTATTTATTTATTGTATTATCACCTATCAGAACGAAAATATGTTTTGAATGAACCTAAAAACTATATAAACCAAACGCATAGTGAACAAAATAATACACACATCACATACCTTCCTCGACCTGGGTGCTGCTCAGTAGGATCCCTTGTGTTAGTGTAACGCTGATGAAGATGGCAAATAACGCTTCTGTTGACACCAAAATATCGAGATACTTGAGACTGACTTCTTCCCGCTTGCAACATCCCTACAGCTCTTTTCATTTTATTTGCATAAATGACGTCACTCCATGACATAAAAAATGTTTCAAAATCCAAATTCGTTCAAAACTTTTTTAAATAATTGTTTAATTCACAAAATTGATACAGAATACAAAATTTTAATAAGCAAAGAAAACGTTATAAAATTCGAACAAATGCGTTTTTTAATTTGTGAAAAAAAAAAAACAAATGATCTTACTCGATTTTTTTTACAACCAGCCAGTATGTTATCTAGATCAAAAAAGTTTAACCTACTTGGTAGGAAATGATAATTATTATAATTGAATAGTAACTCTAAATAGTACGTGTTGCTTAGACTTTTTTTGATGTGTGTATTATTTTGTTCACTTTGGGTTTTGGTTTATTTACACACATCAACACGGTCTAGGGATATTTCATACTCAATTAAATAATTCGAAGAGGACTGACCGCATTGGAATCTTTTATACACCGATTTGTTTGTAATTTATCTCGGACTAATTCCAAATTCAATTTTTTTATTATTCTTTTGTTTCGGTGCTATAAAAATGTCTTGATGTGTAGGAGAGGGAATTTTCATTTGTGCGTTTAGAAAACAATACGAATTACGATTAGTTACAGTTTTTTTTTTCATTTTTAAACAAAAGATAAAGTTAAAATTGAGGTATTGTAGCCATGCAACACCGACATTTGACGAAGGCGGAGATGTAACGAGCTGTGAGAATGCTGGAAGCTGGGTCTGTTCAGCGTAATGTTGCTGAGGCCGTAGGGACCCACCAAAATGTAATTTCAAGATTGTGGACACACTCGTGCCACAGGTGAAGTAGCGGAGAGGCACCGGGGGCCAAGCCGCATCACTACCCCCAGACAAGACCAATTTTTGCAAATTACTGCATGAGCTCAACCAAATGCAACGGCGACTCAATTGGTCCAAAGGCTGTGGAACACCACGTGCTTGTGAGTGACCAAACTGTAAGAAGGCGACTCCATGAAAGCAATCCACGCTCTCGTAGACCACTCCGGGTCCCACCTTTACGGAGAGGCAATCGTGGACGACGATTAGAATGGGTTCTCACTTTTTTTTTTAAATTAGCCTATGTCCGTCTCCTGGTTCCCAGCTACTATATACTATCCCAATACTTACTGGTTTCCAACTATACTATGTATCTCAAAATCAGTGTAGTCATTAAAGCGTGAAGAGGTAACAGACAAACAAACTCACTTTCGCTTTTATAATATTAGTAAGGATTGAATCCCTATTTCCCTTGGTCACGGCATCACGCGAGAAAGGCTGGACCAATTTCGCTAATTTTCCTGTATTTGTTGTGTTGGTTAATGTCAGGAGAAGGTTCTTATGAAAAAAAAAGATGGTAGGTAGGTAGATAGTTAAAACACAAGGAGATAGCAGTAGGAAGAAAAAATGCATTGCAACGCATGGCCGAGCCGAGGCTCGTACCCCACATGGGGTGCCCTTAGCGTGTAGTCGCTTAGTTTGTAAGTTTTTTTTTTACCCTGGCTGGAGGTCTTAATTTTTAAGGCATACACAGGATTTGCCAGGTTGAGCAGACGACAACCTCATAGGTTGAACTGCGAGATGCCATTAAGAAGGAAAAAAAAAGATGTTAACCCTAGTTCGGAGCAGCTTACCTGATTACCACTCTGCACGACAGGATTTTGACACATGACACATCAGCCGAATCGGTGGGGTGACGCGAATTGTCATGAAATTCAAGAATTTTCATCAATTTACAGCATTCAATTTTGTTATTAAAAATAAGTCACCGGGGCTGTTTCATATGATAAGTTTGAGGTTTATATTTTCAAAAACCTCATAAGGTCGATAAAACGGCGTCAATCTATTGTAAAATGTGTGTAAAATACATATTATTACACCCTTCCAAAAATTAGGTACTTTAAAAACGCTGGAAATAATGCACATACACAAGACAACCGATTCGATAACAAAATCGGAAATCCAAAATAAAAACAGTGACATTCCATCTGCATTCTTATTTTTGCCATTTTACATGTAAATTCAAAATAAAACACGATACAAATCTCGACAAAAAATACTAAAAACTGTGTTGCAACATGAAATTTCTTAGTGCTGACCGTAAATCTAAGTTTCATCATTACGATTAAAAAGTTGCATTCAACCTAATCGATAATCGTAATGGAGTAAACTTTAAAAAAAAGTTTTGGGACCATTGAGGAATTTACCTATGGAGATTGCATATTATTCTACTATTGATAATAATATTATAGTTGTTAAAATATCTATGATATCAATAAGAAAAGAAAGACAACAACATTTTGTCACGTGCTTTTATGTTATGCTATAATTATTTTCTTATGCGCCAAGATTTGAGGTACATTTTGCTGTCAAACGGTTTCACGGTAAAAGATTTTGGCTGTTTTCTTGAATGACCATGAATGAAAATGGCGGCCATTTTTGTAGGAGGTCATGCTAATTCTGTAGGTAACTAGTCAAACACCCCAGCCGGCACAACCATACCGTACCGCACCTAGAAAGCCATGCCTCCGCAGTAGAGCCTTGTTTTAGACGGACAGGGACTCTACCCTAAAATATTGATATAGACACCCGACGCCCGATGCCTGTAGCGTCTCCCGCGGTGGTTGGCTTGGTTTGAGGAGCGGCTCACTTCCCCCGCTCTAGACGAAGCGGGGGGGAGTGTCAGGGTGACATGCAATAGAAGGAGCATGGGTGGATTTTAGTCAGTACTAGTCTGACACTCCCCCCCGTTTTGCCCAGAGCGGGGGAAGTTATTTGACGATTTCCCACCCAAAAAAAAACCCCGGTACACGACATCAAGAAAAATCCAGGTTCAAAATGGACTCATTTTGAACCAGGAGTTTTCTTGGTGTCGTGTTTCCATCTCAATTGTGCTCTTCCTCTATAGGCCATTTTTACCCCAAGGCTTCCACTCCAAGAACACTTTGGCCTACGAGCCATGTTTTAGGAAAGAATGAATACGCTTTTCAAATAACCAATCCAACCAAACAATTTTGTCGAACAAATGTAATTTATCTTAGCTGATTTTTTTAATGTGCTTACCAAGATCATAATTGGTGCGTTCTATATTCAACCTTATTTATTTCTATTTGCAATTCACATTCAAATAGTAGGTACAAAACCAAATTATTAATAAAATTGCAAATAAACATTGTAATATAAATTTGAACAGCGAGCGCATTCCTTTTTTGAATTTTTATCTGAAAATAATATTGGCGCGAATTTAGCCATAGATCAGTTTGTACTGTTTGTTTTTTAATCGGTTTTAGTGGCGTAAAAAATATTATAATCAATATTTATAGTATTTTACACGTATTACAAAATTAATTTTTATTTTCATCTATCAATTTCTGATATTCCTTAATTTAATTATTCGAGTTGATTGATTTACAAGAAAATAATCGATTGAAATAATCGCATTTACACATCACAAAATTTAAAAAAAAAGAAATGGACGTCAATTTCGAAAGTGAATTTAGTAGTAGTTATGAATATTCCGTGTTATTGGTCCTATTATTGCAAATCACGATAAGATCTGGGCATTGTCATGTTATTTATAATATTTAAAATGATATTTGTGTCAGTTGTTATAGAATCTATTCGTGAATATATGATATAATGTGGAATTAAAAATGTAAACAAGCACGATTGGCGCGAAACTTCGACTTTAGATTTCAAAATGTATCATTACCACTGCTAATATAAGTTCAATTACGAATGATTTCTTCACGTAATAAAAGGACACGTTAATCATGCCCAATAATATGGAGTTTAAATGTCCGAAAACCTACTTTTTATGATTTTTAGCGTCGACCTACACTGCCATCAAAATGGCGATGATCGTAATTTACACATTTGGATTTTATAAGACATAATTAAGAAACTTACTCAATAATTAAAGAACTTCTAATGACGTTTACATATGAGTTTTTTATTCTACTATCTTAATGAATGCACACCCATATTATTTATTAACCAGAAAATAAAATATTTACAAAAATAATGAGGAGGTCATATGACTTAAATGTCCGACCCCTTTCGGGGCCAGTACCGAGCCAGCGGAGGTTTGAATGTCGAGCCCCCGAAGGGGTCCGTACCGAACTATACGATTAAATGCAGACGCAGCGAGTTGAACTGTTCAGGCTAACTGTGATCGTGAACTTATGCAGTTTTTAGCTTTGATTGTGCACGGGCCGCCACTTAGACCGAATAGTGCCACAAACAAGAACGTGGTCTTTACACTGTACCGTTCATAAAAGTTCTGCAAAAGTATTTATAAGTACTTTTGTAACTTTGCCCAGATAAGCGTGTAGGAAACCAAAATCAAATCCAGTTATGAGGCTGAGAGTTTGTCGGACGATACTTTTGAAATATCGACTTATGCTTGGCTAAATTCTATTTACAATCATTTTTAATTTTGACATTATGTTATATTTTTACTTTTTATCTTTGTCGAAATTGGCTTGCGGGGATTGGTTTAGTCGTAGATCCTACTAATATATTATAAATACGAATGTTTGAATGTTTTTTTTCATCCATACGGATGTTTCTTACTCTTTGAAATTTAGGACTGAGTAAGATTATAGTCTGGAATAACACATAGGATACTTTTTTCGATCATCACGAGGGCAAAGAGGGCGCGGGCAAGTGAAAGGACAAAGCTGAAAATTTGTAAGAAATAAGTCAAGCAAAAACTAAAAATGAAATAAAAAGTTTCAAGCAGAAATAACGACTGGCAAATTGTCTTAAAAATCTACTAAAATCTATTTCGAGTGTTTCTTCAGCCGTTTATGGGTTGTTCTCACGAAATCGCGAAATTCGGTCATAAAAAAGTTATAAATAATTTAGTAATAACTTCTTATTCCTAGCTAACTTCTATCCCTAGTATTGAATTTTTAAAAGTATTTTATGCTTATTCTTTTCACCTAGTCGAGCGTTAGCGCCTTATATGTAAGTAACATCATTTATATGATTTTTTCATTTAAATGGTGTTAAATTGGCGACACGTTTGACGCAGTGGTTGTGCTATCGACTACTGCGCTGCGTATCGCGGTTTCAATTTCCCGCAGGGAATAAATATTTGTATGGCCTACAGCTACTTTTTCCGGGTCTGGCTGTTAGTGAATGTGAGTGAGCTTAAATGAGAAATTCCTAGTGTGGCGCAACGTTTTAAAAAAAAATACGTGTGGCACACGGGGACTGCCGCGGTATTGCATAGCATTTTTTATCAACTTATGCAATAAATAAAATAAAACTTATGCAATAAATAAATAATCTAAATATAATATTTAAAAAGTACTTCCAATGAACAGAAGTCGCAAAAATAAAAAAATACAAGAACTTGGGTTTGATCCAGAGTAATGTCGTATGACTATCCGATTCTCTACCAAACACGCTAATGAATCATTGGGATCATGATTGAAATAACTGACCGTATTCGTAATAATTTCTGGTTAGGCTTTTTCGTTACGAAATTTCTGGAATCAGTCTCCACGCTCAAGGCCCGCGATAGAAGCTATGCAATAGCTTAAAAATACATTTAAGGCTGACACCTATTTATATTGCATTAAAGGTGTTGCAGTAAAAACAATTACACTTTACAAATAAATACTGGTATGCTACAATAGGTAAATTGTTGGGGATCCTGTCCTATTAGATAGGCTATATAATAGCCTGTAGTAAAGCGAAGCATTACCGTATCCCTCTAGAGTGGAGAATTCAATTGCTTAGTGTTTTTAATATATAATTATTTAAATAAAAACATATTAAAAAAGAAGTATAAAATATGTCTAGAATATTCTTAAGAAAGAGGGTTTCAGAAAAATAACGTCAGTCAAACTGTTTTATCGTGTACACACTTTTGTATTGAGTGTTTTTATTTTTGTCATCCAATTGATTAAAATTGATCTGAAACAAATGATCAACTATTTCAAGTTATCTGTGCTAAAACAAACCGAAAATGTGATATCAAATAACGATGTATCTGAGTACCTATGTAATTGACAGTTTTAAGAGCTCTGAAGCTCTTATTTTTTAAATTACTATGCTCGATTTTCATACACCAAGCAAAAATTTGTCTATATAAATCAAGTACCTATTACAATCAGGTGCCTATTAATTAGTACTAGCTAGAATTTTGAATTAGTTACCTTTCATTAAAATATTTCAATAACATCATTAACATTATGTCACGTAGTAATTTATTTGAAATTGAAACTGAAACTAATCTGGCTTTCAATTCATTTATTTCGCTGTGATAAGCCTGCTATTGCTGTGTGAACAGCTAAATCAACTTGATTTAAAATGGAACCAATTTTTCATTCAATAACGTGAATGAACATGATGATTTTTAGCATGACATTGAATAATTTTTATTTGTATTAAAATATGGAATAAAATAAAAATTACATTAGATTATTTCTTATTTGCACGAAATAAAACATGTTAAACATAAACAACAACAGCATTTTGTTTCTAGAAACAGGCATATGAGTTTGAAATTTCCATTATTCTATTGACACTCTGTCAGATGCAAGTAAAAGACTATTATGTCCTCAGTTGTGTGCACAGTGAGCACTAAAGCCAGCGACTAATGCATTGTTAGCTTGCACACATTCGTTCAACGTGCTTGCAAATTGTTTCATTAGAACAGCGAGCACATGGTTGAGGCATGACCTGAATATGGGCACCTATACCCTCTTTCCGAAGATGTCGTAACTAAACGTTTTATTTGATTCGGTCGGGAATAACAATATACCAAGAGTAACGATCACCAATCCAATCTCGTAAGGTGATAACTACACTATTGTGCATCGATTTTTTGTATTCTAACAGTCAATATAAAAGCTTATATATATTTAGCCCAAGTTGACAGTAAGTAAGTATAGATACTAAGACAGTATAGATCCTGTCTCAATAAATATTCTTAAAATAGAATACAAGCAGACTCTTAGAATCACAAGTATTGTTTGTTCTCACAGTTATAATTAATGTGAAAGCAAAATTAAAATAACAATCTTCGCTGTTTGAATTTACAGTTAAAATTGGTTAATAGAGGTATTGATTCTGACAGATAGACAACAATTCGCTTTATTATATTTCTTCTTGTAAAAGTAGAAAAATAATAAAGCTATCCTCGTTCACCTGACAAATAAGGTCTCAGTAGACCTTTTGGGAGACACGTGTTTTTATGAGTCTAGGTCTTTTAATCAATGTTTTCTAAGAACTAGGTATTTCTTTGAATTTTGACATGTCAGCACTAACAAAACAATGAGTACGGTAAAGTAAATAACATCTCAGACGTCCGTACTGTTATCAATAAAATGACTTACCTATTCGTTAATATATATATAGAACTACTAGTAAAATAGCGCGAGACCTAAAGGGTTGCCGGACGCAGAGGGGCCTGCCCGGGCCTCCGCCTGTCGGGATTGCGGGTTGTTCGAAAGAGATACCGCGGCCTCGGAACGTAAAGGGCAATAGAAGGAACATGGTTGGGTTTTAGTCAGTGCAAATCTGACCCTTCCCCCCGCTGCGCCCAGAGCGGGGGAAGTTATTTGATGATTTCCCACCTCAAAAAAGACGTATATACTGTTATCAATAAAAATGACTTATTCGTTAATAGAAACATTTATTTGTAGAACTACTAGGTAGTAAAATAGCGCGCGAACGTCACTAAAATGTTGCCATGCCGGATTGCTCGAACGGTGTTCAGTTGTCCCACTCCACCCGTGACGTCACAGAAGCGCTTGCGCATCACAGTCATGTTGCTACCAATACAGAAGTTTTTATAGTAATGTTCAATGTTTGTTCCAGGTAACTTGCTGGTTATCCTCGTGGTTACTCTATCCCGGCGCCTGCGCTCCATAACCAACTTCTTTTTGGCGAACCTGGCTGTGGCAGATTTATGTGTTGGCGTGTTTTGTGTCTTCCAAAATCTGACCATATATCTTATACCGAGGTGAGTGAATTGAAGCGTAGGGTAAACAACGCCTGTAAACACACCGTGCTTTAAACAACATGTTGAATGAATTACTGCGCGATGGAGGGCCCGACGCGGTCAAATGTAAAAATAATGGAAGCGTGGAAGGGTATTGTGGTAAATGGAGTGAACTTTGTTGCTGATATAAATTGCTGCCAACGTGAGATAGACATACATGTTCTTAGTAGTCAGGGGAGAATTTTATTTTCCAAACTGTATTTTATTTAAAGTGGGCCATCCTAGGCGCCGCGCTATCTTCGGCGACACTATCTTATACCAAGTTTGCTTTTTTTGTGTGAGTTGCAATAATTTGTCCTGGTAATTGCGTATTGTCATTACTGTACAATTTTCCCTGTATAATCATTGCATACATTAGGTTTGACCTGCACGTGCCTGTACGGTCACATAATAATTTTGCGTATCACGTTACATGTACGAAAGCAAACAAGGTCTAACGTCGATCGCGTGTTGGTTTAATTAATCCCAAATTAACGCTTTGTTTATGTTTCGTTAATAGCGTTGACTTTATACTTTTTCATTATTCGGACGCTGTAACCTTCTTAAGAAGTGAAGCTGAAATATTAAAAAAAAAAACAAAGTAGAGCTGGCCACAGTTAGTAAAAAAAGAAAGCAATTAATTAAAACTTTTTTCTCATTTTAAAAGTAACATGTGCCTAATTAGTCTGGCATGAAGATTACATGATGGATTATCCTTTCAATTACTAAATCATTTTCTTTGGAGGCAATTAATTCTGCAGGATTAAAATCAAAATTGAGGTGGCATTAAATTAAGTTACATTCATGCTTGCTTATTTAACTTGGATGGCAAATAGAATAGAATAGAATATCTGCAGGACGGTTGGGACCTACAAACAACAAAGCATTTACGTTAGACTTAGGTTTTTAAGTTAGACTTAGGCCTACCTAAGTCTAACTCAAGTAAGTCTGCAGAGATTTTATAACCTTTAACAAATCTTAAAGCGTGCTGGTTGTTTTGTTAGGACGATCGAATGCCCAGTCTTAAAAATACTAAAATATTTGCGTAGGGTTTTTCCATAATGTAATCTATAATTGAAAAATAATGATAATCTAAAATATGACGGCACGGTTAGCGCAGTGGTTGAGCGCTCGACTGCTGTGCTGCGTGTCGCGGTTTCGATCCCCACACGGAACAAATATTTGTATGACCTGGCACCTGACAGGTAGTTGTTTCGGGTCTGGCTGTTTGTGTATGTGAGTTTAAATATTTGTAAACACATCTACGATACAGTAGAAATTCCTAGTGTGGAGCAACGGTTTTTTTACAAATAAACAAAAACAGTTTGCTGAGATTCTTTTTTATTGCGAAAAAACACGTACACGTACACAAAACATTACAGTAAATATCTACCTTCAGATCATGCGAATTGTGCAGATTTTTTCCTCGATATTCCTAAAATTGTTGGTAAAGTAAAGGAAATAAGAAGCATTGAATGTTAACATGAGATACGAATGTGATTGTCAGAAACCGCGCGTGTGAGTGGGTGTCGGGGAAATGATTTATTGTGTCACAATCACCAACGCTTAATCAAGCGTCGGTGTTTACCAAAGAGTCAGAAGCAGGATATGAGGCCAGTTATATCGGTCAGTTATTTTCCAAATGTAGCATAAAATCCTCGTTTCATACAAAGAACCAACGAGCATTGCAATTTATATTATAACATCTAATTGTATAACCTACATTCTAAGCAAATAAATAAATTTATCTATTGCAACAATTATAGTTTTTGAAGCACAACCTGATTTCAGTACATAAAGATAGAGTTTATAGATTTAAAACAATAATTCAGCACTTGTGGATGCTAGCCGTGATCAAAATGTAATGAGCCAAAAAATGATTGTTGAAGATGAAATGACAGAATGAAATTCGAAATAAGTAATAATAATAAAAAAAAAATCATTGTTGATCCAAAAGGAAAGAGGTTAAGGCACCATACAAAGAGGGTGAAATACCTACTCTGTTACTAGGTCCAGGGTTTGATTCCTGGGTCAGACAGAGAATGATTGGGGTTTTCCATGAGGATTTTCTTAGAAGCAGTCACGGCTTAGGTTTTTGCCCGATGATGGGGTCTCTCCCTGAGGTAAAACTTAAGAGGCGAAATGGGTGTACTATTAGCACCTCTGTCTAATCCTTTCGGTACTACAGGCGTGATGTTATGTAAATAGGAGTCCTGGCAACTAAGTAAATCGATTAAACGTGAGCATCAATTACATAGCCGAAACTACAGATCTCGTAAGTGGAACTCAGTGTTATTTTGCGCTCCAAACAACCGTCACAAATCCAGCCACTAGTCATGTTGAGAGATTGGTCCGGCCTTCAGCGGGACTCCGAAATATTAAAGGATTATGTATCGTGAGAATACGTGGCTGGCAACACTAACGCATGACCCAGCGCGTGATGATTGATGATTGTTGACCGTCTGCTAGCATAACACGTTCAAATGATTGAAACCAAAATAATTAATCTTATTTTTTTTTATTTGGACACAAACACAGGCACGTAATTTGCGACTTATGATATATTGGAAATTTAGAAAATAAAGTCTGCTTTGAAAAATGTCTATAGTCATACCATACCTACTAGACATACCATAAGAGGATAGTAACTAATAGAGTACCTGCTTACTTGTGTGATAGTTTCATTCTAATTAAGATATGTATCAATTTAAATTTAATAATTAACACCCAGGCCGCGCACCTTCTGCCAGGTTGTACTAACTGAAACCCACACATGTTCCTTTTATTGCTCATTTTGTTCCGGGGCCGCGGTATTTCTTTCGAACAACCCACAATGGTTGGACAATCCGCAACCCCAGCAGGATCGGGTACCTCTGTCTTACCCTTACGGGATTACAGGCGTTATTATATGACCCATACGTTTTGGTGCCCACAGTTTTTCATTACTTGATACCAGCCTCAGCTGTTTGATATGAGCTTATTTATTTATTATTTTTCTTATTTGTCCATGGAAATTAAGTTTATTATGTTTTTCTAACTTCTATCTTATTATTTACAAACTAATAATAGAAATATGTACAAGTACAAAAATGGTAAAATAATTACAGGGCGTCAAAATATTCGTCCGTATCCGTTAACAGGAAAAGCGTTCAAGGCTGGCAGCATAACCGCAATCTTTTTTATCCCAGTTATTTCGTAAAAAACATTTATAGATTTTATTTTGGAAAATATATGAAATAAGCATGTGTCACAAGAGGGCCTAACAAAATGGATCGGATTTACTTTGAGGTTGTAAAGACCCATAAATAGAATAATATCCTCCTTGCGCGTAGAAATTATAAAATGGGCTTAACGCCCGCCCACCTTGAAACCCATTCAGTTGAATGAAGTTTTCCGTTCTTTCAAAAGAATGGATATATTATGTAGTATAATTATATTGTTTGTGGTACATTTTCAAGGAAAGCAATTGAAAAGGTTCTAAATTTGCTCTTCAGCGTAGGTGGGTTTGTGGAACAGCCAGTAATAATTTAACAACTTAAGTAATCTTATTTCAATCACGTAAAGGAAAATTTCAATATTAACAGTCACTCAAACTGTCGCCCCGAAAGGAATTATCTTAATCACATCGCTTGATAAACAGATTGGCGACAGCACTTAGAAATAAGTCCTATTATAAACAAGCTGAATCTATATAATCTCATCTATCGGTACGTTTTTACGCCATTTAGGTAGTACTAGTCAAGTAAATCTAATTTCACGCTGAAGACCTGAAAGCAACTAAAACCATCCCGTACAAATTGATTTGATATTGATATTTGCCTTTGGCTTCTTATGGAGCTTTACTTGAATTCGCAAACCAATAACAGCCGGCGATAAACCCAACGTCGAAATATCAGCAATTTGTGAACGTTTATTTGTATTTCAGTTGGGTGTTTGGCGATTTCCTGTGCAAGATGTACCAGTTCGTACACTCGCTGAGCTACACGGCATCAATATTCATTCTAGTGGTGATATGCACGGAGAGATACTTCGCTATTATACACCCCATCACATGCAAGCAAATCCTTACTTCGACGCGGCTCAGGGTAAGATTCAATGTGTCACAGACTCACAAGCGGCAAACGCGTCGCGAGGGAACGATTTCATTTGAATTGACTTCCTCAATTCCCCCGGATGCCCGGATGGGCCGGTGTTTTCCCGGGACCTTATAAATTGGTAGAGCATTATTCAGGTCGACAAATGCCATCGTTTTTACGTCATTGTTTGCCGTAGCGTCGTGATATTAAAATAGCTTAATACCTATTGTAACTAAGATAGTATAGTATTCTATACTAGCTGCATCCCGCGTATACTAAAATATCCTACTATCCCACTTAATAATTATAAATGCGATGCGTTTGTGAGTATGGATGTATGTTTGATCCTCCTTCACGAAAAAACTACCGAACAGATCTTGATGAAATTTAACACAGAGGTAGATTATAGTCTCGAATAACACATAGTATACTTTTTTTTTCGATATCACTTGGGTAAAAACGTGGGCTCCAGTTAGTTTTACATATAAACCTTCCTTTACATCACTCTATCTATTGATGAAATCCGTTAAGTAGTTCAAAGATTTAGCGAACAGACAGCGGAGCGACTTCATTTTATGTTAAGATTGGCATTTGTTTATTTTGCGTCCATGTTTTGCCAATAATGGCGTTCAAATTTTGTGGGTATAAAAACATTATGAGATTAGTTTTGAATTGTATACTTTTATACAATTCAAAACTCGGTATAATGGGGACATATCATAATTTAGATTAAAATAAATATAGACATAAAGAAGATTTAGATTAATTAAAATATTTAGGTACAATAAATGAACCTAATGAGGTTTTTTGCCATAGAATTTTCACTAGAGAACACTGAACCAATACCAAACACAGTTATTTTTCAGAAAGAACCTCTTGACACCGACAAACAATTAGTACAATCTGTGCTGCACTAAATTTTCAGTTATCCTTCTCATTAAAAATATAAAAATAAGGATAAGTCAGTTACTGTACGTACCTTACAATCTCCGTACGAGTTAACTAAAATATCTCAGTTTCGAGTGCTTTTGCAGCTAACTACTGAAACAATTTTGTGAGCAGCGTAACATGGTCCAGTTAGTACAAGTATAATCTAGACAGCGCCATGATGCTACTGCCGCGTTCATAATATAATAAGCAAGTTCATCAGATTGACTTTGCCTCAGCTACTAAAATTATGTAGATTTCATTTCTGTCCAGCTTTAGAACAAATAATATTGTGTTATACAACTAAAAGGCGTAGTGTCGCAATATTAAATTAGATTTAGTTTCAATCAAAAAGTTTTGCTAAATTTTGAGGCCGCACAACTCTAGAACAAAACTGTTTATGTCGTTTGAAAATGTTATTGTTAAACAGGGCAACAGAAGGAGTGGGTGGTTCAAAGATATGCTTTATTTTTAGAATAACCATGCTGTCTATTTGTGAAACACGCTTTCCATTCATACTCATCCACAGCTCGATCTCACTGGTACTTTAACTGACTAAAACCCACCCATGTTCCTTATTTTGCCCTTTATGTATCTCTTTCATTGTTATGATAAATTATAATAAGTATATTTATGTACAGTTGGTGATACTCGGCGTGTGGATCACAAGCGCTGCCTACAGTGCGCCCAAGTTCATCTGGGTTGAGACCATCACAAACGACCTCGGTGACGGCCACATGGAGACTATATGCATCCCCCATCGGAGGAAGTACAACTCGGAGCTGTTCGACATGGTGAACTTTGGCCTTCTCTACGTCACCCCATTGTGCGTCATGACGGTAAGTGAAACAATTAATTTCCGGAATTGCGTCTATCAGTATTGATTCAAATATTTTCTAATGAAAACAGCTACTTCGTATGAAACGCCACACAAAAAAGGGATTTTCAGGTCAAACGACGTACTAAATACAACAGCTATTTCAATATTAATATTTAGGTGCGGTAAGTATAACCGTTATATTGTTATGCGAAAATAAGTTTTTAACGTTACGATATCATAATCATTGAGATGTTGGCTTTATGCGGATCGGTACCTCAGTTTATTATTATAAAAAGTATTTTCATCTTCTTGACTTTAAATTAATCTTATGTTCGTGCCTAGTAGCTAGAAGCTTTTAAAACAAATTATTTTCTTCATGATTCCTCAAAAAAAAAAATATCTCTAATATTTTTAGGATTTCTCAACAGGAAAAAACAGAACCCTGTTTTTTCAAAAGGCAAATCATCAAATAACTTCCCCAACGGAGTGTCAGACTTTTACTGCCTAAAACTCATGTTCCTTCTTTTGCCCTTTGTGTTCCGGGGCCGCGATATTTTTTTCTTCTTTGCCTTGCCTTGCTTTGGCCTCTGCTTTGCTGAAATCTCTTTGAAGCGCGCGTGGAACAAGAATTCCCCGTCGACACAGCCTGTCGTCAATAGACGTTCGGACGGTGAGCTACCCATTCCTCACTTTAGTGTCTGTCTGTCTGTCAAGACCCTTTATTTCGGAAACGGATGGAGGAAAGGAGTTGAAATTAGTAGGTACTACATACTTAAATCTATAGTCCCTTAGAGCTATAAAAAACAACGTCTATGCAGTCAACAGAAATGGCTGTTTATGTGACAAGTTTGCACGGAACCTACGGTGTGCAAGTCTAACTCGCACTTGACCGGTTTTTGAAGCTGTGTTTCTTTGTTCTTAAGCCTACCATGCCCAAAAGTTGATACAATTAAGTTGAGATTATTTGAGAAGGATTGCCAAAAAGGGGGATGAAAAGTGAAGAGGATAATGAGAAGCGGCATGACTGGGACGTTTACCAACACGCTAGTAGATCATTTTGTCACAAAGCAACCTTTATTCTTGTTATGTTCATTTCAAGCTACGTCATTCCTTTTTGATGCTGACGTCAATGGTTGGGTAGCTACCGACAGACGCAAATTGCGACAGATATTGGATACTAGACAGCTGGACAAAGAGCTTATCAAGTGAAAATCGCCCCTATACAGCAACTTGCACTCCGCGTTTCCATCTTTTATGAAGACAAGACAAATTTGCAGATATTAGTTTCTACATTAAACATTCTTGGGACTGGGTTTGTGTCAAAAGATGAAGCTGCTTTTAAAATAAAGCGAAAATGTCGTGGTAAAATGCAAACCGCTGTGTAAATATCTCTTTAACTTTAAGAATATTCACTTGCAGTTTTTTGAATATTTAGGCATCACTTTGCTCGTGTATGTTTAATATGAAATAAGTTTAGGATGCTTTTATTATTAACTAGCTTTTGCCCACGGCTTCGCTCGCGTTAAATTTGGGGTAAGACAGTTCCCCTTTCCTGATTTAAAGGTACCTGCTACCTGTAGTTTTTGCCCTTGCGCCTTATTTATTGTAATAGCAATGCTAAGTTTTCCCTTTTCTTCCCTCTTTCTCCCTTATATCTCAATCTTTTTTTTTTTTTAAAGTAGCCTTTGCACGTCTCCAGGGTCAAATCGGTTTAGCCGTTAAGGCGTGCGGACGTAATAAAAAAACAGACAAACAACTTTCGCTCTTATAATATTAAGTAAGGATTAACGACGTTGGTTTAAAATACGATAGTATTTTAGAAAGTATCTAACAATTTTAAAGCCGTTCTACCTGAATATGTATAGTGTAGGTATTTGTATAGTCCGCCATAATTGGATCGAGACTTCGTTTGAATTAAAACTCAAACGTCAGCTGGTGAATATTTTAATATAGAATACGGGATGTCCGTAAAGCAGAATTTTAATGATTGTGTGGGCTGTCTGTTTGTAGGTATTCTGCGATCATTTCCTTTACGACTAACAAACTGAGGTGCTCAAATGATACAGTTTTGCATCAGTGCCAAAATCAGTGCACGCTGATGTTTTAATAAATATTTATTATTATGAATATTTTATATGTCTATCATGGCAAAGTTGATTCCTTTGTTTGCTTACTTTCTCTTTGTTTTGATTTGAGTTTTGTTATAGTGATTGAATTTTAATAGCCTGTTTGTAATGATATTGACATTTCATCACCACAGACAAAGAAGCAAAAATACCAATAAAAAAACTAACTCAGAAACTAGTCAAGCGAACTGAATATTTATTAAATGGGACTACCAGGCGGTCTAGTAATCACAGAGAAATCGATGTAAACAAATAAATAAAAAAGGTACTGGCCGAATTCACTCTTTGTCTATCGAATTCAATCTTTTTTAAAAGTCTTTTAAAAATGGAACTGCCAGCAAAATTTTCTATTTTTGAGAGTTCTTTTGTTTAGTCGAAACTACGAACGAAGCCATTTACAAATAGAAAACTTTCTACATCAGAATTCACCCAATAGATACAATATAAAGTATGAAACGAACGTGTTAGCTGCCTTAATTAAATGACTTTGTATTTGATGACTAAGGGCTGCCGAACATAGCCTATAAATTATGATACTATTAACAATCTCAGGTAACATAGTCATCATCATCTGCCAAACCGTTACCAAAATTTATTGAGTAAGGCTTCCAATCTCAAGTAACACAGTATCTTACATAAAGTCAAGATTGCGAGTTATTCTCGTAGCGATATCACGAACAAACAATCCCCTCCCAACTTTGCCCTTGTCAGGTAAATTAGAATCGTAGAAAGTATCAGCCTATTCCTTCTCCATATTATCCGTAAGCACATAAAACCCGTGTATTGTGGAAACGACCAAAATAACATTGAACGGTAATGTAATGGTAACTTCGCCTTTGAGACGAGTTCTGTGCTAATATAATAAAAACGCGGCCTTTGGCTCGAATAGCGGACTTAAAATTTTACAGCGACGCGCGAAGCTATTCGGCAATCTTAAAGTTCACAATGTGAAAATACTTTGAAAATGATGCTGTCAATCTCTGCAGCAGAAACATAAAACTGGCAGCTAGAAACTTTTCTTGTAGAAGTATACGGAATTCAAAATTTATATGTTTTCTGCAAAAAATTGATTTAAAAAAAGATAGAGGGGACGATGGCAAGGTTTTAACGGAAACTAATGAAGGTCAGGCAATCGATATTTATAGGCAAACTACAGCTGGAGCCTAGACTGATTTCAGACCGAAATCTGAACATTTTGGGACTGGTACACTCTTCGCAAACGGTATCAAAAAAGCATAATATATTGTATATCGTCAAACGCAAAGGTTTCAGAAATAAGAAAGAAAGGGGTATTTTCTTATATAGCATACTAGCTGACCCGGCGAACTCTGTTCCGCCATAGAGGCCATAAATAATAAGCCGATTTTCGAATTTATTAAGCTTTTTTTTTCTTTGAAAAAGAAATTAAGTATATTAATCATTTATTATTGTTTCTGCATTTCAGTACATAAGTTGGTCTCCACTTAAGTACCTTGTGATACACGAAATTTTTTGTTTTCTACAAAACAACGCAGATAGTCTTCCGACCCGTGAACATGCCACATATAATTGACCATGGGAAAAACATGAATGTTCTAGATTCAAACCATAAACTTTTAAGGGTTGGCTTTGTGATTTGTTGATGGTCATGGCAAATGTAAGACGGATCGGATATTGAAGTCTTTTAAATTCGAACGGCAAATCGGTTGGGATCATCGGGATCGTCAGAATGAGGACGTTTGTATGGGGAATTTCACCGTGAATTCATGCAAGCCTAGTACTTTCGCTTGTATTAGTTAGGGTTTTGACTCCATTTTGTTTAGAAAACGTTTGTATGGGGAATTTCACCGTGAATTCATGCAAGCCTAGTACTTTCGCTTGTATTAGTTAGGGTTTTGACTCCGTTTTATTTAGAAAACGTTTGTATGGGGAATTTCACCGTGAATTCATGCAAGCCTAGTACTTTCGCTTGTATTAGTTAGGGTTTTGACTCCATTTTATTTAGAAAACGTTTGTATGGGGAATTTCACCGTGAATTCATGCAAGCCTAGTACTTTCGCTTGTATTAGTTAGGGTTTTGACTCCATTTTGTTTAGAAAACGTTTGAATGAATGAATAAACTTTATTTCGGGTGGCATAGACCCATAGAAAATTAATATAATATTGTTAGACGTACACAGACACATTAAAACAGATTCCCTATCATTAAGAAACAGATTTATCATAAAAACAGATGCAATATCATTAATTGTATGGGGAATTTCACCGTGAATTCATGCAAACCTAGTACTTTCTTTGACTCCATTTTATTTAGAAAACGTTTGTATGGGAAATAAAGAAGGACGGTTTTGAGGGTTTTCCCGGCTGTTATTCCAATTTTTCTCACCTTTTAAACCTTCCCTGGACTTCCAGGAGTATTTCAAGACTAAAATTAGCCAAATCGGTTCAGCCGTTCTCGAGTTTTAGCGAGACTAACGAACAGCAATCCATTTTTATATATATAGATGAAGACCAAAATTATATAAAAAACTTGTTGGTTATCTTCATAATATTTATATAGGTATCTGAAACTTATCCGCAATATGCAATATGAAGTTGCTGATAGAGGCATTTGTTCTTGGGTGGATATCTCTGCCCGTAGTTCTATTCAACCAATCTTCGAAATTGTAATTTAATATGATGCAAATTTGAGTACCTAACTATCTTTACTCTGTGATTTGTATTGATATGGATTTTTGTTTTTTTTTCGAAATAAAAACGATTTCTTTCTTTTTTAACTGTTTACTTTTGACTTCACCGTATGAAATCATTTCTATTTACTTAGAACGGCGACGCGGTTGGCGCAGTGGCTATGCGTTTGACTGCTGCGCTACGTTCGATCCCCGCGCATAACAAATATGACCTACGGTTCCGGGTATGGCAAACAGCCATACCCGGAACTTGAAAAACTTGAAACTTTTTAGCACACTTTTATTAGCATCACCTTTTTTTAGGGAAAATACGGAACCCTTATGGGATCATTTTATTGACCGTCTGTAAAGACCTTCGGTTATCTCGGAAACTCGTGGAGGTATCGAGATTAAATTAAAACTATATGCTATGTGGTCCCTTTGTGCTGTGAAATCAACCCTCAGTCAAAGTTCATGTTTATGTCGCAAGACTCGCTCTCGGTAGTTTTTTTTTGCGTTTCCGAAGAGATGAAACTTTTGCATCCATACGAGTGGTTTGAATGACAATGTATGGTAAGTTTAGTGAAGTCATTCTAAATCCAATATGGCCGACTCTCAACGATGGCGGACTGGTAATTTTTTTATGCATACCCATGGTAAGAGTGTCAATTATGAGTGTAAATTATTAGTTTGCTGAAAAGAATTCGAAATTAATGTTTTATATTTTGAAGATAAAAATTGCAATTCATTCAATTTACTTTTGATATCAAACATACTTATTTATTAACAAGACCTCCTTGGAATTCTTCCTTCAACACGTATATTATAAGATTCGTAGAAAAATATGAAATGCAAAGATATTTCTCTGTTGGCATGGAGGCGACAGACGTTCGTGCCAATGTCAGCGGTTAACACTCACCGCCTACCCTCTTTTAGCGATTCTATTTACACAATCAGTTAGTGAAGTCCCGGAGAGCTTCCATTTGCATACAAGCTTCACTACTATACAAGTACCACGGCTTTTCATCAAACAGTTCCCTTAATTGATACCATTTTATACGTTCGTAAGTATCGATCAAATCAGTCTGACTAGTTTTATTACTACTTTCGACATATTCTGGAGTTACACCCAGGATTATGTAACTAGCTAACAAGAAACATCTAATACTAAGAGCGAAGTAAGTACGATATATAAAAGTTTTAGTAATATTAGGTATCTCTAACCTACATCTAGGGGGGGGGGGTTCACACGCACGTGTAACACCTACGCTTTGAGACACGAATTGACTATGATGTTCAGCCATCAATCCCGGTTTTAAACTGAACTTTGCTAATAACTGGGACTCCAACCTAAATCGAGATTTATGATTAATTTTTTTTTTTAATAAATAGCCTCAGGCTATTAAGACAGTAATGAAAAGTTTTATTTAATAAATTGAGTAAGTAACAAAATGTTTCTACAAAATTTTAAATTAACTTTTTCTCGTCTTTAGTTTTTCTAATAATTAAACACAATGTTTGTGTCCGTTTCAATTTTAAGTTGATACTCAATGAGTTTGACGCAAACGGACACAAACATTGTGTTACGTGTACGCATGGAAGCGGGAAATCGCCTTCAAATTCCAGAAAAGTACAAACTACTAATATTATAAAAGCAAAAGTGAGTTTCTTTGTTTGTTTGTTACGTCTTCACGCCTAAATGGTGATTTTGATGAATTTTGGTACGGAGATAGTTGGAACCCTGGAGATGGACATAGGCTACTTTTTTTTAAAGTGAGAAATGAGGGAGAAAGAGGGAAGAAAAGGGAAGACTTAGCTTTGCTTTTACAATAAATAAGGCTCAAGGGCAAAAACTATAGGTAGCAGGTACCTGCAAATCAGAAAAGGGGAACTGTGCGAAGCCGCCAGCAAAAGCTAGTACCTATTATGATAATTATCAAAAATAAAATTATCACTTTGAACCCAGACAACAACAACAACGGCTAAATTTATATTTTTTTTATCTTACTGTGCCATCTGTTTTCAGGTTTGGACTACGCTAAAAATAATGTTGTAACATCAAGGCCTTCCACATTAATTTTATCGTTACCCATAACATTATTATCTACTACTGATTCCCGAATACAAACAAAAGTTCCTTCTAATCGCTTATTATTTCTTTTGTTTTGCCTCTTACAAAACACTGGATAAGTATCCAGGATAGGATAGGATTATATTAACAATACGAAAGTAGTCTTCACATCGGAGAGAGCTGGATTATTTTCTTCTTAACAAGTAATCATGCGGGTGAGTGATCTAATAACGAGAATGAGCTAAAACTGGATCGATTACTGAAGAACAAAAGAACTACTTAGAACTAACAAGTAAACATTTAAAGTTTTAAGTGGCTTTATATCATGTTTATTACAGTTTTTATTTCAATTAGGTAGAGCTATTTTGGTATAGATAAGTGTCTATACAACTAATTATGTGAATAAATTCTTGTTTTAAACCTTTGTGGTCTGTACCATATGCTACCACATCATCATACATACACATATATGTTAGTAAACTACTAATTTTAGAGTCTGTTTGGTAATCTTATGTCAATGTGTGGCCTATTCACATTGTAGCTATATAGTACGACTCGTAGACGTATGAACAATTGATTATATGCACATTTGACGGCAGGGTTGGCACAAGGGCCAAGCGACTGGCTGTGTCGTGGGTTCGATTCGAAGAAGTAAATATGATATTGTCCCTTCACGTTTTCCAGAAGTATAGTATTTTAATCCAACAGTCTCGTCGTTGCTGTGGGACCACTTTATTGGTATCTTTCTGTGTGTGCATGCTATTTGTTTGGTCAAAGAAAGAGCCAAACTTCTGGTTATGCGAAGGGTCGACCAGTTGTCGAGGATTTCTTTGAAATGGAATACAATAATTATTTAAATAAAAGTGAGAGCCGAAGATATTAATTAAGTCTGACTGTTTTTAATTAGACGTTGTGCTAGTGTTTTGTGTTTAGATTCACATTTCTCAAATCGGCCTTTACAATACTAACTATTGATTAAAATAAACGAATTAAAGAGAAAACTCATTCAGGAGCTAAAAACGGTCCTGACGAGGTCAACACAAGATGTAACTCTCTTAACAATTCAAAAGTATTTTAATAAAAAGTTCATTCCGGGTATTCAATAATGGATGTGTTTTGACCTCGATACCTCGATTCTGGAAATGTATAGAAGAGTAGGTATGTACTTACAATTTTTATCGGGAAATTACTTTTATTTTTATCCCTACCCATGTACGATTGTATTGAAAACAGAATGCCACGAACAATGTTTTATTCAGAATATGGAACGAAGTGTGAAAAGAACCTAGTTTTACTAAGTACCTGGGTTGTGCAGCTGTGTTGAGTATTGCCACTTCTGTGTAACTTAAACATAGTTCCTGTTTAGTTTATAATTTTTTTTTAAATGTTTGTTTGTTACGCCTTCACGCCCAAATGGCCTAACCGATTTTGATTAATTTTGGTACAGAGATAGATGGGACCCTGGAGACGGACATAGGCTATTTTAAGATTTTGAAGTGACAAATGAGTGAGAAAGAGGGAACAAAAGCGTAAACTTAGCTTTGCTATTACAATAAATAAGGCGCAAGGGCAAAAACTAAAGGTAGCAGAGCCCTGCAAATCAGGAAACTGAAACTGTGTTACCCCTAAATTAACGAGAGCAAAGCCGCGGGCAAAAGCTACTATTCAATAAAATAAAACATCTTAACAATCAATAGAGCATAGTAGCTTATTTGTCTGAACTTAGGTTGGATCTGTGTTTGAGGTTATAAAGAGCATTTATACTTATTTTAAATAAATAAATAAACAGTAATGTAAATTAGAGTACCTACCTAATTGAAAACTTACACAAAAGTAAAGTAAGCGCTTTATTTGCAGACAACAAGTAGATCTTCTGTCTGTGCATAAGTAAAGATTAAGAAACAGTTCAACTGTTGTTTTTTACAGCTATAATAGTTTAACTTATAGATGCTTAGTTTTCTATATAATCCATTGTACAGAAATGTGCCTATAAATGGTAAAACCTTTCCACAAAGACGTTTTAGAAGGTTGCATTAGATGTGCATATAATATCATTCCATCTCTTGTTAATATGACATCATGTTTTAATACTAAGTGCGTAATGAAAGGCTGGCAAACAGTCAGCACATTGCAGGGTTAATATGGCTGATCTCTAGGTAAGAAAAAGGCTATTAAATGTCCTGCGCGGTTTGTCCCCGTGTCATTGTTTACTGCCCTGCTCCCGTGGGTCATGTTATATAGTCTGTGTTTTTCAGTGATAATGTAGCTTTCCAATGAACAACGAACTTGTGAAATCGGTGTTGTAGTTTTTGAGTTTATTCGAGGAAAGAATTGTATTTTTGTTTGTAAAAAAACTAACAAAAATACAAATGTTTTCTCTTTTTAATATTTATTTGTGTAGAAAACTGTTAATATTACTCTTTTTTTCTTTTAACAGTAACCATAATTGTTTGTTGTTTCAATGTTTACCACCCTCACTAGTCACATACAACAACAAAAAAATATTCTATGTCACTCTAAATTTATACTGTGTCTTTATGTCTACACAACTAACTTTCTCACATCTTACTCATTGCTGGCCATTGACCTGATAATAATATTATCCTTTTATCATTGTCAAATCAAATTACGCCGAAACGTCCACCTAAACATAATCTTCCTAATGGCCATTATTAAAGGACATAAATATCGCGATAATTACGAAGCTTGTCAAACAAGTAAGTGATCGTAATATAGATAAGGTGCAAGTATGATATTATATTAACTGATAGGAGGCCCGGATGACTATTCTGTCAGTTCGGTTTGGTTTTTTACACCCATTTACTTGTACTCATAAGTCTACCCACTTAAAAACACCATGACGCATGCATCGCTTTTTGTAGGACAGAATGATCATTCGCAAATTAGGCTGCATATTGTGAAAGCCCCGAAAATTGCGGACTGAAAATCTTTGCAGACAGCTCTGATCTGATGAGTCACTTAGTAATCTCGTTCGACTTTTGAAACCAAAAGAAATAGCTAGCTTGACTTTTTCAGAGGCTATTGTTTTCCATAAATGGGGCTCATCACAAGACACAAATGTAAAGAAAATCCAATTAAATTTTCATTATTAATATTAAATTTTTTTCTTAAGACTTAATGCGTGGGATGTCATGTCAAGCACCTTAAACGCTTATTATTCAGTCATAAATAAATATATCTGTGGGTGAATGTAATTTACTTCAATTAAACGGTGTTTCAGTCATTCGATTTAATTTGTCTGAAGCCCCAATGTTAGTTCATAACATCTTAATTAAGGGCCTGAATGTTAATTTAAGACTAAAATCCATTGTTGGCACGGTGAGCCTAATAATTTCATTCCATATAATAACGTTTGAAGAGGGATACCTATATTGGTACCTGCACGGCGCACACTCGGTATATATTTCGTTCATATTATTATATTATACCGTTCATATATTCCCGATTAGTATGTGCGTGTTAGAACTTTGATCTTTTCAACATACTTCTACAGTTTGTTTACCTGATATATAGCTTCACATTAATTTTCTTCACGTAATTTTATATCGACGCCAGATTAAGACCGTGTGTAAACTAGTCAAAATAGTTTCGTCTGGCGTAGACAAAATAGTTTAGCTAGTGTCGGCGTTTTTAACGAATCATTGGAAAAAGTTTGTAAAAAAAATAAAGAGTCGGCTGTTATATCTACATCGATATAGACGATTGAAAATATCCCGACAATTTCATAATCTTTTAGACTAAATTCGTGAGCAAATATTTTATTGCTAATTTAGAATTAACTTGTAACATTTAACATCACGCCTGTAATCTCCGACGGTTTAGGCAGACACGTACCTTACTAATATTGTAAAATCGAAAGTGAGTTTGTTTTTACGTCTTCACGCCTAAGGGGCTAAACCGATTTTGATGAATTTTGGTACAAGGATAATTGAGATCCTGGAGAAGGATAAGGATTTCTCGATATAAATACATAATCACTGCCACACTCAGCAGTCGATGGCAATAAGAGAACCAAGCCTTTTCAACAGACGAGCAAACATTTTCACATCGGTACATTGAAAAATACTGAAAATCAATTCCATTCCGTTTTTTCCACTTACGTTTTAGGCTTTGCTATGTGAAAAACATGTAAATCGCGGTCAGACCACTTTTCAGCAAACATTTTGTTATTTAAAAGATAAATGGAAGCAATCTCTTTTTTTTAAATTTAATCTGGTATAGATTTGACAATGTTGCCAACATTTCGGTGGTAATAAATAAAGCTTGCAGCGATTTTACATGTTGTATCACTTTAGGAGTATTTTTCAACTGTGCGCAGTGACTACCGGATTTTTAAACGAAATGAAATAACTTAATTTACTCACTTTTGCAGCCCGTGCAGCCTTCTAAAAATCAGGAAGCGCTCAACATTTTTGAGAAGAATTAAAAACAGCGACACGAAATTACGTAAATGAAAAACTGGATAAGAATCTTATATACTTTCAGCTGGTTTTACTCTACTTCTATTTATCGTAAACCGTCAGTGCTTATTAAGGTAATTAGCGGCAAGTACTCAACACACTCAGGTCCGCATTAATATGAAAAAAATTATGAAAATAAAACCCCTTCATAAGTCTCGCATATCTAAAAGTTTAATGCTGATTTTTAAGAGACAACATAATTCAATTCAACGTAATAAATGTTTATAAAATTCTGTTGGCATTTTGATGACTGTTTTTTAAAGTTAGTGTAAAATCAAGTTAATAGGAAAGAATTCAATAAAACGAATAAAAATTCAACTGATCCCTACCTGGATATTAAAATGAGAATCCACAAATTTTAGGATAAAAGAAAATTGAATTTTCCAGATTAAGTTGGAGTCTAATAACAATCGGAATATTAAAGTTAAAAGGATATAATTTACACAAAAAAAAAACTTTTGAGATCATTGCACAAAACTGATGTGACCTTAAGGACGGAACCCTTATAATTGTATTAAATCCTAGTCGAAGAAGAACGAATATAACGACATTATCGTATTTCATATAATAGACAGCATCTCTTTTCCTTTCGAACTGAAATATAATTCTGTTTTGTTGAAATCTAAATTGTATGGAGCATCCACGTGAGAATAGGAACAGATCATTGTATTGCCAAGTTATATGAATTTCGAGTTTGTTAATGGATTGGCAATGTTAGAAATTATTGTACTGTAATGTCATATGTGTGTATCGTCGCAGGTTTACCAATTAAATTGGAACCAAAGCCTAGCTAGACATTGAGTAACAAATAATTGGCATGACATAAGTCTTTAAACTGATATAGTTACTAACATTATAAATAACACTTGAATCGGGATATTTACCGGAATAAATCACTTAAACAAATA
The DNA here is from genome assembly GCA_958449745.1 of Ochropleura leucogaster. NCBI lineage: Eukaryota > Metazoa > Arthropoda > Insecta > Lepidoptera > Noctuidae > Ochropleura > Ochropleura leucogaster. The sequence continues at coordinate 10,143,035 of OY288208.1, forward strand.
ACATACATGGTAAATATCCCGATTCAAATGTCAATTATAATTGTCATGACGTTACACGAAACGATACTTCTTCGTAAGCTTTCCGTTCCGTCCGTCCGTTAAAGTTACAAATTACATCTAGAGATAAAAAAAACTCGTAAATAAATATTCAAGGTCACTTAGGAGCATTCAAGAAAATGACTATGATAAGCGAATCAATGAAATTGAGAAATCGATCAAAAAATACTGTTAAATAAGATTGAACCGTATTTTTTATTGCAATGAGATGGTAGCTTGATATTTTACTACTTAGAGAATGGAGCAGTTACATTTATTATTTTCTTGTACTGTTATTACATTCACTTAGTTGTTCTTTTTTTTTACCATTGTAATACATACTAGGCTTCATGACCTTGCGGGCATTTTTCTAATTTATTTGGGGCTAAACTTTTCTGGTCATGTATAATTTTTCATTTAATTTTCTCTATTGTTTCTTTGTTCTTCAAAGTGGGGTACCTTCATACATAGGTAAACTTATTATTCCGACTTGGTTCTTACATTAAAAACTGTTATGACATAATGTTTAATCTAGATTTCCTAGTAAATATATAATCAAAGAAAATAATTTGGTTTTAAGAAATACTTAAAAATGTAAATTGTGAGAAAAAAAAGTGAATAAAACAAATAAGGATGTAACTAACTAGAATATACAAGTAACAAAATAGGGAAAACAATGTACAGGGCGTCAAAAAGTCTACATCGCCATCAATAGAAAAAATGCCGAGAAGGCTGGCAGCATTGCCACGTTGGATGACAATAGTGATTATTTGCCCAAAATAAAGGCCAACCCTCTGGTCACATTAAAAGTCGACTAAGCGCATGGTTTTATTTAAATTGTCAAACTATGTCTCCTTATTTGCTTAAATAATGGATATTTTTGTTTGCTTACATTTGATGTGCTCCTTCAGACACACTCTGCTAGCCACAGAACTCTACTTCATAACAGTTAATTAAAATTTTCACGCAAATTGACGCTAATTAGTTTCAGAACTTTCCTGATCGATGATTGGCCACTAATTGATAGGAGTTTAAATTGTTGAGTGCTCTTTGGTCAGCATTCTTGTCACTAACAACTGAAATTCAACCGTGTATATTAATATTAATTTGTGGTGGATCGTTCGGTTGTGAAATGATAAACCGATTATGAAACATCCATTAGTATTATGAATATTGATCCGACCGCGATGTGGTTTCGGTAAGGATAAAAGTCGTCCATTCCGACATCAAAATACTTCTTAAAACCTATTTAGAGGATTGTGCTTAGAAGGAGAGTACTGTAGAGGTTTAATTACATTGATAAAACTTTCAACATCGCAGTTCAGTTTTTTTAAGGGGAGTATTTACAAAATAGAGAATAACTTGAGGTTGGCTTGACATGTATTGGTGAAATATATAATCTTTAAGTATTTTATAATAATAAGTTAAATCTTCTTCTTTTAATTACTTATTTAAGTACGTACATCAAACTCCTTCCAGTACACTAATATCTCATCGTAGATATCTACAATGTACGATCCGTAGTTGAGAAATCAGCATAAATTAGTTTTGTATAGGATAATATATTATGTCGTCGTGTGATTTAACAATAAACTGTATGAAAAAAGCAGCTTTTCGTAAAAGAGCTCTAGATGGAGAAAGACTACACCATTAGCTGCGTTACTGTTTTGAGGTCCGGTGTTTCCAACCTTTAAACTTCGACTTCGCAAAAGAATAGTGTATACAAGGTCGAAGGTTGGCACGAAGTCTTTTGCCAAGCATTTTTTACTCCAAACTAAGAAAATTGTTGCTGGATGACGACTTTTTATTTGGGTGATAAAACTCATTTTAGAGTAGAACTCAGTGTGAATCAAAACTTTGTGCTGATGGTTGCAAGGAATAGTGCGTAGTTTGATAGTAGAGTTATAACATTAAAAACAAGTATTAACAAAAAAAAACTTGTGAAATATCAATATCGCCGTATTTCCGTAATAGGCTAGTTACAAAAAAAAGATATTAGTCTGTCTTTTAGATTATTCAAAATAAGGGGCACGTAATTTTTTTATTTGTAAATTTGAATAAAAATGAAAATGGTATAGCCCATTAAAGTTACGTGTTACGTCACGCGTTACTGCATTTTTTCGAAACGAGTCCCTTATTTTAAATAATTTAAAAGATAAACTAAATAGAATGTAATTACTTTGACCCTGAAAACTACCCTATTATCCCAGGCAAACTCAAGAACAAAAATAATATCGCAATGACGAGAAGAACGTCAAGTACATTTCGGCTTCCTTATGAATGTGTTTACACTCATTATTTTGGCAAATATTATACAGCAGTTCAATTTCTTGCAATGTTCTAGTACATAGACTTCGGTTCGTCATACCTGGCAACTAACTCTTACACATTGATGAAATCCTCGTCATCAGAATTAAAAACCTTATCAACAAGGACCTACGCCACAGATTACTAAATAGCTCCTACGCTTAGTACTGTGACACTCGCTCGTTGTCCTCCGACCGAGGCCGCTGTAACAGATGTAGGTTGGGACAGGTGAACAAATAATAGCCACTACAGGTTTAGGTTCCTTTATTGAATCCCCAAGGGTGGACCCTTTTAACAGGGATGAAATAACACAATAGAACTGAACTGCACAATAAACTGATACATACACTGATTATAAAACATTTAAATATGATTTATAGTTTTATAATAAAGCTTTAAAAAAAACAGTAAATGCACGTGTGGCTACTAGCCGTGTTCTAAAAATGTTATAAGCCAAAAAAATGTTGCAGATGAAATGACAGAATGAAATTCGAAATATAAATATTTAAAAATCAATGTTGATTTAAAAGGTTGAAGTTGAGGCAACAGAGAGGGTAAAATACCTACTCTACTACAGTAGTACTGTTTACAAACTCTAGTAGACTACTATCTAGTATCTATTACAGGTCCTTAATCTGAAGTGAAAAGCCTTATTTTCGTAAGTACCTCTATTGATCTTCATTTGTGAAGAATTTCTTTGATAAAGGTGAAAATCGGCGTATCTTGTAACAGCAAGAGTCCCAACAGACTATAAACTTTCTACACTTCGGCCGAGAGTTTCCACGGGCTCTTAATCAGTATGAACATGTAGATACCAAAGAGGTGTAATATGCTAATGCGCATATAGCAACTCTTCAATTTTCAGACACCCACGTTCATCAATAGAAAGTCTGCAGTTTCAGTCAGGGTACCATCTCTTACAGTTACTGCCAATAATCCTGAATATTTCAGTTTTTCAAGATTTGTGTAGATATTAAGTGGCTAAATAAATCACAGCCATTATAGGGGTTACCTTTAATGTAATTAACTTGGTGTAAGTTACTTCGGGATTCTTGTAATTGAATTATGATAAGCCTCTGTGTCGATTTGAAACTGTGCGGAACTGGGTAACTTTTGTAAACTTCTACTAATTGCGAGTACCTTTGACCGCCGTCTTCATTAAAATTTGGCTAAGTCAAGATTACCCTAACTTTGGGAGGTTTCAGTGGCTTTTAATTTTTTAAGCTCCTGCGGGTCTGCGCTAAACGGTTCCCTATTAGAAACAATTAGGAAGGTCGTGTCTAATGTCTCTGTATAAGGGATCATCAATCATTCCTTTGTTGACTTTGCTGTGACACCTCAGACGTACTTTGTAACCCTGTTCGATAAGATGCATAAAGGGGAAGTACCCGCTCGAAGTAAGTTATACAGGATGTGTTTTTGTGGTGAATAGATTTAAACAGCACAAGTGTCAGAGTATATACAGCCCAGCGTGGCGGTAGCTAAAACATGTTATACGTTGCGCTCGTATCTGTTATGCGCCCCTACATGCTGCATTAATCGGCTTACATATGTACATAGATGGTGACATAATCCTGTGGGACCTAGATAAAGCGATATTTATATTGATAACAATGACGACACAAAAGACAAAAAAGGTATTGGATTAGCAGTTGCTACAGAATTACTGAAAATGTCTTTCGAAAAGCAATTGTCACTTGGCCGTTTATAATTTTTTCAGAATAATGGCAAAACAGTAGTGCGCGACTGATATAATTTAAATATTATTAATTGAAGTAATCAGATAACATAAATCTATACTGTAAGCAGCGTTCCTATATCCATCCATCTTCTCCACAAACACCTCAGAAAAGGGGAAAAAAGTATGTGATGTGTGTAATTGTCTATGGGTCAATCTAACTTCTACCATTTTTAGGGTTCCGTAGTCAACTAGGAACCCTTATAGTTTCGCCATGTCTGTCTGTCCGTCCGTCCGTCCGTCCTCGCTTAATCTCTGTGACCGTTAGCACTAGAAAGCTGAAATTTGGTACCAATATGTATATCAATCACGCCGACAAAGTGGTAAAATAAAAATTGGAAAAAAATGTTTTATTAGGGTAACCACCCTATATGTAAAGTGGAAAGTGTTTTTTTTTTTAATTTCAACTCTAACGTGTGATATATTGTTGGGAAGGTATTTAAAAATGAATAGGGGTTTACTAAAATCATTTTTGATAATGTCAATAATTTCGGGAATAATCGCTCCAAAAGTAAAAAAACAATGTGTCCCCCCCCTCTAACTTTTGAACCATAAGTTTAAAAAATATGAAAAAAATCTGAAAAGTAAAACTTATAACTATAAGGAAATTCTTCTAGGAAAATCATTTTGAACTTGATTGACACAACAGTTTTTGTACAAAAAAGACAAAAAGTTGTATAAAATAATTTCTCGACTAAGTTTGTAGTATAATCGTATATGCAAGCATTTTTTTTAACTTCGTTTACATATTTTATTATCCTGAACGTATCTTTTTTCAAACAAAAAAAGAATTATTGAAATCGGTTCGATCGCAATCTAAAATTACCACCGAAAACTTCTTGCACGTATTTGTATTAATTAGTAACCCAATTCCCCGAGAGATGGCACTGTAGGTACTTATTACATTGGATCGGGTATTACCGAATTGTTCGGTTGGTCTCTCCTTGGCATTGGCGGTATCTTATAACTACACAAATCTTCTATTAAGAACATGCTAGGGCAATTTAGAAAAAAACGAAAATTCATTTTTAACACCATCAAAATGTTAAGGTAAAAACCAGTTCATAAATGGTTTGATAGATGACGTTGTGTAATGACGTAATTTTTTTTAAAAGTCGATGTTATGATTTCCCGTGCTTTCATGACCTACCGTGATAAAGTAAGTTGCACTTAAATATATTCGTAGATTTAGTTATGAGTGCTCAATCTAATTTGTCGTCGCGCTTCCCTTTGTGTTCGAGCTAAAAACCGTCACAAGTCGGAGCGCCTGCCGCGGTGCGTGCAATGTTGCACGCTCCTCACTAACTACGGAACCCTACACTGAGCGTGGCCCGACACGCTCTTGGCCGGTTTTTGTTTAATCTATGCCTTTTTTTCTCAGCTTAATATTTTTTGTGCTGATTTTCTGTATTGTGGCTTTTGTTGTATCAAATTAATGATTTATCTATCTATAACTCGTGTATGGTTGTTTGTGTACTTACTTACGTACAATATCTTGATAAAGTTATAGTAGTTGTGTTTGTATAGGCGGATTTGGAATCGTCGGAAACTAAACAGTTAACCCGTTTAAATTTCACCTAGATAGAAACCTACCCTTACCCTATTTCAGCTCAAATACCTATTGTAGTTAACGCGCTTTTGTTCAACGAACTAAACACGAATATAAAATCCTTTGAGCTGTCGCTATCTTGTATAAAAACAATTCGCAGGCAAACACATTTGTGTAAAACGAGAGTATCATGCCATTTTAATCTGAATTACCTACGGCGCAAATATGTTAATTACAGCAAACGTTTTCGTGTAATGTTTTAATCACGATTATGCAATGGGAAGAACAAGTGGGAACACTGGGGAGAGTTTGAAAATCATGTTGATTGTTTTTCTTTTAGTCATAATGTACTATCCGTATGATTTTATTCGTACTTAATCTTAAAAAAAATAAAACTTAACTTAAACTTTAATCAATAATGTTCAGTTGTAATTTTCTAAAAAATCAATGGATGTTGTCGAATAAAGTTAAATTTTAAAATTAACACTCTAAACGGAATATTTACCATGATTTTTATTTTTATTAAGTGTGTAGTCGCAAACAGAATCGACATGTAAGTGACAGAGGTACCGGTATCAAGCGCAAAAAAATGAATTAGAAACGGGACCACCATTTTGTCTGCTTATAAACACCCATCCGCAATAGTTTCTGTTCATCCGTGATCATGGCGTTTGCAACATCGCCGAAATATCGGAAACTCGATAAAAATAATAAACATGGGAAATATCCCGTTTCAAGTGTTAATTATAATGTTAGCAACCATGTCACTTTAAATACTTATAAGGTTAAATTTATTTGATAGTGGATATGAACAGTTTATTAAATAAATAAAATTTGAGTTGAAGAGGTCCATCATCAATATGAAGAGCCTGGTTACCTAGTTCTTTTGCTGAATGTACAAAACTTGATTAAAATGTTACAAAAACATAAATAGAATTAGATACTATTTGTCTTAATAAAAAAAAAAATATAGCAAAGAAATTAAATAAGCTGACAATAGGTCGAACCGGTTATTTAACATGTTTTTATTTCAAACCAGTCCCGATATTTTGGCGCTTTTTCAAACGCCATGATCTCGGATAAACAGAAACTATTGCGGATGGGTGTTTATAAGCAGATAAAACGGCCGTCCCTTTTCTAATTCGCTTTTTGCGCTTGAAACCGCTACCACTGTCGCTCACAACGCGATTCTGTTCGCGACACACGAAATTCACAGTAAAGCATAAAACATGAATCCCGTTTCAAACGTTATTAGACAGGCTAATCTTGTTTATTTCATGTATTTTATATTCTCAGTTTAAGTATTAGTAGACATACTACTAATACTTAAACTCCACACTCCATACATCATTATCTCATGTATTTCATTACATCAAACAGGTTTTCAAGGAACTATGGTTTTTCAAGTTTAAGTCAAAATAAATGGGCAAAATATTTTTTTCACTAGTATTTATTTGTTACTGTTTTACTGATAAAATATAAAACCTTCTTTACTTAGAATTAAAGCTGTAATCTTTTTGTATTAGTAAGGTGTTTTAATATACTTACTTTAAAAAGAGATAAATACTCTGAATGTACTTAACACCCCGAGCCAGATGCAAATTGAAATATGAAAGCTTATTTATAGCTTTAGCGAGTTTATTTAGAACGAATGCGTTTTTTATTGCTTGAAACTGAAGGTTTAGGAAAATCTTTTCATCGTGTAATGGACTGGCAGTTTAGCAGCCTATTTATTGGGATGATAAATACTCTACAGTTTTCTTCTTAATTCTATCAATTTATTCATCGGTAGATTACTTAGCAAAATCTTTGTAATATTTTATAAGTTCATACTTTGCTAAAATAAAAACACCTTGGATCCCTAAGACTTAACGTTGTCGCGTTTGACTACTGTATTACGTTTCGCGGGTTTGATCTCCACAGAAAAAAATATTCTATGACCTATAATAATTGGTGACCAATAATTGATCCATATGATAATTGTCCCAGGTCTAGCTGTTTGTGTATGTAAGTTTAAATGTTTGTAAACGCGCCCACGACAAAGGAAAATATCCTAGTGTACTTTATTTTGATAAAAATAAACTTAGTACTAACCAATGCATTTTAAAGTACTGTACTGTATGTTATATTAGGGCAAAGTAGAACCCCGGAAAAGTATTCCGGAATGGTGCCTTTTGAGCTCATTTTCATTTCTAACTTTACACATTACAAAAACTTTGCCATCAACAATGAGCCGTCAATAACTTGTCTCTCAAAAAAAGTCAGAAATTCAATGTTAGTTATATGTATAATAACGTACTTAAAAAGGTAGGTATCACAGGTCACTTTCGATGAATAAAACAAGACCACTGCAATAACGACAGACTTAGAGGGGGGGGGGGTCAAACGAACAGGGCAGCATAGTGTGTTGGATATGTGGCTCCCAGGTCACACTAAAACGCAGTATTAACAAAAATGCTTACTTGTGGTCTTGAGAAAAACTCGGTCACAACGTAAGATCGTGCTCTACAGATGTTTCTTAATTGTTAAATACAGTATCAATATCATCTCAGTTCTATACGCAGTCGCACTACATTTGATACCAATTAGTAGACAGTTTGAAATGTGATCCACAACAGCATTCATTTCATTTAAATTGTATCGTATTTTACTACAGATAACATAGAATCTTTTATATTGATGCTCAAAAGCCCGAAGTTGCCAGAACCAAGAACGTAATGAAAAAAGTCTAGTCTGTCAAAATACTTAATAAGTTTCTGTTAAGAAATTCTTCTATTTTAACTTCATTAAGTATTTTGTTAATTACTCGCGGTCACACGCGTCGCGTCAAAAAGATCTCACTTGAAAATGGAGTCGCATACCGGTTGTCAATATATTTTGTTTATTAATTAGGTATATCGATATCTTAATTGCGGTCTCACAAGCGGGTTTCAGAAGTGAGATTTGGTTATAAAAGTCCATGATTCATAGGAATATATATTTTCTATGTAAGAAAATATGAAATGACATGATCACTAGTATTGTTTATAATATTTAAAACGGGATATTTACCATGTTTATTATATTTTTGAGTTTCTTATATTTTGGTGCAGTTGCACACGTCATGTTCACGGATAACCAAATCAAAATAAATAGTGGTGTAAGTATAAATGTTTTAAATAAATATATACTATTTACTATGTAACTGGGATTCCACTGAAACGCAACAAACGAATAGCAACATACAGTCTTAAATTTAATGTTAATCCAAACAATGTTAATTTGCCCACATTATGCTGACAAAGTAAGGTTTTTGATGAATAATTCATCAAACACTAAGTAACTAATGTTTAATGAATAATGTATTAACAATGCAACTTATCATTTCAATGAGAATACCAGTCTTTAATTCTTAATTCCCTTGAGCTTGTCTTGTTTTTCAGAACTAGTAACTGAAACACGTAAGGAAGAAACCTTTGGAATTAATCGTAGTGCCAAGCTCTAAATCGAGTAATAGGTGATAGTAACAGGTTTGAAATGGTGTGCATCGGTGCCGTGTAGGTAATTTGTTATTTTACATAGGACGTCATTAAAAAAAATCCCCCACTCTCTAGTGTCAGACTTTTACTAACAAAAACCCATCTATGTTCCTTCTGTAGCTTTTTGTGTATATCGGCGGTATATCTTTTGATCAACCCGCAGCCCCGGTAGGCAGTGACACGGGGAGGCCCCTCGGCTTTGTTGACATCTCTTTAAAACGCGCGTGGAACACGAACTCGGCTCGCTCGTTGTCTCGCGAAGCCCGACGCCTGTAGCGTCTCGCGCGGCGGCTGGGTGGCAATAAGAACTGCACACAAATAGAAACACCATAAATGTAGTTTTCTTTTTCATCCCTTATTCACCTAACCTTAAAAATTATAAAATAATCAATTTCTGTCCATTCAGAGCTATTTATTATTTCATAATTTTTGTGCAGCGATTTATAGAAGACCTAATTGCAACTGTATAGCACCAATGTTCAGTTACATTCTTGGAGCAAAATGGCTGTGACATAGTTCTGTGTCATTCCGATTTTTGTCATGTGTGTATGGCTGTGTGTGTGTGTGTGTGTGTCGAAACCCTAAAAGAAATATTTCAAAACAACAGTCATAAAACATTTTTTTAACTTCCCGAAGTTGCAAGCTGTGTAGATTAGACCAAATTTTGCGTCATTTAAGTGGCGACAACTGCCGGGATGCGGTAGCTTTGCTGCAAATGTTTAGTGCTCGAGTGCTTTCACACTCGCTGCAGTTATATAAGCGTATTTCTACAGTTTAAATGTAAATTGAATTACAAAATATGTTTATCTTGTGTAACTAACTATCTAGTTAATAACGTATATTAATAACCAAATTTCAAGGTAGGCGAAACAAAAACAGTACCTATATTAGAATAAAGAAAAGGGCCGTTGTATACAAAAAATTGCCTACCCCTATAAAACAAAAGTAAATTTAAGTGACGTTTCTTTGGTTCCGTACCTTACGTGATAAAGGGTCTTGACAGACAGACTGACAGCCAGACTGAGAGCCAGACGGACAACAAAGTGATCCTATAAGGATATGGATCATTTTGTTGTTCATTGTTTGGTAGTCCTTGTTTATGACCCTTTATTTCAGTAACGCGTCAAAATATCGAGTTTAAATTAAACAATATACTCAAGTCTGTAGTCCCCTTAGACTGGCGAAAAAATCAAGACTCGTAAGTCTACGCAGTCAAAAGATATGGCCATTTATATCGCAAGTTTTTTCATAATTTGACCGCGACTTAACCTGAAAATCGAACTGATTTTCAGGATTATAATCCATGAGGTTCTGATTAAGATTTTATTTTATTAATATCATTAAATTAAGCCAGTGGGTTGCCAGGTATAATTATTCGTTTTGGAGACTAGACAGACGAGGACTTTTGACGTTTATTGCGAACGTCTTGACTTGACAGCCTGTAGGCATGAAAGCAAACTTTTTCGTATCAAAAATTGACTCATCGACCAAGTTTTCCTTATCATTAGGTATTACGATGACAGCCAAAGGATTATGCCGCAGGTGTGTGGGTGATGTTGAAAACTTTAATGGCGACGTATGTGTAAGATACCTTACTTACACATACGCCGGGTTTTACAGATTTTCATTTCCATCCTTCAGTGGCTGCACGTACTATCAAGCGGGCCTATTTGGCAACAAATAACAACCAACTGGCATTTTTATGTGCAAACCATAATCAGACCATTTGTTAGTATCTGTTTGAGGTACAATTTTATACACACCTTTGGTTCTGCTGACAATACTTTCTGATATAATTTGATAGAGAGAATTCATCAATGGTTCAAATCACGGAGAGCAGATATGCGTCCGGTAACCTTATTGAATTATTATTGTTGTTTTAAAGTGTTTCTTTCTCTAAAGACATTGTTGCACAACAGATCAGCTCTTTTATGTTACAATTGGTTTTTTTTCATTGTTTTATGTTTACCACAATTACCGCTTTTGGTGTACCAAACAAATAAATAAACAACAACATACTTAACTCCGTACAACCAGAACAGCATTGAATTAACCATATTATAAGCACTGCAATTTACTAAGAAGAAATAGACTTTTTCAATACATTTCCTCAAAACAGACTATTATTGCGCAACGATCAGGTTCAATATGTAATGTATTTCACGCGCGTGGTTTAATACTTATAATTAACTCAATATGACCTAATTATTATGAATTTGTTAATTGAAATTTTACGTTTATTATTTCGACTTTTCTTCTTATTTAAAATAAAATTGTGCCCGAAGGGATCTATGTGAACTGTATTATTATTATTATATAAGTCCTTGTAAAACACATGTGAGATGCAATAAACAATTGAATTGTTTAAAATGCCCTGATGTTAGTGATGTTAATCAGGGCATTTTTGTTGCCATGTTTATGTTACCTACAAACAGGCAGCAGATTAGCTTAATTATTTAAACATCAATTACTTACTAATTAGTAGAGACCAGAATAAGTACTTTTAATGAAGCTGTTAAATTATTGAGAGTAATTTTCCAGACGTAACCCCTTTTTTTTTTCGGGTGGGAAATCATCCAATGACTTCCCCGCTCTGGGCGGAGCGGGGGGGCATGTCAGACTTGTACTGACTAAAACCCACCCATGTTTCTTCTTTTGCCCTTTACGTTCCAAGGCCGCGGTATCTCTTTCGAACAACCCGCAACCCCGGCAGGTGAAGGCTCTGGCAAGCCCCTCTGCTTTGCTGACTCTCTTTGAGGCGCGCGTGAAGCACGAACGCGCCGTCGACACGGCCTGTCGTCAATCGACGGACGGACGGTGAACTACCCATTGCTCACCGCCCACAGGCCCGCATCTACGGTGGCCGGAAGTCGTCTCGCGGCGCCCGGCGCCATGGGCGTCTCCCGCGGCGGCTGGGTTGGGCAGATATTCTCTCCCTCAAACGCCCGGCCACCTCCTTTGCTAGCATTACTGCTTCGCAGAAGGTGGTGACCGCTTCCCATTCCCTCTCGCTCCGGACCATGGCCTGAACCAGGGCCGGACGCGAGAGATCGCCGCCGCCGATCGCCTCTACGAGGGCACGGCGGTGCTCCGCCCACGCTGGGCAGATCGCCACAATGGTGACACCCGGGCGCTTCCTCCCGCCCGATGATGTGCAGGAACCTCCCGAAACTTCCGTGTCCGGTGAGGATCTGCGTCAGGCGGTAGGTGAGGACGCCATGACGCCTCTCCAGCCACTCCTCAAAGAGGGGACTTATCGCCACTATTGTGGCGTGCCCTAGACGTAACCCCTGCTAATTAGTAATCATAATTGTTGAAGGTACACGAGTTACGCATTTGTTTAATATGATTAACTAAATAAAAGTTTTTCAGGTCCCATAAGCGGAGTCAACAGGGATGAGTTTTATTTTTTAACATGTATGCGGTGTGTTGTTTGCTTCTGCTTCCAATATTTGATTAATTAATTCAATTGGTTGCTACGCATAATTTTTTTAGGATTGTTGTTGCGTAGTTTTAAATTTGGTTTTTGGTGGTGGAGAGGGAGTGCAGGGCACTGGCGGTCAGAGGGAATATGTTGGCGCGCAGGTTTTACCGTTGTACTAATCAGGTTAAAATAACCTTTTTCAAAGCTTATTGTCAGGGTATGTACACGGGAAGTCTGGGAGTCAACTTAACCAAAAGATCGCTGGAGGTCCTGCGCATCCCATATAATAATGTTTTTAGAATGCTGCCCCATTTTTGTAGCGCATCTGAGATGTTTGCGCTGAATTGAACTGACGACTTTTATGTGGTCATTCAAAAAAATCTCTTCCTTGATAGTGAGATTGCGGGACAGTGACAACAGTATTTTGAGGACAGTGGCAGAGAATGTCTACTCTCCTATTCTGGGACGTTTTGTGGGGATGATGAATGAGTGAGTTTCCTTTCGCTTGTTCATCGTCCGCATGAAGCGAACTAGAAATATAGATATTATGTTAGAGAAATAGCTAATTTGTTTACTAACACTAATTATAGGAATTTTACTAACACATTGGATCTTGTTGTCTGAAAATAAAGAATTTATTATTAAATGTGTTTTCATGCGAAGCGACCACATTATGCAATAGAAATAATAATGTATTTATTTAAACTCTATGCACTAGTAAACACTGTTCATAGGCGGACTTAATGACTTAGGCATTTTCTAACGGTCCACTTAAGGGCAGAGACTAAACATAGTTAGTGCAAAACAGAAAAAAAGGATATTATATGACAAAGAAGTTTTCAAAAAGTTTTATAGAAACCAGTTAAGTCAACTCTTTTCAAAATTAATTATATACAAGGTGTAAACTGACCCTTTTTTTTTTTTTTTTTTTTTCGGGTGGGAAATCATCCAATGACTTCCCCCGCTCTGGGTGGAGCGGGGGGGCATGTCAGACTTGTACTGACTAAAACCCACCCATGTTTCTTCTATTGCCCTTTACGTTCCGAGGCCGCGGTATCTCTTTCGAACAACCCGCAACGTAAACTGACCCTTACGAAGCCCCTTAGAAGTAACTAACTCTACGGAAACATTTTTGGGTGTTTAAATTACTTTTTACGGTAGGACTCAATATTACGAATTTAAAAGATTGTGCTAGTCCTACCATGACGTCCCATGTACCGTTCCATGACTTATTCCGCTGAAGGAAAGAGACAGAGCTATACAGGGTGTCTAGCACCATCTCTTTCCCTCAGTGGAATAAGTTCTGCTTTAAGACGTCATGGTAGGGTAGCTGATGGATATATTGCGTAGTTAACGGATCATAGTAACGTTTAAACATTTAAAACTTGTCTTTTACAGTCTAACCATGTGGACCTGTATTACAAATCAAAACAAATCAAATCATTTATTTTTTGTAAACATGGGTAATTTGTACATAGATGTTTTCATATTATATAGTTCTCTATATTTTACCATCGCAAAGGCATGCAAATAATATTCAAATCTAAAATTAATGACATAATTATAAATATACATAGGAATTTATTGAAAGTTATTAAGGAAATAAATGTTAAATCATAAGAATTACAAGGATGTACAGTATTTTACGTGGAGCGACTACTTATCCAACTTTCACAACGAAGTTAATATCGAATGAGATTGGTAGTCAACTCTTGGGGTATTTTTACAACCATTTTTTCGCTTATTCAGTTTAACACTGTTTTGTTTTTAATCATTTTTTTTTATTTGGCGTGTGCTGTCCCACTACTTTGCAAAGGCCTCCCGTAATTACTTCCACTTTTTTTTTATAAAGTCTTTTCTCCTATTGAACATATTTCTTTAAAAAATATCATAAAACAAGAGCGAATCGGACTCGCGTATCAAGGGTTCCGAACAAATTCTGACATAAACAGCCATATCTTACCACACGTGCGCACCATATCTTTTAACTGACTGTAGACTTAAAGGGTCTATATTTTCACAGCACAAAGGGATCACAGAGTTGAGTATATGGTTTTAATTTCAACTCGATACATCCACGCGTTCCCGAGAGAGAGGGTCTTGACAGACAGATAGACAAACAACTAAGTGATCCGATAAGGGTCCCATTTTTCCCTTTTGAGGTACAGCAAACTAAAAACCTGAAAAATAATAGCCCAGCAGCATCGGTGAATGAGGTGAAGGATAATGAGTAGTCGGAGATAGAATTCGGAGCCGTACAACTGGCAACTCCGGATTGAAGATATTTACACCTACTCCATTACCTAAATGAGAAGTGCTTGGGTTCACGAGCTAGTCGCGTTCATACTGCGTAGTTACTGATAACGTTATTAAGCAAACTGGAGTAGTTGGATAATAGTAAACTCGTTCAGGGAATACAGACGTGTTAGACGTTTACGTGTACTATCTACATAAGTTGTGTCTTCACTACAATAACCTGTATTTACCTAAAAACTAAGATGTATGATTCAATTTCAATTTCAAATTCGGGGTAACACAGTAGTCGTTCCCCTTTCCTGATTTACAAGTACCCGCTACCTGTAACTTTTGCTCTTATTTATTGTAACTGCAAAGCTAAGTTTTCCCTTTTCTTCCCTCTTTCTTCCTAACATCTCATTTTTTTTTAAAGAATAGCCTATCTCCGTCTCCAGGGTCCCAAATATCTCTGTACCAAAATTCATCAAAATCGATTTAGCCATTTTAGGTATGAAGACGTAACAAACAAACTCACTTTCACTTTTATAATATTAGTAAGGAAAAGAACTAGTTAGGAAGTAAGGATTTGATTATATGATTCGATTTATTCATGAAGTTAAAGAATAAATCAATAAAATTCAATTAATTCAGGTACTTGATACACATAACAACATAATCTACGTAACTACGGAGATAATAAAAAGCAACAATAACCAAAAGCTGGCTAGTCTCTGAACTGCATTCTTGAATAGCAATTGCTACTATATCGTAACGTTGATTAAAACTGCAAGATGGCATCCACTGACAGGCTTTTTATAACCTAGCCACCCAGCTTAATTTAAAAGTCTCTACCAAGAAAGTTTACTTCAACCATGAAACATAAAATTTAAGATGGACTATGAATTTAAATGAACATTTCCTTATCAACTCAAAAATAATTTCTGACTTAATTGTCCGAAGGTTTTATGATACTCACGTCTTTTAGCTATTCAGGATGTTATGCAATTTTGTGCTTTATTGTACCATGTTTTTTTGGTAAATAATAACGGTTCCGAAAAACAAATTAACATCCAGCGATCTGTGGCCTACTAATTATCGATAAAAAACCCAAAACATAAACGCAAAAAATATCCAATTTAACAAAAAATAAGAGCATGTTCAAATTACATTTTCACCAAAAAAAATTTTTTTTTGGTTGGGAAATCAAATGACTTCCCCCGTTATGGGCGGAGCGGGGGCGAGGGTCACACTTGTACTGACTATGAACCACCCATGTTCGTTCTATTACCCTTTACGTTGATGCTAAATGCAGTGTGTTTTTAAAAGTGCACTCTAGAATCTTCTCTGTTTAATTATTGCACTAGGGGAATAATAAATCCAAGTGACGTTTTGTCTTTGTACTAGCTAAAAACAACATTTAATTAACTCGCTCTTTCTATACGCAGAAGCGTATTACACAGCAAAACAAAAAGGGAATACAAAATGTGTCCTACTTTGTTTTGTACTTGCTTTTCATTGTTATATAATGTCAATATTTATTCAGTACTTATTCTATTTTTCAAGCCTGATTGTTAGCAAACACATAAGATTGCTTGACAGCACGTTTGGCGTAGTGGCTGAGTGATAGGCTGCTACGCTGCGTTTGAACAAATATTTGTATGACCTACGGGTAGTTGTTCCGGGTCTGGCTTTTTGTGTATGTGAGTTTAAATGTTTGTAAACGTACCCACGATACAGGACCAATGTCGAGTGTGGGGAATTGTATGTTAGAAAAACACATGGTCTTCTAACAAGTCGATGGGACTAATATCAGACATGTTTATTATAGTCCAAAATTCAGCTCAGTGGAATCCACTCACTGGTGCAGTGGCAGGCACAGTAAAAAATCCTCTTGTCATGTAGAATCCTCTCGTCCCGGGGTTGCGGGTTGTTCGAAAGAGATAAATAAATATAAATAAATATCTTGGGACAGCTCACACACGGCTATCTGATCCCAAGCTAAGCAGAGCTTGTGTTATGGTAACCAGACAACTGATATACATACTTATATAATTTATAAATACATATAATTATATTATAGATAAATCACACCCAGACACAGAACAAACAATCATGCTCATCACACAAAGTTTGTCCTGGGTGGGAATCGAACCCACGACCTCCGGCTCAGCAGTCAGGGCCACTAACCACTAGACCAACAGGCCCGTCAAATACCGTAAGATACCGCGGCCCCAGAACGTATCAATCAATCAATCAATCATTTATTTTGTAAAACATAGGTGTTCAAATAACTTCCCCTTTAGGCGGAGGGGAAGTTATTTGATGCGCTCTAGGCGGAGTGAGGGGGACGTGTCAGACTTTTACCGACTAAAACCCACTCATGTCCTCCTTTTACCCGTTATGTTCCGAGGCCGTAGTATCTCTCTTGCTAAACCTTTTGCTATGGATTTAGGATTGGGAAACAATCACATCGTAAGAGATTGCTTTGTTTTAATATGAGCATATTACCTATATTTGAATATGAATAAAAGTCCTATATATGTTCAGGTTTACATATACTTTTAATTATTTACTCATTTTACCAAACAGCTTTCATTAAAACAAAATTTGATAAGTTGAAATTGAAATTAATGTTTCTAGTAAATGGTAGTACCAGATTCCCTTTAAAAGATAACTTGCAACAAAGTTAATTGGCGAAATTAATTCAATAACTAGAAAATTTTAAGTTTTCTGTTGAATAGTTTAATAAATTGCAATTGATAGGCCGTATAACCCGATTTGATCTTTGATCGATTAAGTGAAATCGTAACGCAAATTAATCAGTGGCGTGAAAGAGACTAACAACCAATCACCATGGGGCATTGCATTAACTAGTGTAAGTACCCTCAGCTAGGCAGTCGATCCATGTAAAAACCGAAGCCGACCCCAACGTAGTTAGGAAAAGCAAACGATAATGACTGGCTCAAAAAAGGTACGGTTTGTTTCTATTTAAACGAATAACAACAAAAGACACCAATTCTTTCCGTACAGAACAATAAACTGAAATACTGTCATTCCTGAATATTCTGTTTTGTTTAAAAATACAAGAGAAAAGTATTGTGTGAGTACTTCAAGACCATTTCACTTTGTAGGAAATTACATTTTAAACTGGGCAATCATCTCAACTCTCTTTTTACTTAATTCTTGACTTCCAAAAGTATCTCAAAGTAATTGAAATTAAAAAGACGTGAATTGAGCGACGCTTCACAATTTTGCTGCTAAATTGAATGTCAACCTCAATCAAAAGAAATGAATAAATAATTAAAAACAGATAATTTGATTCCGTCGAGTTATGGAAACGGATGTTTTGAAAAATCGTATTTATTGGTTCTTAGTCAACATAATATTAAATCAAACAATAATTGGGTTTAAAAGTCCCAAACTGGAGTAAGGCGGGTCTTTCTTTAATAAATATGGTATTACTATAATATTTTGGGTCCACTTTGCAGATTTGGAATTGGAGTAAAACTCTCTTTGCTTAGAAAATGGACTGTTGTTAATTAAGTGTTAACATTTAATAGTTAAAGTAAGCTTAAATAGACACAGACTGCTTTAATTGCTCGACAAATGATAACCATTTTCTTTTTATGTCCCAAGTCCGAAAGGAAAATCTTTCAGAATCCGGCTTGTCAACATTTATTACGGTTGATTTGGGTAAAGCCTTTATTTTTATTCAGTCTTAGCAAATCGTTTTGAACGAAAGGTTTATACCTACTTTGAAGAGTATTAGCGGTGATCTATGGTTGTGTTGTAACGCGTTATAAAAATACTTTTAACCATAGTCTTTTTTTTAATAGCATCTCGCAGTTGACCTATGAGGTTGATATCTGCTTAACCGGTCTATCCATAGCCTATTTTTGACGTTAGGCCTATAATGCGATCGTTCGCTGATTCAGAGATTTCATCTCATGTACCCTTGTATTGTATTGGGCAGATGTCCGCAACACCACGTCTGAACCTAATGTACCCTTAACAAGTAAGAAGAGAATTTAACCTCTATCTCAACCTTTAAACCTCTGCCTAAACAGGCAAGGTGTTCCTCGTATACTATAATTTTCTATACATATATATGTGTGCTTCATTGGTTAAGGCACGATTGGTGGTGGTTGGCCGTAACTTTAAGGGTACACGACTATGCTGTCGTGAGATTTTACTTTTAAGGTTTATTTTGCAACGGCTATTCGCCCTCCATCGGTGTTTGTAGTATTGCCATAATAAAAACACCGATGGAGGGCGAATAAGTGTGAGTAATCATTACCACGTTCCACCATGGAGATAGCGTTGTTCATTTTGCATACCTGCTTCTTTTACCCTAATTTGAACAATAATGAGTTTAACACTTTCCTTTAAGGTGATAATGATGATCCCTGATTTAGTTAACTACGTAATAAAAATAAAACACCCACCAAGTGCGAGTTGGACTCTCGCACCGTTCCGTATAAACTTGTCACATAAACAGCATTATCTTTTGACTGCGTATACTTAGAAGGTTGTTTTTTCACAGCTCCAAAGGATCACAGACTTGAGTATATAGTTATAATTTCAACTATATACTCTTCGTATTCCCGTGATAAAGGATCTTGAAAGGCAGACAGGGAGACACATGGACAACAAAGTGATACCATAAGGGTTCCGCTCTTTCCTTTTGAGTTATGGAACCCTAGAAAAAAGCTGCTGAGAGTGCTGAAAGGTTGAATTTTCACAAAAACAGTGGAAGCGCAGAGCCAAATTTGCATAAACATGAATAATTTTGTATTCATAACACTAACTTTCTTTTAAGAGCCAACATACTTTTTTATCGCCCAAAATGTTTCTCGAGTTACACTGAAATTAACAGTAGACATAACGTTTTGAATAAAGAAACCGGAAATATTTACAACTGAGTACCTTTTAAAACACAAATTGCAAATGACATGAAATCTTTATTTTCCAGATATAAATCGTTTTTTTTTAAATAAACGTTACTCCACACTAAGATTTCTCCTGTATCGTGGGTGCGGTTACAAACATTTAAACTCACATACACAAACAGAACCGGAACAACTATTTGTAGGCCATACAAATATTTATTTCGAGGATCGAACCCGCGATCCGCAACGCAGCAGTTGATTGCTCAGCCACTGCGTCAACCGTGTCGTCTTTCATAAATAAAACATAAAATAAATTGACATTTACAAACACCCACGCCACATAATGAGGCGAATTAGTTAATCGGCGTGTGATAGGACTGCTTTATATGTACGGGACTGTGGTCCCATTCTTGTACTGCATCCACTAAGGAATTGGCCGATCGAAGTATAGCGGTGCGGGCTGGGTCGAGCAGCACCTGCTAGGAAAGCGAGCAGCCCGCGGCGAACATGGCGCATCAGCGCGGCTGTCAAAACATCGCACGCCACGTGTCATACTATACTCGTGTTATATATACTGTATATGTATATCGCTCAATACAACTTTGATGTAGTTTGTCCACAACTCAATGATAAATAACGGCTAAACCGTTTGGCAAATGCAGGCAACCACTTCCTCCAAGCTAAAAAATAAAACTGGGCAGGCCGCATTTCGCATCAGTAATTCGCCCGGTAGTGGGACACAAACAGCATAAAATACAATAAAAGAACTTTACGCTGGTATTCCACAGTGATGGGCCATTATTCAAAGTTAGGGGTGATGTTGTTTTATACTCTTAAGGTGATTAATTTGAGTAATATGCCTTTAAACTTGTACCAATTTAACATAGAAAAGATGGGGTCCATAAACAGGATTCAATAAACCGGTCGTTATTTCTCTCGCAACCATTGTCTTAACCTGTTCTAAAGTAATATGGCCGGAGACGGATGATTGAATAAACCTTATTTTGAAGATAACAAATATTCTTAAGAAAAAAAAACATAGTATACCCTAATCTAGGGCCCTTTTTTATGTTCTTACACCGCATCAGGACTTTTGCAACTAACTCCTTATACAGTCCTGCCCTGGTTCACTCCATGGTCGGACAAGTGAAATGGGAAGCGGTCACTTCCTTCTGCGAAGCAGTTATGCTGGCAAAGGAGGTGGCCGCACGTTTGAGGGAGAGAACCTCAAAGCAACCCAGCCGCCGCGGGAGAAGCTAAGGGCATCGGGCGCCGCGAGAAGATTCGCGGCCACCGTAGATGCCGTGGACGGTGAGCAATGGGTAGCTCACCGTCCGTCCGTCTAGTGACGACAGGCCGTGTCTACGGTGCGTTAGTTTTCCACGCGCGCCTCAAACAGATGTCAGCAAAGCAAAGGGGCCTGCCAGGGCCACCGTCATGAAATATTTTTTCTTTATTTTAAAACCAAGTCTATAATAGAGAAAAATTGCGTAGTGTTTGTTGAAAAACAGTTTTTGAAATACATTTTGATTAGTGTTGCAACTTATATGACAAGCAAAGATATATCTCTACAATTTAGAACTATTTATTTAGCCTTGGAAACATTCCAATAATTTCGAACACAGTCTGTATTCAAATAAAACTTCGTTATTTTGTTGCCTTAAACGATTTTTTTTCGCAGGTTCTGTACACTCGCATCGCAGTGGGTTTGTGGCAGAGTTCTCATGCGCTGCAGCATTTGGAGCGGGTTCAGTGCTGTGCGACACAATTTCCGAAATCAGCAACTGCACCCTTCGACCCGAACCGGCCATTAGTTGGCTCCAATGACGAAAAGGTTGGTATATCATTCTTCGCATCAACCGTTACCGCGTTTTATTTTTTTTGCGGATGAGAAATCATCAAATAACTTCCCCCTCTCTAGGCGGAGCGTGGGGAATGTCAGATTTGCACTGACTAAAATCCACCCATGTTCCTTCTATTGCCCTTTACGTTTCGGGGGAGCGGCTGGCAGTGGCCCTGGCAGGCCCCTCTCCCTTACTGACATCCCTTTGAGGCGCGCGTAGAACACTAACACTCTTTAAGTATTTTCGGCATCATGTTCTTTGTGAGGCTATGTTGGTGAGGTATTCGGTCCATAAAATAAGTCCGCCAAAAATTACCATACTAAAATGAACTAGTTTATTTATCCGCCACCATTAGCTTCTCAGCTGTGAAATTATTCAGCTCTAGTCTTTTTATTCAAACCATTATTCAGTTAGGCACCAAACAAGTAGACTAAATAATTCGTTTTCTAAGGCTATCCGCCTTTCATTATTCGCCCAACTATGAAATTATTCATGGCGGGCAGTAGGCTCTAGAGTATTCTGAAATTCTAAGCGCTATGCCTGTTAAAAGGTACCTACAACACAAAGGTAACTTAGAAACAAGTTGGGTCGACTTTTGTGCTTTAATTTAAGGATCTCATTAAAAGCCAAAAACAAAAGTACAATCTAAAAGCCGAATAATTCTGTGGTTTGATGTTAAACAGTATTCTCTTTGACACAGGTGTGCCCTTGGCCTCTTTTACATACATTAATGCAATCAATTCATGTCATTAAAAATATTCATGAATGTGGTTGAAAGGATCATTAGTAGTAAGGATATGCATGGAAGTCAAATACCGATAATAACAATGTAAAGTAAAGCATTTCATCTACCTATTTTGTTAACTGGAGAAAATGCTTTTGATCTAAAACCCCTTTGTCAGTTTGGGATCTTATGGATCAAGTTCAGAGATTACTTGTCAGGTATAAAGTTTGTGTGCCGGATGACAAGCAGCTAGAACGTTTGTGTAATCGTCTGGCTGCGAATATATGAGCACAAATTGTGACGCAACGGCTTGCGGCGCTGGGACGTTTAGCAAGTGAATGGGCTTTCGTGAAGCCGCGATAGACCGTCCGCCTTTACAGAGAACGCTCTTTTTTAAACGAAAACTTTGCCAAGAAAATAGGAGTACAGTTTCATAATGTTTCAAAACTTTAATATATGTAGAGCGCTAACCGGAATTATTAACTTGACTAGTTTTTTATGGTTCCGTACCCAAAAGGTAAAACGGGGCCCTATTACTAAGAAAGTGCTGTCCGTCCGTCTGTCACCAGGATGTATCTCATGAGATAGTTAGACGGTTGAAATTTTCACAGATTATGTATTTCTGTTGCTGCTATAACAACAAATACTAAAAAAACAGAATAAAATAAATATTTAACTTTGATTTTATTTTTTTTATTTTGCGGTTTTTTTATACATAGATAAAGGTACGGAACCCTGTCTGCGCGAGTTCAACTCGCACTTGGCCGGTTTATTTAACTTCTTCGTCTGATCATTATTTTTGTAGGTAGTTATAACGCTTCATGTAAGCCGGATGTGTTCACCTAAACATTTTCGTACATGTCATAAATTTTCGGTACTCAAAACTCAACAGAACCAACATACAGATACATCATCTTGTAACCGTACCAAGAATAAAGTAGTGATCACAAGAGCGGAATTCCTCTGGCAAGTGGCACGTCGGCGTCGTAAACTTTTCACTCGGTAAACATTTTCGTCGCAGTCAATGAAAGATGCTACTTGAAGCCTCACGTCTTAAACACTAACTGTTGTCTACATTATAAAGGTACTACATGTGAAGGTGGTTACAGCTTTCCATAAATATTATATTACTAGCTGTTCCCCGCGGTTTCACCCACGCTGCTCAGCACCTGTTGGTCGTAGCGTGATGTTAAATAGCCTATATATAGCCTTCCTCAAGAAATGGACTATCTAACACTAAAAGAATTTTCCAATTCCAACCAGTAGTCCCTGAGATTAGCGCGTTCAAACAAAAAACATACAAACAAACAAACTCTTCAGCTTTATAATATTAGTATAGATAAGAAAAGTACCTACGTGCAACAGTGTTTGTATTTCTTTTTGTGTAGGGCTATGCTTAATGGTTTGCCAGTACTACTACTACTACTGGCAACTAATAAGTTTAGGTACGTAAATTCGTTTGAAATGATAAATGTTTATTACACAAACATTGCTTTAAAGGTTAAAACTAGAAAATATTTTTTTTCTCTATGAGTAGGTAACATATATATCAGAAATCTATCTATATATCCAAGAATATTTCTGAGGTAGGTATGCTTTTTTAACAAATTTTATCAAGCTCAAAAGTTGAGCTTATAAAATTTGTTGAGATTATTGTTATACTGTTATACAGACCTCACTATTAATTTCCGAGGTCTCATGTTATTCTGACGACGATAATATATTCCCAAAAAACTTGTTGGCAACATTTCCGGAAGTCAATATATCAATTAATGTCCTTATTCAAAACATATTACTCCTATATTACGTGGAATATTAAATTGAAATTAATTTATGAGTTTCTCCAATATTAACCTATCGGAGAGAAAATAATCTTTGATATTAAATTATCTGGTATTATAGGGAAAATTAAATAAATGTCTACTCGTACGCCATCGTTCCTTTAGTGGATTACAAAATTTATTGAAAATTGTTTTAACAGCAGCTGTTGACATATTATGATCGTATGAATTTTAAGTTAGAATGTTTTAAGGTATATTCGTTGAGTCTATAATTATTTTTTACTAGCTAGCGCCCGCGGCTCCGCCAACGTGATGATCGAAAAAAAGTATCCTATGTGTTATTTCAGACCATAAACTACCTATGTGCCAAATTTTATCAAGATCCGTTTAGCCGTTTTGATGTGAAAGAGTAACAAACATCCATACATACATCCATCCATCCTCACAAACATTCGCATTTATTATATTAGTAGGGTAGTTCAACATTAGTAGGATTATAATACACAATGTAACTTTTGTGAGACAAATAAACTTTTTTCATTTTTTTTTTCATAATATTAATAGGATATACTCAACGAAGATATACCTTAAAATGCATATCTCTATACATATACCAACATGGAAAACACCGTAGGGTCAGAAAAGATTTGATGAATTTCCATCCAAAAAAGGGTAACAAGTAACCTGTACGACTGTACGTATCACCTGTCATCGTAGAAAAAAGTAACAAGTTTGGTACAATATGGTAAAAATCGTCGATCACAATAAGTTATTTAGGTCATACGCGCATATTTAGAGGATGTTGTTAGCTGAATAGCTTCTGTTCCGTCATTCATATATATTCTTTTTAATACAGAAAGTGGTGACAATGTGCAGCAGCAGCCAGGCTGGTAAGACGAGCACGTCGAAGGCAGCGCGCGAGACGCGCAGCTGTCACCACCTTAGCCACCTGTCGCGCAACGTGCTACGCGCGCGCCGCGGCGTCGTGCGCATGCTCATCGTCGTCGTGCTCACCTTCGCCATCTGCAACCTGCCCTTCCACGCACGCAAGATGTGGCAGTACTGGTCCAGCGGCTACGAGGGCCCCAGCGACTTCAGTACTCTGCTCACCCCCCTCACTTTCCTCATCACATACTTCAACTCCGGTATAAACCCACTCTTATACGCTTTCTTATCCAAAAACTTTAGGAAAGGTATGAAAGAGCTTATATTCTGCAACTGCCACGGAAAGAGAAAAAGCGAAAACTTGATTCTTTTAAACCCGGTGGGTGGCGTCGGGCTGCGCAGGAGTTCGACGCGCTCCACCCGCGCCAACTGCAGCACGGTCACCATTGCACCCAACGGGGAGTCATGAGACATGCGGCGGCGGCGCTTCCTGTACAAGGTGGAAAACATTGATATTTCCTGATTGACGGAGAGCACCGACGAAGTGACGGACAGCAGCGGCCTCTATACTGTTTCCACCGTATCCAGGCGTGACCTATACGACTGAGTCACGTGTGAAGCAAGCGCGTTCGTTTACAAACTTTAAAGAGTTCGGAGTAACTTTGCTGATTAGCACTTTGATGCTAACAGAGTGAGTGTGAGTGATTGTGAACTTAGTGATCTCGCGAGCTTAAAGAGTTAGAATATGTTTGTTATTAGATGGATTAACTGAGGCTAGTGAGTTAAGACCAAACGTAACATATCCTTCTGTTATCCTTTAGTTAATCCTACTTGAACATAAATTATGACTTTATTTGTTATATCTAATTTAATTCACTGTTTTAAAATAAGTATATGTGTAATTTAAATGGCTGTAAAAAGTGTAAATATGTTGTTAAAATTCATAACATTTACATGAAAAGGGAATATTTATGCGTGGGTTGGGTTGGGTAGATTGGTATACTTGTAAATGAATTAGATTTTATGTTATATATGTACAAGTATATACATTGTGCTAAACATTTACATTACAGTAAAAATCGCTGAAATTAGATCACAAAGATTCAAGATGGAGCTACAAAACGCCGACATCTTGGCCTGAGAAATTGAAATGCAATATTTATGTTCAATACCGAAATACCGCTTACCGTGTTATCGCAAGTAGCAGAGCCGGCTACGATTTAACAACTAGGTCGAAAGTCTAGAGGAGTGATAGCTGACAATATTATAATAACAATTTCAAATTTACGAATTAAATTATAAATGTAAATTATCTACTGAAGATTTAATATCACTACGACGCGGACGTAAATAGATAAATTATAGAACTAAGCATACATTTCAGTTCTTAAATGTTTATCGTGTAAATAGTTAACATATCTTAACATTTTGATACGTAATTTAGAGCCTAATACTGTCGAGTTAAATATTATTCGTAATAGTTCCGCCTATAATAGCTGAAATATAGCAAAAAAAGTGGCCAAATAACCATAAATTATTTTAAAACATAAAGTAATAATAGCTAAAAATATTACTTTTGCGAACATAAGTTTATATTAAATTCGATGTGTATATTTTCGTAAAGTTTATTACACTTATCAAATACCGGTACTTTCCATTACTTACTGTAAATAACTGTATAGAAATTTTAAAATATTGTTGTCAAATAAAGTTAGTTAATATTCAATATTTACGCAGTGTTTGTTTTAGTGACAAGGAAAACTCTTGAGTAAAAGACGTTTTGTGTTACTTGATCTTTTTAAATGGAAGCTTATAAGACAAAGACATACCAAAACGACAAAATTCGTGAGAAATACGTTATTTTAAAACAACAAAATCCAAAATATAACTTACATACATGTTATAAATTAGCTATCTATTAAAAAAAAGTACATCCTAAGTCAACGATATGAATCCTCAATATTTTGCCGTGTAGTTTTTTTGTCGTTTGTACGTCATTAAAAATATTCTAAAAACAAATGTAACTATCACATGAGAGCTTTTCTAGTCACTATATAAAAGTCATGTCTAAAGTTATTTCTGCGCTGTTCTCGTTGTCTTCATGTAATAATAAAATTAATGTAAATGTACATAATTATTACTGTTAAAGTAGAGGAGGCAGGGGACAGTTGGAACATTTGGATGCGGATGCTCGTAGCAAGCTCGTTCCGAAACCGAGCTCTTGACGATAAAATGACTTTATTTACCCTCAAATGGGTACAACTTCAGCTTTTACTACTATAGTTAGAAGCGTTAGGCAGAAACGAATAGGCTTCTAGGCAAGCGTGTTCTACTTTAAATGTCACTGTCGTTTGCTACCAAGCAAGATTGTAACCTAAGGCGATCTAAATAAAAAAACTTTAAGACGAGCGCTATCTGAGTAAAGCCCTCCATAAAACAACTAGAGAGAGATAACTTTGTTTTACTGAAATTCAACAAATTTTAGTCTTTACTAAAAACTAGGGCATAACTATTCACTTCTCGTATTCAACTTACGATTTATGGTTGGTAATGGAATCTACTCAACCATGCTACGGCAGCGCAAGTTTCGGAGTCCACAAGCGTAACGCTGATAAATGCGTTGAGATACACGATACCCAAGCCTGTCCATTCAAACCCTGCGAAGCCCTGTCACTACGAGAATTATTTATTGGTATTGTTTCAAACATGATGCAACTGACCCCAGTCTACTCTGTCGGTTGTTATTACTTTTACCTATTAACCCGAGCTTGATAATAAATATTCTATTACCGACTATGAACAGACTTGTGTATTATTAACCTATTCTAGGTAATTTGCATTGTAATTAACTGTCAAAGTTTCGTAATATGAAAGGCGATAAATGTTACAAAATCGCCTGCGTAACGGGCAATATTACCACAATAATATTGCACAAGTTTGACTTAAACTATGAAAACCTGATTATTGTATGTTTCATCTACAGGACAAACAGCTACCATTTATTTCACGTTCCTATTACCAAAAGTGGTAATTACAGTACAGTAATTACTGAAGCGGTATCACATTAATTTCAGTATACCTAATATCTGATTGTTCAAATGTTAAGGAAAATGCATTTTTCAGTGTTAACTATGAAATAAGATGTATTATTGATGTATAATTTTATCATAAAATATAATTAAAAATCTTATAAATAAATAATTAGTTTGATTATTTCATAAAACAATATTGATTTGATTTATGTTTAACGACACAAAAGTTTGAAAAGACGATTTACATAATCTTCAAAACGGTTCACTAATCAGTACCACAGTTGGGAACGAATTTTTCGGACTGACGAAGCTTTTATGAAAAAAAACTTGAGAGCATTAAAGTTGTTGACGACACGATTGGCACAGTGACTGAGCGATCAACTGCTGCGTTGCGCGGGTTCGATTCTGTAAATATTTGTATGGCCAACAGATAGTTCTTCCGGGTCTGGCTGTTTGTGTATGTGAGTTTAATGTTTGTAAACGCACCCACGATACAGGAGAAAAACCTTGTGTGTGGGTAACGTTTTTGTATAAAAAAAAAAATAGTAATAAATTACGAAACAAATCCCAATGTCCTTTGTTTGGCTCCAATATAAATAGTATTGGAAAAGCAATCAAACAGTGTCTCCATCATTATCCATCTTTGTCGCATTTAACTTACTAACTTCTGGGAATGCTTTGAAACACCTTGTTATCAGTTTGTGAGAATTTCGGTTTCACAAATCGCACACATACAGCGCACATTTTTAAGTTATCCCAGTTTAGATCGCGGCGTGCGAAATTTTATTCAAATTCTACGATCTTATTAAATGTAAACTATTATTATACAGAGGAAAGATTTATATGTTTGTAAGCATTCAAAAGTTTTGTTCACAGTTAGAATGTATGACCTAATCACTGAGTAAAATAGGCTACACAATATCACGCTACGTTCGAGTTCTTACCCATAGAACTAAGTCGTGAGTAAACCCGCTGGGCATAGCAAGTCTTAATTATGTAAATGTAGGTACCTAGATATACACAAGACAATATTATCCACCTAAATAATTATACTAGATAAAGGTATCTTCTTCGTTCTATCTTTTACCCGACTATAGCGAAGCCTGAAACGCCAAACTTTGGTTGGGTTTCAACTTATTAGCCGACTTTCAAAAGGAGAAGGTTATCAATTCGTCTGTTTTTTAAACGACATTCAAAGTTTAGAAGCTGAGTAGTATTTCGCGATGATCCTGTCCTGTGTGAGATAAAGGGTGACTTATGAAGCTAGTTGTTTCACACTATTCTAAAAATATGTTCAAATACATTTTCGATTGTGATTTAAATTTTAAGTTCCAAATATAAGTTCTTTTTGATGTGAAACATCTATAGTCGCACGTACAATCTATATGATTTTTATTCACCACACGAGGGTCAGGTTAAGCAACCCTTGCCGAGGTTTGTAAATGGACGGGTTACCACAGGTGGCCAGGTTAAGCAACCCTAGCCGAGGTTTGGAAATGGATGGGTTAGCACAGGGGCCAGGTTAAGCAACCCTCACCAAGGTTTGGAAATGGATGGGTTCCCAAGGGGGCCAGGTTAAGCAACCCTTGCCAAGGTTTGGAAATGGATGGGTTACCACAGGGGGCCAGGTTAAGCAACCCTTGCCAAGGTTTGGAAAAGGATGGGTTACCACACGGGGCCAGTAATAGAGTTTTATTCAAAGTGCCTTCGATCCTCGAATTCATAAACGATGATGAAAACGATGTCCTTTTGCTAAGTCCACAACGAAATAGAATAACGACGTTTTCAATGACATAATTTAGTTCCTATCACAATCTGTTCTTCTCTGCATATTACTTTTTACAAAATAATGTCGATGTTTCACATCTGGCAGGCGTCCCGTGACGGCTCACATTTTTTTTCTAATAAAAAATTATTAAATAATTTCTCCCGTTCTTGGCAGAACAGGAATGACAGACTTGGACTGACTAAACCCTTCCTATTTCTCCTTTTACCCTTTGTGTTTTGGGGCCACGGTATCTTTATTTAACAATCCACAGAACTGGCAAACAGTGGCTGGCGGGTCTCTTTGCTTGGCGGGCATTACTTTAAAGCGTGCGTGGAACACGTTGTGGACGAAGACGAATCCGAAGACGGACGGACGGTAAGCCGCCCATTGCTCACTGTCCGGCCACCTCCATCGCTAACATAACCGCTTCGCAGGCGGTGACCGCTTCCCATTCCCTATAGCTCCGGATCATACACCACCGCCGAACGCTTCTAGAAGGACACACGGGGCTCCACCGTGTCTGGGGGATCGTCACAGTGGGATTGCCCTGGCGTTTCCTCTTGCCCGATTATGTGCAGGAACCCCCTGAAACTGTTTTGTCCGGTGAGAACCCGTGGGGCGTCTCGAAATACTCTCCAAAGAGGGGATTTATCACCACAATTGAAGTGTGCCCTAAGTTTTAAGTCTACAATCCTTATTCCTTACTAATATTATAAAAGCGAAAGTGAGTTTGTTTGTTACCTCTTCACGCTTTAATAGATACACCGATTTTGGTACAGAGATAGTTGGGAACCAGGAGACGGGCATAGGCAATTTTTTTTAAAGTGGGATGTGAGGGAGAAAGAGGGAAGAAAAGGGAAAACTTAGCGGTGCTATTACAAATCAATAAGGCGCAAGGGGAACTGTTTTACCCCGAATTTAACGCGAGCGAAGCCACTGGCAAAAGCAAGTATACTTATAAAGAAAAGTACTGAATCGTTTATGGTCATTATTTTCTCTAATCACTGATTCAAATGCTGCAAAAGTAAACTTTAACTTAAAGTGTTTTGAGTAATAAATTGAATCAGTATTTGCTTTCAGTTGTGCATTAAATATCGCCTTGATTTATTTTGTGTCTTTAGTTTAATTAAATATGTTTCAGACGAATACATAAGCATTTGAGACAAAAAAAAAAGAAATTGCTAAAAGGTTGAAAGAATTCAAGACCCTATCAACCTTCATTTATTAGAAAGGTTAACATTATCTGCGTTTCTACCATCGTCTGCTTACAACAAATTACGTAAATAGTCGTCGTATTAATAAGTGCTATCCACAAAATGGCCCCCCAATGCACTATTAGAGAAGTCAAGCAATTACCCTGAATGTCATTTGCTTTGCAGTTATATCTACCGTTAGTTCCGGAAGTGTGAGATTAGTTACACACAAAGTATTCACGAAGGTGCAAGTTTATACGAGTACGTGTGGCCATCTTCACTTCCTTAATAGTGTGTAGTTTAAAACGAGTTTGTTTGTCACATCTTAACGGCTATGCGGAGTTTGCGGAGTTCGATGTTTGGTCTTTCTTTATAGTGTGGTTAGGTTAAACTGGCGTCAGATTTTTTTTGGAGCCTTTGGGCCTCTAATTTGGCAAAAGTTTATGAGATATTTACGAGAAATATGTCTCAGATATGTTGGTCTAGCGGTTTAGGCCTAGCTAGGGTTTGAACTCGAGAACTTTGACTTGGCAATCCGACGGCCACACACGACTAACGCTGCTGTAGAGAAAATATGAAAATTTGGTACTCGAATATAACATGATCTGGGATGGATCA
Organism: Ochropleura leucogaster; assembly: GCA_958449745.1. Classification (NCBI taxonomy): domain Eukaryota; kingdom Metazoa; phylum Arthropoda; class Insecta; order Lepidoptera; family Noctuidae; genus Ochropleura; species Ochropleura leucogaster. Next base: position 10,174,576 of record OY288208.1, read on the forward strand.
AACGTAAAATGTTTTTTTTTTCGACTTTTACGCGGTTGTATATAATAATAATAATAGCCTATAACTGTCATACATTTGGGCAAAGGAAGGTCTTTGCCTAGCAGTGGGTCAGTAAGAAAAGTCTTATTCAGAGAAGGCACGAGCATTGATCACCACGTTTGCACAATACGGATTGTCATTTCAGACTTATTAATAACAAGCTTAAATTCGGGGTAAAACAATTCCTCTTTCCTGATTTGCCGGCTATTTGTAGTTTTTGCTCTAGCGGCTGATTTGTTGTAATAGCAAAGCAAAGTTTTCCCTTGTTTTCCCTCTTTCTCCCTAATTCTTACATTAAAAAAAATATAAAAAAAATAACCCTATATCCGTCTCCAGGGTCTCAACTATCTCTGTACCAAAATTCATCAACATCGGTTTAGCCATGTAGGCGTAAAGACATAACAAACAAACAAACTCACTTTCGTTTTTATTATATTAGTAAGGATATTAAGTTTAGGTTTCCTCACGATGTTTTTCTTCACCGATGTCTATGATGTTTCAGATAAACTATAAAAAGAACATAATTTAAATATCATACTTTAATTGAAAAAGTAACATTGGTAATTGCACAGATTTGAACCCACAACCTTATGCATGAGAAGTGAGGCGCTTAACCTCTGGGAAATCACGCGGTTGAATGCATTATACACAAATAATAATTATTTTAATACTTCGTTTGTTAGTTGAATATTTTGTTTACTTGAGTCTATATGAAGTAAGATATATGCATGTACAGTTGTACATATATACGTATACATATTTACACGAAGCAAAGGAAACAAGTAACCAAGCTCGCCAGATACAGTTGAATATTAATTTTCTTAGTAACCGGTGGACGCTTTTAACACAAATTTGATTTATTTGATGGATTGTTTGTTTTCTATCAAATAAATATCACTCTACTCGAAAATAATTATAGATTTTAAAGATAATTACAACTGGATCTGAGATTTCTCTGAACTGGTTAATAATCTGCTGACTGTACATACAGTCAAGGTGTTAACAAACTCTTCACGAAGCCTTCAAACAACTATTCTGTACATCAAACTGTTACAGAGCGGGTATTCCACCTCCTCTGTTGCCTCAACCTCTTTCCTTCTGGGTCAAAATCGTTTTTTTTTTCATATTTCGAATTTTATTCTGTCATTTGCGTCATCTTCAAGTCTTTTTTGGTTAGTACAATTTTATCGCAGCTAGCAGCTGCACCTGTTCTAAAATATTTTATTTTCAAAAGCTGTTACTTTAATAAACTAAACTTAGTTATATATTGTGTTATGTGCTTCTTTCAACTCGAGTGAAGTTCTAAAATATAATTGTAATACATAAAATAATATCTACCCTGTTAAAAGGTCCACCCTTTGGGCTATACAATAAACCAAATAACAAACCTGTCGTGGCTCATTTATTATTATCTGTCCCATAACTCCCTACATTATTTTTATTGCGGCATCAAACCTGATTAACTTTTCGCAAACATACTTAAAGCCTCTGGGAACAGATTTGTTTTGAGGATGACATATCGCGTTCTGCTGTCGCACTTAATGTAACGAATTTTGTGCCGACGGAAGCATTAAATAGTAAGGGGGTCATAAGAGGGCACGCCACAATAGTGGCGATAAGTCCTCTCTTTGAGGAGTGGCTGGAGAGGCGTCATGGCGTCCTCACCTACCGCCTGACGCAGGTCCTCACCGGACACGGAAGTTTCGGGAGGTTCCTGCACATAATCGGGTGGGAGGAAACGCCCGGGTGTCACCATTGTGACGATCGCCCGGACACGGTGGAGCACACAGTGGCGGTCTGCCCAGCTTAGGCGGAGCACCGCCGTGCCCTCGTGGAGGCGATCTCTCGCGTCCGGCACTGGTTCAGGCCATGATCCGGAGCGAGAGGGAATGGGAAGCGGTCACCTCCTTCTGCGAAGCAGTAATGCTAGTGAAGGAGGAGGCCGGGCGTTTGAGGGAGAGAACTTCAAACCAACCCAGCCGCCGTGGGAGACGCGCCGGGCGCCGCGAAACGACCCCCGGCCACCGTAGATGCGGGCCTGTGGACGGTGAGCAATGGGTAGCTCCCCGTCCGTCCGTTGATTGACGACAGGCCGTTTTGACGGCGCGTTCGTGTTTCACGCGCGCCTCAAAGAGATGTCAGCAAAGCAGAAGGGCTTGCCAGAGCCTCCGCCTGCCGGGGTTGCGGGTTGTTCGAAAGAGATACCGCGGCCACGGAACGTAAAGAGAAATAGAAGGAACATGGGTGGGTTTAGTCAGTACAGGTCTGATATGCCCGCCCAATCCGCCCAGAGCGGGGGAAATCATTTGATGATTTCCCACAAGAAAAAAATTAAAATAAAAACGGGTCATAAGGAGATATCAAATAAAAAAATATTAACTGCCTAGCCTTTTCCCCACTATGTCTGGGTTGGCTTCCAATCTATCCAGATACAGCTCAATACCAGTGTTTTACATGAAGCGACTGCCTATCTGACTTTCACAACCCAGTTAGCAAAGGGTTATACGATACCCCTTGGTAAGACTGGTTGACAGACTTCCGGGACACTGAGGAACGTCTGTCAAAGATCTACTAATGACAGCTGGGACCAACGGCTACGTGTTATCCGAGGCAAGAAGGATACTCGGTTTGTAACGGGTGGTCACCCATCCACAGACCAACAACAAGGGCTCCGTACGAACGTGCGATATAAACGGCGATATTTTTTGACTGTGTAGGCTTAGAGGGTTGATTTTCACACACACATAAAGGACAATACTTGAGTATAATATTATGGTTTAAATTTAAACTCGATACCTCCAGTCGTTCTCGAGATAATTGGTATTGACAGACGATGAGGCAGGAGGACAATAACTGACCCTTTAGGGATTCCGTTTTTTTCCTTTTGAAGTACGGAACCCTAAAAATATGTTGTTATTAATAAAAAAAAACTTGGAAGTTTGACCGAACAATATCGTAACTACTTCGAAGAATCTCAGGTATGTTCCAGAAAAAAACAAAATAATGACAGGGCCTTTCGGCTTTTATACCTTAGCAAATTTGACACGTGTAGCGACTTTGTGATTTTTTTTGGATGCCAAATGAAGTAATTCCTGCCGCTCTAGGTAGAACAGAAGGGAGTATCAAACTTGTACCACAATAAATATATGGACAGTACGGAAACTACGTACCTACCTACTTACGTTCGAAACGGCACACTCACACAAACACGCGAATCTAAGCGGACATCGCGGTGCTATCAATCGATTGAGTCAATGAGTGGTTGCGTTTATCTCCACGAAATGCATGAATTAGACTCGGTTTTATAGTACCTTGTCCTTGTTTCCCAATAGTTTATTTGAAGAAACTATTCATTAGAATGAAATTTATTATTCTATAAAATTTAAAAATAAAGCATTCCGATCATGTCGTAGGAGACGAAAGTATTTTTCCGTTAATAATTTGTTACTGTGTAATATAATGATATTTTTTAATGCAGTGATTTTTTAGTTACCGTCACACGCATTTTCGGGTTAAAACCCAGTAGGTACTATGCGTTTCAACTTACAAAAGGATGACCTTGACCCTATATTAGAATTCTTTCATGGCTCATGCACGCTTTTTTAATACCTACACGCTCATAAATAAACAATAATTATATGAAAATAACATGAACAAGATAAATATTATTGATTATATTAAAAAGTAATTCGCACAAAATATATTTTTGTTAAACTTAATTGTCATCACGCGCGCCCTTTCGATAAGGACCAGGCGTCTTTCCACGACTCACGCCTAAACTTGTAAAAGGTTACGCCATATTGACAAAGCTCACAAGCTGTTGTGTATTAATATTAAACTGTTCCATGTTGTAAACAATTTTTTTTACTGGTATTAACCGAAGCCATTATGTACCTATTTAAATTTTATTTGTAAACTAGTTATTTTGACTTGATTGTTTGATCGCTACACAACACAGAATCACATGTTTTAATAATACAGTTCAGTTTCGAAAACATTTGTAGTGACAACTCTAAAGCTGCAGTGGTGCATAATTATGTAAGTATTTATTTTAAAAAATAGGCCTAGTTTCCACACTGTACATATTTAGACTGTGCTTGTACAGACTAAAACCCATCCATGTTCCTTCTTTTGCCGTTTATTTTCGAGGCCACGGTATCTCTTTCGAACAAACCGTAACCCCGGCAGGATTTGCAATCCCTCAAAATACAAATTAATACAAAGCTGAAACAACGTAGGTGTTTTTGACGGTTGAATAATATTACAATAACAATGGTCTACTTAATTATGGTTTCATCGGTCTTTGTTTAACTAATATAATTGAGGCCATGTTGATCGTAGTTGTAGAAGCGAGGTATAGAACATAAACAAGATCATGTTTTTAATTAAAGGAATTATATAGCTTTGTTTTTTAATTCGGGCAATATTTTTTTTCGCAGCGATTTGGTTTACTTTCGTCGAATAATTTTGGCTTTAACGAAGCGTTCAACAATTCCTTTTTTCAAATAGACGCCATAAAATTCGTTAAACAGCCCTTCATTAATACTTAATTGGTATTTATTAGATTTTCGAAAAGCGATATTTCTGTCTATACACCGGAATTACATTTAATTTGCAACAATTAGTTTTATATGTAATTGAATTTTCTATAGAATTAACATAAAGAGAATATACGACACGGTTGGCGCAGTAACTGAGCGATCGACTGACGCGCTGCGTGTCGTGGGTTCGATCCCCGCATGGAACAAATATTTGTATAGCCTACAGATAACTGTTCCGGGTCTGGCTGTTTGTGAACCACGACAGGAGAAATCCTAGTGTGGAGCAACGTTTTAAAAAAAAATACACATTATCTTTGAGAACGGTTTTTCAAGCAAAAATGTGGAAGGTCATGTCCATTTCATTGCTTTGTCCTGTACAAATAGTTTAATTGTGACTGAAAAACGTTATTTGATTCACATGGGCACTTGACAGTGCAGTTCTGGGCCCCATAACACCCTCGACTACGCATGTCTCATATAAAATTCGGCGGAATTCATACCTCAGCCGGATATGAATTCCGAATAGGCTGTAATGACAAAGTTTACCCTCTTGAATCAAACTGTGCTATGCTCCGTAATTTTACTCGCTGTTTTCTTTTTCTTCCTTTTATTCAGCTTTTTTGGGTCGTAGTGTGTGTTAAATAGCCTTCCTTGAGAATGGGGATTTTAAAAGCAATTATGTTTTTTTATAACTGACTAATCACACAATCTGGATATGACTGCGTTAAAACAAACTACATAGTAGACAGTAGTAATAAAGAAACCAGTGCATTGTATAAAACTAACTGTAGTGTATGTAGATATACGTATGGTTTGTCTCGAGCGTATACGTCACAAGGCGCGGGCCGAGTGGGGGGCAGTCGTTGTCCGATAGTCAACCCGTAAGCACGTGGTGGTGCGTTGCCGAGCCAAACACCAGGTTATAGAGTAGCCACTACATTTGGCGACGAGGATAAATCAATAAAACGTAAAAAGAAAAAAAAATAGACAGTGGTGCCTGCAGTGAAATAAAACTTAGTATGGTGTAATGAAGAAATATTGGAAAGTGCGCTTACACAACACTTTTAGCTTAGTCTCTTATACATTTGCCAAAATAACTAAATACCTTATATACCTTAAATTATCATATTTTAGACGATTAAGTTATTTGAATTACTAAACAGCCGTTATGATTCGAATATTCGAAAGAGTTTCATAAGTAACGGAGGCGATAACATAGCCTTATAAAATAACTCACTTGTTTACGCTAAGATGTGCTATGCTATGAATGACTCATTACATTGGAACGGTTAACTTGATTATTTTATTAGTAATTAGTAACTATTGCTAAAGTCACCATTATTGAGGTTTATTGTTTTCTTTAAAAAAAAATACATAAGAAGTGATCAGTGGATTTAACAACAATATGGATTTTATAACGTCACGCCTCCTGATCCTCGAAGGGTTAGGCAGAGGTGTAGCTAACAGGTAACTTTTTACATTTCGCCGGCTACGTTAAGTCGGAAGATGGGTGATTCTGTTATTTTGACAAAACATCTATCTTATATTTCTCGAAGAGAAAGGCAGTAGTGTTTGATTGGTGGTTATTTTGAATAAATTTCAAACACAATCAAGCAAGTAAGCTGGCTTAGTGCCTGGTCATTTAATTGACACAAAAAAAAAATAATAATAACAAAGTTATTTTACATTTTCGTAAAGCAGTATACTTATACATGAATACTGATCATTTAATTGATATCTAAATTGTAATGAGAAGGAAGCAGCATAGCTGGTCATTTAATTGACAACGTTTGATATTATTCAGAGGAATTAGATCCTCAACAGCATTATTGGTCATTAAATTGACATGATAAAAGAGCAGATGTTTCTGATCATTAAATTGATATTGAACTTTTTGGTTTGGTTCCACATATAATGTTAACATGTCCCAACTGACGCTTGAGAAGTTCGACAGCGAAGGAGAACCTTCTTCGGATGGAGCCAGATGGGAACGTTCGAAACTAGCACTCGGTATTTATCTTGATGCTTCTGTTTGATTGATAAGTGCGAGAAGAAAAGGGCAAGCTTACTGCTGTTTGTTTTCTATCTATTTGTTGCTCGTATTTACTCAATGACTGTGTGCCAGTATTATTCCATAATTATGGCTGGTTTAGCTTATATACAAAAAGTCTGTGGGATGCATTCACCTCAGCTACACAGTGCGCTGTGAAAGGTACTCTAGTCAGGTTTATATAGAACTTGTATGTCTGTAGTTTCTATATGAATAGTGGTAGTCATCAAGTTTGTATTATCAATAAGAGTTAAACTAGAGTGTCCTTAAAGTTTTTGTCCATTCCTCTTTATAGAGAACTACGCCTTGGAATGTTTTTAAATTTCAGTGATTGTGGTGGTAAAATTAAATAATACCAACAAATTACTATTCCAATGATAGAAAGAGTCTCTCATACATGAAAGGAGGAGGGAAATAAGCACTTAAATAAGAAAGATAATATCTAAATACTGTTTAATAATTAATAATAGGAATAAGTTGGATTTAGTGAAGAATCCTGTTAATTAACAAATAAATTCATTCACAGGATACTCAGTTGCAAGAAGGTACTAACTTTAATGTGGAACTAATGTATACATATGTAATACGTATACTATATTAATATTATGGGATTTATAAAAGGTCAATAATTAGCTAAACTTTACAAATACATGTAACAACAACACACCTTAATGTATGTTGTTTATATTAAGTTTATCTAGAATGGTGATGGCCTAGTCCGACCTAGGTCGTGGGTTCGAAACCAGGCTGGCTTTATGTGTTGTCACTCATCACCAATGCTCTTTAAATGGTGAAGGAAAACATCGCGAGGAAACCGGCATGTCCTAAAACAAATACTACAAAGGCATGCGACATTTACCATACACTGTTTTAGTATGGTAGATTACGAGCATCATAAATTGGACGCAATGGCTATCTATTAAATTGGACTCATTGGCTATCTATTAAATTGGATTCGTTGGCTCTCCATTAAATTGGACGCATTGTGGCTATCCATTAAATTGGACGCATTAGCTATCCATTAAATTGGACGCATTGGCTATCCATTAAATTGGATCCATTGGTTATCCATGAAATTGGACGCATTGGCTATCCATTAAATTGGACGCATTGGCTATCCATTAAATTGGATCCATTGTTTATCCATTAAATTGGACGCATTGGCTATCCATTAAATTGGACGCATTGGCTTTCCATTAAATTGGATCATTTGGTTATCCATTAAATTGGACGCATTGGCTATCCATTAAATTGGACGAATTGGCTTTCCATTAAATTGGATCCATTGGTTATCCATTAAATTGGACGCATTGTCTATCCATTAAATTGGACTCGTTGACTATCCATTAAATTGGACCCATGGTTATCCATTTGCGCATCTTGTGGCTCGGAAGTGCGAACTTTACAAATTTAAAATAGTAATACCAACAAGTACAACAAACAAGTAACATACAAATATATCAACAAACAGGGTTTGACGTAACGTAAACGTATACGAGAGCTCCTGGATACATGAAAAGTGTATAAAGTATTGAATTAAAATTACTCGACATCAAATTGTCTCATTTCAGGGTTATACTACCACCGTATACATTTGATTTCAAACAATAAAAAAGTAATATAGATAACTTCCAAATTAAAAAGGAAAAAGAAGGAGAAAAAGCAAAAGGAGATTGTGTATAACTCCCAGAAGTAAGAGTTAAGATGTTTCAGGAAGTCAACGGATTCGAAGTTGCTATTTAGCGACTTGCTTAACATTCTAACTAATAAAAATAAAACACATGGAATACGTAATTCTCGACTCACTGAGCAAATGAACGACATAATTTTTGGTTAAATTTTGTGATCATAAATCCAAAGAAAGACTTGAACAACCAGATGATTATGTAAATCAGAATGTGGAATGTTCATTATTTGAATTAAGGAAATAGATTATGTTCATGTGGACGTAGTTAATTTGGACAGGGCTTTGATTGAAGCCAATACATTGAAAGCAATATGTAGTATTAACTACCCATAAAAATAAGGTGCCTTTGTGCACAAGGAAATAACGAAAATAGATAAAGTTATTGTTGCATATAAAAATACAAGTAACATACGGGGAAGACTGGAGAAGAATCCAGATAGCTAAAAATAATTAGAGAAGTGGACTGGATGTTGGAGTCTTGCACACAAACCTCAGGCTTTGTGCCTCTTAAGGAAAAAGTGTCACAACTACATTTAAAATGAGATCGGGCATTACTAGGGTTGTTAAAGGAGATTTGCTGTCCAAAGAAATAATGGCAGCCAAATGTTGGAAGCCGCTCGGATCGATCTCTGGGTTGGGCCGCGCTTGCCTGGGCTGGTCTGTGGATGGGTGACCGCTCGATATATGTACCGCGAGTTTGCTTCGGAAGGTATGTTTAGTTGTGGTCCCGACATGGGTGTCGTATTGCCCAGTACTTTTGAGTTGTGAAGGCGCTCCGTGTGAGATGCTGGGGTTTGGTTGCCATCCGGTGATTTTAAGCCGGCAGATAATGAAATCATTTGCTACCGAAGATTTTGTTAATTAAAATAAATTCATAGTGACGAAATCTATTAGATATGGATTGACGTACACGAAGTAATAATAATAAGAAAAAAGTAGTACAAAGTATTGATAGAAGATAACATGTGATGTTATAGGAGTAAAATGGTCATGGTTATTGATTTAGGTTATAATTTAAATTAGGTAATTTAAATTATAACTAATTATAATTTATTCTTATTTGACAGAGCTCGGAACTATCTGAAAACTAATAAAGCAAGATGTTGCAAAACAAAAGAACAAAATAAAACATTTTTGGGTTTTAGGTTTTGATACTTCTGCCACAAAATTGTAAAACGTAACCTACCTAACCTGCTCAGTGACATTATCTGTCAACTCGAAAACTTAGATCTATTTTATATCAAAGTTATCTATACTTAAGTATAAACTATCATATAGAACACTAAGAACATTGCATTGGCACTTGCTGATTCTTTAATTGATTATGGCCTAAGTAGCTACCGGCTCACATACCACACGTACGTCGAGCATTTTTACAAAATACAGTTACGCATTCTAAAAACTATTGTACCCAGGAAAATAAAAAAAAGAATTCCAAGATAATGACGCGGGTTTATTCAAACACTGTCAAATTGTAAACGTCTTTGATAAGGTACGGATACGTGTTTTAAATGAAAATTATGACTATCTAATTAACATATATAAAAATGAAAGGCCGAAGTCGTTGCGTAATCTGTCATACCTACCCACATTTAAGACATCTAAATCAAATAACATCTATAGGACAAGGACCTGGGAATGCATGTGACCATCGATTATGAATGACTTACCTCCGGAAATTCGCAAAGTATTAAATGTTAAGAATTGTTCGAAGATACTAAAAAGATACTTGTTAAATTGTTATTAAGTGTATTTTCCATGTAAGTATATGGATGTTTGTTTTTAATGTGATGGCACCGAGTTGCCGTGTCAGGCATACCGCTGCTAAACCCGCGATGGTTTGGGGTGGTATGATGTTGTTTTTTTTAGAAGTAAGAGGCAAAGAAAAGAAACATTTATGTAAAGAATATTCAGATTGGAAATGGAAGAAGTGACTTGTTATCAGGAGATAAAGACAAGTATTAAGAAGAAACGTAATAGAAAGAAAATGGAAGGTCAATGGAAAGTGTAAAAGAAAGAAACTGAGAAATTTTATCCATAAGTTGCACCTCCGCCAAATAATAAAGACTGATTAAATAAATATTTTGGTGAGGATGGAAGGTGGTAAATGATTGAAACATTTATACTTATCAAAATAATTAGTTATGATTTGCAAATTATATAGTCATTGCTTAAGTTGATCAAAAATAGTACAATCTATATCAAACCGACTGTTGGTATCTTTAGAAACAATTTATCATACAAAACATAAGTATATTATTTATACGTCAAGATCTATATAATTCAATACAGGTAGTATTCTTATTTAAATTAAATAAAGGAAAATAAGGAAGGGATGTAGTGTATGTAGATATACGTATGGTTTGTCTCGAGCGTATACGTCACAAGGCGCGGGCCGAGTGGGGGGCAGTCGTTGTCCGATAGTCAACCCGTAAGCACGTGGTGGTGCGTTGCCGAGCCAAACACCAGGTTATAGAGTAGCCACTACACTAACACCACCATGCATGAATACGACAATCTATAAAACGACAACTAACGGATAATGGATTGTCATACGGTTTTCAGCAATGATTGATGCGGAAGGTTTGTGTGCGTACTTCATTAATGTTATTTTTTTTGTAAATTGGTTGAAATATGACCATGATTGCAGAAAGATAAAAAGGGTTCACCAATCCGGGTTCATGAGATTCGTGAGGTCATACTTATCTTTGCCTTACATAGCTAAAAACTTCGGAAACATTAAAAACTTGCGTTGATTTAACAGATTAATAAGGAAGCTACTCCAAAAAGCTATTCCGTATCTAAGAATATAACGCGGAAATAACTAACTAAACAATTAGTCAAGTAGAATGTTTGAAGGTCTGCTCAAACAACTCTTTCTTGGTAATGCAAAACACGTACAATATTATTGTACATTTTTTTAATGATTGCGCAGTTATTACTTAACAAGTAGGTACATATGTTATCCTTACTAATATTATAAAAGCGAAAGTGAGTTTGTTTGATTGTTACCTCTTCACGCTTTAATGGCTTAACCGATTTTGATGAATTTTGGTACAGAGATAGTTGGGAACCAGGAGACGGACATAGTAATATTTTTTTAAAAAGAGTGAGATATGAGGGAGAAAGAGGGAATAAACAGAAACAACTTAGCGTTGTTATTACAAATCAATAAGGCGCTACCGAATTTAAACGGCAAAAGCTATTTACAAAGCTAGTCATAATATTTGAAACGGGATATTTACGATTAGTTAATTTTGTTTGTGAGTTTCCAATATTTCAGAGCAGTTCCGCTCGCCGTGATCCCGGACAAACTGAAGTTATTGTGGGTGGATGTTTATGAGCAGACAAAACTGTTTACTCTCTTCCTGATTCGTTTATTTTTGCTCTCGGTACCGCTGCCGCTGCCTCTGTCAATCGCAACTCAATTCTGTTTTCGACACAATAAACTCGCTGACTCCAGTCGCGAAATTTTTACGGCAATTATTTGTTTTTTTACTAGTAATCAATGGGTTTCAGGCTCTTGGCAGTTGAAACCCATCCTCCCGGTTGAAGTTCCTATATTTGGTTATCTTGATTGCTTCAACTATCAGTCTAGATATGCACCAACAATAAAAAGAAACAACAATAATAATAGTAAACCTAAACATGGTAAATATCCCGTTTCAAATGCTATACACAATGTCAGTGACCATATCAGTTCACAAACGTATATTAAGTACCTATGTAAAATTAAGTATGAAGCTTTAAAAGTGTCAAGAAACGTCAAGGATGATGGTTGACATTTGAAAAAAAAAACGGGGGTTTGACGTTTCTTCGCTCTGATGCAACTCCGGGCTCTCTTGCACGCGACCCCCGGACGAGGGAGAAGCCGTTTGTATCACGCTGAATCAAGACGTGTGTCAATGGAGCATCTATTCTCTATACTCCATAATTATAATTAGAAAGTTCTGATTATGATTTCGTTGAAATAATGCTCCTAAGATCACAGCACGCGGTTTGATTTCTCCTTGCCCGCCTACCCACGATAGCTCGGCAGACAAAATGAACCCGGAGACGTCAGATAATGACCATGTGCATAACATGTGAACACGTAACTCAAACTCAAAGTATTTATTTTAATTAGACCATAACAGGCTTCTGACTTCTGATTGTCATAAAAACAAAGAACATGCTGCTACAGTCACAGTCACGCCCCTTGAACCACGCACAGATTAAATATAGATTCTAAATACGGTGTGCTCAATAATGGAGCTATAAACTTTGATACCTCAAAAATCTTCAGTTAATATGATATTGATTTGCTTGAAACCGCTAATGACTGAGAAGGGGTTTACATATATGCTTAAATTCAAATTGAGTCAGACAGCTTTGAACGGTCGCATTTCATAAATACTTTCAAAGCAAGGGCTGTAATTTAAGGTTTCTGTAGTCTTATGTTGGATATTGGTAAAGAAAATTACAAATTGTTGAGCAATGACGTTATTATGAGGAGGCCACGTAATGTGAAGTAATTTTCTAAACCGGTTTTAATTTTTTTTCGGCTGATTTAATCTTGTTGCTAATGATATAAAAAATATTAAAAGTTTCACTACCTTGAAAGTGTTTTTTGGAACGAATTTCTAAGTTGCAACATATTCATTAAAAGTTTGTGTTGATAAGGCTTAAGGCCATACAGCTCAAACAATAATTCCCTATTTTTCCTAATACTCTGTGTAATCCCAATCACTGAAAATAAGTTTCTGAAAAACAGTTTTAGGTTTTATTTTAGTATTATTGAACTGGCTGTGCACTACCGAAATTAATTCAAAATGCTTAATTTATAGCTCGGAATACTTAATTTACTAATTAAGTTATTATTAAGTCTATCTAAATTGCTAGCTGTTATTTGTCTAGTTTGTATATGTTTTTTTTTAATAATTGTATATTGGACGCGAAAGTAACGGACTGGTCCTGTAATCTGAAAGGAGGTAATTTACAATAAATTTATAGGTATAAGTAGTCGTAGCAAAAAAAAATAAAACACATTCTCAATATTTGCAGCAGATTTTGTAGTAATTTGGGTTGGTTATGAACAAATTTGAAAAATTTCTTGCTATTTGTATTTTCTTTTAAGATATTGACATTAAAATCATCACAGATAATTATTGGTTTCTTACCAGTAACAAGTTTTGCTAAAGCGTCTCTATTACTGATTCAAAAATAGAGTAATTTCGATCATTTGGGGTCTATTAACGCAAAATAAATTAAATACTTTGTCGACACACAGCAATTAATTTTAATCCTTTGATGTCAAATTGGGATCATTTGATATAATCATATTATTATTTCTCATCGTGCAAAAACGTTTGATCTTTGATACGTACACAAATTAAAACGTTCATACTATTAAACGGTTCACAGAGGTGAGAACATTGTTTATTGTTTGAAGACAGAGCCATTAGCTCTAATAATAATACCCTGTAATTGTCCTTTATCTTAAAATAGAATTTAACATTTATACACCAGGGCTTTAATAAATAGTAGTATTTTACTATTATATTTTGTTTTATTTACTATTGATGTAATGGATCACACCTGTATTTTTTCCCTAAAAACTTCCCCAAGAGCATATCTACACCCTTATTTCAATTTGTGACGTGACATGAACCAGTCTCAAATCAGACATAAGACTAGCTAAGCTACAGAGCAATTCCTAAAGAAAATCCGTCAACAAAACTATACCCGATCCGGAAATTGTACGCAAAAATTCATCACGTTTATGCTTACGTTTGCAGTTACGTTTTCGTCCGCCAGATGGACGAGCAAACCTTAGATTACAGAATACATATTTATGAACAAACTGTATTGGAGAAATAAACCTAATAAATTAGCAGTCGGGTTTTATTGAACAGGCGTAAGAAATATATCGTAATAAAATAAAACGTAATTTACATTTAGAAAAGAAAATAGATTAGTCGAAGGAAATACGATATCCTTGCTAGAATTTGAATGAAGCACTTAGTTTCAGCCGTGGTTTAAAAGGATCTGTGACATATGTGGTACTTCTCTTGAACTTCTAATGTAACATAATATACATAATATAGTAAACCTTTCTACATTTCAAGTTTAACCAAGTTAAGAATAATAGAATACTCATTATAATGTACACCACACAAATTTAAGGTATTACAGTACTGCCTGTAGTAGTCTGTGGTGTACCGTTATTAAAACAAATATGTACAATTATATATAATATATGTAATAATCATGAAAAGAGCAAATAACTATATTTTATTCATGAGAAGATCTGCTACACAAACGTAACTCGAATTTTTTTTTGGGGTAACGTGATTTGAAAGTTAAGCTATGTTTGAAATATATGTAAATTCTCATACACATTATAGCTTCTGACTGATTAGGGAAAAATAGGTACATCTTGAGAGAAGCAAGCTGTAATTAGGTAAAAGGCAAGCATAAAACAAAAGAATTTTTCGGTTAGAGCTTATCAAGTTCTTTGACGAGTGACGGCCAACTACGGATTGGAATTTTACGAGTTGATTGATTCATTGTAAAGACATACTGCAGAGATGGACACAGACATGACTCATCGACAAATGCGTCACAATGAGACGCAATAAGTACAATATCTCTCAAGTGTAATACCCGGAAAAGGTTTTATTTTGTGAACAAAAAATATGTTCCATTTAAAGGTTCGATTAAAAGATCACGATAAAAGAGGTTTATATTTTATATTTAGGTTACCGAGGAAAAGACAATAAGTATACTAAAGTGCCCTTCGGGTCTGGCTGTTCGTGTATGTGAGTATAAATGTTTGTAAACGCACCCACGGTACAGGAGAAAATCCTAGTGTACGACGTATTTAAAAAAGAAAAAAAAACATGCTTTTTCCCGTAAAAGTTACGTTTCAAGTTTGTTAATTACAACCGAGTTTTAATTTATATTGAGCTTGAACAACTTGATACAGTTTTAGAAGAAAAGTTTCTAAATTTCGAATAATCTTGAACTAATAGGAATAATACGCCACAGTTACACCGTTGATAACTGGATATTGAGTTACGTCTCAGTTATAACGAGAGCACAAACTTACCTAGCGAAATTTATCTCACAAACTTTGTGGGGATTTTCAAGTAATCTTGCTACTTAGCCTACGTACTCGTTCCAACGTACACAAGGTATATTTTATTCGACCCAACTCTTGCCAATGGGATATTTGCAGGTCTCAAGAGGACTTAATTTTTATGAAGAAATTTGCATTTACACGTCTACATATTTCACGTCCTCTTGTTGATTCTAAAATGAGCATTTGCATAAAGTATCCTGGTCCTTAAATTTTGTAGTTAATATTTTTTGTTTAAACAGCATTTTTAAGATTTAATATACTCCAAAGAATATTTTTGCCATAAATGTCTATTACTCGACTTAAGTGCCGGAGATAGTTGAACCCCAGTGCCATTTACGCACCGCCGGAGTTGGGCTAGATTTAGATACCTTATAAATTGCAATATTCGTGAGACTCTTATGTGTCGCAATATTTTTGAACAGCGCACCGTATAGGGAAAAGGATCAACGATATACTTTCCTGAAATGAAAAGAGGTGCTTGGAATACATACTCAATCTTTCGTAAAATGCCTTAAGGTAGTTCAAAAATATCTCAGCGGTTAGGCACAAAAAGAACTATTAATGAAACCCATGTTCGGAACCCAAATCGTTTCGTTAAAGTGTAAGTAACTCACATTTTTTATTTGGCTTTTGACTTAATTGATTTTAGTTGGTTGAACGGCCATAACCTTCATTCAATTTTCTAGCGCAATTGTTGCTGCAGATTTAAAGAGAAAGTGAACTAATTGGAAATGTCTAGACAACAAATCACTTAAAAGCTTTTTCACCTCAGAAACTCCAACATACAGGTTTTGTTTCGTGGAAACAGTGAACAAAATGCGTTTTTGCTTATGTAACACTAGCTTTCGCCCGCGTTAAATTCGGGATCAGACAGTTCCCCTTTCCTGATTTGCAGGTACCTGCCACCTGTAGTTTTTGCCCTGGCGCCTTATTTATTGTAATATCAATGTTAGTTTTTCCTATTTTTCCCTCTTTCTCCCTCAAATTTTGCTCTTTGTTTAAAAAAAAACATAGCATATGTCCGTCTTCAGGACCCCAACTATCTCTGTACCAAAATTCATCAAAATCGGTTAAGCCATTTAGGCGTGAAGAGGTAACAAACAAACAGTCTCACTGTCTCTTTTATAATATTAGTAAGGATTTAATAAAGAGAGCTGTATTGTCACGAAAATAAGTATTTATTGTTAGAGATAAAACCGATTAATAACTTGTAAATAATTTTTGTTTCAGCATTCATTGTTTCATCTTAATAAAAATAAAACAGGCCAAGTGCGGATCAAGGGTTCCTACAAATTTGCGACATAGACGGCCATTATCCTGTTTGTATTTAGAGAGAACTGTACTGTTTGGACTTAGGGAGAGAGACTTTTACTCACTCAAGGGACCACCGACTTGAGGGTATGGTTTTTGATTCAATTATAGAATCTTTCGCTTTCTCAAATTCAGCACTCGCAGCAAAAAAATACTTTGCTCTCTTGTTGCACAAATAAATACTAACTTTTTCAATTTAAAAAAGTAACAATTGAGGCACGGCATCACATAAACAAGAAAAAAGACATGCGATTCTTAATGACAAACGACTAAGTGCCCTCAAGCAAGGACATGTACCAACATAATGACAATCAACTGTTGGTTAAAGGAAGCTTTATTTCTAGTTTCTGAACTTTAAGTTAAAACGGAACTAATTACTAGCTTCAAACGTGAAGATTTGTCCTTATCTAGTACCTACATCCTACGTACGGTGCGGAAAACAGAATAACGGTTTATTCAGAAATTAGCTTTTGCGGGGCTTCTCCTGCGGAATTTAACGCGTGGGAGTGAAGTACTGGAATAAACGTATCCTATGTATGTCATGGCAAACATACGAACTCTCTTTCACATTTAGAAAGAAGGAAAAAATATTTATATGTCGCAAATTACGACGAGTACACAAAATAACAAAAAAATAAACATTAAATATGTAAAAAAAAAATACATAAATACATATACGCACAAAATAAAAATAGCTTGCATGTCGTGACTGTGACAGGTAGGTCACCCCTTAGCATGATGCTGTTTTATGGGCGCCCACTGCACAGCGCTGGCTTTCAGTGGTTCTTTTTTTAAAATTAGCTAAATATTTATCGGTTTCTTCTAGACAAGCACATTTAATATTAAAAACCGGCCGAGAGCGAGTCAGACTCGCGCACCGAGGGTTCCGTACAAACTTGCAACATAAACAGCAATATCTTTAGACTGCGTCGACTTAGAGGGTTGATTTCACAGCACAAAGCAACCAACCACAC
Source organism: Ochropleura leucogaster (assembly GCA_958449745.1). Classification (NCBI taxonomy): domain Eukaryota; kingdom Metazoa; phylum Arthropoda; class Insecta; order Lepidoptera; family Noctuidae; genus Ochropleura; species Ochropleura leucogaster. The sequence goes on from OY288208.1 coordinate 10,192,301, forward strand.
AGTTGAGTATGTGGTTTTAGTAGTAGTAGGTAATACGAGTTCCCGAAATAAAAGCTCTATGGCAGGCAGACAGACAGACAGACAATAAAGTGATCCAATAAGGGTTTAGTTTTTTTCTTCTTGAACTCCGGAACCACAAAAAGTAGGAATAGATTACCATTCCATATATAGTGTTTCAAAATTCTCCTATATCGTGCGTGCGTACACAAATACATTTAGTTTTTGTATCTAAAGTCAAATACACAGACAATCAAACCCGGAACAACTACCTGTAGGCCATATATGTACCGTGTTGGATCTAAGCCATGTCACGTACCGCAGCAGTCCATCACTGCACAAATTTGGTTAGTGTCCGCAATTCCACATGCAAACGCGTATTTCGTATACGATAACTTCTCTAATTTCTTGAACTAACCAGCAACACTTTCACTATGAGTTTTACAAACTTTTTATCGTCGCAGCTTCGGCCTCGCCCATTCACTATGAAATACGCAATCTAGTGACTTTCCTTCTGAAATCAAAACGATTTCACTATAATATTAGATTCGTGTTCAAGAACTATTTAATTCCGAAATATTAATATATTAAGGCAAGGATTAAATACTCTATAAAGAAATAATATTACCTACCAGTATATTTCACGCGTCGACCACAGTTTGGCCATTATATTTAAATGCACCGGAAACGTGGACTTAAATAGTGGTCCATAATTTTCACAATTCACGCAACATAAACACTGAAAACAGTAAATCTGTTAAACACAAGATCATTAATAATTACATTACAAAGTTTAATTAGAGTTAAGCAAACACCAAACTTTCTTATCTTGCGAAATGTACTAACATGACATTTGATATTATAGTGGTATTAACTCATTAAAGCCATATCTTTATGTCTCTTCAAACAACTGTAATGTTGCACACGAACATTTACCAAGGGTTCAGTTTACGATTCTTGACCGCCCAGGATTTAAAATAATTGTCGGTATTAAAAGTAATAATCCCCAAAGAGTTAGGCAGGGGGAGTACCTGTATCTAATAGTACAAATTTCGCCAGGTTTGTTTAAATCCCAAGTAGATAATAGAAAGGTGACCTAATGGCTATAAAATGGCCCTTTTTTGTGGTTGGGAAGTCATTACACAACTTGCCCTAGTTTTGGCGGAGCGGATTTAATAAAAACCTAACCTTGTTCCTTCTTTGACCTTTATGTTCCGAAGCCACGGTATCTTTTTTGAACATTTAGCAACCCCGACAAGCGGTAGTCCTAGCAGGCCCCTCTGCTTAAACTTAGTAATGGCTAGTAAACGCCAACATACTGTTAGTTTTGCAACTATTAAAAGGATGAAATCATTTTGGTAGCTTTACTTGTAATTTTGACGCTTCTTATTTTCAGCCAGGTATGTAAAAAAAAAAAATATAAAACAGGAGTCTTATACTCGGTTGACACGATCATTTTTACCTTCAATGAAAGTTTTTATTCTGCAGCCACATTCGTCAAATTAAGTACGCGAAGCAAGAAGGCGTGTATTTCCTTTCCGGTTCTAATAATATATTATGTGAATATTTATGAAAGGGCAACTTTATCATGTACATTTAATAAATGTGATTTTATTAGAAGTAAATTCGTATCAAGTGTAGTGTAGTCAACATAATCATCTGCCTAGCCTAGTCTTATGTTTAGGATGCCTTCTAGCCACTTGGCAGCTCATGAGATGAGCTACATAGCGGCTGAGCGTGGTTTGTGCAAAAAGTGCTTTTGACTTCATCTATTAGAAACTTTTCAGTAATAACCGGAGTTTGGAAGTTGAAGGGATGACCTCGGTAAGACCCCTGCGTTGCACGTTGAGCCTGATCTCTCTCCGGTTATGGCGGGTTGCCGTCCCAACAACTAATGGTAGCCACAGAACAGAGATCGAGAGAGACCTGTACCTTCGTACTCACTTGTAAAATATAATATCTCTTGTGCTGATGACCTTATTTCTTGAGTTGATTGTCCGCCGTGACGGAAAAACGGTTCAGAGGACTATTATACTGGTTGTCAGGCTTTTGCACTTAGGTTGCATCAGTGGTGAGACTAGATGTGAAGTTATGTATAAAAATATTACGAAAATGTGTACGGAGATATTAGGACTACTTAGCAACTTCGTTACCTATCGATCTAATCATTTCTTCAAAAAAAGTTTTTATTTTCTTCCTTACCTTATTTTCCCGCAATCAGATCTCAACAATGAATTACTCCCTATGGAGTTTGCAATCAGTGCTTCTATACAAAGTAGTAATTCGTTTGTTTGGAAATACGGAATGAGGATATATTTATATCCTCTGGGTCAGATGGTTCATTAATATTTGCACAGGAAAAACCCGGCAAGTTGCCCTTGAATCATATCTGGTTGATTAATAACCACAGTGATTTAAAATAAAATTCCTCTTACATCAAAAGAAAGATTAATATTATTCCACCAATATATAACAGTACGAGTATAATTGAAATATTGATATTACTGTGTCATTTCTTCGATATTTGCCTAAAACTGTGGTATTTCAGGTCACGTCTGCCGGCGGTCGTGACTTCCTGAGCATTGCTCGTTTGGCCTGAAAGTCTTTCACAAAGTTCCTTTAGGAACAGTCTTTTTTATTTTCCCCGGTACGACCCAGCGATAAGAATTTATAGTAAAAGATCTAGGCAGACTTATGGCCCAACTGTTGGCTAAATCACTTTTTTACTTCTTACAATATATATTGGTGTAGTAAAAGCTACGTTAATTTAGCTCAAAAGTGTATACTTAACTACGACTCAGTGCGGCAACACTTGCTACACTACTAGATCCTAGAAGTAGGTAGGTGCTACGACGGCGACGGCTACGACATCAGCTACGAGTGCCGCTACGACGGCTCATACAGGCACTACGACAACTGTGTAAGGCGTTACGACAGCCGCTACGACATCTACGACGACACTTACACGCAATAATTTGTTTGCATAAGGTGCTAAGACTATAACAACCTCTCATACAGTCACAGCGACGGAATACAAAAGTCGCAGTGACTTCGTAATTTAATTCGATGCTGGCGCTATAAAATAAAACTGCAAGTGACTGTACATCTGGTCTATTTGAGACAGTTGATATGTCTTGTCTCACTAAACTTGGTGCTCATATTTCAAAACTACTATATAATGGAGAAGAGAAAAAAAGATGCAAACATTAGAAAACAGTTTAAATACGCAATTTTAAAATCTTTACAGATCTATTATTAAAATATTGTTAGACTGCGTCGAGAATCCGCAAGTAATTCTGCGTAACTACAACCAGACCTGACTGAAACAAATGTACAGTCTGCTTTGACCGGACACCGAGCGGCGGCGAAGCAAGCAGTAAATACGTCTAGCTCGCTCCGCAACCGCCTCGCTCATTTCCCGCATAAATTACACTATCAAGACAACGCAGTTAAAAGTGAGACAGAACACTGGAGAACTATTTTCTTTTACAGTTCTTCGTAAAATATAGGAGCCTTCACACTGCTGTTTTACTACGCTCTCCTAACTTTTTGTTTACAACCTAATGTAAGTCGTATAAGTACGTAAGTTGGGCTTAATGTCTCATAAAATAAACTCGCCAAAGTGTAAGGTAACATGGTTTTAACGAAATCTTGTTATGATCGAGGGACTTTATAAGCGTGAAAGGTGGTCATATTACAGGGTGTAGCCATCAAACTGAAAAATTTATCTATATGGAACCAAAAATTACATAGGCACCGCCAAAAAATTATGTTAAAAGTCGCTTTTAAATTGAATTATTAGATCAGTTATTTGTTAAATCTGCTGAGCTTTCACCCACTAAGTTGGAGTCATCTTCCATCTTTCCGGATTCAGCTAACGGTCGGCTCGGCTTCCAGTCTAACTGTTTACATCATAATACCAGTATTTTACATGAAATTACCTATTTGACCTCCACGACCCATTTAACAACTGGGTAATACGATATTCCTTAGTAACACCCGGTTCCAATAAAAAAAAACGATTCGTTTTGCTTACGGATAGTAGCATTTTCAGAGACGTATGTCGTAAGACTGGTTGCCAAGCTTTCGATCTAAAAATGACAGCCAGGGCCAACGGCTAAACGTGTTTTCCGAGGCACGCAGGAAACTCATTACGTAATGGGTTGTCACCCTCTACGGACCAACCTAGGCAAGAATGGCTTAACCTCAAGATCGACGACCTCCACGCTACTGTAAATACTACTTAAGAATATAAATACAAACAAAAAAAATGAATACTAAGAATACTCAATAATATAATTAATAAAGACTCATATAATATTCATGATATAGCCTCACGCGTGCTCACGCTCGTATTCTCACTCACAAAGTCTAGTTATATTTGTCGAAATCTGCTTTGTAAACCACTGAAATCGGTTAGATACATAATACGTGTGATTAATAATACATGAATGTTACAGGTAATTACAAGCAATGTACAACACCAAACTGTGCTGAGTTTGTATCTAGGTCTCAAATTAGCAACATAGCATATCAATTATTAATTAACTAGCACGCCGCCCGCGACTTCGTCCGCATGGCATAGTTACTTTGGGCTAGCGGTAACATTGACTCGCGTGATAATCGAAAAAAATATCTTTCTCTCCCTTTTTCTTCCCTCCTACTTTCCTTTTTTTCACTTTTATGTCCGTCTCCAGGGTCCCAGGTATCTCTGTACCAAAATTCAACAAAATCGGTTTGGCCATTTAGGCTTGAAGTCGTAACAAACAAACCAACTCAAATTCGGGGTAACACAGTGATTTGCATTTATCTGCTACCTATAGATTTTGCCCTTTCGCCTTATTGATTGTAATAAAATATCACACGAATGGCACACGAGGTTGTCGACATGTGGAATGAGAACTCGGCTATCATTGTGCCGATTGTCTTAACGAAATGAAATGAAATTTATTTGCTATGAATGTAGGTACAGAAATATGGTGTTGAGTAAGAGAAGGGTCCAATACATTCTACCGTGAGGCATGCAACATTTTTATAATATATAACTAGCTGTGCCCCGGCATGCGTTGCAATGCAATTTTCTACCTTTCTAGCTACCTGCTTACCCTACATACCCTACCTACCCTACATACCCTACCTACCCTACATACCCTACATACCCTACATACCCTACCTACCCTACCTACCATACATATCCTACCTACCCTACATACCCTACCTGCCCTACATACCCTACCTACCCTACATACCCTACCTACCGTACATACCCTACCTACCCTACATACCCTACCTACCCTACATACCCTACCTACCCTACATACCCTACCTAACCTACATACCCTACCTACCCTACATACCCTACCTACCCTACATACCCTACCTACCCTATCTTTTAAGTTGAATCAAACTGCACATGGTGTGCGAATTTTATTAAAATCGGTTAAGTGGTTTAGGAGTCCATTGAGGACAAACATTGTGACACGAGATTTATATATATTAAGATTAATTAATTACGAAATTATTTCAATAAACAAAATAAAAGAATCAAATATTTAACTTATGTCAAGTGATTACAATCATCAATAAAATATAAATCATTCAAATTCATTAAGTAGTAAACAATGTCAATAAAATAAATTAATCATTAGTCAATAATAAAATGTTAATAATAAGTTAATAATTAGTCATCAATACATTGTCAATAATAAGTTAAATATACAATGTCAATAACAAGTTATTAATTAGTCAATTATACAATCAAAATATAAATTAAGTAAATAATTAGAATCTTCAGGAAAATCATTGTTAATAAATAATCATATGGATTTGTCATTCAAAAATTCATCTATTTTATAATAACATATTTTAACAAGCAATTTATTTAATTTAGTTTTAAACGACCAACGGTTTAATTGCCGAGAGCCTCGACAACATCTATCGAAGCTCTCCTTCAGCGGTTGGATCAAGGGTCTACATTGTGAGGAGGTTAACGTCTCTGGACTGCCACCGGTAGCTTGGACCCTGCTTCCGATAGCGGCGGCCCACTATTTTTAAAGGTTTGTTTTAATATGTTTTTTCAAAGAAATATTATTTATATAATGCACGAACCTTATTTTGGTTTAAATACTTAGGTTAAACCTCAACTTAAATGAATTTGATACCACTTCAAAACGATAACCAAGCAATGTTGAATTAAGTTGATTCAAATTCGATTCGATCATTGAAAGTACTTAATTATTTCGGGGCAATATGATCTCTTCAATTGAAACCACAAATAGCAATATTTTTGTATTGGTTTTAACATTTTATTACCTGTAGGCAAATATTAATTTTTCAGCGCCAGATATTTATTGGTTGCAGTGAAACGAACTCGAAAAAGCCCGTGAAAAACGTACAGAAGTTAAGCCAGTACAAATATTTAGAATAATAGTAAAGTAAACTAATCAGTATTTAGAATAGAGCATAATAAAATAAAACATTTTACCCAAACAGACTTCCAATAAAAAAAGTATATAGTGGAAATAATTTTACTTCCAGAAGGCGGTTTTGTTTGTTTCTGTGACTTTTCGCCAACGACTTTTAGCTTGTTTTCTGCAAAAAGTTTTTTATTTCATTTTTTTTAGTTTTGTTAAGATAGTTTCTTGAAATTTTTATCGAGTTTTTATTATACACTTTTAATAAAAACATTAATATGTTTTTATTAAAAAAAAATTAAAAAATTAAAAAAGTTTATTTGTCTCAAAGAAATTACATTGTGTATAAATGAGATACCCCCAGTAAGTTATTGGTAATACATGTGTTGGGGCTATCTCGCTGTCTCCCTTAAATATTAACAATATTGAGACACTTAACCATACTATTGTTTAAATTACATTTGAGCAAATGATAAATTTAGAAAAAAACTTATAGACTAATTAACAGCACTTGTTTTTAAATGTTGTGTGTGCATTATTAATAAATATTAATAATGTAAATATTATTAATAATAAATATTATTAATATTTATTAATAATTTAAACCAGGGGTCGGAACCCGCGGCCCGTGAATGTTATGCAAATAAGTTTAATTATTGCCAAAATCAATGCCCTCTGCTTGGCAACACTTTGAAATGTGTCATACTAGCTGATAATATCAGAGCTCCTTCTATGAATCCAATGATCTTGTTAAATAAATGCCATCTGATTTTGACGAGTTGAAAAAGTTTGCTAAGCAGTTCATTACAATTTTTTAATTGTCATTAATAGAAAAAATAAATATGCTTCTCGTCTTACAGATGAGCATTTGAACCCTATTCTACAGCCAAAAATACCACCCCGGGTCCCAATGGCTTGCACGGCAAAGCCTGGGTCCTGGCCTTGGAGGCTCTTTGGCCCCGACTACTAGGACTCCTAAGATGCTTTCATGCTTGTAGAAGGGCCAGTTCTCACTTCGTTGGAAGACGGGGAAGCTGGTCCTCAAACAGAAGCCGGGGCGCCTTGCGGACTCTCCGTCCGCATTCCGGCTCATAGTGATCGACGAGGTGGGCAAGCTCTTTGAAAGAGTAATTGCAAACCGCCTCGTCGGGCACCTTGTGGGGACGGGGCCGGATCTTGCGGGCACCAGTATGGTTTCTGCGGGAGGCGCTCGACGCCATCATGCATCTACCCCGGTCCGGAGTGGAACCGGCGAGACATGTCGTGCGGTGTCGCACAGAAATCGGCCTTGGGGCTCCGGGCGCCGGGCGCCGCGAGACGACTCCCGGCCACCGTAGATGCGAGCCTGCGGACGCAATGCTCACCGTTCGTCCGTCTATTGAGGACCGGCCGTGTCGACGGCAACATGGGTCGGTTTTAATCAGTACAAGTCTGACACACCCCCCGCTAAGCCCAGAGCGGCGGAAGTTATTTGAGGATTTCCCACCCCAAAAACAAAAAAAAGTATTACGTGTACGAATTAAATTCCCTATGTTTTAACAATTTTCAATGGCAATTTTTTTTTTATGGAATATGACCAATTATAATGAGCAGGTATATTGGGCTTCTTGGATTAATGCGAGTAAAAAGACTGCGGCCCGCCTTTAGTTTAATTTGTCACCTTGCGGCCCTTGCTTGCCAAGAGGTTGCCGACCGCTGGTTTAAACTATTAGACATAAAAGAAAAGAGAAGTTTTATAGAAAACGAATATTGATAAAATTGATAACAGTCGAATTGAACACTTCCTCCTTTTTTATCGTTTAATAAAAAGCGCTTTGAACTGAAATTAAAGTTTAAAAATAAAATTATTCATAAATGATCTTATGCCTAAATAGCTAAGGACACATACTTAAGGACTAGCCTCCCTCCCTTCGCGTCGCCTGCGCGAGATCATACGATTTCGCGTTTCTCCAAATAGGGGTGCGAGACCGCCTGGATGCTAACCGTTAAGGTTGGTTCCAGGTGGCGCGGGATAAAAACTCCTGGAAGGGCTGAAGTTGAGGGTTTTGTCCCAGCAGTGGACAGCATAGACTATTAAAAAATAACTCCTAAATATTTTGTATTTCATGATTGGATTATAATATGACGGGGGATAGTGACATAACTTTTGAAAATTATTATTCGAAAGCAATTCTGAACTGAAACACTTCTAAGGAAAACAAAGATGCTTTGTTGTTGACCTATGAAGATAACTTATGTTGTTAATGACCTTGCCCCTTCTTACATAATCATAGCAGAATAACAAGGAGGTACAACAAAATCAACAAAGCTATTTATATTGAACTAACACGCCATGACTTTTGGGTGTAAAAGGGCTGTTTATTTAGGTTAGCACCAAAAACATTGCTTAAAAACGAACCTTTCAAATACTAAAAGGACCCTGTCCTGAAAGCCTGGAACTCTGTTAACATTCCATTTTAAACCGGCACAGATTAAAAGATAGGTTTTAATTAAACGCCTTGTTAGGGGCTCGTTATTTTTTTTTAAAGCCAGTTCCGTGCTACTCGCAATAGAGTTAATCTCTACGTTAATTAAGTGCAACTATGAAAAAGCCTTTGTGCCAAACATTGTTATAATCGGTTTATCGGACAAGCTTTTCAAAGTGAATAAACAGTATTTTTGTTGCAGTCTCGTTAACGGACCTTGTTGACTGTTTCACGTAACTAGTCGTTAAGTATATTATGGAGATGTATGTCTGTAGTAACACAATATGTGGTGGAATCCTCAGAGTGAAATATTTACGAGAGATTTCGTTACTCTCTGCCCTTGTTAAACGAATATCGTGCTATTTCGACAGAAAAGTAAACAATGGGTAATTCATTTACATAACTACGATTTCAAAGCATGCATGACCGCTTAATTTCATAATGTAAATATTACATGAAACTCGTGCCACAATAAATATTTAAACTAAGTAGATATAGTACTTATTACGTAGCATATTTACTGCAATTCCTGTTTTTTTCTCTCGAATTTAAATTAAAAGATTACTGTGTTGCCGGGGGAAACTCCGCTACCGCGGCAAATTGCGCTCGGCGGACAGACCTCCGGTGCGATCTCACGGTGGCATGAAGAGAGCGACTGTCGCAACCCCGTGCAGGGCACGCCACAATAGTGGCGGTAAGTCCCCTCTTTTCTTCGCGCCCTGCCCTGGTTCAGTCCATGTTCCGCAGCTACAGGGAATGAGAAGCGGTTACCTCCATCTGCGAAGTAGTCATGTTAGCGAAGGAGGTGGCCGGGCGTTTGAGGGAGAGAACCTCAAACCAACCCAGCCGCCGCGGGAGACGCCCCGGGAGTCGGGCGCCGCGAGACGACTCCCGGCCACCGTAGATGCGGGCCTGTGGACGGTGAGCAATGGGTAGCTCACCTTCCAGCCGTCTATTGGCGACAGGCTGTGTCAACGGCGCGTTAGTGTTTCACGCGCGCCTCATAGAGATGTCAGCAAAGCCTCTGGGTCTCCGCCTGCCGGGGTTGCGGGTTGTTCGAAAGAGATAAAACATGGGTGGGTCAGTACAAGTCTGACACTCTCCCCCGCTCCGCCCGGGGGAGAGTGTCAGAGGGTTATTTGATGATTTCCCACCCCAAAAAAAAAACCGTTTTGCAATCTAGAAGTGGAACAATTTAATATCTTAATTTCCTTTAAGTTACATAACAATAGGCTTACTTCGGTAGTCTCAGATTCCTAGCGTAGGCAAGTTAATAATTTAAAACTTAATATAGATCCGACACGCAAGGCCTAGCAAAGCAAAATGGACGGAACAATGAGAATGTTACTAACTCGGTCGTAATCGTTGAAAGTGTGACCGCTCCGCGCACGTTCGGAGATCCCGGCCATATTGGCCGACCGAGACGAAAATGTAAATGCATGGAAGTACTGAGTGGCTTTAATATCTTGGTAAGCCCGCACTAAAATAGAGAACTTTATTTGTATGCAATGTATTTGACATGTTAAAGACATAATTTACCATAGCAAGCACGGCTGCCAAACTATTCTCTTTGAAATTCCTACGTTCACAGAGGACATTTTTGTTAACTGATCGTTGTCGTCGTCAGATCCCTGCGGTCCGATTAAAGCGTGTTTTAACAAAAAAACAACAGGCTCATTGTTATCTAATCCACTCAAGTAACTCAGACGGTGTACAGCTTACCTTTGTTAAATCTGTTTTAAGTCGAACTCCAACAAAGTTTCGGTTTATATTTTAACAAAATTGGATTTATATCGAAGGATGCGCAATGTTTCGTCCTTTCTAAATCCGAGTTTCAGGTAAAATATTTGAATCGAACGTTGGATTTAAATTAAACAGCTACTAAGCGTCGAGGGGCACGAGCATGCGTCTTTTGTTTCCTTCGCTCCAAAACTCGCGTCTGAAACTTCTGACCATCGACAACTTTCTCAGCAGTTGAAAGAGACGTGTCGTTTGAGCATGTGGCTCGTCGCCAAGAGCTATCATTTTTCCGGTTTAACATCAATCAATCACAGTTGGCTCACCGCAGACTATTGACTAGCTAAACCATTACACTTTGCAATCTCTGACATTTGAATGTAATTAATTTTAATCATTTCAACGCCAGCTGACCTAAGTGTGACTTAAAATGGGCTCTTAAGTGCCAACGGCGGCGGCCATTTTTCTCTATTCTTTGGTTTGGAACAGTTGTAAGGGCAGCAGCTTTGTCTTTGTTTAAAGAATTGGAGACAAGAGGATAGATAAGTGGCTAATTTGTCAGCTAAAATCATTATATTCGTGATTTCTAATCGTGAGTTTAAATGTTTGTAAAAGCACGTATGGGACAGGAGAAATTTCTAGTGTTGTTGCTTTTACATGTGAAAAAGTCAGTCAAATGACTGATCCTTTTAATAGGTAATTAATTACCTATTAAAAAACTGATCCTATTATTTAGTTACCCATTATTTAATAATTCTTAAGTCCTTTTCAATATGTATAACGCTAAAATTATGCCGCGCGTGTAAATTAGGTAATTTTCTCTGAATATTTTGAAACATACATTACCGTGACTCACACGATAAGGTTATACCTACAAGATATTTTATCGTGAAAGCACCTATGTCTGATAACATTTTTGCTAGAATAAATTACGATTCCGCCCATCAGGTACGTAAAATATAATGATTTGTATCCCCATAAACACGTTTGTGCGGCCATTTCTATAAATACACCTGAAAAAGTCAGAATATACGGCAAAGCTGTATTTTAACATAGCAATTCTTCATGAACCTATGTTTATAAATCTTGTGTATTCAAATAAAATACGTTTTTTTTAGTTTTGTTTGGCAGGTATGTGAATAAAGGTATTCAGTTTGCTGCATTGAATATTGAACCTTCGTTGTCAAGCATGCTTATGGTATATTTCATTGACATCTTCTATCTATTTATATACTAGCTGTGTGATGCAATGCAATTTTTCTAACCTACTAACCTACAATGTAACCACGTAAGAACTCTCTTCTGCAATAACCAACACAACAAAAAAAGAAAAAACAAAATCGGATCAGCTGTTCTCGAGATTTGCGCTTAGCTGATTCAGGGGTTCATTTTTATATTATAGAAGCTGATAGATAGATGTAGGAATAATTTGACACTTAATGACGCGGCATCACTTGACGACGATTGATTTGAACGATTTAGTAGGTTTTTTTGTGTTAATCGTAATTGTCAGGATAAAATAAGATGTTTTTTTTAGCAACGGTTTTTAGCAACGGTGTCACTTTCTTCATGAATAATATAAACCTCTGCGAAGCCGGGATGGGTCGTTGTGAGTATAAAAATAAGTTTTTTTTTTATATTGCAATTTAAAGACGTGCCGCAACCGCAACACACAACGGTCGAAAATTTTTGCAAAGCTCAAACTTGTATGTAAAAGTGACTGAACAAATTGTTGCAGGCAAAGTTTGAAAAGATACCTTTGTTATATGGCACTGGAAATAATTAAAACATCACTTCATCTTTATCAACTTCAAGTGTAATTAGTCTTTGACGAAAATATTACGGTTTAAATTCATTTTTAAAATATTGTAGTAATGACAAAAAATATGCTTTAGAGTGATGACATTTATTAATCGTATTCACCTCAGCAAACCCTTTCATTTGATACTGTCATCGTGGGAATAAATAAAAAATAACCAATCCGCTAACTTTTGGGAGTACGCCATATTGGATTCAGAATAACGCCAAGCTAGCCATACATTGTATGTCAGCAAAGCAGAAAAGCCTGCCAGGGCCACCACCTGGTTGTTTAATCTTCTAAAAAAATTTACATGGTTAAACTTAATTGTCAGGCTCTCCTGGCCTTTCTTGATAAAAAAGTGCGTTACTTTAATTTCCAGTCAAATCTTACTGAATTCTTAGCTTATCAACTAATGCCTAAAAGCAATACGATAATTCCCTAAATTCTAATGTTATTCCTACCTAAAACCACTACCATTATTTTAAGCTTTTCCACGAAAAATACGAGGAAAATAATCTTCGACGGTTTTTTGGTAGGTAAGTGCTCTCCTGAAAAATTGCGTTTTTTCACACAGTCGCGTGGGGAATGTAAAAATGAAGAGTACTTACAATAAAAGGCATAACAAGGAGAACGATGAACAAAATTACATTGTCACAAATAGGACAGCATTCTATTTTGATTGGAACAACCTGAGTGATGCTTATCAGTATTATCACCTAAGGAGGATTATTGGATTAGTTGATAGGTTGATACTTACTTATTGGTTGAGTCTTACTTACTTATTTTGGTGTATGAAAAGTATACCTATTCTATTCTTATATTTATTTGAGTGGACCAAAAATATCTTCGCAGTCAATGCGATACCTACACGAACAAAATATACAAGAGAGCAATAAAAATGCCAGTGAGAGAAAAAGTTTTTAATATTATTAGAGTTGAACAAATTTCATAAATTAACTTAGTTAAACTTCGTAAAAAAAGTTAATTTTATGCGAATAATATGTCAACTTCAGAAAAATTATGTTTAATGAAAATATCGAAGCATTACAACGTAAAGTAATAGTACGACACCATACTTGTACTTTTACTACGTACCAAAATCGTGAGGACGTGGCCAACCCTTCATCTACCCTTTTTCCTAGCAAATCATTTCTAACTTTTTTAATAAAGAGCATTCGGATCGTAATTGAAACAAATTTCCCACTTCCCAGTTTTTGTTAAGTGAACGCCAGTCACATGCAGCTCGGAAGGAAAAGTTTGTGCAAATATGGTGAATGAAGCCAGTACTTGAAAAAATTAAGTAATGTTGAAATTCCATCATTTTCTTTCTTTGGCAAAGTATTTCAAGAACAGCAATTTTCTCAACAATATTTTCATAAATATTGACAAAACTTTCATACATAATTTCGCATCCTGAATGCAATGCGATGTTTTGGGCGCACTTTATAAATATTTGGGACTTTAACAGCAAAGGCAAAACGTAAGCGTATGACTCCTTTAGATTACGAATACCTTTGCCTACCCCTTCGGGAATTGTAGGCATGAGCTTGTATAAGTAAAATAAAAATAAAATGTTTCTTATCTTCTCAACGAAAGGTATCATAATTGTTTCAGATTACATCTTTAATATTTTTGTATTAAGTTCCCGGACATTCATTTTAGGATTTACGACGAGTATGCTCCCGAAGCGTTTCATAACACATCACTGTTATCCCCGAAGAATTAGTAATCGCCCAATTAGGAGGACCTCTGCTACACCTTTAAGACACAAGTTATTCTTCAATGTCCAGGATAATCAATGTCATCAATAAAAGCCTGGCCAGGAGGGACTGGATGTCGGAACAAATTAAATCTCGGGAACAATATATCTTAGATCACAGAACACCAGCTTTTGGTTTATCTTGTCTTAAAACAAGATAAAATTATGAGAACCCTTTTCTTGCCTTCCATTTATATTCAACCTTTGTTCTCCACGCATCGGTTTGCATAAATATCTAAAACTTTTGTAACGTTATTTTTATACCTTATTTGCATTTTCTGACTTTTTCAAGATGTTCCGTATTGTACTCAAATAGAAATAAATAAATAAATTGTACTTAATTAAAATTTCAATTTGCAGAAAAGCCTTTTTTTTCCTAACTGGTTTTATTAGTTCAATGCTCTGTAGCGTCAAAATTCTAAGTTTAAACTAGGTTCAACATGGTTCAGTGCCGTGTCGTAGGTGTCGCGTGTCGTGCATGTTATAAGAGTCGGGTCAAAGGGTTCGAAAGCCTAGGAAATTTTCATAACGATCACACCGAACGCAGTTTTGATTTATTTTAAAATTGGTATCGTTACTCCTACACACGTCTTTGCCTAGAACTTTTCCACTTTCCCTAGAGCTGACATTATCTGCACTCGTATGTATGAAAGTTTCTTTTTGTTTTTTGTTTACTCGTGCAAAAAAGTTGGTTCAGCCTAAAAGCGAACGAAATACTTAGACTTAGCGGGTGAGATGGAATATTAACACGGCGGCTGGAAAAACTTTTAAGAGTGATTACACTCGTTAAAACAAACCACTTTGGCTATTCTGGAAGGTTACGAATATAACTAAATGCTGTTTTTACAAAGTTTTGTTCGATAGTTAGATGGTGTCTGTTCATGACCTTTACCACCAACTGATCTAGTTAGACAGTTGGTGCTCTTAGCTCAGATAATTTAAATCGCCTCAGAGAGTTGCTACCCGCAGAACTGGACCAGCAACTGCCGTAAACGAACCGCAGTAGATTGTTCACAAGGGTACTTAAAATAAGCATAACTGTTCTTAGCGTAATTTGGGGTTTTATTGTGAATGTTCTTTTTCTTTCCTTCATTGAAAATAACTTTTCTTCGTTCATTTAGGCCCCTCGTTCACGGCCCCGCGCAGTGTGACTTGCGAACGCGACTTGCATGAACACGGGAGGGAGTTTGTCATTTGTTTAATTCGTTTGGCTCGCGTTGCGCGATAAATCATGGCATGCTCTGAGCAATTCTTTTTCCTTTATTTGTTTTTTTTGCAGTCGCTATATCGGTTATAAGATACATGTCACTTCAGCATGTCGCTCACAGCCAAAACGTAAAACCAAAATAAAACTCCTTTAAGTATTCGCAACTGTAAGCCCTTATATCTATAGTTGTACCAAGCAAATAACTAAGTAACTTCACATATACATCATCACTAATAACTTATAATGGGGAGCTCGCCTAGTTTGGTACTAGACCGGAGCCCTTAATCATAAACTAATGTAAGAAAAGCCGTAACATCCATAAACATGAATAGTTACTTCATCGGTTTGAATAGTAGTGTTTACATACATCCATTATGACTGGTTAAATCAGGGACACAGTGAATGGGGATTTTCAGTACTAAATTTTCACTCAAGTTTGTGGAAAAAATAGGTCCTACGCAATAATATTGCAGATGTTCGCATTTTTCCTCGTTTGGAGGTAAAGGGAACCGGGATCATACCATCAATTTCTTATCAACGGTCATTTGCAGGGAGTAGCGTGCGCAAGTATCTGTACCATATTTTATGTTATCACAATAATATCATTAAGGTCCCTTTGTATACTATGGTTTTTTACACACCATGTGACCTTCAAAAATGTTTAGAAGTCGCGGTTAGCACCACAGTGAAATGTGCTTGTGAAAATGGTGCGTAGATTTCTTGCATTCATTCTCGTGTATTATCCTACAAGGTTTTCACACGATCCTTAAATACACAGTTCCCTGCGTTTATAGATTTACCTGGTCATGCACGCATAGACTGATTTATCGATGGTGAATTAATCCAGGTTTTTGTTTATTACCTATATTACGTATTATCTCGTTATTATTATTTTTTTAGAGTTCCGTACCTTTTTTCGTTTTTTTAGGGATGGGAAATCATCGAATAACTTCTCCCGCTAGACTTGTGCTGACTAAAAACCCACCCATGTTCCTTTTTTCAAACAACCGCAACCCCGGCAGACGTTGACGTTAGCTCTAACAGGCCCCTCTACTTTGCTGACGTCGACACGGCCTAACCCATGGATACCCAAGATGGCAAGGGGGCTCGCTGCTTTGCCGTAAATCGTGCGGAAGCCCCGGATCAGCCTAATGGTTACCACCTTTTGAACGCACCCCGCGTTCAGGTAGAGGGCGGCGCGCCGCCCGGTACCGGGGCCCCGTAGGGTCCATGGCTCGCACGGCTCCAGCATAGAGCCTACGGCAGGAGGCGTTTGGCCCCCTCAAATAGGGCAAGAGCCTTTATCTCGAGATCGTGGAGGTAACATGTTGAAATTAAAACCCTAAACTCTATAATCGTATAATCTGTGGTCCTTTGTGCTGTGAAATCAACCCTCTAAGTCTACGCAGTCAAAAGATATGGTATGATATGATATATACGTTAAGTCGCAAGTTTGTACAAACTTTCGATGCGCAAGTCTAACTAACACGCTCTTGGACAGATTTTTCTATTTTTATTCGATTTTTAAAAATATTTCATTTTTTGTTATGTGCACTGGTGGCAAGTGCCAAATAAACATGTTTTCTTTCTGTCTTAGTTTATTTATTGTATTCTGTTGATGATTGAGAAGCAATTTGATACTGAATTTTCGTATTGTGTATAGACTTCTAATTTTGTATTTTTTATGAAAGAACTTTCTTTCTTCATTACATATACAGTTCAACGACATTGTAAATAACATTAAGTAATCAATTAGAAATTAGATTTGCTAAAAACATTTTTTTGAGAAAAAGGTTCTATATGTAAATAATGAATGTGAGTGATGAAATAAATGAAATTCCATGAAACATTTAATTGACTTTCTGACAATTCATACATATACATGAAAGTTGTTTTTAGCAATAATACGTAAATCAATAATTCCCCTGGGAGAAGCAAGGCAAATAGTTAGGTGTGATCCTCGATAGCCACTTATCGTTTGGAGCACACATCAAAGCAGATCTATCGCGAGCTGCCTTTGTCATGGGTAGGTTAAGAACGAGTTAAAAATCTCCAACGTCTTTCAAGTCATGAAACGTCTTTCTAAACGTTTCTACGACTGCGTTAAAACATCGCAATTATAAATATAAATAAATAAATATCTTGGGACAACTCACACACGCCTATCTGATCCCAAGCTAAGCAGAGCTTGTGTTATGGTAACCAGACAACTGATATACATACTTATATAATTTATAAATACATACATATTATAGATAAATAAAATAATTAGCGTGTAGTCGCTTATTTTTTAAGTTTTTAGAGCTCTCAAGGCCCTCACAGAACCAAGGCAACCTCATAAGATCATTCATTACACGGTAAATGCGATTAAATAGCTTCTTTGCGTGGCGACTACGCAGCTGCGTAGCAGTACTACGCCGTAGCGATAAAGCGGGAGGACAGCTACGAAACTTGGACAAAGTATTAATAGTTATTATCGCATGGAACTTCCCAATCAATAGAAATAATATTGCCACATCTAAATACATATATATGAAAGGGAAAATCACTGACATACTCGTCACGAAATCTCAGAAACTACAAGTGTTAGGAGATTCATTTTTTTCTTCTAAGACGTAGGGGCTCACTAAGACGAGATTTTGCAAAATTCAACCTTAGTGGCAGGCAAACAGGGGGCAAAATTGCATAGGTGAACGCAATTCCTTGGCCGTACTGACTTGAAATTTGCATAGGCATTCTTTCTTGAAATTAACAGACTATATAACATCAAGCTACGACATTAAGCAGCTGAGCAGCGAGTGAAACTGTTGGGCGCAGCTTATGATTATATAAGTATATATTAGTAATAAACAATGACGTGATGAAATTGTTTAAGAACTATCTGAACATTGAAGCAGATATAAAGAACCTTTTTATTTCCGTAAATTGAACACTAAGGTCGAGTTTTCCTTGCTAGAATCGATACTACTTTCCACTAATACAATCAATGTTTAAAGTAAACTGATGTTTCCGGCAAGACTCGCTTCGTATCACACGGCCCATTTAAGAGCAGACGGTAGGTACTTCATTTATTTAGTAATTGGATAAACCTGAGGACTTACCCCCTTATAATGTAAGGAAGAAGGTCTTATGGCTTATTTCATTAAGACATGATAAAGTGAGTGAGCCTCAGTCTTAAGAGATGGAGAGATGTCGCTAGCGACGCAGTAAACACTAAGCTCGTATATAAAAATTCTAAAAATTGTTTACTAAGTGATATTTAAGTAAAGAACTAGTGTAAACTACGAGTTAACCTGCAATTAAGCTCGGACAGTGTTATCTCCGAAGACTTTTAGTGTAAAGTGAAAAAAAAACTACAAAAATAATATGTGATACAAAAACAAAAACTTTGTAAATACAAAAGTGAGAAGTGTTGTATGGACATACTGGGTCAATATTTGAGTGTTTACCATATTCCCATTGACAATCAAGCTGTTAAACCTAATTACGGCTAAGTTTTTATAAAAAAACAAAAACAAATAGCGGTTAAGTGGTTTTAAATTTTGAACTTTGACCCCAACAACTAGCGCTAGTGAACTCGAGTGGTGAATAGACAAACTAAAAACATAACTTGTTAAACAACTACCGCCATTACAGCCCCAAGTGTTCAATAATCAAACTAAAAACAGTAGTACCAACCATCTGACACTGATATCATTCACTCACTTACAACACTACTGCCACCATAGCCCCTAGCGGGTAATAGACGAACTAGAATCAGTGCTACCAATCGTCCATAGATATATTTAGTACTGGTAACACTTATTAATTCTCTACACTACTTCCATTGCAAACCCTAGTGGGAAATAGCCGAACTAAAAATAAAACGCCAAATATTTAAAATGGCTTGTATACCTACCTGCGCTGGATGTAAACAAAAGCTACCTATAAGGGAAAACATTATATGCGTTCTTTGTAAATGTAGATATGACTTCGAATGTGCTGGTGTTACCAAGGATTCTAGAAAGATAATACTAGAAAATAAAAATACCTGGAAATGCCAAACATGCATCTGTAAAATACCCAAGACAGGAAACACTGATACGCCTTTGCGTTCCCCTAGAATACTTGATACAAATAAATGTCAATCATCACCCTCCGAGGAAGCCAACGTTACTTTAAGAAGAAAGCCAAAAGATTCCGACAACGACACAATTTGTTCAGATGATCTCAGCTTCTTTGGTGATACTATACCTACAGAAAAACCTGATAAAGTTAGTCTGGAAAAAAATTTAACACTACAGGATTTAAGCGACATAATAATTACACATCTGAAAGAAAATAACAAATCCATTGTACAAGAACTACAGAAAACTATACACACAGAAATATATAAAGCAATTCATGAATTAAAACAAGATGTAGATTATAAAACAAATACCTTAACTATAGAAAATTCCCAAAGAAAGCAAGAAATAGTAAACATCAACATAAAACTAGAAAAACTACAAACAGAAAACGAAAATCTGAAAAAAGAGATAAGAAAGTTAACTACAGAAGCTTCTAAAATACCTAATAATTTGCAAGTAAACAACCAAAGAAAGATTGTGCTCTACGGCCTGGCGGACAACTATAAAGAGCCTGAAAATACACTCCACTGTAGATTGGTCGATCTGTTCCGTGAAATAGTAAACGTAGACGTTTCAGGATATATTGAAGATCTGTACCGAATTGGAAGACCTGGTGGATCTAAAAACCGACCACTCGTCATCGAATTCATCAGCAAGAGAATGGCAAAATATATTTTAAACAATAGAACTTTCTTTCAAGGAACTGGACTATTCATTTCAGAATTTTTAGATAAAAACGAACAAAAGTATAGGGCACAAATGCGAGAGGAACTATTTACGGCAAGAAACAACGGATCACACGCAGTCATCAGAAATAACAAACTATATATAAACGGACAGTTATTTAAAATAAATAACAACATAAAGGAATACGCACATAACACCCAAGAAAAAGAAATAACATATATTAACATGACGCAGTCCAGCAATATAAACGAGATTTATGAAACTGAGAACCAGACATTTCGTAAACAACGAACAACCATTTAAACTATTGTTCCAAAATATCCAAAGTCTTAATAACAAACAAGACATACTTGAAGCGTTTATAGACGAACAACCATCCTACAAAGCTATATGCCTTTCAGAAACATGGTTAACTCAAGAAAGACTAGACCTCATACAATTTAGCGGTTATAAAATTGCTTCATCCTATTGTCGTAGTACTAGAACCGGAGGCGGCGTATGTATACTCTTGCAAGACTATATAGAAAGCATACAGAGGGACGACATCACCAATACGTCTGCAGAATATATAATAGAAATATGTGCCACAGAATTACCAAAAGAAAACTTATTAATTGTAACTATATACTGGAATAGGAGAGAGGAGGAAGTTTTTTATGAAAAATTAAGGCAACTATTAAAATACATAAATAAAAAATACTATAAATTAAATATAATAATAGGAGGCGACTTCAATATAAATATACTACAGGATAATCAAAAAACTAATAAATTTATAAATCTCATGCAAGAAAATAACTTTACTCAACACGTAAAAAGCGCTACGCGTATCACACCAAATACCGCAACATGTTTAGATCTAATATTCACGAACTTTAACTACAAAGACATGCACGTAACTACAGACGACTTAGGCTTCTCTGACCATCATAGCACAGTCCTACATTTAAAAATACCAAACCAACCCAATACAAATAATTGGTACACAAAGAAAAGGTTATATAATAATACAAACATATTAAATTTCAAAAAAGAATTACAAAAACTTAATTGGAATGATATACTTAAAACTAATAATAATATAAACACAAATTATAAAATATTTAACGATAAACTTACCGTAATCCTAAATAAGTGTATCCCACTACTTAAAATTAAACTTAAAACCAAATATAAGAAATATTGGCTCACTGTTGGTATAAAAAAATCCAGCATTAATAAAAGATTGTTAAAAATATTAATAACAAAAACAAAAGACCCTACATTAATAAACTATTACAAAAAATATGAAAAAATACTGAAAAAGGCGGTTACAACAGCAAAAAAACTGAACTACAAAAATAGAATGACTAAGTCGCATAATAAAGTTAAAACAATGTGGGGAATCATAAATGAACGCTCAAACAAAAAGCGTAAAACCGAGAAACACAACATAACACTACAAGTAGATAATAGCTTAACGGCGAAACCGCAAGAAGTAGCCAACATATTTAACAATTTCTTTGCCTCCATTGGTGGGAAAACTACAACACCAACCGGCAGAAAACCTAAGGGGCTACCGACAAGCTTAACTACACAAAATACACTGTACCTTAACCCAGTTGATCCTTATGAAGTAAACATAATTATTAAAAACCTAAAGAACAAAAACAGCCACGGAATCGACGAACTTCCACCCAGTCTGATAAAACAGTGCGCTGATGAACTTACCTTGCCATTTTATATACTCCTTAACCAATCCTTCGAAGAAGGTGTTTTTCCTGACCTACTCAAAAAGGCCCTCATTAAACCTATTTTCAAGAAAAACGATAAAACTGACCCGAACAATTACCGTCCAATTGCCCTACTACCAACAGCCTCAAAAATATTCGAAAAAGTCATGTGTAACCGCGTTTATGCGTTCTGTGAAAAATATAATATTTTCAATGATAGCCAAAATGGATTTCGCAAGAACCGATCCACTGTTTTAGCCGTCTACAAGTATATTCAAGAAGCACTCAAAATTATTGATAATAAAAAATACGCTATTGGACTGTTACTAGACATGACCAAAGCGTATGATAAAGTACAATTCGATATACTATTAAATAAACTTTACAACACAGGTATCCGAGGAAACAGTCATGACTGGTTTACATCTTATTTAAAAAACAGAGAACAAGTCGTTGAAATAGAACACTACAATACACAAACACAACACATTGAACTGATTAGGTCCCAAAACATACCTGTAAACGCCTCCATACCACAGGGAAGTGTCATAGGATGCCTATTGTTCTTAGTCTACATAAATGATCTCCCTAACCACATAAATGAAACGTGCGTATTGTTTGCCGATGACGTCTCTATTTTAACATCATGTAAAAATAACCAAAACCTAAACCAAACACTAACATCTATACTTGACACAACAACATACTGGATGAACGAACATAACCTTGAAATTAACTTTAGTAAGACAAAAATAGTCACTTTCCACCCCCGACAAAAAACCCCAATAAATATAAATTTTGAATACAAAGGATCCAAGTTAGAAATAGTTAATAAATTCACCCTTTTAGGCCTAGACATAGATACACACATAGACTGGAAACCACACATACAGAAATTAAAAACAAAGTTATCCAAATTTGCATATGCCCTCAGAGAAATAAAGAAAACTACAGATCTCAAAACAGCAATAGTAACATACTATGCGTACGCGTTCTCTTGGCTTAAATACGGAATAATATTATGGGGTAACAGTACAGACGCACCATCGCTATTTACAATACAGAAGAAACTTATAAGAACATTGGTTAACATAGAAGACACTGACTCATGTAAACCACACTTCAAAGAACTAAACATCCTAACACTACCATGTCTCTATATATTTGAAATTTGCAAATTTGTAAGAAAGTACCCACAGTTCTACAGCAAAAGAGAAGACATACAAACAAAAATCAAACTTAGACATGGAAATAGACTCAACCTGCCAACTTCACGATTAAAAATGCACTCCTCTAGTGCGTATGTTACGTCAATAAAAATCTTCAATAAATTACCTGAATACATAAAAAACACAGAAACAAACAATATATTTATAAATAAACTAAAACTATTTCTCTTAGATAAAAGCTACTACACAATTGACGAATACTTCAAAGATAAATTCCACCTAGAGAAACAAAGATAATTGAAATAACCAAGTAATACCTAATACATCTATTTACCTTATCTACCGTGCAATATCTTTAATTACTTACTATTTAGATAATGAAAAATTACAGCTGCTTAATATTAAATATATAAAATAATTACCTAATATAATAAACTAGAATATTAATAACTATTAATAATAAATAAATAAAAGAATAATATCTAATAATAAATAAAATTAATATAAATCTGCACATAAATAATATCTAGCTACTTAAATATCTTAATATAAGAATTTTCCTCCTTAATTTCAATATTATTATGTTTTTAAACAAAAAGCGCTTCATCCTCTCCTCTAAAAACTAACTTGCTGTGCCCGACAGGGTCCATAATTGTTTCTCTTCAATTACCTACCAGCCTTGTATACATTATGGGATGCAATAAAGTATTGAGTATTGAGTATTGAGTAAAGAATAAATAAATATATTTCAGTCTTCTTGAATTTAATTTGAATTTCCGACGCTTAATAAATATGGTAACAAGACCATTCCGCGAAGGAACTTCTGTATATTTTTTGTGAAAGTGTTTTATACAAACACACGGGTGCTTTTAAAATTGTAAATAAAATACAAAGTGAGATAGGTTTCAAAAGAAAACGGGTGTAGCATTTTCTCCTAGTAGACTTGATTTGTGAAATATTTATTTAGGAAATATGATCAATAATTTTAATTAACTTTAGCACTTATCTTATAAAATATTAACTTAAAAACATTCTATATATGGTGTTTATAAAAGTTCATGGAATTTAATAGAGGAAAAGGATTTTTTGTTATGTGTTTTTCGGATGTGAAATCATGAAATAATTTTTCCCGTTCTGGGCGGAGCAGAAAAGGAAGGGAGGGTCAGACATTTACTGACAAAATTTCGTTCATGTTCTTTTTGCCCTTTGTTTGCCGGAGCCGCGGTGAGTGCGGATTGTTCGAAAGAGATTTTCGAAAATCCGCAACCCCGGCAAGCATTGGCCCTGGGGCCCCTCTGCGTTGCTGACATATCTTTGAGGCCCGCGTGGAACCCTAACGCACTGTCGATACGGCCTGGAGTCAATAGACGGACGGACGGTGAGCTACCCGTTGCTCACCGTTCACAGACCCGTGTCTACGGTGACCGGGATTCGTCTCGCGAGGTGAACTTATATTATAAAAAGGTAAAATTTATTTGTTTGTTACAATTTAGCTCAACCGATTTGAAAAAATCGTTCACCATTACAAATCTACATTATAACTGATAAGTTTCATAACTTCTCGCTACTATCCACGGGAGCGATGTTGTAGCTAAAGCCACGGGTGAATTGCGGGTTGTTCGAAAGAGATACCGCGGCCCCGGAACGTAAAGGGCAATAGAAGGAACATGGGTGGGTTTGGGTCAGTAAAAGTCTGACACGCCCCCCCCACCCAAAGCACACCGCCAAAAGCGGTGGAAATTATTTGATGACTTCCCACCCAAAAAAAAAGCCGGGATGAAATCACGTAGGAAAGCTAGTATTTTATAACTAAATATTTTTAATACAACAATTTTTATAAAATGTGTACTGGGAAACTGTTCTAATCCTTACTAATATTATAAAAGCGAAAGTGAGTTTATTTGTTTGTTTGTTACGTCTTCACGCCTAAATGGCTAAACCGATTTTAATGAATTTGGGTACAGAGATAGTGGGGACCCTGGAGACGGACATAAGCATTTTTTTTTCAGCGAGAAAAGGGGAGAAAAAGATTTTTTTTTTTACGATCATCACGCGGGTTAAAATTTGCGTTAGCCACAAGTAACTATGCCACGCGGACGAAGTCGCAGGCGGAAGTTAGTATAAGATAAGACATCACAAGTATAAAATAAATAATGCAAAACAACGACAAGCGTTTGCTTTCAGGCTTCAAAAAACTAGTAAGTAATATATCATGAAAATAAAGAAACTTCTGAATAATGTGTCACTTACGTAGGTACCTATAATAATTTAGTAAAAAAAATAACAACCGAAAAAAAATACCTGTTAACATGAAATAGGTATTCTTTTTGAGTGGTTACTTTTTTATTATATATAGGTAACATAAAAGCCACGCATTTTTCTGAAGATTCTTTTTTTTCTCTTAAAGTTATAGCTACATAGTATTTAATACAACATTCTTGTATCTCCAAAAGAATTTAAAGGTCTAAAGCCAGACGTTGGGTTTTACAAAAAAAAAAATAGTAAGGTTGGCTATTTGAGTTTGTAAGAAACTTTTTACCGTTCTCTTTGTTGATTTATCAAAGGATAAAAAAAAACCATTACTACATATTTTTTGGAGAAAGAGCAAAGCCGATCTTCATCTGTTTTTGTAATAATATTAGGATAGCGATATGAATGTTTACTCTCGCATAAAACAGCGTGATTTAATCACTCGTATTCACACAACTAATCAACGTTTCATGTAGGAAACTACATGTAAACGTATATATTTACTGTTTATGTTTTAATTTGTTTCTTTCCGTACGTTTTCATGTTTTGTCTGCTTTGTGTTTATCGCAAATGAATAATATGTGACTTTTTTCTTTGTATTCCATTTTCTTCGAGAAACAGTTTTGACATTTCATTATAGGATTAGAAGTATTTCTTGTATTGTCAATTACAATCAGTTTTGTAACATTTTTCATATTTGATATATGCTGGTGAATTCAGAAGGCTGATATTTTTTATATTAATTCTGTCCCACGTTTTCGTATTTAGGGGTATCGAAAAGGAGTGTATATCCAAGCTGTGACAGTAAAATATTTTATAATTATAATCGCGTGACTACATGCTACTCATAAACTTATTGGGTATAGGTATCTCGATTCTTTAGCGTTCCAATATTCAGTAACACACTTATAGTTCACTTCTCCATTACGGTTCTCCATGAAGCGAGAAGGCATCGATTTTTTCGATTCGTGCGTACTTATTATGTGCGCGTAACGTTGCCGGCTTTCTACATGATCAGGAAATCCGGCCCGGAATTCACGATGAGGTCCGGTTTTGGAAGCACAAAATATATTTGATTTATAGAAGCTCACCGCGTCCGTGCTGATTGTTTTTTCGGCGTCTGCCCCAGTTCCTTCCGACGGTTGCCGACTGAGATTATTCACATCAGGGAAAAAATACTGTATTGCGTGGTACTACATTTTTAAGCATTATGCACCCAGGGCACTAAACAAACAACCACGGCGACCAAACGTGCGGACGTGTCTGCTCACCCGGAAACGGACTGGTCATAAATTTCAGACCTTATACCGTATTCTGTTCAGAACTAGGTACACAAAACATGTTTAAAATTACACAGCGTAAGAATGTTCTAGATTCTTCTCGTGAATTTTATAATAATTTAGGGTAAATACGAAAATTATTAATAAGTATTAAGCGTTTCTTCAAACAAATATTCCTACACTTTTAATATTAAACAGTACTTTTCTAAGAACGGCATTCTGTTCTGGGTTCCCTCTATCTGGCAGAATCTTGATGCTCCGAAATTTATTTGGCATAACACACTTAGCATAATTTTCTTTAAACGAACATTTTAAAGGCATAAAAATTATTTGGTATAATTATCATTTGGCATAATGTTTAAAACTTCGAATTAACAATGGCATACTTTTAAGATGGCAGAATTACATTTAGTATAATTACGATTCGCAGAGTTCAAATTTCGCATAATATATTATTTGGTATAATTTCACTTGGCATACTATGCAGACGGCAGTAATGGCTAGGTTAGGTTAGGTTAAAACTGCGACCTCCTACGCCAGAAACGACTTGCGTTAATAGAAAAAAGAGATTGTTTTAAGTAGGTTACCCGGAACTGAACTATTTAGATTAGGATACCTAATTAGTTATAATTCAATGACATACTCTCAAATTCAATTAAACAATAACTAAAATAAATGACATTATTTTAAAGAAATTATTAATCAAAATAAATGACAACTTATAATGACAAAGATGACCCTAACTATAAACTTTCTACGATATGACAATTCTGCCGTTTAATGATCATCGATATAAAATATATTATGCCAAAAGACGATTCTGACTGTGAACTTTCTGCGATATGATGTTTCTACTTTTTAAATATTATGCATATGAAGTTTATGCCTAGAGATGATTCTGACTTACAAAATTATGAGTTTAGAATGTATGATACATGAGTGTCTGCTAAACTATTTTCTGCGAAGTGAAGTTTATGCCATCCGTTGTTATGCAAAATAAAATTATGACATAAAAAGTTCTGCTATAAAGGGTGGACCCTTCTTTTCTTTGTGTCCCAAAAATTAGAGCGATTATCAACGAACTATTTTTAATGAGCACAGATTTCATTGGATTTTTCTTTCATTTTAATATCGGTATTTTTACTAAAACAAGTGTGTGTTACATTTTTCTGGTGATTTAATTATTAATTGGGGCCTACTAAATTAATTCAAGTCTTCAACCAGAAAATGAGTGTAGTAAAAGCTTCCCATTACTTGTGAGACAGTTATCCTCATCATTTAGCCGAGAATTTCTGGGTAGTTTTACCAAATTAATGGCTCTTCAGTTATCTGAAATTCGCCGCTATACCGTCATTCTCTTCCTCTCCTAAAGTGTCATGTACAGATCTAACTAATGTACTACATATGATCATTCAGGTTTCCTTGACTATATTCAGATAAAATCTATGCCATAGTAGATGTAGGGGTCAACGAATTGTCAATTTTTCAGTTCATAGGGGGGAAAAAATTTAAACTCCTTGTATTTTCTAAGTACCATCGTACTTAGAAAATACACGAAAGAAAAACACTTTAACAATTTGCCCCACCAGAGAATCGAACGTCAGACCTCATACTTAGTTGTAGCACTTCCGAACTCTAGACCAACGAGGCCGACTAGCCAGATGTCGTGCCTAACTCCATATAAAGTGTACCACCCCGTCACTAACTTAGTAAACTTTCACTTCACTTTACTTTCAGCGAGCGGAGTTTTAGTCCTTTCCTATTTCCCAATAAAATAGTTTATGTATATAGTACTCGGAACTACTAAATAATTCCATCGATCGAACATTAACTTCCATATTCCCATCCATTATCCATTTAAAGACATTCATTTTACTTGAAACCACGTCAAAAGACGTTATATATGGAGCGATATTAACCCTGCTAAGTTTAATACGGCCAAGTTTGTAACGATGTCAGGAAGCAACCGATTCGACACGTCGCGCGTCGTGACTAGGTCGTGTTCTTTAACGATTGTACGGGGTGAACTATTACTATATTTAGTGACATACCATTGATTTTTGAGGTCGTGTTTAAATAGTTTCTACTAGTCGTTTGTATAGGCCGTGATTTTTTTATTTATTTATTGAATCAGAAGATAAACGCTAATTGACAGATACAATTAATGTTTTACGATAATATCGTGGCAGAATAATTGTAGAACGCTGCTATTTTTATCAGAGAGGTATTGCCACCCCATTGCTGTCGGGTGTGTAACAAGCCTATTAATTGGTACATGGTGAGCCTTACATTGGTGTATTAATCATTTATGACATACGTCATATCTGACACTTGGTTACAGTTAGGACAGTTAGGATTACCTCGTTCAGGCAGGGATCAGACACTACCCGTGCCATATCTTAACGCTGAAATCCGACTCAGACTTAATCAAAAAAAGGCTTAGACGTAGAAATTCTTCTTTACTACCCCGAATTTATGATCTGTTTTATTAGAATATCCCTAATTCCAATTTAGGCTCGAGGTGTCTTTAATTTGTGCGGATTATCAACAATCAGTGAAAACCCTCAGAAGTTATTAACTCAATAATTTAATCTATTCAAAAAGTATTGGGTCCCTGGGATTCTGATGTATGTTTATTTACTCATATTTTGGTCTTGATACATGTCTGTGTCATTTCCATGTAAATGAAGTAAGATGACGATAACTTTAAAAACCTTTTTCGTTCAAGGTTCATGATTAAAAGAGTTGTTATGAATTAGGTATGGGAACACCCTATTTTACATAGGTAATATCAAATCTTCATAGATTTGAATCGAATTCTTCTTTTGTTTCTTTTTCATTCTTCGGAAGCTCTTGTTAGACGGCTGGATCAAGGGTTTGATACAGAAAGCGGTACTCCTGGACATGGATCATATCGCTAGGAGGTTCCTCTCTCTGGTGTTCTGTAGCTACAATTTTTTACATTTTAAATGTATTTTTTTTGTTTTATTTATTATTTTTTTAAAATGTAAAATGATATGTGTTAAAATAAATAAACGAATAATCTTCATAGGAAGTACAAATATTGGAATTAAAAATGAATACTCTTGGAACAGAACCTAATTAATAGTTTGAAGTCGTTCCTAAGTATAGCGAACTCTTTTATTACGCCCACGACCCATTTAACGGCTTAAGTTAGTTTCAAGTAGATACGAAGGTAAGTTGAATATTTAAAAAAGTAATCTCAGAGAACTCGTTGAATAAATTTACTATTTTTAGATAGGAAATCCACGAGTACTTCCGATGAATGGATTAATTAACAGAACAGGAAAAGTAAAAGCTGGTACGCACACCGTTAACTTTAACGATATGATTTATCAAGTGAAAATTTTGCTCAACTTAGATCCTTCCTGACGTGCTATTTTATAAGAAAACATTGCCGAGCTTAGCGCTGCCACAGCGCCAATTTTCATAGAGGAGTCGTCTGGGGTCGTTGCTGCCCTCAAGGCTGTATTCCTAGAAAATAGCACTACTGGTGACAATACGTTTTTATGACATAGACGCAGTCCGATCGCCTCCTCTTTAGAGAATTCCTAAATGGACGGACACGTAACGTTGTATACGTGCAAAGTTGAAGGATAAACCTAATTTTCTTCTTTTCATCTAAATAAACTTATTATAACACACACATGCACGGCCCTATTTATAAATTAAATTTAAACGTTTTTCTAAACTATTTTAATAAAGAGGAGGCGAAAGAATTTAATGCCTGGAGAGCTAAGCATTAATCAGTAATGAAAAGGAGGCAAACACTAATTTCAGTATTAGAAGAATAGAAAAAATTAGATAGAGTTCATAGAAGAGAGTCTGATAGCAGGCGTCAATCAGCCCCATTTATTTAAGCATCAAAACCCCTTTTACTTTCTACACTCTTTAAAGTACTAACCGGTGCTACAACATTGGATGAAGTACCCGAACCCCTCTGAGCTCTATGGTTTAAGAGAATTTTATTACAGCGACAGAAGATTGAGGATTACAGCTCCTTTCATTCCACTCCACATATCTTGACGTTTTGATAGATTGAAGGAAGGATCTTTTGCCATTTCCATACCCTAAAACCAGAACACACACGTCAATAAGTCACCGTCGTTATGTATTGTTCCACTTATTTTACACATCAACACTTAACTTAACCTACATATTTTCAAACTTAACGTGCCCGTCTTTTGGTTACTTACTCAAAAGACTGGCGGCATGTGTGGACCATGGATAGTGTCAATTGATCTTTTATTAATGCTTGAACATTTAAAATTAACACAACATCATCCAAACACAAGACAACGTCATCATACAGTTTCACTCAATCAAGTAGTTTGAACATTAAATTTTTCAGGTGTAAGTAAGTAAGTGGTTACTTTACTCCAATCTTAACCTATTAGTACATACTACATTAATTAAAGGGTTTATTACAGATAAGGGTTTGTTATATTAGGACGTAGGAGTTGTAATTACAGTAATTAGATTTGTTAATATGTAGCCTAATTGTTTAACACACTCACGATCACAATCACTTTCGTTTCGTCAAACAAATTAATTGGATTTAACCTCAGCAGATTCGCTATTGGAGTGTTGTATCTACACGTTTTACATAGAATGGCTGATAAGTTTTGATGAGACAGTACTGAGAACCTGCTGTAATTAAAGCATTTGCTAATGAGAACATAAAAGTCCAATTCTCAGAAATAATTCGGTAAATTGCTCTCTGATTTTTTTTTTTGGCTTATTTACTCACTTTGTTGCTTACATACACGCTGGGGGGTATATCGAGGCACACACGCACATTTACGAGTGTACGAGATAGAAAGATTTCAAAGAAATAAAGAAAAGATAAATACAATTGTGCACATTTTGCTCAGCTGACTGTAAATTTGTAAGAAATAACGGGATATTTTATTATTATGACTTTAGTCACCACCCATGTGCTTTCCATTGCCCTTTATGTTCCGGGGCCGCGGTATCTCTTTCGAACAACCCGCAACTCCGGAATTGTTTGAGCTTCGATTTCCTTTCAACACTACAAAAAAAATACGTACGTACGTTTTTTTTTTTGAGCTATCACTCTTGGACGCTGATCCACAGATCCAAAATATCCATCGGGAAAAAACAAAGATTTTCTTAACTGCTCAAAGGGTAGGGTCAGCTTACAAGGCAGAAAAAAAGAGAATCAACATTATTATTCCGGCCCGGGGTCGATAAAACATTTAGGATAAAAAAGAAAGGATCTTGTGACGCATGAGTTTCGCATTTCGTCATTATAGATACAATTGTATGTACATTGACAAAATTGTATGTGAAAGCACAAGATGGCGACTTAACGTTAATTCTCACTTTGGCCACGATCCAACAAAAGCTTGTACGAAGATTCGAAGACTCGTATAGAACAGAAGCAGGTAAGTAGATACTTACTTACTTTTTTCTGCTGTCAATATTCATTGCCATCATATAAATACGAAAGTTTGTGAGAATGAATGGATGTATGTTTATTATTCTTTCATGCAAAAACTTATAAATAAGGATTTGGCTGAAAAGCACGCAGATAGTCTATAAACTAGATTAATATATAAGAAACCTTTATCCTGGTTCTACATTCCCATTGAATAATTTTCAAGATCCACGTGTCACAAAGCTATAGTAATTTATATTACTAAGATTGAACTTCTTATTATTGAGAAATAACATCAAAAGGCCTCTAAAACCTTCAGTCGTCGTTTCAATTCGGTAAAATCAAGGACAGTTCCTCAGCCCACATCAAAGAGCACTCACCTATGTTTCGATTTCCTCTGAAAACGTTGCCAATAGAAACCACAACGGTTCTATGAAAATCAAAGAATCAATAAAACCAGGATAATATAGTATGTCTCTACTCAAATCCTTACGCGAAAGTGAGTTTGTTTGTTTGTTTATTTGTTACCTCTTCACGCATTGCTATTACAAATCAATAAGGCGCAAGGGGAACTGTGTTACCCCAAATTTAACGCGGGCGAAGCCGCGGGCGAAAGCTAGTACATTATAATGGGATGTGTAAGTGTTGTCATTTATCTGAAAAATAAATATAGGAATTTGATAATAAAAAAGAAGAAAATATCTTGTTGCATCAGAAGTGTCGGTTAAAACCTCATATGCAAAAATACAGTACATCAAGTTATCCGCTTTCATCTACAATAAATTAAATTAAATTTTAAATATTTATCCTATGACATATTCTGAATGTAAAAAAAACTTTTATACACTGGCTAAATTACAAGAGCCATGACGACATCGAAACATTGTTACAAAATAGCATACGATAATATAATCTAACCATAAGGGACACACTCAAGCACACACACACTTAAAAACATACACCAATCAACACCACACCACATACCCTTATCCTTACTAATATTATAAAAGCGAAAGTGAGTTTGTTTATTTGTTTGTTACCTCTTCACGCTTTAATGGGTAAACCGATTTTGATGAATTTTGGTACAGAGATAGTTGGGAACCAGGAGACGGACATAAGCTAATATTTTTTTGAAAAATGTAGGATGTGAGGGAGAAAAAGGGAAGAAAAGGGAAAACTTAGCGTTGCTATTACAAATCAATAAGGCGCAAGGGGAACTGTGTTACCCCGAATTAAACGCGAGCGAAGCCGCGGGCAAAAGCTAGTAGGTAAAATATAAAGATGTCGGAAAATATGAGGAAACCTTGCCACAACAGAATTCGTAAAAATCAAATAACATTGATAGATAATACTGTCTGAGTTTTGATTGAATTTTGCGTGAACAGAATTAGCAGGTATCTATCCTGTTTCAAAAAATATTATTGAAAAGATACTTTTTTTAAAGTCGCTCAGTAAATAGTATGTACATCTCAATACGATGAAGAGACAAACCTAGTAACCAACAACCTAATAACCACCACAATAACAGCGAACACAACCGGCTAAGTCTGACTTCAAGTTATGGATATGTTAAGGCAGACCAAAAAGAAGATGCAAGTAAGCTTTAAATCTTTAATAATCTGGTTAATCAAAATACAAAAAAGGACATTCTGGTAACGCGACACTACCACCAAAATACGATAATGGATTATCTAATAATAATTACATAATTACCTATTAATCACAATCAATCACAATTGATCTAGTGTTGATAAAAACACGAAATGGTAATGGAGTGGCAATATTGTAATTATTGCTCAAAATAGAACTGGGTCGTTCTTCTTTTTTATCGACAATGACTTGTCTTCTCCGCAAAAAAATAATAATTTGAATCATAAATACAAAATCACTTAATTTTTTTAATACAAAAATACACTTGACAATGTAATAATTTTAATATCCTCAAAACTAGATTTTATTAATTATTATTTTTTACAAAATTAGTGTGACATAGTATACAAAAAGCGTGACGGAGGTGTTATACATACAAATAAAGTGTGTCCCTCTATGACTAGTAATGTAAACAAACTGCTCTCGTAAAAAAAAAACACATTGAAAGTTTCTATCCAAGAACGTTTACTGAACTACTTAACCTTTTTTATTACATTAATATAAATAAATAATTTTTAATGTTTATATTACTAAATAAAAAAATATTTTATTGGCTGTCTCCCGATGTATATGATTTTAGTTGCTACCTTCTGTCACTCATTTTATGGTACAAAATAATGTGCGTTTGAAACTTAGACCTTGGTCACTATGTTCGAGAATAGTCCCCCTCCGCCCTGCACTCGCGCTATACGTTCTCACACCCCGGCAATACCAGTCACTCGCTCGCAAACAGTAAAAGGAGGTGCGTGTGTTTATTTAGCGACCGCTCTGTCACGTAAGTTACGACTTTCAAATGTTATTCTAATTTCGAGGTTTTAATATTATTTGACTAATTTATGATAAATATTTCATATATACTCAGTTTTATGCGTAAATTATAATTAGGAAAATGGTGAATATCTCGAACACTACTATTTTACACCTCTGTCACGTAGCACTTCTGTCACGAAAATGTGTGACGGAGTGGTATAACTTGTGACGGAGTAGTCATTTTTGTATGGAACTTAGAGCCTTAGTTAATATCCATAGTAGATGATAGCTAGTTTTTTTATGTTGGTTATTCTATTGTCAACTATTTTGTTAATTTAAGGTATTACCATCAAGTAAATGAAAAAATGGCATTATCTGCGGCTGAAAGACAGCGACGGTGTCGTGAAAAAAGAAAGTTTCACCCGAACTTGTTGCAGAAGTAAAACGTAAAGATTTAGAAAGATATCATGCTCGCAAAACGTTAGTTAAGAATATGACACCAAAAAAACAAAAAAATAAATAAAAAGACAATGGCAAATCTGCCATTGTCTTTTTATTTAATTTTTTCTTTCTCTTCCCTTTTTATTTCTAATCAGAAATAAAAAGGGAAGAGAAAGACTGAAAGATTTGCAGAACATTTTGATTAACACTCCGGCTTCTACACCGCTTCCTTCAACTCCCAGACTACTTCCACTAAGTCCCAGATCTCGTTGCCAGCAGCAGGGAAAGAAAAAAAGTGCGACGAGATAGATCACGCCTTTATAGACAAAATATTCAACTTCAAAACCAAACAAGAATTACTAAAAAAAGTACAGAAATACATGAAAAGACTTCAGCGACAGAAAAAGAAACAAAATAAAGTGCTTACAACAACAACAACTCATAGTAACAAAAAAAATGAACATGGCAAAGAAGAATACAGAAAATATACTATCTTATCAAATACCATACCACGCCGTCACTTCGTTAACCACTCTGACACAATTTTGTCCCCCTTAAAAATTTAGTTCAAAGTAAGTTATGAATCACTATATTGTTAGTATTTACAAAAATAATGTTTTCTAGTATTATTATGCTAAATAATAAAGGTGTTCACTAGATTTTTAAGCGACTTTATTGGGCGACTTTCATAATATTAAAAAGTTTTATGTCTTATGAACCAAAAATGTGACAGAGTGGTATTGGATAATTTATAAAAATATATAATTTAAAAAATTTTGTCCAACGGAGCTAGATAATAGTAAATGTTTATATTCTTGATTAGAAAGTAATAAGAAAAAGAAGTTCTGATTTAAAATGAGACATAAAAAAAATTAATACTTTTGTGACTGAGGTGTTATTTTTTTCACACCATTCCTACAAAATTTGAAATAAAACGAAAACTACATGTAATACTTCGCTGCATTATATGTTGTTGTAATCTACAATAATAAGGCAATAATTTAAATCACATTTCACTTAATAAATCACAAGTTTATTTTTTATCAAATTTAAAAATTTTCCGGTCAGATTGTCGATAAAAAAGAAGAACGTCCCAACTAATATTTGAACTATCTCTTAAAGCACCACCCACTAGAATATTTCATCCCCAGTTTCTATTTCAAACACGACAAAAGAGGTTTTAAGTTAGGAACTCTAACGGATTCAACTACATATAAAATGAAATGAAAAAAGTTAGAGGGAACTGCACTGCGCGAGTGTTTGCATATAAACGCTGGGCCGAGTGGAGAGTGTGTGCTCTTTGACTTGGACGAGTAACTTAGACCTCTTGAGATTGCAGTCTCACACTCAATACTATGTTCTATTATAGCCGCGTTGGGCAAATAAGTCTATGAGGTGCTCTTTGATTTTATGTCAGAGATCGTGGTAGTAACCTATACATTTTAGACAGATGCATGTTAACAGAAGGTTTTTTCTTTTTAATGACATAACAAAATATGTCTTTTATTCCTAAAGGTAGAGGTGTAACAGTATATTTTCAAATGTCTTTTGCAGTTGTACCTAAACATAATCAGCCTGAAATGGTGCCAACCGCTTGGTTACTGGCCACTCCTCTGTACACCAAGCCATAATGTACCACGGACTCAAAACAAAACAAACAAGCCGCCGAGTCGGGCGCCGCAAGACGACTGCGGCCACAGTAGATGCGGGTCTGTGGACGGTGAGCATTGGGTAGCTTACCGTCCGTCCGTCCAGTCACGGCAGGCCATGTTGACTGCGCGTTAGTGTTCCAGGCGCGCCTCAAAGAGATGTACCTAAGCAAAGCAGAGGGACCAGCCAAGGCCCCCGCCGCCCGTTTCGGGTTGTTCAAAAGAGACCGCGACCCCGGAACATAAAGGGAAAAAGAAAGAACATGGGTGGGTTTTAATCAGTAAATGTCTCAAATGCCCCCCTGCTCTGCCCAATCAATCAATCAAATCAATCAAAATATTTTTATTTCACATAGGCCTACATGGGCACTTATAAAACGTCGAGAAAAGATGCACGGTTCGGGTGGGTCGTTTTCTATGGAGAAGAACCGGCAAGAAACTCCATAGTTACTCTTTTAAAATCATTCGGTTTTACAATGTTGTTGTTACAGCGTTAGCACTTAAGTATGAGAGGACAGCGTAGGCCCGACAATAAGTCATTGTTTACTTTACAAAAAGTAAAATAAAATAATACGTTAACATAAGTTAACAAGTGTCCAAGAATCTACAAGGCCAACCATGTCCACTCATTCACAACGAATTGGTAGAAAAGAATCTATACAAAAGTAAGAAAAAAAATATATATATATGCAAAAACAAAATAATAACTAAGAGACGAGTCGCACAGATGTTGCTATCAGTACTGTAACTATTCGGTACAAGGGTGATATAAATATGTGATTTGACAACTATTGCAAAGAAAAATGATTAAAGAGATCACAAAAAAAAAACAAGATTGAGAATAGTTAGAGACATCCACAAATTTGTGCTGATTGTAGCTACCAGGGAAGCCGCATGCGCAGAAGGAACTATAGCCAAACTTCTTTATCTTCAACGTAGTCCTTGATTTTGTAATATGCGTTTTTAATAAGGACACGTTTTATGTAGTTTTTAAACTTTCCATCTGTCAGTTCTATAACTGATTTCGGCAACTTGTTATAAAAGCGTATACTGTTTATTAGAAATGACTTGCTAGTTTTTGTTAATCTAAATTTAGGAATTACAATTTCGTGTTTACTGCGTGTATTAATATTGAGCCAGAGCCCAGCGCCCAGAGCGGGGGAAGTTATTTAATGATTTCCCATCCGTAAAAAAGATCTGATCTACTGGGCTAACTCGGAAGTCGGCACCGAGCGACTCGTTCTTACACTTCACAACATGTTCATTTCATCTTGTGTATTTGACCTACGCGGCCAGTCCATTCTCCCTCTTGCCAGTAAACTTCTTAAATACGCAGAGGATCTGATCTGCAACCCCGTGAGGTGTCAAACAAAATTTGCAAATCATCAATTTAATACACTTATCACATGTCTTCATAATAAAGTAAATTTGGAACTTGTTTACACCTTCACAAAATTCCGCCTGAAAACCAGGATTAGAAATTGGTTACAGTGAACATAAGACGTGCTTTATCGACAAAATGTATGACGTAATTATACACCTCTTAGACCGAGCAGCAGTTGACGGATACTAACAGTTACTCTTGGAGTAATAGGATACGCAAGGAGAAACCTGTCGTAGGCTGAAACAGACGAATGTCAGTCGTGCCTACCGGGAAGCCAAGTCTAAGATCCAGTTATGGATATGCTATGTCGGACCGAAGTAGTCTAGTGTTTGGAGTGAAATACAAAAAAAAAAGGAAAATCTATAAAAACCCACCATGATCGAGTCAGACATGCGCATCGAGAGTTTCGTACAAACTTGGGTCACAAAGAGACCACCAAACTTGAATGTATGGTTTTAAATTCAACTCGATACTTCTACACGTTCTCGAGATAAAGGGTCTTGACAGACAGACAGATGGAAAGAATGAAAGAAAAAAAAACCGATCAAAGTAGAGTCAAAATACAAAAAAACATGGACATTTTAGCAACGAATCATTATTAGTGGCATTACTTATCCAAAAAAACAGCTGAAATGTTCAAAAGCTCTTTCACGGTAAAATCACGATTGGGACCAACACGGTTGGGCATTGATGACGTGAGTCGAAGGCAAGAGCTAAGTGTAAGGTTTACGGACAAAATTGTTAGGAAGGTTATCACAACACTTAAGCGAGGCAAGTCTCCTAGCCACGATGACCTGAGTATCGACCAGCTTAAATATGCTGGTGTCCATCATCTTATTTTTTTTCTCTCTTTGTCTAGGACATTCATATCTACGTTCAGCAATGATGCAGGCCGTGGTGGTACTGGTCGTAAAAAGTAAAACAGGTGTTATGAGGGATGCCAACAACTATATTCCGACAACAACTACAGATCTCGGGCTACAGTTCGTCTAAGGTTCTTGACGGTTAACACACTGACTTCGGAACTCTCCACTGATACAGCTATTCTGCGTTTGAAGCAAACTGACAAGTACTATAATCATCGCAAAACACCAGTCTGTTTGCTTTGTCGACCTTTCGGAACCGTTTGACCTAGTTTCGTATGATATCCTCTGGGACAAACTAAGCTATACATCCCTCCCAAGTGAATGCATGCGATTTATCAAATATTGGGTCGGGTACCAGGTCTTCCTCCATTTATGAGAATTAATTGTTACCGGTACACAACGGTTATATCCGAATATTATTTTTTAATGAAGGTAACATAATGCCTTACGTGTCATTGTCGCTTAGCAACATCGACATCTGACACCTGCCTTTCAAAGTGACAGGTAATAAAGGACAAAAAACCAAAGCCCAAAGAGATGTGTGCGGTCTCTTCCCGCAAACGCCATCAAATAAATAAGTGAAGTGAGATGTGTGCAATACCATTGTTTATGAGAACTTTCACGATGATTGATGTTAATTATTGATTATGAAAGTACGTCATCACCATTCTCCTGCCTTTTTTTTGCGGGTGGGAAATCATCAAATAACTACCCCCGTTCTGGGCGGAGCGGAGAAGTGTCAGACTTCTACTGACTAAGCCCTCCCATGTTCCTTCTATTGCCCTTTACGTTCCGGGGCCGCGGTATCTCTTACGAACAACCCGCAACCCCGGCAGACGGAGGCCCTGGCAAGCCCAAGCCCTGCTTTGCTGCCATCTCTTCGTTTGGAACACTAACGCGCCGTCGATACGGCCTGTCGTCAATAGACGGATGGACAGCGAGCTACCCATTGCTCAACGTCCGCAGATCGTCTAATCTAACCATCCATCCCTTCATTAGTGATTCGTTACTCTTATACCATACACGTTCATATTCATAACTTTTCTCGCGACATTTTCCCCATTCGTCCGCAACACATGCCCATACCAAGCCAAACGATTACCGCTAAACTTTTCAAACACCGGCGCTACTTTCAAACTACCCTTTTCTTACTATCAAATAAGTTTTATGATTGACATGACATTGATGATCAGTACGTGTCTTTAATATTAAGATGTATCTTTAAGAACTTCAGTGAAGTCCTAAACTATTTGGGTGTATGTACCTGAATACAAATAAACCGGCTCAGTTGCTGACAGGCACTGAGGAGGAGCCTCTCGGCTGCCACACACACCGCCATACAGCGATCAGTCAATACTTTGGTAGCTGCGGTACGAGAATGGAACAACAGTGCCCTATATATCACACGATGATTATCCTATTTGCCGCCGTGCGTTTACGTGTAATGTGAATGTGTTATATTTATGGAAAATTATATTATGGAAACATGTCTGTAGATTTAAATCTGAAAAAAAAACATTATATTTACCTTAACAAATATTCCTCCAAGATAATAAATTACTTTCTGTGAATAATTGCCGTGAAACAGAGGTATTCCGTAAGATATCAGCAAGTTGTCTGAAGCGAACTACCTAAATAACTTCATTTAAAATGTTGCATCAATTGTTGTTATTTGAAATCCCGTTTCCCATCTTGCTGGTAAAAGAAAAACATCAAATCCTATTTAATGATGTCACCCGCACCCGACACCCGAGTATTTTATTTCAGTGATTCCGAAATTAAAAAAATGGATAAAGAAAAAGCATAAAAATAAATAAAAAAAAGCTATAAAGAAAAGCTTCCGGAAAACCTAAAATTCACAATAATTGAAGTTTCAGTCCTTTATTAAAGTCTTTTTATTGTTCTGACAACAAAGTTAATTTAAATCTTGAACATAGTCAGCATTCCAATAAGACTTCAGAGTAAGATGGATTATTTGATTAAATTATAAATGCGACCGTTACAAGTATGGCTTTATAGAGAAACTAGCTTTTGCCCGCGGCTTCGCTCGCGTTAAATTCGGGGTAACACAGTTCCCCTTTCCAGATTTGCAGGTACCTGCTACCTGTAGTTTTTACCCTTGGGCCTTATTTATTGTTATTGCAATGCTAAGTTTCCCCTTTTCTTCCCTCTTTCTCCCTCATTTCATAAGCATATGTCCGTCTCCAGGGCCAACTATCTCTGTACCAAAATTCATCAAAATCGGTTTAGCCATTAAGGCGTGAAGGCGTAACAAATAAACTCACTTTCGTTTTTATAATACTAGTAAGGATTATAATTAAAATCATCATTTCGTTTTGTACTGTGAATAGCCATTTCACGAAAAACTCATATATTTGGGGGGTTGGGGTGGTATAAAGAACTTAGAGGGTTGTATTGGTGATTTAAATTATTATTATTCAGTGTTATTTTTTATATAAGTAATAATAATTATTTACTTTTTACAAGGAAGGTGGAGAAGTCTTGGGTGAGCCCCAAGACTTCTCCGCCTTCCTTGTAAAAAGTCCTCCGGCTCATTTAAACTAGTTAGTTAAACAACAGAAACTACAAGTAACTTCAATGGTGTACCAGACAACAACATATTATTTAATTGTGTAAAAGGGGCTAAATCGAATTCCTTGAAATTATTCCATCAAAACATTCAAGGTTTTTCTTCAAAGTTAGTGGAAATTGAGTTGTTTTAGAAAAAAAACAATATTTTAAATTGTAAGTTCCACCGAACTATTTAAATTATGAAAATTACAGAGTAGGCACTCTGTAATTTTCATAATTTATTAGCATTTCATAGGTAGTTGTTTTAACCGGAAATCTAAATGCGTGCGGGTTCACTAAGGGAAAAAATTTTGTGTTCACCAAAAATACTGATCGTGCACCAAATATTCTTTCCTGAATGCTAAAAAAATGCGTAGGTTAGGTTAGGTTAAAACTGCGACCCGCCAGTAACGACTTGCATTAATAGAAAATGGATAAAGATATAACACTTTTTTATTGTAGTGCTGTCTTCTAACAGTATAGTATAATTGATTTATTTGATGAGCAAATTTAGTGTGCAATTCAGTATTTTTGGTGATAATTTCGAATATTTTGATTGAAAAAAGGGGATTTACAGTTAAAGTATTAAATACCATCCGTTCACTAATCTTAGTTAAAATTTGTATTTAATGTCAAAGACTCGCACTGAAATAGTTGATCTATCGGTTGAGCATTACATTGAATTGTCTTGTGTTGAGCTAGCTAAGCATGTAATATTGTGCGTGTAATAATTATCTGTAGTGACTTTAATGACAATATTGTGCGTGTAATAATTATCTGTAGTGACTTTAATGACAATATTGTAGAGAAAAATGCTAATAGCAGTAGATTTTTTAAGTCTTTTGATATCGTTAATTTGTCAAATGTGTTTTCATTACCATAACGAATTAATGTTAACTGCAAAAAAACACATTAATTCAAATAGAGCCCCTTGACATAAATATAAGTAGATCGATCGTTGTCAAGTCATAAAAATATTTGAAATGCTCAATCTGATAATTTAGAATAGGTTTTAAAAACAAAAATGTCATCTTAAATGTATATA
The DNA here is from genome assembly GCA_958449745.1 of Ochropleura leucogaster. Classification (NCBI taxonomy): domain Eukaryota; kingdom Metazoa; phylum Arthropoda; class Insecta; order Lepidoptera; family Noctuidae; genus Ochropleura; species Ochropleura leucogaster. The sequence goes on from OY288208.1 coordinate 10,234,665, forward strand.
ATTCAAAGTAAATTTGATTTTGTTAGACTTATTTTAATGTTGTATTGCAGTTTTTGACATTTTTTATTGCATATTTTTGAACTATTAATGATCTACATTTAATCGGTTTTAAGTTAAATCCGGTCTTTTTAATGTATACTGTATTATGTTAGCTTAATGGAAAATGGGTCTGAGTCATTCCAAAAAGGGTCGACCGACCGACCAAAGGCCTATTTCAATTTACAACTCATTAACGTCCGATTCTATAGAGATCGAAGATTCCCATCAATGTGATAATAATGTCACTCGTGGTGGGAAATAAGGTCAACACAGGCATAAGTTATCACAACGCTTGTAATCCCCGAAGGAACGGGCAGAGACACCTTTAGTACACCCACATTTTCCCAGTTATTTTTAAGTCCCAAGAAGTAAGAAGTTCTAAGAACCTACCTATTGATAACATCAAAATTCTGTACACTTAGTTTGCAATAAAAAATTGGACTTTGACTGCCCAAGTAAAATTAGAACCAGACGGCTGACAGCTGGCCTGTAAAGGGCTGTAAAATTCTTTATCTAATTATAGTATACTACTATAAAAGGGAAGTTCGGATGGTTGGATTTTTGCTACTCTATCACGCAAAAGCTACCGAAGAGATTTTGATGAAATTTAACACACAGATAGTTTAAGAACTGGATTAACCCGTAGGATCCTTATTTACTGATACTTTTTATTAATTCTTAAATGGCTAGGGACAATAACCAGGAGGCATGAGCTAGTATTTAATACTTTTTATCAACCAGTCTTCACAAAATACATTTCCGCATTAAATGCCTTTGCGGTGCTCAGCTGTGCGGAGAGATAGTTTGAAAGTAATCAATTTAAGCATAAATATAGCTGAGAACGTATTACAAAAGCAACGTATATTTTTCCACAATGGATTTTCTCGCGCATTATGTCAATTACAGTGTAGTCGGGAGATCAGACACTATTATTTTTTTGCCCACTGTCTGCCAACTGTTGTTTGATTTAGACACTATATAAATAAATCGCTACCTACAACACAATAAAGATTTCTTCACCTTTCTGTTTGCGGCATAAAGCCGTATATAAGTTGGGTTAAAATAAAAAAAGTCTCAAAAAAATTGTTTTAGTTTCATCTTGTCATATAAGTAGGCAATCAACGTTTCTGTAACAAATCAAATCATTTATTTCAATTAACAATCATTTACTTTTAACAAATATTAATTGTCAAAATTACTAAAATCACCTATAACTGAACGTGCGGAACTCATTAGACCATTTTAATGAGTTTCCAAGTTATTTATTTATTATGATTTTTTAACATATTAAAAAGACTTAAAGCATACAAAACAGATTAAAATAAGCATGTGCATGTCCCGCCGCGAGACGACTCGCAGCCACCGTAGACGAGGGTCTGTGGATGGTGAGCATGCAGCCGTATCGATATATGATAATTTCGAATCCGTGAAAAAATTCTGGCCGAGGACGCATTTGTAGAGAGGAGATCGAAATCATACATCAGTTAAATGAGACTTGTTTAACTGATCTCAAACGTAGGATATATAAAACATATTTATATATAATTATATATTTACTTCTCTCTTTGTGCAGTGACGTGACGTGGTTAACGAATGATATTTGTACGTCGGATTTAAAAACGACAGAATCGAGAGAGAACGTGTCCAATTGAAGTAAGCTGCATGGACCAACCGGTTTTCTTTTTGCAAAAAAAAAATATGAACACTGTTCGATTTTTGAACTTTAATCTTTGAACGAAAAAAATAAACACTGTTCGATTTTTGAACTTTAATCTTTGAATGTGTAGTGGAATACGTGTAGTATTGTTCGTCTCTGCATCACCCAAAGATTTACTGGTAGAAAAATGCCTATGGCATTAGGTCCGTCTCTGTACTATGGGCTTGAAGTGTTAAATAAATAGTGAGCGATGATATATTTCAAACTACCAGCGCTTCGCGGTTTCAGCCGCGTGAAAATTGGTAGAAAATGGCAAATGTATTAATCCAGGATATAAGCTATATAACAAATTTCATCTAAACCCGATAAGTCGTTTGAGCGTGATAGAGTAACAAACATAAACAGACGCATTCAAACTTTCGCCTTTATAATATTAGTGTAATGTGTATCAGACTCCCGAGGAAAGCAAAGCAGAAAGGGAATTCGCTGTAATAAAACCGTGCGGTTTCTCAAATGGTATCAATTAGGTGACCAATAATTGGTTTTATTGGTAAAGGGAAAAATGACAAAGAGATACTATCAATATGATTGTTCTGAGCTTAACTAATGACGATGCCAATAAACTGTACACGCAGTGGGGACTGCCAAAGCTGGAAAGCTGCCGGTTGCTAGAAGTTCGAAAGAGATACAGCGGCCCCGGAACATACAAGGCAAAAGAAAGAACAGGGGTGGGTTTTAGTCAGTAAAATCTTGACATTCCCCTCATCTCCGCCCAGAGCGGGGGAAGTTATTTGATGATTTCCAATCCGCAAAAAAGTAGACAATAAACATGGTGGAAATAAAAAGTCACATAATAAATAATAATAAATGTTTATTTCAATAACTTAAAAATATTTTACATGTGTTTTTGGGAATTTCCATTTAAGTGAAAATACACTTGTGTTAGGAAGTTCCGCTCTTCCACTAGTTACTCTTAGAGTTATTGAAGACATACCATTTTAGAAAAATATTAAGATGAAGGAGTTATATAAAAAATATTAAAAACTAAAAGAAAATATGCTAAAAACAAAGCATAAGTTTTTTTTTTTTTTTTTAAATGCGCTGTCGTGTAGATGTGTGAATGTAAGTGTTAGTGTGTGTGTTTAATGATAGGGTAAAGTGTACATATAACGTTTGATGTAGATAATATTTAAAAAAAAAAAAAAGTGAGGGTGAGTGATCTAAGAATATATTAAGCCTAGTTGTTGTTATAAGCTTATTTTCAATGTAAACGTACGATTTGGTTTTTAGCCATTTAGTTAGAGCAATTTTGCAGTCTCGGTGTGATAGTGAGTAAATATTCAGTTCTTTATTTAGAAGGTTATATAAGTGACAGGATTGCCTAGCGAATTGTCTCTTAGCAAAAGTTGACTTAACTGGAACATTGGGTATCATGTATATTCTTCTCCCTTGGCGAGTCGTGGGATCGAAAGAAAGCGATTTATGTTTCTTTAGTATAATATGGAGAACGTAAAGTTTCCGAACCGTCAGAACATCACAATTTTGGTAAAGACTTTCAGTTGGGAACCTAAAGGGCTTAAAAATCATAACTTTTAAAAGTGATCTCTGCGCTCTCTCTAGTTCCAAGTATTTCGTTATTGTTGCTCCTCCCCAAACTGGTAAACAATATGCAAGTACCGACTGTGCAAGTGATGTGTATATTTGTAATAGAAGGTTTTTAGTAGTTACGTGACGCAGTGTTTTAAATGTCCAAATAAGTTTTCGTATTCTTTTCATGATAAGTTCGGTGTGTAAGTGCCAAGATAAACGCTGGTCGATCATTATTCCTAAATATTTAGTATGTGGAACTTTTCCAATTTCTATGCAAGAGCAAATACAGTTAGAGTTTGAAGGGGTCTGGCATTTGTGGATTTTAATTTTGAAATCATCTGAAGGTTGGGAAAGGTTATATTTAGAGAAGCAAATGAATGTGGTTTTGGAAACATTTAAGGTCATCAAATTATGGTCGAGCCATGAAGCAATTCTAGAGAGCCCACCTTCGGCAGATATTTTGACCTTGTTCCATGTTGTGTCGCTAAAAACTATGGCAGTATCATCCGCATATGAGTAGATGTGACCTCCTTCAATGTTCATATTACAGAGGCTATTTACATAAACTAAGAACAAGGAGGGGCCAAGGACGCTACCTTGACCAACACCGTAGGTAGTAGTTACTTCTAAACTGACAGTGTCGGCAATCTTAACTTTTTGTTTCCTACCGCACAGATACTCCTTGAACAAAGCAAGAGGCTGACCTCTTATACCAATTCTTTCAAGCATGTTGAGAAGAGTGGATACAGAGACGGTATCGAACGCTTTTTGGAGGTCAAGGAAGACAGCAAGACACTTGTCTCCACTGTCTACTTTTTTTGTTACAGTGGAGACAAGAGCCAAGGCGGCGTCCTCCGTTGACACACCTCGACGGAAACCAAATTGATTGGGAGACAGCAGATTGTTTTTATTCAAATAATTTATTAATCGTGAGTTTATTAGCCTTTCTAAGATTTTTGAGATAGACGGTAATACTGATATAGGCCTGTAGTTCGATGGGTTTGTTTTGTCTCCACCCTTGTGCACTGGTGTTATTAAAGCTAGTTTCAGAGCAGCTGGAAACGTTGCGCAATCAAAGCATAAATTGGCCAAGTGAGAAATACATGGGACAATGAGTTCATGAGCGGCTTTTAGGAATCTAACCGAGATACCGTCCCACCCTGGGGCACTTTCAGACTTTAAAGCCATTAATATGTTGAAAACCTCTCTTTGGTCAGTTGGCAAAATTACGAAAGAAGATGAGGGATGGTTATCAATTACATCAGGTTGAATACCGTATGTTCTAGTGGTTTTCGAGATGATTTCACTGGCGAGGACATTACCTATGTTAGAAAAATATTCATTTACTGCATTCGCAGACTCCTGAGCAGTCGGTTTTAAATGTAGTAACTCTGTATTCGGTGTTTTGTTAGGTTTACGCTGCGTTATAGTGTTGATTGTGTCCCAAAGCTTTTTGGGGTTTTTGTGTGCTTTGGTTAGCTGCTCTCTGTCGTAGGTTCGCCTTTGTTTTTTGATGATACAGTTACAATAATCATGCAACACAGTACATTGAATCATCGAAAAGGAACCGCGCATTTGTATACCACACACGTTTTAAATGCTTTTCCAATAAAGTTAATTTAATAAAGCCCCATTGAGACCACCGATGATTAAAAAAATTGGAGAGCACGCCTCCGCACTTTGTGGGGTTAAAACTTTTGCGAAGCAGGGAGCGGTGGCACAACACTCATCAATTGAATCATTTCGGATGGAAAATTAAGGTATTATTTTACCCTGAAGTTAAAAATTCAGAGTTATTTCAGGGGCGATAATTGGTAATAAGATCTGCGTTGCGACTGGAAAATAGATAAATCAGCGAATTATTAATACTTTAATATGGACCCTCGGACTACTCGGAAGTATTGTGTTCTCATTTACTATTAACTGAGAGGCCTATGCGTCAAAATAGCTATTTTTGTTCCGTTTGTATTTATAAATATTTGTGATTGTTTTATTCATTTTTGTTCGTTTAATGTGTACTTATGTTTACTGTTAGGTACATTTTTGTTCTTTTGAGTGTTCGTTATTGCATTTTTTTTTCTTTTTACATATTACCTGAACCTGGTAACACCAAGCTGTGGTATTCTTAGAAGTGCACGGAGCGGTTGCTCGCTGTTGAAATAACCGGTGGTGTTATTTAACAATAAAGACGAGAGAAGGCGAGCGTGCACCCGCTCCAGGGGGGCTGCCAGGGCCACTGCCTGCCGGGGTTGCGTGTTAAAGGAAACGCAAGGGGCAAAAGAAATAACATGGATGGGTTTTTAGGCAGTAAAGCCGGACACTCGAAGAGAGAGCAGGGGAAGTTATTTTAGGAGGTTTTAGGACATTAGCCGATGCAGGGAACACATCAGGTAACAAATGAGAGCCGTGTTATACCCGCAATATGCCCTGAGAGGCAGCTTTCTGCGAGCCCACTGACCCCCTGCAAACACTCGCACATATTACATGTGTTCACGTGCATTCCGTATTTTGGAGTGCAAAGCCTTCCTCGATATGACAAAAAATCGCAAAAAATATGCTAATCTGTAAGAACGACTCTTAGTCGAAGGAGACTAGCGATGTATAGAGCACGTTAGTAAACAAACAACTGACAGTCGTGTAAGCCCCGCAGTGGCAACCAGAGGATGTTTACCCAGCACTAAGCATTCCCTACACTTTGCAGGCAAAATAAACTCAACAAAATAGATTGAAAAACTCTTAGTGAAAGCTTAACTTTAAAGCCGGTTTTTTAACATGTGATCTTTGGTTTTTTAGGATTCCGCACTTCAAGAGCAAAAATAAACCACGGTATTCAGAATATGTTTTAATTTTAATGGTATTAAATTAAAATTAAAAGATATTCTGAATACCGTAGTTTCTTGGAGCTGGCAAAAAACAACCAAGACTTAAGAAAGTCTAAACAGTCAAAAGATATGATGACCTTTTATTTCGCAACTTTGTATGGACTGTCGGTGCGCGTCCAACTCGGACTTGGCCCGTTTTTTGTAAGTTTCCAGCAGTCGTAGTTTCTTGGGCTAATAATTAGTTACTTTGTTAACTCAGAAAAGGCAAACAAAATATCCATCTCACAAAAAGTTTTTATATAATCGTAGGATTCGAACCAAAATGAGATTGCCGAACTGTATGAACAAATATTTAATAAATTACTTATTATTTTCCTGTCCTTGTCCCATTCTATTTGGGTAGGCGCAACACGTTTTTTCTTCCATTTTATAATATTATAAAAGCGAAAGTGAGTTTGTTTGTTTGTTACGTCTTCACGCCTAAATGGCCAAACCGATTTTGATGAATATTGATACAGAAATAGTTGGGACCATGGAGACGGACATAATCAAACTTAGCCACTGCGCCAACCGTGTCGTCAAATGCCGAGCTCAATATGTAATTGATTCACGGGCTGACCTTGGCTAGCGCGGCTTTATCTGAAGATATACCCGTGCAGCTGTTATTTTTACCCACGAACTACTTAGTAGTACCTAGCCGTCTACTGTTTAGTTTTCCAACAGACTTTCAGAGACATGAAACCTCCTGAGAAGGTTACGTCTATATTCACCAGAACCTATGCTAATATTGAATTTCTAAGAACTATCTAACTAGAGCGTGGGAGTGAGTAAATTATATGGTTTTAATTAGCCAACACTTTAGGCTTCAGACTTCTACAGTTTCTCCCGAATCAACGGACTCGTTATATTTAACTAGTCTAACTTAATATGACATTGACTACGGGTTACATCACACTATTGTTTTACAAGCATACGTTTTTAGACTAGCGTTTTTTTCTGCGCGTATAAGCTGGTAGCTTGTCTTGGCTCACGCGCTTGCACGCGCGCCAATGGCCATTCAAAATCAAGCGCGCTTATACCAGCGTTTTAGAACCGGTGGGTTCAGTCAGTAGCTATAACTAACCATAGGCTAGCGGTTTTAAAGACTTATTAGCGCGATAACAGCAGTGATAGTCTAGTTGTGTGACCATCGGACTGCAACGTCTCAAGTTTGAACCCTAAACACGTCGTCTAATTTTCGGATTCACGGGCGTATTGTAATACATACAATTATCGCTTGTTTTGAAAGAAAGGCATCGTGAGAAACCCAACATGTCTGAGATATATTTCTCGATGGTATGTTTAGCCAAGTCAGGCGCATGGGCGGCGTAATCTAACCTAGCCACACTAGAAAGAAAGAAAACCTAATAACGCGCATTCGCGTCTACACGCGTTTTCAAAAACGAGCGTATTACTCGCCGAAAATATGTTAATCTTACACCCACTGACAGACACCACGACGCGACAGAATACGCCTAAAGGAAACATGTGAGGATCGCGCGGGTCGGTTTGCTTTGAACCCTCTTATCAGTCATATCGTGTTTGCCCCATTAGCACACATTCAAAGAAGCCACACGTTTAAAAGCGACTGTTGAATTTCTGAATTAAAGTTAAACCCTCGTTTATATGTATACTAGATTTTGCCCGCGGCTTCGCTCGCGTTAAATTCGGGGTAACACAGTTTCCCTTGCGCCTTATTGATTTTTAATAGCAACGCTAAGTTTTCCCTTTTCTTCCCTCTTTCTCCCTCACATCCCACTTTTTTAGAAAAAATAGCCTATGTCCGTCTCCTGGTTCCCAACTATCTCTGTACCAAAATTCATCAAAATTGGTGTAGCCATTAAAGCGTGAAGAGGTAACAAACAAACAAACAAACTCACTTTCGCTTTTATAATATTAGTAAGGAAGTAAGGATATTAGTAAGGATAGTAAAGAAACAACTTGTGATAACCGTTTCAGTGGTAATGGATTTGGAAAATTCTTAATACCTAAGCAGCTTGGACCTTAGATTTGTGTCTGGTGAATGACACCTCTCTCTTCTTTATTTGGGCCCAAACTTAATATGAAAAATAAGTATAGAATGGAAGATGGTTTTTTTGCTGTTTGTTCATGAGTTCATCATACCCGCCCGGTGAAAAAACACAAATTAGTTTTAGAATACAACGTCCCAGTACAGTTTTTATGAAACTGTACGCTGCAGGAGCGCTAAGCTCGACGCTGTATTTTAGAGAATAGCCCTACTGTGTGGCACACATGACTTGACACATTATAAAGTGAAAGTTCATGCAATGGCGCACAAATGTTTATTTTGTTGAGAGTACATGCAAACCAAAAAATCTATCTTAGCTACATTTTTTTGCAATCAAGATGTAATGAACCGTGCTCAACCCACTTACCAATTCAAGCAACGAAGAATATTTCTCATATCGTTAGGTAGGAAGTAAGTTTAACCGAGGGACGAACACTTACCAAAATATATGCCTACTTAAGATTCGAGTGGATATCATGGAAGTAGAATTTTCCAAATTTCCGTTTCTTGCGACTTTCAAGCCTTTCTATTTTCCGTACAATTTCAAAGACAGACAGGGTTTTTCAAAAACGAGAATGCATTTGGCTTGTCAAAAAATTACTTGTTCAGAACTGCGGAATTTCCAGATGTGAAAGTTTAGTTGTAATTATTTTAAAAGTACCTACTTATAAAGACTGGTCTACAGTTTGCTATTCGCTATTAGTATATAGTGTATTTCTGCGGAACTTGTCGAGTCGCAATAATCACTACATTTCACAAAGATATCAAAGTAGGAAATATGAGAATATTTTCTAACAAAGATTCACTCTCTATCTCTGTGGGAAATGTTTGTCATTAGATACCTATAAGATGGCTTCTTCAGAAGAACGCTTCAATGCCGTCTCCTGGGAGATGTACCTACATAAATAGGTATATCGTCATCGCGTTACCTATAAGTTTATTACCTAATTAATTGGGATTATACAGAGATGCTTGTACGTAAATTACTATAGCACTTTTAGGTAGTCTAAATCAGGTTAGTAATTTAGTCAGTACACTTTATTTGGTTTTATAAGCGAAAATACACACTTAAGAAAAAAGTATTTTAGGAACTTCGATATATTTTTTAAAGAGCTGTCTGTCGAGTAGATATTATTCCATTCGTCATAGTTATGCTACTTTCTTTTTCAATCTTCTGTGGCTCGTGTTTTATTCTAAATTTCACACGAAAGTCTTTTCTTAAATTCAACCGTGTACCGCCAACTGTCTCCGGGTTAAATACCTGTGACATACGGTTTCATGGCATGGCGGTTTCATTTCGCATTGACATCGATGCGACTTACCTACTACCGCATACTTTTTATCCAAACCCATTCAGCCGTTCCAATATAATATAAACAAACAGACAGACCGACAAACAGACAGAACTACTTTCAGTTTTATTAGTCTGGATACAAAGGTATGAAAGAAATATCGATCAAAATGGATGAGGATGAATGACAGCAACAAACCGACCCAAAAATATTTTGCTCAGTAGTTTCTAACAGGCTTCCAACATTTATATTCGACCGGCTGAAAAATAATGAAATATATTGAAACAAAAACTGTTTAATAGAACATGAGCCATACGTCATTTTAACATGACATTGTTAGACTAAAGTTCGGATGTGTTCTGATATGTTATTTTTGATCCCGAATTAGATACCTACCTACCTACTTACATTATAAACTCGGAATAATGTTATAACAAGTTAACAACGTTGATCTTTGGGTTAGGTAGGTATAAGGTAACCAAAGATCGACCGTTGTTAACCTGTACTCCTAGTAATTCCTTGAAATTATTTAAAGTAGATCCCAAGACATTACATGTGTAGGATTCCGTTGCTTTCCGGCCATATACCTCAGCCATTTTACTCCAATACTGTTGGCACCACACGTGTATTTTACTGAAATTTGGAGAATAAATAAATAAAATAAATCAATATCTTGGGACAGCTCACACACGGCTATCTGATCCCAAGCTAAGCAGAGCTTGTGTTATGGTAAACAGACAACTGATATACATACTTATAAAATTTACAAATACATACATATTGTAGATAAATCACACCCAGACACATAACAAACAATCATGCTCATCACACAAAGTTTGTCCTGGATGGGAATCAAACCGACGACCTCCGGCTCAGCAGTCAGGGCCTCTAACCACTAGACCAACAGGCCCGTCAAAATATAATAATAGGAATATATAAGAATAGGTCATAGCTAAGCAAAATCTGACGTGAAAATGTAAAAAAAGGGAGGCTCTCAATATACCAATTGAGGGTTGAAAAAAAGAAACTGACTGTTGTAAAATGACATTGAAGTCTCTCAAAAACTATTTTAAATCAATGATAAAATAATTGCTTTTATACTTAGCTGGAAAAATTGTGTCTCCAACAAAGTTTTAGAGTAAAAGTTAAGGTTTGTAAAACATAAAAATAACTTTCATAGAAAATTATTTAAAATGAGGTTTTATATTTAGTTTTTTAGATATGATACTTTTTCGTAAAACTGCAGCGACAACTTCTTTTTCGTTACCATACTATGAAAAACAGATTTAGTATGGCTGTGAGTGTAAATTGACATATAAATGAACTCATTACTCAATATTATTACTATAATGTTTGGAGCAACGGAACCATTTGTGAGCGAGATAGACTCAAACTTGTCCGTTTTTGTAATACTATAAATATTAGACACACTAGAGACCCATCCCTTTACACGTGCCTAAGTCAACGCCTACATACCCAGAACCAATTTATTTGCCTACGAGTAAATCAAAACAAACCTAATATAATTAATTTAAAACTAGCTTCCACGCGCGACTTCGTCCACGTGGCATAGAACAGTTACTTTGGGCTGACGCTAACTTTAACCCGAGTGATGGTCGAAAAATTATGTTTATCTCCCCTTTTCTTCCCTCTTTCTCCCCTAATTCATTTTTTTTTAAAGTGAGAATTTGCTTGTGTATGTCTCCAGGGTCCCAACTATCTTTGTACCAAAATTCATGAAAATCAGTTTGGCCGTTTAGGCGTGAAGACGTAACAAGGCGTGGTAATAAACAAACTAACCTTCGCTTTTATAATAATTAATTACGATAATGTGCCCAGGTTCACCCTTTAACATAGGACTTAAAATATACCTGGCGAAATTTGGGTGTACCTACCTACTTACTACTTTAAGGTAAACTTCAGTCTTACCATTAAGGAATTACAGTCTTGATGTTACGTCATAATGTCTCTACTGTAATTCTCATTAAATATAAAACGCCCCGCAACAATAAAATCCATTAATTAAAGACAATTAAGTTGCGGCGCAATTTAATGGGAGTTCTCAATAAACCGTGGCCTCTTGGTCGAGCATTTATTCTTAGGAAAATTAATCCCGAAGCCTCTTGTGAAAGCAGAGAAAAGAGATTTATGTTATCCGAATCATTCAAACTTAATTAAGCTGTCTTTTATGGTCGTTCTATTTGGTACAGACGCCTGCAGGTCAAGCTACCCGAAACTGTCATTTTTTCCCAATAAACCTTGAACCCAATGCTTTAGAAATAAAGTCGAAAATCTATCAAAGAAATCTGACAGATTGTAGTAGCTTGATGTGCAGGCGTCTGTACATTGTCTTATTTACGGAATACAGAAAAAAAAACAACTACGGACCGGACGCGTACAGTGAATGGTTTAGAGAGATTAACTGGAGTGTAGGTCAACGAGAAGGTTCTGGTTTACTGGCGTTTATCAAAATATTTGGCAAACCTTACGACTTGCACTGCCGTGCCCTCCGCTTATTACATTAGCTTAGAAAGTTGATTGACGCATTATTTGGTGATCCTATTACGGTTTAGTTTTTTTTGTTAGTGTGGGAGTCTCCTATGGAAACCGGTGGGACTGATCTGTATCTGGGACCTCAAATTCTACCAACATGAGAGCCTGCAGGAAACACTGCCCGCCTCCTGTTTGGGACTGTCTGCTGCTAGCTGGAGATTGCTCAAAGCTCGTTGACGCGCAGCGGCTCTACTGGTGTCGAGGCTTGCATGCATATCATTTTCTCGTAATAATAGGTGATATTCCACGCATTCTCGTTTCCGTCGTACCTAGTTAGAGACCACTCAGTGATACCAAGTGAGTGCCCGCTCCAGAACTATGCGATGCTGGGATCCGAAGCATTCGTGTCCCATAAGCACTACCGTCATCCAGAAGCTCAAGGTACCATGCTGTCTCTCCAGTCATTTCTCCTTTGCTGGCCTTGCCGACATTATAGCCAATCCCAGAGATACAACGATACTAAGTAGGTATAAGGTGAACTATTTATTTCTCAATGAAATCTGAATTCTGAATGAATTTCAATATTTAATATTATACAACTGTAGCGACTCTGCAAATCCGTACTACGGCAAAAAATATTATAGCGTCACAACTGAAGAACTAACTTATGGTTCCTACAGCGCAAGCAATGTTATCCGCGAATTAAGACCATATAGTACAAGCCGACAACAAGCGTCGGGCAGTAGCCCACCAGACATGACACCCGTCGGATTAAAAGATCGTCCTTTTTCCATAGGTGATGAAGAGTTTTACACTTTGATCTTTATACCCTTAAATTAGTGACCCCGAAATAGAAGTTTAAGTTTAAACAAATTGTCAAGTTTCTGTGTATTTTGTGTAGGAAATTTGAGTTAGTAATTGGAAATGCGAAATGAAATTCCCGAAGGGTTACGAAATAGTTTACCTAATAATACACCCACATTTTGCAAGTATTGTTTATCGTTTCCCTTGAATCTGTAGCTACTACTCGAAAATATCTGATTGCAAAACCCAAAATACTAATAATCGTCCTACTAATCTCAACCACGTAAGATGAAATTCGAACAAAAAAGCAGAATCGTGATCAGGCCTCATCATCCTGATATGGCGTATACCTTAAAAAACCTTCGTCTCGCACAAAACGAAGTCAAGCAAAAGTCTAGAGGGAAACCCAAAGAAAGCCCATGTACGTAAGATGACAGATAAATTAGAGATTTGGACAGTAAGCTGAGTATTACGTTAATTCCCTGAGGCTTGTCAGGGACGATTCATTGGCAAGATCAGTTTCACGAGCAAAAGAAATACGGAAATACTCGTAAACCCATTACATCTATTACCAGAAATGCCAGTCTGCGACAGTTATATAATCTAATTAATTCCATTCTTGTTTCATTTCTTGTAATGTTGCAGATGTTGTAATCATATTGAAGCACATGTAGTTAAAAGCTTTTGGTTGTATATCCTTTATATACAAAAGGTTGTCTGATTGCGATCCTTAAAGAAGCAAAACCTTTTAGAACGTTTTCTCTTTCGAACGATAGGTTAATCGAATAGGCTTTTACACAGCTTAGCGGCAAACAATCCGTTCAGTGGAAAGAAAAAGCCGGTAAAGATTTTTTTTAATATCGTTATAAAGAGCTTTAGGGACTGTGCACACCGCATTTTTAAACGCGTTGTGGACGCCCGTTCATAGCGATACAGATGTGCTACGCACGAGAGTCAGATACAGCCTGTCTGTAGATCTTTACACACCTGTATCAATTCAAGTATGCGTTTGAATCGATATAGACGCGATGAAAACGTGCGTGTGTATCGATACAAACTCGCTGACATATTGCGTTTTTAAGCAAAAAGTCACCAACAGTAGCAAGATTACGTCGGTCGAGACATCGTTGATTACAACCGATTTGTTGTTATATTATTTTAAAGGAATAAGAATTATTACCAATGAATACACATTTTCAAGCGAGAGACGGTTGTGAGGACATTATACAACAAAGTTTAGAATATTAACGTTTAGGACAAAAAAAACGCAAATTGTTATCGAATGTCGTATTCATCATTTCAAGAATTTCTTACGATTCTTAAATCAGAATGAATTCGCGCAAAATACAGTGCTAAGATCATTCATTTTGGCGGAATCTAAGAACGTTTTTTACACCTATACTACGCGCCAATGTCGCACATCTGAATCTATACAAACGCGATGCTAACGCGCGTGTCTAGCGATACTAACGACAACAAACTGTACCTTAGGACAAAAATACGCTGTCGACGCAAAAACAAGGTGCTCACAGGCCTTTATGACATATAAACCTTGTAACAACAATATGTACATATACTAACGAGCACTAGAAAAGTATTCATTTTAATTTTTGCGTGCGTCATTTAGCAAAATTTGAGAGACAATTTTCTTGCCTTATTTCATAATTGCGTTGCTTCTAAAATTTATAATATTCGCAACTACATAAAAGTGTAGTAAGGTAATCAATGTAATACGAGAAAATCACTTTTGAGAGTTGCAAAGCTTTTATACATATATACACTTGTATATATAAAAGTGTGTGTGTGCTTTACGTTATTCTTTATTATTTTATATACTTACGCTTGAATTACCTGCCTATACACTATCTATATACAGCACCAGACATCATTACTTCCTTTAGTAGGTCAATGTCTTAGATTATTTATATGTTCAATTTTAATTCAACCTATATTCAGGAATATACTGTATGAATAATTTTCTGCATGACATTGAGACTATGACACGCCACCCACCTATTTTACACATAAACGAGTACATTAATTAGCCCTTTTCATCTGCAAGCTAACATGTTTCTCGCTGAGTTTACCAACACGATTTACTTTATTTTATTTAGGATTATCCTTATTATCCTTACTAATATTATAAAAGCGAGAGTGAGTTTGTTTGTTACGTCTTCACGCCTAAATAGTAAAACCAATTTTGGTATACAGATAGTTGAGACCCTGGAGACGGACATAGGCTATTTTTTGTCTGTTGCTAAACCCCCACTTCCTTAAAATAGGGGGTGGAAATTTGTATCGAGCATTCCGCAATTTACAAGGTAGGAAGCTAAAAATTGGTAAGCGGACTATTTGTCACTAACAAAAATCATGCATAATTTTTTTGGAAATCTGCACCCGACCCCTTTAAAGAGGGGATGAAATTTTATATGGGACTTTTCGCAGTTTTCAAGGTAGGAAGCTAAAAATCGGTACACACACTCTTTGTAACCTACGAAATATACCAATACTATACAATATGCAAATCAGGAAGGAGGAACTGTGTGACCCCGAATTTAACGCGAGTGATGCCACGGGCAAAAGCTGGTTTAAAAAAAACATTCCGTAACATGCCTCTAATTCCTGAAAGGTTAGGCAGCAATGTACCTAAAACCCACATTCTAGCAATGACATATAAACTAAATGTCACAGGGGGTGAGCCTCATCTCATCAATCAATTACAAAGTGTGAGCTGAGGTAAAAGATTGGCTTTTATTTTGCTGATGAGATCATCGAATAACTTCTTCCGCTCTGGGCGGAGCGGGGGGCAGTGGCAGACTTTTACTGTGTTAAACCTACTTCATCTTTTGCCTTTTATGTTCCGGGGCCGCGGCATCTCTTTCGAACAATCCGCAAGCCCGACACGCGGTAGCCTGGCAGACCCCTCTGCTGTGCTGACATTTTATTTATTTATCAAAACCAGTGTTTGAAGACTGAGGGCAGATATTTCGAAACAAATCACTAACTCGTGGTCTTGAGAAGAACTTGATCTCAGTATAAGACCATGCTCTTAAAATGTTTCTTAATTAACAAATACAGTATCAAGATTATCTTAGCTCTATACCAAGTCGCACCACATTTGGAAATGTGATCTCTATTTTATCACAGATAAGATAGAATGCCAGAACCTAGAACGTAATTAAAAAGTCTGATCTGTCAAAAAACTATTCCGAAGAAAGTTTCTGTTAAGAAATTCTTCTATTTTAACTTTAATATTCTGGTAAATTACTGTTAATACTCACGTGCACACGCGTCGCGTCACAAATAACAAGTAGATTTTTCACGTACCGTACACAAACCAACATAGGTCAACCAACTGTCAAACGTGGTGTTAACGAGCAGATGGTCTTAAGATAAGACCTTCCATGGCTTGAGACCATCTTAGCGATAGAACCGATATATTAATCAGTAGTTATCTCACTTGAAAATTGAGTCACCGAAATGCGGTCGCATGACCGGGCTTCAAAAGACAGATTAGTTTATAAACACTGCCCTTAGGTTTTAAAAATCATCTGACCAACTATACAGTTTACGAAGAATACCTCAGCAAGGGTTAGCGTTGTTCATCTTATTTATTTGTCTAAGTATACACAAAACACATATGTACAATGAAAAAAAAATCATATAGACGAAAGAAGTAGGTAAGGTACTGCTTATTTCATTTAGAAATGTCTTTCAGCAGAACTGCTGTAGATGCGATATCTTTTCACTATGGTAACATGAACATTATTTTGTTACCTGACCGCCGCAGATAGGAGTTAAGTTAGTTTGGCAGTAGTTTTTTATTGTTTTAGCCATTTAGTAACAACTAAATACCTATATAATAAACTAAATATCATACTTTACTATTCACCATAGCAGAATAACTAGTTCCAGAACAAACATTTTAGTCACAGTTCAAAAACACACATCTAACCATAAGGTGCGTTAGTTACCAGCATAAAATACGTTAATGTTATGTTAAATTACTCGTATTTTGTATGTATACTTGAATGGCATGCCCCATTCCAAAGTTCCAAGTTGAGGAAAATGCCAATAGTATAATAAAAGACATCATGTTCACATTGTTATGTTTGGAAATACAAGTTAGGAAAAGGACTCGAAAACTATACACCTACATACATCACTTTATGAATGAAATATATTACAGAATTACTTACGTGGGATCAACAGGAAAATTGTTTTATTTTTACCATGTATCTTTTTTACATTATAGATTTATTTTATGTACAAGATTTCGAATTATTTTTAAGGTTTCGTACCTCAAAAAGAACCCTTATAGAATCACTTTGTTGTCCGTCTGTCTGTCAAGACCTTTATCTCAAGAACACATGAAGGTATTGAGTTTAAATTAAAACCATATAGGTACTCAAGTCTTTGGTGCCTTGGAGGTACGGAATCCTCGGTGAGTCCAAATCGCCATTGCCCGGTTTTTATAAGATTACAACTGAAACCAACAAAGTGAAAATAGATAATAAATTTCCGAAAACACCTACCTAGTTTTAGGGGTTCTTTTTTTTTTTTTTTTCTTGTGGAAATCCTCAATGGATGTCCTCCGCCTTTGCGGAGGGGTCTGTCAGACTCCTACTGACTAAAACCAAACGGTGTTCCTTCTCGTCACTTCTGGCTGGGGTGCGGGGACACATTTGCATTCTACACAATCACCCCAGCAGTGACGGTTTGCTTGCGGCAAACCCCTTCTCAGGAAAAGGGGAGGAGTGGACTACTCCTCTCCCTGTCATTCTATATAAGAGGCACGCGGAAACACCACGCGACGCCAACTCAGGTCTATATGCTAGGACAACAGACTTCCTCAAGTCCATTGTCAGCAGGCCATTTTATGGGGGGCGGAAGAGGGCATTGTCGGCCCTCCGCCTGCGCCCAGATCTTCGGGTGCGGGAGGGTACGTTGGAAGTTTTCTCCCTCTCCCTTTCTGCTGCTTCTTTTGCTGCCATAACTTCTTCGGCGAAGGCAGCTATTGCTAGCCATGAACTCTCGCTTCCAGCCATACATCTAATTATAGCTGGAAGCGAGAGGTCCACCCCTATTTCAGCTACCAGGGTGTTGCGCTGTTCCACCCATGCAGGGCACAGCTCGATGGTATGCTGTGCTGTATCCTCGCTGCAGTCACAGTGATGGCAGCGGGGTGTCGTCTCTCTACCGGCAATGGAACACAGGTACTTACCGAAGCAGCCATGCCCCGAGAGTATCTGTGTCAGCCTAAAGGTAAGTACTCCGTGGCGCCTTTCTACCCAGTCCAAGAAGTTTTAGGGGCTCCTACCATAACTTTCAGTGTCCTTGAGAAATCCTTTAAAAGTACTTGTAAGTTTTAATTTATTATCTTTCTATGTCTGGTAAAAAGTTTCATGAATAAGGAGATCGGTGACTGAGATTAAGTTTATTTTTTTAATTACTCTCGAAGTCAGTCAAACAATATCTTAAGTAAGTAACCGAATGTAGGTTAGGTAGGTAGTAAGAGTCTGATATTAGTCTCTATTTTCTCCAGGTGGAATGTATTCATGAGGACATATCCACGAGATACCGTGGCTCCGGAACATAAAGGGCAATAGAAGGAATATGGGTGGGTTTTAGTCAGGATAAGGCTGACATTTCTCCCTGCTCCGGCCAGAGCGGGGGAAGTTATTTGACGATTTCCCATCCGCCAAAAAAGGACTTATCCACCATATCAAACGAAACGAAGGGCGGGTTTTGCCATTTGTACCGTTTTTGTGGGACTGGCTCTTGTAATGTGACATTCAAAAAGTGCTAATTATTAGCCTAATTTGAATAAATGTCTTTTGATTTTTACGGTAGGTCCTACATACCTATCAATCTGATTTTTGTGATAAAATGTTTATTAATTTCACAGATCATTGATTACTATCCCCCGCAGTAATAACAATTCAAACGTAATTTAATATTAAATAAACACATGGACGGCGGCTGTGCAACTAAATATCCTGTTATTACGTGTACAATAAAATTAATTGTTTACTCATTTGTGTGTTTTCTCCATAACGCATTATGGCCGATTCCAGGCGCCGCATGAATAATTATGTTGTAAATCCGTTTGGTTTTTGTCTCGGGATTTGTGAATTAAACAGGTGACATGAGTGAGCCTAAATAAGCCCATATTCGGAGGCGGTTTTTTTTCGCGACCTTCACTTTTTGTGTTAGTATTCCAAACGCTCGGTTAACCTCCGAGAGTTGAAAATCGCGATAAAGAGCGCCCGTACGAATGTAGACTAAGGTTGACTTTACACTGGAGCTGTACGAGGAAGTGAATCGTAACCTTGGTAGAATTTTAAAGCCTCTGTTGGATAATTATGGTGAATGTGCTCGAGAAATGCGAAGACATGCGTATTGGATTGGAATCCCACCAAACCACAAATAACAACTTCTTTGCATGTTTAATTAAGCTTTTATGGAAATAAACATAACCCCACACCGCGTCCTCACACAGCTTCAGTGGAGAGCTAACCTAACACGTAAAATAAAAGAACATTTTATACTAAAAAAAGTTTTTATTTTTAAATATTCAGTGAACGTTCCAGGGACCTATAAACATGTACAATAAGTTAAGTGCCTTGTGGGGTGATAAATAACTGAGAGTAATCATGTTTTTAACCGACTTTACAAAAAGGAGGAAGTTCTATGTTTGACCGATTACTCCGCCAACTCTGTACTGATTTTCATAATTCTTTTTTTATTCGAAAGCGTAAAATATTCATATTACTTGAGTAGTTTATGAATTACTAGCGTGCACCCGCGGCTTCACCCACGTGATATCGTAAAACAAAGTATTCTATGTGTTGTTTCAGACCATAATCTACCTCTGTGCCAATTTTTTTTCAAAATTCGTTCAGTCGGTTTGATAGCTGGAGCCCCTTTAATAAACATTGTAACAAAAAGAAACGGACCAAAAAAACTACTAAGTAAACTATACTATACTAATAAGTGGAAAATAACTTCCGGAAGTCGGTGGCAAAAAAGTCAACGAAACAAACAAAAGTCACCGTTACCCAGAAGTAAATAGACTGCTGAAGTTTGCCGACACTGAATCTGTGCCCAACTGCCCGGAGACTAGTTGGTAATGTCCCCTAGAGACTGGCTGTGTTGCCAACGTGAAATAAAATTGATATTAAAAAGATGTTTAGATATAAGGGCAGCCAAACTAAATAGCTAAATATTTTATTGAAAGCGATCGTGACAAGGAAAAACCTTTTAAGTAAATATCTATAGTAATTACCGGAATTCCATTTCCCAATTTCAATCAACTTTTTAGGGATCCGTAGCCAAATGGCTAAAATGGAAACCTTACAGATTCGCTTTGTCCGTCTGTCTGTATGTCCGTATGTCACCGTCATTTAACTACAAGACTGTTGGCAGCACAGAGTTGGAATTTAGACAATAGGTGTATTTTATGAACCGCTACACAAATATAATGTGAAATAAAAAAAAACAAAAGAGGATAGGAGTGACTCGCCCGGAGGACACGGTGGAGCACACAGTGGCGGTTTGCCCAGCTTAGGCGGAGCAACGCCGTGCCCTCGTAGAGGCGATCGGCGCGGCGGCGGCGATCTCTCGCGTCCGGCCCTGATTCAGTCCATGGTCCGGAGTGAGAGGGAATGGGAAGCAGTCACCTTTTCTGCGAAGCAGTGATGCTAGCGAAGGAGGTGGCCGGGCGTTTGAGGGAGAGAACCTCAAACGCCCCGGGCGTCGGGCGCCGCGTTAATACTCCCGGCCACCGTAGATGCGGGCGTGTGTACGGTGATGGGTAGCTCACCGTCTGTCCACCAATCGTCGACAGGCCGTGTCGGCGGCGCGTTAGTGTTTCACGCGCGCCTAAAGGAGATGTCAGCAAAGCAGAGGGGCCTGCCAAGGCCTCCGCCTGCCGGGGTTAAGGGTTGTTCGAAAGAGATACCGCGGCCCCGGAACGTAAAGGGTAATAGAAGGAACATGGGTGGGTTTTAGTCACTACAAGTCTGACACCCCCCCCCCCCCGCAACGCCTAGAACGGGGGAAGTTATTTGATGATTTCCCAAACCAAAAAAAAACGGATATGGGTGACTTTATTAAACATTTAAGTTAAATTTGAAAAAAAAAGATTACATGTATGTTCTGTAAAATGTGGGGTGTCTCTTAAAAAGTGGCATTGAGATTCATGAAACACTTTTTTAAAAGCAATATCCCTTTTTATTTCTTAAGTAAGAGAAAATTCTTAGAGAAATTAGGTTTGTACAACGTCAAACTTTGAACGTAAATCACTTTGTCTAAGATTTGATATTTAGGTTTTAAGACATACTCTTTCGTCAAACTTCAGCAGTAATTTAGTTTTTCATTAACACAATGAGAAATAACATTGCGTTTTGCCGTTGAGCGTAAAATTATTTATGAATGAGTGTTACAAATATAAATTAATATATTGTTTGATTCTACGGAACCCTGTCCATAGGCCAAGACTCTAGAAGAAACCGAAAGGCAAACGTTTTATTATTAAAACTAAGCAAAAGATGATAACGTTGAAGTTGTGATCATGTTTTGTTTAGTTTTGTACCATACCTGGGAACCTTCAAGTTACAGATATATTGGAGGTCAACGTTTTCACAAGTTTCTTTTATCAAAGTTCAAGTTATTAATGTAATAACTTTACTTTAAAAACGTCCATGACAACTGTATAATTCAATTAGAGACATGTTTGCAAAGTATAGGAGCCTCCCAGGTCCACCAAGGTGCAAGTAGTTCAAAGAGATATCGCGGCCCCGGAACATAAAGGGCAAAAATAAAACATGGTTGGAATTTAGTCGATAAAAGTCTGACACTCCCCCCGCTCCGCCTAGAGTAGGGGAAGTTATTTGATGATTTCTCATCCGCAAAAAAACGATTTCTTTCTTTCGTTTCCCAGATAATTATTTTTGCGTAGTGCTACTCAGTCTAGTGTACAGATTGCTTAATTGACAACTTCGTGAAGGGTCCATTATCACCTTGTAAACTACATTGTCTATGATCCGTACACGTTAACACGTTGGTCGTATTCCTGGTAAAGGTCCCTTTTGCTGGGCAACCACCGGAAAACACAATTTATGCCCACAATTTTACGGGGCTTCATAACGTGTGCTCTCGTTCAGTCATCAATGAAATTCGAATAAGTGGCCACACGTATCTAGCCTCCGATGTGGTCATAAATTTTCCTTTTGAGTGGATTTCATGTTAGGCGAAGACTGATAACAATAATATAATAACTCTCATTGAACGGAAAATGAAACAGATAAAAGTAGCTTTTAAAAATTACCATAGTACAAAATATGTCCGTCTGTCTATCTGTCAAAACCCTTTCCCTCACGGGAACCCGTAAAGGTATCGGTTTTTAATTAAAACTATATACTCAACTCTGTGGTTCCTTTGTTAAAACCCTCTAAGTCTATGCAGTCGAAAGATATGGCTGTTTATGTCGCAAGTTTGTAGGGAACCCTCAGTGCGCGAGTCTGACTCGCTCTTGACCAGTTTTTTTAGATTCTAACTGTATTTTTGCCATTTGGTTATGGAACCCTACAAAATTTCAGTAGTGAGTTTTCTTTCGTACTTCTCACTTATTCCATAGCAATCGGTTCCTGGATTGCCAAATTCCACCAAATTTTGAGTGAATTTTTATTATGTCCTTGCTCGAAAAACGTTTCATTTTATTAAAACCTGGGCCCAGGACAGCACGGCCTGATGACAAGACTTTTGATTAATGGATAATTTATTAACTTCATCACATTGTGGAATATTTGAAAACAACATGAAGAACCTTTTCAGTCCTTTCACCTATTTATATATTTGTCGCTAATTTTTTATATATATTTAGTATTTCAGTTCTCAAATCAACACAATAACAGTCTACAGACAGTCATTAATACAGGCTTGAGAATTTAGAGTTAAGACGGTGAAAAACTTATCCAATCCGTAAGCGAGCTTAAATGCTTTCGATTTAAAACTTCGAACTAAGCTTTCACTGTCGGATACCTCGCTTCATTAGTACTTAAAAGCTAGATTTCACGAACGCTAGGCAAAGCCTAAATTAATCTTACGAATAGGTTTTGTAAATGTGAAAGTTTGTAAGGATGTCTGGATGTATTGATGTCTCTTTCACGTTAAAACTACTAAACGGATTCAAAGGAAATTTGGCACACATACATTTAATAACCTTGATTAACAAATACAGTGTGAAGAATACTTTTAATCCCAATTAAATGATCCTGTGTAACAATTACTGAATTTGGGCATACGTCTTCACGCAAATACGTCTGTACCAATTTGAATGGAATTTGGTGTGTAGATAGTTTATGCCTAATATTTTCCTTTTTTTTTAATAAATCCTCGGGCAACTGCTAGAGCTTTAATAAAAGCTTACTTTTCAACTTACTAAAAAGTATACTTTGATTCTAACACCCCCGAATACTGAAACGTCACTCAAAATGTGAGGGCTGCTTAACATTTGAGCAGCTCTTAAACTTTAGATTTTGTATGGTCAAACGTCACTTCTGAGTCTCTGTTATATTTAAGTGGGACTTACTTATTCATTCTATGTTACGGTAATTGGTGCCGTTATAACTTCATGTACGAGTCAAAATCTCACTTAGCCGTTTTTTTTTCATATTTTAGTACTTTTCATATGAAAGATAAAGCTTATATGGTAACCACAACATACATATTAGTAACTTAGTTGCGGAGCTTTATTCCCTGGCTGGAGGTCATTCTTTAGGCACCCACGGGTTAGTCTGGTGGTAACATTACCACATAGATTGATAAAAATATGCTGTGTTTTATGAGTTATGTGCGAAGAGAAAGATGTGATTATTATACTACGATTGTGTTTTAACATTTTGCAACTTTTTAAATACAATGGTACTTACTCTTGTACTCAACACAAAAACTTGTAAGAAGGCGCTCAAGTACTATAAACAAACCATTCCAAATAATATTGTTGGGAAAACAAAATTATAAAGAGATGCATGTTCTGTTATAACAAAACTTAACTTTTCAAAAGAATAATTAAAAAAGACGGAATACCGTACAATGCCCTTAACTATTCAAAATAACATTGTCAAGATGCTCAAACGTCAGCAAATGTTTTCTTACAAATTGTAAATAAGAATGATGTTCAAAATGGTTTGTGTTGACAAAATATTTGCAAACGTTCCTACTAATCTGTTTCGTCTTTAATTAACCCTCACGTTTCCACATTTTGGTTACGTTAATTACGATTCTTAATATAAATAGCAATCACGTTTGATAACAACTAAGTTTTCTCTCATTATTAATAATAACCACACGGGCATAAAATAAAAAATGGGCAAAAAATCCCATGAAAAGTGACGGCAGGATTAAATCAGAAAAATGGGCAGCTGTATACATTACTACGGAAGCATCGCTGAGGAGGCAATATTCCCGTAGGGCCGTAGATTATGATGACGTCTATGGGGTCATCCATTTATGGTGTGATTTACGAAACTAGTTTTCCTATTGGGAAGCACACATTTTTTTGATATCTTGTCTCCAGAACATAAAGGGCAAAACAAGTGTGGGTTTTAGTCAAGTTATTTGATGATTTTACTTTCGAAAAAAAAGCAGCGATGAATGAACAGTGGATAAACGTCCAATTAGGAGAGACAATTAGCCAGTGTCTAACGCACGTCCGTCCACACGATGGATTTCTGAAGAATTCAAATATAGAGGTCGACTGTTGTTCAGGTTGTTCTCAGTCTCGACCTGTATTGCTCAAGTCACCATCTTTCTAGACTTTCCATAACTATTTTGGGGTTGGATTCCAGTTTAACCGGAGGCAATACCAGTATTTTGAAAGGGGTTACCTTCATATCCCAGTTCCTAATAGGTAATACACTGGGTTTCTTGGTAAAAGTGACTGTCAGCTTTTCGGGCCACTAACTGTTTTAGTCAAGTGATGAACTTTAATGTAAATAAAAATAACTAGTGGGAAATATTCTTAAGTCCAACCAAGACGGGGCCCAAAAAACAGAGGGGTGTGATATTTTCAAATGTTTACTGGTTTGAGATCAAAAGGACCTCGGGAGTCAATGGTCGGAAGTTGTCTCTGATAAGGCATGGAGATTCTGTGTTCGTTTTTTCAGTTAATGAAGCGGACGTTGTCAAACAAGGGTTGATGTTATGATTATTCAGGACACTCAAAAATTGGGATGACAGTGGAGATTCAAAAAAAATGACTCAGAAATGAGCAGCCTGTACATAAATCAAGGTGATTTACATAATTGGAATTCTACTAGTCCTAGTATAACTAACCATATTTCACACTAATAATATAATAAAGGTGAAGTTTTTCTCCTTAACACTCAAACGGCTAAACGCATTTGAATAAAATTTGGTACCAAGATAGCGTATTTTCTAGATTACCACGGCTACTTTTTATACCGGCTTGAATGAACCTGCGAGGCGCACCTAGTCAGTAATAAAATTATAATGACTAGCACACTGTTTTGTCGGTCGTCGTTCTATTAAGTTCAAGGTATTTATTTTAGCCCTGCATCACTACAGCATATTAATTAGTAAACCCTAGGATTTGTCTAATTGGCATTCCGAAGTAGTAAATATCGCTCATCCTCTTAAAACATCCTTCAACATCTATATCGGGATCGTTATAGGGAAAATAATATCGCCAATACTGCTATTTTCCCTCTGCTCTGTTTATTTTTTAAATCAAATACTAATATAGTTCACCTTGTTCCGTGCATGAAACCTTTTTGGATTGCTCGAAATCTCTTCCGTTGAAGTTTAATAGCTATCACGTAGTATTTGGATAAGAGCTAGTCATAACATTGGCAGCCACACACGGCACAAAATTGGCATTATATAAACACTAGCTGCGCCCCGCGGTTTCACTAGCGTGATGATAGATAATTATACAATATATCTTTATGAATACCTACGTGTTATTCTGATATGTCAAGTTTTTGAGGGAAAGAACAACAAGCATGCTTACAAACATCCTCACAAACTTCAGCATTTATAACATTAGTAAGATTATTTCAAACATAACCATCTGTCATTCTGCTAGCGCTGAGCCAGAATCAGGTATAACAGAATCGAAAATAAACGAAATTACAACAAAACAGGTACCTGCTACCTGCGCTGCGTTAGCGTAGCAAACGTAAAACGATTCGTCACAGTCGCACGTAGTGATATCACTACAATCATCGATCGAAATCGACCTAACCTTGGGAAAATGTTAAACACGGCTGTAAATCAATTTATAGTTAAATAGAATCGAATAGGAAACGTTGTCGAGATAGCCGCAGCTCGTCGAAGCTACAATGCAACAAGTTGGTAAGATACACGATGAGAAAAGTGTTCGCGAGTTGTGTACCAACCGGCATTTTTAATGTGTTTAGTTGATAACCGCGGGCCGCGCGCGACGCTCGTGCCCACGCGCATCCCGCACGGCCACCTTCACACGCGCTGCACCTCTTATCACATACCAGTTTTATACGTGTTTTCACTGTGTCTTTCCCCAAAAAGTGGGTCCACTGACCAACAGTTACTAAGTGCAGCAAGAACATACTCGTATTATAACGAGGGAACAAACGACTGACAACGTACAACCAGAAGGAAGACGGTCCATATATCACAAGAAACAGCGAATACAATTGACTCAAGGTATATCAAATAACCATCTATTCTCTATTATGTACATAAATGCATTATGTATTGGAGACAAGGGCTGAGTGCATCTCTGGAATATGAATGCGACTAACTTTTTTAAGTGTGTATTTATGCGACTATAGAATGCGCATACGGCAACAATAACAACACTCCCAATTTATTCCAAAGTCTCGACACATATTCACAAACAACAAACAGGCTTACTAACTGAGTTAGTCAAGCGTGTTTGAAGTACGAAGTATATATTTCTTTAGACATCATTTGTGCCGAGTTTAGCTACTTCGTCATGATGGCAAAAACTGTGACAGGTAAGTCCCACCGCACTAAGTACTACACGAAGCACATTAAGACCTTCTATAAACGGAAATTGCAACTGCTTAATGTGTGTGCCTTGTTTTACTCAATTTTATCTAGATTCTGACAAATACGGGTACGGCTGAGTTATAGTCGCGCCATGAATCATGACCTTACTCATGTGTTTTTTGTTCTCAATGCAATTTCTTCTCCAAATGACGATGTAGGAAATCTTAAATATATAGGTTTTGAAAACGCAAAAGGCTCATCATAAAAAGATTATCTAAGTGAAACGATTAAAACAATATAAACCAACGCCATAAGCGATAGAGATAATATCAACGCTGACTTAGAAGCTTCATTTGTTATTGAAATTGAAACCAACGCATAAGTTGAGTTCAACTCTCGTTTAAAAAGATACAAGTATGCAAGTTAATTAAGAAACATGTTCTTAGTTAATTAAAAGTACCAACAATACCGCGGCCCCGGAACACAAAAGAAAAAAGAAGGAACATGGATGGGCTTAGTCAATAAAAGTCTGACATTCCCTCCCGTTACATCCAGAGCGGGCGAAGTTATTTGATGATTTCCCATCCCTAAAAATAAAAAGGAACGTTTCTATGTTAGAGCCACTGCCCAGGTTCAGTGTGGCTTAGTACAGTCGGTAAGGTAGAGGTTTTATTGCTCTAATATAAACCTAAATCACGCTCGGATCCTCAAGAGTTCAAAATAAGAATGTGAAAAAAAGAGAACAGATTAGGGTTAAAAAAATGTAATGATGATTATGATTTTTCTAAAATATATATAGTTTAAGTCGTGAAAGCCACTAAACACTGCCTAAATGTCACAAATTCTTTTTTTTCGGTTGAGAGATTTTTGTACGAGTTAATGCACATTTTCTGAATCCTCGCGATGATTTCCTTATCCTAAACATCCTCATTTTATGTAAATATGCACTACTGACAATGCTCTCCACAGTGCAAAAATTCAGAATGCCACATTTACGTTTTTTATTTAAAATATTCACACAAAGGGGTTCAACAAAAAGGTCACATAATACCGGCTCAAACCTCATAACTTCAAAGATTACTTTGTACACTGGTTAAACATTTTACCATAAATATTCTGCTTATTCCATCGTACGAAAATTTCAAACAGTTTTTGTCACATAGCACTTTTTCCTTCTATCTTTCCTTGAGGTTACCCACATCTATTGTATGAGTTGATGCCTCGTGTTGTACCTACTATAAGAATGGCCCTACCTAGTAGTTACTTTATGTTTGATTTGTAACCACAACAGAATCAGAACAATGTGTTTTAAAGAAGTAAATATTAACATATGTCATTTCATAATTTAACCACAATCCAGGATATACATAAAAGTAAGTGCCATTCAAACTAAAAATGGTGATACTAAACTTCTTATACGTCAAAACGTTAGTAACAACTGAACACATCTACGAGTTTTCCCTAAAATTAACAGCAAAAAAATGACAAATCGTGAGAAACGCATTAAAATATGACACCAAAATGAGTACAGACTTCCGACGGATTCATTCAACACCACTTAGTATTTATGTGGTAAATATATTTGTTAGGTACATGCAAGTACTATTCATGACTGTAATTTTGTGGTGAAGTTTTGGCTCAACAAAACATTAAATACTATCTTGGCCAAAGTGGCATAAAGTACAAGAATTCATGTCACCATCTTCCTGTTCTTGTCCCATTCAATTTGTGGTCGGCGTAACACTTTTTCAGGAAAGAAGAAGAATCAATCAATCAGTGTAATGAGTCTGAATTGAAGTTATTTCCACAGTAAAGATCCTGATTGGTGTCGACCTTGTACTCTAACACACTTATGATAAGAGAGCATTTTTATAAAATGTTAATCTATCTACATAATATTAAATCTTCGAATGAATTCTACACAACAACAAAAAAACAAGGTTTTCGGTGTCACATTACTTCTGACATAATTCGTTTTCCCAAATGTCTAGACTACTGGACCCTTTATGTTAATTCTTTTTTGTACAGTTTTTAGGGTTCCCTACCTCAAAAGGAAAATACGGAATCCTTATTGGATCACTTTGTTGTCCGCCTGTGTGTCTTTCAAGACCCTCTATCTCGAGAACACATATAGTTGAAATAAAAAACAATGTACTCTATCGTCGATTAGTGCTGTAAAAAATCAACCCACTAAGTCAATGCAGTCAAAGGAACCGCTTATCTCGCAAGTTAGTACGGAACCCTCTCTGCGCGGGTCTGACCCGTACTTGGCCGGTTTTTATCTTCGGCCGTGTTGTATTGGGTTCATATATTTCTGAAACAAGGCTCAACGGGCTAAATTTATTATTTGGCTAAGTTCAAAATGTGGTTTAAAATAACCAGCAGCCTAGGTAATCAAATTATACGGTTCATTAAAGAACTCGTTATCTAATATTAATTACAGGGCTGCGAGTAAACACTATATCTTCGTGGCAGTGGCAGTTATTAATGCTTAATCTGATAGTCTACAAATATTTGTAACGCTTTAAGACTTAAAAGCCTAAAAGCGTAATGGGCAAAAAAGGCTGATTTTAATAAATAAGAAAGAAGATTTTAATAATAATAAATATCTTGGGACAACTCACACACGGCTATCTGATCCCAAGCTAAGCAGAGCTTGTGTTATGGTAACCAGACAACTGATATACATACTTATATAATTTATAAATACATACATATTATAGATAAATCACACCCAGATACAGAACAAACAATCATGCTCATCACACAAAGTTTGTCCTGAGTGGGAATCGAACCCACGACCTCCGGCTCAGCAGTCAGGGCCACTAACCACTGGACCAACAGGCCCGTCAAAAATAAATCTCGAAAAATACAAATATGGCGGATGGGTTTGTTTTAATTCGGCTTTAAAATGGCTTTTTTGTTATATGCGCGTCTTCTTGGCATGGCAACCCCGACAACAAATTAAAAAAACAATATGAATGAGTGCTTCAGCTATCTTTTATTTCCAGAGTTGAAAGTTGATTTTTTTCCAAAATTACACCTGCATTATAAGATTACACATGTAGCAGGTACCTGCAAATCAGGAAAAGGGAACTGTGTCACCCCAAATTAAATTTTCGCGAGCGAAGCGGCGGGCATTTGCCCGCGGCTTCGCTCGCTAGTTTTAAATATTTCTAAATATTAACGTAAAAACACATGTAAAACATATAAAAAATATATATATATATATATATAATAGTAGCCCACCGATAACGGGATGATCGTAAATTACTAAACAATATGAAACTTACCCTTAACCAGCTAAATAATACCAACCTAAATAATATTAAACTTACACATAAAAAAATCCTCCATCTTTCGTACACCATAAATTTCAAGTACAATGAGAGATCCGCATAAACTGGTTTTGTATAGGTTGATCTGTTGCCGTGTGCACGCTTACATATTATATTTTAATTCTTTCGGAATGATATAACAATGAGCATAAAACAATACCTATCAAGACCTATAAGTTCCTGCCAGGGTTTCGGGTTGTTCGAAAGAAATACCGCGGCCTCGGAACATAAATGGCAAAGGAAGGAACATGGGGGAGATTTAAATGGTAGAAGTCTGTCACTCCCAAAATAAAAATGGCTTTTGGCAAATGGAGTCATAAGAAAAAGTCCTATTGACGTATACTAACCGAACAATGACTCTTTATATTATTTCTAGCTTTTGCCCGTGGCTCCACTCGCGTTAAATTTGGGGTAACACAGTACCCTTTCCTGATTTGCAGGTACCTGGTACCTGTACTTTTTATTGATTGTAATTGCAACGCTAAGTTTTCCCTTCTTTTTTCTTTCTCCCTCATTTCCCACTTATTTAAAAAAAATAGCCTATGTCCGTTTCCAGGGTTCCAACTATCTTGTACCAAAATTCCATTACATCAAAATCGGTTTAACCATAAAGGCGTGAAGATGTAACAAACAAACTCACTTTCGCTTTTATAATATGAGTAAGGATTTTTTTCATTTTAAAGACATATTACTATTATTTATTTTCCCTTAGACAGGCCTATTTATCAAATTAATAATTTCATAAACCCCAAATAGAACGTGATGACAATATAAGAATATAAATGACCAAGACAGACATTTACAACAGAAAATATTTTTGGTTATTAATGAAAGGTATTAGATGGAAAATTAGAGGGTCAAATGATAAAACATCCGCCGCCGTAGGTATTACAATTTCCTACCAAGTCTGCCTAGAACCATTACTATAGAACCCGTGATATTAATAAATCGAATTAAGATTTACTAACAGCTTGGACCTTTGTTTTCAGTGAAAATGTGTAATGGTTATTTTAGGTATTTCAAATCCTACTAAATGGGTCACTTACGAATTTATGTCCTAAATTAATTGTAACATTGTACTGAAATTGTTTACAACACTCGTACTTTATACTTGCTACTGAGTTTCAGGAATTTAAAGTGATAAAGTGTGTGAGATAAAGTTTCTCTGCGGATATTATCCTATATCCTACTTTAATATTATAAATGCGAATGTTTGTGAGGATGTATGCATGGATGTTTGTTACTCTTTCACGTCAAAACGGTTGAACGGATCGTGACGAAATTTGGCACAGAGGTAGATTATGGTCTGGAATAACACATAGGATTTTTTTCGATATCACGAGCGCGAAGCCGCGGGCGCCAGCTAGTGTTGGCATTTTTAGTCGTAACCTATTTTTATAGGTACTTTACTTTTACACTATTATGTCCTTTATTCACTTATTATTTTTAAATATTTCTTATAAAATATTGTAAATTAAGATATACATATAAAATAATATTATAGAGCTAAAGTTTGTTAGTTTGTGAGGTTGTAGGGGGTAATGTCTGGATCTACTAAACCGATTTTACAAATTCCTTTACCACCAATAGAAAGCCACATTTTTGTGAGTGTCATATGCTATCACACTACGAGCTATGAATGCTGAGCAGTAGAGTAAGTGATTACGGGAACGAACATAAGTCGATCTGACAAAACCCTCCGTCTTTCTAGCCAAATGGTACCGGATTTACACTAAAACAAAACCGGCAGGTACTTTTTCTGATCTTGTTACATAACGTAACAGAAACGCAATGTTCTATTGCATTTTGTGAAATAAAACAGTTTAGACTGAATGTCTTGAGGCGTTAAACTCGAGTTTGTAACTAAGAAACAACTGAAGTGAGAATGTTGTACAACAACTATTTGCGATGTCAAACCATAAGTTGTATCTCGGGGATTGTTCTGTCAGTTTGTTAATACACAGTTCTCTCATCAAAGAGTTACGAAACTAGAACCAGAATTATAACTTCTGAATACATTTATGTAAGGAGGTGTTACTTTGGACTTGTTTTCTTGTGTATCTTTGCGTCTCTGGTGCCAGACGCTCATTCATAACTCGTAATTCATGCAAATAAGTACTATTTAATCTCGCAAATTATAAACCGGAATAAATTATAAAAAGGTGTTGCACAATTTTGTTCTTTTGTTAAATAAATCAGGTTATCATAATGGCCAAATCAGAATAAACAATGTGATCATTGTTTACAAGAGAATATTAAAAATGTTTGCGGATGTTCCAATATGGTCCGAGGTATAGATACAGTACTATTACCTTCGTGTTTTTATACGGTAGGTATTATTTTTATGAGCACACAAAAAGTTTTCTTTGTTTGCCAAAAAGTACTTTTCCTCGACAAATAACTAATAAGTCGATCCAATTATGAATCAAAAGATGTTTCAAAGACAGTGGTGTCTTTGAAACATCTTTTCGTAAAACATCGAATTTCTGAGATATTAATTCGTCTCTAGAATCCAGTTCATTGAATGGGATTAAGTCAAGGTCCCTTTTCCGCTAAACCAATGCCTTTATGCAAGAAGATAAGCATTTAACAATGGATCTGCGATAGATATCATTATGTATACTAAAGCGTAGCAGTTGTAGGTCCTAATAAAAGATAATCCGTTAAAACTAAACGTCCCATCATGTTAACATTAGTGCAGTTTTTTTTGTTATGTTACCCAACACTGGGAATTTCTCCTGTATTATAATACAGGAGAAATTCCCAGTGTTGGGTAACGCGAGTTTACAAACATTTAAATTCACATACAAAACAGCCAGACTCGAAACAACTATCTGTAGGCCATACAAGTTTTTGTGGCGTGTGGGGATTGAACCCGCGACACGTAGCGCAGCAGTCGATAGCTCAACCACTGCGCCAACCGTGCCGTCGATTCCGATGAACCACCGGATTAAACTAGACTAAGGTTAATATGGCATACTATCACACCTTATTTTATTCAACACCATTTTAGTCGCGATTAAAGCTAGTCCGATTTAAATTGACAACTACAATTTTTGTGAAAAACGTCATTTTTAAAATAGTGAGATTGCAATTTTCTCTTAATTGGGTAACTAAACGATGATTAATGCTGTCAAACTATAATATTGTTAAGTTGTGTCACTCCAATTAATTTCCGAATAGAAAACGTCGTTTGACACAAATAAACTAGATTTAAATATTTTTTGGGTGGTTTTAGTTTAGCTTAATAAAATCGACACCAATGTCTTCCAAATTACTCCAAATCAATTTAAATTTCCGGAATCATAGCCATAACATTAAATGTTTATTAAAATTTTCGCCAAATTCTAGTCATGGCGGCTATTGGTAACACTATAAGATACGATAGCAGATAGGTCATAATATAATGTTTAACGCAAAGCCAGGTGCACTCTTTTTTACCTCACTCTTAAAATTCGGTGACACCTTGATAATAGTTTGCATTTTAAGCATCACAATCAAATTGAAGTCATTAAAACCTGCGACAAAGGCAGATACTTAAAATTAAGTACTTCCACTAAAACCAGGATCCAACTCGGCTCAGGGACGAACAACTTTTGTACGTGCAAACTTTTAAAAACGGATTTTAAGCGTAAAGCTGGAAAATCATGAAACTTTGTGTTGTTGTTTTTCACAGCCTTTTGAAAGTGATGTAATTATCATTTTTATGCTATGCGGTAGTATACCATATTCAATTTATCCATTTCACAGGGTATATTCCCGCAGGCATGGAAACTTGCAAATATAACCCCAGTCTACAAGTCTGGACCTAGGCATGACGTCGAGAACTATCGACCGATATCAATATTGTCTGCTTTGTCAAAGGTTTTTGAGAGATTAGTACACGATAAGGTGTACCCGCTTATTCACAACGTTTTATTACCTCAGCAACATGGTTTTGTGAAAAAGAGATCAACCGCGACAAACTTGGTGACCTTTGCAGATTATTTGTTTAACAGCTTGGATACCCGTGTTCAAGTTGATACCATATATACTGATTTCAAGAAAGCCTTCGACAAAGTTGACCATGAACTGCTTTTGCAGAAAATTGCGTTTAATGGGATACGTGGCGACCTTTTGAGATGGTTCTATTCATATGTGTGCAATAGAACACAGAGAGTTGTCATAAATGGTTTTTGCTCTGCCACCGTAGATGTTACTTCCGGAGTACCACAGGGCTCCATTTTGGGACCTCTCATGTTTATTTTATTTATTAATGACGTCGATACATGTTTCAAAAACTCAAAACTACTTTTGTACGCAGATGATATTAAAATATTTAGGGCCATTAAAGGTCACCATGATTGTTCTCTCTTACAGGAAGATTTAGATGCATTCACGGCATACTGTACACGCAACAAACTTCAGCTTAATGTATCCAAGTGTCATGTCATAAGTTTCACCAAAAATAAAAACATCTTGCTAAATCCCTACACCTTAAAAAACCAAATTCTAAAAAGAGAAACCCTGGTCCGTGATCTTGGAATTATGTTGGACGACAAACTTCACTTGGATTCCCATATAAACAAAATTGTCAATAATGCCTTCCGTATGTTTGGTTTTATCATGAGAACCGCTACAGTTTTTACTCGATCTTCCACCTACTTGTATCTGTATAAATCGTTGGTTCGCTCTCAGCTGGAGTATGCTGTTTCAGTATGGAGTCCCCATTATGGTAAATATTCCGACATGCTCGAAAAAGTGCAAAGAAAATTTTTAAAGGCCATGCATTTTCGTTGCTATCGCACTTACGTATCCTACAATGACCTATTGAAGAAATATAACCTGCAAACCTTAAAATCTAGACGAACTATGTTGGAAACAATTTTTTTGTATGATCTGTGTAATACTTATGATTGTATTGATATTCGCAACAAAATAAGTTATGTTGTACCCAGAACAACGATATGCCGTGGGGTGCGCGCAAGACCTTTATTTGCAGTGAGTTCTTGTCGTACAAACGCAGGCTTGCGTGCACCCTTACGACGCCTTACCAGTCAATACAATGAGATCTTTGTGGACATCGACTTCTTTTCCATCACTGCTCAAAAATTTAGATGTGTTATTCGTAGTGAAAATCTGGATTCTAACACCTAGTTAGCTTAATAGTTTATTACTTCTCTTTCTCTGTCTCTTGCATGCCTGTCTATGTTTAAGTTTACCTGTACTACTTTTGTTTTAACAGCTTAGTACAGCGCATTTATCATTTATCATTTCTAATATATGTTGTGGAAAATGTCGTAGGTTATACATTTATTATCTTTGTATATTTATAACTTCTTGTAAGATTCATGTATAACTGTTAATTTTCCCAAATAAATAAAATAAATAAATATAGGTAGGTTAAAATCAATAACCTAGCCTGTGTTGGGGTCGGCTTTCAGTCGAACCAAACGCAGGTGAAATTAATTTTACACGAGGTTTTGGGTTGCGACAGTCGCTTTCTCAATTCCACCATGAAACTAATAATAATAAACTATTATAATAATGATAAACTGCACCTGAGGTCAGTTCGCTGAGCTGCAAATTACCATGGCGGCAGTTTCCCCCCGGTGTAGTGCCTCCGAGCGCCACTCGTACAGGCGTGCGAGGCCTATCGCCTCCAGATCCCACAGTGGCAATCCGGCAAGCAGGCTGGATGCCTCGCAGGAGATCATGCGGTAGTCCTGGATCAACCTTATGACTACCACCTTTTGGGGCGCGTTTAGGTGGTGTGGCACGCTGCCCCCAGGAAACCCATACATATCCAATGGCTGAAGTGGTTGTCAGACTTTCCGACTTCTGATTACTCATGACGACTATCAAATATCTACGTAAGTGTGTAGGTATAGACTAGTAAATATATACATTCTTACATTAACATTTATCAAATATGCTATAAGGCATTTACCGTACCTAATTGTGATTCCCTAGAACTTGGGTTTTTTGTTTGAACAATAATTCTGATTCCGTTGAAATTATAATGTGTGAGCTCAAACAACTTATTAATTCAATACCGTTTTATATTTGGCTATCTGGTGCCCGCGGCGTCGCCCGCGTAATATCGAAATAAAAATATCCGAAGTGTTATTCCAGACCATAATCTACCTCTGTGCCAAATTTCAATTTCATCAAGATTCGTTCAGCTATTTTGTGACGTGAAAAAGTAACAAACATCAATACATCATCACAAACATTTTCATTTATTCTATTAGTAAGATATTAAGAAGTAAGATAAGCAGTTCAAAACGAAATATAACATTATTTTTACACGTTCGCGTTTTTACTATATCTGTTCTCTTTTTATTCTGTATTTGCTACAAAAAAGTTAGGTAATTACTTCAGTACTTCATCACTGTCTTTCAGTTTTAAGGAAAACTAAATCTCATTAAGGCATTCCTTAGCCAAAATAATTAAATGTCTCAGAACTCCGAAATCACACTAAGACGTTTGAAATTTTGTCCTAGAAATTAAGGAATAATTAGGTCCAACTATAATTTTAATTAAACCCATTTTATTTTAATAATTAAGGATAAGGAAGGAAAGCAGAAAATTAAAGACTTCTAACATCTATAATTAAAAAAAAAACGCTCTGAAAAGATTCTATAAAATGCTCTATTTATTTATGCTCCCACAAAATATTTGCAAGAGCACAAAGGTACTGCTTATTTCATTCAAAATTTCATCCACCAGCTGATTTGCGATTGGATGAGATATGTAGTGACAGTGTGTAGACATGATTTTTGAATAAGAAGAAATGTCTATTGACTATTTCACCAAATACATTATAAACTAAGCTAGTACGTAACTCATGATCCACTGGTTTTGTTTGGAGTGGGAAATCATCAAATAACTTCCCCCGCTCCGGGCGGAGCGGGGGCTGTCAGACTGGTGCTGACTTAAATGATCTAGTGGTTTACAAGCATATTTGAACTGAACCTCTTAATCAACTGTCAAAGTGTGAGTATACACCTATGCCTAATCATTCGATAACCCTGGCGAGATGTTTTGTTACGAATTTACTTAAAAAATAATAGGTCAAAGTATTTTTATTTTAAATAAAATAGTATATTTTTCCTCAACACCTTTAAAATAAAGACAGCAATTCAATACAATTATTCAGCAATACTTTTCCGACATAACTTAACGCCTGTTATTTCCAAGGGTTAGACAGAGGTGTACATAATAGGTAGCACACTGTCATATCGCTAGTTATGTTTGTAAGTCCCACGCTATACTGCCCCCGATAATTAAAAAGACGTATCTAACAAAAATTATCTAAATTTAATAAAAATACAGGCAGATGCGCATTTTTTTTCAGATTCCGGCAATGTATACAGGGTTATTTGTAAAACACCAACAACCTCGCAGGACTATATTACTATCATCATAAACAACAAATTTTGTTCTATGATTTTTTACAAAATTTTATACATTTACCAAAAACAAATCATTAAGATTTCGTTGTCCTATCTAACACATTTCAATTCCGTCCGTTTGCTGTACCTACATACCTACACCTGCCGCGCACTGTCCCCGTAGGTACGGTTGCTTCGCATAGATTTCGTAGCATTCAGAGCGTTCAATTTAAATATTTTTATTTTTGTATGAAAATCTGATGAACTAAAATATGATAAATGTTTAAATGTCATAGAACAAAAGTTGTTGATTATGATGCTGGTAACATGGTCCTGAGAGGGTGCCGGTGTTTTACAAATAACCCTGTATAACTCAAAATTAGAAAAATTGTTAGATACGTCTTTTTAACTATCGGGGGCAGTATAGGGGCCGAGCCTATTGCCATTAACCAGGCAACCCAAACTTCGTTACTGTAACTGAGAAATTCCTGATCGAAAAACCCAATAACACTGTGCCCGACGCGGAAATTTGACGACACGGTTGGCGCAGTGGCTGAGCGATCGACTGCTGCGCTGCATGTCGCGGGTTCGATTCCCACACGGAACAAATATTTGTATGACCTGCAGATAGTTGTTTCGGGTCTGGCTGTTTGTGTATGTGAGTTAACGTTTACGTTTGTAAACTCACCCACGATACAGGAGAAATCCTAGTGTGGGGCAAAGTTCAAAAAAAAAAATTTTGTCCTCTCGACTAGCATACGGTCAATAGGCCGTATAGTATATGGGTAGCCTATTGACCGCTAGCCGTAGCCATAGGTAAAAAAAAAACTGTTTAGAAATAAACATAATACTTACTTACCAGCGAATCCTAATAAACCATGGTTAAGTTAGATAAATGCAACTACTGGGCTATCGTTAATGATTACAGAAATTCGTTCTACTCAATCACCTATTTAGGAACTGACTGTTAGGCTGATGCCATACGGGTGTTGCCTGTGCGATGCGATTTCAACGAATTAACGACACACGTAACACAGCGGGCTAAATACGCGAACATTGTGGACTTAAGAATTTTTATACCCATTTTTGAAATCTAAATGCAATTAGCAAAGCAGTGAGTGCAAAGATAGTCCACAACACCCCCGTGACGTAATTTGTTACGTGTCCATAACGTGGTCAAACCGGTCTTCTTATCAGTAAATGCGTAGTAATTAGTGACGTGCACTAATTACTACACATCAGAGGGTATTAGGTATACAGGTACGAGTACGAGTAGACGGTCACCGAGAGGGTAGGAAATGTCAAACGACGACCTTAGTTCGTAGTATTCTCCGATTACATACAGACTACCCTAGTAATTAGATTTTTCTAAAGTTGCGATGACTATTTTTTTTGTGAAAATATTTAGAGAATCAGTTTTAATTATTAAAGAATTTTGTACAATGAAATTGTATAGAAAATATCTGGTTTAAGCAGTGATAATAATAAATGACTGAAGGACTCTGTGCAAAGTATTGTTTTAATATTTATTAGAAATGGGAAAGTGCTCATCATGAGGAACAAGTATTTAAAAGCAATTATATTGAGTGGTTAGGATCAGAAATATCTTGGCCAGACTTTGTGCGAGTTTTTAACCGAATCCAAAAAAGAAAGAGGTTCTTAGGAATCTTTTTTTGTATGTTACCGATTACTTAAAGACGCCAGGGGGCCTACTCTCTTTCTCCGAAACGTAACTTCGTTAACGAACGAAAGTCAAAAGTAGTTACGTTTGTAACCCTACTCTATATCATTTTGCGCGAATTAGAGTAGGTTTAGAAAATTTTAATGTCAAATAAACTTCGGACGTCCGAAAATTTCGAAATGAATGAAATGAAATGAAACTAACTAACTACTTTTGACTTTCGTTCGTTAACGAAGTTACGTTTCGGAGAAAGAGAGTAGGCCCCCAGGAACGATTTGCAAAATTCTTTTTGTGTTTGATAGGGTATACTTCTCATAAAGTTGATATACCACCCATATCAATTTTATTTATATTGCTTAGATAGTTTAGATGAGTAATAAATTAGTCTATAATATTTTTTTTTCTCTATTTCTATATGGATGATCTGCAAATATTTTAGTAATAAACGGAAATAAAACTGTTTTGTAAAAAATAATACACCGACTTACAAATAAAAAAAAAGTGGAAAATAACTTTACTTCTGGGTAACGGTGACTTTTGTTGGTTTCGTTGACTTTTTTGCCACCGACTTCCGGAACTAAAGTTATTTTCCACATGTTTTTTTGGACCTATTTTTTAAAAGAAAAGAATATTTCAGCATTATTAGTTATAGTTTAATGATATGTCACTTAGTTTTAAATATAGATTGGAGACATTAAAATCTCACACCACCTAAAATTAACGATGACAGATGGTAAAGGAACAGCTATTCTTTGCGATACATTATCTCAAAGATGTGGCATTACAATATGTAAAGCGACTGAAGGTGATGAATGACTTGCCCTTGATATTGGCAGAATAATGTTGATGTTGACTTATATAAATATGGTCTATCGTCGTCACACATTTGGAAATGTTTCGCAGAATGCATTCTTCATATATATCATACAGATTACATTTGAAGACGTGGATTGTTAAAGGTGACAGAAAGAATATTATGCAGAGCAGATATTTAGAAAGCGTTTACATCCTAAACAGGAGTTTTAATTAATGCCGTTAAAAATCAGGGTACAACTAATGCCGGAAATTCCGCTGGAATATTTTTTCGTAATAGGCAAATAATTTGTACCATTTTAATCTAAATCTTATTATTATATTTATTGATTGTTTTACGAAAATGTTCGTTATCTCAAAAGCTAATATCAAATCCCAATCAAACCAAAAAAATCAAAATTTTCGTTGTTTCTTTGCATGTTCTTTCTACATAATTTTTTTTTGTTCAGAATTTTCGTTCTCTTAAGATATCTTAAGCCAAAACAAAGTGTGCCCTGCGGACACAATTTTCTAGAGTTTAGAATCGGTAATATCTTACCAACCATAGACTTAAAAAATATCTGAGGAAGCTCTCTATTGTGTAGACCCGTCTTTTTTAAAATTTATAAATTCAGATGAGTCTTGTATCAGTTATCCGGAGTTTCTGTAATTGTTTAACCGTGAGAAATAAATGTACACACGACGGCACATCAACCTATACAAAACTATTTTAACGTGATCTCTCTACTACAGTGTGCGATCCGTAGCAGAGAGATCAGGTTTTAATAGTTTAGAATCGGTCGAATTAGTTTAGAAAAGTAATATTTTTCTCAGCAAATAACGTTTCATATCGTGATCGGAAAAAGGTAAAAATGATAAGAAGGAATCCTTACTTCCTTACTATAATAATATATAATATAATATAATATTATAAAAGCGAAAGTGAGTTTGTTTGTTTGTTTGTTTGTTACCTCTTCACGCTTTAATGGCTAAACCGATTGTGATGAATTTTGGTACATAGATAGTTGGGAACCAGGAGACGGACATAGGCTAATTTTTATTTTAAAAAAGTGGGATGTGAGGGAGAAAGAGGGAAGAAAAGGGAAAACTTAGCGTTGCTATTACAAATTAATAAGGCGCAAGGAGAACTGTGTTACCCCAAATTAAACGCGGGCGAAGCCGCGGGCGAAAGCTAGTTATAAAATAAATAAGGCAATATTTGTTAAAGAAGGAAAATGCCTCGCGGTATTGAATATTAAATAATTTTACAAGAAGTTCTTACACAAACTTCAACCTTTTTCATGTTACTTACTCTTTTCTTAAACCACGGGTTACAAAGGTTTAAGAATGGTACTTGTAACTGGAAAACTGTTTTCTTACGGTCAAGTGACCAATGCACATTTTAGCGACCATTGCACATTAACCTTGAAAACGAATCAATCAATATACGAACTAACCTGACCCAACCTAACATGAGATGGGAACTTCTATAAAGACCACACTCGTAAAATACAAAATTCTGAGATCTAAATTAAAATTGGGTTCCATTGTAATGAATACTAGCTTTTGCCCGCGGCTTCGCTCGCGTTAAATTTGTGGTAATACAGTTCCCCTTGCGCATTATTGATTTGTAATAGCAACGCTAAGTTTGCCTTTTCTTCCCTCTTTCTCCCTTACATCCCACTTTTTAAAATAAAAATTAGAGGTAACAAACAAACAAACTCACTTTCGCTTCCTTACTATACTATATACTATACTATACTATATACTATACTATATACTACACTATACTATATACTATACTATATACTATACTATATACTATCCTTACTAATATTATAAAAGCGAAAGTGAGTTTGTTTGTTTGTTTGTTTGTTTGTTTGTTACCTCTTCACGCTTTAATGGCTGAACCGATTTGGATGAAATTTGGCACAGAGATAGTTGGGAACCAGGAGACGGACATAGGCTAATATTTTTTTGAAAAAAGTGGGATGTGAGGGAGAAAGAGGGAAGAGAAGGTAAAACTTAGCGTTGCTATTACAAATCAATAAGGCGCAAGGGGAACTGTGTTACCCCAAATTTAACGCGGGCGAAGCCGCGGGCGAAAGCTAGTTTATAATATTAGTAAGGATTTACCAAACTCGTAATTATACCATCTGAACTTTGACAACGTTACTGAAAAAGTGAGGAATACAAACAATTTTCATTGATTACACACCGCAAGTTGTCAAAAATGTAATTAAATAAGTTAGTAGGTATAATTTTATCCGACCGTAATTGGTTCCCAAATGCCGCTGCTGGCGCAACTTCCCGGTTCAGGCTCTTTCGTTATACAACAAATGAGGTGCCTCACAGTAAATCCTCTTTCGCGGAATGTTCACAAATCAAAATGTCTGCTTAATATTCAGTAGGTACTCGATGAACTCCGTATCTAAAAAAAGCTTGTAATTTGGTAAAAGAAAGAGATTTCCATTTATTTTACCATAATAAATGCAAACTTAAAAATGATGAGGTGTTTAATGTGTTTGTAAAAAGTTTACAAGTTTTAATAGCCCTAATTATATATAAATAGTAATAATATTATAGTAATAAAATGCTGAAAATAATAGATGGTTCATGCAAATCGCATAACATTACTGCTTGTAATTTGCACCTAAGTGTATGTCATTCACTTAGGTCTAACAATAGCGTCATGTGTAAAATGATATTGCGCAATTTCTAAGAGGACCTCTAACGTAGCTAATTATAATGCTTTTGAATTATTTTCTTTCAGACCGGACAATAGGGTATTGAAATAGGAAACCCAATAATTGGTTGGGTCCAACATACATAGGTGCGAGGAGTCCTTCCAGCCAAAAGGGACGGACTGCTTTGTTATCATCGTATTTCTTTAGCGTCCAAGGGGAGCGTATAAGGATATTTACAATGACGAAAATTGATCTAAAATCTTTTTTGCGCTTTTTCACAACGTAAAAGCTATTGCCTGTAGCTGCTTTATATACTTCTACATATAAATAAAAGATAACAGAATAGGTAAGTTAAGTACCTAAATGAATCGGTTAATTTAAGGTGACAATTTCATTTTTCTTCCAACTTAAGTAACGATATATTTTCTCGAGCAGAGATTATTTTCAATAAAATATAATCAATAAAATATTTTCTTTGCTCGTTAAAATATTCTATTGATTTAATAATGTTACCAAATTACGCTAAGTTCGTCCACGCGGACTAATCTTCGAGTCTCGCCTCTTCGAGTTTGCAGACAGATTCATCTTTCCTAAATAAACTGTAGGATCGGTTTTAGATTAGCGTTTGTGTTTGCGCGTGTAAACTCGTATCGTCTAGCGCGCACGTTAGCGTATTATCCGAAAAAGTTATTGCATCAGAAGGCCGAACGCGCATACACGCGCTTGTTCCAGCATGGTCGCTCGAACCGGTGGGTGCTTGAGTAGCCTTTGTCGGCACTAGACGCTTATGATAATCGCCTCAGCAGAAGTTGTACGAGTTGCGCTTGTATCGGTAGATACGCGCCTATAAACAGGAGCTAGTACGCACCGCGACACTCATCATTCATCACCGGGCACGCGAGTACTATCACCGCCAGATCCCATGGTGGCCGACGAAGAGCCTCGCCGGAGATTGTGCGGTACCCCGGTTTAGCTTTATGGGTACCACCTTTTGGCATTCAGGTAGTGGGTGGCCCACATCGGGGACCCATAAAGGCCCATGTACTGCACGACTTCAGCGTAGCCTTTGTTTGTCCCCCTCGGATTGGGCAAGAGCCGCTTGAAAGCAACCCCGGCCGTCTCGAGATTAAGATGCATGGATGACCCA
The DNA here is from genome assembly GCA_958449745.1 of Ochropleura leucogaster. NCBI lineage: Eukaryota > Metazoa > Arthropoda > Insecta > Lepidoptera > Noctuidae > Ochropleura > Ochropleura leucogaster. Next base: position 10,278,470 of record OY288208.1, read on the forward strand.
AAAACTACTGACCGGACTTATATAACAAAGATAATCTATAACATGGTTAAGACATAATACCTTGATATGTACTATGTTATATATATATGCTATATTAAATTGGTATAAATACTCACGTACACACAAGCAAAGCCGCAACCAACAGCAAGTGTATTTTATATTATTTCAGCCTTAATTTATAATTAACATAAGTACAATGTAGCTATAATAATAAACGTATCTTACAAAATGGACGTAATTAGAGAATTCGCGTCTAATTAGATACCTTTTTGTAATGGAACATAGAAGAAAATTGTAAGTTCTCGTTGAAATTATTTTTGATACAGTCATGAGCAAAAACATATGTGAAAAGCGCTGTTTAAAAGCGTGAGCCGCTTCTTCTGTTAGAGTGATTGTAGTTATCCTTACTAATTTTATAAAAGCGAAAGTGAGTTTGTTTGTTTGTTACGTCTTCACGCCTCAATGGCTAAACTGATTTTGATGAATTTTGGTTAGAGATAGTTGGGACCCTAAAGACGGACATAGGCATTTTTTTTTAATTGAGATATGAGGGAGAAACAGAGAAGAAAAGGGAAAGCTTAGCATTGCTATTGTAATAAATAAGGAGCAAGGGCAAAAACTACAGGTAGCAGGTACCTGTAAATCAGGAAAGGGAAACCCCGAATTTATTGCGAGCTAAGCCGCGGGCAAAACCTAGTATGTTATAAGAACATAGTAGTTTGAAAACTTTACTAGGTATTAAGAAATAGATGTCACGACACACTTAGTAAAACTTGGTAGTAATCAACTTTTATCGCTATTGAGATTTACGATTGTTTAAACAAGGTGAAACATAGTAAATGCAAGATCTCGGGATGTGGTTTACTCGACTTTTTTGTAATCTATTTCTTCTCAGTTTGAAATTTTTGTGCTAATTCCTGTGTTATGTCTTTTGTTGCATCAAATAAATTATTTATCTATCTATCTGGTCTCCCTGACTATACAACTGAACAACAATCGTTCTACGAGAAATTGAAATGCGCGAAACGAAAATTACTTTGTTTATAAACTGACGCGATAAACTTATGTACAGGAATGGAGAATAACTTTGCTTCTGGAAGTCGGTGACTGTTTTTTTCCAGAGTTTTTTCCCACCGATTTCCGGAAGTAAAATTATTTTCCACTTTTTAAGTTTTTTTATTTTATTTTCCCCTCTATCAGACGTCAAGGCAACATTTACACCTTTCTCCGTCATATCATTCCTTACACAATCCATCCATCTTTTCTTTGGCCTTCCTCTCTCTCTCCGTCCATCAACATTCAGATTCATCACTCATTTACAGGAATAATCAGTGAACACACAAAAAAAAACGGTGGAATATAGAAGTCCTTTTTAAAGTCGGTTAAAAACAATAATAAAATTTTCAATTTCCAAAAGCCATCCAACAAATGTTGGTTCTGGTCTGAGACACCACATGAGAGAAGGATAGATACATATGTTAGTGACTACAGATAATGACGATGCAGGAAAATATAATGAAAAATATTTCAGTACCACATCATTAAGCGGGATCGTTAATACGAACTAATAAAATCAATTAAGAGCTGTTGACGGAACGTAATAAATTGTCTCGTAAATGATACACCTATTAAACATATTATTTATATTGTTGTATTGTGTTTTACTTGTTCTTACTGCTTATTTGTATAGGCAGGGAACTAAAGTGTTTTATTTTTTTTTATTTATTCTTCTTCTCCTACCTAACATTAAAAAAAATATACTGTCCCACAGTAGGAATTTCTCCGGTATCGTGGGTTCTTTTACAAACATTTTAACACACCTACGCAAACAGCTAGACCCGGAACAACTATCTATAGCCCATGCTAATATTTGTTCCGTGCGGGAATCGAACCAGTGACACGCAGCGCAGCAGTCGATCGCTTCTCGACATTGACGCACATTATCAATTTACTTAACATTTAGTAAATTAATCCTTAACAGTACATTTCCTTAATATTTGAACTAGCTCATGCCCTCAGCTATACCCACGGGGACTTTGAAAATTGGCCCGCTGGATCGTCGTATATAAATTACCTTTGTAGCACCAGTCATTCAGGCGTTTTTGCTTTAAAGAGTAACAAATATCCATACACCCTCACAAACGTTCATATTTACGTATAAAAAATATCAGGACGATTTTAAAATTAATTAGAATATTGATAAGATAGAATAGATTTTCCATGGGAAGTGATAAATAAATAGTGATATTAAATTATAATATCTATAAGGTAGCTGACCCTGGAATGGAAAGGGCAAAAGAAGAAACATGAGTGAATTGAAGTCAGTAACAGTCTGACACTCGCCAGAGCGGGAAAAGTTATTTGATGATTTCCCATCCGTAGAAAAACGAGTATTTTTTATTAAATTGACGTATTTCTGCCATCACGTCAACGCCACGAATTCGTACGTGCTAAGGCCTCGGAATCATGCATCACATCGCACCACATCAGTGACCGAGTAGAATGAGCAATATAGTAGGTACGAGTTACGGTGATATAAACAATCACTTAATTCTGTACGAAATCATTATGATTGTCGTACAGGCCGCAGGAGCGTCCATTTGTAAAGTAGCCTTCAAAATCGAATTTTGGATTATTACATCATCTATTAAACTTTTCTTATTGCTTTAATCTGCTCTGGACGCTTTTAATCTGCACATTTTTCTATATCGTTCTCACATACATGAATAATCTCAACATAAATTATGTATCCATGATTTTAAAAATATTATGATTTAAAAGATTGTCTATGGAGTTTCTTCCCCATTCTCCTCCATAGAGATCTACGCTTTCGAATGGGCAACTAAAGTACTTATACAAGTTATTATGTCTTGTGAATGGACTGTAGCCCCATCTTTATTGTTTAGATGACATTCCAGTGCCTGTAATGGTCTAATTGAATTAAATGCTTTGTGTTTGCATGTATGCTTGAGAGAGCGCCGTTATGTGTGGTCACAACCCTCGTAAATCACTATCATGTCCAAAGATCATTTAACTATAAATGGGCACTCGTATACACGTTTCGACCCCCCCCGTACTAGCCCTTGCAAAGCTCGGACCTTACGCGCCGAACTTCAGCAGCTCCGAACTTTCCAAATCGTGACTTATCTTGCGGTCATTTTGAAGAAAAGGACATTACTGATGAAGCAAATGATTTATCTCAACTAGAAATCAATTTACTGGCAATGTATCCAATACTAAATTTGCGATATTTTCCTTAACCAATAGAATGTAATGTGTCATAATTTTTGACTTTTGTAAGCAGAGCTTTGTAAAGTAATTAAAGATTTACGTTGAAAATGCTCAACAAAAAAATGATACATTTTCCTAAATCTGATTTCAACTAATCCACAACGCAATGATAAAAGATTTATAACTCTGTGAATAATTGAAACTGCACAAACCGTAGCCACGAGCCACGCGGACACGACCCTAGGGCAATGTCCCTCCGTAATTAAATTATTCCGAGAATAAGTTTGAAGTTCGATCGTCTACTTAACTTTTATATAATATTATATCCGGCGTTTATAAAAATAAAGTTCTTACGTAAATAAAAATGGTTTGACATTGATCCAGATTTCAACAAAGAAAAAGAAGTATTAAAGTCCCTTCACGGTTTATTAACCGGCTATTCAGGTGGCTATTTTGAAGCTTTAATGATTCCCCTGTTTTACACAATCCTCTGGTTAGCCAACTTAATAGCCAACAGTAAAAACACTGTGAAAAGACGGTAGGTTTTTGTAATAAAAACACAAAAAGAGTCAAGTAGGTAAATGTGTGTCATCGTTAGATAGCAGTTCCGTTTACACAGAGTTATCGCTGTGCGCACAGATACAACGCATCAGCTTCCGTTAACGATCACCGACTCCTGCGCACACGTAAACAATTATCACATTAAACGTAGAACAAAGAACGCTGTGTTTTGAATGACGATAATTTTTAAAATGCGTCTTTTACTAGGAGAGTAACAAACTTAATGAGTATTTAGCACATTAAGGCTGGTTGGTGGAACAAAGTTAAATACACACACAAGGGGCTTTTGTGTCTACACTTAAAAATAGTCACGACTCACTGTACAATTAGCAGATACACAGCACAGATTTTAGAATACAGTAAAACAGTGCTACACGAATCTTTTGGATGTCGAATGAAGCTGTCATAGGTGTTATTAAATCAACAATCAATTATGAGACTGTTCTGTCCAAAAAAAACCCAAAACTTATAATTAAGAACACGGTAGATTTTTTGGCATAGGTACATGATTTAATTCAGTTATTCTAGCTGTAAGATTCACACAAATTCTTGTCATGGTTCATTCTACATTGTAAGTAGTAGATATTAAAACATCACCAACAAAAATGAAAAAATATAAATATCCGGTCGTAGATAACTTCTTTCTTTGGAAGTTGGATAACACCTATTAGATTTGGTTTTGACCACACATCAAAATATTTTAATACAGTTATAAGGGAATATCATTGAAAATAACGCAATCATCGATTCAAAGTATTTTCTTACAATGCAAAATCTGCGAGATAGAACTCCAAAGACAGGATAAATGACTTTCCTTAAAGACTTGTAAACTTACAAGACAGCTGTATAAAATTTAAAATACATTGAGGATAGACTGCGCAAAGTTTAAATCTTAGATAAGCTCTGTAACTGTACTAGTTGGTAGAACCTGGATGACAGAAGCCGAGGATTATGTTTAATGGCATTTTGAAGAAGCATTATTGCAACAATGAACGGCTAAAGTAGATGATATTATTATTCTGTAGCTAGTAGTAGCGGTTACATACAAGCCTAAAAGCTTAGCTTGCATGATGAAGGGTGTAAAAGTACCTTTTACGAAGTCGAAAGGCACTTGTTCTCGATATTTTTTCGTTCATGTAGAGCATACATGTTTTTTTTTTGTTTTATTCAAGTTTTGGAACGAAGTTCCTTATCGCGCGTTGCGAAAGGGGGCTAGACGGAAAAAGTTGTAAAGACACTTTGTGTGTTTCTCTGTCTGTCTCTCTCTCTTGTTTTATATACCCGTACTATGCATTGAGTGTGTAACATTGATTTCTAACGAGAAATGAGATTTGTCACCCTGAATGAAACTTGGTTTGACGCACAGAATGCATGTTTGAAGGCTTCATAAAGAGGTGTTTTCCACCGTGTATGTAACCTAGCACTCTTTATGAAGTTAGGGTTTCAGGACAGTTTGACAACAACAATCTGACATCAATTTTGTTAACATTTAAGATATCTGAAACTATCAATTACAAAAATTGTTAAATGCTGTTTCGATTCGCCTCAGCTGTGGCCGTTATAATTTGAGTTAAAATAAATAATGAATAAAAAGAGCTGCCTTATTTTTCAAAATACATCTTTGGCTAAAATGTACAGAATTAAAATCAAAACACATGACTGCCCTTACCTACCACAATTTGTTTTGTCTTCTTCTCTAAAACTCGTCATCTCATCAGACACCTTCTTTCTTGTATTTATTTATTTATTTAAACTTCATGTACAATAGTGGTACATAGGCGGACTTAATGCCATAAGGCATTCTCTACCAGTCAATCTTTGGGTAAAATACGACAACATTGTGATAGGGTACAAAAATAAATATACACACACATACATACATATACATATCAAATAAACTAATATATACAATTGTATCTAGCCATATCATCCTTTATACGTCTTTCTCATTACACATTACTACATTCGTATTCACAACTTTCTTTATGATTTTTCTCTTATTACTCCGCATCACATGCCTAAGTTCTCGTGCTAGGCTTACCCACGAAAGCTGATTATATTACCACAACACATTATCAGCCAGTGGCGCTGTCAAACTTCCTCTTAAGTAAATGCAATAGGGTAGTTTGCATGGTCAAAGTAATTACATTCTATTTAATCCGTCTTTTAGATTAAAAAAAAAATAAGAGACATATTTTTTTATTTGTAAATGAGACCAAAAACGACAAAGATATAGCCCATTAAAGTTACGTGTAACGCCACTTGTTGCGAAAAAATGCAGCAACCTGTGACGTTACACTTAACTTTTATTTTTTGTAAACTAGCCTATTGCAATTAATAATTCCAAGTTCTAAGTAAATTATAATCTAGCTTTGGATAAACTAGTATCTACTCCTATATATTTTGTTGTAGTTGACTTTATCTAAAATACATCAACAAAGTTACTATGTAATAAAATATAATTGTACGTAAACGTTTTTGTCTGTAATTTCGCTTAAAAGGTCACGGAATTAAGCAAAAAGTTGCGCACAGCCATTATAATTATTATTTACACATCTCGCTTTGAGTTGAACGCCAAACAATGGATATTATTGTAAGCATCAATTTTGCAAAAAAAAATACAGAATACTGAGTTTGACTTCCAGTTAAAACTTAAATTACAAATGAAAACTTTTCCTAAACGCCGGTGATTAGCGTCTTGTGTTAAAAGCTTTTTATATAATTCGAAATAGAATGGTTTCTAAATAAAAAAAAACTAATCTACTAAAAGTGTTTAAATTGCTGTTTTAGATACATAATAAGTAGATATTGCACTTTAAACGTCATACTTACTCTGAGTAGCTACTAGCACACCTGCTTCGTACGAGAGTAAAAGCCTATGGGTTATCCACTTCGTCAATTGAGCTATGATTCTCCTGAATATCAATATGATTGTCACGCGATACAAGTAATTTTACCCTCCCTTTTATTTTACTCTCCGAAAAGTTCGTAGTAAAACTCTCTTAGGTACCGTAGTGAGAGACAAAATAACTGTATCATCCTTACTAATATTATAAAAACGAAAGTGAGTTTTTTACGATTCCACGCCTAAATGGCCAAACCGATTTTGATGAATTTTGGTGCAGAAATAGTTGGGACCTTGGAGACGGACATAAGTTAAAAAAGATTGAGATATGAGTAATCCCCAAAGGGTTTGGCAGAGGTGTACACCCACATTATAGTATTTTATTATTATATGAATACTTAATTGATTCATGATAGAACCTACCCATTATCCACAGCTGAGTTTTATGATAAGTGGTCACTATTTTCAGAGCTAGCTAATAGTTTTATTATGTTCTTACGTACTTGTTAAGCCCACAACTTCGCACTGTGAATATTTATTATTTTTCACCAATAAAAAACTCAAACTCTCGGACACTTCATTAATTTTAAGTTGATTACAAAGTTTAGCTGTTAAAATGTGCCAAAAAAGACACAAAGCGAAAATTACTAATGAGCATTAGTAACTTTGGACGAACTAAAACAAAAAATGCCCCGAGCTCTAGCTGTAGGTTACATGCCGAAATTCATATCAAAACTTCGAGGGTCGTCTTATGCTCCCAAAGCTACTTGAGTTCAAATTTAACTCAAGGTTCGATTGCACCACAAATCACTTAATTCGGTTACTATTCAACGAATTTCTTTCTGTCAATCGTTTGAAGCTGACAAAGACATCAATAATGTTCTAAATAGGTTTATTCTTGAACTCATTAAGCATTTACTGCTGACAACCTCGTTAGTCTACTCGTCAAAATCACGACTGATTAGTATGAAGGTTTTAAGTTCGATTGCTGGGGTGGAAAAATTATTATTTGCTTTTTCCATCAGGAACTACCCAGTAGCAGCCGAGGAGTCTAAATTTGCGCCCGGCAATAGCCTCGTACGCTTATCACATAACTGGTGAAATATACTTTTAGGTACATCTCTGCTTTACCCTTCAGTGATCAGAAGCGATAGGTTATACTTATAACTCAAACTTTCAATTACACCATTACAGGCACTTTTCAATGTCAAGAAACAAAATGATGAAGCTTTAGTCCGGATCACAAGGCATAATAACTTGTGAAAGTACTGTAGTTGCCCATTTCAAAGCGTTGATCTCTATAGAGAAGAATGGGCAAAAAACTCCACAAATTCAATATCTTTATTATTTTTGCCCCAAAACAAAATACTGCCATTATAAAACTTGAATTACGGCCTACGCAGCGTTGATATTATAGGAATTAATTCCAAAAGTTGTACACAGAGCCATTGTTTTAATATTTGTACAATGTTTTTGATATAACCGGATTTTAGTCTATTAAATAAAGTTTGAATATTTCTGGTACAGGATGGAAAGTTTGGAGGCCGGGAATTAAATAATTGTTTTGCTAATTACGAAGTTCACTCTCACTCTTACTTAATTCAAATCATAATTGTCGTAAACAGTTATTTATCTTGATGGAGTAATTATTTTAACAAGATTTTTGCAGAACTATCAACCTGTTATAATAAATACTGGTAATTAGTTGAATCCCGTAAGACTAGAAGCCAATCCCAACATAGTGAGGAAAAGGCTGGATTATAATTCTATGGGAATTGAGCTCGAAACTGCGTTTTTAATTTTCCATATATCTAGTGAGAGAAGTATTGGCAAACTAAACGATAAGACAAAAGTGAACGATTAAGCTAGGGTTGCCATCTGTCCCGGTTTCCCCGGATTTGTCCTAGTTTGCAGAGCGTGTGGGGATTTTCCACATGGGGTTTTTTAAAAAGTCAGGGGAATCCAAACCTGTCGAAACCGAATGTGCAAATGATTTTGACCTGAACTTTTTTGTTCTAGTTTCATATCAACACCAGTTTTTTACAGGTCAAATGCAAATAATTTGAGCTAGCTACAGTTGCTTGTAGCTTGTTCTAACGTCCTATACTCTCATACAATATAAGTCGATTTTATGTGCATAATTTTGCATGAATTTAAACCAATATTACAAAATGGGAAGATTTGATTTTTTGTTTGTTTGTGTCGATTGAACCTAAAAACTACCAGACTGGTTTTAAAATATATTTCAACATTATAAAGTTACATCTTCACTAAGATCCAATCTCTACTTAAATTGGAGCAATGTAACGCAAGGAAGCCATTATTTCTCGTGTGAAAACGCCGATATATAAAATTGTGATCTATTTTTAATAGTACTCATTACTTACAAAAAGGATGGTATGCTTAGCTATTATAGTAAAGCTTGTGGCTTAACTAGCTCCAGCTTATTAAGTTCAAATACGGGTAAACTCCAATAGTTGTGATATTGGAATCATGATATTAAGCCTTATCTATTTAAATGGTTTAATAATTAAGTGGTTTAGACGTGGGAATTTCACTTAAAATCTCTCAGATTTAACTTTTCATTTAGAAATTATGACGGTTATAAAAAATCTCTAAGTAACAACAATGTCACGGCTTGAATAAATACCAACTAACGTATTTACTTTAAAAAAATATATATCAAAAGTTGTTTAACTCGTGCGACGTCGCGCCAGGCGGGTTGTTAGAGGTTAAATAAAGTACCTAACTCAACCGAGACCAATGCTATTTATAAAATTAAACAAAACTTAGATAAAAAATACCCATAACTATAAACTGCCTTCAAGCCAACTATAAAATAATTTTACTAACAGTTCTTGCTTTTTTCCGAATGAGTAATCATCAAATAACTTCTCCCGCTCTGGGCGGAGCGGGAAGGAATGTCAGACTTTTACTGACTACAGCCCATCCATGTTTTTCTTTTTCTTACCTTTGTGTTCCGGAGCTAAGAGCTACCGGTGTATCTCTTTCAAACTACCCCTAATCCTAGCAGGCAGCGGGCGAGGCGGGCCCCTCTGCATCACACTCAGTAAGTCAATATTACTATAGGCTGCCGAGGTTGCGGGTTGTTCGAAAGAGATACCGCGGCCCCGGAACGTAAAGGGCAATAGAAGGAACATCGGTGGGTTTTAGCCAGTACAATTCTGACACTCCCCCCGCTCCACCCAGAGCGTGAGAAGTTATTTGATGATTTCCCACCCAAAAAAAAATACTATAGGTAGCGTTCTTATCGTTTATTTTTTAAATTAATTTGTGTCTGTATGGGCTAATGACATCTAATGAGATGACAAAAACTTTAAAACCTTCTATAGACATTTAGGTGAAATTGAGATTTTTCCCGGATACACCGGAAAACTAAATACAAAATAAATTAAAAAAATAAACCATAAGAACGCTACCTATAGTATTTTTTTAACGACGGTTATTTTTAACGGCGATTAATGAATCGCCCACTCTCCCTAACGTCATATCAACATTTTCATAATATGTTACGAGGAAATATTGACTCTTGATAAAGTTTTCAAATATTACCAGTGGCATTAGACGTTATTTGGGTTAAGCCGCGTTTGCCTAGGTTATTTCATAGATTCCCGAGGATTCCTCGGGAAACAAGTCAAGCTATAACCAGCCCTACCAGGAGGTATCACATCAACCAGCACTTACGGGGCTGTGGAGGTCTAAGACTGGAAGCCGACCCCAACATAGTTGGCAAAATACCATGCAAACGAATGATGATTTTATTTTTTATCTAGGTAAACATTAAATACCTACATTAAAATGATGTAGAAGATAAAGAAACATTTTAAAATAAGTAGGAAAATACCGTTTATAAAAATTATGCACGATCTCCATTAGAGAACTCTAGAACAACAATGTTATTGTTAACACAGAAAAATACATGTAATCATAGTTGACAGTCCATTATGTGGACACAGGTCATCAATTACGAGGGTACACAATAAACCCACATTATCAACACAATCATTTTCTAAGATGTTATATAAGTACTTACAAGTACCTAGTCAAGATGAGATACGTACCTAAGTATCAAGAAATAATAATAAGTCATTATGCAAACATAGTAGCCGTGTTGGACACAGATTATAATGTCAAAACTCACGTCATAGGTAAACACATAGACGCTGAGCCAGTGGCGGTCATAATCGTTATTTTCTGCTATAGTCTGTAGGCCTACTATGACATCTTAAAGCAGAACTTTTTCCACTGAGTGAAAGAAATGGTGCTAGACACCCTGTATAGCTCTGTCCCTTTCCCTCAGCGGAATAAGAATTGCTTTAAGAGGTCATAGTAGGGCTACTGGTTAAAAAAGAACGCATTCAGTTCTTAAAAATAATAAAAGCAAAGAAAATATTTATTTATTTAACAATCAGTACCTCCATCAACTGCATAATCACACAAAGCCACTACTATTTAATTTTCACTTCCAGAAAACTCTTATTGTACTACGATTAGGTTCAACTTGCAATGTATTTCACATAAATACTTTTTTCTCATTTATCTTTAGTGCAAATATAAATATTTATTTATATTTAGTGCAAAGAGGTGCATATTTCTAAAGCCTTTATATTGCAATGTGTTCAACAGAATGTCTCAAATAAATCTAATAAATAAAAATATTTTATTTTATATCTTTGTAGCTACTTCAGCCTGAGAAAACAAAGCGCGAGGAAAAATACAAATGAAAAAAAAAGAAATCATACTTTCATAGTGATTTATGACAAAAAATACTTTTCGTTCTATTATTAAATTTGTATTGAAAAACGTCGTATTGATTCACGTGTGAATTTTTCAATGCTGTTCTCGGTTCCATAACACCCTCAGCTGACGGTTCGTGTGTGAATTCCATCTCGAATGCAATGGCAAAGTTTCCTCACTTGAATCAATATGTATCTTTTCTTTGGACTGTTTTTCCCTCTCTATCCATCAACATTCATATCGATCACTCTTTTAGTCACATGCGTTTCGTCCCTCCTCACTACATTTCCATACCAAGCCAAACGACTCCATTTTTTTTTTTTCTATAACAGGCGCATCTTTCAAACTTCCTCTAATATACTCATTCCTTACTTTATCCATTTTTGTCACTCCACACATCCATCTCAACATTCTCAACTCCGCTACATAAAATCGATTTTCTTCAGTCTTTTTTACCGTCCAACATTTTGATCCATACAGTACGACAGGTCTAACTTAAAGGTAGATTTCCCCCTTTACTTGAAGGCCATCTGTGCGTTACTAGTTGTTCTATTGACCTGTCGCCATGTCATCCATTCTCCCTTGGTCCGATGCATTACTTTGATATTACACAAAATGTTCAGTTTTATTAAATGTCGAGTGCCAATGGTATTTCCTCTCGGCAAAAATCAATTATACTTCTACTACACAAACTTCCATATGAAATCCCTCACTCAGGGGATTCTTATTTCAAAAATAATTCTCTTGTACATACTCCAACTGTTTTCTAGAGACGTTTTCAAAATTCCTAGTATTTTGACCCATCATTTAGACTGAGTATTGTATTTTAATAAGTAAATACATGAATAGTTCTAGTAGATTCAAGATACGTTTCTTTAATTACAATGTATTTGCTCATTCACCACCACAAAGGTAAACATACCAAGCATTCATTTTATTGGCTCCTATCTGGTTCCCTTACTGTGGCTTACTTTCGCCCACTTGTAAAACTTATAGAAATTTTGCAACTTTGCAACTTGAACGTATAGAAATATTGACTTGCATGCAAGTTTTGTGACACTACCTGGTACACAATGAATTAACTTCAACAGCAAAGTACATATGTGGCTATGCGTTAAATTTATAACGAAGCATTAAAAATGTATTAATAGTAATTTCATTAATGATCATTAATATCTAATTAACTAATAATGTATTTAACACAAAATACAGCAGCGGCCAATATGGGTTCATTTGGGACCGCAGTATGTCAATAATTGTTGAGTGATGACAATCATTAAAATTTGTATTAAAAAGTCTGAATAAAAGTTATCGTGTGCATTATTTTTACGTCATGTTCCATCAGAAATACCATGAATTTGACGAGTCAAGTGACAGTGACGACGAACTTCGGATCATTCGAGCATATAGGAATAAAAACCAGGTATTTACCTTTTTTATTAAAATATTAGAAACAGGCGAGTTTCTTGTGGATACAATAGTAGGGGTTCAGACCAAATTAATATCGTTATGAAATATGAGGTATAAGGACAAGAGGAAATAAGTTTTCATAAGCAGGTTTTTTGTCCGTAACGTTTTCAATGGAGAAACAAAAGAAGTAATCAAAAATATTTAAGAAACCTTAAAGCTTTACTTTGAGGCTATATATTTAATCCATTTAGTTAGGTATTTATTTTTGTTATGTTCTAGTTAGAGTCCGAATAAGGCTTTACGAAAACGGAAATTGACAAAAATTCTCAGAAAGTTGGAAAAATCAATTTAGACAAGACAGTCTCTGTCCGCATAACTCGCTTGGTCAGAAAAAATACGTCAATCATTGACAATCACTCTCTAGGTAGATACTTGGGATATGCACATAAAAGATAAATCTTTGGACAAACAAAAACCCGGAAAAATATTAGTAAACTATAAAGAGAGTCATAAAGTATGTTTTCGAACCTGTATAAGAGGCACATGAATATTTTATTGAATCTTGTTAGTGGGCAAAATAAGTTATTGGGATTTTGTGACTGATCTCATTCTCATAAAAGAAGTGACAAAATTCAATATGAAATGTAGGTTTAGAAACAACGAACAAAACCAATAATGCTTCAAACCAGCTATACTGGGATAACCATGACGTCTTAAAGCAGTGTTATTTTAATCTTACCCCAATCGGAAAGAGATGTCGCTAGATACCCTGTATAGATCTGCCTCTATCTCACACTAGACTGACATTCGTAGACGTCGTAGCCACTCACAAACAATCCAATCGCAACCGCAGTCGGTAATCGACACTAGTCTATATTCTCAAAATCCAAACGTCAAACCGGCAAAACGCTATTCAATGATCCGGCTGGAGTTACCGTACCTCAAAAGGAAAAAACGGAACCCTGATTGGATCACTTTGTTGTACCACACTACCAGAAATTTCTATCATTATGTAACGTACATACCTTGAAATGTTTAAAAAAAATACTCCTCCCGGATTAGTGAATAGCGTTTTGCCGTAAAAACGAAACCGTAAGGGGAGAACAAGTGCCTTCCGGCTCCGTTAAGAGTCTTTTGTATTTGTAACACCCATTATAGGTACCATAACGCCTCAGGTGCCTTACGCCTCACCCTTGAACCGGAACACAACATTAAGACCAAATTTCGCGGGAAGAAAGAATTCAATTTTCTTTTAGAAGACAAATGGTTACTACATGCAAAAAAATAAGAGATAAATGACGTCCATAAGTCTGTTCGGAAACACCGAAACAAGTTTAGAACTGAAAAAATAAAAGGCAGGCTTAACTTATCCTACGGAAACTGACTGACAAGAAGAAAACTTTTCTCTCAAATCTTTTTTGTTTTATAAAATATAAGCTATTCTATTATTAATGAAGAAAACAGAAATTGATCACTTATTCATAATTTGTTTTTCAACGTTTGTTTGGAAGCATATGAACCGAGGCTAACAAATAAATATAAACGCGCAAATAATTCTAGACTTGTGAATTTGTAATGAATAAAAAAACATTTCAACTAGCCAAAACAAACTGAACGTTGTAAAACAAAAGCCATTCAAAATTTTGTTTTATTATTTTGCTTGTGAGTCCACATAATGATGTACGATGACGCTTTTTTTAATGTAGTAAATACAAAAATATCCAGTAACATTTTGTGTGCTACAAGCAAATAATACATAAACGAATAGTCTTTAAAGTATATGTATATGTGTGCAACAGCGACGAGCTGATAGTAGACATTTCAACAGTGTGCTAAGGCGTCCATTTAGGCACCACACAGTGTTCGTGAAAACGAGTAAGGCATTTTATTAAGTTTAGTTTTAATAGTTGTCATTTGCGTTATAGTAGCCTTAATGCACTTAGTATCGTGACTAGAGCCATGATTTAAAATAATGCCCATGACTTCATTGCACCCTGTATAATCTAAAAGAGGAAATCATTGACTTACTCATCACGGAATCTCAAAAACTTCAAGTGTTAGGAATCTCAAATTTTTAATGGAGGATCATAGATGACATGCTCACTAAGATGGCATTTTACAAAAATCAATCTTTGATGACAAAGTTGGAGGAGATGAAATATGGAGGAACTCGATTCTTTGACCGGATTGACTTTTATGATAAAACTAAAAAGCTAGCATAAAGTTCACTGTGACATTCATTCCAACAGTCTCTGTACATACAAGCTCAGGTCAGCTCAGGTCTGTAGAGTTACAGCAATCTTACCAGTTCTGCATAGAACGTATTCAGTTTTTATCCCAGTCTACGCGGATGAAATAGTGGGACGCACACATATACAATATGTCCGGTCATGGACTAGCGATATTCTAGATACTTTTATACGATTAATT
Source organism: Ochropleura leucogaster (assembly GCA_958449745.1). Classification (NCBI taxonomy): domain Eukaryota; kingdom Metazoa; phylum Arthropoda; class Insecta; order Lepidoptera; family Noctuidae; genus Ochropleura; species Ochropleura leucogaster. The sequence continues at coordinate 10,293,705 of OY288208.1, forward strand.
CACTTTCCCGCTTTTTGGCAGTCATTTTGAGATATTCTCTACGCGTGTACAAAAAAACTCATATCTCTCAAAGCTTTCGTCTGACCGAGACGAAAATAGGTTTATTCAGAGGGCAACAATATTGTCTATCGTTTAATTTAAATTAAGAAATGATGAGCTTACATTTTTGTAACTTTAGAAAACAAAATTAAACTCCAAAAAATATGCAAATCAACGAAAGTTTTGTAAACCCCTTTGTGAAAAAAAATGGTAGTTTCTTTTGAAAATCAATAAATTTGAGTACTAGAATGTTTGTTGTATACGTAAGTACAGAATATAGCTAGTCCATGACCGGACACATTGTGTATATGCGCCTAGAGCCAGTAACACGTACATCACGCTACAATATTTACGAGATGAGCGGCGGCTAAAACCGGTGGTCATGGCTAGTAATAATATAGGTATAGGGTCAATAATAAGTATCTCGTGTTTCGTTTTCAAGGACGCGGTGGTCGGTTCACTGGGATGACAAATTATGTATTGCATACTTCCATCAGTTGAGACTTTAACCCTCTATTACTCATAAACTAGAATTTATTGGATTGGAGAAAGTACAAAAAAAAATACGCATATTTCTAGTACTTATTTAATATTTTGGACGAAAAAAAAAACAAAATAACAAAAATAGGGAGTATTGATTTTACGCAACACTGAGGTCGAGAGTCGTATCTTTAGTACTAGTTCGTTAGTTCGGAATGTAGACTACGAGCCTACAGTACGCGATTACGGTATGAAATCAATTATTCAAAATTTTGAGGCCTTTGTACGGTTAGTTGCCTACAGACTACACAAAGTACTTGAATGAAACTTTTTAAGCCTAGATCAAGGCTTAAAAAGTTTCATCTGACGAAAGATTGAAAAACTGTTTCACTCAAGTACTTTAATGTAATGGTTTTCTGATGACCCGTCTGATAACCGTAACAAGAACAATCTATTTCTTCATGTGGAAAATTCAGGAAAATACAATATGTGTCCTCTAAAATGGCCTGACGTGATTTGTGGCTCACGTGACATGACTTCGTAGACAAAGGTGAAATGGCCGCAATAAAATATGACAGCAGAGCCTAAAGAAAATGGTCCGCAGTGCTCTCAAGACTAATGTGGTTGTCAAGTGCCCATCAATATCACTGAGACATGATAATTGAACAAACTAGCTTGTAAATGAAATATTATTCTGAAATATATTGATTCTATAATGAAATAAAATTCTGAGAAGATTCCATTTATTTAACGAAACATTTAATTTAAATGAAGTGGAAAATAAACAGTTCATTGCGATCTTTCAAGAAAAGTGTCATTGAAGACTTGAATGTAGCAGTACTTGACACCACATATTGTAAATATTAAATTTCAACTGCAGATCTTTATCACCTTGGTTTGGTAAACTGGTAAACAAAAACAAAAGATAAACATCACACTTTACATAATACCAAATTTGGTAAACAATTAACAAGTTAACTAAATTACCTGCCGCCTTGTAATCAGTTCTGTTTGTTACAATTTTCTATGGGAGTCGAAGTCAAAACAATGATTTTGTATTTGAATATTGTTGCAAAATACAAAAACATTGTTTTGATTTCAATTTTAATTAAAATATAGCATCAGCAGAGCACCAACCTAATTGTGTTTCGAGTCCCTGCTGTACGAAGTTACCCGACAAGACCCGACATCAATTCAAACTTTTCCTTACAAATTCAGAAGCATGATAAGCAAATTACATATAAAGCAGTTTTAAGAGCTATTGTTATGAAAACATGTATGTTCAGATAACATCTAAGGTACTTAAAGATGGTCATGCGTTCGCAACATTTCCATTTGTGTAACATAGTTTACAACCCCTGTTTTGTTATGCAGATGGTGACATTATTAGCGCTCATTGTACCGCACTAAGCATATGATTTATGCAAGAACTACAAAGAATACGTGACTGTTCTATTACAAGTGTATGCGTACCCTTTCTTCTTACTATTGTCAATGGCTCACTTTATACCATTCTGTTTACAATTTGTAATTCTGCTTCTCACGTACAGGAAATGAATTTGTGGTGCCTTTGAAAAAAGCCTGCCGTCATGCTCAACATTAATTAAACACGTTTTTGTTGTTAACTTTTTGCTTTAAATCAATAAGAAACTTATTAGAATTATGTAGCTGCTTCAAACAAATAGGCAGGCAGCAATTATTTAAACACCAAAATGGCGCTGCTATAAGTATGGAGCACCTTAACAGGTTATAATGAAGCACATCAACGAACAATGAAAATATGCAGATTTCATCTCGAGTATACAACACCTGGTCCATACCGCAGTGCACCATTCTCGGTCAGTCATACAAAACTCACAACTATGTAAGTATCATCTGAGCGCTATACAACTCAACTCAATACCACTGTTCAATAGACTAAACCAAATAACAAATGAACTGGATGCGTCACACGGTCATGTCTCATTTGTTCATATTATTTTCCTGATAGAAGTTCCGATGTTAGTCATAAGCAGATAAAACTAATGTCTCCTTCATTAGTTATTCGAGTGGCTCTTATCAGAAACGCATAAATACCTGACTGGCATTATAACGGGGCAAAGCCCTTGGCCCATTAACTGTTCTTTACCGCCGCATTCCAAGAGTTATTTGTTATGCCCACTAAAATTATAATACCAAAGAGGAAATCCGAATTCCGGATCGGAAATCGATTTGTTGTTTAATAAAACTCGATCAAAACTATTTATAAACCAGATGATCGCATGTGAACTAATTATGACTGTCAATTAAACAGGTGTTTGAAATTATATTGGTGTGTTACAAATTACAAACACACAACAAAACGTTGGCCTTCTAATCATACCGCCAATTGCGAGCAGTAAACTCATATTTATATTCGGAAATGAACCTTTGCTCTTCCTTAATTCAAGAATATGATCAATAGATCCTGGATATGATGAAGTAATAACTAAAAGTACACAATATTGATACCAATTTGAGTTTTGTTTGTGCTTTGCGGTTGGACATATATAGGTTTCTAGAACAATCGGTATAATTACTCATTTCCTTCAATTGACTACAAATTGCTTGACCCATTATCTAGCAAATACATTTCCTTTCTGCCAAACGAAAAAGAGATAAAGCAAAGAAATTATGTTGAAAAACTCAATTCAACTTGTTTCGATTTCAAACTTTTGTCTGACAAATTAACTCCGATGGCCAGTATGGGACTGCAGGTCCCTTAACTCTAAACCGGTGCGGGCTGTCACAGCATAAAAATATACAGAAAGATCAGAGGAATGACCCATATTGGTGGCGATTGAATTCCTTCAAGTGTAAGTTTTCGATTGGAATTTGTTAACCAGTTCTCTATTTTGTGGTACTTATATGTAGAATAAGCTGTAAGTAAGCACATAAGGTTTTTCAGAGTATCGAGAAATCTAACTAACAAAACTATAAATGGCATAAATCTATACTTCTGTGCTCGTCGCCTTACGCAAAGTAAATATTTCCGTACGTTCGCGTTGCATATGTAGTGGGCGTTCTGTAATTATCTCCTCAGTGTCCGTAGCTATATCGTGCATGTCGGGTGTTCTCTCGATTACCTGTCCGTACTCGTAGTATCACGGTACCTACTTCGCCATGTCAGCTCTTCGCTGTATTGAATTCCTTTCCGGAGCAGTTGCCAACTTTTACTACATAGACTTTCCGAGGCGGAGTTTATATAAAATTAGATCGTGTAATTACTGGCTGAACTGTTCGCGTCTAACATTTAATTAACTGCTACGAGGAATATGCTCATAACAGTATTTGTGGGAAATAAATAAAGGCACTCCATTGTTATGTACTAGGGAGACTCCGAACGCGTTTTGATGAAATTAATCGTTTTTGCAAACGTGTAAAGCAAAGAACATACAGTCGCGAACGATTGAACGTATTATTGAATGGAAGATACAGTTTCTTTGAAGTTGGAGTTGTTATTAGTGCTCCGAACCTCAAATGGGAAAACGAAACTCCTTTAGGATCACTATGTTGTCCGTCTGTCTATGTATTGTATCTGTTTGTATGGAGGTCGATCCATGTAAAATACTGGTATACATATAGCTGCGTCCGGTGTGACTGGAAGTCGACCCCAACACGCTTGGGAAAAGGCTTTAAATTACTAAGAAAAAATATTAGATTTTTGTATTTTTAAATGTTTTTTGTTTTTATAAATAAATGTTCAAAAATGTAACTTATATGTAGAAAAATCAATAAACAACGAAAATAATAAAAAATGGAAGGAAGGAAGCCTTTGCCCTGCAGTAGGACAGTTCTGGCTCATAATACGAAAAAAAACTTAGATGATTTTTGAACCTTATCACCATCACCATCATTTTTATCGGTTTTCCAAACAGACCTAAAAATAAACAGAGTAATTGAATAGTAATTTATGCGGAAACATTAAACTCTAAAACCATTCACCAATTCTACCGTGGCACATAAAAGCATTTGATAAGATATAATTCCGGCAATATCCGATAAAATATATATGAGGGTAAATCAGCCGTGACATACGAGGAGTATGAAGCCACCGTGTAAGCACATCCTAATAACCTTATGAATAAGTAAGTATTCTTTAAATATTTATCGTCAGTTTCTTCCGGTTCTCTTAGTTGATGGAGGAAAACTGACTGCTTTTTGTATTATCAATTGAACTTAAGGAAGGTGAAAGTGATGATGATGATGACTTGAAGCAAATTTCATCATTATTGATTGCTATGTTCTGCTGTCTGCGAGGCATAGTTCTTCTTCATTTTGTACCAAACTAAACAGGCTGTGTTTTCGCCCACGGTCCAGGCGCAACCCGCTGACCTATGAAGGTTGTTACTCTGTTTTAGGAATTTTCGGCTCATGCGTAACTATACACCATAGTTACGGAAACTTAGCATAGAATTGTTGAAGATTTTTTTGCTCATATTTTCTTTTGAAACAACGCGTTACATATCATTCAAAAGGAATTATTTTATAACCTCAATATATTTTGTCATGTTATCTAAAACTTGAAGTATGCATTACTAAAGCTTTTTAAAAACTACCACATTTACTTGGCGAACATAACTTCCGGCACAAGCTCTAGAAAGGTCGGGAAAAGCAAATTGGAGCGCAATTTCACGGGCTATTAGCTTTTACATCATATTCATAACACACCAAAGCGTGATATCAACCGGTTATCGTTGATAAACGCTTAACAACGCAAATGATAAGTGGCCATTAGTACAAACGGCGCTGGAAAGTTTCGACACTCGCCCAAATCCAGGTATATGTGGAGATTAACGTGTGGGTTTCTGCTGGATTAACTTGATACCTTTCAGTACCACTGGATTAAAGGGTTTAAAAAATTACGTAACAATTATAATTCCTCTGTCTTATAGAAATAATATCCAAGAAATACATGGTGCAAACTTATTTTTTTTTAAATCTGCTGTTTCACACATTCGACCATTTCGATGTTGCACTTGGTTGGCAACAGCATTTTTATTCAATTACCACTACATGGAGTTTGGAAAAGTGTAAACACGTATTTTGTTATTCATCTTATTTTATAAACTTTTACAGTTTATAAAATAAGATGAATAACAAAATAAATTTATTCAGTTTAATAAAAAACAGTAAAAAAATTGAAAAGTTTATAACTAGAAACATTTTTTTAAGCGTCGATACCCTTCCGACCTTTTACAGAATAGGCATCCTGAAATAATTACCATTTATACAGGGAAGGGTCATGGTACCTACAAATATGCACAAACGGTTTTCGATACCAACCTCATTCTGAACACACAAAAGTGGTAATTTATACTCAGCTATTATTACAATTGACTTGTTCAAATGATGATAAGTTGTGTTTAGTGTAAGTAATGTACACGTACAGCTACAAGCAAAAACATGCATGAACTTATACAAAAGTGATTTTCCTTACTGTATTGATTCCCGTTTTACACTTCTACGGACATAGTAATTTGAAAGCCATACTATCCTTACTAATGTTATAAAAGCGAAAGTGAGTGTGTTTGTTTGTTACATCTTCACGCCTAAATGGCTAAACCGATTTTGATAAATTTTGATACAGAGATAGTTGAGACCCTTGAGACGGACATAGGCTATTTTTTTTTAAAGTGAGTAATGCGGGAGAAAGAAGGATGAATATTACAATAAATAAGGCGCAAGGGCAAAAACTACAGGCAGCAGATATCTGCAAATCAGGAAAGGGGAACTGTGTTACACCAAATTTAACGCAAGGGAAGCCGCGGGCAAAACCTAGTTACGAAATAAATCTTAACTCAAAGTAGATACCAATTTTCACGAGTGTATACATGTTATTGGTAGTGAGTGTACACGTCGGGCAAGTTCAATGAACAGAGACATTGAAATGATAACACCGTTTCTGAGATATATTTTCCTAAACGTTTCCAATTACAGTGCTTTAAACTTTGAAACGCAAACTTTTTAATGTAGATAGATCATAATACAGGGTGTTTGGAAGATCGATGCAAAGCCGTGAAGCAGACCTAGTATAGACTATTTAGAACCATTTGAACCTAACTTGTCTTCGGCGAAGTGTGACTATTTTTTTTAAATCAAATTTTAATGATTTTTGATGATAAACCTAAAATTTTGCAGTTATTTGCAAATAATTAGTCAGTTTGAAAGATAAATCATTTATTTTTTTAATTTATTTTATTAAAGTAATGTCTGAACAATCAAACGAAACATGATTAAGGCATCTGTGTCATGAGAATTTTTTTTTTTAGACAGTTGAAGTTAATACTTCTGTTTTTAGATTAAGAAAACAGATTTTTGACAGTTTAAAAAAAAATCACGGATCGTGCTTTTTCTGTTCAAACATTTTTAAAGACATGCCTAGTTATTAGACTTTCTTTTGAGGTATCAATTACGCAGATAGCTTACAAATTATTGAAATTAGGATCTACAAACTAAAGTGAGGGAGAAAATTAAACATTTTAAATAGGGTGATAAAACGAGACTAGTGCTTTAAAATAATAACATTTATTATTATACTTATTAAAAAATAGATTTTATGTTAAAAAAAAATAAGAAGATAACTTTAATTTTGGACATTCGAAATAAAATTTAGGGGAGACTCTCTAACACTGCCGACGCGTGACGCGAGCGATAAGATGGCGATAACTTTGACAATTTCAGGTAGCGCCCGCGCACCCCTAGTTACGTGAACACATTTCACAGCAAAAACGACTTTATTGGTAAGACAATAGGGTCGTGTTTCTTTAGATAGGGTCAGTAACTACCTGTTTTTTTGAAGGGACGCCAGTTTACTCAGTCGAGTAACAACTGCGCTTGTGACTAGACGTTATTTCCTTTTTCGTGACAATTCATCGTGTTCAGTTGTAGCCCTTTGCGCTCCTGCACGTGACTCTTGAACTTTTATTTTAAGTTGAACTTTTAGTGCGTTACCAGCCGTTTTTGTGAGAACTGACTATGGCTACTTTCTCGAACGAGGAATATGCTGACATCGTTTTTATGTATGGCAGAGCAGACGGCAATGGATATTTAGCACGACGGATGTACCAAGAACGCTATCCTAATCGGAGAGTACCGAACGTAAGAGTGTTTTACAACACATTTCGTCGGCTTGCTGCAGATGGGATACACCGTGTGGAACCTGGAGTCAATCCAGGTAGACATGGTACTGACATCGAACAAGATATCTTAGCGGCATTTCAAGCTGATCCACATACCAGCACTAGAAAAGTAGCTCGAAATTTAAACATCTCCCATTGGAAAGTGTGGAATACAATGCACCAAAATAACAGGTATGCGTATCATGGCACGGGCGTTCAAGGTCTTGAAGAGCGAGATCCTCAGAGAAGGATACAGTTTTGTCGTTTTCTTCTTAACTCTGACATTGAAAATGCATGGTTTCTGAAGGCAATCTTGTGGACAGACGAAAGTAAATTTTCTAGGGAAGGCATAACTAATTTCCACAATCTTCATCAATGGGCTGAAAAACACAACAATCCACATTGGAAAAAGCAGAAGTCATTTCAAAGGAAATTCTCGGTCAACGTGTGGGCCGGAGTGATCGGCAGAACACTGGTTGGGCCCCATTTCTTACCGGATAATTTGAATGGCAATAGTTATTTGGAATTCTTACAAAATGATTTTCCAGAGCTTGTAGAGGAATCCGGGGCCCTAATATTCACAGGAGACCGAGAAATTATTTTCCAACAAGATGGTTGTCCAGCGCATTGGACATTGAATGTACGCGAGCACTTAAACAATTGCTTCCCTGACAGCTGGATCGGCAGAGACGGACCAATCCCTTGGCCCGCCCGGTCACCCGATCTAACGCCGCTTGACTTTTTCGTGTGGGGTCGGGCCAAGGAACTAGTTTATACAAACGTAGAGATAAATACTAAAGAAGAACTGATTGCGAGAATAAATTCAGCATTTGAAACAATGAAACTAGAGATGAAGTTGAAAATTACAACAACGGAAGTGAGAAGACGGGCCCGTGCTTGTGTTAGGAACCGCGGCGGATATTTTGAACATGAAAAATAAATGATTTGTATTAAAATTTTGTTTTAATTATTTCACCGATACATTTTAATTTTCTCCCTCACTTTAGTTTGTAGATCCTAATTTCAATAATTTGTAAGCTATCTGCGTAATTGATACCTCAAAAGAAAGTCTAATAACTAAGCATGTCTTTAAAAATGTTTGAACAGAAAAAGCACGATCCGTGATTTTTTTTTAAACTGTCAAAAATCTGTTTTCTTAATCTAAAAACAGAAGTATTAACTTCAACTGTCTAAAAAAAAAAATTCTCATGACACAGATGCCTTAATCATGTTTCGTTTGATTGTTCAGACATTACTTTAATAAAATAAATTAAAAAAATAAATGATTTATCTTTCAAACTGACTAATTATTTGCAAATAACTGCAAAATTTTAGGATTATCATCAAAAATCATTAAAATTTGATTTAAAAAAAATAGTCACACTTCGCCGAAGACAAGTTAGGTTCAAATGGTTCTAAATAGTCTATACTAGGTCTGCTTCACGGCTTTGCATCGATCTTCCAAACACCCTGTATAAATATGTACGTATTTGTTGCGGTTACAAGCTCATATCATCAGCAGTTTCGTGCTAAACTCCAATATATTTTATAGTTTATTACCTACACTAGTTTCTAGAAAATACAAAACCGGTACGGCGATCTGTCACAAATTAAATGAAAGATTTAACCGACTCAAAGGAGGAGGTTCTAAATTCTACTGTATTGTGTTTTTTCCGTCTAGTGGAGCACATGTTAAAAATATTTTTATAATCGAAAGATTATACTCCCGAAAGGGTCCCATGTCAATTTTACCTATATTGTTTCGGTACTCTATGTACTTAGTTTATCTTCTTTAATACATATGGATGAAATGCTTATATATTGTAGAAGCGAATTGCGTATTTGTATGAGTTACCATCATACTAAAACTAAAAAGCTTTTTTTCCAGCATACATATTCCAACATACATACCTTACATCTTTATAATAACTATGACCATTTATCCATTTATGCAAGTAATATCTAGCCGACATTATTCCTGCCTACCTATATTATGCTCTAGTGAGCCCAAATGTTCATATCACTAACAAACCCATAAAAACCAATTTTGTAAAACAAATAATAGGCTGAAACGGGCATACTTGAACGACCGTAGAAGTACTTCCCTTTATGTATACAAGGTTATATAAAATTAAAGTGACCGCAACGGTACACTATCGCGATGATAACCAGTCATATTTATAAAACTTGAAATGAGGGTAATGGAATTTCAACTTACAAAATTACTATTGAATTGTTTTTACTACATAATGATGTTAAGTGAACTCATCCAGTCCTTAAAACATAGCATTGACGATATTATTTCGAAAGACACGAGTAGATATTCATGAGCTGTATCCTAGCCACAGATATCAAACCTCTTCCGTCACCATCACACACCTCGGATGCCATTAAAACCTTTCTACGAAAAAAGTCTAAAAGACAGTACGAGTACAAAATAATGATGGATGGATATCCCGCCTCTGGGCATCCTGAAACCCTGAAATAACATTGGATATTTCCTCGAAACCTACCTAATATCAAGTTAATGATAGACTTGACGGATAATATAAACCACTTGCTTAAGCCCGCTACTTTGCTCGTGTTATGTTTGGTATTCTTTTTTTTTAAATAAAATCGGCATCTCGTAAATATGTCCGATGATTAACCCCTGTATTCAGACTTGTCTTGATGATGGAATTTAAAAAAAACACAGAAATATTATAGACAGACTTTTCTCTATAATATTTCTGATTTTTTTCAATCAAATTTAGTGTTAAATATCCTGAAGAAACAAAGTTATAAATAAACTAATAAGTAATGTATCCAAAATACTGGCCGCGTTGCCACGTTGTATGGCATCTCTTAGCCTCTGGTCAATACAAAAGCCAGCCCTTGGGTCACTGGAAGTGTCTACTAAACTTTTTGAAATATCCTTAAAAAGGCTGTTGTGAGTACAAGAAGCTTGTACTTGTTTTTGAGCCGTTTGGAGTTGAATATCTGGGACCGTGGGCCCTGAGTTTCAACTCAAATTCCAAACGGCTCAAAAATATAGTTACCAATAAGGTTTTTAAATTAAAGCATCTTGAGGATTATAATATTAAAGTAAAAAAGCGACACCCAAATTTTCTCAGAAATATTGGTAATAAAATTTTTGACACTTGAGCAGACTCACACAGAATATCTCATTACTTGTGAAATCACTTGTAATTAAGAGACACTACACTATGATATTTACCTTAGAAATGCTTATTTAATAATTAATTAGCCCTTTAACGTTATAAAGGGAATTGAATACGATACCGTCTACATTATCTACATTCCAGATTCCTATAGTTTCGGATTACGATCATCAAAGAGAATTGGAAAATAATGTAAAGTTTTCACATGTAAGTACATAGGTATATATATTTTACTAGATGTCTTTCGCGTTCTCACCAATGTTACACTGTTTTAATACGTTTTTTTAGTGTTGTCCCTGTTGTAATTAAATGAAGGAACCAGTTTTAACTAGCGAAATGTATTTCATTTTAAATGGAGAACCTTTACAAGTAAGATCCAAGAGAGGATCAGTGTTACCAACAGAGAAAAAACATAATAATAGTGGAAACTACATTGTTATTTTTCAACAATGCCTTTGCTTTAAAACCCTGCAGGATTTTCGTACTTACACAATGCTTTGGACACTGGGCCGCACCCAAAAAAGTTGCGGAAAGGCTAGGCACATGATGATGTTCACGTCATTTTCTGTATCGGCCATAAAGGTTATAAATGCTTTTATGTCCCGGTGCGGTGGGGTGCCATCGGTAACAAAGAAACAATTTATGCGGCCATCAATCGTAAACGAATTCACTAAACAAACAAGTCAAGGGCACGGCATTAAGGTATCTATCGTTTTTGGTATATTATTTTCCACGAATTGGGCTTTTCCTAAAAAATAATATTGTCTCCTAAACTATAACTGCCGTGTTTACGCTAAACTTTCTCTCATAATTCAACCAACTCGAATAAAAACTTGTGTTCTATAAATTCGAACATTCAACTATTTCTTTTCCACAGTTTATTTGAATATCGTTTAGTGTTTCCTCAAGTGAGCTGATTTGGTATTCAGGTGCCATCTGATATAACAGCGTAGCATTGAGTGGTTGTATTAACATGGTCGACAGCGCTGCAGTCACGGCCACCTTCAGTCCCGGCTGACATTGTTAATCGATATTTTTGGTCTCATGTCCACGACCTACGTTTTTGTAAGCTCATAGCGGCACTAGACATTACAAATGATTCAAAGTTCTGTAGGTTATTTTAAATTCCCACTGTCATCTGCTAGGTTGTATTTTGAAGTAACCGTTGACTAGTGTAAAACAGATATCTTAAGAAAAATACTTCATCGTTAGTACATAAAGTACCCGGGTACTTACTTAAGGTACCCGCGTAAAATCCATTGTGTTAATCTAAGAAAATATGTGTGCGATAAAATTCCAATTCTTTCAGGCGATAGGTAGATAATGGTGGCGATTCTGTTTTTACAAACTAACCTAAAAATACTCTAAAAAGTACCCTTATTTTGAAATCATTAATTATATTTTAGAACAGTAACTGAATTTAGAGAAAATCGCAATCTCACTATTCTGAAATTGACGTTTTTCACCAAAAATGTCAAGCAAAAACGGACTATTTTCGCGAATAAAATATGATGTGGAATAAAACAAGATGTGATTAGATGCCGGGGTTGCGGGTTGTTCGAAAGAGATACCGCGGCCCCGGAACGTAAAGGGCAATAGAAGGAACTTGGGTGGGTTTTAGTCAGTAAAAGTCTGACACGCCCCCCGCTCCGCCCAGAGCGACGGAAGTTATTTGATGATATCCCACCCCAAAAAAAAAAGATGTGATTAGGTAGATATGTCAGTTTAATTTTAGTCTAGTTTAATTAGGTGGATCATCAGAATCGGCACTGTCTGATTGATTAACAAATAAACTTTAAATGTTGGTGAGAACAACAACTATGACAGGAAATATAAAAGAAAGGAGGCGACCTCTTCCCATTCCCTCTTGCTCCGGACCATGGATTGAACAGGGCACGGCGGTGCTCCGCCGAAGCTGGGCAGACCGCCACTGTGTGCTCCACCATGTCCTCCGGGCGATCACCACAATGAATAAAGTATGGCTTAGAGCGGTGTTTTCAAAGTGGGTAGTTAATGAAAGGCTCTACATGCTAATGTTGTATTATCAAAAACCGATAAGCCCAACCACTCAACAAGTGACCGATCGCGCACCTAATTGACATTAAAATCGATATGAACCTCACTGTATTGGCATTTTCCACATCGTTGCATCGCCTGGAGGTAGTATATATATGGGCAAAAGAGGTTTATTCTGCTACGGTTTTTATTAAGACTTTATAGAGCCGTACCACAAAAGAAAAAACGGAACCATTATTTTTTTTAAAAGAATGTTGCCCCACTTTAGGAATTTCGTATGTATTGTGGGTGCGTTTACAAACATTTAAACTGATATACAAAAACAGTCAGACCCGATACAACTACCAGGTCATACAAATATTTGTTCCGTGCGGGAATCGAATCCGCAACCGTGTCGTCAAATTATTTTATTATTATTAGTCCTCATTGGATCACTTTGTTGTCCGTCTGTATGTCAAGACCCTTTATCTCGAGAACCCGTGAAGATATCAAGTTGAAATTAAAACCATATACCTACCCAAGTCTGTGGTCCTTTGAAGCTGTGAAAAAAGCAACCCTCTTACTTTACGCAATCAAAAGTTATGGCTACTTATGTCGCAATTTTGTACGGAACCCACGGTGCGCGAGTCTGACTCGCTCTTGGCCGGTATTTTTTATAGAACACACGTTGAAATCATTATCCTGTTATTCCTGTACACGTGTTTCATTTCAACCTTTTTATCTAACAACATACGTTCCTACTGAATCTCAAAGACGGGTACAATACTTTGTTTCAGTAGGACTGGCAACTAAAAACACAGTAGGTACAGAAATGTGAAGAGGCACTTGTTAGAGAAAAACGTTCCTTTGATTGGCGTCCATTACAAAGGTTATTTATAAAGGTCAAGCTCAAGGCAACCTTTCAAAAACACTTGTTGTTTTTACATTAGAACAATATCAGCAAGCGTCCAATTAAAAAGCTTCAAACTGTAGTTACATATTTGTACCTAAATGCCTCAAACATTATTAGGTAAATTGTTTTCATGTTCGTTATATGAGTATTATTTTGAGTTAAATGCTTACAGTTTAGTACAATTATTTCTACGAAAGTTTCAGCTCTCTGTATGTTCTGAATTTAACTTTCTAGCTCTGAGATATCGCACATCTAGATCTAAATGGAGACAACTCAAATATCGCGAATTTTTACTTACTGTGCTTGTTTCGAATGCTTGGTGACCATACGGAACTATTTAACATAATACAATTTAAATACAGTGACATTTTACAACCTAGTTATGATCTGAAATAAATTTGATACATACTTCCCAAACAAAAAGTAATACATTTTTATTAATTTTCCTCGAAAACTAGCTCTTAATGCACTACGATTAGGTTCAACATGCAATGTATTTCACACGCCTAATAATTAGCTATCAACAAATTGACAGTTGCCGTTTTCGGCTCTATAACACCCTCGCATAGCGGCTCAGGTGTTAAATCCGCCTATGCCGCAACTACAAAGTATTCTCAAATGAATCAACGTGTACCATTTTTGAGTTGTCACAGTTTAGATCTAGGTGAGCGATATGTATAAGAAGGTACTTATATTATAATAACATTATATTAAATTTTCAACTTTCTTAAAGTCTAAGCGAGTCATCTTGTTTTAATTTCGCGACATATGGCGACCGTAGTTAGATTAAATTATACAAGAAACTCGTGCATAAAGGCACAATCGGGGAAATTACTGTGTGAGCTATTTCATCTATCTGCCCCACAAACTTTTTTTTCTATCTACACATCTGACATAATTATGGTAGAATAGCCGTAAAGAAAAAAAAAACTAAAACAAATATTTGTAATTGGAACATAGGGACACTTAAGGTGTCCGTACTTTCCAGTCAGCAGTCAATTTAGAAAACAACAAATAATTGTTATTAATATTTGTTAATTGTATATAGAAGGACCTCGTGGCAAAATAATAGCAGCCGCTCAGGTCATTCTTTAGGTTAAGCCGCGCTTGCCAAGGTTGGTCTGTGGATGGGTGACCACCGGGACATACCGAGTTTCCTCCGTGCCTCGGAAAGCACATGAAGCTTTTTGTTCCGCCTGTAATTTGTAGATCTTTGACAGTCTTTACAGGTAGTCTGTGTCCCGAAAGTCTGACAATCAGTTTTACCAAGGGTAATCGTATTACTTACCCAGTACTAACTGGGTTGTGGAGGTCAGACGGGCAGTCGCTCCATGTAAAATACTGGTATTCAACTGCATCCGGTAAGGCTGGAAGCCGACCCCAACATAGTTGTGAAAAGGCTGAGCAGATGATGATTTGTTTTTTTAATATCCCTGTAAACTGAAAAAAAAATACTAGGTACAATATAAGTATATATTGTAGTATTTTTTTTTCAGTTTTACACCTACCCCTGTCCGTTTTTGCATCACCCAAAGGTTGTATGATAGAAAATGCCTATAGCATTAAGTCCGCCACTGTACTCTGTGCTTGAAGTGTTAAATTGATAAATACCTTGCTTACAAAAAGTAAATTCTTTGATTGTTAAATTCAATTGTATTGTTACCAATTACGTGGTGCTTCTATTGAAATTCTTAAGGCGACTTGCTAAAATAATTAAATGAAATACAAAGACCAACAGTTGTCGACTACATAGTAATAACAAGAGAATAACTAAAATATCGAGTAATCTTTGACAATTCGTCGCGACACTCGTTTCCGAGCAAAGGCTTTCGTTTCATTCTAATTAGTCAGCCATTTCGCAGATTACTAGTCTTAATTTAACACAACTACAAACAGCCAATTATAGAATTCAATGGTACATAAAATTCATTTACGAATGACCCAAAAAATCTTGATAGGTCGTTGACATGTCTGACAAATTGACATAAATGTTGGAGGCTTTTGAATGCTTGACTTAAGTCGTTTTTTGTCCCTTTAAAAAGTGTCAAGACGATAATGAGATGATTCTTCCTATTGTCCCTTACTGTTGAATTATTGTATGCTCTGACAAGTTCCCCTTACTAAATAAAAAAAATGTAGACAGAACACAAACATCAGTATCTTGAATGCCTCAGTCGGGTTTTATGTTACTTTTCTTATTTGCATTTCATCGCTGCTATTAACAAAATGTTCGCAGTGAATAACTTTGGACGAAACGAAATTATTCTTTTGACGTCATACAAAAGTTGCAGTGATTGTGAAGATAAATCTTCTTTTCTTGAAATTAATCGAGTTTGGCGTAGGTAGGTCGGAGCTGAACAAGAGATGTGTAGGTCACATGCTAATACGGCACATAGTCATAAATCTTGAGACCCTTGTGTTGGCAATTCTGCGGCTAAACGTACCGTTTTGTCGTTGGGTATTAGCATACATTGTTATGTGTACCTACTAAAAAACAAAGAAGCAAATTAACGAACAACATTTATTCCATGTGGATTAGGGGAAGCCTCTGTTTAAAAACTTATTAACAATAAATATGTGTTTACATTTAAAAAAGTTTTGAACCTAGTTAGCTGCTTCTGTTAACGGCATATCGGTATTATTAAAATAAATAGAAACGATGGTATCGTAGATGAATAGAAAATACGAAAAAAAAATCTATGTTAGTTAATACTGGAAATATATGTATTTAGAAGAATTCTGTCCTATTCATTCATTTTATCCATGCATTCAAATCACTTAAAGACGGGCAGGTAGACTTACCTATCGGACACATACGAAAAACAAACAAATGAATCTTGAGCATCTGCCAGTAGCAACTACGCGTTTATAGTCCAGTTGTTTAATCTAGCTTCGCAGACAACAGTCGCAAATTAAAATATGTAACTACCAACGAGACGAAATAGTCTCTTTTCAACTTGCTTTTGTTTAGCTATTCTATTCAAATATAGACTAGTATTTGTGTTAAATGTTTTGTTTCCATTTGCGCCATTCCATATTGGCATGAATGATTTCAATCAGTTGTTTGATTGTTTCTAATCAATGAAGACATATTGACGCGCCATCGATATCGATTAAAATGTAGTTCAATGGAAATGTGTAGATAGCTAAGTGCTGAAGGGATGTCTTCATTTATTCGTGTAAATTAGCGTATTGCTGTTCTATCAATCACTTTTGTTTACACCTTTTGATGATAACACGGCGCTGTCTAAAAAGATAGATACTAATTTACATAAAGTCGAGTCATAAAAAAGACATTCGAAAGGCGATTCTGTAACCTACACGTGCACACCCACTCTAAGGCATAAAAGTCCAAATAAAATACATATTACACCCAATTAAACATAATTATCAAACTTCCAGATCACAGTTATTAGCAAGTTCTTCTTCTCACAAGTTTTAAAGACAAGTTAGAAATACGTAGGAGGATACCTACCTTGTTTCAAGTGACATTAAGTTTTAGTTCGACCTATATTACAGCATTAGTTCAATAGTTTTGTAGACTGGGTTTCAATATCCGATATCGAAAATGTCGTTCAAGGATTTTTTTTAAATCTGGCTAATACTTGTTCGCTTTTTGGTATATTATTTCAAGACACGATTGAATAAAAGGTACACGATTAAGTAAAAGGTACACAGTAAACATCAGATAAACAATAACCTCTGTTTAAACTAGGATTAACAACATTGCGCCAGTACCACTCGCCACGCACTCGACGGTTAGGTCAGCAAATCTATTTACCCGACCCCGGACTTTCAAAGGATGAAAGGATCTTATAGAAAATGATGTTGTCTTGCATTCATCAAATCGACGGTAAAAGAAGGAAGCAAACCACTGTTTAGTAGATGTCTATAGAAGCTTGTTATAAAAGCTTTACGAACAATTTCAAAGGCAAATAAAAATCCATCTGGCATGTTAATTTGAGTTCTCTGCAATGTAATAATGCATATTTTTTGTTTAAGTAATGTACTTATGAGGAAATCCACATAGTTTATTAGCAACCATTAACAAACATAATTATGTACTCATTACAAAAAGTCACGTAACCATCACAATGTTTTAAGTTCCACTCGCAACTTCGTTAATTGTTTAAGCCAACCTTTAATAATATCAATATTTATATTTCTCCAGACTAAAGCTATTACAACAATTTATCTGTATAAAAACTTTGTTTAAAATATTTTTATAGGCCTACACAAAAACTTTCTGAAAGTTCAATTAGAATTTAGTCAGTAAATAATAAAAAAATATAAGGGTAGTATTGATTAAAAGTACTTACGTACTGGCAGAATATAAAAACGTAGGCTCTCGTGGGAAATTTTAGATATCTGCAGATGACAAGATCTCGTTTAAGCCAATCAAATATTACTGTGAAGGAACCATAACAACACAGAAAAAGACCGCTATACCGTTGGGGCTTCCTTTGACTTTACCATCGTTTTCCTAGACGTTGCTTTCCCTTCCTGAAGTCTGATGCACAAAGACTTCTTACTGATAAAAAGCTACATTTAAAATACCAAAATGATTTATTGTATACTATATGTACGCGTCTTCTTCTGTACCTGTTCTTTGTCAGTTTATTTGTGTATATCTAGTTAATCAATCTTTTCAATGGAAAATATATCTTCCATAATTTACCGGATAAAAACAATTTAATGCATCTATAAAAATCGGGAAGAATAAACTAATTATGGTTACAATAAAATTAGAAAACATGATTAGCCTTTTTACTAGCTTTTGTATCCGTTTAATAGCGTTTGTGGTTTTTCTTGGGACAGGCGTAACACGATTTTCTCTTTCATTCTCATGTCAGATGTCACGTTAGCATTGATTTACTTTTTATTCATAACAATATCAACCCTTACACTCATACACCTTTTCTCTCACGACAAACTCGATCCATCTATTTACATAATTCCGAAAAAAGACTGGAAAAGTCAGGAATGTAGTTCTCTCTACGTGTATGCCAGTGCGTGTATAACCAGCCTTATGCAAAAGGTGGCTTTCTTCGTTAGTTTCTACATACCCCACAAGAAATATTAAGTTACGGGCGTACCAATCTCCTAAACAGTGCCTGTTAATTTTCCAGATAGGGCCACTAACCGAGTCGAGATGGCAACTGGGCGGGGCCAGAGGTCAAGAGGCCAGCAACATCGCTATACAAGTCACTCCACCCGATGGCGAAGAAGATGACGACGAGTTCGTGCCCGCGCTGCGCATGCGCAGGAAGCTGAGCACGCCGCTCAGCGCTATGCCCGGTGTCACTGATGGACTGATTAGTTTACCAAGTAAGGCTTTTGATTCATTAGACCGCTCGCAGCTTTGTCTGCATGGCGTCAGAAAGTATACAACGTTCACTGCTGGATATAAGTCTCGCTTAACTTCAGCCAAAGCAATCAGCTGGGCTATTCTCCAAGCAAATAGCGTCGAGCTTAGAGCTGCCGCACCGTCAAATTTCATAGAGGGTCACCTGGGGTCGGCACTGCGACCGACGCTGTTCTTAGAGAATAGACTACAGATTACAATAAAATATAATAAATCATTAATTCATTATAAACACAATAAACGAAATATTTCTCAACATCTTCTGAAGAATTAAAAACGAATTCAAAATTACAATTGATTCTAAGAATCTTTAAGAACCTAGAATCTAATCCTTAATTGATGTGATCACAAACCGTCAGTTGTACTTAGTAAGTAAAAGGAATTTCATTATTTCAAAGAAGGTAATTACAGCCTTTCAAAGCGTTTAATCGCTTCACTTTGAAATAATTCAAACAGATTTAACACATGATTAACATAGCGTAACAAGCCATACATAAGTTACGATTTGCTTACTTTATTGTTTAAAGACGTTCAACTATCTTAGGTTAGATATTTGGAATAATTTTCGTTGAAAATAATCGTGAATCATCCTCCTGTGTTTAATTAAATCTGTGGTAAACCAAAGATCCTCGGAGCTCCGAACGGCCAAATAATAACGCTAAACCAGTTCCACCGCTCTGCAAGGGTTCACAAGTGTTCTTGACATAAGTGAAGGTACAAAGTACTTAAAATGTTATAACATGTTTAATTAGGTTAAGATATTTATTTACGGGACTTTATTACCTGAAATAAATGTTTTATGATTATTTATTTCAACTATTTATTTAGGGTCCGTAACTCAAAATAAAAAAAAAACAGTACCCTTATAGGATCATTATCACTTTGTTGTCTGTGTGTCCGTCTATCCAAACCCTTTATCTCGGGATGCTTGGAGGTATCTAGTTGAAATTAAAATTATATACTCAAGTCTGAGGTCTCTTGGAGCTGGGAAACAACCCTCCAAGTCCACGCAGTCAAAAGATGTGGCCGTTTATATCACAAGTTTGTACTGAACCCTCAGTGCGCGAGTCTGACTCGCACTTGGTTTGTTTATATTCTTATATTTTTCTTTAAAAATACACAAATTCCCCAAAGCTTCTCCCAATTTTGGGTTATGCTTGCCGTTGTATGTTGTTATAAGCTTTAGTATTGCTATTTGTATGTTTATTTTTTATAATTTCGTGTGCTTGTTATGTGTTCCTTACCGAATCTAAAGTGTGTTATTGATTTCCGCAGATCTACGTGCATCTCCTACGCGGTCACTGTCGACGCTAGACCGGACGAAGCGACGCTTCAGCACAATGGTGTCAAGTGCGGCCGCCGCAGCGGTATCCCGGCGGCTCTCGGCGACTATCGGCTGGTGCCTCGCCAGCCCCACACAAGTCAAGCCACAAATAGTCCGACAAGGCCGCGCCCTCTGCCTACAATACATTAAGACTCAAATTAGAAGATCCACCTTATGTGCAAAAAAGGTAAGGTGACCGATCAAATTCTACTCAAACAAAATTAATAGTTGTTACTTTCATACTCATCTCTTAACAGATTTAATTGTTTGCAGCAAATAGTAATGAAACGTTTGCAACGAATGGTGGAGACAGAATGTGGAGAGGAGGCTGTGAACAACTCTGAGTCGGGAGTACTGGCGGGGCTGCGTGCGTTGTGTGCTGCGCTGGAGAGGAAGCGGCCAGACGCCTTCCGCCAGGTCGCGAGGCAGGCGACGCGCGCCCCCTCCGCCATGCTACGCTCAGACACAGCACTAGCGGAGCTGGCACTCGCGCTGGCTAGGCGCATCACTAGAGAAAATATTACGTGGTCAAAGGTAATAGAAAATTATTAAGCATGACTTTGTGACCCTCTAAGTTCGCCTACCTGTGTAGAACCACAGCATCAATATAATCTGCATAGTTTCTCTTCTTGAGATTTGCTATAGAAAGCCCAGACATTATAAGATATTAGTTAAGTTTTGGACCATAAATGTTATGCAACATATTTAATCACATAGACAAAGTAACGCCTGATCTATTAACTCAAAATGTAGACCTAACAATTGAAACCTACTCCGATTCCGTTTAGTTCTCCTCGAATTAAATTAGTTTAATCAAGTCAGGGTTCAATCAAAGAGTATCTAAAAGCTTTGCTCAGCCGTCAAATATCTCTAGGACTAGTTAGTTAGTCCTAAGATATCTTAGTTCTAAGTGGTTTTAGCAGTTTAGCGCAACTAATGTAACCGTCCCTCAGCCAAAAATAAATTGAGGATGCGGTAATTACAAGGAATTCTCATCAAAGACGACTCTACGTGTTTTCCTAAGTACGTGTTTATCAGTTTTCTTCTTACCAGACGTCTTAAAGAAGCCGTGCCCAAACTACTTGACTTTTACCCAACATTTGAACGTGTTTGATGTACAAAATAATATTCATAACGAAAACATTGTTGTTAGTTATTCTGATTATAGAGAAGCCTAAACCCTGGGGGTAATGGGCGTCCTGTTATGTTATAATATTATATAGGATCAGTTTAGTATAGTTACAGTCTTCAAATTGTGTATTTTCTCATTCCCAGTCATACATATAATATGTTGTGTTCGGTATTTAGAAAAGTATCGCTTAGCTTAATATTATTACAAAATGAAAAGTAAGTTTATAGACGAAACACGTTCTTAACCGTTTTAAAAAGCACTTATATTAATCTAAGGAAAGTGCCACAGCATCGATACTAACACCCGTATCTACAAACAAGTTAAAGTAATTTCTTGAGTAAAAGTCATTTTTTAAAATACGAATTGTATTCTGTAGTTTAGTAATTAAGTAGTTGAAGTTAGCAATGCTTAGCTTACTTTGTTTAAATATTTTAGGTCAAGTAAATCTAAATCTTTTACTTTTTTACTCGACTCAAGTGGCGATGGGCGGCCCACATTCAGAGGCCAGAAAAATGGGCCAATATTATAACAAACTGGACGCCTAGAAATATAAAAATGAAAAGAGGCAGATTATTTAAAAGATGGAGTGACGACATAGTCAAGGTAGCTGGTAAAATCTAGCCCTGTTCTGACCTAGACTACTTGATGGATTGAAGCGTTTGGAGGAGGCTTTTACCTTCCTTACATTGAAAATTATGAAAGCAATACAAGAGAAGATACCAACACACAACACTATCAAAATAATAAGTAGTAATAAATCTTTCTATTTATTTTCATATTTTTGCATTAACAAAACATTAACCTTTTTTACTGTTTTACTTTTTTTTTTTAATGGCATCTCGCAGTTCGACCTAGGAGGTCGTTTACTGGTTAAACGGACAATAATGTTTTACTGTGTTTTCGTACGTCTTAATAGTTTGTAAGAATTAATAAAAGTTTTTTATTTTTAAATTCCTTTAACTTTACTATAGATGCTAGTGTTTATTGAAAACTTCAACCAAGAAAATCTAAATATAAAATGCCTTGTGCAAAGTTCAAAACTGGGTACGAAGTATTTTTTGTAGCTCAGCTGTTTTTAATTTGCCCCAGATGCAAACGGGGCATTCCAGTCAAGCAATAATTGGCCCAGGCGTACGCTATTATTGAAATCTCACTAAATAAACAAACGTAGATATAAAATGAGATGTATTCCAGATAACCATGGTAGTCTGCTGGCTTCGCCCAGGAATAGACGCCATGTCTTCCCACGATGATTAGTCATCGTGGGAAGGTCAAGTGTCAAGGTTATTTAGTTCATTATGGAATATTTTAAAGTGCCTTTTTTATGTATTTAAACGCTTCGAATATTTATATAAGTATAGAAAAGCAATGATCACTTTGTTATTCACGAAATAATTGTTAACGAACGATATGTCATCATTATAGTCTTTTACAATCGGGGATAAGAAAAATAATGGAACGACATGATACAATCATTATGATTGTTTACTTTACAAAGTGTAATAAAACGAATTAAAGCCGTAGTAACTCCTCAAACGTGAACAGTATCGATATCTAAGCACGATAAAATAAAATCTAACCGATTTGATGATTTATTAGGGTCAATGACTGCATTTCTGTTAAATTGAAAATTTGTTTGCCGTGATGTTTGCGAAACACTAGCTCATAGAACTTGACCAAGCATTATCACTTTGTTATTTTTAGATTGCAGCTGTCTATTGTGTATGTGGGGCGCTGGCGCGAGAGGCAGCGGAGGCTGCGGATGGCGAGCCAGCACTCGAGCTGGTGTCAGCACCAGCTGCTGCCATCGCTGACCTGCTACACGAAGACCCTGGCTCCTGGATAGCGTCGCACGGTGGATGGGTACGCGTCACTTATTCCTCATTTCCCTCTAGACCAAAAAATATCTTTTGTTCCCAAAATTGCCTGATCGATAATTCCAAAGCGTTCTACTTAGGTAATTGAAATTTAAGCGCCGTTGCAGATAAGGCTACTATTGGTCGTAGCGGCGACTTGACTACTACTTTATAGGAGATAATCTTGGACGTAAGGGTTTAATGACTTATGGGGTCTGTGGACGGTGAGCAGTAGGTCACTCACCGTCTGTTCGTCTAGTAACGACAGACCATGTCGACGGCGCGTTCGATGACCCAACTACTGCTTAGTTACCCAAAATAGTTTTGATAGTGACAGTGGTAGCAACAAATGACGTCACTTTTCTCCCAATTACTAGACTTGTACTATTACGTATTGTGTGCCAGTAGCCAAGTGTGCAGCGGAACTTACCTTTGATGACATTGCCAATTCGCTTTTTATGAACACCTAGGTATTGAATAGGAAATTATACAGATCACTTTTATATAGTTACGCTATTTTCTCGATCTTTTAAAAGATATTTTTGTGCTTAAAATTTAACTTGTGCTTACCAAATATTTTTACAACGCGACGACGCCGATGTAGCTAACGTAAATTAGTTTCATGAAATTTAATACATTTACGGGTTTATTGGCTGTACCGTGGGAGCCCGGCCCTTTAAGTCGCTAATTATATTTGTTACACAGACTATTTGCGGCTGTAACGAGCTTTAATTGTATGATCATTTCAATGCTATAGTGAAAAGTTAAGTGACATAAATTAATTACGTTTAATGATCACCCATAAGAGGGTTAACACCCAGCTGTGTCTTTCAGCTTAAATGATAATTGATTCGGAAATGATAAAAAACAAAAGCATTAAAATAATCAAAAATATAAAAAGCAGCTTAAATTTACATGGATGGGTTTCAGTCAGTGCAAGTCTGACACTCAATTCCGCTCCGCCCAGAGCGGGGGAACTCATTTGATGATTGAAAATAACAAAGCAAAAAAGGATGAATAAACGTCTCAGTTCGAATCATAAATAACTATGTATTAATTTATTAGTAGAAACAAAAAGACCGGTCAACTTTAAACTATCAACAAACAAGTTTTCCTCGTCTATTAAAAATGTTCTAAAGGTCAAGCTTTAAGAGTTTCATAGATTTCTATGCTTTTAGGCATTTTATTTGAGAAGTTATGTAACCAATTTATACCTAGCGATTTTCAATAATAAAGTTTCTCGAAAACTGGCTCTTATCGGATTATTATAAGGATCAACATACGATGTTGGCAGATGAGTGTTTTTTTTTCATTTAATTCGACTAGTGTTTTATTTCCACTGATAAATAATTCCCATAATTCATTTTCTCATTTTAATATTATCAAACATTTTGTAATGTACTAGTACTTGTGTTGAATCAATCAGCAAATAAAAATAACTAATAATAGCTCAATTTCCACAGTCGCCAAGTCGGCGTCATGGCGGCGGTTATTGTATATTTTTGAACAGCCTTATATTGACTTCACGTGGAACTAAATTATATAATCTTAGAAGTTCCCACTTCCAGGAAGCCTCCTGAGCTGAAATTGTAAATGTAGCATAGTTATATATTTATTTCAAATGACAACGTATGGTGTGTTAAGTCGTCATTCTAATTTGCTGGACTACCAAAGATGGCGGAATGGTTACTTTATGCATTCCCATAATAAATACGAGAATGCGCGTTTTACCCAACTGCGCACAAAAGGAGGGTTATGTGTTTTCATTCATGCATTTAATTCTGTCTTGAATTCAAAAACTATTTGACATTCGGTTTCTGTTTGTTTTTTTAATTAGGTACTTATTTTATTTGTATGGTGTAGCTAATAAAGAATTTGTTATGTTATTCTATACATATAACTACAGTAAACGTTGCAGTGGGTTCCTGTTGAACCGTTGTTGAATAGGATTTTTGATACTTCGTACCTTGGTTTAGCGTTTAAAGTACCTACTTAGGTCTTTTAACGATCTTCTAATTCAATCTTTCATTTAATTTGATGAATAAAGTTTTTTGATGTTGTCCTTCAGCTTAGCCTTGTCCCAAACCTACCACTACTACTACTACACTTGACGTACCCATGTGCAAACAATTCCATAAATATCAATTCCCCATAGAGACTAATATATATTTTTTGTTTTCAGAACGGCTTAGTGGAACGACTACGAGCCAGCGAAAGAGACCAGCGATCAGAAAAGAACCTACGAGTGATGATCTCCTTCTTTGTGTTGGCGTGTCTGACTTTGTTGCTGTTCCGATGGGTCCTTCACGCACATCCTGCGTATAACGAGTAGACCAATAGCCCTTTTATCTAGCTGTACCATAATTTTAGTAGCAAGTTGTGACGTACCTAATGTTGGCAGGTGATTAGATTTATTTTAGGTGAAATGTTGCTTCTTTTTTTAGATAGAGGCTAAAGGTGCATATTTACAAAACTCGGCCAGTACATATGTATCTATAATTTTCAGAAACTATAGCTATTTATAAACAAGCTGTCCCTGGAAGTATAAATCGTAAAAATGGGACCAACATTCCACGGGTTAAAAAGTTTGGATATGACCTTGCCCGCGGCCTTTTACGATTTGATCCATACTTGTAGGGACACGCTATTTATTATTCGAAAATAATGCATCTTGTCCTCAAAAGTTTTTCGAGAAAAAACAACGGTCTGATTACAACAAAAAAAAAACTGCATACACAATTACCTTAGGTAGCAGCGTTTCTAAAAGTGGGGTTCTGTAATAGCAACCTAAAACTCTCAGCTGATTTTAGTGATGCTATTCGCGCGCAGCCTAGTAGATGCATACATGGTAGTCATGGTACATATTAAAATCTTAGGAGTTTTCTAACAACAACAAAGAGTAGAATGATTTAAATAGGTAAATTGTACCTACATACAATAATTTGAGAGATTAAATTGGTTATAATCGATGGTCGTTGGTTATAATAGATAATTACGATCAAAGGAAATACACACAAAAATTCGTACACACGACGTCAGGTCAACCTATTCTAAACTATTATAACCTGATCTCTCTACTACGGTGTGCGATCCGTAGTAAAGAGATCAGTAGGCCTACTATGACATCTTAAAGCAGAACTTATTCCACTGAGTGAAAGAGATGGTGCTAGACACCCTGTATAGCTCTGTCCCTTTCCCTCAGCGGAATAAGTTCTGCTTTAACACGTCATGGTAGGGTAGCTGGTTATAATACTTTAAAATGGTTTTGTGTAGGTTGATGAGCCGTCAGGTAGTTATGTTTTCTACACACTACGGTAGAGTTTTTCGAAAGTCTCATACAAGAATTTATTGTTACAGCGTTACCTTTTACTTTTGTTAATACCATCAACTCTTGACCCCCATTTATAATGAACTGCGTTATTCAAACCCAGCTTAACGTCTCATTTGTACCCCAAATTATATATCTAAGATTTAATTATATCAGTCCAAAGATGTAAACATTTAAATTATTAGACTTGTAGCCAATATTGTCTAAATTATTTATTACCTATCTTTAACCACAGCAAATAAATATATTTGTAACTAATGTTAGTAGACTGGAAGGAATAAAAATATTTTTTGAAAGTTTAAATCGTGTTTTATTTTACTGAAAAATCATCATAAAGCTATATATTCTCAATTCTGTGCCGTTATACCTACCTACTGCATGCCAAATCTGTGCTTAATAAGTTTTAATGGCAACAGACCCTCCCCCCACCAGATTGTACTAGTATCATCTGTCTATTACTTATTCCCATACCTATCCTATTATCTTGAGACATCAATTGTCTGGCGAAAAGTACATGTAGGTACCTAATTAACAACTTTGCCGACCTTCCAAATAACATCAAAATCATAAAATTAATTTAATGCACACACTATTCAAACGTGGTCACACTACCTACAATGTGGTACATAGGTAGGCACCTACGAGTAACTATCATGCGACATCGCATAACTAGCAACTGCAGCATTTTTCCTTCGTAAAGGCTCCTACAGACAGGCGCGTTTTGTCGCACGTTGCGGCATAACGAAGTCGCAGCGCCGCAGAGCCTCACACAGGTGTGGTGCAGTATCCCATCCATTTCCAAACCCTGCAAAGGGTTGCTTAACCTAAGGTGACTCATTCATTTCCAAACCCTGCAAAGGGTTGCTTAACCTAAGGTGAACCATCCATTTCCAAACCCTGCAAAGGGTTGCTTAACCTAAGGTGACTCATTCATTTCCAAACCCTGCAAAGGGTTGCTTAACCTAAGGTGAACCATCCATTTCCAAACCCTGCAAAGGGTTGCTTAACCTAAGGTGACTCATTCATTTCCAAACCCTGCAAAGGGTTGCTTAACCTAAGGTGAACCATCCATTTCCACACCCTGCAAAAGGTTGTTTAACCAAAGGTGACCCATCCATTTCCAAACACTGGCAATGCTTGCTTAATCTAAGGTTACCCATCCATTTCCAAACCCTGCAAAAGGTTGCTTAACCTAAGGTGACCCATCCATTTCCAAACCCCGCAAAAGGTTGCGTCACCTAAGGTTACCCATCCATTTCTAAACCCTACAAAGGGTTGCTTAACCTAAGGTGACCAGTCCCTTTTAAAACCCTGCAGAAGGTCGCTTCACCTAAGGTGACCCATCCATTTCCACACCCTACAAAAGGGTTGCTTAACCTAAGGTATCCCATCCATTTCCAAACCCTGCAAAAGGTTGCTTAACCTAAGGTGACTCATCCATTTCCAAACCCTGCAAAAGGTTGCTTCACCTAAGGTGACCCATCCATTTCCAAACCCTGCAAAAGGTTGCTTCACCTAAGGTGACCCATCCATTTCCAAACCCTGCAAAAGGTTGCTTAACCTAAGGTGACCTATCCATTTCCAAACCCAGCAAAAGGTTGCTTCACCTAAGGTGACCTATCCATTTCCAAACCCAGCAAAAGGTTGCTTCAGCTAAGGTGACCTATCCATTTCCAAACCCAGCAAAAGGTTGCTTCACCTAAGGTGACCCATCCATTTCCAAACCCAGCAAAAGGTTGCTTCACCTAAGGTGACCTATCCATTTCCAAACCCTGCAAAAGGTTGTTTAACCTAAGGTAACCCATAGATTTCCAAACACTGGCAAGGGTTGCTTAACCTAAGGTGACCCATCCATTTCCAAACCCTGCAAAAGGTTGCTTCACCTAAGGTGACCTATCCATTTCCAAACCCAGCAAAAGGTTGCTTCACCTAAGGTGACCTATCCATTTCCAAACCCTGCAAAAGGTTGCTTAACCAAAGGTGACCCATCCATTTCCAAACACTGGCAATGCTTGCTTAATCTAAGGTGACCCATCCTCTTCCAAACACTGCAAAAGGTTGCTTAACCTAAGGTGACCCATCCATTTCCAAACACTGGTAATGCTTGCTTAATCTAAGGTGACCCATCCTCTTCCAAACCCTGCAAAAGGTTGCTTAACCTAAGGTGACCCATCCATTTCCAAACCCTGCAAAAGGTTGCGTCACCTAAGGTTACCCATCCATTTCCACACCCTACAAAAGGGTTGCTTAACCTAAGGTATCCCATCCATTTCCAAACCTTGGCCATATTTGCTTAACCTGAGGTGACCCATCCATGTCCAAACCCTTTAAAACTTTCGTTCCCATTTCCATCTGCAGAAAAACATTCGTTTATAATAATTGTAATAGACTTGTTTTTGTCTGAAAGTACACAGGCAACGCCATCTATGTTCATTGAAGCTAACTTTTATAGCATCATGCTTCATAAATACACACTTTTGTTTTCTTATTTTACTTACCAATTAACGGTAATTTGCCGGTTAAGGGCCCATGGCGTCTTGATGACAATAGGGCCAGTCGACTATCAAAGTTAAACTGATGGCAAAGGTGATGGGCTTATTTTTCGGAAACGTGACGCTTATTTGTTTTTATTGACATATATTATATATTTATGAATACCTGAAAATTTAATGCGTGGCTGCTATCTTTATATAAATATATCTTTGCATACAATTTTGCATATAATATATATCTTTGCATACAATTTTATCGAGAGGAGTTATGATGGAACATAAATAAAAAAGCACAAGATGGTAGAATCCTATAAGTTTTCTTTTGACAGCCCTAAGCTCAATCTTGAATCCAGAATGGGAAAAACGCCATAGTGCGCTTGGCATTTGTATTGGGCCAGAGTGGCCAATTCAAAAGATAGCTCTGAGGAGAGGCTCTTACTAGGTAAGCCGCACTGTTAGGCCGAGATTGCACCACAGTT
The DNA here is from genome assembly GCA_958449745.1 of Ochropleura leucogaster. NCBI lineage: Eukaryota > Metazoa > Arthropoda > Insecta > Lepidoptera > Noctuidae > Ochropleura > Ochropleura leucogaster. Next base: position 10,323,408 of record OY288208.1, read on the forward strand.
CCACGACAGACTCAGCATTTGGTGAACAGTGTTCGTTGTAGTGCGGTGGACATAACTACGAAATTGTCATCCTTTTTATTGCCATTTTTGAAACTTCCATTCTTTGGGAGTGTTCTTAGGGTATAGACAAACCTAGTGACTCATCAAGACCAAAAAGACAAATGTTCAAACAATCAAATCAAAAAGTATTTAAAAATAAAAACAACGTTGTTTATGGTCTGCTCAGAAAGCTGAAACAATTGAAGAAATAATAGGCATGCTAAAACGGCAAAATACATGTACTACAAATATTGCGATAGTGAAATACTTGTGACCAAACTAGCAGTGGATAATCTCATTACTTGTAAGTTATTACATCCTTGCATATTGTGTTTGTACTAATCTGAATAATAGCCATTGCAGAGAAAAGGAAATCAAAAAAGAACGTCACACAAAAACGTGAGGTGGCGCTATTGTATATGAGGTTTTGCATGAGAGCGAAAGAGATGAAAGTTATTTTACCTGTCAATGTCAATACACTGTTCACAAATATGACTGAATCTCAGAATTTATTATTTTTAATTGACACCTACTAGAACAAAATCCAAAATTTCGTTGTGTTTTGTATGCATTTTTTTAAAACTGGCCTTTCTAATAACTCATCAAAAACATAAGAGCAAAACAGTGAACAGCGGATTTGTTTGAGGCCCATTTACTTTTTTATTTATTCGTTGTGTTTACTAAAACTCTCTTTGCAGGTGTAAATGAGAGTAACGATGTGTTATCGCAACAACAAATGAACAGTGATCAAATCTTCTTTAATTGTGTAGTGTTTCGTTGGTACAAAATATCGTAGCCGCAATGATGAAGAGTACGTTACCTAAGGACAAACCTGGCAAGATGAGGATCCGAGCTTTCCCGGTTAGTATCGCTCCAAAAATCATTTTGATCACCGTGTCTTCAATAGCAGCCTTTGGGTCGAAATGTTATATTTATTACTATGTGACTCAGAACAACTAACAAAGTACATGTTTCCAAAAAAATTGCACAATTATTTGAAGTTGATGATATTTGATTTAAGAAGAAAAAGCTTTTTGTTTAAGCTATGCATAATCCCTATGTAGTATTGGTATAAATGAATAATTCTCATTCTACCCAATTATTGGTATCCATGTTCCAGTGACTAGTATAAGGATGTTATTGAATTGGGTTGAGTCCTGAAAAAACTTATCACATTAATATCTATGGACATGGTTCATGTAGAAATAATACACAGTAAAATGCACATTGTAACTAACCACATAGTGATAAGGGGTGATCACAATTTAGGTAACAAATGAAAACATGGGTCAAAAATTTTGACTGTGATTGTGAAATACTTGTAAATCCACTGAATTACATTTTAAAAGTTATTGAATATTAACATACTATCTATATCCATTTGTAACCCATGCAGTATCAATTTCAATGCATTATGTGATATTTATGTGTCCAGTTTTATATAGGGTAAACTGAAGCACATACTTTTTGTTTCATAGTAAAGAGGTCCAATTAATAAAATGGTAGAATGGTAACACTTGATGAAATTACTCAACTGTCAGTATGATTTAAAAATAGAAACCAATTTATTTTCCTTTAGAACAAAATTTTTGTATTCAATATGTCATAGTTTATATTTTTGATGACAGCGAGTGAAATTCAATCAAAAGATAAACATTCGTATTTTTTCCTATTATTCATATTCAATGTTTTTGAGCTTATATTTTAATTTTGAACAATGTTGGTTTAACCCCCGAAGTTATTAATTTTCAAGATGACGAGAAAATTTCAAGTGTGGAACTATTCTGAACCATATTACCAAATGTATCCAGACACTTGGGTCGGTATTGTTTGAAATGAATATCAATACAACTGAAATGAAACTGTGTGAGTGAGTTTGACTAGTTTTGGACTAAACAATATACTGTGTTATGTTACAGATGACTATGGATGAGAAGTATGTGGAGAGCATATGGAGTTTACTAAAGAATGCGATACAAGAGATTCAAAAGAAAAACAATTCAGGTCTTTCCTTTGAAGAGCTTTATCGCAATGCCTACACTATGGTGCTCCACAAACACGGTGAAAGACTCTACACTGGATTAAAGGAAGTGGTCACTCAGCATCTTGAAACAAAGGTACAAACATTTACAAAGGTACAGTGTACTGTCTTTTTGTAACAAGTGCATATTTACTGTCCCATCTTTTATTTTCAGGTGAGGGAAGATGTTCTGCACTCGTTACACAATGGATTCCTCCAGACCCTCAACAATGCTTGGACTGATCATCAAACTAGTATGGTTATGATTCGAGACATACTTATGTACATGGACAGGGTATATGTACAACAAAATGAAGTGGACAATGTGTATAATCTGGGACTTATTATTTTTAGAGATCAGGTTAGTACCTAAACATGTTAAGTTACAAATACAGATACTTTCAGTGACTATTGTCACTGAAAGTATCTGTATTTGTAACTAAACAACACAATTTTCTTGTAAGTAGACAAATTATTGCAGTTTCCACAATTGAAGCAAGAAATCATTAAAGGAAAAATGTTTCTTAGATTGAGTTTTTCCATGATATAGCTAGAGTTTTCAGGTTGCTATGAGAGAGAAATAGGTATCAGTTTATTCAAATAAATATTAAATTTATTATGAACCAGCATCTTGTATTGCTATATGCCTGTGTTTGTTGACAAAGATGTATGTCCTCCAGAAATGATAACCATTAACAATAACCACAATGTAGCAGTAACAACATATTTGTACCCTAAGGTTGTTCGCTACGGGTGCATCCGGGACCACCTCCGTCAGACACTGCTGGAGCTAGTAGCCCGCGAGCGACGCGGTGAGGTGGTGGACAGGCTGGCGATACGCAACGCTTGCCAGATGCTCATGGTGCTTGGCATCAACTCGCGCTCCGTGTACGAGGAAGACTTCGAGAAGCCATTTTTGCACCAGTCTTCAGAGTTTTATAGGGTACGTCAATTGGTTATCATACAAACAAAATTGGCTATGAGCATGATGTATAATGTTTTGGGCATACTGCCATCTTCAACATGCTTGATTACGTTTAGTTGACAATTTGCACAGCTGTTTGACTTGGTAGTATTAATCTATTCATCTAGTAACAAAGAAGCATGAGAAACCTATTCTATTTTTACAGCACTATTGACCACAGCTGCATTCCTTTTCTTATTTCTTCACTATGTTTGTTTAGATGGAATCTCAGAAGTTTCTGGCGGAAAATAGCGCGGCGGTGTACATCAACCGCGTAGAGGCTCGCATCGCTGAGGAGGCGGAGCGAGCGCGCCACTACCTCGACGAGAGCACCGAGCCGCGCGTTGTCAGCGTGCTCGAGCACGAACTCATCGAGCGGCATATGAAAACTATTGTTGAGGTAAACGTGCTAATACTAATATGATCTGGCCCTGTTCTACGGTCATTACAAAGCAGACGGAATGTCCAGAGTTGTATACTACAGTCAGCATGCTGATTTACATGATCCTGCTCACCCTCTCTTCTTTGTTATAAGTTTTTTTTTTAATGTAAGTTGTTAAATTTTACCCCTCCATGAAAATAGAATAATAAATTTATATATAAAAAAGGGGTGTGTGTACTTATGTACACGCGTTAGAAGTTATACTTCTTTGATGTAAAGAAAAAAAACTTTGGTAACCCATCCATTTCCAAACCTTGGTGAGAGTTGCTTAACCAGGCTCCGTGTGCTAACCCATCCATTTCCAAACCTCGGCAAGGGTTGCTTAACCTGGCCCCCTGTGGTAACCCATCCATTTCCAAACCTCGGCAAGGGTTGCTCAACCTGGCCCCCTGTGGTAACCCATCCATTTCCAAACCTCGGCAAGGGTTGCTTAACCTGGCCCCCTGTGGTAACCCATCCATTTCCAAGCCTCGGCAAGGGTTGCTTAACCTGGCCCCCTGTGGTAACCCATCCATTTCCAAACCTTGGCAAGGGTCGCTTAACCTGGCCCCCTGTGGTAACCCCTATTTCCAAACCTTGGTGAGGGTTGCTTAATCTGGCCCACTGTGGTAACCCATCCATTTCCAAACCTCGGCAAGGGTTGCTTAACCTGTCCCCGTGTGGTAACCCATCCATTTCCAAATCTTGGCAAGGGTTGCTTAACCTGTCCCCGTGTGGTAACCCATCCATTTCCAAACCTTGGCAAAGGTTGCTTAACCTGGCTCCGTGTGGTAACCCATCCATTTCCAAACTTTGGTGAGGGTTGCTTAACCTGGCCCACTGTGGTAACCCATCCATTTCCAAACCTCGGCAAGGGTTGCTTAACCTGGCCCTCTGTGGTAACCCATCCATTTCCAAACCTCAGCAAGGGTTGCTTAACCTGTCCCCGTGTGGTAACCCTTCCATTTCCAAACCTTGGCAAAGGTTGCTTAACCTGGCTCCGTGTGGTAACCTATCCATTTCCAAACCTCGGCAAGGGTAGCTTGGAATGTGGAATTGACTTAAAAGCTATGCAATAGCTTAATAAAAACACCAAAAGAATATTTATTTATTATGAAACACGTGTTCTAAATATAAAAATACTCGAATATACAACATGAACATAGTTACTAGAACACCTATAACTAACTTCACGATGTCGCTGTGCGCGCGCAAATCACTCTCATCATTTTTCTCCATCGCGCCAAAAGAAGTATAACTTCAATAAATAGAGGTCGAGCCAGTGACCTAATGTTCACCAAGTTTCGCTCACTAGTCGAGGCTATGTACCGAAATTTGTAATACCATGAAAAACCACTAGGTTACTAATGAAGGTTACTATGAATAAAGAATTAGAATTTTCTCTTGCCAAAAATTAAGAATTTCCCATACAAACAAGCTTATTTTGAGGCACTCTAAAAGGAATGATTTTTATAGACCATTGAGTTCAACGGAATATCATGATTCTTTTTCCAGTGGTTTGGAATTTACGTTGCCTGTCAGTGAATATAATATTATTTCTTCTGCTTAGATGGAGAACTCGGGCGTGGTGCACATGCTGATGCACACGCGCACGCTGGAGCTGGCGTGCGTGTACAAGCTGCTGTCGCGCGTGGGCGAGGGGCTGCGCACCGTGGCCGACGCCGTGTCCGCGCACCTGCGCGAGCAGGGCCGGGCCCTCGTCACCGACACGCATCACAACACTAATGCCATCACCTTTGTGCAGGTAAAACCATCACTATTCTCCTTTCTTCTGCAATGTTCACTAAAATACCAAATTTCAGATATAGCTTGTGCCTAAGAAAGCGAATTAAAAACTTTGACTAGCTAATCAGTTATGTTTTGAATACATACAACTAATACATACTAAAGTAAATTAAACCTTTTTGCAGCCACAGACTTAAATATAACTTTTATTGAAGTCCGTGGCAGTGAAATGATTTACATGTTGTTGCATATTTATATACTACTAGCTTTCGCCCGCATTAAATTTGGGGTAACACAGTTCCCCTTGCGCCTTATTGATTTGTAATAGCAACGCTAAGTTTTCCCTTTTCTTCCCTCTTTCTCCCTCACATCCCACTTTTTTTTAATAAAAAATAGCCTATGTCCGTCTCCTGGTTCTGTTCTCTTATGTACCAAAATTCATCAAAATCGGTTTAGCCATTAAAGCGTGAAGAGGTAACAAACAAACAAACAAACAAACTCACTTTCGCTTTTATAATATTAGTAAGGATATATGTCTGCGAAATAATATGTATAATACAGCCCTTAACTGTTACATATCATATCATATAGAATAGAATATGGTTGGAATTAAAGATTGCTTTTAATAACCTTCTATTTGATTTGATTTTAAATCCTTGTTACAGAATCTGCTCGACCTGAAGGACAGATTTGATCATTTCCTTCAAAATTCATTCAACAATGACAAGATTTTCAAACATATGATTGCATCAGACTTTGAATATTTCTTAAATTTGAACAGCAAATCTCCAGAGTTTTTATCGCTGTTCATTGATGGGAAACTTAAGAAAGGAGAAAAAGGCGTAAGTATTTACTTCACTGGGCTTGTTCATACAATATTTGGTATTTTGGTCCTCTAAAACTTTGAATTTTCCCAGATGAGTGAACAAGAAATCGAGGCAGTGTTGGACAAAACTATGGTACTGTTCAGATTCTTACAAGAGAAAGATGTGTTCGAGCGTTACTACAAGCAGCACTTAGCAAAGCGATTGTTGCTAAACAAATCCGTCTCGGACGACAGTGAGAAGAATATGATCTCTAAACTGAAGGTTAGTCTCTCTTCATTGTGCATTATAACATCCGAAAAATTCTTTGTTTTATTAGCTGTCGAAAATGAAACAATTTGTTCATAATTATTTTGGTTTCTAACCTTTCCCAGAAAGAAGGTTTACTTAAGGATGTCGAACCGCGAGACTTTCATTGTATAATCGGAGATGTCTCGCAAATAGAGAATTCAATAAGTGATTAAATGAACAATCCACCCGACCTCCCCATCCTGTCCACATATTTCTGCAAAATTCTTTACCAATTATAGATGGACATTTTTCGTAAGTGTCCTGTCTCATATACCCCTGTTAGTTCTTTTTCTATTATAAAAGTCTGCTTAAAGTCTTGGGATTTCATTCTAAAATGTATTCTTTAATATTTTACTCTTTCAAAATTATGTTATATCTTAAACTCGGTTTAGGTAAAGAATTTTGCAGATAATTAAGACTTTAAGCAGGATTACGTATAGTAGCCTTATAACACACTATTGTATTGAAAGTAGTTTGATTATTTGATAACTAGCACAGACACAAAAAGATAGATAAAAATAAGCAGCAGCTGCGATATATGCGATGTAGTCTACAACTGATCGAACACCTGCCGCGCCAGTTTAGCGTTTCTTGCAAGACTTCATTATTCTGTGTATTGAACATTTTGTAATATATTGTGATAGGGAACATTTTATAGTTGGTTTTGTTCATCTTTTTCCATCAATTTCCAAATGTAATTTTACTACTATGAAAGTTCGTATTTAATAATAACAAATTAAATATTTTCAGACTGAATGCGGTTGTCAGTTCACATCAAAGCTGGAAGGAATGTTTAAAGACATGACCGTCTCGAACACCATAATGGAAGAATTTAAGGAACATGTGCTGTCATCCGGGGTGAATCTTTGTTTTGCATTAGTTTTATGTAGCTATTATTGCGGCCGGTATTAAACACTAATCAAGCTGACTAAGTAACTGTAAATCATGGCGTTATTCGAAAGTTTCTTGTACTGGAAATGTCTTTATATGAATACCTTACTAAAGTATTGTATTTTCAGATCAACCTTCACGGCGTGGATCTATCAGTGCGTGTGCTAACCACCGGCTTCTGGCCCACACAAAGCGCGACGCCCAAGTGCAACATACCTACAGCGCCGCGAAGTGCATTCGAAGTCTTCAGAAGGTAAGCCAAATGTGGAAATCGCCTTAAATATATCTTTTATATTTTGAGTGATTGAGCCGATTGATATAATAAAAGACTGTCGTACTAACCGTTAATGTTCGTGGTATCGTGCTCATGACGCGAGAGAGGGACGTAAAAAAACCGATATTAATCCCATACTAGTAATATATAGTATTCATCATCTCATTTTCACATTTTAAGACTGGAACTGCTATCATCTCGTGTAGTATTATGAGTAAATCTGAATAACATGGCCTCCTGTGTGTCAGCTTCTACCTAGCGAAGCACTCCGGGCGGCAGCTGTCGTTGCAGCCGCAGCTGGGCAGCGCGGACCTGAACGCCACGTTCCGCGCGGCCGCCGCGTCCCCTCCGCGCAGTCCGCCCGCGCCCAACGCGCCGCGCCGACACATCATCCAAGTGTCCACCTTCCAGATGTGCGTGCTGCTGCTCTTCAACAAACGCGAACGACTCACATATGAGGTAAGGTTGCTTCTATTTACAAACTAATTTATGCATTTTATTCTACAGTATGATGGAGGACAAAAGAATTTGATGTGCAGAGTAATTACCTATATTTTTCTAAATTCCACTCCACTCTTTTTTTGCAGGAAATACTCAACGAGACTGATATTCCAGAGAAGGATCTTGTCCGGGCCCTACAGTCGTTAGCGATGGGAAAGCCCACCCAGAGGGTGCTCATCAAGCAGCCGAAGACAAAAGAGATAGAGCCGTCACATCAATTTTACGTCAACGACGCCTTTACATCTAAGTTACATAGGTATGAGCCGATATCCTTATTTTACATTAAAGTACGAGTAGTACTATTTTGAAATGCTGGTTTTTAAACTTTGTTTCCCTATATTTCAGAGTTAAAATCCAGACCGTTGCAGCTAAAGGCGAGTCTGAACCAGAGCGACGCGAAACACGTAACAAAGTTGATGAAGACCGTAAACATGAAATCGAAGCAGCCATCGTGCGTATCATGAAAGCCAGGAAGAAGATGGCGGTATGTCAAAATATTGCTGTATCATTTAGAAATTACTCATAACAGTTGTGAAACTGTTATGAGTAACTATTGTTATCTTTATCTATTTGACATCTAACATAGTATTAATCTAACAAGATATGGTTTTAATGTATGGTTTTTCTCCACAGCATACGCTTTTGGTTGCTGAAGTGACGGAGCAACTGCGCGCACGTTTCCTACCGTCGCCAGTGGTTATCAAGAAACGCATCGAAGGGCTTATCGAACGAGAGTATCTCGCTCGCACACCTGATGACCGCAAAGTCTACACTTACGTCGCATAGGTTTGTAGCGACATCTCAGCATTGCTCCGGTCGATTTGTGTAAAAGCAGCTTCAGTTTATATTTACTGTCTTCTTTGCTTTTCATTATATTTTATTAGACTAAAAGATTCTTTGAAGATTAATAATGTAAAAATATTGTAAATACCAATATAGCTCTAGTACTTTAACGTCATGTACTATGATAGTTTACCTCGTTTCCTTGATGCGGCTATATTAAAAACTTCCTTTATAACACAATGTTTTATTAAATTCTCTTTTGCCTCTTGAATTTCGCTAATTCTTACGAGCTCATTGGGTTAATGTGGTCTAATTGAACCTAAAATGGGTTTTATTTTCAGGCCACCACAAACTCAAGATCGTTAAGTCCTTGAAGGGGATGCCAAGTTAGAAGTGATAGAAGTAACAAAAGTATTTAAATTATTTCAAAATAAAATTATTAGTTATTATTCAAGAGTTATTTTATTTGCAAAGAAATAATATGACAAAGCAGTATATTGATACAATACACATGTTAGATATGTTCAAACAGCCATTCTGGGGGAAGGGGAAGAAGAAATCTTTGGGTAAATGAATATTTATGTGTGGACTTTCAGCATATTCGATTACACTTGGCTTTGACAAATCCACAAAACTAATATCAATGGTGATGATAATTGAAATATTATCTTCAACATTAAAAGTATAATTTTTAGTAGTTACTTCATACTTTGCCAACAGAATTTTATTCTGCCCTGTAGATGACTTTTCGTCGACACTAGCAAACATAAAAGTAACAGAAAATCTATTGATTAAATTATAACAATGAAGTTTCAAAGTGTTTTCATTATAATCTCCATAAATTGGCTCTTGGTTATCTCCGTCCATATGCAATTTCATCCACTCGTGGTCGCCTGTACCATGTGGATTCCCAAATGGAGAAATGGATACATTAATGTTCAGCTTTAATAGCTCGTTAATATCATTTTGTATATTGTTGCACATGTTTTTCTTAGGTAATGTTGAGTGTGGATAAACATATCGGCATTTAGTTCTTTTGTTAATTCCAAATCTTACAACATTATCTGATGTATTTGATGAAATACACAGTCCATTTCTGTTTTCGGGTAATAGCATGTGTCTCTGTGTTTCTGAAGAGATATTGAAAAATATGTCAGTGTGATTCCACTTCGCATAGGATACAATTACTGGCAGGCTGTTTAGGTATCCTGGATTCCCACTTAATTCAATTACATGGTCTATAGATTTATTTGACAGAAAAAACTGTATACGGACTTCTTGCAACAGTAAAGACAATACATGCGATATATTTTGTTGTAGATGTAATTTTATCGTAGCGTTTATAATTTTCATGTCGTAATAATAGAAGGCGTAATCAATTTTCAATGCTATGTTAGTACATACAGCCTCTGTGCATGACGCTTCATTATACGTTTTGTTGTAGTTCAAACAAATTCCATTTTCACAAGCCAAAATAGTCCAATTTATACAGTGGAGATTTGAGCAATTCTGTAAATAATTATATTCATCTTAGAAAAAGTGAAGGTTACAAACCAAATGTAAAAACATAAAAAGTGGATAGATACCAAAGATGTGCTGTTAAATGTGTTATTAGTAGCACTTATAACCATAGCTTCTTCAGATGTTTTTAAAATATTAAACATTTCTAGATCCTTAAATTTAACATAACATGAGATTCTATCTTCTTTAAGAAATGCTATTGGAACTCGATCGGTGCAATAATTGTTCATCATGGGAGCTGGAAAATCTGTAATGAAATAGAACATTTCAATAAACAGAAGTTAATCTCTCCTTATTTTTTCTATAAATTATGTACAGTCAGGAAAAGCAGTTAAAGTAACAAGACTCAGAGTTGAAAACAATAGAGGTTTTCAAATCTATAATTTATTTAATGAATGTTTTATTTCCTTTCAAATACACTCAACTTTATTCGACAACAGCCATGGATTTGAAAGAAAATTTCAACAGCCTTGTTACTTGCTGACTGTACCTACATTAAAAATAAAAAAAGATACAAATGTTTGTGTTTGATAGCTGACAATAGTGGGACAGCTCAGCTATCCAATAAATAATACTAACCTAAATAGTAAATTATACCATTTTTTAAAAGCCAAATAGGATCACTTTTTTTATACAAGGTTTTTTTGAATTCATATGACTTTTGCTTCTGAGGGACACTTTGCCACTTGTAATATGTGCCCATTTGTTCTTCATCGTACTAAAAAAAACAAAACAGTTTGAAGTACCTGACTGAAGATATCATTAAAAACACTTAATCATTTATGATCATGTTCATACCTTTTTAATACTGCGCTTACTGGGTAAATTTGTTTTAACAACACAAAACAGATTGTCAAGCATACTGCCCCCATATCTGTTCCTATCAAGTAAGTGGCTAATACACCCATCCATTTCTTCATTCTCAGCCTGTTTAGTTTCTTGGCATTGGAATATTTGATGCTCATAATCGGAACAATCCTGATCACAACAGCAATTTATATCACATACTTTGTACTGGAAAAATAAATAATACACTGTTAAAGAAATCTCTAGGCATTATAAAGGTATTTGAAAAAATATGCATGGTGCTTACCAATAAGTTGCAATCACAAGGCATACTAAAATATTTCTTTGGTGTAGTACTAGGTATACTAGATGATTTGTTTTTGGTTTCAAAAAACGTTATTTCTGTGAGATTGTCGTCAGTGCTAGTGAAATACATTTCAGTAGTTGTAGGAAGTGTTTCCGTATCAGTAGTGTTTTCATCATACAGAACATCAAATATAGTTGTGGTTCCATCTGTTGTTGTTAAAGTAACTTCTGTCATGGAAGAGTTAGTATAAATTTTGGATGGTGAAGTATTTTTCAGTGATCTACTCATAACATGTGTCCTGTAGTAAAGAGCATGAGGCTTACTGCTGATATTCTTCAATAAATCACTAAGTATTTGTTTCTGAGTAGTAACATCAAGCTTCACAGTTTCTTCAGTCTGAATTTTCTCCTGAATGTAATCCATAACGCAAAATTGAATGAGTATTGACAGAACAGTAAAAGCTAAATAAGTAATGACTTTCATGTTTTCATTTATACTCTACGCCAAACTGACTAAAGTCCCTAAGTAATAAATTCACTTGAAGCTGAATTGTTCCTTTTGATTGGGTCCTTAACTTAAATCTGTAAATAAAATTGATTTGCATATTAATGGTGAATTATTTTTTAGGTATTTGATTCAAAAGCATTACAAAATGATCTCACCTGTTTAATCCTAAACTAACTATATCACTTTGAATAAGTTGATGAGATCCACCAAGGAAATACTGTCGAATGCGATCAGTTATTGAAGTTGTGGACGGTACCCAGCAGTTTACATGGATGATATGAGGCCCTGGAACTGCTGGTAAGTTACAGCAACCGTACCCTACGATCCAAGAGCGCCCAATAGAATCGAGACAGCTAACTTGTACTAATAATTTCGGCCAACCTGAAATTGTTAAAATAATAAAAACTAAGATTTCTGTAAAAAAGAAACATAAAATTCATTTGATGCTACAAAAATAAACATACCTTGGATTCCTTTAGTGACGTAGTGAATATCAAGAGGGTGTGCCCAAACAACAGTTTTTTCGTAATCTAGCTTACCAGAGACTGTCTGCCCCTCAGGGCAACCTGAGACCACTGTCCAGTTTGGGCCTGAAAATTGAACAATTGAATTAGGCTGGCGTCAGAGCAACTTCACTTTCAAAACGCGTATATTGACACAAAATTACGTAATATATATTTATTACATATTTCGGATAGATACAATGTATTAGAAATTAATAATTACGTAATATAACATACCGGCTTGAAATGAGTATCGGCAAAATAGTGAAGATTTATCCTGAAAGTTTGAAGCACACTGCAGTTGCCCCAGTATATGCAATTCTGCCATGTGAGAAAACAAATGATGGCAAAACAAGTACCATTTCCATTAATGATCAACAAAATCTTTGATCACATTTGTTGTTAAACTTTGTTGCCATGGAAACTAGATTTTTGACGTTTACAAATACCACTGACAGGCACAGCCAGTGTAGCCATTTTGGGAAATTAAACACGCCAAGATCGACTTCAACGAGATGGTCCGTCTATGGGGCCATAGACGGTCAATCTCGTTGAAGTCGATCGTATATGGATGCCAATAAAACGTATTTCTGGTATAAGCCCGCCACACAATTCCCAAACTACTAGAACTCAAAGACAGAATCATCAGTGGCGACCACCAAAAAGTGCCGAGACAATAAAGCTCAACGAAGTCAGGGAGAAACAAAACTGTTTTGAATCATGCAACGAAAATCAGAAAATAATAGCGTAAGAGCAGGAAAAACATGATTTCCTCGTCCCTCCATATCAACAGGATAAAGAACAACAGTAAACCAATATCCACGATTTGGGACGATAGATAGAAAAACATTTGTTAGTTTCTGCTAGTAATTATCTCAAAATTTATACCATGCACTGCAGTTTAAAAGAAAAATCAAAATAGCAATCACAGGCGCTGAAAGCAACGTGCAAGCACTTACGGGGCCGGATCTTGCGGATCACCAGTATGGTTTCCGCAAGGGGCGCTCGACGGTGGACGCCATCATGCGCGTGAGAGCCCTCACGAGGGTGCAGTGTCCAGAGGTGGGGTTGTCGTGGCGGTGTCTCTCAACATCGCCAACGCGTTTAACACCATGCCTTGGAGCTGCATCAGGGAGGCACTCCGATACCAACGGATGCCGACCTACCTTCGTCGTGTTGTCGGGGCATATCTGACGGACAAGGCCGTCATGTACCCCGGTCGCTCTGGAGAGTGGAACCGGCGAGAGATGTCGTGCGGTGTCCCACAGGGATCGGTATTGGGGCCGCTTCTGAGGGACATCGGTTACGACTGGGTGCTGCGCGCCAACCTCCCCAGCGGCGTCAGCGTAGTTTGCTACGCTGACGACACGCTCGTTCTGGCTCAGGGGGGTCGAACCAGGTGGCGGCCGACATCATGACACGCGGGGTTACGATAGTCGCAGAGATGATCCGGCTGCTGGGTCTCGAGGTGGCCTTGCAGAAATCCGAGGCCATGGTATTTCATGGCCGCGGAAACATGCCACCGACCAGTTGGATCCATGTTGACGGTAGGAAGGGTTCGCATCGGCGTCGGGTCGACGATGAAGTACCTGGGAATCGTCTTCGACAGCCGGTGGAGCACTTACGACGTTTGGCTCCCAAACTCCGAGCGGACGGGGGCTGCTTTCAAGCGGCTCTTGCCCAATCGAGGGGGCCAAACGCCTCCTGCCGTAGGCTCTATGCCGAAGTCGTGCGGTCCATGGCCCTTTACGGGGCCCCGGTATGGGCGCGTTCTTTAGGGCGGCACGCCGCCCACTACCTGCACGCGCCCCAAAAGGTGGTAGCCATTAGGCTGATCCGGGGCTACCGCACGATCTCCGGCGAGGCAGCGAGCCTCCTTGCCGGATTGCCTTCGTGGGATCTGGAGGTGATAGTGCTCGCGCGCCTTTTTGAGTGGCGCGCGGAGGCACTACACCGGGGGAAACTCCGCTGCCGCGGTAAATTGCTGCTCAGCGGACAGACCTCTGGTGCGATCTCATGGTGGCATGGAGAGAGCGACTGTCGCAATCCCGTGCAGGGCACGCCACAATAGTGGGGATAAGCCCCCTCTTTGAGGTGAGTGGCTGGAGTGGCGTCATGGCGTTCTCACCTACCGCCTGACGCTGGTCCTCACCGGACACGGAAGTTTCGGGAGTTTCCTGCACATAATTGGGAGGGAGGATACGCCCGGGTGTCACCATTGTGACGATCGTCCGGAGGACACGGTGGAGCACTGTGACGGTTTGCCAGAGCAACGCCGTGCCCTCGTAGAGGCGATCGGCAGCGGCGATCTCTCGCGTCCAGCCCTTGTTCAGGCCATGGTCCGGAGCGAGAGGGAATGGGAAGCGGTCACTTCCTTCTGCGAAGCAGTCATGCTAGCGAAGGAGGTGGCCTGGCGTTCGAGGGAGAACCTCAAACCAACCCAGCCGCCGCGGTAGTCGCCCTGGGCGTCGGGCCCCGCGAGACGATTCCCGGCCACCGTAGATGCGAGCCTGTGGACTGTGAGGAATGAGTAGCTCACCGTCCGTCTATTGACGACAGGCCGTGTCGACGGCGCGTTAGTGTTTCACGCGCGCCTCAAAGAGATGTCAGCATAGCAGAGGGGCTTGCCAGAGCCTCCGCCTGCCGGGGTTGCGGGTTTTTCGAAAGAGATACCGCGGCCCCGGAACGTAAAGGGCAATAGAAGGAAAATGGCTTGGTTTTAGTCAGTACAAGTCTTACACTCCCCCCCGCTTCACCCAGAGCGTGGGAATTTATTTGATGATTTCGCACCCCAAAAAAAGGGGTAGGACCAACGGCTTGACGTGTTTTCCAAAACTTAATAAAATAATAACACATTTTGCCTGAGCTCCTGAGCACGGGACTGACTGTTGGAGACCAACGGAACCGACAAAATATAACCTAGTTTGAGAATAGAATGTCCTATTGCATGCATTGACTAAGAAAATCTAATTATATATCGACAGTTAACAGTTAAGACAACACGGTTCCTATAGTAATGTTGTTGCATTGCACTTTCACTGTTTTTTCTGTTCCGTGGTCAAGACTTCGTAACATAAATTAATGTCAAAAATTAACAAAATTCGCATTATAGCAGTAATTATCGACAACATTTGCACGGACATTGGGACGACAGAAGAAAATTTCGAAATATTGTGAATTCTCTTTAGGTTATTCGTATTGTGTGTGATACAGTTTTTAGGGTGTTTTAAATAATTAATAGAATTTTGACAAAATATGTCAGTAGGGTCTTGGCGGTACACCGTCGATATTCGATATGAAGTGCCTAAAAATTACGAACTGCTTTCATGGAACTGAATGTGCACCTGCCTGGAAAGAATTTTATCGTTAAACACATGATAAACGTTGGGTCGGAATTGTTCTAGCATGAGCATCTTTAGCAACTCTTATGCGAGACACAAGAAGTTCAGCGGATATCTCTCTTAAACTTGAATAAGGATTTTCAGTCACTATTTAATTTACTTTTGCGGTAACACCGCAAAAGTTTATACCTTCAGTTAAAGTAGTTGCCTAAAAGAGCGAGACAAATCTTCTATCAAATCTCGACCGCTAAAAAAGGCAAATACCTTTGGAAAATGGGAACCCTGGGTAAAATGATAAGGATAAAAACATCTGGGAAATGTGAAACACAAGAATTAAAATAGTATCATTTATTTTTAAAATTAAGGTGATAAAAAACAAATTAAAATTGAATCACAGTTATAAAGATAGCTTACATTAAAATTGAATCACATTCATAATTAGGTACTTGCAAACCTATAAACAACCTTAAGCGTAAATTACAAATAGGGTTGCCAGCCATTAAAGAGCCGGCACAAGTTGATGGGGTCGGTGGCTGTATGCAGCAGTTTCGCGACTTGTCCGGCCACTGCCACGCCGCCGGCCACGCCATCTTCGGTTCCGCTTAGCTTGCTCGTCACTACCAGCAGCGCACGCTTGGCTAGGCCGCTGGGAGTGCCGGTATCAGCTGGACAAACAAGATAAACATGACCATGCTAATGCTCAAATAGGTACCTAATATATGGTATGTGCCAATATTCGGGAATGCTTTTTCATTACTATTTCCACGGACTAATTGTCAACTGTCTGCTAACAGCGCTCTCCAGATAATGTTATTTAAATGACAAAAAAAACACGCTGCATTCTATAATTCGATTTCGCACATTTTTCTACATTATACAAGTAAATTATATAAATTAACTATTATTATAATAAATTCGGGCCTATAATGGCCGCTCTAGCAGAATCATAATGGGATAATATAAAAACAACACAGACCCAAAGGAAACTACATTAAATATGGGCCACCTATACACACTGCCCGACGTTGACCGAAGCAGAGCAAGAGCTGCAGTTACACTTATGACCACTTGGCGGCAATCCCCTTGAAATCATCATCACTTCAACACACGATACAAGGAATATTGATATTGCAGGAAAATTCAGGTTTACTTACAGACTGCATCAGAGTTCCTGCCGGAGGTAGAAGCATTCTGTTGGGCAGTTCTCACTGACCATGAGTACAGAGGATCGCAGAGCAACACTTCTAGTATGGTCAGCAATGTCTCTTGGTTGTCTCGGAGAAGCTGCATTGTCTTTTCGCAGCACCTACAATTTATAATGCTTTAGGTTAACCTGATACATTATGTAATCTGGGGTATATAATAACATTTAAATATAATGAAAAACCCAATGGTTAACTGGTAGAGAATGCCATTAAAATTAAATCCGCCTCTTTACATCATGGGCTAAATTGTTAAATAAAATAAATAATAGATACACAATTTTTTTGTTCACTAGTAATCAATAAAATGGGATGAATCCGACCGTTTAGAGGATTTTATTCCGGTGTTAGCCTTAAATTTGTTTTTAGACCAAACGCACGAATTTAAAGAATGCTCTTGTTCATGAAACTAACATAATTGGTTAGAAAGTAGAAATAACTCACTAATGCAGGGATGCAAAGTTAAAAGCACGCATAATCAATAATACACGTAAAGAGTGTTTATTTGAAATTACCCTCTAAATATTCCTTCGGTGCCGCTGGACCCAAAGCCAGCAATAATGTCCCGCGTCAAACGGAACGGCACTGTTTCTGGAGTAGGCAATGTCTTGCCTTGGTCAAAGGCAATACCTGAAAGATATGTCAAAGTATTTACAATTTTTTCTTAACATTTACAAGTAAATATTTTACGCAATGTGTTTTTATTACCTAAATCAATATGAACCACTTCAGCGGTCCTCTTGTCAATTAAGATGTTGTAAACATGTCTATCGCCTAGTCCCAATATGTAACCAACCATAGAAGAAGTAGCAACACTGTATAGAAACAAGAAAACACATTATTAGTTACCTATCTCCTATTCTAAATGTTACATGCCTGAATTGATAGAAGGCAGTGAATGAAATACATACAGACGACAGAGAACACTCAGAAATGTATTGCATTCTGTACAGCAATAAACCTTTGACTTTGACCTAATTTTAAGTGGAGCAATGTTGATATTTGCTCGGTAGGGACAATCACGCTAAACTGCTTGATTTGTTGTTCAAACAAGGTTTATTTTATCTACACTAATAATATAAAGTGGAAAGATTTGTATTCTTGTATATAACGAATAAACTCAAAAACTACTCGACGGATTTCATAAATTATTTTGCCATTATACAGCTACATAATCACTGAGTAAAATAGACTATATAACTTCACGCTATTACCCAAGAGAGTGGGGCAGTAACCAAAGCCGCGGGTGTAACCGCGCAGGGCAACTAGTCTTAAATAAACCATCTTACCTTTTCGTGTATGCTAGTCTTCTCTCGTACCATGTAACCGGATCAAGGTAGTGTTCCGTAAAAAAATAGTGGAACACAGGCTTGAATTCCGACAATATTTTGTTAAAGACATTCAACTTTGCCACATGGCCGTCATTGCTGCATGCAATCATTTTTTTACGAGCGGTAATACATGAAATATCCTGAAAACGACGTAATATAAAATTAAAATATTTTGCACTTGTGTGAATAGGCAAGAAACTCCATGATTACCCTTTAAATATTGGCTTTACTATGTTACATTGTAAAAACTTACAGCGTTAGCCTGACAAAAAGTGGGTAAGTACTTGCTTAGGAAAATCACCTATTCGTAACTCATTTCATGCTGGCACTTCACGTAAAGTGTCAATTTTTTTGTTGATGATTTTGTCTCTACAATTATAAACTTTACTTCAATAAGAGCTTATATTTTGCATCGTCATCATATTAGTCAAAATATTTGTGTCATGTCAGATAAGGAGAATATTTTGATGAATAAGTACGTCAAGTAAGTGCAGCTAACAGCAATTTCCAAATAGTTCTGTTGTGAAATAAAATGAAGATAATAATAAATTCCTAAAGAAATGCAAGACTTATATATCTTACCTGAGGACGATAGCGGCCATGGGCACCACTATTGTCGCTTCCGACTAGATACAAGCCCATAGGGATAGTGCCTTCGCACCATTCCAGTACTCCTGACAGCCGAGACATTGGGACCACCTAGAGCAGTCATAAAAATAGTACATTTGAATTACAATAAAGAAAGAGCAGAGGTTCAAGAAGGTATGAAAATTTTTTGAAAGTTATTTCAGTAAATTTTAGTGATATTACGTCTTAAGACTCATTTACTCGATAGATTCTAACGAAACAGATAAATTAGAAAATGTCCGTTATATTTTTTTCAATATAGTTAACAAATATTCTAAATTACTTAGATTAAAAAGAAATCGGATTATTAAGATATTTCAAATTAAAGGTGGCATAACCGCAGAAGTCAACAAAAGACATTTCCTTCAGAAACATCATTTTCACTTAAGAAACGTTTTTTTTTTGCGTATTTTAATTATACAAAAAAGACTTGCGCGTGTAAATGCGCCACTGCAGCGCTTTCTAGTCAGAAATGTATAGATTTATTATTCTAATATGAAAGCGCCCCAAGGGTAACAACATTCAATGCAGTTGCAGGACATCATTCTCTTTTGAACATACAATCTATAGCAGATTTAAGTAAACGACATACGATTACAGTTGCCTAGATAATAGATAACTTTCTACAAGTTTATTTCTAACTTGTCACAAACACCATTATTTATGTAAGATATTCATTAAGCCTACTGAGGTAGAAAATATAAAATTCAACCTGCTACAACTTTTACATGATCAATTCTGAATTTTAAAACTTACCTTGTAAGTCCTTATGAGTAATTTATTTTTATTGGTCACAGGATTATTTTCCAGTAAGGTATTCACAATACTGAATACTTGTTGCATAACTGCATCTTGTTTCAAGTCATCTCCACCCTAGAATAAAAATTATAGTTTGTAAAAAGGTGGCGCTGGAAAAGAGATGTTTACCTTATTTCATCAATGTCAATTTGATTGACATAAATGTTTGAGGAATGATGTGACCTAACCAAGTATTGTAATCCGAACGAAACATGTCTGCAAACTGACTAAAACCCACCCATGTTCCTTCTATTTCCCTTTATGTTTCGGGGCCGCGGTATCTCTTTCGAACAACCTGCAACCCCGGCAGGCGGTGGCCCTGGCAGGCCCCTCTGGACCGAGAAGTGGGTCAACGGTCATTGGACATTGTGACAATATAATGTAGTAATGAACAAACGAAATAATTACCTAATAAGTAATGGGTTTTGAAAAGGAAATTTTGAACAACAGCAATTTTTCATTAATTGTTTGTATTTTAAATCCACGGATAAAAATGTAAGTACAGAAAAAAACAAATCTAGTTAGGTTTTTGTACAGAATATTTCCATTTTCAATGATTAAATATCACCCTAAGGTTTGTTTATATAATTACAGGTGAAGCTAATAAAACTGTATTAACAATCAAGATTTTCCGTAGCATTATTTTTGTTATTTTTATTTATTAACTGGTAGCAAAAGAAGGACGTCTAACAAGTCGCACGAGAGGACCCACAGGGGTAATGAACGCTTTCAGATATCGTTTGGGTGACCACCCCTTTAATTCCCCTCTGTGCCAGGGAAAGCTGCTCTCCTAGCCAGAAAGTACCATTTTGCCTGGTAACTGCGCTATGAAGGGAAAACGAAGTTAAACGCTCCAAGGGCTAAATGGATGGATGGCTAATGGATTTCTATAAATAGTTCAGAAACATGGGCCAGGCTTATGGTGCAGTTAATATCTTTTTACCTTTATTAACAACACGTTGACTTTCCCAGAAGAATCCGTGCAATTTATCTTTTTTGGACAGTTTACTCCTCCCACTAGTTCGAAATGAGAGTCAAAAGACTGTAAAGCTGAAAAATAAAATATTAGTTGGGGTGAAAACAGGTCAACCTGCCGGATATATCCTAGTTGTATTTACAGTAGCGTTCAGTATACTTCATATCCCTTTCGCTGCCCAGTCCAAATTTTACCATACATTTTTGACTCATACGCCGAGTTCTGGGCACCGAAACAGATATTAATGAAATCTTTGGTCAACACTGGGAATTTCTCTTGTATCGTGGGTGCTTACCATTAAACTCACATACACAAAAACAGCCAGACCCGGAGCAAATACCCGTAAGCTATGACGCGGGTCCAATCCCGACACGGAACGAATATTTTTTGACCTACAGGTAGTTGTTTCGGTTCTGGCTGTGGCTTTATACGAAATAATAAAAAAACTTAAGTCTCACTAACTTTAACTGCAGTTATTTTGCTCGTAGTTCAGAATATAAGATAAAATGATTCCTTACTGTGTATTTCCTCATATTTGCAGTCCTTCTTGATCGGCAAGGTAACTGTAGGTACGGGGACCGCCCTTAGATTTCGCAGCTTGTGGATACTCTCTGCGTCCGGTATCATCTGTTTCTTGATATTCCTCGTCGCAACCGGTGGCTCGTAGTTGGCAAAGCTTATGATAGCTAAACAATGTGCACTTATGTATTCATTATAATTATTAGTTGTCGAGATAGCCCAGCAAGTAAGAACGAACTACGGCGATTAAAATGATTAGTACAAATTATAGACAAGGGGCAAATGTTGCCTAGTGATTTATCATCTGGTTTTAAAGGATAAACTGTGGCCACACTGACAGGCGATTAATGAAGGCGCCAAGCCCGCAGTGCGGTAGGATCCGAATGTTCTTTTTGTTCGTATGGCGACTTAGGCGCTAAACAAGCCACTTGTACACGACATTTGTAGCCTTTTTTTTTTCGGGTGGGAAATCATCCAATGACTTCCCCCGCTCTGGGCGGAGCGGGAGGGCATGTCAGACTTGTACTGACTAAAACCCACCCATGTTTCTTCTTTTGCCCTTTACGTTCCGAGGCCGCGGTATCTCTTTCGAACAACCCGCAACACATTTGTAGCCTTAGAGAAGAATGTCGCTATTTACGACTAACTTGCATTGTGACAATATGTCAGAGAACTTTCAAAAAGTTTACAGTGAATAAAGAATTCCTAAAGCTTGTCAAAGAAATATCCACTTTAAACCTTTATTATAAAGACGAAATTAATCAAGTTTCTTAATTCGTTGTTTTCCTGTAAGAACCGTACTGCACTGCTGTATGTCGGGGACTCGGGGTTGCAGCACCCCTATTGCTCTAAATCTGACCTTACCATCGCACATCTTCTCCATTTGTGTCACGATAGCCGCTAGCTGGGAGCTGTGTGCGCGCAGCTCGTTCACGAGCGCATGCGCGGCCAGCACGCGCGGCTGCACGTGGCGAGGGCGCGCGCTAGCTCCACTCCGACCGCTCGCGTTCAGGATCGCGTTGTCTTTGTCAGAATTCTTCAGCCCGAACAAAATCGGGAGCGTGTGATGGGGATGGTCGATCGCACAGCGTTCTTTGAGAAATTAAAAAATCTTTAATGCGTGAGCTTATTGTGTGTGAGTATTAGAAGCAAAACCAAACAAGACCAATATTAAGTTATACATGTGCACATTGAGCCTTTAACTTCGTATTTTCTTGTTATAAAACTGCAAAACATTGAATATGACAAAAACAAATACTAATTCGAAATAATTACTTATGATTTTCTTTAAATTTTTAATGAACGGCGTATCTTCATCAGTTAGTCGCGGTGCCAGCTGTGGTAGAACAGTGACGAACTTCCACGAGGGTATCATATTCAGCAGCTGTTCAAACGATTCGTCGCCATCTTCGAACTCGAAGTCTTGGTTGGCTAGCCACAGTGAAATCACTCGGAACACTGATAAGTTGTTCTCATCGCACTGTTTTAATGACAGTAAATAATACCTACAAAAAACACATTGGTTAAGTACTGAACATCCTACTTATATATAACATTATCAATGCGAATGTTTGTGAGGATGGATGTATGGATGTTTATTACTCTTTCACGTCAAAACGGCTGAAAGGATCTTGATGAAATTAGGCACAGAGTTAGATTATAGTCTGGAATAACACATAGGATACTTTTTTTCGATCATCACGCGGGCGGAGCCGCGGGCGCTAGTTTATAATATTTTAATGCCTCGTTGCTTAGGACTCGCGGTTGCAAGAACGACTGCTGAGCATGAGGCTTTGGGTTCGATTTTCAGGTCGAACAAAGTGTTATTGGGTTTTTCCATTAGGAATTTCTCAATAGGACCCACAGAGACTGGATATGTGCACAGTTGATGGCAATACGCTCGCCCCTATTACGTGAAACTTAAACATAACTGTCAACATTTCGTTTTACTATCTTCTACACCTCTGCTTAACCCTTTGGAAATTACAGGCGTGAAGTTATGATGTTAAATAACTCAAGGTATAGCTAATTCAATTCAGGAGTGCACGCTATGTGTCTCTACTGTCATTATAATAAGGTATAAATTGGAATGACGCGAAATCATGAAATGCAACATCTACATTCGATCAAGTAATAAATAGTTTCGGTTATCATTATAATGAATTCTCTTACCTCATAGCTAAGTGTAAAAAGTTATTTTTCTGCACTTGTGAGTACGCTATTTCAGCTTCATCAAGCTCTTTGAATTTTTTATTTGTAGATAATGCCTTTCTCTCCTCTCTGAAATTGAATGAAAACTTTATTAACACTTTTGCAACAAAACAATACAATTCCTTTTTTTATTATCTTCTACAAGACAGTCATTTGCCAACTACATTGGGATCGGCTTTCAGTCTAACTAGATACAGCTGCAATCAACTATAATATGAGGAGTGACTGCCTATCTGACCTCTACAACCCAGTTACCACTGCTGCACTGCTAGAGCGATAACAATTGGTAAGACTGCTTGTATAATAAAGAACTTACTTTGTTAATAACTTGGTAGATTTGTTGCCAAGTGACGAGGCGGTGCCTTTCATATTTTCCAAACATTTCACTCTGTTTTCGTATACTGTGGAACTCATGTACGCCACCACCTATAAATAAATAAAATGTGTTGGATTTCGTCCTATTAAGTAAATGCTTGTACACACAGGCAACCACACATCATTTATAAAAAATGCAACAAAAGTGAGTTAATTTTTGTGGTGAAAGTGTAACCAATAGACGTGCGCTTGACTATACAAGTAGCCGTTATACCTGTTTATACTCAGCATCGGCAAACTTCGCTATATCGTGGTACACTTTTAGTCTAACATCCATATTTTCAGGTCCCAGAACATCAAGACTTTTTTGTAAATATTTACTTATGATTTCACGAGGGTTGTCGCGTTTCGAGTCTGCCATCCAGAGCGCATACCGCCTAAAAACAATGAAACATGAATAAATCGTGCATCGGCTATAAAGAAAACTAGACAAAAGCTGAATCAATAAAACATCGGTTAGACGCACATCATTCTGAGCCCTAGGTACTGCACTTTTGTAGCAAAAGGCAGTTTTTTTTTTAATGTACCCATGATAAATCTAAGGGTGGAGGGAGGGGGTTAGAATGATGTACTAAATACGTGGCAAACATTTTTGGCAGGTAGGCTTCGGTGTTTTCATAGACAACATTTTGTTATTTTCAATGTTATGACATCCAAACGGTTCAGCATAGATTAAGTTGTCGGTGGTATTGAAAATGAAAAGGCTTGTCTATGCAAAAACTGGTTGTAATAACAACATAGTAATAATATTATATTGTGAATATAAGGAAAAAGTAATTCTAAAAAATTTGAATCTAATTAAACCGTTCCAGTTAAACTTGGATAATTTTATTATCAAGAAGCGTCGTTATTAACATATACCGTAAAGAAGTCGCAGCAAGTTTCGCGTCCAGCGTGTGGTTTGTGACGATGTTGCGTAACAGAGACAGCGCTATTTCTTTGTGTCCTTTAGCCCATGCTATCTCGCTCTCTACTAGGTTTATATCTTCGGAGAGCTGAGATTTTTTCGCTACTGCTAACAAGCGTTGTGCCATCTGGACTCTATTGTTATTTAGGGCCATTTCTGAAAAATAAAAAATACATTTAGTAAATTGTTCTTTTTTTTACAAACAGACACTTTTTTTTTAAACTGATTGACGTCTTTATTCCGGTTCCCTAAGAAGAATCACCGATACAAACACACAGTTAATGAAAAATATACTCATAATTATGAACTCTTTGGTTAGTTTGGAAAATAAAATGAAAAATAAATTCGAAATAAACAAGTTGTCTAGACACAAATTTGTAGAAAGGGCAATAGTCATTGGATTAAATGAGTCCTAGAGTGAAGGACCGAGAATAAGGAAACGTAGACTAGAAACGGAAGCAGGAAGACCGGACATTTGGGACCAACTTCGGAACAGGGAGCCTCCTACAGCCATCAGTGGACTAAGCTTATGAAAAGGAAGAACCCACCGACGAGTCATTTGCTGTGTCTGGTGTTCTGCATGCCGGATTAAAAAAAATAGTCTTCATTTGAGTTATAGATGGCGCTGTAGTGCGTTGAACTGTAGTCACTACTCAATAAGCTAAAATACTAGATTTAAATAAAAAACTTACTAGCATACTGTATCTGTAACGACACAATTTCGTTCAACATATTGTTATGTGATTTCGCAGCATGTTCAAGTATTAACACCCGTTGGGATGACAACGCCTCGATATGCTTGAAATCAATGTACTGGGGCAAGTTTTCTATGTCCCATCTCTCAAGCAGTTCCGTCACTTGTGTACGATTTGTTCTTACTGAGAAGTAATCTTCTATGTCATTAAATATGTGAAGTTTCTCCAAAACTTTGTAAATATTCTGACAGTTTTCCATATTTAAATTCCGACATAATCTTGACACAGCGAGCTTTGCCTTGTTCAGAGGTACCAACAGTTTATTTTCATACTCTGGCGTTGTTTGAATGTTTATACAGCTTTTGAGGCAAGAATATTGATAAGCTTTGACAACTGAATTTTGGTTGCAATTGGTTAGTTTTTGTCTTTCTTCTAGTTCTCGTGTGTCGACAAAATCGCCCCAGTCACCTGAAAAAGTTATAAATTTGATTTGATTTAATAATCAAAACAGTAGGGAAGGCCTGTAAAGTAAATGTCGTGAGCATACCTAAATCTCAATTTGACCGATGAAGTCATGCTATTTGTGATAATGCTTAGAACTAGCTATTAGTTTCACAGTTACCATGCTGGTGCACGATAATATTCATTAATTTGTTGTAGTAATATTGGATCCAACAAAAAGTCTTTCCTTTTTATAATATTAGTAAAGAAATGTGTATCAAAAACTCACCCAAGAACGCTAAACACTCGTATTTGTAATCATTCAGCTGATCATTTTCTGGTAGAGACTTAATATACTGCAGTGCAAGGTGGTGCATGCCAGACTTGTGCAGAGACCTCACAACGCCGTAGTGGAGGTCCGGGTCGGGCTGTCCTCCGCAAGACAGCGATATATCGTGCAAGAGTAGTGCGTCGGTGAACTGGCCAGTATTTATCAAGTGTTTACGCTTCTCGTTCTCCATCGTCAAATGCTCAGTGCCACAGCCATCGATAGCATCTATTTCTCCAATTGACACATAACACTGATGAAGAAAAATATATATTATTCTTCTTCTCCCGTTTCGAAAGGATACAAATCAATAAGCAAGTCTATAGGTAGCATGAAAGCAGTTGTCTATGAGTTTTTACATGAATAACAAAACATCGAATACGCGTTTGGTCAAAAATGTACGTCATAATGATCCACACATATCAAAATTGTGTAAATATAAATAAAATAGGAAATAGAGCGTATATTAAAGGGCTGATGAAAGGATTCGCCCGATGATTACGAGTTTAAATAAGGGCTGCGTTTGAAAAAAAAAACACTCTCAAACGCGGAACATCTGTATTCGGAGGCCAACTGTTTTTTTTTATCTGGGATACGCACTATTTTATAAACTGTTTCGTTTTTTGTGTTCTTACCATTCTAAAAATTCGTTGCAGGTTCTCTCCACCAAGCATGCTAGAGGTAGCTTCAGGAGAACTAGGTGAGACGCCGCCATTCTGGAAAACTGCCCATAGCTCGCCGTAGTACACGGCTGCCCAGTTCTGGTCCACCATAGCGGCTGCCCAAGCTACCTTATCATAATCAAGCTCTAAATAATTCAATGTCTTCATCGCATTGCCAGGCCTAAAAGTAACATACAGTTTGACGTCATAAGGTTAATTTAAAGTGGAGTTAAAAATGCGCAAAAAAAGGAAGACTTACCTCATCTTGTAATAGTTTCTTTGTATGCGAACAAAATCTACAATATTAAGCATATACTGAATGATGGTCTTATAGCCATGGGTCACAGTCCCACCTGTCCTCGAGTTAAAGTTACTGTCTCCACTGTTCTCCAGTTTGTCGTCGAAACCTTGTTCCCAAACGTTATGAAAGAATCTGTTGATGTGTTGACTGACGGCTATGATGTGTCTTTCTGTTAAACTCTGTAGTAAGAGTCCAACTAGGGCTGGTAATATTTTGCCGCAAACTCTAGACTGGAAATGTTAGAAGTTCTTTTTTAATTGAATTCTACTAACGAAGAATCTAATAGGCTTTTTATACACTCACAAAAGTTCCAAAAATATGGTGTTATTGGTGATAAAAACTATCTCAACTTACCTTCAACGAGCAAACTTTCTTCAAGTTAGTCACATAATTAGTTGATGAATGGACAAAGTTCAATAGAGTACACGTGACTTCTTTCAGCCAATCAGCATGATCTTTTGTAAGTAAAGCGTTTAGGAATATTCCTTCTGGGCACACTGTGCAATACTCTTCAAACGTCATACTATCAGTTATGGTATCTGTGTTCATTGAAGTTGAACTAGAAAATGGTTTTAATATTTCTTTGTCAACGATCTCCAAGTCTGAAAAAAGGATTTAAAGATGGTAACTAGAAAAGATCTATGACGATGAAAGGGATTTTAATAAAGTGAAACAGCATTTTTTTATAATTATGGTAGTAGGGTAGGGTAGGGTTTGATATAAAAAGCGGTACTAATGGACACGGCTATCGTAAGGAGGTTTGTCTCTCTAGAACCCTGACTGTCGGTAGATTGGGACCTGTTCCCGATACCGGTGCTACTTTATTTTTTTGTGATCAAATGAATAAACGAGAAATGCAAGTAAAATATTCGTTTCACAACAACACATACAAACGTTGCAGCAATGCTTCAACCAACAACTTCAAACATACCTGGAATATCATTAACATCGAGGAACTTCAGCAGATCGTTCATAGTTTCAGCGATTCCGTCTATGACATCGGGATTTTCATCAAAGAACACGTCTAGAAGAGATTTGCCAACAACTTGCATGAAGTAACGTGTCGGATTGACAGTCCTTATATTCTTTGTATCTGCAGGCGGCACCGTGACCAATGTCTTTAAATCATAAGAGCTGATCTCCGACAAACAGTTGCATGCTTCAACTATGATCTAAAAATATAATTAAAAGTAATCATAATTGCAAACCCAAGGAGGAACTAGTGGTTAAATAATAACAGACGCGGTGGTCAATGACATGGGCGAGGAAGATGGTAGAGTATGTTGAGCTGTTGATCCCAGCAGTCATTTTTGGATCTTTGGCAGTCGTTACAGGCAGTCAGTGGCCCGAAAATCTGGCCAAGCGTCATACCATGTTGGCATGGTGGTGATCACAGAGGCAGTCGTTCCATGCAACTTTTATACTCAACTGGTATTCAGCTGCATTAGGTTGGACTAAAGGACTGATTGTAAAACAAAAAAACCGGCCAAGCGAACAAACAAACTTGCGACATAAACCATATCTTTTGCCTGCGTAGACTTAGAGGGTTGATTTTTACATACATGTATTTTACATTTAATTTATGTACATGGTTTTAATTTTATCTCGTATCGAGATGAAATTAAATTAAAAACCATTTACGGTCTACGCGTTCCCGAGATAAAGGGTCTTAACAAACAGAGGGACGGGCAACAAAGTGATCCATTAAGGGTTCCGTATTTTTCCTTTTGAGTTACGTAACCCTAAAACTGATAGTTGTGATAGACAGGTGGATAGTTTTATGTACCAAAACATTTAATAAAAAAATATACCTACCTTATCATCATACGTTGATTTTAGAATATTACAAAGCGACTGCACAATCTGGTGTATAATGCTTGTCTCACAGTCTTCAGAAAATGTTTTAGAGTCCAAATCGCAGTACAAACTGCGAATGTGATCTTTGTTACTACTTAAAAATTGATGAATGTTTAACAACGTCTCGTGGCTAGAAAATAATAATTTTATACAAATAATTACTAAGCTTTAAGTGTATTTTTTCAGCTATACAAATAATAATTATGTAGTTGTACATACCTCGGACGATTCAAACTTATTTTATGAGTTTTTAACTTTTCTTTAAACACACCTAAGTTGGAACAATGCAAGTTATCACCACTTTGCGTCATAGAACTAATAAAATCCACAACATCTTCGCTTTCCCTCAAGTATTCCTTCATTTTGTCAACTAAATCATTTAGAAATGCAGTACACTCTCTTTCGAGGATCGACTCTTTCTTGATTATTAGAACAGGTAATAATTCTAGTAGTGACTTTCGCATAAGCGTTGCCGATTCCGGCAATAAATGATTTAGAACCAATTTCAAACCATCAATGTATGCTCTTAGTTCTTTTTCATCGAAACTATTTCTGATAACTTGCGTAAAACTGTTACACGCAAAATTACACAAAAATGCGTCAGAAGGATTACCCAAAGGTACATTTCTTATGAAGGTGACATAAGCATGAAGGGCCAATACTTTCAGTTCAAATATTTTTTCTTGAGTAACAGCTTTCCACAATTCGAACAAAATTTTGAATATCGTCACTGATTGGTTTATACATAGATACTGTAGCACGCTTCCATCCGTGAGGACCTGTGGAAAAACGTATAACAACTTTTAGGTTGCAACAGTGACTAATATGAAGCAATATTTAAATTAAAAATCGTTTCTGCTTTTTACACCTTTCTCGGTCGGTTTGACTCTGTATAGGCTGTCCGGATGTTTCGAACCAAGCCGGAACCACCATGACAATAACTAATGCCGTACTGTAACGCACGAAAAAAATATTCATATGACCTACAGGTAGTTGTTTCGGGTCTGGCTGATGTGCATGTGAGTTAAATAATAATAAATATCATGGGACAACTCACACACGGCTATCTGATCCCAAGCTAAGCAGAGTGTTATGGTAACCAGACAACTAATATACCTACATAATTATATAATTTATAAATACATACATTTTATAGATCCCTACACCTTAAAAAACCAAATTCTAAAAAGAGAAACCCTGGTCCGTGATCTTGGAATTATGTTGGACGACAAACTTCACTTGGATTCCCATATAAACAAAATTGTCAATAATGCCTTCCGTATATTTGGTTTTATCATGAGAACCGCTACAGTTTTTACTCGATCTTCCACCTACTTGTATCTGTATAAATCGTTGGTTCGCTCTCAGCTGGAGTATGCTGTTTCAGTATGGAGTCCCCATTATAGTAAATATTCCGACATGCTCGAAAAAGTGCAAAGAAAATTTTTAAAGGCCATGCATTTTCGTTGCTATCGCACTTACGTATCCTACAATGACCTATTGAAGAAATATAACCTGCAAACCTTAAAATCTAGACGAACTATGTTGGAAACAATTTTTTTGTATGATCTGTGTAATACTTATGATTGTATTGATATTCGCAACAAAATAAGTTATGTTGTACCCAGAACAACGATATGCCGTGGGGTGCGCGCAAGACCTTTATTTGCAGTGAGTTCTTGTCGCACAAACGCAGGCATGCGTGCACCCTTACGACGCCTTACCAGTCAATACAATAAGATCTTTGTGGACATCGACTTCTTTTCCATCACTGCTCAAAAATTTAGATGTGTTATTCGTAATGAAAAGCTGGATTCTAACACCTAGTTAGTTTAATAGTTTATTACTTCTCTTTCTCTGTCTCTTGCATGTCTGTCTATGTTTAAGTTTACCTGTACTACTTTTGTTTTAACAGCTTAGTACAGCGCATTTATCATTTCTAATATATGTTGTGGAAAATGTCGTAGGTTATACATTTATTATCTTTGTATATTTATAACTTCTTGTAAGATTCATGTATAACTGTTAATTTTCCCAAATAAATAAAATAAATAAATAAAATAAAATAGATAAATCACACCCAGACACAGAACAAACAATCATGCTCATCACACAAAGTTTGTCCTGGGTGGGAATCGAACCCACGACCTCCGGCTCAGCCGTCAGGAACACTAACCACAAGACCAAGAGGCCCGAAAGCCACTCAAGATACAGGAGAAATTCCTAGTTTGGGGAAAACATATAAAAAAACACTCACTTTAAAATATTCTAGAATGGCACAAAAAATCTTTTCTGGATAATAATACTCTTGATTCCGATCCGGCAAGTTAACATGGAACTGTATCTTCGCTTGTTCTGGATCGCTCATATGGGTGGCTGCCAGTAGCAACATCTCCCCAACATTCTCCACGAAAAGATTACTCCAACTTTCATTTTCTAATATCTCAGTAGTCAGTTCAAACATTTTTGTTGCATTTTTCAATGACTTCCTAAATTCGTCTCTCTTACTTATGTCACCATAGTGAATATTGTACTTGGTGCTGACAATAAAAGGCAAACATAAGGCCATGATATTGGGAAAAGAACTCTGAAATATAAAATATGACAAACAAATAATGCGACTAGAGCTAAGAATACTAAAAGTTACTACAGAAATGGTTGCTAAGCAGTTCACATATTTTAACATCATACCTCAAGTAGATTTTCAATTGTTTTGTTATGTTTCCTTGCGACTTGCTTCAAGAAATCGCTCTTACGCACATTTCCATCCTGTCGCCACAATATTTCTCCCGCAATTAACCAGTTCACGTGTTTTTCTATAAAACTGTCAATGGTTTCAAAACCAAGTATGGATAGCGGTAAATCAACCACATCGTGATTTTTTGTAAACCAAAAATGTATTAATGATAAAATATTGTTATTCAAATATGTCTTCAGATCTTTGATGCCAACAGAATTGATAATCAGGTTCAAAACTTTCTCAACAATGCGGTTATCTAATGATTTCAGTTTTTGCAAATGAATAACTTGTAGTATGACACTTAGTATGGAGGATGGTTTCGTTTGCGCCAGTGCAAGGAAGGCATGTAGGACTGTGTGCGTCCTGTTGGCAGATTCGTCTTTTAGAATCGATTCTTTACTGTTTGACACCTGAAAAAACAATACGTTATAAATGGCGTCCGATTTGAGACCCTCAACTGATCCAGCTCTTATTGGAAGCAAGGACGACAGCCCGTCATTGCAAATCAAACAATCAGTACATTCATGCAATAGGTATGGGCAATCATCAATTTTGTAAGTACACTGCAATTACTGATTAATTATATAGCCCCAAAATAAAGAGTTTACTTAGAGCCAGTTATGAGTTCCACTATCCATATTCTGGCTCCATCATCACATAAAATCAATATAGCTTTTATATATAAAATTCTCGTATCAGTGTTTTAGGTGCTCTACTCTTCTGAAACGGCTTGAACGATTTTTATGAAATTTTGCATGTATATTCGGTAGGTTTTGTCAGACTCGATCGTTATCAATTATTTTTTTTTTGTTTTATCTGAGCAGCGGGTGAAATCGTTGGCAACAACTATTTATGTATATATAATATAGCATGTTTGAATGATTTTAGAAAAATAACCATGGAACTTCTTACCGGTTCTTCTCCATAGGAAACAACCAACCCCAACCATGTACCTTTTCTCAACGTTTTATAAGTGCATATTTCGATTTTGATAAGGAGTTCCGACCTACATATCCATTCTAAGTTTCGTTTTGATACGACACTTAGGAGTAAGTTACAATTGACTTCCAAGATTTACATTGTATTATTTACTACATTGATTGGAAGCAAATATAAGAGGGTTAAAATTAGGACTTACATCAATCAAAAATATGTCCAACAACTGCTTCGAAAATGTATCAATGTCGTCTTCAGAGAAATTATTGATCAACTTCATCAAATAACAGCAATGAAGACGAATGCTATGGACATTGCCTTTCACTTTCTTCATTAACGCATCTTCAAAGACTTCTTCAACAGTCATTTCTAAGTCTCGATTAATTATGATAATCTTAGTGACGCATTCATAAATCAGGGATGCTACTTTCGGTGGGTAATACATATCCTCACATAGTTGCAAATAACTCTTGATCATTATAAAACAATTCTGTTTTGTATCACTATCACCCATACATAGGGGTTCCATTATTTTTAAAAGTATTTTTAGTATTTCAAAAGACACTTTTGTATTTCTATATAATTTCTGGCAAATGCACTGCAACAATGTGAAAATCAAACCTGTAAATAATTGATACATTAAGATAAGCCTAATTAAGATAGATCACAGTTCAATTGAAATGTGTTATTATTATTACCTAGAGGAGGATCGTCTACATTTGAATCGATCAGCAGCTCTATGCACTGGAAAGCGCACTGAGTATCAGATGTAAAGTTGTAAGTACCATCATCTAATATCAATTTAAGTATTTCTTCCCGGTACTCCGCCCGTTTTCTGCAATATGCAGCCAGTAACAAAAAACAATTATGCTTTAAAGTATCAATACTCGTATCGTCTTCTTCGATGATAACATCAAAATCTTCAGATTGAACTTGCGTATTCAGAATATTATTAATAACATGAAACAAATCTGAGTCTATACCAGCTCTTAAGATGTGCGAAAGGAATGGATGAAAATCAGTCAAAAAAAGTGCTTTGACAAGTTGAATAGCTTGAATTTTAACTGGTATTTCAGAGTTAAGTTCCAACAAACGAGTTAATGCTGTATACATCCGTGGCATTATAATTGTCAGCGAAATACATATCTGCATGTTTTTAATTTCTTCTTGTGTTTTTATACGATATTTTATGAGTTTATCAAGATATGATAAAACAACGTTAATCAAATTAATACACTCCAATAAATCTGTGTTTTCTTGGAATTGTTTTGAATTATTAGTAACTATATTAGTGTTGAAGTATTCTTGCACTCGATCTTCAACATCGGACACAGTTGCTGCATGTTCGTATACAGTTTCTTTTTCTAATGGCTTGATTGAATTGAGTA
Organism: Ochropleura leucogaster; assembly: GCA_958449745.1. Taxonomy (NCBI): domain Eukaryota; kingdom Metazoa; phylum Arthropoda; class Insecta; order Lepidoptera; family Noctuidae; genus Ochropleura; species Ochropleura leucogaster. The sequence goes on from OY288208.1 coordinate 10,357,421, forward strand.
TTTCAAATTCACTGAATAAAATACACGTCTCCGGCGAGTTATATAATATATCACGTAGCTTGTCGAATTCCGGTTCAGGAGCAGAAATTGAATTAAAAACAATGTTTTCGTTAGCGATTATCCTAAATAACAATTCAGATACTTCAGGCACATACAAAGATCCAGTATCGTTTGACGTAAGCCATGATAAGCATTTCATTCTGAAGTCATCCAGGTTACATTTCCGATAGAATTTATGAAAGATATCGCTTAAAGTTTGAACGCTATTTCTGGTAACTGGAATAACATTCTCGAGGTACAGTTTAATAAGATGTACCGCATGTGGGTAGTCCAATAAGTCAGATTTTAATAACTTTTGCAGTATAGTATGCACAGCTTTGTGTGACGCATTTAAAGATGTACAATTTCTGAAAGCAAAAGATTAATTACAATCATCTATAGCTATTATATGCTATTATAATTATTATAATAAGTCCACCACAATCTTACCTAACACATGAATTCCACAATGACACTGATGCGTTTTTAAAATCGACATTTTTGCTCAGTAAATTCCGCGAGTGTTCAAGCACCAAACACACAAGCTGCTCAAAAACGTTACAATCTAAATTGGTACTGTTATTCGTGAGTAGAATTTGAAGACTATTCAGCAGTAATAGATAATCATCAGGGGTTATGTTAGCGGCATAGGTTCCCACATACACGTGTACTATTCCCAGCCTAAAATAATAACAGATATCATTGAAAAAGTCAAACAAATATCTGGACTCACTCACGCTTCCAGCTAACTTAAATCTTCCTCATTATTAGTGTTTTTATGCTCTTAAAGAAATCTCTGTATAAGTAATAGTCCAGAGAATAAACAAGAACAGACAAAGTCGGGACGAGGAACCAATAAGGCTAAATATATTCAGGGAAATCCGGACTTGGTATGTCAAACTGAAATTTATTGAACCGTTTTACGTAAAGTTTCATCAGCACAAGATGAAAAAACTTTTAAAGTTAGCTATGACATGGAAATCTGAATTATAGTCAGTTACCTACCATGGAACATGATTTTGCTGCAAGTCATTGACAAGGTCACCAAATGTTATGTTCTTGTTTACGCTCAATTTTAATCGTTTCGATGCATTCTCTGCCCCAGTGTCGCTTTTTTCGGACAGTCTAAATATCTGTAAATAGATAAAAAAATAAAATATCATTACGCCTGTATTGCGCAAGTTATTTAAGGCACGGATTAATCTTGACGAAGCGCAATAAACCGCGGTATTTATTATTCAAATTCAAATATCAATTTTGTGCCTCGAAAAATTAAATTGAAGTAATGTTTCATTTCAAATAGTGCATTGGTTTTAAATCTCATGTATGTGTTATCCTTGTTATTAATGTGAATTTAAAGGTGACAATTGGAACAAATGTATTTGCTTTAAAATAACCCAACTTTAATTAATGTACTTATTCCATATTCAAATATTGGTTTCCAATTGGAGGTATTTTTGCTTATACAAAGGTAACTAAATAATTTAATTTCTTACCTGGTAATGCACTGATGCAGCTAAATTATGAAAATGTGAGCTTTGTTGAGAAAGTTTATCATTTTGTTTTCGATTTTTTTGCAAATAGTTCACTTCAGTGCATATTATTTCTAAAATGCTGTTTAGGTACTTGTTCCAAAGCTCCCAGTTGTTCGCGAGACTCCCTTCTTCGCTTTTGAGTCTTCCCAGTGGGTGATGAAGCGCCACAGTGAGATTTAAAAAGTAAAACAATGAATTCTGTAAATTTCAAAATATTACGATTAGGACACCCTGTTGATTCATCGTACGACGAGAACACATCACGCCATCGTACAATCGATGCCATGGATTTGTTGCCAGAGGGCTTAAATGAATTACTAATGCATGCATTTTGAGGGCAAGGTTGGCAAAATGGCTAAGCGTTTGCTGATGCGTTGCTTGTAGCGGGTTCGATCCCAACCTACCATTAGAAGATTTAAATTTTTGTATGAAATAATATGGGGCAATCCAATTACTAATATTATAAAAGCGAAAGGAGTTTGTTTGTTTATTTGTTACGTCTTCGCGCCTAAATGGCTAAACCGATTATGATGAATTTTGGTACAGACATAGACGGACACAGGCTAACTTATTTAAAAAAAAATAGTGAGTAATAAAGAGAGAGAAAGAGAGAGGGAAGAAAGGGAAAACTTAGCATTATTATTACAATAAATAAGGCGCAAGGATAAAAACTACAGGTAGCAGGTATCTGCAAATCAGGGAAAGGCGACTGTGTTACACCGAATTTCGCTTGCGAAGCCGCGCGCAAAAGTTAGTTTTATATAAAACAAACCAAAATTATAGAAACACTCAACTCAAGACTCAAGACTTATAATGACAAACCAAACTACAAAGCCATGGTTTATTTATGAAAGATTTGCAAACTTTTGGGTGGGGTACTTATGTAGTTGTCTGTTTGAACCTTTCTATACAGTTAAAGAAATCCGAGCAGGGTCCAGAAGCCAGGGCAAATTTTAAATAATTGTTTATGTCCTTATTCCTCATTATTAAAAAAAAAATAACAACCAAATTACAACTATTAAATATTAAACACTAACCTTTTTCTTTTGATCCTTATTTTGATCATAAAATTTTAATAATGTGGGCATCACATTTTCAGTAAAATGACACATTGTTAACCGATATTCGCAAGACAGCTAAAAATAATTGTCTGATTATTTATTAATCATATTTTAAGAAAAAATTAAATAAAAATAAAACCAAAGTAAATCACTCACATACCGTTTCTAACAGTAATGTTATTATTTCTATAACTACATCATGTACTTTTTTGTCATTTGAAATATTAGAAAAAAATTGTTCTAACAAGGATAGTGATTCCATAAGTGGGCCCACAAACTGACAATTGTCCTTTCCACTTTTCATAACAACCAACACAAGCTTTAGCTTTGTATAGTTATCTATTTTGTAATCATTGGAAAAACATGCAGCAACACAGACATCCAACAACTCTGGAACATTATCAACAAAAAAATTATAAAATAAATCTATCAATCAAGAATAATTATGAGAAATATCTGCATACCTTTCCAAGTACATGGTTTTATGTGACCCAAGTAGTGCTCATATGGCAGAAAATGTTTTAAAAGTAAATTTAGATAACTGTCACCAATAGCTTTTACCATACGATTGTCTTTTAGCACAAATAAACACATCTCTATTATTTTTGCTGATTTAATATATGCTTTGCCTGAAAACAAACATGGTTTAAAATAGATTTGTATGGAAAAGGTTCTATTTAATGTTTAAAAAAGTCTATACTACTCTTGCTGCTATTTGAGAGAATATTTTAGTTTATCATTTAAGCAATACATGTCACACACTGATTCCAAAGCTATGCCATTCTATTTTTTCCTTTTATATTTATTTTCCATTTAAACAACAAAACATTTTTCCATTTAATTACTTGAGTATTCTAACATCATTGCAAACAAGCCTGCACTTTTTAAGTTTTGTTTAAAACTTTCACAGTAATACCCTGTGGCAAACCATCTCAAACTTTCAGTCACAGTCTGTTCCAACAACTATTAAATAAGCTTTTTAATGCATGGGACTTTCTTTTCATGGGTTCAGTATGTAATAATGAATGATCACCAATTGGACTAACCTCAGTCAGTGTTCTGTGTAAAATCTCTTTAATTATTATTAAGTAAGAAATATGCAATCTAAATTACCTTTATTGGAGCCAGCCACACACAGATGTAACAAGCTACTACAAAGAGGCTTAGTGATTGTTTCATAGGTTTTGGATGTGTCAAACTTTTCTATCTCCTGTGAAATGAATAAACACTTTAAATTGGGTTTAATTCCACCTTTCTGTCATATTGCTGATATTTAAATTAATTTTATGAATAGCTTGAAATTTTAATGTCAGAAAGTGGCTTAGAAAATTACAACATGACTATAAAAATATATTTTTAAATTATTTATTCTTCTAGCCAAAAAATTAATCTTTTAAATTGATCAACACTAAAGTGGCCTTGGAATTTTATTATAAAATTTAAAACTTGTAACAAAATTTTCATAAGGATGCTGGAGATGGACCTACTATGAGCTTAGCCACCTGGCCAACTAGTTTGTTCCAAAATATCTGACTAGTCAGCCCACTTGAGCAAATATATATTCTATGTATTATTGCCTAGTTTTACCTTTACAATATATTCATTAATTTCCTCAAATAGATTATTCCAGGTGTATCCCCTGTTTTTTAAGGTATTTTCAGACAAAAGTGAAGGCACTGCATTTCTTGTAAGAAATCCTTTTAAAATTTCAGCACTTTTCTTCCGTTCTGAGACACGTCTGTCTTTGAGACCATCAATGGCTTCTTTAATTGATATTTCTAATTCCATGACAGACTTTTGGATGACTGTAGAATTTGATAACATATAAATACACATTATTTCATTATTTGCAACTAAATTACAATAATACATTATTTTACTTGCCGCCGGTTGGTTTGTGCGCTGGAGCTCCGAGGTGATAATCTAGAACTTTATTGTTTATTAATAACTACCCATGTTTAAAACTATCCAACTGCCCTGAAGCTGTGCTCTAGTATGATGTAGTCAGTGATTTTGAGTCGCACCGGTCTCCGGCAGATATTCAAACTAACTCTGTGAACAATTTTTTGAACTAGTCTGTGGAAAAATTGAAAACTGCGAAGCATATACTACGAGGAGACAAATATTCTACATTATTACCTTTCCTGTGTAAAGTAAAACACTTAAAATACTCCACAAAAACATATAGAGAACTGATCATGAACTTTATTTACTACGTTCATGAAAACATTCAATTTAACCAACAGTCAGCATTGTCACTTTGTCAGTATTGTCACACAAAACCGCTGTCAACAGTTGTCACCATGATAGGGTGTTGACAGTTGTTCTGACCATAGAATATATAAATACTGTGATGCAGAACATACTTGAAAACGTGTTGCGCCGACCCCAAATAAATTGGAACAAGGGCAATAAAATGATGACGATGATGGTGCAGAACATAGGAGCTAGAAAAACTATGGTGTAAATAATTTACCTAAACATGACTTTTGTATTGACACAGTATCTGTGAAAATATGTTTATGAGAATAAATGGTAATATAAATAGAACCTATAGTAAAACTTATCCGACCTAACGCAAATTAATAAATAGATAATTGGATAAAGAAAGAACAATGATGTTCTTAGCTTATATAAACGATGAATGTAATATTATGCTACAAAACAGAAAAATCATCACGTTTGTGGATGATACTGCTTTGGAATTCAATGCTGATACTTGGATAGAGGATAAACATTATGCTCTACAAGGCTTCGTTACAGTATTTAAATGATGGTAGGCTAACAAATTGAAATATATTCATTTAGACCAGGGGTCGGCAACCCGCGGCCCGCGGACGTCTTCCTTGCGGCCCGTGAATGTTTCGTAAATAAGTTATAATTATTATCAAAATCAACGTATTAATTAAGCGCGCCTTTATACCCACTGCTCGGCAACATTTTGAAATGTGTCATACTAGCTGATATTCTCAAAGCTCCTTCTATGAATCCAATGATCTTGTTATATGACATCTGATTTTGAAGAGATGAAAAAGTTTGCTAAGCAGTCCATTACAATTTTTCAATTGGCAATTATAGAAAAAATAAATATGCTTCTCGTCTTACAGATGAGCATTTGAGCACTATTCTACAGCCAAAAATATGGACCCGGGACCCAATGGCGTGCATGGCAAAGCCTGGGTCCTGGCCTTGGAGGCTATCGGGCCCCAACTACTAGGGCTCCTAAAATACTTGCATGCTTGGAGAGGGGCCAGTTCCCACTTCGTTGGAAGACGGGGAAGCTGGTCCTCATACAGAAGCTGGGGCGCCCTGTGGACTTTCCGACCGCATTCCGTCCCATCGTGCTGCTCGACGAGGTGGGCAAGCTCTTTGAAAGAGTAATTGCAAGCTGCCTCGTCGGGCACCTTGTGGGGACGGGGCCGGATCCTGCGGAGCACCACCGTTTCCGCGGGGGGCGCTCGATGTTGGATGCCATCATGCGTGTGAGAGCCCTCACGACGGGGGCTGCAGTGTCCAGGGATGGGGTTGTCATGGCAGTGTTTCTCAATCTGAGGGGCCTAAAGGCCTCGTGCCGTAGGCTCTATGCCGGAATCGTGTGGTCCATGGCACTTTACGGGGCCCCGATATAGGCGCGTTCTTTAGGGCGGCGTGCCGCCTACTACTTGAACGCGCCCCAATAGGTGGTAGCCATTAGTGTTTTACCTCAAAGAGATGTCAGCAAAGCAGAGGGGCTTGCCAGGGCCTCCGCCTGCTGGGGTTGGTTGTTCGAAATAGGTACCGCGGCCCCGGAACGTAAAGGGCAATAGAAGGAATATGGGGTGGGTTTTAGTCTAAAATACCGTATGGCATTATACTATGAAAATAACTAAAATAGATTATCCTCGCGGTATCTACATCAGTAAACTGACGGATTTTTCTAACAGCATATGCTGCTGAACTAAGGCCTCCTGCAAGAGATGTTATATGCAGACCGCCCTGTAGCGTTGTGCATTGTGTTGTTACAGAGGAAGAACGAGAGAGAACACGAACGAACCAAAAGAAGTGTGCAAGGATCGCAGTAAATAGATTATGATGCTCTGTGGTTTCTGCTGGGAAAAAGTGTGAATTTATATATGGACATGATAGTGTACCTATACGTCCAGTACAACCTGGATTAACACTGGATAATCCTGATACTATGTCACATGAGACAAATTTCGTCACCACGTGGGCGAAATCGAAATAGTAGACACTGACATTCACTAAACATGCTGAAAACTTACAAGAAAATATACAATCTCTTTTCAACATGTTTTTTAAATCTAAAAACAAAACAAATCGAATCGTGTCCACCCGGTCTTGTCATATAATTAACATTTTAATGTCACGTCAAAGTTTGATTTCTTATCGCGTATTTTTTTTTTATAATAATGCGATATTAATCAGAAGCAATACAGAAATTGACTCTTTATAGTTAATATACACAGTATTTTATTAATTAAATATTATTATGAATTTTATGTCACTAGCTATTAATAAAACCAATTAAAAAAAACGCTTAGAAAATGGCACTACCATGGCATATTCCATTAGAATCAACAACACAAACCCGAAATGTTAAAAAAATGGTTGCACCGCAACCATCTTTATTTAAACATTATTGTAATATAGACATTCATCAAGTTGCATGCGAAGAAATGCAATTGGGGCTCATGTGTGACATTAGTACAAAAAATCGAGAACCAGCTAACATCCAAAGATTGATCGCAGCTGGAATGACGGTGGCCCGGCTTGATATGCGAGACGTGGAACCTGATGCTTGTGCACAATTGATTCAAAGTTTACGACAAGCTGTTTATAATTACAGCACTGAATTAGAATTCGTTTACCCTCTGGCCATAATAGTAGACGTTAGAAGCCCTGAGATTGTTACGGGGGACTTGAAAGGCGGCCCCAAATCAATCGTGGATATTATACAATTCAACATAATTCGATTAACAACTGATCCAAGTTGGCGTGAGTGTGGGACCCCAGATTGTTTATATATTAGCTATGACCACTTGACAGATCTTCATCCTAAGGATGTAATATATATCGATAGCCTGAGTCCTGGCAAGATTAAACTCGTAATAACCGACGTTGGAGATGATTCGGTAGACTGCTTGATAGCTGTTGGCGGAACTATTGGTGCCAAAATGACAGTCCGAATCACTCAGACACCTCAAGACCTCGACCATATCGATCGTACCGCAAAACACGGAAGTGCTGAATCGGTACCTTGTGATGACGCACCAGCACCCCACCCATTCGAAACTATGGATGATCAAATAGCCTGGGCTATTGGAGCTGATGTAGATGCTGTGCTGGTTCCAAACGCTAAAAATACCCAAGATATTAAAGGAGTAAGAGATATTCTATCTGAAAAAGGGAAACACATTTTAGTTATAGCTTGTATCGAAACAGTATTAGGACTCGAAAATATTGATGAGATAATAGCTTTAGCCGATGGTGTTTATGTTGATAGATGTGTTTTATGTACTGATTTGCCCATAGAGAAAATATTTATTGCTCAGAAAATTATAGCAGCGAAGTGCAATGAAGCTGGGAAGCCATGTATATTTAAAGCTGTAATTAACGAGCAGATCCCCATACTTTGCGTAACAGATATTGCAAATCTAGTAATTGATGGTGCGGATGTTGTATCTTTAGAACTACATTATGATTCTCCTATAATGAAATATTCACCTTCCCTTGACTCTATCAAAATGGCTGAACAATGCCTCGCTGCAGCAGCTGTCATTTGTAGGCAAGCTGAACGAATAATTTGGCAGCCATACGTTTATGGAAATACTGAATTGATGCAAAGTCCTCTTGAAGAACCAACAAAAGCCATTAGTATAAATGCAGTTGAACTCGCCTTGCGAGCTTGTGCTGTTGTTATTATATGCTTAACGCAATCTGGTCGCACAGCTAAACTAATTGCTCACGGAAGACCTCATTGTCCTATAGTGGCAATAACTAGAGCATGCCATACAGCAAGACAGTTACGTTTTTGGCGAGGAGTTCGTTCTATGCATTATTATGAAGTTCCGAAAAGTAATTGGGTGGCGGAAGTAGAATCACGTGTTCATGCCGCACTCGATTATTGCAAAATAAAACGTATTTTGCGAGCTGGTGATCCTTACGTATTAGTAACGGGATCACGACGAGGTGGTGGATATTGCGACAGTGTTAGACTTTTGTATGCAAGTGCCCGTAATACTGTTGACATTGACTAACTTTTGATTTACTAATCTAATGTATACTTTTCGTTTATAAAATTTCGGTGTGCGTGAGTGCGCATTTTTTCGTTAACCAATTGTTATTTTTTTCGTAATCGGAGCATCTCGTTAAAATTATATAGAGCTCAATGCAAGAATTTGACAATAACGCACATGAATACTGAAACTGGCCAAGTGCGAGTCTGATTGTGTCGCACACACAAGATTCCGTAGCACCACATTTTTTTTTTATTAGCCTTCGTTTCATCCCACTACTGGGTAAAGGCCTTTTATTTCTTTTTTGGGGTGGTAAATTATCAAATAACTTCCCCCGCTCTGGGCGGAGTGGGGGGGCATGTCAGACTTTTACTTTTACTTTCTAAAACCCACCCATGTTCCTTCTATTGCCTTTTACGTTACGGGGCCGCAGTATCTCTTTCCAACAACCCGCAACCCCGGCAGGCGGAGGCTCTGGCAAGCCCCTCTGTTTTGCTGACATCTCTTTGAGGCGCGCGCTTTAAATTAATACAAATCAACTAAAATACCATGATACCATTTTTTTTTAATATATTTCATGATACCATGGATACAAAGCACTCAGTCGAAAAAATAAAATACAGTTATAGTACCTACCTATGTCATATAACATAACAATAACCATGATACCATGATACCCATTGACTTATAAACCTATTTCTCAATTATGATACCCATATTACCCATATAACATAACATTAACCATGATACCATGATACCCACTGACATAGAAACTTATTTCTCAATGATGATACCCATATTACCAATTTATGATACCATACCATTGATTTTAGTGTAACCAGAATCACGAAAATAAAAAAATTACCTAATATAAATTAATAAATGTTTTGTACAGATTCTAAACTTTTATACAAATTACAGTTGAAACTCATTTCAAAGCTAAAAAAAACATTTACGTACGATTTCTTACTTGTAGTCGGTGTAATATTTTCTACCATCTTAAAACATTTTTATCTTCTGGCAATTAAAGGGACCAAGAGCTCCATAATCGCCATCTCTTTCGCCTCGGTTAGGGTAACTGTTAGGGTATTTTTTTTTGTGATACAAATTTGCGAGTACTCATTCCTTTTTGAATAATAAGTCCATGGCAGACTTCATGTGGAAGACACGGAAAGTTATGAATATACCCCGGAACGTAAAAGGTTCTTATCTTGGTTCTCACCAAAGAGAGTGGTCCTTTGCGCCACCAAATTGCAGATCGAAATCTGCACAGCCATTAAGAGGTGAAAAGATAACCGGTTAATAGTGATATAAATTTCATTTCACTTGCAATAATTTTATTAAAACTGCCCGCCACCACGCTTGGCCCGCGTATTTCACTGCTTTGAAATGAACGGTCTTTAAGGTCATCAGGCTTTTGGCTAATTTTATTAATGTAAGTTCTTGTAAAACTGAGACTTTGGTAGATTTTTGTTATTTGTTAGTGGGTATCACTGTTATTAAAAAAAAAGGAGTTAACAGCGAGCTTGCCTGACTGCGTGTCACGTTTGTTCATAGGCATAATAATCTATCGCGTTTGATTTTTATTTTCCAAACACACAAGAACTTTGCATTGGAATGAGTCGTTTGTAAATAGTGACTTTTATATGAGACGTGTTAAAAAAAACACACAGAATTATTAATGTTTTGAATAACATAATTTCTTTTACTACCATTTATACCTACTGTGCGACCGTGAAGGTTGAGAATGTTACGTCATTTTGCTTTTAGTGTGTGATATAAACTTACTTATTTTGATTCTGTACCGAGACGTGTTTTTAACTTAAAAATTGTTTGATGCTGTGACTAATATTATCAAGTGTAATACGTCTGAAATGAGTGAAAACGTACGTTCACCGGCTGCGATGAGATGCCGCCATGTTATTTAGGATTCGCAGTTTCGCTGTCAACCACGAATCGCGGCCCTGATACAGTTGGAGGATTTATTTTTATTCCCAATCAAAGATCTGTAAGTAAACATAAACAGTGCAACGCTTTCATAAATTTTCACTATATTCTTACATGACTAGCTATGAGAGTGTAAGTTTATATTGTTTACTGTGGTGTATTGACTGTCAATGCAATGACGTCATTATGTGTAAGTAGTTACTGATTGTTTCAATGCAAAAAGTGTACTTCTATGGTTCATTTCATAACATTTTGAAGTCCAAAACAAACAATAGAACTTTCAGAGTTTCTTCCAAGAGTTTTTTTCAAGGTTTTATATTAGCCTTGATCACATCACTTGCTAGGTTATTTTTTTGTTCCATAACAATCACCAGTTCATTCAATGACAGAAACAACGTTTTGTCTAGTTTATTTTACAGCATCATTCTTAAGTTATAACTTTCGAGCATAATGATATGTTTTACAATACATTTCATATTATTTTTATTGAAAATTGATAAAGTAACCATATTTAAAATTTGACCTACTGATATTCTACTATTCTTTTGTGTCTGAGTTGCTTGTCAAACCTTAATCACCTTATCACATTCTAAATATCTTTTGTTAATTCATTAAATATTATTAATTCAAATGACAAGACAACCTAAACAGCTGGGTCTAAAGCATGAAATTTTCATGATCATCACATTCCAGTGTTTCTTGTGTATAAGATAAATGCATGATTTTGAAAATTCATGAAGTTGTTATCTCTACTCGAAACTTAACTATTAATGGAGGCAAATTAGAAATTTAATCATTTTAAAGTTTGTTAAATTAAAGTTAAGGTAAGTTGAAAACAATACAAAAATAATGAAGAAAAGCTTTCATAAAAAAAATAACAAATACTTAGCTCAAAATCTTAGCAAAAGCATATTATGATCTGAATTAATGAAAATTAGGGGTCCGCACAATATAATGCCATATTGAAAAGTACAGACTTCCAAATTAGATTCTTCATCCATTTGTCTAAGGTGTGCCTCAATAAATGAGAGAGACGGCACAATGATAGCCCAGCTCACATTCTACTTGTTAGCTTTGTGTGCCGATCAAGGTATTTAATTTGTCTCCTTGTCAGTATTGATAGTATAAGTTGAAATGGTGATTTTGAGAACTGAGTTTGGCAACATAAAATTTAATATTAGTAGGTACCACAGATTCCACAAGTTTATACATTTCAAAGCAAGTAGCTGGTGAATAATCTTAGCCATATGGATATAACTGGTACTCGTCCTTAGCCAAATGAGAACAAATATTGAAAATATGCCTGATAGATGCGGGTCAGGATCAGGCATATTATCTGTGTTGTTGTAGTTGACATGTGTAGGCATGCCAACGCATGACCACACATGTCAACTCCTTAATTAAAAGTCTCCTGTAGAGGTCTGTCAAGATTACTTTGCCCATAATGACAAAAACAAAACCTTCAGTTTTTCTAAAAAGATCACTGAAATGTAGGCAGCATATATGTAGATATTAAAAAATATACACAGAGCATGGGATCCATGTAGATTTTTTGACATCCATTGAGCTTAATGGGCATTTCTACCAGCCTTGCCTTCTTGTAGTCATTGATAGTGAGTGCTATAGATTTGCGACATTTCTCTTTAGCCATGGACAGTGGCATGAGCAACAATATGTCCTCAGATGTTCATATCTAATTTATAAGACATTTTTTTATGTTAAACCCTACCTAAACTAGGACTTCTGCTTTATTGTGGTTACACAATATACATATATATGTACACAAACAGCTAGACGCCAGAACAACTACTTGTAGGTCATACAAATATTTATTTGTGGGAATCAAACCTGCCACTTGCAACGCAGTCAATCGCCCAGCCAACTGTACCTTCATTAATTGGGGTGAAGCTGAATGTAGCTTTATTCCAATAAATCAAACAATTGTAAATCCCATCACTCCATGTTTGTCTAAAGGTGTTCTAAATATATACCAGCAAAATTATTACACATTTCTAAATTTTATTACATAATTCTGCCGGTATGGATATACCAGGATCATAAGTTTCATGAAGATCCTTGGTTTAATTGTTTTTGTGGTGAACTAAGAAATGACCTGGTAAATTTTGTCCTAATACAAATTGTAATCATTTTATGTTTGTCCCACTCTTGCTGTTTGTTTTTTTTTAGATACATTATAATTTATTATCCAATTATTATTTTAATCTAAATTAAATAGGTTGAACAGCATTGCTAAAATATGTTACCCTTTCTATGTATAAATGACGAAAGTGTGTGCCCTATGAAAGTTTTCTTTCCATACATTTGAGTTACACACCATACTGTCCTAATTAAAATAAAAAACACATATATGTGTACAAACTCATATTAAGTTTGTTGAATAAGATGTAGTGCATTAAAATAATGATATTGAATCCAACTTGTTCTAGCCTGATATTGACCAGAATCAAAATTAATTCAGGATGCATGTAATGGTGACTAAAACTAGTACATATTACAACCAACAGGTTACCCCTCAAAAAAATATAAAAGTCTGTCATAAGACACTACTTCATAGTCTCATTTGAATTCAAATTAACTTTCAAGGGGGTCAGGTGGAAGAGTATTAGGCAGGCCAATTTTATACTACCGGGGTTGCAGGTTGTTCGAAAGAGGTACTGCGGCCTCGGAATGCAAAGGGCAATAGAAGGAACATAAGTGGGTATTAGTCAGTACAAGTCTGATACACCCCCTGCTCCCCAGAGCGGGGGAAGTTATTTGATGATTTCACATCAGCAAAAAAAAGAGGGTAAGCCCACGCTGACTGCAAATACTAATTTCTTGCTTTTTAGCTTATTGAGGTGTAGCCATAGGGCTAGCTGACCTCAGTCAGGTTTTTACTTTGTTTTTTTGATATGGCTGTCTATGATCCTGCGTTAGTTACTTTGTCATGGTTCTCCACATTAACTGATGTAATGCTCAAATCTGATCTGTGTCATTACAGGCGAATGCTCCCTTGTCATTATGTGAATCTTATAATAATGCAATATACAATAAAAAACAAATTGATTTGTGCTGATCTTTGTATAATTTTACATATGAATCAGCGTTAAAAATATTTTTATTTTCACTATATTATTTGGTGGTACAGAACCCTGTTTGTGTAAGTACGACTCTCACTTGGCCAGTTTTTTTTAATTACATTCGCACAAGCGACAAGCAGACCATCGTAGTCGATATTTATGTGCACGCACCAGCAATGATGCTGTGATCCTGGCACGAATACGCAAAGATTTTGATGTTTGAGGGAAGAGGTTTTCAATTAGGTTTACTAATCCATTTAAAGTAGTAATTAAAATTTTCCTATATATATTTTTGGTTGCTATCCGTCCATTTACGAGTATTATTGAACAGGAGTGCTATGGGTTAGTGGGCCTGACACTATACAAACCAGGTTAAGTATACGATCATTCATTCAATTACAGAGATAACCTATGTCATTTCCAAAACTGCCACGATTAAATGGAACTGGACTGGACACTGCCAGACGACCTATGGGGTAAACCCTCGATCCAACAAGCGTAGCGCAGCTGACTCAGACGCAGGTTTTGGGATGAGCTAGAGTCCTCCAATAAGACCGGCTTTAAATGTAGACGATTCGAAAGCGAGAACTTGAGAAGTAGCAAAGTAAGGCATTTTCCCTGCCTGTGGTAGTGTGGCTAAATCCTAAAAAAAGTTAACCCGTTCATTCATGAAAAAATAAATAGTTAATAAAAGAACTTTACTTACTCGCTCATAATGTACCTATGTTATTTAAAGGAGAACCGGTTCATATTAAATAATGCGTTACCGGGGTACCACATATCGTCAGGGATTTTTGAACATCATTTTCAGGAACATACGTCAGACCAGAATCGCTTAGCCGTATAAAGGATTTTGTTTTGAAATCTTAGCTCCACCCTAGGAATTTCGCCTGTATCGTGGGTGCGTTAAAAACATTTCAATTCTCATGCACGAACAGCCAGACCCGGATCTACTATCTGTAGGCCATACAAATATTAAATTCGTACGGGGATCGAACCCGCGGCACGCAGCGCAGCAGTCGATCGCTCAGCCACTGCGCCAACCGTGTCGTCAAAAGGATCTCTGATAATAATTCGAACAAAGAACTAAAAACTCTTCGATAAAGAAATTTCATCAGCTGCATCTTTCTGACAAGCCAGTCATACTTGGTAAGATAAGTTTGCGACAAGACAAAGATCTCCGCTGGTGTTGTCTTTGTGATTTATTGAAAGTAATAACAATAGTGTTGAAATTATGAAGGTAAGATTTCACTTTTGGAAGCCCATTTTTAAGCATTGCACGCGTTCAATTTACTGCAAAAATATTCAATAGCATTTTATCAGCAACTTAGGCTATTCCAAACCAGGTTAGGGTCAAGTATCAATCCAACCAGAAGAAGCAGAATATGAGTATTTAATTTAAACGACTGCTGCCTGATCTCCACAACCCAATTACTGGCAACACCGGTGTCTTAAGGTAGTCAGACTTTCGAGGTTCTGGATAATCTCAACCAATATTATGTTTATTAAATGAAGTTAATACACCACGTGCTTATTATGGAAGTACCCAGGGGATTTAAATCCATACAATTATTTCTTGATAATATGAAAGAAATCAAACTAAGAAGCGTAAAGCTGCTGATTACAGACACTTATCGATTGCTAGTGAAACCTTTTATGTGAAGAGAAAATAATTGTATTTTTTTTTTTGTTACAGCTGATACATTTTCTTGAGAAAGCCTCAACGTAACATAGCCACGGAGCGTCAGAACTCGGCGCTGACCGGCGCCAAACACTTCAATGAACCATATATGCCAGTACTGGCTATTGAAGATGCAAGGTAATATCATTTTTCTCTAGATTTTCTTCATCTTAATTTTTTTTTAGTTGGAACTGGCGAGTGCTTTAGTGTCATTCTGTTTGCAAGGGAAATGAATGCTTATTTTCATTCACAGTCATCTCACCTTATTAATTATGTTAAGTTGTTGTATAGAAGCCCAGATGTGTAAATCATTTATTGTTCTTCATAGACGATTGATTCATTCGACTATCTCGCAAAAAAACTATTTGTTAAATATTAATCGTTGAGTGTATTTCGTCAAACAGTGGTGGTTTCTCAATTTTATTAACTGTGTTGAGTATGTCTCTGTCGCAGGCAGCTTGCTATGAATCGTCACTAAACAAACGGATGCGTCCCTCTGTTAACGCTTTGCCGATGGCAAAGTGTTGAATATTTCTTGTCGTAGTAGTCATATAAAGAATAAATGAAAATATAGGGAAAATATTTTAATTATTCCAGTACAATCTTTTAATGACAAAATCATTAAAACTCACTCCCACAAATTGTATTTTTTTTTTAAAACTACGTCGTATTGTTAAAGTTTTTCGCTGAAACTGAGCTATCCCGATCTAGAGTTAGGTTAAGTGAGAACAGTGACCAATCAAGCTCCAGCGAAGCGAGTGTTTGCGACGTCAGCTGGATCGACTACGCCTAAGCTGTTTACAGTTACTGGGTTAGGGCACGTCACAAAAGAAGGCTAGTGACTTCAGTGAAAATAATAACCAGTCATATAATAATAAGAAGAATTAAAATAATAACCAGTCACTGAAGTTTCTTTTCCTAATCGGTATTTCGGATGAAATACCGAACAACGCCGTATGTATAATGCAGTGTTATATTACCACCATTTTACACGTCGGTACGCCACCGCGTTTTTATAAAAAACCATTTCGGTAACCTTTTTTGATGAATGCCTTTCATTCATCTTTCTGTGGCCCAACTTTCGCATACAAACAAGACAGCAGGTTCAACCATTGATTTAGAATCTTCTCCTTATGTTAAATGGCTATACCGTCCATCCAGTGTGTATTCTGTGCCTAATATGACGATGTATGTTGCTATTGCTTTGCAAAAGTAAAACCGGCATACCGAAAGTCCGAGCACACAGGAAGAAACGCGTCATCTAGCGCTGTGATTTCAGGACTGGAGAGACCGCCGAATTATCAAAACATGCATATGGTTTTAATTTTTCTAATTTTCAAGCCAACAATCTCCAGCTTCTGTTGCTATTTCTCCAATCTGCACTGGATCTCAGGTCTATCTTCACCGACAAAAACAATGTCATCGGCAAATAGCATGCACCAAACCCTATTCCTGTATGTCCGACATCAAAACGTCCATAATCAACATGAAGATGTAAGGACTCAGTCAACCCTTTTTTGCGGATGGGAAATCATCAAATAACTTCCCTCTCGGTCATGAAAGACCATGGCCTCGAACTTGTGCAATGTGACCTCGAGACCCAGTAGCCGGATCCTCTCCGAAAGTCAACCCTTTATGGAAGCCTACAGTAACTCTCATGGTAGCACGTCATGGTAGTCGCAACACCGTATATGGTACCCCACATAAGTGCCTATAAGACCCCTCTTTGAGGCGACGGCTAACGCAGTACCTCACCGAACATGCGAGTAAGTTCTGGGAGTTTCTTGCATCAGACGGAAGGAAAAGGCTGGTGTAGTCACTGGGTAGCTCACCGCCTGTCCGTTTTAATTACGACAGGCTGTATCGACTGCGCTCTCGTGTTCCACCCGCGCTTCAAAGAATTTTCTGTAAATCTGAGGGTCCGTCAGGGCCCCTACCCACCAGAGCTGCACGTTGGTGCAACAGAGATACTGTCGCCCTGGAACACAAAGAGCAAAATAAGGAATATACGTGGGTTTAGTCAGTACAAGTCTTGACATATCCTTCCGCTTTACCCTGAGCGGGAGGAGTCATTATATGATTTCCGATCCAAAAAAAACACAAAAGCCTTCAGCAACACTGAATAGTCGGTGTTGCCAGCAGCTGACTAGGTACAAGATTGATGGTACATAGCATAACTCATACAACATACTTCGCAGGCAAACCTTACTAGTTCATTGTCCACCATAACACATGTTGAGGTACCTTATCATGTATAGTTAATTAATTAACGCCAATCGATTTAATTGATTGTTCTCTTGAACTACTCAACGGATTTGAATTACGATTTCGAATGCAATTTTCTGAATTAGACTGATTCTAGAGGAAGGCTTTATATTAATATTAGTAGCTTCATTGGACCCGTGCGAAGCTGGGGCGGGTCGCTAGTTTATTATAAACTAGCTGGCGCCCGCGGCTTCGCCCGCGTGATATAAAAAGTGTCCTATGTGTTATTCCAGACCATAATCTACCTTTGTGCCAAATTTCATCAAGATCAGACTTTTTGACGTTAAAGAGTAACAAACAAACACCCATACATCCTGACAAACATTCGCATTTATAATATTAGTAGGATTTGTATTATATAAATGTATAGGATAAACATATCATTTAATAATTTTCGCGCAATTTTACACTATTTTATGCCGCAAAAATCTGATAAAAAATCTTTTTAAAGTAGTTTCTTTCAACCATTGTGTCTAGGTTTTTTATTTTGAAGACGATTTTTTTGTTCAAAAACGATGAGCGAACATTATTTTATTTTAGTAACATAATGTTTTTAAGGTTATACAATAACAAGCACCTCCCCCACCGGACTCTCCACCCTGAACATAGTTTAAAATAAGTTCTTCTTCTTCGCCCCACTTCTTCGCCCCACTTCTTCTCAGCTTAAACACTATAGGAAGTGACGAAAGGCGAGCGTTGTGGGGATTGTCACTTTTGAATTTTGACGCTCGTTAAGTTCTGATTATCAGCGTCATTTGAATAAATGAGTTTTGATTTTGATAGGCCTCCGACAAGGGTCAGCACAACAACCGGTTCTTCACTGCTCGCATCTAGCTTTACACTTTCAATTTCTTTCTTGCTTGATTAACATAACCCCTGTTATCTCCGAAGGGTTAGGCAAAGGTATATTAGGATACTCACGCTTTGTCAATGAACGAATTAAAATGTTTGATCAGTTAATTAAATAGAGGCCTGTCAGTACTAGTACCAAAATGCTGCCACGTAGTCGCTTGTAGTTTACCTTCAGAGTTCATTTCTTGATCTATCTGTGGACTATTTTTAGGTATGTTATTGTATTTTCACTAAATAGACACGACGTTACTTCAGCTTTATTGTCTGTACAGTCAAGTTATTCAAACCTTCGTCGAATTCTTTTTTAGGGTTCCGAACCTCAAAATGAAAAAACGTAACCCTTACTGGATCACTTTTTTGTCCGTCTGTCTGTCTGTCAAGACCCTTTTATCTTTGGAACGCGTTCAGGTTTCAGGTATCGAGTTGAAATTAAAACTATATTCTCAACTCTGTGGTCCCTTTTTGAATATCCACTGTGAGAATATCAACATTCGAAGACTACGGAATCAAAAGATATGATTGTTTATATCGCAAGTTTGTACGGAACCCGCGGTGCTCGAGTCTGACTCGCTCTTGGTCGGCCTATTTTTTTTTTACCATTCTTCCCTGTCTGACATCACGGCATCATACTGTCATATACTGCCATACACAATCCATACATCTTTTCTTTGGCCTTCCTCTCCTTCTCCATTCATCAACATTGATATCTAACACTCTTTTAGTCACATGTATGCGTCCATCACATGTCCCCAAGAAAAAAAACTTCCTATCAGTTTTTCTGTAACAGGCACAACTTTCAAACTTCCTCTAAATACTCATTCCTTACTTTATCCAGTCTTTTCACTCCACACACCGTTTTTAACCGATTTCAAAAAAAAGGCAGAGGTTGTCAATTCGACTGTATTTTTTGTTTGATTCGCGATTTCTCCGTCAATTTTGAACCAATTTTCAACATACTTTTTATACTATTAAGGGTATTCCCCGACGGAGTCCAATATAATTTTTTAACTGACTGGAGGAGGTTCTCAATTCGACGGGTTTTTTTTTCTGTATTTTTTTACGCGTTTTCTCCGGAGATAGTGGGCCGATTTTAAAATCGAAAGGGCATACATACTTTAGGGCACGCCACAATAGTGTCGATAACTCCCCTCTACTAAGAGTTTGAGGGGTGGCTGGACAGGGGCCATTGCGTCTTCACCTATTGCCTGACGCAGGTCCTCACCGGACACGGGAGTTTCGGAATGTCCCTGCACATAATCGGGCGAGAAGAAACGCCCGAGTGTCACCACTGTGACGATCGCCCGGAGGACACGGTGGAGCACACTGTGGCGTCTGCCCCGCTTGGGCGCAGCACCGCTGTGTGCTCGTAGAGGCGATCGACGGGCCCTGGTAAAGTCCATTGTCCGGGGCGAGATGGAATGAGAAGCGGCCACCTCCTACTGCGAAGCAGTCATGCTAGTGAAAGTGGTGTCCGGACGTTTAAGGGAAAAAACCTGAAACCAACCCAACAGGTCTGTGACGGAGAGCAATGGGTACTGTGGTATCCGACCGTCTAGTAACGACAGGCCGTGCCGACGGCGCGTTCGTGTTCCACGTGCTCAAAGAGATGTCAGCAAAGCAGAGGGATCTGTTGGTTGTTCGAAAGAGATAACGCGGCCCCGGAACACAGAGGGAAAATGAAGGAACTTGGATAAGTTTTAGTCAGTAAAAGTTCTATGATGAATTCCCATCCGAAAAAAAGTGACGAACGTATTTTGGCAGTGACTGTACTAAATAGACACTGGAATATACTTCTTTATTTGTTGAATATAAAGAATACTGTGCAACGATATCAAATTGCTTATGATGCGTTGGAAGTGGGAACAACTAGAGTTTTTTTTTCTTTTTATATATCACATTAGAATTATATTGCAAATAAATTTCATTATTGATCAGCAAATCAATCGTGAGACCATGTTCGCCCGGAATTGGAGGCAGTATTATCTACTTAAGTTCGATCGACGCAGTTACGGGTCAGGGCTTTCCGAGTACCGGGTCACCCTATATACTATTTCTTAAGAGATCCTCCCAACGAGACCAAGATTGAAACCCGACGGCCAGGTACCAGCAAAAATCAGTTTTTTAATTAGATTACGTACAAAACATTATAATGAAGATATACTGGTTCTTTTTGTAATCTCGGTGTTAATTCTAAGTTTCCCACTTTTGGTAAAACTATTTAGGAATAATCAATATTTTTAATTTCAAGTATAGATATATGTAGTCAGATAAGTGAAGGATAATTTGCAAGTAAGAATTTGAGCTATGGAATCGGCACGGTTCTCATGGCGACGCTACGACGGCGATAGGCGATAGAGGCAGACGGTCTCCATGACGACACCGGAGACTTCACACGCGGAGTAGGTACGGGTACGATCAATCCCGGGCGAAGGAAGCTAGCGCCCACCCCGCCGCCACCGCCGCCGCCGTCGCCACTGCGCGTCGACTTCGATGCTGCGGTCAACGCGCACTTTTCTCACACATTCTACCATTAATTTCTTCTTGAATAGGAAGCGTGTAGGTGTCAAACCTGATAAACAATTGTTGTACGAGTGTTCATTCGAATAACTAAGTAACAGCCCTATCTATTGTGGTAAAAAAATAAGTGTCTAATTAGGAAAAATAAACTTTACACGGGTTCCTTTTCCAAAGTCGTCATTATAAATCATTAGCCTTTGTAGGTTGGATCGCTATTCTGGTTTTGTTCAATGCTGTAGCACCAATTCGTTTAGATATATTCTCAGACCTTGCGAATTTTACTCGTCGCTATTAAGATTTTATCGTCACGCTAGAATTTTAAAGTTTTACATACTTATTGTATGTAATTTTATTTCATCGTTCTGAACAAATGAGTCAGTTTATGAAGTGGACAAACATTTTTTTTATTCGTTTTGAGCTCCTTCTTGATAACATCGCTTATTCTTCGTAACTTGTCGACGTAACTTACACAATAACCGTAACGCAACATGTAGGTACTGGCAACGCTTCGTCGGTTTTTCCTGATCTTGGCATTGGTCCTGCTTTGTTTGTAACATGTTTGAAATACAAAATAATCGAAGATGAAAAAGAAGTGGAAACTTTCTATTATGAAATAACATTTTGTAACAGTAAAAGCCTAAACTTACTTGATCCTTTAGATTTTTCTGTGGGCACTACCGAGGATACCGACGCCTGCATACTTTTCAACCTTATTACTCAGAGAATAAGGGTGAAAAGTGGTCAGTCTCCGGTGTCCTCGATGGTAGGCACCCAAGATCTCGCTGTAGCAGATTAATTATTAAGAACTTTTCATTTTACCCCCCTCGAATTATGAACCCACTGGTTATTATAATATACGCTCCATAAGGGTAATTAACCTTTGGCATAGAATACAGTACAAGGTTTTTGGTTACCCTTATGGTCCGTTTAACATCTTGTGTACTCCTATCACCGTGAAACGGAAACCCATTTATAACGATGTGTTATCGTTGCTGATGATAGAAGATTTCAGGGATATCTCTCAACACTGGTAACAGATTGAACGGGTAACCCACCACGTTTACTAAGCCGTTCGTGTTGGGGTTTACTTGTTCATGGGATAAGGGTTAAGTACTTATACAATAATTGTTTGTTTGAAGGGATGTACTACCCCGTTCATAATGTAGATATCATTGGGTTGAAGGGGTAATCAGTTTATTAAAGACTAGCTATGCCAAGCGGTTTTACCAGCTGCTAAGCGTAAGTCGTAGCGTGATGATAATATAGCCTATGACACTCACAAATACGTGGCTTTCTATTGGTAAAAGAATCAAATACGTTCAGTAAATCCAGAGAGTAACCCGTACAACCGCACGAACTATACCTCTTTATAATAATAGTATAGATACATAAAATTGACGTATGAGTTTTAGTTACCATACTTAGAATTTTATGAATTTTGGAATTATATTCATTAGGTCTGTGAACCGTTCGTAATCTACTATATTTTAGCTGAGTAGCGGGTGTACAGACACAAGTAGTATTACTATAGATTAGCCCTTCATATTTTAAAATGCAATTAGTAATTAGAACGCTGCTGCCCATCATAAGAGACGGATGTTAATTCCGTGTCGTGGCTGATTTGATTCTTAAAACTCTTCAGGGCGCTTACGCATGAGTTATTGAGCAGATTTAAAGCTTATTATAAAATATTGAGACGATATTCAGAAGAAGTTAAAACTTCAAAAATCATTTTTCGTGTCCATGTCTATACTTCAGGATTAACAATAATAATATTATCAAGAGGAAACATTTTTTTGTTGGTTTATTTGTACCGAATAGGCTCCAAAACTACTGGACCGATTATAACCATTTTTAGTCAATAGAACGCTTAAAATTCAGGAAGTAACATAGGCCATATAACCTTACGCTACGACGCTTAAGAGCTAAGCAGTGCGTGACACCGCTGGGCACAACTAGTATAAAAGATGGAGGATGTTTTAACTACCGACTCTAAATTAAATATAGTCTGGGCCATTTAAGTAGAACCAAACCCATCTTCATCAGCCGACACCTTGGTCTTGCTGAACGCGTAAACAGCTTCACTGTTAAATAAAAATAACGACCTGTAAAACAAGTTGCTCTGATTCCCTGAAAGTATTTCATGGTTTAAGGATAACATGTCTTTCCTCTTCATATGATGTAATAATCAATGATCAAGACGCTTTATTGACGAGTTATTACCCGTTTTGGTAGGTACGCGTTTAATATTAGATCCAAAATAATGAAAATAATTGTACCTAGATTTGGATACTATAGGTAATATTTCAGTGGTAAGGCTCGTGACCTTGACCCCAGAGCATAGGCCTAACCTGCCCCAAAAGCGTTCAGTTAAAAGTTGGCGGTCGATAAATAAGATGGGGTTCGCGCAAGCGCCAACATTCCCGCTCACCCAATCGATCAGCCCGCCCACGTGACGCAACGCATTTGCGGGGATTCTTTGCGGACACCTCAGTCTTTATACTACACTTGGAGCCTGTGAAGGGCCAAGTGACCAGAAAAGCAATGGACGAAAAGGAAACCGTAGAAACGGGAAACCTTTAACGCTCATTAAAGTTATTTCTTTACAATCCATTTAAAAGAACTTGTTTTACTATACTACTAGATTAACTATCTATTAGTAGAAGGTAGATGCCGATAAAAACGTCATCCTTTTGCACATATTAGTTATTACACAATATTAAGAAATTTTATACTGTCCAAGGTGGAATAAAAGGCACCGAAATAGTAGTCTTACTTGGTTCTTAAAAACGCTGCCGATCTACCGCCAATGTAGTGGATCCCTCTGTCAGTTCCCAGGTTATTTAAGCTATAGAAAAATGCTCCTAAAGTATTAATCGATTTTGGACCTTAATTAGAAATACAAACCTTTTTATTTTAGTAATAAAAATCACTAAATAAGTAGGTAAATCATTGTTATTAAGGTTCGATATATATGATGCGAGTATGTGACTAGGACGAGACTACAGTCCACCCGGTCCCCAACCAATATATTACGCCATTTATATTCTCATTAGTTGTTTCATTTGATGAGATTATCTTCGCTCCCCCGAGGTTGAAGCTCATCATTTCTTGTAAACATGATATTGGTTGAGTTCCATTTAAAGTTAACAGACTGTAAAGATATCTGATGAGGAAAGTTGCTTGTCTTTAGATCAAACTCAATTGGTACATTACAAACAAAATATTTACTAAAAAAAATATAACTTTACTGCCTTTTCTTTTGACCATGTTAATAACAAAAAAATAATAATACAGTTAGGGTTTTTTTTCTACTTAAATATTTTATGTAAACTAGAGACAGATCTGACATGCCTAATTTATTTATCCTACATTTCAATGAAACAATTGTACAGTGATAGACTTATGAATAGTCTATCATTATAAGTCCATAATTTGACTTACTAGTAGTATTCTTAAATAAATAAAAAAAGGTTTCAAGATTTCCAAGTGACGTCAGAGAAAAGTTTTGTTGCTACTAAAATTAATATTAAAATATACATTGATATCGGATTTTACAATCCAATTTTAGGTATGTCACAATTGTGGCTAGGCTGAATGTTAATAACAATTTTTAATATTTTAGTTTACTTTGTAAAAGATAATTGTTTTTTTTTAACAAATTTATCTCCTTTACAATAAAGCTTGTGTTTGCTTTATTGTAAAGGAGATAAATTTGTTTAAAAAAAACAATTATCTTTTTTATTAAGACTAAAAATGTATCTATATTAGCCAATCTAATAAAAAAATCCTAATTATAAATAATATTTTGTATGCACAAAGGGCATTTTGGGAAGATAAGAAAGTTAAGTCTCTATTTTTTATCGTCTGATACATATCCATGTAAATTGTACAGAGTATTAAAGCTGAACAAAATGATTATAATTTCTGCAAATCATAAAATAAATTAAGAAGGAAAATAGTATAAGTCAAATAATAATTTATGATAAATTCAAGGAAATAAAATTATAAACAAAATGCAAGGAGAATGGGAATAGTAGCTGCAATACCTGTACCTGAATAATTAATATTTTCAAGCACCCCTTGCAGTTTCAATGTTTCTACATTATTTAATGGTTAACCATTTATTTTCAAAATGAGGAATTAGGGGAAAATTTAACCATATAAAGATTATACAAGGGCCTTGGTTGGTAATTGATCATTCCATTAATTGAAATCAGTTCAATAGCTTTTAGCTTAAATGGCAAATTGTAAATAGGAAAATCCCACCTCTAACCCGAATTGCGAATTAATCAACTCGTATTTCTCATTCTCACGTGAATCATTTCAGTCGGTCAATGTCAACAGTAAGTAGACCTCCTGGTATTTGGTACACAAGTTTTGATTGGAAGCGCAGGATTCAGACTGTGCCTCGAATACAGATTTTAGATATTAATTGCATGAATGCGTCAGATTAACACACTAACACATGTGTAAATAAATAAATAGCCCTCTAGTCAACACGAAGATACCGGTGAAGCGGAATTAGAATGAAGTGCGCGGCGCGACTCGCGGCGGCCGTGTGCCACGTCATTGCCGTGACCCACTGACATAGATCCGCGGGGCCGCCTGCACCGATATCTGCACGCGCCGCGCTCTTCCTCTACTGCCCCTTTACTCTTTTACCTATAATTTGTATTTCAATGAATTTGAATCATAATATATTCAGTGTTACGGCGAAAAAGTATGATTTAAGATTTATTAAATGGCAAACAAACGCTTTAATTAATATCCTCTATCTTTATTATCTAAAAAGGTGTCGCGGTTTAATACTTTTATAAACATTTTATCTGACTTAGGGTTGCGAAAGAGTATTTTTGATGCTACTAATAAAGTGTAGTACTAACAGATTTATTTAGTGTTTAAATTTAAAAATAAATGTCATTAAACTTGTAAAATTTGTTAACTAGTTACCAGTTTTAGTTTATCTATCGTAAAGTAAAATAAAAATCTTGCGATTGAGTTATGCAATGGATGACCTTGTTATCTAAATTGTGCACTTGACACAAATACTGTTCCATTTCACTTTCATGTAGGTACGAGTGGCTACGTCACGGCTTACAACGTATCGCTGTATGTCGCGCGATATAGCCATTTATTTCAAGTTAAACTAAATAAAATAGTAAAAGTCTACATTAAATTTCTAGCTTCTCAAAAAATATATGATATCGATTTTTTTTTAAATTGAAATATGTGTACATTTACGTGAAATTCTTTAAGGACTCGTTCCAATAAAATTTATTTCGAAACGACAGAACGGTAAACCCTTTATTTGGACCCGTAAACAATACTGAAAAATTGTTGAAAAAAACATATTTGGTTAATTTTTAAATAATTCATTTTAAAAGGTTCACCTTAGAATAATATGTTTTATATCAGTAATGTCATTACAACTTAACTTAATAGTATGTACCACTTTGCCCCATAATATGGCACGCCATATAATTAATTTATTAAAAGATTTACCTATACCTTGACGTTGATTGTTTATTATATTTCGATCGTGTTTCGCAACAAATAGATGGCTAATGAAATAGCAAACAATTTTTTGTTATGTATTTATACGTCGTTCCAATTCGGACATACTCGGCTTTATTCGGCATGTTCAACCTAGTCGTGTCGCTGAGCGAGATCGCAGGAGACTTCGCTTAGTTAGGAGTGACGTTGGTGTGACTATAATAGCGATACTGTTCAGTCCGTCAGTCCACCTTCTCACGCTCTTGCTCTTAGCCATCGCTGTCGTCGTCACCGCCGACGTTCTGCGTCGTGTCGCGCCGCGCCGCCCGCCGTGTTGATAATTTGTAAAGCGGCGAACGAAAAGGATGTGTGTATATCTACGTCTCGCCTTTCAGTTGACTTTCATCGTCGTTTTGTAGCGAACGTTTCGCACGGATATCGATAGGAAATTGCACTATCACTACGTAATAAAGTTATTGCATGTTAAAGACGGCAAATATTAAAATTTAAGAGACGTCATACGAACTTCAGCAGTTTTCGGTTAATAAGTTTTACAGTGGAATTAAGAGTGTGGATTTAGAAACCGTCATAGTATTAAAAAATAGCGTCGCGGCGGTCGTGGCGCAATGCAGTGTATGTTTGGATGCGGATACGTATTGTGTTGTTTAAAATTGATCCTGGGATACATAAGTTTCTCTAGCAGTGGCAGTGAACGCTTAGGTGTGTCTTAGCCATGCTGCCTATGGTACAAACAGAACCAGTGCTTTTCAATTGCGGGGTTCACTCAGTCAATGTGGCCGCATCTCCTCCGGCCACATTGCCACCCTCGCTTACACCTGATTCGGATGTGGATGAGCTAGTGGACATCTTCTTCGACGTTGATGTTGCTGTCAACACCTTACCGAGGTAATTTTATAAACATTTATTTTTTAAGACATTAAAACATACAATAACATCGTTCTAGATATAGGTAATCACATCATGATACACTGTTGTGTAAACAGATCTTTTTAGCCTAATAAATTTGTTTATCGTACATTTGCCACTTACCATAACGGTACCTAAAACTATGTTACATGTATTTAAATACGGCGTAGCGTTATTGAAGTCGTACATGTTGCTAGAACTTCAGTATTCGTTTTGTTGATTTCATGCTGAAATGTTGTTTCACGAAGTCTATGATTCAAAACGATAGGTTTATAATCAGTCAAGTCACAACACCGGACCAATGACATACAATACCGAGACCCAGAATGATTGCGGGTCACATAATGAAGATAAAATTAGTAATTACGAATGATAAGAAAATATTAAACCAACAATATAATGCTAATCCATTCCAGCTTGATCTTGTTAAAGGGGCTTGCAAAAATAAATAAAATGAATATTACGTAATAAGAAACTAAAATATTGCTGTAAAACCAAGTGAAATTTCGTTATCGTGTCGTTATATAACTTAAATGAAATTATTATTTCTACGCCGACTGCTAGAAGTGTGTCTTACACGTAATTTTAGTTGGAAAAAATAATATAGTCATCTTTATATTGACCCAACCCAATCCATCTTATAGCTTCCATAGAAAATTAACTAACGGATGATTGAAATTGTGAATTTGAATTAACATTTTTGTGCAGTGCAGAGTTAACTAGCTTTATAATTGCATAATTATGTATCAATACAAGAGAAGAATCCCATGACTCAAGTGACAGCGATTCGACCATGTTTGCAAAACTAAACCTAACAATGTACATTTTTCCGATACATTTCTGCACCTAGTTCCTTTTTCATGAGGTAGAGAGAGGGTAAACATCTTTTAAGATATAAATATAAAGAGACTCCTATATTTAATATGGTTCGACTTTCCTTTGACGGCCGTCGAATTAAGGGTGGGGAGTGGTGGGTGGGGGGTAGGGGGGGGTGGATACTACCCCCCCTTAAAGGGAAAAGTTGCGGAGCCCCCCCCTTTTCGAGTTTTTTTAATTTTTAAGTCTGAGGAAATTTTTCCCATTTTATGAATTAAAGTTAATAGTAAGTGTAAAAAACCATGGGGGACCCCTTAGGGGGGAAGGGGGTGCTCCCCCTTCATCAAAAAACTTGGTCGACGGAGCCCCGCTTCGCGGGGCTCCTACTTCTGGGTGGTTTATAAAAAAATAACCACGAAGGGGATGGCGCGGTCTATTCGCTCGCTTCGCTCGCTCACACGACCCCGCCATACCCTTCTAACCTAACCTGTCCGAGTCGGGGTGCCCTAAAGTCCAGATTGCAATCAGTCTCTCCTATAAAGTAATAATAAGCTGTAGCTGCGGCTCGTCCGATGCCTACGATTTGTTACAGCAGGCGGAGACTGCTCTCCCTAAACACCTCCAGCTCTATAAAAACACTCTAGGGGTAGGACAGACTCGTACCAGGTGGTTGTTGTGTTGTTGTCAATCAATTAGGCTCTTTGTTTGACATAAATTGAACCTAACCTATTTATTTGTTCGTCAGTTTTACGTTCCGTTCCACAAGCCGACAAAAAACGGTAAACACCTAACATTTTATTTATTTTTATTTCGTACTGAAAATATTGCTGTAATTTATATATAAACTGTTAAATATATGTATGCATGAAAACTATTTAAACTAGTACAAAATATTATTATTTACGTAAATTTATGTAAAATAAAATGTTACCAAACGTAAGACAACTTAACCGTTGATGAAACGAAACGTTCAATAGCGAGAATTCTATATAATCTGTGGTAGGAATTGATATAAATACTGCAAAAATATTTATTTTCAACATTTTTTTTCTCAAAAAGTACGTGTCTCCGCATGTTGAGACTTTACGTGTGTTCTTATAATAATTTAACCTTTCTGTAAAAAAAATATCAACCCCCAACTCGACGGCCGTCAAAGGAAAGCTTAGCCGAGGGTTTTGCCCAGCAGTGGGATAGTAATGGAATGGTATTATTATATTATAATTATAACCCATCTGAAACTTTGCTCACTCAAAACTGTCAAAATAGATTTCTAAACATTGTTAACAAAATTACCTATATTTTAGGTATCTATATTTCACCGTGAAAAGCTTATCTCCACATGGTAGACTATCTACGCAACACACCTGCGCACAGTCACTCACTGTACTTACCAACATAGTGCACTAAGAAACCAAAGGAAATTAAAATCCATCAGTATAACAATATTGAATGAACGGCAATTAAAAATGTTAAAGTTTAGGTTGCGGGTTGTTCGAAATAGATACCGCAGCCCCGGAACACAAAGGGCAAAAGAAGGAACCTGGATGGGTTTTGGTCAGGAAAAGTCTGTCATTCCCTTTCGCTCCTCCCAGAGCGGAAGAAGTTATTTGATGGTATCCAATCCGAAAAAAAAGTTTCTAGATTTCAAGTTTCAAAATAACATGCAAACGGGGCGTAAACGGGAAACCCTTTACTGGTATTCTGTTAATTTGTAGGGTAATCCTGCGAACTAAGCTAACTTTGGCTTGTGCTAAAAATAGGATTTCGATTACCAAGGACCACGTTGTATCTGTATTGGGCTTACTCCCGCCTGCGACACCCGTTTCCCCTCTTAAAAGCTAAAATATCTGGTCAGGATTTGGTTTTTGAAACTCTAATTTAACTAACGATTAAGTATTCGTTGTTATTCCATTTGGAATTCACTAACTATCAACTGTGGAACGTTAACACGTGTGTAGTGCTCGTATAACTTGTTTGCATTTCAAGGTTTTGAAAATGCAGGCCTCCTTGAAAGACAAAAGTAATTTCCTTAAACACACATAACTGCAGCACGTTACAAATATACTGGTATTAGATACAGCTACATCTGCGTCTATTAAGACTAGAAAGGTTGAAACAGAACATACCTGCTCGATTTCGGAAGCAGTAATAGCCGTTCAAGTTCGAAATGTACTGAACATTAGTAATTCTAAATACAAAACTATAAAACTCCATAGATAGTTCAGTATTGTATATTCAAATCCTGGTCACATTACGCTTACAAAATTTACGTGTGTATTGTACAGAAGAAACCCGGGTTGACGTAACCATGTATTCATCGTCAGTAGGTACTGCACCCTCAACTTTCAAAAAGTGAAAGTCTTCAAAATCGGCCTACTAATTTTTGCGTGACGCTCTAAGTGATAGACAAATAGGTGAAACATCCAAAATAGTGGTGTTTCAATACTTAAATGTAAATACTTTTACTTTTTATAAAATCATTGGATCCACTTGTCCCTCAATTGGTCCCCGGGGGTTATTAAATATCCTTAAGAGCCAAAATAGTTGTCCTCGCCCTAATGACTTTGTGTGAAACGCTTTGCCCTTACATAGTATTTCGAGTTGTCGGTAAGTTATACTACCACCTATTTACGGAATGACTGAAATAATGCATAAACACCTTGAGATGTATGATTAATTTCTTTATGCGTCGAGTAGATTACATAACATTCATATGTAGGAGGCACTTACAAATGATAATAATGCAAGAGAAAGAGGTACTCAGAGGTACTACTTAAATAATTAAATCCCGTTTATCTAGCTGCTTTCCTAAATAACTATTAATATTATTTTGAGTAGTTAATACTGCTTTATTTCTGTAGAAGATGTAGCTGTAATACTTCGTTTTTATTCATTACATTTAGAACATGACTGGACTCTCCTGATAATTTACTAGCAATAGTTTCAGCACTTGACATTGCTTCGGCTTCGTCGCTTTGGTCATTTCACACGTCACCAACGCAAAGTCTGTATGTAGCCGTGCTTTACAGAAAAGTAGAAATGCTAATAAGTTAGTTAAGGACCTGCAAGGTACCGTAGTGTTTATTGCGGTGTCTGGTTTAGACGTGCAATTCCATTTTTGAGTCTTAGTTATAGATTCTTACTTCAATACCTTTTAATTTCGGGATCACAGAAATAAATATTTTGTATCTTAATGAGACGATTACCTGTGTCATTTGATAGTTAAAACATAAAATTGTTGCTGGATACAATTCGCGCAGATTTCAAATAACAGATGCGTGTAACAAATTAAAATTCTTATTTAAGTCAGCGCAGAATATCGCCGGACTAGTCGATTATATCACTACCAAGCATTCTTGCGATCTTAAAACTCAATATGTTTTTACTACACATGGCTTCACTCGGAGTAAAAACACCTTTTGATTTGATAGCATTTGATGCACTACTCTTGCTTCTGTGATTCCATGTTCAAGTGTATGAAAGAAGCGGAAATGACCTAAAAATAAGGCAAAAATGAAAAATATGTCTGCTCACTAAGCTCCGAAAAAGGATAAAAAGAGGTGATAACTGAACTAAAAAAGAAACGGACTAATAAACCTGTCTGATTTTCGGAATTGCACAAATATAGGGACTAGGTTTTCGGACCTATAATTACATGATTTCATGATCAAAATGAGCCTGAGGACATTTCAAAACTCAGCCCCTACTTCTTGTAATCATTTAAATTGGCGTTAAATAAAAACCAAAACTCAAGATAAATCATTTTGCAAAACTTATACATATTCGTATTTGCCCCATAAACTAGAATTTGTTCTCATATCCCTGAGATAGATACCCACATAATGTCAGAACTAGTGTAGTCTAAGCAACACGACCTTACTCGATGTAATAAAATCAGACAAGAGCTTATAATAAAGTTGCTTATGTTGGTAGTCAGGTAGTTGTCTCGATGACGAATACCTGTTGAGTAACGAACGATTGAAAAAGCGAAACCTTCGACTGCGGAGCGCTGACAATACTTACCAACTTTCACCTATTCGAATTTAAGTGTCAACTTAACTAAAAATAAATATTGAGGTATGTTAATCCTATAGAAACAATACAATCCGGGTATTTTACAAATAATAGCATCAATATTTTCAAATCTAACTGTTATAAATAATTAAGGTTAAATACACCTGGGTCTGTATCATCGCTGAATACCGTCTAAAATATGCATCAACCTCAAATACAGACAGGATATGAGTATGTACTAGGAACTAGATAGAGGCTTCAAACATTTTCGAGAATTATTATACTATTTCTGGTCACGCTTGTGGCGCGTTGTTGTTATTCCGAACATTATTATTTCAAGGTTGCGCGGCCGTCGCAGTGAGGTTGCGTAGTGGGGCTCCTCGGTAGGCGTCGTTCAACTGGTATCTCTGTCCCTCTTTTGCATTAAGGTTCAGCTTACTCTGTACTTGGCATTTGATATGAGCCGCGTCAATGTGAACATAACTATTCCTTGATAGTCAGTACATTACGATAGTGTACATCCTCACCTGGTTAAAGTTTTGATAGTATATAAATACCTATTTAAAACCTGAATAAATACAATACATTACTCGCTTAGTAGCAAATATGAGTCATACTCTCGCACTATTATAATTATAAATTGATTGGGGAATCGTCTGTACATTAAAGAGAATGCTTCCTTTGTTATTATTATTTATTTTAGAAGTAGAATTTAAATAGTTTTCCACCACCACTGTTACACTATCTTAGATTACATACGTAGGTATGTAAAATAGAATATTATTTTTCACAAAAACGAATGTCTATAAAATCACCATTCATTATTCATAATCGTAACACATTTATTTTTGTAATTGTTACAAATCATCATACTTTAATAATAGTTTATTTTGTTTGCTGCTTCTGTAGAATTGAATCCTGTGACCTCCAACTGGGAGACACATGGAGGGGGATGCAAGGCAAGATGAGCGTGACAGCGCCGGTTAAGAAGATAAGAAAAAAGTCAGACAATAAGCCACAATCTCAAATGTACGTATAATACGCTTGAAATGTGTATACATTGGTGGAAATGTCTGGGTTTTTGAATTGTACAATATCTTTATATGAACGCCTATTTTCTGTATCGTAATGTGCTTCCATTTTTATATTGAATTAGTTTAAAGGTGTCTATAACAAAATATTTTGGTTGGTTCGCAAATAAAAACGTTCTAGGTGTCGTAGTGAGCTACAATGGGCATGATGTTCCAAGTAAAACTGTTAAAATTATATCAATATTACTAGCGTCTGCGAAAAAGTGGGAACCCTACATAATAATTAGTAATTTTACTACTTGCTGTGTGTGTAATTGGTTCACTAGGTCCAGTAGCAAACCAAAAAGGCCAAGTAAAACTTGTCTATGACGTCATTGAAGGTTACACTCACATCATCTTATCGGCTGTATTTATCGATAGTTAAAATTATTATCGATAGGAATAGGCAATCAGTAGGTCAGCATATCAAAAGAAACAAGTTACAACAAGAATTGAAAAAACGTGTGAACATGAATAAGTGATAAGTTCGCGTTATGTCAACTAGAATAAAGAACTTTGTTAAATACTTTCGTTTTAATGAAATGGTCTTTTTTTAAATCCATTACGACTGTTCAAATTACTCAACAATGTTTGTGTAACTAGTAACCCTCTCTTTCATGAAAAGTCCTTCAAGCCTTGAAAACCTAAACGGACGAGCTAGTAACACCCCCCCCCCCACTCATCCCAAAAATATCCGTTTTCCTCATAATAGGGTATTGAAGGACTTCCAACGGTTTTGAAATCGATTACAATGATGAAGCTAGCCTCTACAAAATATTGTTCGTTTAATCGTTTTTATTACTAACTTTTAAATATTTCTAATAAACACAAAACAGAACTTAAAAAAAAAACCTAACGTTTGATAAAATGGGAGATTTTGTGGTACATCAAAAGAGTAACCAAATGAATAATCTACCCATTCAACGATTTAAGTCATCAAGCAGGCTAATTTTCATGACAATATTTAAAAATATAAGAAAAAATTGCTGTAAATATAGTTTTAAGAGGGATTAAAAATATAATTAAAAAAACAAAACTACTTTGAGATCTTAAGAACACTTAAAGTAACACAAGCTAGCAGATCTTAAGATAACAAAATGTAATTTTTTTTGGGTTATAATTTTACATCTAGATGGGGATTTTCACTTTGGAGATCATTAATTACAAAAAGTAGTATAAAAATGTTCACAGTACAGTATAAAAATGTTCTTGTAATTTATATTTTACCCTTGTGCTAAGTTAAATAAAACCCTATTAAAATATATTAAATAAATACATGAAATGCAATGTTTTAAGACCTATCTCACGATAGCATGAGTATTATTTTTATCTGCATGGTTTACTTTAGTTGACAAGGGAAGACAAACATTCAGAATTATGAATAATAATAATATGTCACATGATATCAATATTAGAATTGCACCTAATGATAAATTTTGCAATAATATTACTTTTTACTTTGCAACTATAAATAAATAGCGCGGGTTTGCGCGAGGTAGAAAGAGTGGACTCAGATCTTTGTCCAGGAGTAAGATAGAGCAAGCTAGGGAAAAAAAGAAGTGAATAGGTACGCCATATTATATCACTATAAATTCCTTAGTTATAATTTTAGAATTTTAGCAATGGATTTTAATAAGGCAGAAAAAATGTTGGAATCTTGATTTAATCAATCAAGAGCAAGCAGCTATTAATTAAAAACGAAAATAAAGAACTAGGATCCAAAGGCTTTCTCGTAGTGCTTTTAATATTTATGTGGAAATTAAAAGTAAACAAACTTAAACTATGACTTATATTGATGTTTCTCTACAATCCAAATTGTTATTAGTTGTTGATGTTATTAAGTTTACCTGTCGTAACTTGTTGAATATAAATAATGCTCATAATAATGTCTACATTGCAACTCTGATCATTAATGAAAGGTCTGTTTTAGTATTACAAACTACTAAATATAAGGTATGATGTATTATTATTGAAGTGTAACTAAACAAAGTAGCTTGAAGCGTTGAAAGAATAAAGATAATTGGCTTTTCATTATTAATTTTATTGGTAAGTAATTTGTATTCTATAGCCATATTTTTTTTATATTATGTCTTAGCTTTGCAAGTGTAGTACAAGATTATTCATTATTTAGTATGGGTATAATAATATTGGGTCAACTTAAGACATCTAATGATAAGTAAGTTACGCATAAATTAAAAAAAAACAAAGTGAGAAATAAATTCATTTAAAACCAGTCTTACTAGACGTCCTTACAGCGTTTATTTTGTCGCAGTTATCAGCATTTTGAGGTTTGCCGACAAGGTTTTGGCTTAGTGTGGAAACTAAACACCTTGTCACACAGTTGGTGGAAGTTAATAAAATGTTGGTCCATCATAGCAGTATTAACAGAGTTAGACTAATCATATAATTGTTATCCGTTTTTTTTAAATATAAAAGTGCATGTCCAAACCTTTATGTTTTTATTAGTTTTTTTTTGTCTGATTAGATGTTTACACGTCATCGTTTTATGATACATGACACATGAAACAAGTAGATAGTTTTCCGAACCGACTTCAGAAAAGAAGGAGGATATAATACTTTATTCAAATATTTATCGCTTTAGCCTTAATAAATTGTTTGAATTTATTTTAAAATGGGAACAAAAATAATCGTTTCAAAACTTATAATTACGAAAAATTAAAAAGCAAGCGGTCAAATATTTTATCCGCAACTAGATTATCCGGAAAGCATTGGGGTTGTATAGCAGAATGTGTCCCTCGACCCTTTCGACCTTTCGTGCACACTCTAAATCAAAAAACTTTGTCAGACGGACGAGCAACCTAAAAGTTAGAGGGAACGAATTGGGCGAGGTCCGGGTTTTGTTGCACAACTCAAGAGCGATCTTTGTGCAGCTGTAAGATACAAAAGTCGAAGTATATACGTACACGTGTATAAACAAACATGCACATTATGTTGGTATCACCTTTCTTGAATACCGCATTGTAAAAATTCTGCGCTACAAGACTGACAGCTGACATCATAACCAACCTTCCTTGCGTTTTTATTTACTCTTCATAATGCCATTAATCAAATACAAGTTCATTGTTTATGATTTCAGCGAATAATTGTTAAGTACATAAGACACACTTTTTGGGAACTAGACATGCGTTTGGTATTGAGAATGAATTATCTTTGAGAACTACTAGAATTTAATTTACCACCTTTAAGTAAAATTGCTCCGTTGGTGTCGCGGAATCAAGTGTGACTGCTGAGCATGTGTCCTGAGTTCGATTCCCGGGTCGGGCAGAAAGTGTTATTGGTTTTTTCCATTATAAATTACCCAGTAACAGCCCGGAGTTTGAAAAATGGCGGTATGATATACCGTGTCTCGGAAAGCACGTTAAGCTGTCTCTCCGGTCGTGTCGGATTGCCGTCCCATCGGACAATGAGAGTCAGCAAAAAGAGAGTGCGCCTGTGCCTGCGCACACACTTGTGCACAGTATCAACCGAGCCGATGGCTAATCTCCGCTGAGACTGGCCGGCGTGAGTCGTGACCGAAAACGGTCAGGAGGACTTAAAGTTAAACCCATGTTTATTCCGGTAGATTTGTATTTGCATCTACTGTTTATGTTCTAGTATAGATTAGTAGGGTATACATTGAAATCAGACTAAATCATTCATGCACAATCATGCATAGTATTTTTATTTCTTCATGAAGTTGTAATAAAATTAAAACAATATCGTTTTGCGGCAAACAATCAATCATCATGACTATATATGATAGTGAGGATAAGCTATAATATCATGATCGACATGACTAATCAAGATAAAATGTACCTATTTATAATAGGTACATTTTATCTTGATTAGTAGTAGTAGTAGGTTTTTTTTTAAAGTTAGCTAATATCTGTACAGACATAAATTCTAAGAAGACAGCTAGTTCTTCTTATAACTGTTGTTTGTTCACTTGCTGCTCACGCCTTTTTCTACATAACATTAGAACACATCAGTTTAGGCACGTGCATCTATCTGATATCATCTATCACCAATCACCACCTGTACTGGACACCTATCTACTAATCATTTTATCAACATTGTTACCTACCGGTGTTTGGTAAGATACACCATTTTTGCATCATCAAATCACTTTTAAAATGTGCTTTAAAAATACTTACAGTTCAGTTATAAATGGTCGAACTGCTTTCGAAGGATCTAGTTGATCAAACGAAATAAAAACACCCTAGGACTTTTAATGACATCAAAAGTTTCTTTCAAATTGGTGCATCAGTAGGCCTACTATGACATCGTAAAGCAGAACTTATTCCACTGAGTGAAAGAGATGGTGCTAGACACCCTGTATAGCTCTGTCCCTTTCCCTCAGCGGAATAAGTTCTGCTTGAACACGTCATGGTAGGGTAGTTGGTCTCACGTGATGAAGCGACAAACAAACATACATGATAGATCAATCAATTTGATCAGCAAATAGATGCGATAGTTTTCGAACTAGATTTCCGTGTGCGTGCGTAGATGATTTAAATCTTCAAGATGTTTCATAAATGTTGTATCTGAATTAAGGGCTAATTAGAATATGGGTATAGAGAACGATGGGTTGACCGCAAGTTGTCAAAATTAACGCAAACGCACATACTGCTTTCGGGGATACGAATTTATCTGATTTGGTATTCACTTGACAGATACATCAAGCTCAATTTAAAACAAGCATATATTTTTGTGTTAGAACCATTCTAAAAAACATTTGATCGCAACTACATAATGCTTTCTTTTGAGGGTACTTTATCAATTGCAAATTTTTTATGTGTGTATTATTATTAATTGAATGTTTTTATTTCCAAATAAATGTATTTTTCTCATATTTTATAATATAATTTTGTTATATCCCACGGTTTTTTTCAGTTGCTTGACAAGGAAATGATCGAACATTTAAAATAATTGAATGAAAACATGTTTTTTTTCGTTTGCACCTTTATTTATAAAACTCATGAAGAACCGCACAAGCATTTTATGATACTCAAAAACTCACAATCTCTCAATATAATTGTTAAACACGTGGTTGATAGTAATATTGTGTTTGTAAACAAGTACTTAGAATATTTTGGTGTTCATGTATATTATATTTTTTTAATTATGCTAACTTAGTTTTTCTTTGGAATTTCAGAAATAAGTGTCACAACGAGAAGAAGCGACGGGAACTCGAAAACGAAACCATAAATCAGCTTGA
Source organism: Ochropleura leucogaster (assembly GCA_958449745.1). Taxonomy (NCBI): domain Eukaryota; kingdom Metazoa; phylum Arthropoda; class Insecta; order Lepidoptera; family Noctuidae; genus Ochropleura; species Ochropleura leucogaster. Next base: position 10,396,175 of record OY288208.1, read on the forward strand.
AGAACTTTTGGGTACCTGTCTTGCCGAGGTAAAACAGCCTGACAAAAACGGCATCGTTCGGGAGGCTACTCGTCAGATCCAGGAGGTGCTGCGGCGCAGGCGGGAGTGCCCCGACGAGTGTCCTCTGCGCGCCTCCCAGTGCCTCTCGCCGGTGCAAGGAGGCGAGGTCAGCTCCACCCAGCCATCCTGCGCTGGATTACATTACTCGGAGCTCGCCTCACTTATCGAGGTATTTCATTTCATACATTTTAATAAGTTATGTCCTGTTTATGGTATGACATTTATTTTGACGGTAAATAAACTTAAAAAAAAAAGTTCACAAATAAAGCAATTTAGGAATTGGGATTTTCTTTTTAATTGCTTAGTGGTTTGAAGTTATTTAAAAGAAACCTTTTGTCTTGGCCAACAGTGGTCATAAAATACAAATAATGTTTTCTGCAATTTTTCAAAATTATTATGATTTAAGAAGAAGCTGTTCAAAATAATATAGAACTAGTGACCCACCGCTGCTTCGTACAGTACAGTACGCAATGTAGGAACAAATATTATACATACATAGAAATCTTCCTCTTGAATCACTATCTATTGCTGAAAACTGAAAATCCGGTAATTAGTTTAAAAGATCTAAGCGAACAGACAGCGGAAGCGACCTCATTGTATACTATGTAAAGATTTAACCATAACTCTAACTATGTTCTAGGCTCTCAAGCATTACACCGGCACCCTCGGTTGGGTTTTATTGGAAATAAACTCAGAGGCTAAAATTGAATGTATAACGGAGAACATTAAGGAGCTCACTCTGCAGGACAGAAATGACTTGTACGACAAATCAATATTCTCGCTTCTGCATGTCAAAGATCATGCAAAGTTAAGGCCATTGTTAAGAAATATACAAACCTTTAACTGGGGTTCTGGAGAAATCGACAAATTTCAAGCTATACAAGCTCGCCTTCTTGTCAAAAACTCCAATGGGACTGACAGTGCTGGGTAAGTTGTTCATACCGACTTCTTTCATACGTGAGCTATTCAAAATAATATATATTATCTTATAAAAATGTCCCAAGGTGCTAAAGACATCGACTCATCGAGTTACACTATTGATATCAGAACGTGTTTTGCTATTTCATTGTGATAGTAGATGGTGACGGTCGAACGATAAGAGGCCGATTACTTGTAACTAATACGTATTAAAGTCGAGTAATGCAAAACTACTGTAGAAATCTATTTCACAAATAAGGGCAATACTGTGCAAAACATTCTAGAATATTGCGCAGTTACAGTAGGTACCGTTTTAAATATTTTCTTTATAAGCGCGTATAATATTAAACAACGCTGTTTATCGTCGTTTGAGAGTAACTCTACACAGTTGATATTGAGAAGTAAGCTACGTAACAGACGTATATGTATAATACGGTATATATGTATGTGTACATTGTTGATACCGCGTGCAGTTTAGCTCGGGTTACGAATAGACCACCAACTGCATACATATAAAGCAGTAAAATTAAAACTACTTTTATCAGTTTTTTGGGTTCCGTACCTCATAAGTAAAAAAAAGGAACCCTTATAGGATCTTTGTTGTCTGTCTCTGTCAAGACCCTTTATCTCGGGAACGCGTGGAGGTACAGAGTTGAAATTAAAATCATACACTCAAGTCTGTGTCCCTTGGAGCTGTGAATAAATCAACTCTAAGCCTGTCCAGTCAAAAGATTATGGCCGTTTATGTCGCAAGATTGTACGGAACCCTCGGTGCGTGAGTCCGACTCGCACTTGCCAGTTTATTAATTCTGTAATCTGCAGGGCGTACGCTTTCTTTAATACTAATGATGACAGAGTCTTAAGATAATAAACTGATACAGAAGGGTTTTTGTTAGTTTCGTTTATTATTGGGTTTCTGAGTCAAATTCATAAATTCAAATTAATTGAAGTCGAACAATAAGAGTTCGGTTATTGCGCGATGTTTGTTGGCGAGACTATCAGTTTTTGTTTTTTTGATCTTACCATTTGTCTGAATCGGCAAGAGCCTCTACTAAAGGCGCATATGAATGTGATGGACTGGTGTGTTGACTTGCGTACTGACATGCACGTGCTGGGCTGGCAGGTTCGTGGAGTGTGTGATCCACGCTGCGCCCGTGCGCGGCTCGTCGTCGGAGGAGGCCGGCTCCGTCATGTGCGTCATCCGGCGCTGCGAGGACGCGTCGGCCGCACTACTCCCCGGCGACGGCGGCCCGCCCGCCATCACCGCCAAACACTCCGATCACATCGTCTTCAGATTGGATTGCAACTTCATCATTTTATGTAAGTCATCATTACGACATATCATTTCATCTCCATCGGTTTTCCTGTAAGATAACTTTGGAATAAAAACAAAACTTGTGTACAGTAGTCGAATAAAGTAACTTTTTCTATTTACAGTTTGTGATTTAAGTGGAGTGGAAAACTTAATAAACACTTCTGTATCCCTAGTGGGTACTCGTTATTTGGAACTTGTTGAGAATAGTGATCGCATTCGCGTAGCCGCGCACCTTCAAGAGGCGGTGTGTCTTCCCGCGCCGCCAGCGATTAGTGAACCTTTTCGATTGCGCATCGCTCCTGATAGACCTTGCTTCAGAGTTGTAGCTCGGTCGCGACTTTTTAGAGCGAAACCGTCGTCTGGAGAACCAGATTTTATAATGTCCACGCATACCGTGCTGAGCGACGACGACATGGATCTCCTCGAAAACGACAGCCCTCGACCTCCTGTCGGCGGACCATTGATGACATCCGTCGCTAACGGGGAGTCATCTAACTGTGAACCCCGATATCGGTCCCCTATAAGTCCCAACGATGGTCCTTTTCTAAACGATTTTGACCTCGAACCTTGGGCATCTTCTTTACTCGGCGAAATGCCCAATGAAGATACAAAAGAGCGGAAAGAGAACGCTGCCGAAGGACCTTCGCAGCCCTTAACGCCGCGAGCACCTTCAACGCCGGGCGAAGGCCCACCTTCTAATCAGCCCGCGGAAGAGCCCAACAGACTTCGTACGCTTCTCAGTAAGAAGCCAATGCCTGGGAACGACGCTACGGTGAACTCGAACAACCGAATCTTAAAAGATTTGTTGAAGCAAGAAGACGAGGAAGCGACGGGCAGTGAATTGTCCGCGCCGCACACACCTCACACTCCAATGACGCCGCATACGCCCAACGCGGCCCTGTCGCCGCTGCACTCCGCGCAGGCGCACGCGCGCCCGCCGCCGCACCCGCAGCACGCGCAGCATGCGCCGCACACCCCGCACGCGCCACACGCGCAGCACGCGTCTCACGCCCCTCACGCGTCGCACGCGCAGCACGGCCCTAACGCGACGCACACAATGCAGCAGGCGCATCACAACAACTCTGACGTCTTGTTGAGGGTAAGGTCTATGATGAACTGACTACTCTTTGACCACTTGTAATATTAGCTCTGACTTTACTTGTAAGTCTTTTTTGTCTCAGATATTAAACGACAAGTCTGATGAGGATGCGGAGGAAAACAGAAGAAATTCTGCAGACGGTAATAGAGGTGTGTCGCAACCTAGTGCGCTGCTTTCTCAATTACTCTCGAGTAGTAATGGTCCGTCCGGCAACGGGCGACAGCAGGACAACAGCGAAAATTACCTTGAAAGAATCGCCGGAGTCAAACGCAAGTTCGAAGAAGGAAACAAGGGAGTGCCCAATAACTCAAAAAGAGCTACGCCTGAAAACCAGCAGGTAACATGAATTTAATATTTTCTTGATTTATCAAACGCGCTGTTTGTACACCCAAATCCCTGAACATGTTTCATATATCAAATTAAATAAACTTGGAAATAGTATGAAATCCTTCTTGCTGTGTTTTTATATTTTCCGAATTGTTTTACATGCCATGCCATTTGTCAGGTCACGTCGAGCGCTCTCCCTGCGTCGTCCACGGCGTCATCTACGGCGACGAGTCCGGCGACTAGCAGTAGTTCCGGCATGAGTCCGCTGTGTCAGAAAAACCAGATACTAGTGTCGCTATTGGCACGGCAACAGACCACGCCCACCACCCCGCTGCCGCTGCCCAATCCGAACCTGCGCGCCTACGGGCCCACCGCTCGGCCGCGCCCACCACCACCTCCTCAGCCTCAGATGCCCCCGCAGAGACATCTACACTCAACGTTATCTAATATACTTACCGGCGCCAATCAGTGAGTACACTTTCATTTATCCATGAAGATGTCATTAGAGTTGAAATAATAGCTGATGTGTTTTTTTTGGGATATTCTTATGACATATGCATAGACAGATGGTTTCGAATTCTTAAATCTTGATCGTGGCAAGTACGTAAACCTGTATATATAATTAGGGTATATGTTCGCAGTCGCGCAAACAGCATGAACGGCGGCGGCGGTGTAAACGTGTCGGGCGAGGGCCAGGCCATGGGCAGCATGGGCTCCAGTCACCTGCAGATGGTGCTGCAGAGCGGCGCGCTGGCGGCCGGCGCGCGCTACCCGGCGCCCGCGCTGCACTACTCCGCGCCCACGCACGGGTACACCCAGCAGCAGCAGCAGCAGCAACAGCAACAACAGCAGACGTGAGTGCCACTGCTTACTAACTCGCCATGCAAGAAGAAATGCTCATCATATTATTATATTTTCGTGTTTTACAGTGGTATTTAAAAAAAACATACTATTACATACAATGTGATTTCGCTATAGAACCGGCACCAATCGAGTACAAGGCGGCGGCGCTGGTGATAGTGAGGTACCGAGCGACCAGACGCTCTCCGACATCCTGGACGAAGTAATCGACAACATGCCCGACGCCGAGCGGCAGCAGCCCGACGTCAATGTACGGCAACGACAGGTATCTTCGGAACGGTTGAAGGAAACTTTATTGTTCTTCTATCCTTTATTTTGATGACGATGTAAAATGATTTTTTGTTTAAACCTAGACACGCGCTCGTATGAGGCACTGAAGTTACGATCTCTCATAAATTACCTAAAGTTTATCTTCGCAAGGCACCGTAGGTATAATCGAACTTAGATGTTTTGAAGCGTTTTATCATGTTTTCACATAAAGAATATGTCAGCGCTCTGCCAAATTTTTACTCACTTCGAATCCAACTCGACAGTGACCTAACCAGTAATTCGATTCGTTACAGGGAAAGAACGAGAAGAACGCAATGATCAATGCGATAAGGCAGAGCTTGATGCAATACGAGGTGGTGGGTAAGAGTCCGGGGAGTTCGAGTCCGAGTCCCGGCAGCGCGGGCGGGTCTGGCGGGCCGGGCGGCGCGGGCGGCTCGTACGCGGCGCCCGCGTCTCCCGGCTCGCCCGAGCCGCGCGAGCGTTGGCGCGCGCTGCAGACGTGCGGGCTGGCGGGCGCGCTGTACGAGCCCGCGCGCGCGCGACAGCTTGTGGAGCAGCAGCGCGCGCGCCTGCTGCAGATGCAGCGCTCGCAGCAGATGCTGGTGTCGCCTGAGGTACCTTTGTTTGATATATAACTAACTGCGAGCTTTACTTGAAACTTTAAAGCCGTATATCCTTGTAGCATCATCGACTACTGAAAATGCCAGTTAAAACATATTTTCCGTTGTTTATTAAATTAAAATTATAAACGTTGAGATCTCGTTAAAATGAAAAACTTTTGAAAAACGGCAGCACATTTATAATTGAAGTTAATTCATAAAAATCATTTGTATTTGTCCCTAGGCTGCTGCTGAGCAACCTCAGGCTGATCTGGGCTCCACGATCAACGCCCTGGTTTCGGCCACACCCCCTAATGTAGCTTTAACAAGAACGGACTATCACCATCCGATATATCACCAAAACAGTAAGTGCTAATCTGTAATGGGACCATTTTATAATGTATGCAACATCAACTATGATTTATGTTGTTGTTATTTTTTTGCAGATCAAATGGGTCCAAATTATGGTACAAATAAAATAACTACGTCACAGCAGAATCCCATGCTAAGTCGACAATTAAGTGTGAGTATAAGATATAGCTTTTTACTACTATGTGAGGTTTTTACAATAGAATACTAAATGAATATAGAAAGTGTCCCAGTTGCAAAAACAAGTGTCCCAGCTAAAAACTTGACCACTTTTTAATCCTTATCTGGTCTAATTACCACAACTTGGTCACATTGACGACGTTCGTAGTGGCTTCAGACAGGCCTTTCATAATGATCCTGGAGTTGTCTAAGAACACGACTAGAGCTGGTCTAGTTTCTGACGAGCCGAATTCGTACCTAGCTTTGTTGGAACACGGGCCCTTTGGGCTGTGCCGTGAGACGAGGTGACTGACTTGTGAGACGTTTCGTGATGGAGCCGTGTGTCGGTTGCAGGTGGCGGGCTCCAACGCGTACCCGCACGGCGCCGGCACGACGGCGACGCTGCACGCGCCCATGTCGCCCGCGCCGCAGACCTACCACCGCCCGCCGCGCCCGCATCTAGGTAACTACATCACCCACATCCCTGTGCCACATTTACACCCATCGACAAACTAGTCTCAATAAACTATCGGTCGCCCGGCGAAGGCAAATTTGAGCACCCCGCCTCGGATAGGTATACCTATCAGTTTTTCTTTACAAATGTTGAAACTTTGGAATAATCAAGAAAATCTAGTTATGAGGCCAAGTAAAGCGACATGGATAACTTTGCATCCAGGATAGATAAGATTTATTTTTTTACCATTAATACAGATATAATATAAAAGGTGGGCGATAGATTAGATTAATATAGTTGTTGAATGCCGGTGAGTGGGGTAACAGACCAGAAGAACGGTTGGTGCCGTCACTCGCAGACTACCGCCCTGGGCCATGACTACGGCCAGTGACGTATAGTAAAGTCAAAACGCCACTGTGTAGTTGTCATTGTTTCTACTACTTAGTCCCGATCGACATTAGTAATTATCTGACCTGATGACTATGAGCTGACTGCTATCTGGCCGCTCCTTGGCCCCGCTCGCTGCCACCCCCTGGCGGCCCAGCACGCAGTATCTGGTCAATAGTTCGTATCGCGGTTGTGGCTTAACGCCCGGATGTCCGATAGTTTTGTTCAGGCTTACTTTGTTCGACAATCACTTGAGCAAACTAAAAACAGTAACTCCTGAATGAATAGTAAAAAGCCTAAATGAGTGTAGAAATTGAGATACATCTTTGAAACGATAATTGACAGGAAAACTGTGTGTTTCGATTATTATTATACCTATCTATCTAGAAATATGACAAACAAATAGTATAAAGGATTTTAAATTTAACATTTGATGTAGCATTGAAATACACAGTCTTTATTATTGCTATTACCAGTGGTAGGAGTTGGCAGATTGATTTCTGAAACTTGCATCATACTATCAATATATGATCATAATAAAATCCTGGAGGCATGTCCAAATACTATAATATACTATAGTATAGTCCACAAATCAATCTATCTACTCTAACCATTATCGAAGATAGTGAAATTTCCGCGAAACACTTCAATAATAATTGAGGTACTAACGAAGCTTATCAAAATATAGAAATAAAAACATTTCCAAAATGTTAAATATTAGGTATAAGAGGGTGGTCTTGTGGTTATATTTTACTTGTTTTGAAAGTAGTTTGCTTCTCTTACTTAATGAGGTGATCAGATATTTATATAATTTTAATAAATCTTTATGAATATATACATTGACATTATCCAATGGTTTTTGTACGGCTTCTCAGTAAAACTAATGATTATAAATTACATTTTGTAAGGTAGATATCATAGATTAGAACTTTGCCAATCGATTTTATTTGACTTCAGAGCATGATATTTTCAAAAACAAACGCATGTCCAGTAGAACTTTAGAGATAGCGTGTCCTGCCAGAACTGGACTATTTTTCCAGAAATCTTAGACAAAAAACCTAATTGCATGTCTATATGGCTTCACTATCCGGTATCTTTTAAAATCTTATGAATGCAAGTCGCTAGAGTTACGACGAGAAAGACTTTCGCGGTCTTAAACTCATATCTAGTTAGTTACCTGAGGAATAAGCGCGGGTGACCTACACCCGTCGGGTACGGTCATCGTCGGCGACGCTCATGTGCAGCGTCCGATTGACACGGTAGTCGCTCGACTCGTCCTCGAGTCCCTATTCCCGATACCGCCTAGTGGCGGACAGGCGCATCGAAGTAGGTAGGTCGGGCGTCGCACACCACTCCGTGATCGTCGCCCGTAGAACTTAACGCGGCGTGTGTGGCAGTGGGAGGCTACTACGACGACGCGGGCGCGGGCGCGGCCGGCTACTGCGGCGAGTACGCGCGCTGCGGGCCGCTCGGGCCGCACGCGCCGCACGCCCACGCCGCGCACGACCATCAACACGCATGTGAGTAAATGCACACCCGGCGCCGCTCCTCAGACCAACTAATTGCCCGGTATAAAAAAGGACAAGACTACTTCAGGGATCGCCGACATTCGTACGTTTCGCGAAATTGATTTGTTCAACGTTTGTACCGTCGTCGAACGAGGTAAGGCTTCGAGTCTTAGGCTTACCTGCTCGGACGTAGCGGCAGTTCTTTCTTCCGATACCTATCGCTCTGCATGGTTAATAATAATATCTTGCATTCTGCGCTTCAAAAACCTTCGCTTACCTGTTATAACTATGGAAAAAGTGTGACGGACCCGTTGCGGCAAATCCTTCAATCCGAGCCGAATATATGAATGCATCGCGGTAGGGCCACAAAAAGGTAGGAATAACTGTAAAATGTCCCATCCTGTCGTCTTAAGTAGATGTAGTAAGGTGATATGAGGCCAGTTAAATTGAAAGTGATTGTTTAGGTGCGGGCAATGGTGGCGTTGTGAGCGGTGCGGGCGGACCCGGAGGCCCCGGCGGCCCCGGAGGTCCCGGGGGCCCCGGCGGGCCCGGCGGCCCCGGGGGCCCGGGCGCGGGCGGCACGTCGGAGTACGTGCGCAACGAGCTGCGTGCCGTGGTGGGCGCGCGCTCGGCCCGGCCTGACCTGCACCCGCTGCAGCCGCCCGACATGGACTCACTCATGACCTTCGATATGGCCCCGCCCGGTTCGTAAACTCTTATCTAGTTATAGACTATAGATGTAGCATCGGTAGGTAAGATTACTGTTTAGACAAAGAGTTCTTATCCGTTATCGTCGGTTGTAAAATTTTGCGTTATTTTCTCTCATGGAAAAGCCTTTTCCCCGTCTATGTGAGTGGTTGCTACTTATTAATGGTATTTTTTTTTATTGTTTGCAACATATTTAGTTTACCTGAAAGTTATTTTAATTGAATATAATATATTCTACTTTTAATTTATTTTCAATGTTGTGAACTGGGCTAATGTTTTACTAATAACCCTCCTTTTGGACTTCGCCGCAGTCGGGTAAAAATAACCTTTACGCTGGGCGTTTGAATTAAACATGAATATCGATTATTGTGTTGAATAATAAATAATGACACTATAAATACCGAAACTAATACATAAATGTCTGTAGTAGCGATTTATAACTTTTTTTGCCTAAATTGAAAATAAAGAAGGGCGCTTGAAACTTCAAAACCGTGATTTTATAACCAAAGACACTGAACACACTAAAATTAACAAATTTTAACCTTAACCTGCCCAGGGAATATAAGTACCGGGGAAATAATGTTATGATTTGTGGTTAAATTTTTAATAATTATTTTCTTTTGATCCACTTAATAAATCTAACCTGCTTGGGATAACAATTGCCTGCACTAAGCCCTTTGTTTTATCTTTAATGATGTTATTCATAAATAGTAATGTTTTGCATAAAATATTTATACAGATTTAATGTTTGTTTAAAATTTTAATTACCGACATAATCAATTAGGGAAAACATGGGACTTGATTGTGGCTGTATAATGGAATGTTGGCCTTAAGTGACCACCCCTTCATGTCCAGAATGTTTGGGAACACCAAAGGAACGTTGCTCTCGATAGCGCGCTTTCTTGACACATGGTCAGTGTAGGGGATGTCCACTGCCAATGTATGCGTGTGTACGTACGTAGGTGGCGGCAGTGTGGTGGGGGGCCGCGCGGCCTCGGCGTCGAGTAATGCGTGGGAATCGCAGAGCACCCCGGTAAGCTTGGGACGCGATCAGCGAAAACAAAATATCATTTAGTCACTTCACTCCCTTATAGGTTTTCATTTTTCTGTAGACCTACCTATAATTATTGCGTCTGCTCTGCTGCGTGTGTTGTCGATTCGATCATCTTGATACTAGAAGCTTATAGAAATGTACCAACGTAAGCCATCCACACTGGTATCGTTATTTATGCATTTCAATTTTAAATGCAAACCAAGTCACCGCTTCAAATAATTGTAATGACGTTTGGAATGCTGTAAATTGGTACATTCCTGAATTTTGAATAAGCTTTTGTGATGTGACGTAAAATAATGTTTCTTAACTAGTGAAAACTTTAATTCTAAAAATAATCATCTCAAATATTTTTCTTAGAAATCTTGTTTTAAACGTATAACCTTAATTTTAATTCACCGGCTTATAGGAATTAACTTATTAAAAGTTAAGCTTATGATAAAATCGGGGAGGAATTCGCATGCGCAGACAAAGTGTGGTGAAGGTTTTGTGACGTTGTAGCAATTAAACAACAGCATATATATTTTTGCAATAGTTTGCTTATTGTCTGCTTATAAAAATGTTTTAGAACATTTTTCGTTGATTACGTTTCTTAGATATACTGGAGACGATTGCATGGTGGTATTTGAGACTTGAATCGGTTCTACTTATAGAAATTGCAAATGTACGAGTAGCGATCAAGATCATGCTGATATAGTTTCTTTGTGGATTCAACTAAATACTTCTTATTATTTAAATTACTTAAAACGTTATTTTTGATTTACACAAACTCTGGTATGCAATAAGGTATTGCATACAATCACACAGAATTAATATTGTAAATGATTTTACATGAGCAGCATTTCATAATACTTTCTACATTACTTTTTAATGTAGTTTTTAATGCAATTTTACAAAAGTGAGTCAGCACTAAAAACTTAGAACGCCAAGTGTCAATGCCAAAACAATAAAAAAATATATATATATTTTGATCGTTCCTCGTCTAGTAAATAAGTATTTATATTTTGCTTTCGACAAAAACGCTATCAAATTACTTACAAGCTGTACTTTACTATATTTATTAGTCATTATTTTCTCTTGCATAGATGAATTTATCGTGTTGATTCAATCGCAATTGTTCAGTATTTTGCAATAAAATAAATTGTTTAGTTAATTGATTGATTTTGTTATAAAAATGAAATAAGCAGCTAATAAAATAGGAATATTTGCTCAAGATAAATTACTACTAATAAATTGGATTACAATCAAGTGTCAAAAGCTTAAAATCTCTGTAAACTAACTATGTGCGCTTCAGATACTTTTTATAAATCTCATTAATAGATGGTTTGTTGAACAATCCAACCAAATTCCCAACTAATCTACCAGTATCAAATTTAGTTAAAGATAAATATAAGAAGTAACGGGTCAATAGTCTCCTCGCAGTATAGTAAAGCATATGGAACGCACACTACGTTTAGGAGTTAGGAGCACTTCGGTGGCGGTAAGTGAGACCAGTTGAGTAATTGTTACCGTTGGTATCTGCACAGACTACTACGGAAGCGGGCCGCGGTGATGCGGCGGCGGCGGCGGGGGGGGCGGCGGCTAAGGCGTCGCTGCTGCAGAAGCTGCTCTCGCAGTGAGGCCGCGCCGCCAGCCGCGCACTGACTGCGCTGCGGGTAGAGCTGAAGTTTGCATTTATTCATTTCTCGCTTCATCGGATGGACGCCAATCGACGATCCTTAGATTCCAGCGTAACGAACGTCGTCGTTCCGAGTTACGGTCTACGTGGTACCTCTGCGGCTGTAAATCTCACTCTCGTGAGAATAATATAGTACATACGCGTATTTATAGACATCTTTAATGTAGTCTAGTAGTGCTAGTGATGTTTTCGAGTTGTATAAAATCGTTTCGTTGATGATATATTTACTTCTAAGTTCTTTGAGAAACTTTAGGTATGGTCTTTTATAAATATGTATGTATGTATCTTTAATTATGCTCTAATTTTTAACGAAAAACGAATCGATGCGAAATTCGTAGCTTCCTGTGATGGAAAAAAATAGTGATTTAAAAATATCTTATTGACTCGTACGCCCAGTACACATACACAATGTACAATAGAAATATACCGCGTGCAATATTGTATAGAAATATAAAATACATATTTTGGCGTTGTGAACGTTATGTATTATAGTATGAAAGTCAGATGTTACCTGTTATGACAAAGTAATTTGTATTATAGTATATGATGACGAGACGTCGAGTGAAATGGTTTCTCTTATGGAGAATTTAACTTTTACGTGTAAATAATATGTTGTTAAATTATAGCTGTTGCTTTATTGTAAATATTTTGTTAAAATATTTCTTTGTGTTTCGTGTATGGTACAATATTCTTTAATTTCTATCCATTTATGAAATTGATTAAATAATTACAAATTATTTTTTTATGTTTTTCCAATACCTTTTTCTATTATTTTAATAAATGATGAAGTTTGATGTTATAATCACATTAAAATAATGCTTTATTTGTTCTTGTGTTTTTAAACAAATTATTTCTACTTAGTAAGAACTCTGTTGTCAGCAGTTCAACAACTCGCATTAGTATCGTAGTGTACACATATTATGGTAAATTGAATTTTATACAAGTTTATGAAAAAAACACGGCTTGATAAATGTCATGATATAAAGTTTATCCTTATTACAAATTATTTGATCTGTGATTATAACATTTCTCATGTCCTTCCCGATAATAGAGTAAAACCCCCCTGTTTGTTCGATGAAATCACCCTAATACAAAGGCGCGGATTTGTTATAAATAGAAAATAAGAAAGAGTTATAATGAATTGATAAAAGTAAAATTGTATTTTTATCAATTTAATGTATCTATTATTCTCTGCACACTGTGCATATTTATATTGGATTTGATGAAAAACAAAATATTTGATGACCTACATTTTTATACGTCTCAATATGGTATACACGTACTTTGTAAGTACTTGTAATACACAAGATATTGACAAAAACATGTCTTAAAATACTATTTTGTTAGAGACTATTTGCGACGGTCCCAATAACGAAATTTTCAAATACGGGTAAACTACCCGGCCTTTCTGATCGCCATATTTTTAAGTTTAACTTTTACTATCTTAAAATTTTATACGTTTTCTATTTTCGATATCAATTTAACAATTTACTTTTGGTTAATAAACCTGTTACAAAAATATCAGGATTATTGTGTGATTCTTTGTATTTCAATAAATAAAACAGTAAATACAATAAGCGTTACTTGAACCGTCGCAAATCTTCCTAACGATGAGTTGATTAGGTCAATCTATACGGTGACGTCTGTGCGCTTAGAATATTGACAATCTTAACTTTGGAACATGCATGAACGTAGAAAACGTGTAATAAACACGAAGTAATTAGCGGCTCGAAATGAAATCGACATAAATTATGGTAAGGACATTTTAATCGTACAGCACACAGTCTTAATTATGAACATTGTTTATATTTGAAAAAAAAAAAAACTTTAGCAGTTTTTGTTATTAACGATATTAAATGTAGTCGTTTCGAAAAAATGATGTTTATAATGAAGTGCATAAAATGTTATAAACTGTGTGTGTATAATTCTAAGTTCTACGGTGGAAGGTCAATGTTGAATAAGATCTATGTTGGATGTCATTACTAGTAACTATAAATTAAATATTAGGCACGAAAATTAGCAGTATTTACTTACTTCGCCATTTCAGGCAGTACAAAACAAAATTGCGATATGATCTGGCTTGGAAACTTAATAAATGACATAATGACGTAAAGTATAGCATGTCGACACCAGCAAACTTCTTTGCTAGTATTTTCTTTTGGATCTGATAGTTCAAAACATATTTAGACTAAAAAAGTGAATACTGCTTGAAGTGGCATGTACTTTTGACGTTAACAATTAAGCGTACTAGAATTGCACAATATTATCTAATAATTAATATACGTTAACTTTAAAGTGTAATAATAATAAAGTATGACTAAGACCTTTGGGTGTGGTGTGTATCCTAATAACGGTCTAATATGTGTAACGTAAATTTTAAAATTATCCATTGGTAGAACGTTTAGCAAAGTTGTTGACAGTATTGTTGCTCCCTTATTTTCAAATACGGGACCATGACTTAAATTTGAACGATAAAAGCAGTTCAAATCCGGTTAATAAGAAACGTTGACTGTGCACATCGATCTTTGATACTAGGGTACATGCTACCGCCGACTTTATTTCTGATCAGGAATTGTTATACCTTACCGATTGAAACATGTTTGCACTTTACATGAAGTCCGTATAATTTATTGGCAAGTGACAACAAGTTTATCGATATGAAGTACTTAAAAATAGTTCAGGGGGTTCACTCAATTTAGATCATAATATAAGTAAGTTTCCTTAAAATATGTATTAATTACTTTCTAATAATAACAGTTTTCAAAATACCAACCATAACATTTTAGGACGTAGATACACTAAAGAAGTAAAATGTGATGTGCTATATAACTAATTAATGAACGTACAAAATATGTATAGATAATCCACAAAACACGTTAAACAAGTAATCTGACTATGAAATATTATATGAAACATATTTTTATACCATAAAAATAAATAGAGTGAAATGTAGGCCACTGACCAATTTAATTTGTCATTGTCGTTGATAAAATTGGAGTTCGGTGCAGTCAGTCTATAGATAGTGTTATAAGCTTTACGCGATCTGATGACCACAGCAACATAATTCATTCCACACGATGGTGTCAGAGAGGCGAATCCTGTCAGTGTTAAGAAGTATAATTCAAATCAACAAAGTACAAGTGATGGCCTTGTTACATGGAAATATAAGCAAATAGGCAAGTGAGTAGTCATGTCTAATACATTCATAATACATAAATATATGGTAACAAAATTTATTTACTCGTAACTGGTCGCTAGATGAAACAGCATATAATGCCGTCACTTAGTTTACAACATCTCGACGAAGATAAATGTACACAAATGTTATATTTTTTGCAGATTTACGGTAACATAACTAGTTTATGTAATCAAGACTATATTATAACGTTTGAAACACGTCCATTGCATTATAAAACCGTTTTCTTTTCTGTTAAATGTATATTATAATAATGTCATGCCGTAATAAAGCATCGGTGCCTGAAACTTATAGATAAAGAATATTTTTTCAAAGTCACATTTTAATAAAAGTAATACGAATATTAATAATATTGAAATTGAAATAAAATTTAGTAATATAATGCATAAACATTATGGAATACATTCATAAGTCTGCAACCACATAGATTCCATTAAAATATGATAGCTTACCTGTACCTAGATCAAACATCATTGTAAATAAATTACATCGAATTTAGAGCTGAAGCATTCGTATGAGATGTATGTATACACATAAAATGTAGTGATACCTTATCATGAGATGATGAATTAGCCTACACAAAATGCCTTTGACATAAAATTACCTTCATACGGGACTCACGTCTACATAATGATATTATGTAGTTACAGTCAAATTGTTATTGGTGAATTTTAGTCTTCCAAAATGAAAAGTAGTCTGGTCTGCGCGTCTTGAACTGTGCCTGGGGCATTAAGGTCCACATTAGGAAACCACTTTTAATTTCAGAAGTACGAACTTTAAGCATACAGTTTTTAATAGAAATAAGACAAAACATGAACTGAGTAAAACTTAATTATTGCAAAAATAACGTGGACCTCTCATAACAACGCGATTTATTAATATGGTTATCCTAAACTTTTGATCCCAACCTGCCCTATCTATGAACGTGCTACATTGAACTATAACTCTGTTAAATGTGTGCCATTGCATTTGTAGTCGCTTATTAATGACATAACTAACCTGTTTATAAATGCCTTTATGTTCCTTTTATTTCGGTTTAATCGAATTGATCATGTTTTTAGTGTAGTACAAAATCAAGCACTATGACATATTTTAGTCCTCGTATAAGCCGTTTTAATCCGTATAATTATGTATATCTTAATATTTTATTTTGGTAGTGATTCCAGTATCTATATTATTTTATACATCATGCTTTCAGTGCCCGGTTTTTAGTCAATAACATATTATATTATGATGTCTTATCCCGAATACAGCTACCGATACACGGTGGAAATCGATTACGATTTGAACAACGACTATAAAATGAAACGCACGTTCCAATTCACTATTATAAACGCTCAATAAGCTACTAAATTACTTTTTCCTATATTTAATTATAGAATACGTAATTAAATTATAAAAAGGAACGTGAAGTAATTAGACATTAACCAATAAAATGTGCTCTATGTTTCGACATCATTGCAAACTTGTCTATAATCATCAACGAAAGTTAATATTCCTATAATATAAACAAATATTTTGATAACCAAACGTTAAAATTTTAAAATGGGCTTTATAAATGGATATTACATTTGTATGGGAATCGTCTAGATATAATCAAGTGTTAGAAAGATAATTGTCTTGGTGTAATGAATGAATACCTCAATGTAAGAATCAATTCGAACTTCTAGTTCATAACAAAATTGTACAAACTGCTACAATACTGTTTAAAACATAGGTGAAGAAAGATCATTTAAAAACGCTAGTGTGTGCTGATATACCTGTAAGTCTTTTTTCTAATTACTTTTAGAATATTTTTGATTTTCGAATTGGGACACCCGATTCAGATATTGTTTTAAAATCTATGAATTTTTCGGAATAAATTATTATGTCGAACATAAATTGTAAAAGCATGGTAGATTTTACATTCTATAATTACAATTCTGAAGAAATTGGTATATATTGAAATGTTACATATAATTTGGAATTCTATTTAAGAAGATTGAAATAACGATTTCATTTTATATTTAAGAAAAAGAACGACCCATTGTCTCAGAGTAAATTTAATAAATTAAAATATAATTAATTGGGTCCAAAATTCCATCCAATCTTGCAGAAAAAATACAATTGGACTGCATTAACAAATGTGATATATCGATGTGTAATAGAAATATTTTTTTATCATTCATAAAATTACTCTGCGGCAGGGGCCTAATATTCACGATCACTATGCATTATGGTGAAACTAGAAACATAGACGGGTACGGGAGTCTTTGATTCTGCAGGAAAACATAATTAGTTTAAAATAATTTGTTTTCAATCTTATGTTACACGATGAATCAATTTATTTTATAGTTATTGTTGTTTTTCCTGATAAAATAATATACAAAGGGTTTTCTAAAAATTCCTCTACTTAGAGGTAAGATTGTGTGATAAAATATTTATTCTAGTAGGATGACAGTCGCTAACACAACAAGGCATTCCCGTACACTGCTGATTTTATTTTTTGTATAAAATCATGCCTATTGTCTTGGCCTGTCGTCTGCGTACAAGGGTATTTTTATATTGTGAATATTACTTAGGTTAATATTCTGTTATAGAGTTAAAACTAAACTAATTATGTTTTTCTAAAACATTGCAAAGTGATTTTAGATCTGGTCGCTCACAGAATAGATTTTTGGGGATGTGTGCTTTATTAGTTATATGGTAGAGCTGTGTGTTTCTATTAATATTGTAGGGATAAGCTCAATGGCAGGTTTCCTTCAGTCATGAATTCCAACTTTAATATTTGAATAATTTAATGACGATGACACAAGCTGATTTTAAACAAAACTCGTGTAAGAAACCTAGTCCTTTTTTCTGCAATGATCGTTTTTGTGGGTGGCCGTTAAGTCTGTGTTATTTAGTTCTTCAGATGTTAGTTAAGGCCTTTTGTGTTGCTGTGCATTTCTACGCATTGTATGTATGTATGTTTATATATTGTAAATAGCTAAAATACATATATTTTTACGATTAGCATACACAACCAAAGTTGTTATGAAGTGATGGTTGATTAAATAAGAAATTTAACTATAGGTCGTTATGTTTATTTTAGAAGAGATACAAAGAAATCTGTACAGTTGCAATGTCAGTACATCCAATGTCTTGTCTTAGCATTTTAAACAACCGCCCTGGTATTAGGAATAATAATGAAATTGTTATTTTTGGCACAAACATTGACGAAATTTAATATTAATATAACAGAAAAATCAACAATGAAAAGGAGTCGAGAACGATAGAAGCTCCTTTTGTTCCTAGTAGCATGCTCCGGGTCACTTACCATTTAGTAACTGTCAATTAATAACACATACACGTCACGTACTAATACCTTCGAAATGTTTGAATTGTAATATTTTATTCATTGATGAAATCAGGCGTTATGAGTACATAACATTTAAGTTGTATTTTTTTGTACATTTTAGATTCGAAAATATATTAATATCTAAATAAGTGGTGTTTTTATTTGTCAAACTTCCTTTCCTGAAACATTATGTGACGAGACCTGATGACATATTTTAGGGTCGATTTAGCCAGAACAAAAAAAACCTCGCGTAGCTCACTACTACTTACTAAAAATTCGACCGTATAACAATTGAATAAAGTAGAAAATTGTATGTAAATCGAAGCGGACATCAAGCTTCGCCTCACGCATGTTCGCGCGCTTCCCCACGCATGCTCAAGAACCGTCGATGACACCTGAGCCCGTGCGAGTATATTTGCTGGACGCGGGCATCCTCGCGCTGTCACGAGCATTCTCGCAATGTCGCACCGTCTTTAAGTGCGTTTCCCCTCTAGGTTTGAATTGTGAACAAGAGCACCAGCCTGCCCGAGGATAATCCCGTTTTTGAACTGACCTTTACAAAGGCTGATTTCTTTAGGAGGGATTATTGCCACTATGTTTGCATCTTATGGAACGTAGCATTTTTCTCATAATTTTCGTCCCAAACCCACGGTTATGAAACTTTCTGCTCCGTCTCAAATATCCACCATCTCTTATTGTTGCTTTAAAGTCTAAAGTTCAAGAGATAAGGGTCGAGTCTAGTGCTTCGATGGTCTGCGAAATATTGGTGTTTTAAGTACAAATCTGCTTCACCCTTCCAGGATTACAAGTGTGATGTTATGTTCTTACCATAACTTCGAAAACCACATCGACAGTAAACAAAATATTAGATACTAGCTGGCGCCCGCGGCTTCACCAGCGTGTTAGGTATAAAAAAAAGTATCCTATGTTCCAGACTATAATCTACCTCTGTCCCAATTTTTTCAAGATCTGTTCAGCCGTTTTAACGTGGAAGAGTAACACATATACATCTTCAAAAACATTCGCAATATTTATAATATTAGTAGGATTTGTTGCAAACAGACGATAGGAAAACTGTCAATATAAAATATCGTTTACAAAATGTAGTTTGTATTGCCTCGTTGTTCACCAGTCACATGTTTGATTGCCGAGCGTGGGGTTCTAGTTTCAACTCAGGTTGGACAATGTTCTTTGGTTTTTCTCTATTTCCAATCGTGATTTCTTAGTAGCGTGACAGCGGCGGCTTTTGAATTTGTTTCGGTTTACGCCCGGTTCCAATAAACAAAAACGACTCATTTTGCTTACGGATAGTTGTATTTTGACATAAGTTCTATAAGACTTAGTTACTGGCAACGAACCCGCTTCCTAACTATAGATTTAGCCCCTACGTAGGTATTGTACGGGATCCGAACTATACAAAAGTGTGTAAGACAACTGATAAGACCCGTGGTAAATTTACCACTAATGCCTTGGTATTAGGATCATATTTTGCTCATTTATTGCAATCTCACAATCAACAAATAATATACTAAAATCTTCTTCATATGAAAGGAGACAAGATAAGTGCAATATTAATATCCATTCAGTTCCTCATTTCCACAATCGAAAAGATGCAAAATTAGATTCGCACCGACCTCGGGGCAGACCAAATTTCCACCCAAGTAATTCTACCACAGAGCACCTATAAACCTGAAAAAGAAACACCGTGACTACCACAGGTGACTACTATTATTTGTTTTGTGCTTTCCTTGACTACACGACTATTGAAAGCATTAAATACGGCGGAATATTCGCTGCTTGAATCCGGGTGCAATACAACATGCAATACAACTTTTGCCACACATTTTGATGTATATCATCGGTTACCAGATGGAAAATTTAAGTCTGGGGAAAAAAACCTTATTTCCATTGGAATGTTCTGAGACACTGTCGCAGTTTCAAAATTTTATCGCGGGTTTGTTGCACTGTTTAAATCCTACAACCCATCCCTCTCAATCTCTGCCCCACGCCGCTCCTCAAGTTCACTATTACCTACGTGCTGCCAATATATATATGTTTATATGTACATTTTTGCTATTTCAGCCCAGAATGCAATACATAATGAGCTGGGATAAATGATCGAATGAAAGAAACATGCTAACGAACGGGGACACCGCTCAGTCCGAGTTTTACTTTACACACAAATCATTACTATCCTTACTAATATTATAAAAGCGAAAGTGAGTTTGTATGTTTGTTAGTTAGTTACCTCTTCACGTTTTAATGGCTAAACCGATTTGGATGAGTTTTGGTACAGAGATAGTTGGGAATCAGGAGACGGACATAGGCTTTTTTTTTTTTAAAGTGGGATGTGAGAGAGAAGGAGGGAAGATAAGGAAAAACTTAGCATTGCTATTACAAATCAATAAGGCGCAAGGGGAACTGTGTTACCCCGAATTTAACGCGAGCGAAGCCGCGGGCAAAAACTAGTGGCTTATAAAAAAGAAAATAGTTATTCAGGTCTTGGTATGGCGATCGTTCAAAATTTACCGCTCTCTATTAATCAATTTACCAACATTTCGAGGAGGTAATAGAAAAATAGCCGAGAACGGTTTTCAAATTCTAGCAATTTGGCTTTATTTTTTGCGGATGGCAAATTATCAAATAGATGGGGAGTGTCAGACTTACAGACTAAAACCCACCCATGTTCCTTCTTTTGTTCTTTATGTTCCCAGGCCACGGTATGTCAACCCTGGCAGGCGGTGGCTCTGGCAGGCCCCTCTGCTTTCTTGACATCTCTTTGAGGCGCACGTGGAAAACGAATGCGCCGTAGACAGGGCCTGTCGTCATAGACAGACGGACGGTGAGCCACCCATTGCTCACTGTCCACAGATTCGAATCTACAGTGGCCGAGAGGCGTCTCCCTAGCAATCTGACTTGTCATTATTATATATCTTACAAAATATAAACGTGTCTGCCCATCTTTTTGACGGGGATAGACAATTCATTTAATATTTCCATCAAATAACAGACTCGATGAAAATGTTTTTTTTTTATTAAGCCGCTTTGCTCCTGGGCCAAATCCAAACCAAGTCCATGGGTACCGCCTAGTAATTTAATTCAATGCAGGGAGGAAATTCACACGTAGGTAATTGTAGCAGGCAATTAACAAGTAGTGAATGTGTTGTTCCGCGCAGAGTGTACGCGCTCGCAAGTACTCATTATTCCTGAGAGATCCACAACGAACACAATTTTGTAACGAGTTTTCAACGACCGCCATCGGATTTCCCTATTATCGAATTGAAGCTCTAATATGATAGAGCTGTTTCTAGAAACATCGTCGTGGTTAATTATTGGTTTATTAACAGTTGGTTTAGTATTTATTTATAATACTTTCAGTGTTATAGCAATTATTATGAAATGGGTGCAATGGTTTCGAAATAGAGAAAAGGCTCTATTAACATTTCCAGGGGTAAGTTTTTATTTTAATTTTATTTATTTGGAGTAGTTATTTATTCACGGGCGCCGCGCCGGCAGGATTATTTCCATAGAGGTGCACCTTCCGTTTTAAGTCTCTAGTTCCAGTTTTTTGTTTAGTTTAGGTTCAACAAAACCGCTACTAATGTTTTGCAGTCCACTTCGGTTTTGTTAGATTTTTGATTGTCAATTCACATTAAACCCACATAGTCGAAATAGAAAAATCCTATCAATAAAAAAAAAAGGATTCAAGTGCGAGCGTACCGAGCTAGAACATTTTAGCACCCGCCTCGAAATTAGTTTTTTATCCTTTATTATATGCAAATTCTGAAAATTAGAGAGAAAGGCTTTTGTAGGCAAAGGTATTTAAGAGGGGTCTAAAAAGCCGCTTTGGCAGAATCATAATAGAATAATAATATGAATTACGTAAAAAAATGGCCAAAGACGCAGTGAGTGGTAACGTAATTTAAATTGTTAACCATGAGCACTATCAGACATTCGGATTTCTATAGTAACCCTAGCATTCGCTGCTTATGGTTCTGAAGATGGGAGACGCGAAGTTAAGCAGCCTGCGCATGCTTTGAGTTCACAGAGGAAGAGTAGAGGACTACATTAATTACATAAACGAATACATTTACCTTGATCTGTTAAGTTTAATTCACACAGTACCTAACTTTAAGAAAATCTTAATCATCTCTATGTGTTTTCTTTCCTGTCAGGGGGCTGCACCCCCTCAAACCCTGGTGCCGGCGCCCATGGAATTTATTTGATTCTCTCAGAAGCTGATGAACTCAGGCTAGGTTCATCATAAGTTCACAATTCCTACTGATGATGCGAAATGAAACTTTAAGAACGTACTTAAAGCCTGTACAGATACTTGATCATCTCTGTGAAAACGGTCAAAATAAAAGTAACGATGAAACCTTACCTCACAATGTGTATTTAGTCCTATTGGGGTGCCTATTCATGACTTCAAGCTGAAGTTTTCATGGATTGCGTTCGTAAGGATTATTATTGTTCATAAGTAATTTGTTTTATTCAATTATTGTTCGTTTTATTTTGACTTATTTAATTTTCAGGCAATTTTAAGAAGTTATTTGGGATTGAGTTCCTTTGAACATGATACAGTAATTTTGGATTTGGTTTTCTCCCAACTTAGGAGTATCCTATGTCAATACAATAAAATGTAATTATTTCTACTGTATGTACGTACCTATTTTTAAACTTCAAAGGCTAAGATGACATCGCCGTTCAGATGACACTACATTATTGATTGACTTATAGGAATAGGTCACCACAACAAAATAATATCTGAGGTTAAACTAATCGCTCGTTATCATCGTATTTACAAGTAGTTAAGATCAAAGATTTGTCTATCAATAGCAATGATGGCCTCAAAGGCTTACGTAAATGCTAATTTAGTATAATTATCGCATTCACCGTCGATAAAGTAAATTAATTGATGAGGTCAGGTCACTCGAAATAGCACTAAACGTAAATTGCTCTGAATTTGTCGGATGAGCGGTATCGCATGATAATACCTGCTATTGTAGTCTCTACTATTGCGACTGTAGCATTCTCCATGTACTTTTTTTTTTAAAGGATTTCTGTCTACTATATTGAGAACAAAAACTTAGAAACTGTTTCTGCCCACCTATTTATATTCAAGTATGCCCAATACATTTATTTATAGGTACTTGAGAATTTGTGTACCCACTTCAATCGAAGTCCAAAATATCTGTGGAACGCATGAAATTCTTCGCGGTATTTAGGTACCGCACCGTACCGGCTCGCCCTTTCGTATTTCATTCCCGCAGTCCCGGCGGGGGGCGTGTGCCCGACTGTCGGGAGTGTTTGGGATAGTATCCTGGAGAGGCGAGCTGGCTGAGCCCTGAGCCGTAGTCAGCAGGCGCGCGCCCGCTCGTCCGCACGCATGCGTACGCTCCCGCATCCTGTTGCACGCATTACGTCGTCCCAGCACCTTCACTACCGCGAATATGTTTACGCTATGTTAGATAACGAAAGCTTATTCATCGATGTCGTTGCCCTGCAATAAATTCAAGTAGCTAAAGTAAATATGAATGGACCAACTGTGTAAGTCCTTTATGTACCAATTGTGGCTGTGAATTAAACTGTATTTGAAATGATCTGGTAAGGTCAATAGTGCACTACGATTTGCAAGATCAGAAGCATGCCCTGGAGCTGTCCGTGGTCGCGAGACCGCCAGCAACCACTAGCGGTCAGCCCGCCGCTGCACTTGTTGTTGCAGGTTTGTTTGTCTCACATTAACTTACACTTTCTTACTTACAATGCTCACTTTCAATAAGGATTACCGATGAGTCTAACTTTGTTGGGGTAAAATATCTAATACTCAAAAAGCCGCTCTCCCATAGAAAGTGGAATTCAAACTTCTCTATGTATATCGAGTTACTTAGCAATAGCTTGGAGTGTCGCACGCTCTATATTTTTATTAGAAGAATTCAAAGATAGTGTAGTCAATGAACTCATTACGAAATTCATAAGTGACAGCTTGATGCCTGTTGAACCGATTGGAAAGTTATAGTAGGACAATCCTAGCGTGATGATAGTAGGAGCCTGGGAGACGTTATCCCGGGAATGTTTTAATGGATTTAAAGTGCTCTATGCGTGTTAATATCATGTCCATAAAATGAAGAGATGCTAGTTCAAGCATGACGGGCCTACTTAACTTTTCTGTGATGATAAAAGTATAATAATCTTCGTTTTATGTTGTTCTTGTCTTTTCCTAATTATGAGAGTAGGTAATCGCTATTAAAGTTTATGTTTAAGAAATATTATAAAGCAAGGTTGGTCAATGGAAATTCAATACGAAACTATTCTTTTTAAATATATTAACAAAGGTATACCTACATGAATACAATAATAGAAGTGTTGGTTATGAAAGAAGTCAGAATGACGGAAGTGCCAAAAAAAGGTTAACTTTACCAGTAACAGTAATGTATTCAGTTTTGCTTACCTGGCTTACCTGTGTATTTGTACGTGATTAAAATAATATATTTTGTTTGTCAACTTTTGAAGTGTTTATGGCGGATGAGTTTAATTGTGCTAAGCTGTTGTTTTGATTTTGACAATAATTAAGCTGTGTCCTACACGTCACTTTCACAATGGTATGTAGACTATCCTCAGATGTAAAAACCATCTAAGGTTTCCACTGAAGTGATGATGTTCAGGAGTGCAATCAGCTGGGCCCGCGCCTCGGGCCTCAGCTCAGTCACAAGTTGCTTGTGCCCGCGGCTGCCCGTATGTGCAGCCACCGGATTATCTCACACCGACGTGGATTTATTTACCATTGTTTTTTAAAGTGACATATAAGAAAAAAAAGTAAAACAGAGAAATTATTCTATAGATACTCTTCTACATAGTTGTGCAATGTGAAATGTGATGATAGCTAGTTTATTTTGGAAATTATGACTCAAAAAATTTTTCGTTTTTAAAATGACTATGTAAAATGCCTTGGAACTGTCTGTGGGGATACCAAGCACCTGCACCCGCCTGCAGAATTAGTGGACCTCTGCATTTACTATTGCAGGTAAAGGTGCCAAATACTTGACACCTTCATTTTAATCCAGATTTTTTATATATTATGTAGTTTTTAGATGAAAACAGGTTTTCTGTTATCTTTATTACATTAACTATGTGTGCTTAAATGCTATGTTTTCCTTAGGCAAAGATAAAGTAGGTAATACGATCTACGGTATCGACATAATTGCATCTAATTGCGTGTAATTATTGGTTCACTGTTTATGATAGAACACGTAATATGTGAAATGCATTACTATGGCCAACTTTTATACCAGCTTATTCAAAAAATATGATTTAATAAAAACATCATAAATTAAAAATAAAAGCTGGAAAATTTTGAGTTGAATAAATTTTTCAGAACCATAAATTCAGTTTTAAGAAGGTTTTCGGAAAAAGTGGTTGTGGATTATGAAATGTTTTTATTTATGTTTTATCATTTCTATAATAGCTGTCGATTACTGTCGAGAACTAAGTTCAGCTTCATTTGTTTAAATGACTGTTTTATTAACAAACATTAGCGTGAGAATTTCTTTTGAGTTGTGAAAGAGAAATGTTTAATGTTCAGTTTAGTTAAGTTGTTAACTGTGTAACGAAGCTTTTGAGGATATTATGGGTGTAAATAAAACCGGAAACTTCTTTAAATAATGTTTGTGTGTTTTTACTTGTCATTAAGTAGGTTGATTTGACTTACATGTAGGTACATCGCAATAAGTTGGGTTATCTAAAAAATTTAATCTGCAAATGTGATATTAATTCGCATGTTGTACCTATTTATCTAAATACGTTAGATGAGGAAAACAGCGAAAGCTTTGCTAATTTGCACACTATGCAAGCAACGTAAAAGTATTCAGATAAATGAAAAGTCCCTTTATTTATTTGGTTTCGTTTCTGGATACTGTTAAATACGTTCGAAAAACCTTTGTTAGAATACAAAGACAGTGTTCAATGAGTTTTTATTTCTTCTACTTTCCGAATACAATAGGAATCGTTTGTTTGTCTGACCTACTAAAGTAACTTTCAACGTTGTGTTGTGTATACCTAATTGGAGCCCTACAATAGATAAGCTTCCATTACGTTTCGCAAGAAGTTTTATTTCCAATAAAACGTAGATACCCATAGCTGTATAAAAGAAATATTGATTTACAGACAGATCCCATTAAAAATAAATGAAAAGTGTCTATCGATTAGAGTATAAAGCTAGAAACTATTAACGGTAAACCTGCTGTTAATCATCGATC
This sequence comes from Ochropleura leucogaster, assembly GCA_958449745.1. Taxonomy (NCBI): domain Eukaryota; kingdom Metazoa; phylum Arthropoda; class Insecta; order Lepidoptera; family Noctuidae; genus Ochropleura; species Ochropleura leucogaster. The sequence goes on from OY288208.1 coordinate 10,422,708, forward strand.
AAACATGAACTCATTTCTAATAAAAGTAAATTAATATGATTGTTGTCAGTCCACGCGACGTGTACCTACAATAGTGCGATTTATTATCCTTCGTGATTAGCATACGGCGCAGGTTACAAAGAATCGATATGGATACTATAATAATTTTATTGTTGTGACATCGTTTCATTAGGTTACCTTGGCAGGTAGTAGAGTTAACGGTAGAATGCTAATGCGCTGAGTTCGTAGCATTGTCGCATGAACTCACATGCTCGGGCTAGCTTCCCAAAGGTTGCGCAACCGCGGGTCCGCCGCCCACGGGCCGGCGCCGGCGACAGCGCCGTCACCGACCGCGAGCCGGCTCCAAGCAAATATCTCCAGACAAGTTCATTGTCGAGCAATTCGAATAAATTATGCTTAAAATATCTTACCTCACTGAGCAAAGACACTCGAGAAAGTTAACCGAGGTATAATAATAATGTTACTTTGACATTGTCACCTCTCAAAAATGTGAAAAATGGATAATTACAATGTAAAATGATAACACGATTAGCGGCTCGCCGACTTGCACGCCTTCCACCTCCGGACTCGCCGCTCAGCTCCGCCTCGCCGCCGCCGGAACCCAGCCTCATCGTGAGCGCTGTGACACCGGCCGTGGCAGTTGCGTCGAGCTCGAGCGACGAGTATTTTTCCCCGCCCACGACGCCACCACCTGCTCGTCGACGGGGAGGACGCCGGCCACCGGACGGCTTCGGACTTCGAGGCCCACCGGCCTCTGATAGGGTCCCAGCTCCCGGTGGAAGTGTGCAGCGCATGCGATGGACTAGTTCCATTAACGAAAATGTCATGCGCTCATATTATGGGGCTACAGAGGGGGGAAACAACCTGACTGCGTACCGGGTTCGGATGCTCTCTCTGTTTCAGGTGCTTGAGCCAGCTGTCAACGTGTCGGCACAACGACTATCGGATCAGGTGCGGGTAATCCAGCGTAATCGTATGTTGGATGACACCGTACTTGATCGCTTGCGAACTGAAATGCAGAGTAGCCAGGTCATTGCCTCTTCGTCGCAGGCTGTGGTTCCACCACAGTCCCACCAACTAGTTAGTCACGCTGACGAGGTAAGTAATGACATGGCTACTAATGTAAGTACCCAGTGCAATGAGGAAATGAGGAGTGCTTTGGAGGGTGCGATTCGAGAATATCGGTACATATCGCCCGAACTTAGACCACGCTTGCCTCGGTTGCCCATGCATAATAAAAATAGGGCGCTGGTGGCTGTTCTGGATTCGCAGTTGTCAAACTATTTTGACAACTGCGAAAACCTCACTGATGCTCACTCAATACTGTATTGTGCGGCTGTAGCGGCGTGTCGTGTAGCTCATGTAAACTTTCCTGATGACAGAGCTACACGACCGAAACCAGCTGTACCAGTCTGGCAGTACAGGATTGAGCGACGTATTGGTGTGGTCAGAACACTCATTGGCAAACTTATCTGTTTCAGGGGGGGTAACACTCGACCTCGAGTGATGCGCTTTGTGAGGCGGGCATTTGCAGGGACTGATATTAGTCCTTCAGATTACATGTCCCACATCACAGAGCGCATCGACTTCCTGAAGCAGAAAATGTATGCATGGGCAAACCGTATTCGTAGGTATAAGCGGCGGGTGGAACGATACACTTTGAATCGTACATTCCAAAGCGATGAAAGGTGGGTGTATAGAGCATGGGAGCGACCGGACCAAGGTGTGTCTGACACGCACCTACCGGGTGATGACGCCATGTGCTCGTTTTGGCGTAGCATTTGGTCGGTGCCTGTCAGTCATACCGAGGGTGAATGGACTCGGGAAGTCGAGCAAGCGTGCGATCCAATACCAGAAATGGGGGCAATAACAATCAGCCCCCAAGATGTAGCTTGTGCGGTCCGTCCGTTGCCTAATTGGAAATCTCCAGGGCCGGACGGACTGCACAACTTTTGGTTAAAAATGATTCAAAGGTCGCACGCTCGTTTGGCGACCCTTTTCCAGACAACCTTAGAGTCAGGATCGCTACCCAAGTTCTTGACAACTGGAATAACCCACCTGCTCCATAAATCGGGTAGTACGGCGGAACCCAAAAACTATAGACCAATAACGTGTCTCCCTACAATGTATAAAGTTCTTACATCCATTTTGAGGGCTAAAATCTCTAAACACATTGATGACAATTCTATCATGTCTGCTTCTCAGAATGGATGTAGGAACGGGTCCCGTGGTACTAAGGAGCTGCTCCTCATTGATATGGCCATTAGCCAACAGGTTCGCCGTTCCCGAAGGCATCTATCGACATGTTGGATAGACTATAAGAAGGCCTATGACTCCGTGCCACATACATGGCTCATGAGGGTGCTAGAATTGTATAAAGTTGATGCAACTCTACGCACCTTCCTGAACTCGTGTATGAGGCAATGGAATACGGTCCTTCGCTATCCAGGATCTCGGCAGATCCAGAGGAATAGTGAGCCGATAAGGATAGAGCGAGGTATATTCCAGGGCGATAGTTTGAGTCCACTTTGGTTCTGCTTAGCCTTGAATCCTCTAAGCACGTTGCTGGAGGGTTCAGGTCTGGGCTATCGATTGAGGAGAGGTGGTCAGGTTATATCTCACCTCCTTTACATGGATGACCTGAAACTCTTTGCCCCCAACGATTCGCAACTGATGGAACTACTGAAGGTAACTGAAACCTTTAGTAGTGCCATCAGTATGGAATTTGGTGTGGACAAATGTGCGGTCATGCATGTAAAGCGAGGGGAAATTGTGGAATCTGTGGGAACCCAACTCTCGGATTCCATACACCTTAGATCCCTCTCAGCAAACGAAACCTACAAGTATTTGGGTATGTCGGAAGCGTTGGGTATCAATGTTGCTGACATGAAGCAATCGTTGAAGGAGCGCTTCTTTGGCCGCCTGAGAAAAGTATTTAATAGTCTTTTATCAGGTGGAAACAAGGTGCGTGCTTTCAACGGTTGGGTCATGCCGGTTTTGATGTACTCTTTCGGCATACTCAAATGGACTCAAACAGAACTGGACGCCCTAGATAGGAAGGTCCGTACATTGTTAACGGCATTTCGTATGCATCACCCACGTTCTTCGGTTATGAGACTGTATATCCCGCGGAGTTGTGGAGGTCGAGGTTTTTTAAACGCCAAGACTCTCCACAATCGCGAGATATGCAGTCTCAGGGAATATTTCCTAGAAACCGACGTGGGAATGCATCGGGATGTGGTTGCAGTGGACAAAGGCCTCACCCCGCTCTCCTTGGCTAAAGAGAACTGGTGCAAACCTGTAGTGCTTGACACTAACGACCGCAGGGAGGTATGGCAGAGTAAGGAGCTTCACGGACGCTTTTTCCGGGCCCTACATGGACCCGATGTAGATCATTCAGCGTCCGTAGCCTGGCTACGTTCCGGGGATCTCTTTGGAGAAACTGAAGGTTTTGTCTGTGCAATTATGGATGAAGTTATGATGACAAATAACTACCGGAGATTTATTGTGAAGGACGGCACGGTTGACATATGTCGGGCATGCCACCGTCCGGGTGAATCAATTCGACACATTATCTCCGGTTGTTCTCGTCTAGCTAACGGAGAGTACTTGCATAGACACAACCTTGTAGCCAGGATTATCCATCAGCAACTTGCTCTAAAATACAATCTTGTGGAATCGGAAGTGCCGTACTACAGGTATGAGCCCGACCCAGTTCTTGAACATGGCAATATCACATTGTACTGGGATCGATCCATCATCACCGACAGGACTATTGTTGCTAACAAGCCTGATATAGTGGTGGTGGATCGATCAGAGCGGCGCGCAATGATTGTTGACATAACAGTCCCGCATGATGAGAACCTCGTGAAAGCCGAGAAAGATAAGCAAATTAAGTATATTGACTTGGCTCGCGAGGTTGTCGACATGTGGGATGTGGACTCAGCAATCATTGTGCCGATAGTCGTATCTGCCAATGGCTTAATTGCCAAGAGCCTCGACCAATACCTGAGGAGGCTCTCGTTAGGCAGCTGGATCAAGGGCTTGATACAGAAAGCGGTACTCCTGGACACGGCTCGTATTGTTAGGAGGTTCCTTTCTCTGGAGCCCTGACCGCCGGTAGCTTGGACCCTGTTCCCGATACCGGTGGGCTACTATTTTTATATTTTTAAATGTTTTTTTTTTATGATTTTTAGAAATATTTAAAAATGTAATTATGTGTATGTAAAAATAAATAAATGTACGAAATGTTACTTTTAATAAATATCTCTGTAACCAATTTAAACGTAAACATTTATCTTATAACAATGTGCGAGCGCGATGGAGATAACATTTACACGATTGTACAGATTGATATAAAGAAGCTTAGTAAATTGTATTACACATTGCGTGCCTACTTCGTTTATACGATTGTAATTTTGTAAGCAGCTGCAGTGCATCGGATAGACGGATGCGTGGCTCTAAAACGAACCGCTTGTGTGGAATATATTCAATCTATCTAACGTTTATAAGTTAATTAGGAGCATGCGAGTCTCGCTCGCGCATCCCGATGGACAATAAAGCCTTTTAGCGGGCGGTGCCTTTGAACTCATACGTTATTAGTCCGATTATGTACTTATCAGTTCCTATTTATGGTGTGTGTATTAAATAAGATCGAAGTTTCCTCGCGTTCTTTGAGCCTGAGCAACTAATTCGAATATCCTATCGTAACAAAGTAAATAACAAAATTCTACATGCAAGAAGTGTTTTATGTGTGAAGGTATTTGTTGACAATCCTTTCTTTACTTTAATAGTTCAAAAATTAAATATGTTCATCTCTAAAATAAACAATGTCGTAGCATCGTAGGCGCATCTACGAAAAGCTCTACGCAATATTTTTTCTGCAAACTATTATAATTACCTACAAGTTACAATTACGCTACACGTCGTAGCATGCGTTCGTAGCGGTTGTCTACAACCACTGGGAGAGTTTGTTGAAAATCCTTTCCGTTGTAAACCTTATTCTTTACTTATATCAATTTTAAGACATTTTTACACATATTCATTAATTTACTGTTCAATCACTTTCTTTTAAATATTTCTCTGTCATTGGCTTCAAAACGAATCTTCTGTTAAATTGGTACCGAATATGCCATTCACATTTTAAGTATTTATGTACCTATTGCTTTCTTTGTAACACGAATCAAGTGCGCCAAAATAGCCTCCCTCCGTCTGGTGGCATGAAAACGTTGTTACGCATTTAGTAAAAAAAAAGCGTGGCGAGCATTTCTGTCGGTGTTGTAGGTACTGGTCGTCTAGCACGTAAATGGCCACTTTAGGAGAATTATACGATAATATTATGAATTACTTTAAAATTCTTAAAATGGTCACAGATGCAGTTAATATTGTGAATTGGCCATTTTACGAATGGTTAGGTACGTGATTTATTTAATTATTTCATTTATTTAATTCTTATTATTAACTTATTATGATTCTGCTCCCTGTTGTCCTGTTGCTCTGTTGCTCGCAGTCGGTCATTGCTCGTACTTCGTTCACGCTTCCATAATCTGTTTGACATCAATGCTGTCACGCTATATTTTGCGATCGTTTTTATCAGAGTGACGCAAAGTTTTTCCGTTGTATAGCTCAACGCATTTCTGTGAGAGTTGACCAATTAACACAAAGTCTTGCGCCATCATAATTATCATGAAATTTAACTTAGAGCCTGTAATCAAAACATTTTATCTTCTTTGCCTACTTAAAACATCAAAAGAAGAAATGATTTGTAAAGTATGTAATGTAGAACTTATCATTATCGAGCTGGATACAATAATTGTTTATTTAAATGGTAGCCCGTACGTATCAGCTTATAAATTAACGCCAATGACAGGCGGCAAGCGGTGTCAGAAGGCGAGTCCACCACTAAGGGTATAAGTGTCTATAGGCTATGATTTACGACACATTCCTGCGCAGAGCGCGACGAGGATCGTCACTGCGCCTGCGCACACCGATGGGAACAAGATTACTTCTCACAGATTCGTCTGGTGTGTGGTGACAGACAAAGCTCTTTGTGCCATTCGGACAATCCGGAGCACTTAGGAGGCGTCTGGCTTAGCTGCGCGCGTTTAAACCGAAGATTAGTCATCGCCCGTATAGTATTAAACAAAATAGTTTTTCTTTAAACAAATAGCCAATGAATAAATAAGCACTATGAAATATATTACGATATCTTTCCATTGTTACTTACCAAGGTACCGTATTCGTTTCACATCTGTGCAAACCTAGGCGAGGTCTCATAAGTATTACAGTTTATAAGCAAGTATTGCTGATACTCGTACTTAGCTTACGTTATTTTACGTGCATGCACTTATATAGAACTTCCCGGATCTCGCCGGTAGAAATTAAACACACAATAGAAGTTTACTTATTAGGATATGCAAGTAGGTGCTACATTTTGGTGCGTCTGAAATGTTTCATGAAAGTTATTCCTGGTTATGATTGTTGAAATGAGGGCTCGAATTCGTACGCGGTATGGTATGGTGCGGGCTTAAAAATGTTTTCATGTTTATATTCGTAATACCAGCGGATGTTACGCAAGTGCGTTGGGACTGCCCAACTAAAGCGCTTGACCGGAAGTACGCTCCGGCGGGGCGCGGGATGCGGGAAGCGGGCATTCGTTTACAGGTACTAAATGATGCCTCTAATGAACGGCACAGGAGCGGCACAGCACACAGCTCCGAACCTTATTATTGGTAATGTGCAATACATTAGCCATAATTAGTGCGGCAGTCGGCAGTAATTGCCGCATGCTTCGGGCGCGTTTCGTAAAACACGTAGTACCTCTGGTATCTACTCTTTCTTGGGAAATCGTAGCTATGATGTAGGTATTTCTATTAAATTTATGGAATTTAAAGTGCGGACCTCGATTTATTACACACGAATTAATAATAAATTCTCCTTAATGTCTAAGGTCTCCGCGTTACGCGACACTCGAGAACGCTAGGAATTTCCTTCGTATATCGTAAAACACTTTGGACACCTTAGAAAATTATTTTACGCGCTACGAATGCTAACATAGGAAATATAATATAAGTAGGTAATAACATTGGGAAAGGATTACAATAGCATGCGTAATTTAGAGTGGGTGTAGAGTTCCGTAGTTGGATCAAATATCGTTGCTGAAATTCAAATACCCGTTCTGAGCAAGGTCTCTGCAAAAAACATCACGGTTCGCGAAGCATGCTCGCCAGCTGCCGAGCAGACGTGTTCACGTGTCGCCACTCGCCGGGAAACCATTCAGTGCTTTCATTACCACAGAAGTCTCACACATTGGCACATGTAACACCGACACATGCTCCTAACGAACCCGATACTAAAAGCAATTGTAAATTCTTAACCATGAATCAAAAACCATATGAAAGGAACTCATAAAATAAATTTTATTCCTTATTGGTGCATAAACAGAGTTTAAAAATAGTTGGGACCACCTGGTGCACTCTGCTCCCAACATCGAGTGCAGGGAACTTGATTTATGGGTCTTTAAGCCACACAATACAACCGCAAATATAACCCTTAACTATTTTTCTAGAGAACAAACTGTCCCCGGGTAGATATTTTAAGTGGGTGACTGTTACTCTAACCGGTACAAATTATTATACGCTTATCGATATTACCCCCATGACAATATCGAGGGGTAATAAATTAATTCGTTTAGACAACTAATTCAACAAATTATTTGCCTTTGTATTGACTGGTTGCCTGATGGTTTTGGTTGATACAAGTATTGTATTGTAATTTCAATATAAACAGGAATTGTGATCTACATTCCGATACTAGGTCTAAGAGGTTAATGTGTAATTGTTCATTTAAATGTGATTCACGGCTGATCGGCGGCCTGTTATCCCAAATGACCGCATCGATGCATGTGTACTGAGGAGGCGATGTTGTGGATTGTGAGATCGTTCCGTGCACGACGTGGGAGGTCCAATAATTTCCCCGGAATTCAAATTGACCGAAGAAGTTATCATAAAAGTATGAAATAAGTTATTCCGGTAAATGTGTCGAATATGGGAAACAATTCTTACATACAGCTGTTATACCAACCTGGCGCTCTTACATACTTTTAAAAACCCAATACATTAATCGCTGCAACTCAAATACTTTCACGTTTCACGTTTCTATCGTTTGTTCTCGAGCCCAAAAATGTTAAGCTCAATAAATGATTAAAGGCACTTGTAAAAAGAAAACGAAGCTTAGATCCGGCCACACTGACACCATTGTCATGAATGTCGCAACGAATGAATTAGGTTTCAAAATCTAATTAAATAGAGATGAATAGGTACCAGTTTATTGAGTTGTAACTTGTAACCAACACAGTTTATTGCATGTGGTTTTTAAATAAAATGAAAGTAATTGATTATTCAACCACAATGATTGTTTCACCGCACAATTATAGGAATAGTTTGTATCAGTATTCTAATGGTTGCGTTGTTTTTGATCATGTTCGTGTCAGACGTCATTCCCTCGTCACGTCACTCCTTTCACTGGTGTCGTGCTGACACCTCCAGCAATTAACATGTCACTGCGCAGCATTATCGTTAAGACTTTGAAGCGTTGAAGTAAATGTTTTATTAGATGCCTCAAGTCAACCGCGGTCTGCGATACAGATTACACTTACAAGGCATTCTTTAATGATGATAGGTGTAATTTTAGTTTTGGTCATGTGCGTTGATTCGACAATGTACAAATAAGGGGACCGATGTATTTTTTTGTTCCTAAAATGGTCAGATTGTTTAGACAATAATAAGTTCGTACCGAAAACTAATTGGGTTACATTGCGTCATCCTGGCAAGGTTTTCTGAATGTAGTTAGCATCGTGTTAGCTTAATAAGCATGTTATCAACATTATTTTTGTGTAAGAGTACTTCGAAGGAAACATGTGAGGTTGTAAAGTCACATGAAATGCAAGTTTCCTGTAATCAAGGCGTTGCGCAAGTTCGCCTGAATATGAACTGTGTTACTGTACCTATATGACGTCATATCGGAGTTTCAACACTCTACAAACAAAGCCGCAAGCCTCTGGCACACATTGTGTGCTCATTTCCAGGACAAACAATAAATTATTTGGGAAAAAAATTTACATAAGTAGGTACTACATACTAACTGAGCGGGAGGTCTTCAATATAGATTGTGTTTATGACAGCTTTGAATCTTATGAAGCGTTCTCTCAATCACTACAGATGATCGGCTGATGATCTACAGTTAACTTTACTTAACCCGTATAAGTGAAGATTTAATTTAATTGAAGCCCCTTGTGATAAGTGCTTTTCAACGAAGATAAATAGAATTTTGATTATCATTTTTGGGGTTCACCAAAATTGTGGTTGAAGAATTTAGGTATTAAATTAATGTTTCAAAAAGTTTAAGTCAAACTATGTCTTGAATTAAAATACAACTGTTTTAACAGGCGCCATTTAATCTAAGAAGGATAAAATGGTAGTATAAGATTGCTTAAACACATTTTAATATAGGTTCATACATCAGAGGCGTGTGGTCTACGTACTCTGCGGCAATTTCCGCGTCATACAGAGCCGCGAGTTTATCTCACAGACACAAATATCACTCGTACTCTAAGTTCCTACTCCGACCGCCATTACCCACGACTCGGGTGGTCTCCCGGAATCGGCCCAGCACTGAGAATTATCAATTTCCTTTTAGGTAATGAACTGTTGATCAGTAATCTCACGAAATTCGGATCGTTTAGTTACGCTTTCGATTAACTGTTATTCTTTTCTGCTCGAATTCATGTAGTGGACAGTGTTTTTAAATCCGTATCTGTTATAGATTAGTGAACAGCAGAGATACCCTTGGCTATAAATAAAGAAATTATGAGCCTTTACGTAACGTTGCTACTACTGTTGATATACGAGTGTAGGCCTGTGCACATTCCATATGAAATCGTGCGGTGTAACCGAAGACCCGTATTGGTTCCTACTGCATAATCAAATTACATTAATGGCCCGTTTGAGGACTCCTCTTAGGTCCTACTCAAATCCAATCCCTCGCGGGTACCGAGTGTATAAGACGAGACGATTTATTAGTCGGATTGTAGCAACATTTGACATCATAAGAGTCACTTTCATGAGCATTAGCGTGATCTAGACTTTCTCCATCATACTCTATATGGAAGTGGTCGAGTGTGTTTGACAATCAATCATGAGAAAAGCAATATCTCAAACCTGAGTCGCCTACGTAAAAGATTTTTATTCACATGAAAAAGCAATCATGATAGTCTACTTTTTTTTGTAAAAACACACATTTATAAGGAAGTAGATGCTATTCTACACTGTGGGATCGATTAATATTTGGAAACATTTAGACATTAAAAAGTCATTTTACCGGTAGAATCATAAAGCGGAAAGAATTAATGAAGCTATAAAAAGGTCCATATAACGTTATGCCCCAACTCTACTGCATTAAAATAATGAATGAAATGAAATACTAAAGATAATTTATTGTCGAGATGAATGAACTGATGGAAAGATGCCTAACGATGGCCTAGTTTCTTTCCACTAATGTTCAAACAAATAAAGATTATTCAGAATTGGCCATTTCAATATTTATGACAAAATAAACATCCACAAAGATACTGTTTGAGCCACCCAGAATCATTGCATACATGATATTGCAGTTATCGACAACTGTATTATTGGCTACGGAACGCGTGCATCGATAAAACGGGTTCAGCAGTTTATCAATAATATGATTACAACTATTGTTTAATTTTAAGTTATTCCAGAATGTTTCAAAGTTACGTAACAAAGTTTACCTTCGCCGTGAACCATTACTTAGCCACCCCTGTGATAGGTGAGGGTCCGTCCCTTATATTAACCGTAACATAAGGGAGTGGCCGGTCATCATCATCGCTCACTGGGGTGAAGAAGACAATATTAGTTTATAACCGGTCTGCTGCTTCATGCGATAATTTAAAATAGCGTAGCGCTATCTATGCTAGTCACGCAAGCTTTTGCTTTAATTATTAGTTTGGTTGTGACAATTACGATTGTTGAAAATTCAATAAAATCCACGATTTTTCTTCACAAAATATTACAAAAAGATCCAAAAAGAGTTTCCTAGCAGAGCGTGGTTTCGATCCACGGACCTCTGGGTTATGGGCCCAGCACGCTTCCACTGCGCCACTCTGCTCTTATTGAACGTCGCGAAATTACCGAGTACATGGTTTTAGCTGGTACGTAGTAGAACATAGTTAACATTCTAGTGCAATGGTGGTATAATACGACTTTAAACAGTCTTTCATTAAGTCTGATTTTAGCACAGATTATACTAATTAGGCATACAGTTGACATTGATTTATATGACAATGCCAATTAATTGGCAATTGTTTACCTTGAGTTTATTAACTATGCAATTTATATGAACTTAGAATACTAATACGGATGGAAATATAACCTGATGTATGTCTTGTAATGATGTATTCGTAAAGCCAAATCTGAAATCAAACGAAGGATTTTCTGAGTTAATAATATTTGTACCGCTACATTGGAACAATACAAAAGAATTCTATCCGTAACGCCTAACAAATGTTTCAAAAGGGTCCGTGTTACATTAATTGGTGTACTCGTCATTAATTAAAGTCAGTGACCGAGCTGCGGCCGCCTATTGTTAAAACGTTTAAAGTTATAGTTCAAATCGTCGTTCTACGATCTGTCTCCTTGAAACACACTGGCGATGAAATTACCTCGGCAGTATGGAAACATGTACCTAGTGTTGGTATTTATTACTTTTTTATCAACATCGCAGAACACGCGCACCAATGTGTAATAATAAAGATAAGGCATAGGGTAGACCCGGGACAATCGTACCATTTTCGAAACATCGGTTAATTACACAAATTTAACTAGCACTTTTTGTTTTAAATATTATTATTATACTGCCTTGGTTTATTATCTACCGAAGGAAACATCTAAAGTTGGCCTAGATTGAACAAAACTTGATCAAAATTGACTTTGAATGAAATCATGGCTAGTGCTACAAATGACCCCCTCTAAGGGTTAATTGTTACAAAACTGCATAGGGTAATAAAACGCGAATAAAGGTATTAATCACATTTTCTCAGACATTTATTTGAAGTCTTATGGGTTTATAATCATTCTTAAAAATTAGGAACATAAAAATCGTGAGATCAATGTTTTAAATCAACACTAGAAAATAATAACATTTAACCTAGCAATTCTTCACTTCAAACAAAAATAAAATAAGTTTTTATTATTATTATATAATCAACTTTGGTTCACACGTTGCATATTGTCTATTATCTAGCTTTATAACAATCATAACATAGAAATAATGAAAAGAAAAACATCAATATGGAGGTACAATTGACCCCTGGTACAATTGACCCTCACAGAATATAATTTATTTATAAAAAAAAAGTCAGATTCGCAATTGTGACAAACATAAACTGACTCCTGAGGTGTACATTCCTCGTGTGCCCATAATCTGCATTGAGCGCATTGAATCCACATTTCATTAGGGCGGCTGGCACTATAAGGTTCCATACATACAACACAAAAACATTCTTCTTCTTCTTCACTGCTTTCAGAGTAATTTTTTGTTGCTGTTATCTTTTTCGAGCTGGAACCACATTTTATCCCTTTAGATTTTCCTGGGTACCGTAGATTCTTTTTAATTTGTTTAGCTTTCTTTCTTTTTTCAGCTTCTTCCGCTTCTTTTTGTATAGCATCTTTTTCCGGGGTGTCGCTGTATATAGCCGTGTGTCGTTTTTTTCTTCCGCGGTTGGTGGTTTTGCGTGGTGGTGCTTTTGGCAGAGGGCGAACTAGTTCAGGTGAAAAAAGGAAGGGTTTAGTTCCTTTAGATGTAGACGGTATAGGGTCGAGTACTGTTCATACAACAAAGTATCTCTTGACCCACGGTCCGTCTTTTTTATTCTATTTCGTGGCATCTAAAACAAGAACATGTCCAATAAGTAATTGCATATTTTAAGTATTTATTTTTTACTCTGTTATTATTACTACGGGGTTATTTCTACCATGGGGTCAACTGTACCGGTACCATTGACCCCGGCGATGTTGGTACAATTGCACCAAAGTACCTAATTTAGAAAAAACATCAAATAGTTACGTAATTCTAAACATATAGTTCCATATTTATCATAAATCAATAGCTTAATATCCGTTTAAACTGGCAACAACAATTACTTGACGAAAAGGCTCTGGTAGTACGAGCTACAGCTAGTAATATTTTACGTAAAAACTTACCGTGGCTTGCCGAAAATCAAAAATTCTCCACTACCACGTCCGTTTCACAGCACGCGCGCTGGCGACCGAGGGGCGCCTCGGGACCCAAGTAGCGCGTGTGCTGGCACACTCACACATGTAAAATTTAGCTCAGTAGTAGAAATATCGACGATGGTACTATTGCCCCGTGTTACTATTGTACCCGGTCTACCCTACACTAGGTTATAAAAATAGAGGTTGCACTTTAATGACATTAAATGTAGGTGTTATGTAAGTAAGTATACTTGTTTATCGGACTAGAAGAGATAATGTTTTGCAATTGCAATTTATTTTGGTGATGAATTATCTAGATTCTGCGATTCAGTAGACAGTTTTTCTCTGAGGAAATAGGTAAGTATATTAAGTAGGATTTTCAATTTTTAACAAAATATTTCCTCATGCATCACAATAATTCTTGTCGTTGTAAGAACCAGATAAAGATAATAATATATTACCGCAGGTTTCGGGTAACTTTTTAAATAATGAGCAAGAGGAAAACAAATGAATAATGATTTGGTTGCTGATCCAAATTCTTTTGATGAGTTTAACTAAAAAAAAAACTTAAATAAACTTAAAACTAGATAGACTAAAATGTAACATCACCATGTCAATATTTATCAATGGTTGATAATTTCCCAAAGCCATTCGATTTGCGTTCGGTATTGACATTTGATGACGTCATTTTCCGGTTTAACAATTTAATGAGTTTCTAATCGATTAAACTCATACAGTATTTTATTCACGAACTTGGAATTAATGTACATAGGTAAGTAACCAGAAACAGTATGTTAATGTGAGTGACAGTGGAGCTGATGCCAAGTGCCGGCCATCAGGCACTGGCGGACATTGTCGGGCACAAGCGGGCACTAGCGGGCACTGCCGGGTCACCGCGAAGTGTTCAGCGCGTGAGACAATTTTGTATGGCTTATAACGCCTTGATATTAAACGGATGTCACGTACGAAGGCCTTGAGAAAGCACCGCTTGTCGTAACAGATGGCAGATGGCTCCCTGCCCGAATATTATTGATATTCGACGAATATTTTCAGGAGAGTTGCAATGCTTCCGCTTTATTCATTTACCTCCTTAGAGATAAATCGTACAGTTTGGCGGTTAATTTGACAAGAGTGTTAGCACGTGCGCAGCTTACGAAAGTTTCGCTGGAACAAACAGATAACCATGAATTGGAACATCGTTGTACCTATTTTATACAGTAATAACTTTGTTATCAGCACTACCTTAACTCTTATATCTGATAAGAAAGAACAGTCTCCTTTAATCCATGCTTTTAGTTACCCCACCTTTTAGCTACTTATCTAAAATGTAGTTTAGCACAATGTTTACATTAGGTACGTACCTACTTACATTTAAAAGAATATATATGTTATACCAACGACCATACACGTTGTGTTATACTAACTGGCGCCCGCGGTTTCGCCCGCGTGATAATAAAAAAGTATCCTATGTGTTATTTCAGACTATAATCTACATCTGTGCCAAATTTCATCAAGATCCGTTCAGTAGTTTATTCATGAAAAAGAGTCAAACATACATCCATACTCACAAACTTTCGTATTTACAATATTAGTAGGATTTAACAAATAGTCATGGTTACTCTTGTAGCACCGAATCTAAGCATTCCATCGATGCAATAATTCTTGTTATAATCTTCAATGAACAGTTAATGCTTAATGAGGAATGCCGCATTTGTATCAAAGATAACAGTAACAAAACAAGCTTGTTTAACCTGTCTTAAATCAAGTAACATTCATATCTATGTGAATTCGGATCTTTATAAAAGAATGCAGTCATTTAGTTAGCTTTGGCGTTATCGGCTTACTCGCAGTAGTAATTCATTACAAAACAATGGAGTTTAATATCAAAGGGCAGGGCGTTCAGTTGATTTATCATTCCGACACCGAGCCCTTTGTTTTCTTCCACGGAGTACGGCGGCTTCAATCACATGTCGCGGTCAAAAGTTCGCCGCCATCCAAAAAGAATATTAATTTCTGTTTCATAGACATACACCTACGTCATTCATAATCATGACCGAGTGTCACTGTTCGAGTTCAGTGAAAAGGACCTACTTACTTACAAACCAATACTTTCTACTCGACGTTTAGAAAGCAATTTTTACAAAAGGTGTCCTTAACGTTTGGCATACTTTAAAATATCGACAAACTTCAATTTGTACGGTACCTATATCTCAAGAGAAATATACATTTAACACCGAAAAGTAAAAGCAGCATCGGATGTTCACATCGGCAGCGTTGCGAGATTATAAAGGATCTACCCCAACCACATTTTTTATTTATCTTTTTAATACAAAAGGCGTAGGCTTAGATTGCTACAAGTTCGTCGGAAGAAATAACTCAAACCCCAGAGAGGTCAAAAAAACGTTTGTTGTTACAAGTTTTGAACAGGAAACAAAAAGTGTCATGATGGCGTTACTTCGACGTATCAGCATTGCGGCATTTTTATAGATTGTCTGGTTGTAAAAACAAATGGCAGAGTAATATTAATGTTGTTTTGTTTTATGTGGAGGGTGCCTGCTACCGTGTGCGGGGGCCGAGTCGGGCACGCCATCGGCACCGGGCCCCAGCTATTACCTCGGGGATATGGCGAATTACTCTCTGATGGAGACATTTCCGAGAATTAGGGTCCTCTTTGGTTCACCACACGTACATTGTAACTCAACATTTACTAGCATAATCTAGTCGAAATGTAACACCGCCCCATATCAACTGAACTGCCGATACTTGCTTGTTATTTACTGCAGACCATGCAGAGCTTACCTCTATCTTATTTATTACTAGAGCAAGTTTCCATTCGAGATACGTTTCTGTTCGAAAGCTATCGTAAAATAGAGATATCATTTGTCTCTATAGGTGGGTCGCTCTTTGAATGTAACTACAATGTTATGTCCAGCTGTTCAATGAAATTTGATTCAGTTAGTTAATGGGGCGCGTGTAATAGCTGCATTGTGAGGTTCGCGTCAATCTGTTCAGCTACCGCCTGCACCTTTTGTTAGAATTAGTTTTTTTATGCGTTGATCTTGGCACGGGTGGCGCGGGCGCTAAACAGCGTGTGCGCCTGCGACGGCTGGGACGCAGTTGCTGCGATTTTAAGCAGGTGCTTTAGTCGCACGTGTCTGCTGATATTTTTTTGAATGCGTGGAAGTATCTTTATTTGCACGTGTGTGCGTAACGGTACGATGACACAGGAGATTTGTAAAAGCTTATTCAAGGAGAGCTTTTGTGGATTTCAAATGCAAACTTTTGTGTCCTATACAATAGCAACCCGAGTTAAGATATTGACACACTTTAATATTGAACTGTATAAAATGATTACAATGAACACACTTAATCAAACTAGCATAGAAACACTACCGGTATAGTAGCGAGCATTAAAAGCTCTGAGAGTGGCCTGCTCGCGGCTCAGGCCGATAACACAAAGGAGTGATTTATTTCAAACACCGATTTCAAGTACATCGTCCATGTATCATGTGCGCTGCAAATGTGGCGCCTGGAGCGTCGGACGGCGTCGGGCGGCGTCTGCGCAGAGACATGACGTCATCAGCTCCAGAACACTCTGACCCCATACAAAGAACAACGTTGAAGTGAATTGCGAACATTTTAAATCTATTGATTGGTAAGAATTTTGCTTGATCTTCCCATAAATCTTGAGATTTATCCCGCAATAGTACGAAGTTAAGTACTCTCATAAACTGAAAATCGTAAATCATGATTTTTAACCAACCCACATAAGATAACAACGCGCATGACTCAACCAAAATAACCGTTTCCCTTTCCTCGTAGCAAATATCACTAGACAGACGGAGATCTGATTTACAAAGATTTAAAGCTGTCAGTTACAATTTGCTAACGAGTGTAAAACATGTCAGGGCTTTAGATAAAGATCATGGCCCAGGCGTATTATTGAATGCAAATTGCAAACACAAACGACTAGTATCGTATTGGAGATAGATTGAATAGAAACTAATTATTTACTCACGCATTGTCCTGTCAGCGACAGCGGTCCGTGTTGGTTTGGTAAATAGAGAAAATCCCTTTAGTTCGGTTTGAATTGACTTGCCTAGAATCATAAATAAAACGGTAGGAAAGCTATGAAAGCGGGGTCTACAATTGAGCACAATCTACGTGTTTATGAGGAGTTGAGGTTAGTAAACTGTAAGAGAATAATAGGGCTTCATGATAGCAAGGAACAAAAGTATACGTCGCGTATGTATGGTTGAATGGGCTCGCGTTCCTCTCATCTATTGTCCGTGGGCTAACGAAGGGCGAGTCCGGGCACTAGGCGCGCTGGGCAGGTAAGGGCTGGCGACCCGAGCCCGTCGTAAATACCCGCTGGCATGCGCTCTGGGAGCTCGCACTATCAACAATGGCCTGTCATTTCACGCGCTAGTGTTAAACGTTTTCTAGTCTCGTTGTTCGCCTGAAGCTATTTGTTCTTGTTAGTCCATGGGAAAATATTGCCTTTTCCAAACAACGACTGTGACAAAGACATCTTAGTAATGGCATCTTTCGAAGACGCGTATAATATTCATAGGTAGCCATTTTAATGATTTAATCCGTTGTCCACAGAAGGAGGGGGTGGGTCAGGCTCACGCATTCCGTAGCAAGTCGTTCCGGAAGCCACGACCATGTCACTGGTGCCATCAGCCGGTGCACAACACAGGATCTTGCTGCAGAGGTAGCTATGACTAATAAATCTTTACTTTAGCTAAACTAGTCCCACATGCACTTGAAATATTCGAAAGTTTTTATCTTGACCGATTTGTCTATTCGCAGAAACTTGACTTGCAATTCTAAAAATCGACAGACTTGACATTCAAAGGTTATTGACGACAGAATCAATGCTTCAAATCGATAGGTACACCTACCTGTTGGGGGCGAAATGTCACGCTTAAAATTCAATTGCTTGTTGAAGTTTGAACTATATATATACTTTGTGAAATGTTACTTGTTTGTTATAGCTGCAAATATCACGATCCAAACGTAGAATTTTTGCGAATCGATTTCTGCAAACGGAATGTTTGTTCTTTTCCCGGTTAAAGCACAATCGACAATTACTGTACATATTTAAAGGCATCATCATAACTTATGCATCAATAGGAAAGGCCTTTTTGTTTTTCAGAATACTTATTTAAATATTTTTAAATTTCATGAAAAACTGTCTAAAGACGTTCTTTAACGTGCGAGGTACACAATTTTTTTGTTTTTTGGGTAGAAAATCATCAAATGAGTTCTGGGTGGAGCGGAGAGAAGGAAGGAAGGCGAAAGGAGTTTTCGTCAATACAAGCCTGACCCTCCTGTTCTGGTTTGTTCTGACGAAAACCCATACCTGCTCCTTCTTCTACTTGTTTCATGGCTGCGATATATTTTTCGAATAAACCCGCTACTCCACTTATAATACCACTTTACCTTCTTATAATAGCATTTTTTTTTAAAATGCTATCTGAGCATCATGAAAATTATACCGCGGAAAGAAGAGTTTAACCAATTTCCATCCAATTTAGAAACGAAACGTATCCGACAGAAAAGTTAGCCGTCACAACTGTGTGAGGAAAAATTAACCATTGTTTTTGTAGGAACACAAACAACGTATACATTGCATGAATAGGTTTTTGAATATATAATTCCGTTCTGTCAAAAGTGTGTGACTAGACAATATTAATACAAGACAATGTAGACTGTTTCTTAATTTTAACCTTGTATTTAATGTCAATTTTGATGTTAGTTCATAAGATACAAAAAATACCTATAACAAAACAATATGGTAATTATACCCCTGTTTGTTGCAGTGTGCAAATATGTCTGCCATACGACGTGCGAGTCCAAGGTATGTTTTAATAATTATAGTGACATGCACGTTACATATTATGCGCTTGCGTTGGCTTAGCTGAAAACGGCGGACGTAACGTGCATGCAATTAGAATTATCTCTAGAATAAGTGCGATCGGTGCCAAGGCTCTGAAGCATACATATAATAATCCGTAAATCATGGACTCTACCTTCATTACATATTAAGTAGAGTCCCGTCTCCTATACAATTATTAACCTATCTACATGTAGAAGGAAATAGCTTTATTTTTTTTTTGAAGATAAACACATGCAAACTCTATACATACATTAGCATCAATCATACACAAGTTTTAAAAGTTTCATTGTTTAAAAGGTATGGTGGTGCCCTCTAGTAACGTTAAGATGATTCATTATTATGAGCACTGCGCACAGTCGCATGCGGCGGGCGATAATGTTCATTCGAAGATGAAATTTTGTAGTGCTACCGAAAGATGGCGCTCGGTCAGAATATTGTGCGGCTTTTTGGAATATTAATCGGGCGGATTATAAAATTTTAAAATTAGTATGTAGAGTAAGTAAAACCGCCAAAAAATATTGATAATAAACACATCCATTTATTGTATTGTAAGTTAAGTGCCTTTTTCAATTGATTGCTTTAGGAATTTGAGCAAACTCTATGTGCAAGCGCACCCATTATCTTGGTGATATCATTGATGTTCGTGACCCGTCCGTTACTGGGCATACCGTGGGCTTATCCCAGCTTACTTACTTATTCATATGCTAGATAATAGTCCGGTTTGTTTCTCTGCCTGTCCATGTTTAGCGAGCAATGAGCATTTGATGGCAATCAGCTGGTCG
The DNA here is from genome assembly GCA_958449745.1 of Ochropleura leucogaster. NCBI lineage: Eukaryota > Metazoa > Arthropoda > Insecta > Lepidoptera > Noctuidae > Ochropleura > Ochropleura leucogaster. The sequence continues at coordinate 10,442,684 of OY288208.1, forward strand.
TCGCCGGTCACGCTTCCATTGTTCCGTGTCTCACCGAAATTGGTCGCTCAGCACACAATGTACCAATACCGTTATAATAACGCGATGTTAGCAACTGTCAATATGTAACGAGGGACCTGAGGTAATTGGTAAAGTAAATATTTTACTAAGATTCCTACTATCCGTTAAATTAGATATCGCGTATTGATCTAGTTTGACCCGTGGGTATCTATGTATAAGAAATATTAATATATAGCGATTAATAAGTTTTAATGCTATTGTATTATTTATTTCATAGTTAGATAAAATTCTTAATAGAATTAAGAAGACACCTATATGTAAATGTTATTTTTTATCATTTTCATTTCCTACATCTTTTGCTTTTTATGGAAACAGCGAAAGAAAGAAAGCATCCTGACCAGCAGCAGTTCTCTTTTCAATCTAACAAATTCCAGCTTTCAAAATCAATCGTCCTTCGACCCGTATCTGAATAAGTCAGATATCCAGCTGTACCTAAACTTTGTTCACCCCGTAAATGCAGAAATTTCTTTTGACAGAAGTGCACAAAACATTTAAACTTTAAAGCCTTGTTTTTGTTTTGAAAGCCCCTTGTTGTTTGTTCTTGACATAAACTGGTAAGCCATTGAACAAGACTGCATTCAGACGCTTCAAGAATAACAAACAGATACTAGTATTCCTCGTATTTTCTTGTACTTATTTCTGTTTCGTTTTACTTCTATATGAAGATACAATTTTCGTTTAATCTGCCTCCGTACCCGACCCGAAACTTGTAATTACATGGCCGGCCCTTGGTGTCTGCTTAAAATAAATATTAATTAGAATATAATGTGAACATTTATTGGTTTCTTTCATTAAGTTACATTCAATGAGTCTTTTTCGGTGGGTGTCGTGTCGGCTCTCGCTGAATAATGCTGAATGCTGAAAATAAAACAATGAAATGTAATTATTCGGAATGTTTAATTGTCTGTGTCTAAATAGTTGTTAGCTCTTTGTCACGGTTTTATGGTAGACTTTGAGATACTAAAATTGACTGTTTACATTTTAGACCGATTTTGTAAAGCAATATTTAGGAAAATCGTGTATCGTAAAACAGAAAAACACTAGAACTCGTATTTTACTACGAGTAAAGTTGAACAGAATGGAAATGAGGTAATTTACAATTGTTTGGTGCAGCGACACAAACTACGGACACGAACATGCTGAAAACTATTTGAAACATTTACGGCTAAGCGGTTTCCACTTGCTGAAACTAAAATAGCGTTATTTAGATCTGAAAACTGATTACAAAGTTCTGTATTTCTAGTAAAATAAGCGTTTTTGCATGTATAACTAACTTTTGCCTGTGGCTTCGCTCGCGTTAAATTCGGGGTAACACAGTTCCCTTTTCGTGATACCTGCAGTTACTGCAGTACCTGCAGTTTTTATAAATATAATAGCAAATAAATATAATATAATAGCAAAGGTAACTTTTCCTTTTCTTCCCTCTTTCTCCCTCATATCCCACATTTATTATAATAATTATAATTCCAACAAACACACATTCACTTTTATAATATTAGTAAGGATGTTGTGAGTAATTTTAGTGTAAATTTATAACTTAAATCCGAAATAATCTTTCGAAGCGACGGAGGATATCTATAAAGGTTTTTCCGTAATAAATGAAGTCGATGAATCCTAAGTACTTATATTATAAATACGAAAGTTTGTGAGTAAGGATGTATCTTTGATCTTCTTTCACGAAAAAACTACTGAACAGATCTTGATTATATTTGGCACAGAGGTAGATTATAGTCTGGAATAACACATAGGATACTACTTTTTTTCGATATCACGCGGGCTAAGCCGCGGGCGCCGGCTAGTAATATTTAACTTTAAACAGCATGTAACAGTGAGATATCTAGTCTCTATCTAATAAAGCACCGTAGTGTATAAACAAGGTGCCGTACAGGTACCTAGGAAGGTAGGCCACGACACTGGGTGAAGCCGAGGCCCCAAGGCATCAGTGCCCCGTGAATAGGAGACCTGTGATTATATCTTTACTTTGTCTCCCACGAGACAGGCAGCGTTACCTAAAGGCTAACGTCAGGCTCAGAAAGTCGGCTCATCGTGTTTTAAATGTAAGGTGTTTCTACTGTTTATTGATCTAGTGGCAAAAAGTACGTATTTGGAGGTCCCAGCACGAGCACAGGCGCGGGTGGGTATAAACGTAACGAAAAAACTTTGATTTAAAAATAAAAAACCGGCTAAGTACGAGTCGGAGTGGCTCATCGAGAGTTCCGTACAAACCTGCGATTAAAACGGCGTAGAATTAAATGGTTGATTTTTTCAAAGATAAAGGACTTTACTTGACAGACAGACAACAAAGTGATCCTATAAGGGTTCCCTTTTGAGGTACGGAACTCTAAAAATACTCGTGTCACATATAATATTTTCATAATTACTATTATGATCATTTATTTATTTGTGAACATATTTTTTATATTTTTACACATTTCTTAGAAAAAAATAATTATAAAAATATTTATTATAATTACTATTTTTCGATTCATTTATTGTTCTTTTTTTACATAAGTAGAATTACATTTTTAAATATTTCTTAATGAAAAAAGCATAACAAAAAAAACATTTAAAAATATAAATTACTATTATTGATACTGATCGTGCTTGTCACAAATACTTTAACTCAAACGCTACAGGATGTATTTATGTGTTTTCGATTAAATATCGACTGCCTCGAGTTGGACACATTCGGGATTTTCCAAAGGGAAAAAAAACTAGTTTTGTGCGTGGTGTATAGCATTCTGCCTACCAGGAGGTAACTTGTCCAAGCTAGAGCTATATCTGGGGAAATAAACACATCTGTGTAAGTTTTTGAGATATACGCGCATGTAGTTACGTTAAATATTACTTACTTAAGTTTATTATTAGGTATATTGTAATTTGGTAGTTCATGTTAGCAAATGTTCTACACAGTATCTTTTTAAAACAAATTATTTCTACTTAGAGCTACAAACGCTTTGGTACAAGGTTTATTTATTTAAATTTGATGTACAACATAAAGACATTCTCTACTAGTCAACCTTTGGGTTATATACGACAACATTATGATAGGATAAAAAAAATATATCTAAAAAAATATAACTACCTATTTGTTTTCGAGAACTTATATGTATACTTATACACATTTACAAATTATGGTATTATGGTAGTATTAGCATTGAAATATATTAATTAATTATTGAAGAAATAAAGAGTAACACAACTTAATATAAAATGCTAATGAAATAGTGCAAACTGGTAAGAAGCAACTGTGGAAACTTTAACTGTGAGATATCGTAGAACGCTGGCAGGCGTTACTACTGCAATTTGTTTCACTTTTAATTAGGTACAATGCTACTTTGTTAGGGTTGCAGTAGCAAAAGTAATTTTGGGTAGGGAGTATTTACAAATAATATTGGCTGTAGGTACTTTTTTCCAACATCAATCAATCAATCAATAGATATATCATCATCAATATTAATTATTATAAATGCGAATGTTTGTGAAGATGGATGTTTGTTACTTTTTCACGTCATAACGGCTGAACGGATCTAGATGAAATTTGGCACAGATTGTAGTCTGGAATAACACAAAGGATAATTTTTTTTTCGATATCAAGCGGGCGAAGTCCCGGGCGCAGATAGTCATCAATAACGACAACCGTGTGCCACAACATTTTCGACTGCCGAGTTCTACCTAGCCTACCTTCCTTTTGTTACAAGCTTCCCTAGTCCATATATGTCTTACCCGCAGAGCCTTGTGAAGATCACTCCCGTCACGAACCTTTCCCTACATTAGAAAAGTAATGGCTTCCATCTACCGTCAACACATACATCTCACTCCCGGAGTTGCGGATTTTACGAAAGAGATACCGCGGCCCCGGAACATAAAGGGCAGAAGAAGGAACATGGGTGGGTTTTAGTCAGTAAAATTCTGACACTCTTCCCGCTACGCACAGAATGAGGGAAGTTATTTGATGAACCCATCCCCATAAAATAAAAAATAAATCTTACTCAATGTCACTCAACTTCAGTCGTATAATACTTGTCTTGTTTTGATACGAATATTTTCAGTGGGTGGGCCGTACACTCAAAAAGGGTAAAACCACACCCTTTAGTGTCGTCTCTCCTAAAATGTGACGAATTTATGTCACACACATGTTTTGAACATATAAGAAATGAATAAAACATTTCCGAAATAAATCCAGAACCAAACTGATATTTTGGTCGATGTGAATACCAAGCGAAATTTTCTAAATAGAAAAGTGTTTGGGAAGCCGTATAACAAAAAAAAAAAAAATCTAGTGCTAATAGATGTCTTAAACTATATATAAAAGAGATCAAAAACAGTTAACAGGTTCGTTATCGTGACTACTGACACCTGAGTAGGCTTATCAGTGAGGTTTACTGGTCATCTGCTTGCTAGAACATCCTAAGGAATCACATTGAATCCTAATGCTAAGTTGTGTTGTTAGGTTACAATCGTAGTAATACTTAAAGCAACTCTTTCGCTTTCATTACTGTGTTCGAAAAGGGCCATAAAAATAAAAATCAAGGAAAGCACGTACTACAAAATATTCAGTATTTCACACAATTTTATTCCGTTTTGTAAATATATAATATGTTCCTGCAGACTTTGTGAAAACAGTACAATATGTATTTTCAGTGTTGTTGTGAAGTCGCGCGTTTTCTCGTGGTATCGTAAATCTGCAATGCTAATGAAACGTGCCCGTGTACCGGTATCAATAGTTATTTATATACCTACCGGCACAATGTCGAGTTAAACCTTGAAATTGAATGAAGTTTCCTTATACTTTAAGGTTTTATATAAAACTTGTTTCGTAAATCCTTTTAAGTTGTTGTTTTGTGAAGGTTAAGACGTTAGACGAAATGTATGTTCTGTTTAACTTTAAAACTTATCGTAGTTTTAGGAAATATTGAGTAAAATAGGTGATTTGACCCATGATTCCTTTTGTTACTTCCTGAGTTTTTTGAAGTCTGGGGAAATTGGATAATATATTTGACTGTAGAGACTTCTAAATTAGTTGAAGAGGATTTTAATAGGTGCCTTGTTAATAAAAAACCACATCAGTAGCCCGAAGAGTGCTTGCACCAGTTTTCTGTTGTCATAAAATATACAATTATAGCCACCTATAAAAATAAATCTCAGTAGCAATAAAATTTGTATTCACATAGCATCCAACATAACCCACCATTAGCAATATCAATAAGTAAAGAAATTGTCGAACATTCTGTACTGCTATTACCGAAACACAGAGATCACTTGAGAACCCGTTACTTGTGCTTTTTAAATGTAAATTGAATCGTAAAATGCTCGTAAATTTTACTGCACAACGTAGGAGTGTACACGCGAACAGAATCTCGGACACGACGCAAGATACATACGTCCGAGTAAATTGTATTGTGACAATAGGCACCACATAAAGTAAGATTTAATGTTACGTATTGTTGCAGGTGAATAAGAATTTATTAAAAATGACCATAGAGCTGGGTTCTGGGTATAGATAAAACGGAAAAGCTTGGGAAATTACTGAAATAAGTGACAAAGTCACGGCGATTGGTCGCGGCGCGCGACTGTGTATCTGTATCATCCACGATCAGCAATAACCGTTTCGTTTTACACCCGTGTCCACTCGTGTTCCAGGGTTCCACACTCACCGGAACACTGATTCCATGTGCGATACATTTTAATGAGAATGACACTCGAATGATCAAAGTACAGTGATACTTATAATCTTACGTTCAGACGTTGGAGTTTTGGTAAGTACGGGTCGTAATGTTTTTTTTTTATTGTTTGTGTATAAAATTTTATTTATATTGGGCTTTAGTATTAAACTTTAGCACGAGATAATAGGTTATTTGCAGAATACTTTGCTATTATACAAGCGCTTGGGCCATTATTAACCCTTTAATTACGTTTGAATCATATATGTAATATTAAGGACTTACAAAGCCTATTACCGATTCGTGATATCGTAATTAAGAATATCGCTTACCCCTATTTAAAATGTGTAAACATTTTAATTAACAGTATACCTGTGCCTGGCTCGGCTTTCTTCGAGATAATCAGACTTTACGGGACGCTCACGAAGGCCCAAAAATGTATTTTTTTAAATAAGTTTGTTAATTGAATGTATTTTTAGCACCAACTGGGTGTAAAGTAGCTGTAATTGCAACCAATCTGGCCTTGATAAATGGGTATTCGATAAAAAAATTAAATATAAGTACCCAATTTATTTCATCAACAAACGATCTCTTCCAGCGATTTGCCAAATAAAATACCTCTTTTAAAACCGAGTGTTATCCATTTAGATAAGGATGAGTGTTTCTTTCTTTATTTCGTAATAGCCTTCTTTGTATACTCAAGTACAAAGCTCTCACATTTTTCTTTCAAAGCCTTGTTTGAATATATTACTATATTTTAAGTAAACCTGATAAATATTTATTAAATTCGATATTAATGGCATAAACAACAAGGTGTTCGTATTTCAGAAAGACGTTGGGGTACAAGGGTGTCATTGTGTGCGATGCCGTTAACTCGGTGTCAACGTTCTGCGCACGCGTGACGCGTGACGTCATCACGTCAGCGCTCATTGAAACACTTGTGCAAACAAACTTGTTTTGGTGTATAGCTAATATTTCATGCTCCACAATCACCAGCAGACCATCGACTGTGGAACGACATTCGATGAAAGATATGGTCACTTAGATTGATTGAGTCCTTCCGGTAATAAACACGTTTTGATTTGACATAAATACTTACTTTCAAATTAGCAATCACTTTTTGTATTACTGAAGCTTAAATAGTACTTTGTTGAAATTGAATCTCTTGACAGTAAAATATGGACACGTGTGACGGGAGCTTTTGCGTTGCGAAGTGTTGAAGGCGTGAGTGAAATGCGCGGGTGCGCGGGCGCAGCATGCAAATGAACAATGTTCGCTGCTTACTCACTTTACTGAGAAAACTTGGGGTCGGACGCTTTAGTAGGAGTATTGTTATCGTTACCTACATAAGTAGGTACCCTCTTATCTATCACATACTGATTTCCATGAGTCGTATGTCAATCCGAAAATAGGATTTCAGGAAATTGTAGAGACGGTGTAATCATTCCCTTCATTGTATTTTCCTATCTCAGAATTAACAAATTTCATAACAACTTTAGTAAAATGGGTTCGGCAGATATTAAATGCGACTGGAACTTTAAGCGCCTGCATGGCCTTTTGGCTTTTAAATCAAATCACAAGTTACAATCGACAGTTATTGATAATCGTAAAGAAAGCAGTGTGAATGACAGTGTGTTGGTGCGACATACAGGATATTATCTCCCGTAATAGGTAGGTGGAGGTGGCTGGAAGCTGGTGGCTGCGGCGGCCGCGGGCGCGGGCGAGTCAGGTGCAACGCACGCGGCGCGCGCGCAGCCCGGCGACGCGACCAGTGCCACCGCGCGCGTTGACTGGCCCACGCGCACGCCAAATCTGCGTTTCGCGATACACATTCGCACAAATGCAAACAGCTTCCCATTTTCAAACAAAATCCTTTTATAGTCGCAAAGCTCGGTCGCTCTATAAATAACGCCAACCGGTGGGCCGATGTGCTCTAGCGAGTTCGCGAAATCTGTGCAAATGTTCCTATGTTATAAACTTGAGATATTGGACTATTTTAACAACTCTCAACCGAATAAGGAGAGCTGAACGCTAGGCGTGCGTCTTGGGTGATTATATTTCCATAAATATTGAATCAATATAACAGTATACTTTGTAAAGTGTGTGTAAGCAAGAGTAAACATTTCTTCATTAATATTTGCATTTGCGTGCATAATGAAATTGTACTTACAGTCAAAAGCTTTTAATGTATGTTTACAAAGCAATGAAAACAACGCTTTGGCAAAAAGTAACCTTGAAGTAGTTTATGCTATTGAGATTGGTAACTGACTTATCCTTGTAATGTAGACAATAATGATATCAAGCAAAATGTATATATTTGATGATGTTATCTTTATGAGCAGTTACCGCAGCCAAATAACTAAATTGTATCTTGAACTCAAAGAAAACGAGTGCTATATTTAGCGTTATCTAATTTGCAACAAAATCAATTGCATAGAGTTCTTGTCAGATTGTTCCAAATGACAATACGTCACTGAAACCTGAAATATATCAATTTTAAGTATGCAATCGCTGAATTCTATCGTTCAAGGTGAAAGCGATTTTTTGTTATCACTCGAAAATAGTGGATACTGCCGCGAATGACGATCGTATGCGATAACACTGTTGTGTTTCAGTTTTATCGATAAACTAACTCCTTGAGTCACGTAGCCATTGCTCCATTGCTCAACACACAAGTGTTGTGTGCGCCTGGAGCTCTGTAAGCCGACTGATTAACGTCCCTATTAGTAAATAATATACCACCTTATATAACTCGGCTGATTAAATATTATATTCTAATTTCCCAGAAGTGTATATGATCGCGGAGTAGTCGTGAAGTGGTCTACTTCGTCGCATGAGCCGGTTTTAATGGTGTCAAGAGTTTATTAAGATGAAGACGGCGATTTAATCGGTCACTTGGAACAATGTGTGTATCGAGTCAATTGTAACTAACTGTGCAGTAAACAGAAGACTGGAAACTCCATAAAATTAACAACGGGACTGTAACTGTATGATTCCGTGTGTGCAAAGAGGTTGTCAGTGAATTTAAGGAACTTGTGTGTGTTATTTGGAAATCCCATGAAAATCGAAAATGTTTAATTACAACGGGAGATTGGACAATAGACTGGACTCCAGTAGTACGTCTACGTCGTCGGGTAGTTCTGATCTACGGGTAAGTTTAAACAATTCTAAATCTTTCTCGGCTTTCTTCATGGTTATTATAGTTATGGTACCACATAAGCAATTTTCTTGACGAATGGCGATTTCAAAGCTCGTTTAATAGCAGCAGCATTGATTGTTCGTTGTAGCCGCGGTCTGCGGGTCAAAGATTGCATACAATGATAGGTTGGCGGGCAGTGGGCACACTGGCTATTGCTGGGCAGGCGTGCGTTACCGGCTCGCCGCCATGTCGCCTGCGCAGCTTGACGACCTCAGCTCAATGCACTAAACAACCCATTCAATTGTTCCTCGTTCAAAAGTCCTAGTTCGATAGAACAAACGCAATCCTAAGAATTTCAATTGAATCTCGGAATATGAAGGGAATCGTAGAGTCCATTCACACACATTTCCTGTACGGTTTTCTTTTTTAAACCAGTTGTTACCTGACGATCGAATTTAAATTAATCTGTCAGATTAGTATTTTTATCGGCAACTGATGATAACGAATAACGACCTTTAAAATACAATTCATCATGTGTTGACAAGCGATACAACTTGCATTTGACTTCGATCTTTGTCTTCCTTGTTAGTTCTAGGTATCCAGAGGGTCTACTCTAATTCTACGTAAAACGAAATTGCGGCCGAAACTTCAAACGTTTTCTACCACGGTTTCATTTCATTTCATTCATTTCGAAATTTCGGACGTCCGAAGTTTATTTGACATTAAAATTGTTTAAACCTACACTAATTCACGCAAAATGATATAGGTAGAGTAGGGTTACAAACGTAACTACTTTTGACTTCCGTTCGTTAACGAAGTTACGTTTCGGAGAAAGAGAGTAGACCCCTGATCTGCTGCTAGAGAGGGTCCATAGTTGATACTTCATTATATAATTTTGGTAATATGTGATTGGTTATTACCTCTCGTTAGTAGTGTTAGTTCGATGTTTAGCCTTAAATCCAGAGAGACCTACTTTTGAGCTATGTATGTACGTCGATCACAACTATGTATTAATCGGAATAATTATGCACAAAATTAAAATAATGCTTGTGATAAACATTGCACACTGCGAGAATGCGCCGGCGCAGCCGTGGTGTACGCCCGGGGCTACGGCGGCGACTCCACGGTGCAATACCAGCTAAACGCACATTATATCTCTATTTACCGTTGCACTAATAATGGGGCTCAAGTAACAATTTCAAAATAATTAATTAATAGCTTTCAAAAGATCAAGCACGCAGATAAAGTTATACTAGTGTCTACTTACCGTAAAGGTTGAATAATAACTGGCTCGTTATGGTAGAGTTCGTTAAACGGCCTATTTGCCATGCCCACAACCATATATGAGATTTTGTTGTTATTGCCTAATTTGGAGAGCATGGTAATATTTATGAGACCGGTGTTAGTAATAACTACTTTAAATAATAAATTTACGTGAATATAAATCTCCTGACCCCACCGGATGTACATCAGTTTCAAACGATTAATTCTTGCTTGCCAAATCGGTGCCCATCAATTGGCAAGTCATCGACTTGTTTTGACTAAACTGCTATTTCCTTTAGCTGGCGGGTCACAGGGTTTTATTTTCAGGTTGGGCATTGTACTGTAACTGACATTAAGTTTCTCTCGTATTGCTTTATTTTATTGCTAGTTTCCCAAGACAAATTGCTAAACCATTTCCCTTTTATAATAACATCTGTGAAATATGAGTGCGCTCTTTAACTCACTTATCGAGAAGTCTTGTAGCTTGTACGTACGTTTGACACGTACTTATTCGTTTAATTTAAAACAAGAAAGTGCATACACATGTAATGTTCGAGTACTTGCTAGTTAATAGGTACTTGCTTAGTCGCGGTGAGTGTTTCATATAACACCTTTTCCTATTTGCCTAGAATGTAGATTGACACCGCGTAGGAATGTCGTTACGGCGGTTTTACGTAATCGATCCCGGGAAAATCAGCACGCGTCCGACTCGTCGACGACTTTTCTCCAACTTAGCTCGACTCTTGAAGTCGGAAAATAAACAACTAAGAAAAGACCCGTAGATATCGGAAAAGTGTTGGTAGTTGTTGTTTATTTCTATGGTAGGAATTAATTTTAACATTCAAAAGCTTTCTTGTAAAGAGAACAAGACCTACAGATTTAAGATGTATTGTTTTGACAATATCTACCGCAACGCTTATGCGTCAAACAAGTTGAAAGTTACTGTAGAAATATGAAATGCTTTGAAAGTTATTGTCACTTGTAGGCTCTCAGTAGCAGACGCCGCCGTGTTGAATTCTCATAAAATTACATCAAAGTTTTCCAAGTGCGATCATAATAAAACTGTAACGATCCACTTGATATTGACCATTAATGACTATTAATTGAATGGCCTATCAAAGGGGAGACTTCGAGGAGATATTGGGATGAATCAGTATTGATTCTACGATCGTACAAGAACAAGAAACCGAAGTAACAGGAGGTAGTACCTAAGTATATCAATTTAATATACAAGACTGCTGTTGGCTATTTGCTGCTAAACTTGCAACTGTAGCTATTCAGTGTGGGCAGGTCATTACAAATCATACCTAACATCTCAAACACAAATAACGAAAATGCTTGTCATGATCCCGTCATTAATATCAAATAATAATAATCCCATCTAAATTCAACACATCTTTGTTGACAGTTAAAGCTTTTGAGCACTACCTACGCTCAAAGTTAATACCTCTTTTTAACTTTTCTGTATTTAAAGGAAAATACCGTGACAATACTTAAGTGGTACCCGAGTTAAGTATGTTAATTTCAAAAGGTCCTTGTTCAATAGGTCGTCTTGAAGCTGACCCCGCGGCTCGTGGCACTTGACAATTGTGGCGTCGGACAATCCGATTCCCGATATCGGTTATTTCTTCGGAACGAACTTATTGAATGGAATTGAGAGAGGAACGTTATCTTCTTTTAATTTATGCACCAAACTATGTTTGATTATTATTAAACCTAAGAGTCATTTATATATCACATGGATTTTTAGACCAGTTTTATAGCCTCCCCCCCCCGCGCCCCTTGGTGATACGTCGTGAAGTTTCAGGCTACCCCTTCTCCCTCGTTAATGATTAAAAAAAACTTTCTTAATAAAAATATATTGTTATAGATTTTTTAGACAAAATAACGATTTATTAAATTCTCTATTAATAAGATATTTTACACGTATCACATTCAAGTGCTTTTTTAGTTTAACGAAAATAGTACACGTGATTGTCACATGAACCCCTCTCTCTCATTGTGATTAACCATGATTATTTTCTGATTTACCCCCTATTTTAACCTCACGTGATAAAAGGACAGGACTACCTTCTAGATAGGTTATTTATTGCTGTAATTAAAACAATGAACTGGCCCATACTGTCACGAAAAATAATCCGTTGTTTATCTGTGTCGGAAATCCAATATATGTATTAATGCAGATTTATTCGCAAAACAAGAATTCTGACAGCTTTTATTCAATCTCCAAAGAAGATTAAACATTTCTTTAGAAATTGCCGACGAAATCATCCCCCTTAAAGCCGAGTGAGAATCTCGTCAGCCTACTTGCGGCTCAGTTATGAGGTCGTCGACAGTTCGGCACGCTGCTGGATTGGGGTGCGGTGGATCTAATACCTCTTCCTGTAGGTCGATCGATACTTTAAATGTCACCCAGTTTCCGGGTACATTGCCTTCTACCCGCAGAAGATTAAATACCACGAGGACCGGTCTGAGCGACACGGAGCAATGCTAATGTTGTTAGCTCCAGTTTTGCAGCTTGCAACTACAAATATTTATATTCATTAATAGTTGTGAAGAAACTGTGGGAATTCGTTGTTATACTTACAATATTTTATTGTTTATTTCCGTTATTTTAAGGCTCTAAGTTTATACAACTCGGTCAGACAATACTGTATCAGCTCCAAACACACACACGGTTTAAAAACTTTTTGGGTAAGTACATAACATTCTAACTATTCCTTCCTGCAATCACCCTTGAGAGTACCCGAGTCGAAAAAATTGTTGTATTTACTTAGTGAGAAAAACAGAATAGCATACCCTATATTTCGAATAAAGTCCAATGTTTAACTGTGAATATTTAACAGAAATATCAATGGTGGTAAGGAAACGAATTAGGTAACTAATATAAATTTAAATATATATTGTAAAAAGTATATTCAGTCATTCACCGCTTTAGTTTCTTACTAAGGCTTCAGTTGTTTGATAGATGAAATGCAATGTAAGCCATGTTGGCCATTTCCTTATTATATTAAGGTTTGGTTCAGAATGTTCTAACAGTGTAGCTCTTAAACGAATCTGCTTTGTATGTTCAGTTTATGCAGAGTAACTTTGCTTAGCTCCGTTTACCAACCGCAGTGCAACAAATATTTACCATAAAAAACCTTCGGGACATTCTCAGGCCGCATCTCCGTTCAAACTTGCCGGTAACTCGTGTAATACATACGGACAATCTTTTATCGAGTCCATGTAATCATTCATGCCAAAAGAGCCTGGAAAACTAACAATGCAAGGTCGTTTCGGTTGTTTGCGAAATTTTGCGAGCCGCGTCGTGAGAGGCAACACGAGAATTTAATACTGAGACGCATTTTTTAAGTAATACGTAGTAAGAAACATATTTCAGTCAAAAGCTCCTTTAGCAAAGATGAAAGTCTGGAGGAAAAGATACGGGACATATTTCTGAGATAAGTTGGTAAGATCAGTGAGACAGGCGTACTTATTTATATCTGCCGCTATAGTTTACGGCCGCCTGTGGTATTCGTTGATTGTGTTAGTCTGTTTGCATGATTGCGGTGCCGTGTTTATGTACGGTCAACCACACTAAATAGCAACGTTGTTGGAATCTTCGAGTGAACAAACTGTTTGTTATTGATGAGACTGCGCAAATGAGTAGCTTGGCTCTTTCAGAACTCGAAACAATTAGGCACACCAGTTGCTTAAAATAAAATAGAGTTTTAGTCAAAATTAAAGACATTTCATCATCTGCTCAGCCTTTTCCCTATGTTGGGGCCGGTTTCTTGTCTTACCGGAGGCAGTTGAAAACCAGTATTTTACATGGAGCGACTGCCTATCTGAACTCTACAACCCAGTTAGTACTGGGTTATAGAAAAACCCCTTGGTAAGACTGGTTTTCAGACTTTCGGGACACTGACTACTTGTAACGACTGTCAAAGATCTACAAATGACAGCCAGGACCAACAGCTTCCGGTGCCGTTCGATGAAACTCGGACCCATCCACAGACCAACCTAACATAAAGATCGACCTGAGTAGCTGTTATTCTTTAGCCGCGAACTCATCGTTAAATTAAAGACACGTGAACTAAAGAAATAAATTTTGTCCAGCTATAGACTGAGGACAATTTAATATACATTAAAAAAATATTGTAAAAGGTAGGTCTCTAAATAAAATCTACATCTAGACTAAATTCAACTTGGTATTTCCTTAGATTGTATTGAACCATTACTTCGGCTACCAAAAGTGCCAAGTCATTCGTTAACAATACCTTTTTCCTGTTACGGTTTTTTTTATCAACTTAGTAGGTACTTAGGTAAATAAATACCTAACTACGTATTTCTCCAAGTTCTCCGATAAAAGAATCGCAAGTCTCTAAAGTCTTTGTAGAAAACATTAAGTTAATAAGAAAGTTGGGCCATGTACAAACTAAGTATACACGTATTATAATCAGTAATAACAGAAGGCAGTTTAATTAGATTCAATTAAGTTTAAGTAAGGCATTGCTTTCTCCGTGCTCATTAGCTTAACAAACAGTCACCATTACCAACACGTTCCTATTATAATTAATGGTAAATACTCGTAAATCGCCGTGTAGAGATAAATTAAAAGCTAATGTAGAGAAAACAAAAGACCGGTAATTTTATTGGTAACTGAATTTTGATTGCTGATTTTCTATTAAGACCCTATTTTTAGATAGGTGCTTGTAAACTGTATGTTTATTTCATTCATTAAGTTTAATTCTTATTAAAAGCTCGAAAGCTTTGCAATAGACAACTAATGAGTAAATTTAATAGAATATTTTACTCTCTCCATTTGAGTTGTTTTACCGACAAGGAAAGTACAATCCATTCAATCAATTTTACCGTCGATACTTATCAATTTTATCTCTGAAGTGTCTACTTCGCTTTATATTCTAGAACTCGTGTCGTAATTATAACATTACAGTGGTAAAAAAACATCAATGGACCGCGCCGAATGACCCGGAACTACTAGTCAATCACACTAACAGTATGAATTCCGACCAAACCCGTGCGAAATGAACGCAACTACATTAGTGGCCAGTGAAAAATATATCTTTAACGTTCGTTGCGTTGCCACGTACAAAGACAAAATATGTCAAATGCAGTGTATCTTGCATAGTTTTTTTATGCCGCGTGCCTGGTTATACTGGTCAATTTAGAATATGTTCCAAATTCGAATAGTTTGAATTAACTATCGCATGCCGTTTGTGTCCGTTTGTTAATCGTCTTATATTATGACGAGCACATTTTTTGCTCGCTATTAGGTTTAAACCGTGATTCGAATAAAATGAAAAAAAAGTTATAATCGATTTCTTGTTAGCAGTCATTGTTACGAGTCGACTCTTAAAGTGCTAGTTTAAGTAACGCTATCTTAATGTAGTGGTAGGTTCTACTTAGACTTGAATAAGGGTTTTTCCTGAACATTTGGAGTCGTTTTTCACAAATCACTTAAAATAAGTACCCACCTATCTAGTAGTACAGTAGTTTTGTACAGTAGGAAGGTTTATGCTCCTTATTACATAATTTCACTTCCTCGTGTTAGTTTTCGCGAGAATCTGGATCGTAATATTTGCATCGTCGGATTCATGCTAATCATGACTAGAAAATACATGTTTCCGGAAAAATATTCATGACATGATACTTAATATTAAGATCATGCTAATGCGAAAATAATTCCAACGCAGTTATGTAATTACTGAAGACGAGAAACTAGACTATGTGGATTATTACATGTAATCTACACACGAACTCAGTTTGATGAGGTTTATGAAGCATTAGGCGATGCATCAGAGCGGCACAAATTCGAGTAAATAGTATAACAACGTAAATGACAATGGAATTACATACTATTTCGTAAAACTGCGTTTACAATTCCCATGACTAAAGTTTATGGTTCTCATAATATAGAATTGCATAGGTTGTGGGCGTAATGACCCGAAGAAAGAGATCAGTTCAATTCGAGTAGGACGATGTTTTATGTCAGATATTCTTTATTGCCTTGAGACTCTTGAATCTCGACTGACAAAGTGGCATGCAAAGCGAGAATTTCCGTGTTTTATTTTCACCCAAATATTTTGGACGGTCCCTTCACAATTTATCGCATATCAAGTGAATGTATGAAAGTTGGGCTGCGTCTGTATTCCGTTACGACTTACACCTTAATTTGTAGAGACAGCCGATGTCATCTCATCGAATTGAGACGTTCACGTCGCTCACTGCACGCAAACAACTTAAACACTTATTTAATCTCATGCATTTCCCTTTAAATTGTGCCTTAAATTATACTTAACGTTGCTGCTCACCTTATAAGGAGAACTTTAACGTAATTTGAAGTGTCGCAACAGAAATGCAAAGCAATTGAAAACGTATCATAAAAATGAACAATTATTTAAATTGCACGGTTACGAAACGGGAATACGAGTTTTATTATTGTGGAAACATGATTTCTGCTTATAAGGAATAATACAATTAAATATATTAATTTGAATTAGATTGCCGCCTCCCATGAAGTGTATTAACTTCATTCTCTCTTATAAAAACTTGTTGATGAAGGTACAACATCTATAAAGACAAAAAACAATATTTTCAGGTAAATTCACAAGAGAGTCCTTAAACATGTTTCGAAATTGGTTTGTCAGAAGAGCGCGCGAGTGGCCGGCGCACGGCGAGCCCCTGAGACAGGACCACCGAGCCTCGTAATTAATAACAGCATGCTTACAAATTGCGGCTTTACTGACACACGCGGGTAATAGGACACCCTCGCACGTTGCCCACCACTGAGCACACCAAATTATAGCCTGCCATTAATACCGATTGCGTGACTGACGTTATTTTGTTTTTGGTAATACTTTTAAAAAAACTTTTTAATTTTATGTTTAGCTCCAAATGTTTTTGATCTCTGAATGTTTTTGCATACCAAAGTTATCTTATATCTTGTGTACACAGTAAATTTTGCTCAACGGAGTGATGTTGGAAAGTATTCATTATATAAAGTCACATCAAAGGTAACTCTGGATCCCTTTCCCTTTACAGCCTGTCTTATTGATGGCAACTCTTTGATTCGTCATTCATCGATAGGCGTCTAATTCTGAATAGCCGATGTGCAACCACAGAACATCTAAGAACTTCAAATGAAAATAAACTGTATTAGAGCATTTATAGCTTCGCCATTTCCTGATCGACCTAATAAACATAGGTAAGTGAGGTTCTGGAGTCGATCAAGCAACACAAACCGGGTCGAACGTCTCCTCCGGGATGGGGAGTGTTGCTAAGGTTTATTTTTACAGCAATGCGGCATGTGAAGTGGTTAACATACGGCATAGGACTGCATCTTACACGTTGGAAGTTTATTATGTTGTCTGTCAGAACAAAGATGTTCAGCCGGATAACTTTCGCCTTTATCGACTCACACGCCGAGTTAGTTTTGAATATTTTCATCACAATCGTGTCCTAATGAAATAGATATAGAACACCTTTCATATAACATTTTGTTCACACTAACTTTCTTAACGAATCTCTTCATACGGTTGGGCCCTTTATTTACGTATGTTACGGTACAACATGGTTTTGTTAATTTCACACGTAACAACGTAGAACAATGCCACGTAATGAATGCAGACGTCTGTTGTAAGAGAATCTCATTAGTTGCTTGAGTGAAAAATGTCCGAGAGAGGTGACCGATGGCCGGTTATAAGTAACGCAGACCTGTGTCCTCCTTCCTCGTTATTTACCGAACAAGTGATGAATTTCCAGAGCTAATGGAAAGTAATGGCGATGGGCTCGCCCGCCGACGCTGGCTCGAGGAAATTAACCTTATCGCAACTAGAGAAAGGGTCAAAAAGCTATTTTAAAGTCCGGAAGCGTTCATATCGAGAATACAGTGGGCCTTTTATTTTAAATGCTGAGATTAAATTCAATTACGTTTGTGTTGGTTTTTAAGCTTTAAAAATGGTACACTATATAAAATAACTAGTTATATAACGGTGATATAAATATGCGAAATAACTGTTAATTCCAAGAATCGAATAATGGTTATCGTTACTCCTATGAAATGTAATGTAATAAAACTCAAGTTATCGCAGAATGCGATCAGTAAATGCTCTATTGTTTTCCGAAGATAAAACCATTAACTTAAATGGGTAGGCCTTACACAATATTTGAACAGTTATATAAGTAGATCACACCCGAATTTGTGTGACCTACTCAGGATAATATTACTAAAACTGACAAAGAAAAATTTGTATTATAACGAAACGTTTATTTCTTTATAGACAACAATGCAGCTCATTGATCAAGTATTGGGGTCAAATTCATTTATTTCATGCAAATTACATTAATAACGAAACAAATTACAACTTATCAGACATACAAGGGAGCAATTATGAAAACAACGTAAAATATTGGAGTTATTATCTCAGATACGGTATTGTCGGCTTCATTTAAAGTCTTCACACTTATCACTTCACTCGTTGGACAAAGTATGCGTCAACACTTTCGAAGATGAGTTTTATAATTGCGTCGGCGGCATCCTGTCGCGGAGATTGTGTTGTCAAGTTGGCACCCCTGTAATTTTGCGTGGTCGCGAGGATTTCTCTGTCTACTTTATGAATTATTAAGTGTTACATGAAGTTTTTACCGTGCGATCCATCATTATATCATTAGCCTCAGGAGACTTAAAACGTGGATGTGTTTTCACGGAAAACAATTACAGAATGATTATAAACTCTCTTCCTACATAGTAGACGCTTGGCTCGGTGGTTGTAATGTTTTTCTCATCACCGTTAAAGTTTTCTTACGTAACAAATTGTACCAACAGCACTTTGTTGTTACATTATCTTATTTTATTAGTCTTTTAGCAGTTTCTTGAGCAGTTTAAGCTTTTAGGACCGCCATGATATTTGTACTGACTAACTGAGTAAAGGTTTAAAGCAGCGTTTAGGTAATATGAAATAAGATTTAACTATTGGTAATCAGTTCTGTGCAGAAGGCAGCTTTAACCCTTGATCGTTAGTTAAGGTTTAACGACTGAAATGGTATTTTAAATAACGACACGGTAGCGAGTTGATGCCATTTCCAAGCACGAAATTGGCCATTTACAGATATTTAGTGACACCTCTCTGAAACCCTCGTTTTACGGTTATAGCCAAAGCTTCGAATAATGTAATGCGCTCGAAATTTCCTCACTGTTGATATTACTGCGGCGTTGATTATCTATTGATATATTTGATAGGCAGGCATGAGAATAAATTCGTTTGCCTCAGTAAATTCTAGACTAACAAACGGCATATCCAATCGCATTGGTAGATACTCATGTGGTTGTATCAAGAAAGTTTACGATGTATCACAATACACACGGCACATTCCCGTGACCAATGCACTTCAGTGCAGAGATATCGCCATATCAGACAATACCTACAAATTACCCCTTCGGGGCAACTTGATTCGCATGCGCCTTCACACGAATACACGTAAACCCACTTTTACATCCATTTATGATCTATTTACCACTTTCACTTGAATTTACTACATTTGAGTAATTGGTAAATGGGCAACATTTTCTCTGGTTTCTACCTATTGTTCTTTGGAACGAAGTTTTCTTAGCTCGTTTCGTTTAACGGTATTTTATTTGAGGGTTGTCCCAACTTTTCGCACCCGAGTTGTTTTTGTTTCGCCACCCTTTCCGCGTAAATTAAGTTGCAAAATTGAGTTCGAATCGAAAAGGGAAACATTGTAAACGGATCGGAACCCATTTTAATAAAGGTTGTTTGTTTTTTATCTGTTTAAGAAGGGGTCTTATTGCCTCGATCTTGTTTCGTATAAAAGGACGTCCTACAACTTATAAGGGACAGGATTTCCTGTAGATCCCATGAGTGCCATTTAGTAAGATTTTTTTTGGCTGCTTTAGCAATCTTGGTGACTAGCTAACTTTTTTAACAATATACTTCATACTTACGAAACGAAAAGAAAAGAAAATCTTCATATTCTTTATAAAAGAAGGAACAAATAATTCGTAACACTAAACAAATAAAACCTGGATGCGGGAATCGAACCCGCGAGTTATAATTTATACCACTGCAGTGGCACGTAACGTTTTGGCAAGGTGAGTCCGAGCTCAAGTCGCGAATACGTACGAGTAGCGTAGTAGCACAAGGTCGATGCGCCCTGCCCCAGGCGTAGGCAGCTCTTTCTATTGCCTAGCACTTTATAACTACTACGTGCTTTGGATGGAATGCAGATTTTGTTCCTAAGCTCAGATTCGGCCTCGCTACAATGTCATGGTTTCTATTTCCGTGACTAACATTCGGTTATACCAAAACAGAGAAACATATTTTTTTGCAATTCCAAATCACGTTCACGGAATTACTAGCATTAAATTTTCTGAAATTGCCAATATTTTCCGTATTGTTCTCTCCCAATTCCAAGGCACAATACAAGCAAATGAAGTACGGACATTCGTGATGGTCCGCTCGGAGTCTGTCCCTTGGGAACAATTGACCCACTTAATGTAGCTGAGAAATGTTTGTTTGTTTCAGGTGGCGGGAGCCGTGGAGCTCAGCGACTCCGCCAATACCGCGCAGATATTGGCGCAAGTACAAAACTCTGTAAGTACCCAACGCCAAACCTTAACAAGAAACTTTTTGATTTACCGCACCTCCTTAATGAAAAGATGCACATCTCCTTATCTGTAAACAGATTCCAATATTTTTAACAACGCTATTAACATTAAAATATCTTATCAGTCCCTATTGAAATTTTACAACTGTAATAATATAAAAATCATATCGCGTGTGATGGTAAATTGACCCGTGTATGGTACATTTATCGATAATTGCTGGAACGTGAAGTATAAATGAATTCGCTATAATTATTTTGGGAGGCTTCTTCAAAGCGTTCGATCATTAACTTTCGCACATTCAGCTCTGAATGGATATGAGCTGCGAGATATGGTTGATATAAGGGCCTCTTTGAAGCAGAAATTGCTGATATTACTTCCCATTATGATTATGGGACGCGAACAAGAAAGTGGCACGACCGACGACGGGTCAGAGCGTGGCTCACGCCGCCATCGACTTCGTTTTCACACCATTTGGCAAATTTTCGGTATTGCGGATGTGTGGAGCTGTTTATGTTGTTATGTGTTTGCTTTGTTCGCAGAATATTGTGACATTGCTGAATACGAACAAGAATACTAGCTAATAATATTAATATGCATAAAGTACCACGAATAGTAATAGTTCCGTTTGCGAAGGTCAAGTAAACCACAAGATTTATTTATGTGTCTAGTGCTTTTTTTGACTACCCTGGCTATGGTTATGAATGAAAGACAAAACAGTTTCTCATGGCTCCAGCTACGTCCAGCAAGGATTTAGAAAGCTCTAACAACAGATCAAACATTGACAGGTTCATGCTAACGCTACATTCCGGGCTCTACATTCCTTTTCCTGTTTGATTTCTGAACAAACACTAACGGACAGTAAAGCTACATTTTTTAGGATTAAGTATACTTGAGGTCATGGGAACAGTTCGTTACAAGTTGACACAAATCTAACATAACCTCATACCTTCTACTTTTCGTGTCAATGAAACTCATATTGTGTTAGACCAGTATGTAGCCAGTATCTGTCTAGCTCTAGCTTTTGTTTCGTTTAAATCCTGATAGATGCAAGTGATTGGGCAGGATGGGCAAGAAAGGAGTTGGGGCATACACCATGCCTATTCCTAAATTTTCATCAAAAAGTTCTAAGAACAGTCATATAAATTTTACCTCTAATATAACAGTCCCAAGTAATAAGGAGCCAGCGTATTGCTTTTCCAGAAAGAGCAAAAATCTAGATGGAGAAGTAAAGCTTTATCCAACCAGGGAATTGAATCCAGAACCACAGGCTCATCTGTTGCACTTGCGACCACTTGACCAACGGGGCAGTCTAATAAAAAGTGTTTCTCATTGAAATGCGGTAAACTATGTTAGTACCTCGATCGTAGACTGATTGGAAATCCATAGAACAAAAAGTATTTGCAAGATTTATGCTAATTTATATCTGTGTATTTTATGTATGAGATAGCAACCTTGCATACTAATGTGCAGATAGAAGTATAAATGACGTAATATGTGGCGCTAATGATACAAATATACATGAGTACATATAATTAAATTACACACGAGATGAACAAGACTGAACGAAGGAACTTTAGTTTAGACTATAACGACAGATAAAGCAAGAAAACTATTTATCTGATTTCAGTTTCCGTAACTGATCGAAAAAATAAGCATTGAGTTTCTTATATTAATTAAATCTTTTGGCTGTGTAAGCTTAAAGGGTTGACTTTTCGCAACTCCAAAGGACCACAGATTATTTCGTTTTAATTTCAACTCGATACCTCCAGGCTTTCCCGAGATAAAGGTTCTTGACAGACAGACAACAGGAGTGATCATGTTAGGGTTCCGTTTTTTCCTTTTGAGGTATAAAAATATTTCTTCGTTAAAATATGTATTACCATAGATAATATCTAATATCGATTATCTCCTCCGAAACATTTTACAAAATAACCGTCGTTCAAAGAAAACTTTTCAACGTTGTGTAGGGCTATTGGCAAAGTGCTTTCGATATTTCAAAGTGATTTTACACCGAAGAACCCAATTTGAAATCGTTTTAGCTGTTATTGCAGTAGTTAAATATAAAGTGAAATAAATTGCCGTCTCGCTTCGGCTTCAACTCTTGAAATCAATTAAGAATTATTTGCCGTTCATAATGAAATATCTCCAGCATCACTGAATGTCAATTAGACGGGTATTCCTAAATTACAGCTTGTAAACGTATCTGTTAAACTTGGAATGCCCATAACATTATGTCTGTAATTGCTCATGTTCTTTAAACCTGAAAGCTTGTGCATTGCTTTTTCTATAACTTCGGACAGACTTCAAAATCAGCTGTTCGGTCTCCCTCTCCAGGGTTTCAACGACTTCATCTGCTCAGTAAAATGGCGTTGTTGGTTAATCTACCCCAGTCTCAGTTTTTAATGACGTAACCGCCAGATTACCTGGCCTGAGAAAAAGCTTGTATATAAAGCCAACTTTTTTGGCGTTACCAACGTTACCCACGCAAGGATACTGCATATATTCCCTGAAACTACTGTAGTTAGTGCAATCACCGAATTAGTAACAGTATTAGTACTGTGTTTTTTCATAGTGACATTAACATAGTTAAATTTAACCTTACTTATCTCCTTTGCTCTCTGTAAGTGTTATGTAGTCACAGTGTTGAAACAGAAGTGAGCAATGTGGAACATTAGCGCCCAACAAAGACAAGTTCTCAGAAACATCACACTACAAGCTCAACCACAAGTTTGTAGGTCATCATATTATTTGTTAGTAAACAATTACTATAAATGAACATACCAAAATAATATATTTTATTATTTCTTTCACCCTTCTCAAAAATATAATTTATAACGTGCCCGGGGAACCAGTACGTTTCATGTAATTGACATCTGTCAAACAGAGCAAGCTTAGCCGTTCCTATTTTAGTATTGTTTATGGCAACAACGGATGCTGCTCCTCCATTTCATGCGCAAGACATTTCCATAATGTTGAAATGGAAATTTGATATAAGCAGTAGGTACATGGTCTGAAGGTATCATCACTACATTATCTTACGAGTTTGTAGGTCAGTTTACGATAACATTTTATCTACAGTGCTATTTGCCCAGTGGCTGTCTTTGCATAAGAATTAGGAGCGTTTTTGGGACACTGGAAAATACAAGGTGGTATTGTGGTCTTTGATTTATGAATCTATGATAGAACTGATGAAGATAAATGTAAACATTGGGGGGCGGGTTCACACGTGTGTCACGGTGTGAAGGTGACGGCGGCGGGCGCGCCGCGCGGCGCTGGGCCCGAGCGCTCGGCGGCTCAGCGCGGACAGTGCGCCACGCGCCCGCGACCTGGCCGCACCGCATACCACGGACATGCGCCGCTGACGGCCTTCCGCCGACCACTCCGCTTATCTACGCGCGGCTAGATGGCGCGAAAACAGGCAGTTTACGCGGTTTTGTTCAAAAATCGCGGCTAACTTGCCCAAGTGTTGCAGTGATGACTATTTTCTTTGGATACTCAAAGGGAATTTGTTAGAATATCATTCGGTGTTTCGTGAAAAAAACAAACAAGTCTTAAGTTACGGTCACGTAGTTGCTCGTAATGAGTTAGTAACGCATCGGACACGCGCAGTGAGTCCGCAGCACGACAGCGTCCTGCGCTAAGATGAAGTTGTTCAAGAGGAGGCTGTCGTTCAGCGCAGATAAACAGAAACAGGTTCCCCGTACAGACGATCCCTTTGAACACGAGGTACTAAATAGACCCATGTCTCATGACTCTACATCTTGTAGATATCACTAAGTATTCGCGTACATATAGATACTACGCCACACTAACAGCTGACATCATTACTAACAGGCAGCATCCTTGTACAGTAATTTAATAGACGACACGAAACTTCGTTAATACAAATGTAAACATTTTACCTTCATTAAAATAGCTTCGTTCTTTGTTGATAACGATAGTGGACCGGAAGTTTCGTAAACACAGTTTCTTTTCTGTTGTTGGGTTCTTTAAAATAAGATTGTTTCAAGTAACATGAGTGTAATTGATAAGCGTGTATTGGCGTGTTTTTCTGTGCTAGAAGTAGGTGCGCGTTAGCTAAGCAAATTGAAAGGCAAGGTTATCTTATCAGACGGCGGCCGCGACGAAGTGCTCCACCGCCTTTAGCCACTTGCGCGATTCAATTCTGCGAATCGAAAATATATGGCTTCTGTCGTCCGCTCCCCACTTTATACTAGCCAATACGTGATAATAAACGAAATAATATAAATCTAACACACGTTTTATCAAACTTGGCTAAAGATAGAGGCCTCTTTTATCTTATAATATTTACGTTACCATCTTTGATCAAGTGAACATAACATCAATCACCATCAGACACAGACTATTAAGTCACGGTTGAGAATTCCACAATGATACCTACATCTTTGTTAATTATATAGTTGCCAAAGATATCGTATTTTTTGCGAACTGCTAAGCGCAGTCAGCGACTGGAAAACAAAATAAACACATTATTTTCGCAACCTTCCTCGAATTTATACCAAAAACTGACGAATGTTTTTCGTTTCGCGTTATCTCAGATCTTTGTAATGTTAATGTGGAACCTAATAGGCATTTATGATCTCACAACGACCATACTACATCCACTGGAAGTTATTTATACAGATGTTTAAATCTGCTCGTCAAACGCCAATGCCAAACGTTAATAAAATACAAGTCATGGGTAGGTACCTACGTGGAAACATTAATACTTCGTAGACTGGGATACTAGCTATTGTGCACGATTGACACGGGCAACGAGCTGTAAGGCCCTAATGAGGTTTTGTCTGACCTGAAGTAGTTAAACTTAAAGGCCGTAGATGGCATGACGGGATAAAGGAAGCGAGTAGTGGAGAAACGCGGTGAGGTAGTGTTTGTAAGTCGCAATCAGCGCGCGCAATCGCACTGCTAATGTGCTGCGGCCATTTGTCCTTGGCCTCTGTGTGTTACGTGATCAACTTGTATTGGTATCGCACTAATAACGAGTTTGTAGTTTGTATTCCTATTTATATGTAATGGGTTTGCGAGGGAACGGAAAAGTAAAGCTGAAAACAGAGGAAATTATGCAGTTTAATGTCGCTTTTCAAGTTTACCTCTTTTATCTTTAGGCTTGTTTAAAGACGTAATAGGTACCTACTTAATACAGACATGCATTAGTATGCATCCAAAACGTCCCAACCATCTTACCAACCAGGTTTTACTTGCATTGCAGAAAACATGGCTCAGTTATTTCAATTTATTCTCATTCATCATAATTTGAATTTCTAATTTGGTAAAAACGTGAATTTTAAACGTTACTTCAAGTTTGTGGTTGGCTTACTTTATCATTATATATGTTTATACGTCCACAGAAAATATTTGCTGTTGTATAGAGTCGAAAAGTTTTATGTCTAATAGGATTGTTCTAAGGAACTCAATTACCACGTAATCCAAATTGTCACCAAGATTAATGAGTTGGTTATTACTGTAAATATTTTTTCCATTAATTTACAATTTGGTCTATAACACTATACACTTGTAACTTCTGTCCTATTATGGAGAGACATACAAAATATTATAGACCAGTCTCTAGAAGTAAACCAACAGAAGTAGGTATGACTAATTAATAATTCACGTTGATTGATAAACGACTCTTGTTTGTTCCAGTTTGGAATTTCTGCGGTTCTATTTGTGACCCTGTTAAGCTATGATATGAAGGAGTTATTTAAACAAAGGACTGTATCGAATCACATGCCTTAACTGTACTATAAACCTGACAACTTATTCCCTTTAAATCAACAATTCAATCCGAAATGGGAACGCATTTTTGGGAAATCCATCTTGCAGAGAATTTAATCAAAGCTGAATGCAATGAATAGGTGCGTTTGTACAGTGGAATTTTCAATATGATGCTGAAAATCTTTTCAATAAATACGAATCGAGTATTTTGCAGAATTCATGGAATCGGGAAGAATGTTATTATTAAAACATTTTGACTTGTGTACAAAGAAACAATTTTAGTTGTTTACCACAATCAATCAATGCAACCTACCTTCTATGTACAAGCGTGGGCGCGGCGTCATTTAGAATTTTTAACCATTTCTAATACCCACGTAGCTACATACAACGTACTCACGATTTCTCCGAAGAAAAAAGTCGAGTCAACATTTGTATACTTGTATGTCTGTGTATACTTCGTAACACAAATGCAGTAGAGTTACTTTGTCCAAACATCTGTTAATACCTATAAATAACAAAGCCAAATTATTTAATCCAATAATACATTTGTAATTTGGCTAATATCCAAAGATATTCCACGCCTTTGGATTTCCTTATTCCATATAATATTTATACTACTATCTATGAATTAATGAAACGATATCAGCAAAACGCTATTACGATATACAATGTATTAATGATAACGATTATGGCAGATACGTGGATATATCAGAAAATATAGTCAACATCCTCTTTACCTACACCGAAAGATTGACCTATAAAATTAGAATAACAAAGTTACATGGAAAATGTACGTAATTTTATTAACCTGAGAGGTTAACAGGGAGCGTGGATAACTTTATTAACTCCTCTAGTTTGCTTATCTAGTCGATACGCGTCGAAAGTAGGAACGAAATGTTAAGTGCACGCGCCCACGCTGGCTAGGGAACATGGGCCAGTTTTGCGGCCGCTGGGCCAGTAACACTGCACTCTGACAACACTCGCATCACCTCACGTGGGATGCCTGCTATCTTATCTCACTGCTAGTTAATCCGATGTGCTATTTTCACACAATGTAGAGCAGGGATTTCGAAATTCTAGCAATTTATAGCTCCTTATAAATTACACATTGTTTGTGGCTCTTACAAAACAGCGCCATTCGTGTTTCTAGTCACTGGTTATTTTTATATCGCGCTTGTCGAACGCTCGCGACGGATTGAGTTTACAAATGCACATAAACGCGTGATGCACGACTTGTTACAGACATACATATTATTTAACATTCTATTTACGTGATAAAAAACTATTCAAACATAAATTTTAACATCGCCTTCCTAAAATATTGTTTCGTGATTAATGTGATTTTCAGCTTTCAAGTTTTTAAAAGGGATTTTAAATACTACCTAGAAGCAATTTATCTTTATTCCGGGTAATTTCGCTCGAGGAATGAAAGGCGCGTTGGAAGTTATCAACCAATCATTATTCAATTTCACCCCAATTAACTGGATGGGGTCCGGACCGTTTGGTACATAAATCAATCGCTCCGGAACCGTAACATTAAACTAACATGCGTGTAGTGATTACCTATGTGCGTTTGATTATCTGATCTTATACCTCATGCATGTCTAAGGTATCAGAAAAGCCGTCGCAGAGAAAATAGTCCGCCAGTCAAATCTTCGTTAGTGAGTTTCAGTAGTGTGTCACGAGGTTACCTACGGACGTGTCTAGCGCCTTTTAAGTTTGTTATAGCCAATATCCTGTTCTACTGCGGTTTGTATTACAAAGATGTCCAGCTGAGAAACCTCAGACGTGACCGGAATAAGTAGGGGCACATACTTGGTCCGGAACCAATCAGTAAATATAATAAAACCAATCCTATTATGCACCGGCCTTTGCTGACGAAGTTACGACTTAATCACAGACGCTGACGCAATGTAACAATCTCGGCGTGATTAGCTTCTTGACTTATAATTTACTGGCATTTTCATACACTGCTATTATTACTTTTAAGACATTCCTGTTCATTTATATAATTGTGAATCTAGAATCGGGTATCTATCAGTGACCCTTCAAATATTACACACAAAACAATTGAGATTCAAATAAAGGAACCTCATTCAAAAATGTTTGAGAGTCCTTTTATATTCTGAGGAAAAGAAACAATGGTCGCGTTATCAATGAATGAATGAAATAGTTTCATAACGGTCTCACAGTTACCATTTTCTTTTCAAATTGAATTAGTAACGTCAAAATAAAATTAAGCATATCTAAAGGTTGAATAGAATCACAACAGTAGTTATGGTTTGGTCTTCAACCCGGATTCGAAAGCTATTGTTCGCCGACTCGGTGGCACATTGTGACAATACCGCGACTTCACGTGCTAGTATGGCTAAACTTTTTTTCTACTGTAACTATAAAACCGCCTTCGCAGTGGAAATTACTTCTAATTGCAGATACGGTATTTTTTGTCACCTCATAATATGTTGCGTCTAAATAGTAAATAGCTACTTACGTAGTCTGTTTGCTGCTACGCTGCTATGTAGTTTTCTAGCTGCTACGCGACTTATACGCTTCGTCTAATCCGGTACACAGTGCCTACACTACGCGGTACCGTACGCTGCGTTTTCGCAGCTTTAGCTTTCACGTTTCAGTTACATTAACCCTTACCTACGTCACTACGTGATATCAAAAATTAAAGATACTTTAACTTTCAACACATTTTCACTTCATTGAATCGCGACATTGAAATTCAGAAATCATATTCTTGGTAAATTGGGTGGTTCTGGAAAAAAATCACTGGGAAAACCGGCCTTTGTTCAGTTTTCGAGAGAGTTATTTCGCAAAGCGCCGCGTGCAGAAATCCCTTAATCTGCATATTGTATGTTCTTATAGGACTTTTGTTATTACGTAGACTAAAGTTCTGATATCTTTTTCCATTTTCATTATTCTGAAGCATTTTATGAACCGCATGACTGATTCCCTCCATTTTTCTAACAGGACAGAGCACGTTTCTCGGACACGAGCTGGCAGATCCACCGCACGTGGATGCGCAATGGTGACCCGCTGCCTCTGTCGCCAACGCCGTCACGCTCGCTGCCCGCTCCGCTTGTGGCCCCGCCGCCCGCTCCGTCTGCCACTGCGACCGTCACCTTACGCTCCGAACAGAACGGCATCTATGACACCATTTCGGTAAGCGAATTTATTGGTTATTGCTCATCTGTATATTAAGTGCACCAATTACAAATAGACGATGAAACTGTAATTTTATAGGAAGGCCCAGTACGTTTACTTGTACGTCTATAACAAAGGGTTAAAATGCTGTATGTACTTAATATTAACTATAAAATCAAATGCAAACAGCAAATAAAAACAGATGTTAATCAAGTGTGCGTAAAATTCTGTCAGCTCATTAAGTTTTTTTTAGTTCTTTGGAATAAAAATTCCACGACAATCTTTCATATAAATTAATCCGTTTTACCTAAACGAGTAAAATCAACACATCCGTGACATTTTGTGTATGTTTTTCCTTGCGAGGTATTTTATTTTCAGTAAATTATTTTTGGGGCATTCCAAGAAGATTGTATTTAATTCTTTATCTTATTCTTATTCTTATTCTTATTCTTTATTGCACACAAAACAATAATAAACACACAAATTACAATATACAGCTTATGTACAACGGCGAGCTTAACCCAGAATTGGGTTTTCTTACAGCAAACCTTACTTAATGATTAAAATATTTGCATAATAGGATAGGTACATAATGTGCATAAAAGAACATTGAAAAGCTTAAAATAACTTACATAACTGATCAGTTGTTAGTTCACTTACATTAAATAAAAATTGCTTACAAATAATAAATAAATGGATAAAAAACAAATATAAGATACATAAATACTTGATTATATTGACAAGAAATGTTCCCTGATTCCTCTCCGGAACACGTCTAACGAGGGACTATCCCGCAAGGAGTGGGGAAGTGAATTCCAAAGGCGTACAGCACGAACAGTAAAAGATCCATCATACCGACTTGAAGAGTGGGGAGGGAAACGAAGGAGAAGAGATGATGATGAGCGACAAGGTTTACCTCTAGGAACAAGGTACTCAAATCGTTCCCGAAGATATAAAGGAGCTTTAGGATTGTGGAGAACAGAAAAGAGAAAAGAAAGTGTATGAGAATCTCGACGTTGCCGAATTGGTAGCCACTTCAGCTGCTTCCGAAACTCTGACACATGATCATACTTGCGAAGCCCAAAAATGAAGCGGATACACAAGTTCTGCAAACGTTCGAGCTTATCAAGAAGTTCCTCAGTCGCATCAAGAAAACAGACATCAGCATAGTCTAGAAGAGGTAAAAGAAGAGACTGAGCAAGAGTGATTTTGGTTTTATATGGCAGAAACTTTTGAAGACGTTTAAGGGATCGATAAGAACAAAACATCCTCCTGCTTACTTCAGCAACATGAACGCTCCAAGATAAGTTGCAGTCCAAGAACACTCCTAAGTCTTTGACTTTTTTGGAATAAGCTATAGCGACACCATCGTACATAATAGGCGGTATTGACTGCTGATTCAATAAATTGATGAAGTATCTGCCACCAATAATGAGAGCTTGTGATTTAATTGGGTTAACTAATAGTCCAAATTTTTTAGCCCACTGACTAATGTTTTGAAGATCATCATTGATGGCATCAATGGCCTCAGGAAGCTGTTCAAAGTTAAAATGGCGATATAGCTGCAGGTCGTCTGCATAGAGATGATAATGAGAATTAAGTACTTTAGTGATGGCGTTAATAAAAACAGAGAAGAGAAGAGGAGAAAGGACGCCACCCTGGGGAACACCCGCAGCAAGATCGCACCAATCTGAGCAAGCATCATTTAAATGTACCGACTGCGAGCGACCCCGAAGATACGAATCAAACCAAGCAGTCACAGAAGGAGATATATTTAAAGAGGAAAGGATACCTAAGAGGATGTCAAAATCAACTGAATTAAAAGCACTGCTGAAGTCCAGCAGAACCAGCACCGTCAGGCGTCGGTTTTCCATGGCCAATCGGATGTCATCCGTTATTTTAAGTAAGGCTGATACAGTACTATGGCCAGGGCGGAATCCAGATTGGAAAGGACTAAGCAGGCTATTAGAGAAAAAGTATTGAGAAAGTTGATTATTAACAACACTCTCAAGGACTTTAGAGAGGACTGGGAGTATGGAAATTGGACGAAACTGAGATACTGAAGAGGGATTTGGAACTTTGGGAAGAGGCAAGACATACGCCTTCTTCCAAGCTGAAGGAAAGGAGCTTGTAAATAGAGAATAATTAACAATGTGTGAGATTACAGGAATAAGGTCATCAAGGATAGGAAGAAGCATCTGAAGTTGGAGCCCATCATCACCCACTGCTTTCGTGGAAATAGATGTAATAGCCCGTTTAACCTCCCCTTCTGTAACTGGGTGAAAAGAGAAGGAGGTACACATTGGTCGAGGAAGATTACAGAGATCGTTAAGAGTGAAGGATTTAAAGTTGTCATCCAAAATCACTGGTGATTTGGAAAAATGTAAGTTAATTTCGTTCAGGTCAATGTCAGGAACGCTATCATTCGCAACTTTTCCGATTCCAAGAGTTTTCAGGAATTGCCAAACTTGTGCTGTATTAGAGTTTTGAACAGAATAATGTATGTGGCGCCTTTATGCATTCCTACACAAACGACCGCAGCGATTACGCAGTTTCTTATAAAGAGACCAGTTCTCATCAGTGGGGTCCCTTTTGTAACGCCTTTTCGCCTTATCCCTTTTATCTTGTAAGCGGCTTGATAGTATATTTTTTATTATGTACACTGAGAGATATTTCTCAACGGCATGTTTAGTCGAGTTAAAGACGCATGGGCGGCACAAAAACTCTGACACCAGCCTAGGTACCTATCCTCACAAATTTCAATTTACATTAAAGGAAAAAGGTCTTCTTGAAGTGAGTTTTCTGTGATATCATTCTGAAGAAAATTCTGCAAAAGAGCAGTGTTGAACAAACAGGAATTCCCTGAATATTTACTTTGTTTCGTATGTTCAATGCCACTTTATTATCAAAAGATCGTTTATAATAATAATCATGGCGATAAGAGATTAAAGTTTAACTAAGTTCCAAAGTTATATCTATTCATTAGTTGTCGGAACTACATAGAATTTTATTACGAGGTTATCTGTGTATTCATGCTTATTATCTGTCTAATGTTTGTTTGTTTGGTGCTTATCTGTCTCGAGTAGAGAGCCACGTGTCATTTATCTACTTATTTTATACAAGTATATGCAATTATCTTGAGAGGTAAGTAATTAAGGTAACTTCTAACCATAAATCAAAACTTCGCTAGTTCTTTCTATTTTGAGATCACATTATAGTAATTAACTGGTCAAGTGACGACCGTGACGAATGAATGTGTGAGCAATTTTATTAAGGTAGAAAATTGAATCCAATAAGCGGGTATGCGGACGTGGTATTAACCCGTCAAACAGCACCGCAGCGCGCAGCCAGCGCTGCGCGAGCGCACGCCAGTACACGACGCGACATAGAAACTGAACCTCGGCTTTCGAACTATAGATTTGCATTAACTGGCCATAAATCATAATCTGCCGGCCGGCGGCCCAGGGCTCCGGCGGCTTAGAGGCGTACTCACGAGCCGCGAGTTCCTGTTGTTTCGCTAATGTACCTTTGTGCTCGCACGCTCGTAAAATAAGGGTTAGTGGCCGGAGACCGCCGCCTCCTGTCACTAAACTCCACTGCTATAACTTATCAACATTTTATTTTCAGTTAGACTCCAAGACATTAAACCATTATGTACTCTGTAACACCCAATACCCATGTGTCGATTACAGGAACGTTTTGCCTATGACCACACAAAGCAACCAATAACCAACTTCAAGTTAAAAGCTATAAGGAAGTAACGATCACATGCCGAACAGCTCGTCAATGGAAAGCATCAGTATTTCTCACATTCACATCATCGTTTCAAGTTATAGAAATGGTAATTGTTAGTGTAGTAACTAATGTTGTGAACAAAGGGTCGACATTGGCGGGAGAACTGGGCCGGATGTCGACGCCATTAATATTACGAGTGGTTTAGGGACACCATAGAGTATGGCTATTTGTTTCCTAACGGTGGCCTGCGCCCACGCGGTTCCAGTTCCGCACTAAACTATTTTCACTTACCCTTTAGTATTCGAGTGAGAAGTTGTTATTGTTATGTGTTTAGCTTAAATTTAACTTAGCACAAATTGTATTTTACTGTTTGTTTTGTATACTAAACCGCAATAACACAACAGGATAGTGATTTTTGAATGAATCCTTGTTTCAATTCATCATAACTATAGCCTTACGTCAATATTTTGTATGTACTATTTATAACAATGGTGGTACAACCAATAATGTTTAGTAATAGTCTGTGAGTCACATTTCAGGAATAATCTCGCGAGTGTGTTTAGTGCCTTAGCGGCTAGAGCTCTATCAATCCTTGCAGCCATTCTATTATATTGAAGTTATCCTATTAATCGCGTGCCAACTTTGCAATTATTGTGACAACTATTTATTATTGTGCGTGGTATTTAACACAAGCGCTAGATATTTTAATTAAGCTGTAAATCGATACAGTTAATTAGTTTAAATGTGATTGCTACATCACCGGATAATGGCTGAAACAGTTAAGTATTATAACGAGCCAATGTTATTTCAAAGGCAATAAAATATTTTAATAGCTTATTAACAATAAATCTATATACTATATCCCTGAGTAAAAAGCACACAGTTTGTCCATATTTCATACTGAAATGTTATGTATTCAACGTTTGTCATAGTAAAAGTTCAAGGGTTGTAGTCGCGAGCTGTCTATAGAAATAGTCCCCTAAGGTCGTTTATGACAATTTCCTGCGCGGTAAGTGCTGGCCTCGGGGTAGGCCCCACTAATGGGGCAATTGTGCGCCCAATAATTGATGAACCAATCGCTGCCACCTTCCGACTCGTTAATTGTCGTGTTCCTTTACCAGTAAGTTGTAAATGTGAATAATTGGCACATTCATCTCCTATCGTTCATCTTTTATTATGAGTTAGACATACACTCGCATGAATTGTTGGGACCTTTAAGTTTATCTTCAAACAATCACAGATAATGATAAAATAACTGAAATTTGCTATAGCAAACGATTATCTCATAAAATCAAATTCAAAAGTCATTTATTCAAATTAGGCTGATAATCAGCACTTTTTAAACGACACATTACAAGAGACAGTCCCACAAAAACGCCCTGCCCTTCGCCATTTCCTAGTGTTTTAGCTGGGATGAAGAAGTGGAAGAACAAATTCCCCAGCAACACATACACATACATTAAAAAAAAAGTATAATGACAACAAAGGTAACGTCCCAGAGAGAGTCGTTTTATGTAAAACACTTTGTAGGTAACGAAAATCCGGGTGTCAATACCTACCCTCCTCAAATATATGTAAAGAAGGGAAGCTTCCCTTAAAGAACAAAGTATTCTCTTTATATGCATAGGCGTACAAAAGGCCGACACAGTATTTCAATAAGCTTACCTTTTTACGGTCGCTTACTAAGAAATTCTGTAAGTTTGTCCCAAAGCTACGTAATATTCTGGAGGAATGAAGTTCATTCTTTACTGAATACATGTTATATACTAGGAAGATTTCACAGAACACAGGGTTGGGCACCTGGTTCATTGTCTAACATATTTAACAAGTTTGTTTCTGCATTCTCACGAAATTGCGAAACAGGTTGAATTGTCTATGAAATTACGTTTTATTTCGTGTACGTTTATTGGAGTTCTTTTCGCAAATAAGCATAGATGTTTCATTCAAATTAATTAAAAAAGGCCTAATGTAAGCATATTCTAAAAGTGACGGTAACATGTGAATCTAAGTTGAGGTACTTAGATCTTGTTATAACTACCATTAAACACACTTCCATAAATAACATGTTCATTCATAAAACTTTGGAAAGCTTGAAAGTCATAAAAAAACCTATTTAGGCCAGCATTAAAACTTTTTACTACCCAGGCTAAGCTTCGCCGACTTCTGCGCATATTATAATATATTCAA
Source organism: Ochropleura leucogaster (assembly GCA_958449745.1). Lineage (NCBI taxonomy): Eukaryota > Metazoa > Arthropoda > Insecta > Lepidoptera > Noctuidae > Ochropleura > Ochropleura leucogaster. Next base: position 10,478,247 of record OY288208.1, read on the forward strand.
GGCTTTGCACAATTAACTTTAAAAGTAGCGCATAGGTATTGGTACCTGCTTTGTACAATACAGTTCTAGAATAACTATTAACTAGTGAAATTCTTGGTCGGAATAAGTTTCTCGCGAAGAATTAACTTGCGAAGAAAATCACATCGCTGTCCCATGAATAATGTATAGCTTCAAAGAAAGGGATACACAGATGAGAACGTATTTTAGCTGCTGAAGCCAGGAATGAATAATTGAGCCTGCCGAGAAACTGTCTTAGATTGTGTAGACAGATATTACAGAATTCTCCGAGGTTTTCAAAAGAATAAATCTGCAAGCCTTACCAAGCGGTGTGGTGTTTTAATATTAAAGTTTTACTGAATTTCGTATCTCTTCCCCTTTCGTCGAAAGATTTTAATGTACACCACTTCGTACGAGTATAAGAATGAATTAATTTCTTAATGTGTTTTTTCAATCCTTTGATATTAATGCTCTCATTCATAAGATCAGAGTGTTGCATATAAATTGCGTATAACTAACTATACCTATTACCTATGCGAAGCAGATATTCTGGTAAAAGTGTAAGCGTAGCTAGCTGAACATAGCTTTCTAAGGTTTAGAACATTTAACAATAGTGTTGAAATGCACGTTACATAACATATTATATTTATATATTCAGCGAGAGGACAGCAGCAAACGGCGGGAAGAGTTTATGGAATTCTAATGCCTTTTGTGCCAGTAAAGTTGAGTGTCGAACATTTAGCATTGCAAATACAATGATCTAATCTCAGCTCTGACTGACAATACAATGCTAAACAGTTTTCTAGGCGTAGGACAGCGAGAGAACTGTTACGTAATGTGATTTGGCGTGGGCTTGACACGTAGTACCTACTGTTATTTGCATTGCACGGATAAATTAGTATGATTAATGTGGGTTTTGACGCACTCGTGAATTAATGAAAGGGCTTGCCTTATTCTTATGGACGCCACGTTATGACGATAGGTGGTGATGGTGTTACTGTACTTACTCTTGTTTTTGCAATTAGTTCTTTTTCGTTTTTCTCGCCTTAGTAGAAAATACCGAACGGTGTTTTATCAGACGTTCGGAATGTGGTTAATATTTATTTATATTCCTACTTCTGCTGAATGATGTCATAACATTAATAATATTCAACCTTCATTATTTTGCAATCGTTCATCCAATGTTTGTCCGTGCAAAATAACGTATATTATCTTAAGCAATTACCAGATAGAATTCATCTAAATAATTATAGTAGTGTGTGTGTGTAACTACGTATTGAATGAAATACCAATGTGTGGTGCGAAATAAATAAAGTAGTAATACAAATTATGACACCTCCTTGTAAACTACTATGTATGAGTTGAAATATTTGAGCGAGGACCACCCGGAGACCAGGGAGATACTGATCATGCCATCAGGTGTCGGCGCACAAGCCATCGGGCCGTCCCCGACGTCGCCATAAATAAAATTCGACACTTAAACAATAGACCGGCCCGACCCGACCCACAGACCCGGAGATCGAGCGATACCGCGTCTCTACACTACCACCCGCTCCTCCGCTCTCCGCAATCACAACACTACGTATTAACCTGTTCTGGCTGCCGTACGGTCAGCTCTATCGTCAAGTACCGTCACACCTCTCCACTCAACATAACATACATCACTATCATCTCCGTCGAGCCTCACGCTGAGTCTAATATAATCAAAACAGCACATATTTCAATTTATGAAATTGAGCAAAACTAAAATAAATAGCCATCGATATAGGTCGGCGTGGTGTAATTAATACAAATTGCTTTTGACCGTAAGTGGCTGTCAAAGAGGCCGCGAGCCGGGATTAATGTTAGATAAGTGATTGGGCGGCGGATCGCGAAACTTTCTCACGATAGCTATTGCGATAGCAGCGGCCCGCGGCGCCGTATCCTCCTGGCTTACGGGAATACCGACAAAATATCGTAGTACCTTTTACAGGAGAGATAATGTTGTTTACTCTAACCATTGCACACTGTACTTTGCTTATTTAGTAGTTCTGGTTCATTGCCTTTAGCAGTTCACCCGGAAGGTTTCTTTTGAATGGGAGTGTACAAATTGTTAATTGAACGTTAAGATAAAAGCCAGCATTTGCATAACACCAATTAACAAGCTATAAAGAAAACAGTACCAAGTTAAAGTGTTTCTCATAAGTAGCATAATTGCTGTGTTCATAGTTGCAAGCCTCCGTAATTACCAGCAGCGAGTAAAAGAAGCAAACGGTAGAAATAGAAAGTTTATTCCATAGAAATGAAATGTTATGTAAATATTAAGTATCTGGGTAAATATTTGGGCTCCGAGTCGTTGGTGGACGTTACGCTTACACTAGTTGCTTTTTAAAGTAATATTTACTTTGGTGGACCACTTTCAAAGGCTTGTTAGTGATCATTGCACTTGTATTTTCACGCAGCAGAAACTCAATTTAAATGGAGTCACTATTTATATTTATCTTCGACAAGGTGCAGCCCGTGCAGCGATGCAGCGAGGGAGGAATTAGGTTAACTAGCAGGCACGTCGACACCTTAACTTTAAACCAACATTCCTCCTTCATATATAGATATCAAAATAATCGGTTAAATTCAGAAGTGTTAAAAAGAGGATAATTAAGCGTTTAGCGTTGAAAACCGGTTAAACGAGAATGTTTAACGTATTTCTACAAACTAAATATGGACGTTCCATACTTCCTATTTACGAAGGTGTGTAAACAAATTGTTTATAATTTAATCAACGTTTTAATGCGCTGTGTGATCATGATCAATAATCTGATAAAAATCGAATTAATTTGACTTGCTGAGACATATGGAAAAGATGTATAGTTAACTATTTATTAACCTTCAGATATTAAACCTGTTTTCTTGTTCATATCTTCAATGCTGACAATCATTAGCTGAGAACCTCTTAATGCTGATGATACTGATTGTGTTATTTATAGGGATAAATCAATTCATAGATATCACTGGGACTGAATATTCTTTAATATACAAAGTCTGTAAGGAGACGTACTTCACTTTTATTTAGAATCTGATTCCGTTTTTTTTTGCAAACTATTTTGTTGAATATGTGTTGTGATTTTATTTACAAGTTTACTATTATTTATACATTAATTTTCTGCATATTTGCCTTAGTATTCTAGCAATATAAAACTTCCATTTTGTAAAACTGTTGCCGAAACGATTGTCAATACGTCCCGACACACAATTTATATGGACTTCAATCGTCGGCAAAGCTAATATCAGCATCGAAATGATAGGACGTGATTGGCATTCACGAGTTGCCCCCTAACATGGTGCAAGCTTGTCCGTGAGAATGTCGCATTGCCGATCGGGAACTCAGGACATATTCAGATAAGTTCATGATAAGGGCCTTTGGTACTTCCGGTGATGTACGTATACCTTGTCCAAAAGTATTCGCAATAATTAATTTATTACTCGTTAAGGTAAAAGTTCTACAGCAAAATTGAGAATATAAACGCATTTTTCGTTAGATTTATTCTTTGTATTTGGTAATCTTTGCTTATGTATAATATCTTAGACTAATATCTTAGCACTTGAGGTGCTATTTTGGTACTTTGATTAAATAAGACAGTTATAACTTAGTATTTTAATTTAACTGAAATAAAATGGTAACTATATCATTAAACCACACTTAATTAAGGCTACATTCTCAATCTGAAAATTGAGGTAACATACACGTATGTATAATAGGAAGATGTTTTTCAATTGAGGTTAGTTATAAAGTTATCAAGCGTGCGAGCGCGATGCGGTGCACGCGCGTTTGTTGACGGAAGCAAGCCGCCCGCCCCGGACCGCCCGCCCGCCCAGCGCCGTACAAACACGTGAATGAACCGGTAGCCATTGCGTCATGCGCCGCATTACGACTAATTTTAATTTTACACCAATACTACTGCCGGCACGCGCTTTCACTGTAATCTGGTCATTTGCAGAAAAAATAAACTCACTTTTAAACTTGTTTTGGTTATTAAATCTCAAATCATCTATTTGATTGACATGGCTTGATAACACACCCCAAAAGTTCTTCAAGCTACATCGCTATCATCTTAACAGGCATATTCACTGTAATGGCAAATTCTATATTAATTTAAATTCTAATTAATTTAGATTAGGCTTTATTTAGGCATACAGTTGTCAATTACATTAGCAAGCCAATTATATTCACCCTTAGTTTTACGACGATCGATAGCTAGTCATAACATAACATTAAACTAGCTTCATTTAACTGTATGGCGAGGAAATGGTTTTCATTTAAACTTAATTGCCGGATTTTAATGGAAACATTGGAAAGTGCGACTTATGTGCGCTTGCGACTCTAATGACGCGTCTAGTAATTATGAAGGTTTTAGTATACAATTTAAACAAACAAATGAACATCTATGCATCGTGGCACACATTCTCCAGTCTCTACAGATTATGAATCGAACACACACGTTGTAATGATCTTTATAACTTAATAACTTTGTGTATAGTCAAAGTCTATTAAAAAAATTCTTTACATGGAATAAATCAGCCAAGTGCGAGTCAGACTCGCGCACCGAGGGTTCCGTACAAACTTGCGACGTAAACGGCCATATTTTTAGACTTTTTAGTCTTAGAGAGTCGGTTTTTTATTAACTCCAAGGGACCGCAGACAAAAAAAAAATGGTTATAATTTCAATTCGATACTTTCATGCATTCCCAAGATAAAGAGACCTGGCAGACGAACAACAAAGTGATCCTATAAGGGTTCCGAAACTTCCGATTTTCCTTTTGAGGTAAAGTTTGATCAATTAATCTTCCCTGTCTAGACAAAGTTGATATTTTCAATGAGATTTGGCTGCATTTATCTTTAAAAAGTTGTGTCACTATACTCTAGAAATAGCCCGATGTTAGTACTAAGAAATACATGTTAGTTCTAAAATCTCTAGGTCCGAATGTCATGTAACGCGCGTGTACTGTCTGCACCTAAAGTTCTATAAGATAACAGTGAACTGTGTAGTGTTCGGTTGTCTAGCGCGTTGGTTGCTTAGCAACGCTCTGACGCCAGAGTGCCGCCAGAGGAGCGCCGGGACGCTGCGGCGGAGCGCCGCCAGTGCCGCTCCCGACGTCGCCTCACGCGTGTCCAACCCGACAAACGAAATAAATCTACAATGTAGTATGGACTTCTTGTGCAACTTGGCTCGAACATTTTAGACCAGTGCCAATAAAAAAAAATATGCCACCCGTGTTCCATTTTTCAAATTAAAAAAAGTTAATATCATGAAAAAGTGCAGTGATAAGTTGATCAGTGAAAAGTGTGGAAAACTTTAATTTAATTTATAGCTCTTCCTAAACGGTTTCATAATTATGTTGGTTAAATAAGTAGATTATAAGTTAGTTTAAAACTTAAAACCACTTCATTGTACAAGATTTCATTTTCATAAAATTGTTTTCGTATCTCGTTAATACAGATGTTTAAACATTCCCAGATAAGATAAAGGAGCACAATACAAGGATTACATTGACTTTGCTTTGCAAATTAATGATAAAGCAGACAAGAGTGCTGGATAATTAATTATACAAGAAATACTTCAAGAAGCAGTTATATCTTGTATGTGTATTCGAAAGAAAATTCTTGCTTGCAGAATATTCAAAGAAACGTTTCAATCGGCCGTACCGTTTGTAATGACGGCTATAGAAAGCAAAAAAAGCTATCGCAATGAAAAGAGTCGTCGGCGGCTCGGCGTCTCAGTGACCGCTGATTCCCGTCATATGACGGTCTTTTATTTAGACGAGGCACACCCCCGAGGTCGTTCACCCCTCAATAGCACGCGCTTTATGAGGAAGGTCAGGGTTATTGCGGTGACGTGACGGTGCAACCACTCAAGTCGCTACCGTTACATGAATTGCATAAAGAGAGTCGAAGACAGGCAGAAACGCTAGAGCTCTATCGATAAAGATGTATAAAGCTTTGTTTACATATGATTGTATTGTATTGTATTAGCTTCTGACATACCAAAGAATCAAAACAATGTGACGTAGTTGTCTGTGCGCGGTTGTCGCAGTGCAGGGTTCGGGGCGCATGCCCCGGGCGCCTGCCCGGCCGCCACTCCATGTGTGCTACAAACCACACGCTCCTTTCACTACATCCTTTGTTTTTGTCCACACACAAACCATTAATTTAGAATTCTCTTTTTCAAGCATTCTTCTCCTTTTATTTTAGCCTGTAATGCCTTACTATTGTGCCAGGGCTTTTTTCACGAGGAACTTAATTACTTAGAACAATGGGAAACTGCGTTCTTAGTCTAGTGAGAAACGCAACCGCTGAGCACGAGGTCCTGTGTTCGATTCCCAGGCCGGAAAATGTTGTAGGTACATGCTTTTTCTAGCAGGAATTAGTGTGTAGCAATCTTAGAGTCGCAATTTGTACCCGGTTGATGGCAAAAGCCTCGCGCCCTTGGTGCTTAAAACTGTCTAAATGTTTATGTACCGATAAGTACACGTCTACCTAACCCTTCGGGGATTAAAAGCGTGGTGTTATGTAATGACAGGTGCGATGATATTATACGTTCAGGAAGGTGTTATTTAAATATGGATTTATTTCAATAAACTGAGAACACAGTGCCACTAATTAAATGTCATCAAAAAATTACAACGAATTGATGGACTGGACGAAGTGTGTGCAAGCGGGTGAAGATGCGGGGTCGATGCAGCAAGGGCGCGGACGCTGCGCGTGCGCTGCACCGGCTGGCGTTTGCGTTGTGGCGAGCAGTGTTCTATCTGCAGCGAATACCAGAGCGGACGAGACGCTCGCGCAGCCTCGCAACACACACTCGCACACCTACAGTGGTCTGTCTTAAAGCTGTATTACACGAAAGTGAAGACAAGCGAGGCGGAGGGCACACGTGCGGGAATCGACCTTGGTTAAAATCCACATCACGGTTATATTTCTCTCCTATGGTTCTGCACGGAATCTTGCACTCCGCTCCGCTTTTCCTACTGATACCACGAACGCTCGTAAAACCGTGTGACCTATTTTTACACTTTTAAATATCCGTTTTAAGGCCGGATTAAAATATGGCTGTTATATACGCACGCGCATAAAACACAGTAACAGGACCGGCCTAACACCAAATACCTACTGACGCAGAAACTTATGATTTCATACCTTATAATAACTCAAACGTTTGAGAAAATACTTGGACAAAATAAAGTAAAATATTTATTCTTCTTTCTTTTAAAAAAAACTATGAATTTCTCCTATATAAACATTTTAACTCACATACACAAACTGCATAATTTTGGCTTGATTATTTTCCTTGATGGTTCAATACATTTTCAGATATCTGTGTGTGTGTTATTGTGATGAGATTTTTGTAAATAGCAGATACCAATAAAAGTTAAATAAAATTATCTTATATTTTTGCCCGATTTTTCCTCATTTGTCATTTGGGTTTTTTGAAGACATTTGCCACAATCAGGCCAACACTTCAAAATTGATAGCCACATAGTACCTATAGCTATTTATATTTAGCTTTAGAGTTACTTCACGTTAAATAATAACAATGTAGTCTTCAATTAATCAGCTGTAATATGGAGCGATATAAGCTGCAGTAATCACTTAAGCCGCGCCCAGAGGGGCTCATTTGTCAGCTTTATTGACGGGATCCGTCCATCCGATCGCGATACACTCGGGGACTGACGGAAACTTTGACCAGCACACGTTTCACGTCTCATGGTAACAATAAAACTTTAGTGTTTGTTTGACGAAAACGTATACGTATGGATCTGGTCAAGACAATCATATCAAATCTTTACTTATAGTTTATCCAAGAGTTTTATTACAGCATTTATTATGATAAGTCTTCTCTTCTTTCTTCATCGTGTGTTCAGTTCTTAACCTGGTATAAGCTTTTTCATAGTTGAGTAAAAAAGTTGTTAAGGAAGTTAAAAATCTTCTTTCGTCTTATTACAGAAATTGCCAACATTTTTGCTGTGATGGCTACGAATTTTCTTAGCATTTTTTAAATGGTAATCTTTTGTTTTTATTTTCTGTACCAAATCTCAAACGAACCTGGTTGCCATTTATAACTATGTCATTCAAATCTCTAAATGCTTAGAAGATTTGATATTGATCTACAAGTTTACGACATGTAAACAACTCAACCACACATTCATTACAACATCACCTAAACAAGATTTTAGCTGACAAAGAAACGTTCATCAAGTGTTGTCAATAGAACTATCACGACAACTAAACCACAAACTACACCAAGCCTTCGAAATGAAATTATGTGCCGTACTAAGCTCGCTCTAGTCAACAACATTAGATAGTGAAATGAAATGCATTCCTCAATGCCACCTCGACGTACCATGCAATAATATTTCTGTGAAAAGAAATCCCATCAACTCGAAGCCGACATTGAGAAAAAATGACAAGGATTAAATTACTTTACTTTTGATTTCATTTTAATGACAGCTCGACCTCGCGAGGCTTTTCAAAGATTTATTTCGCAATGGTCGCAGTAATAACAACTTGGCAGTAATCTGTGGTGATGTTTTAATAACATTATGTTGTTCTTTTGTTTCAGAGTCGAGCAGTGAGTGCGCCCGCCACCCCGGCTTTAACTACATTTTCGAGAGAACAGGTAAAAAAATCTCCATTACTTTAACCAAAAGAAAAAAGTGTTTTTATTTTCCAAAGATACAAGACTGTTATTTTGCAGAAATTGTAGAGTAATTATGATCTGCGACCGGTGTAACATGTAACCTTAACCTGCCTTATCAGTTGTTTGTGATCGACAAATTAATTAACCGTTACATTGAACAACATTAAGTGATTGATAGCGATCATGTTTGTATCCAAACAGGAAACTAATTGATTATATCTTTTAGAGGGATCAGATCGAGAACTATAGTCAGAAAGTTATAAAGAAAAAACTCCTATGTATCAGTATTTTCTGACTACAGCGAATATGAAATGAGCATAATATTTTACGTAATGCAATCATAATATTCATATCATGTATTTTTTTGGCACGATACCAAACCACTTGAACGCAGGATATGTTTTCTCAATGGCTACCATAAAATATAGATTAGAGTTGTTTCTTTATAGTTTGAAAAGTTTTTCTTTTATTGTTTTGTTTAGAGATGGTATGGTGATTCCAAAGTCTGCCTAGCATTAATTAATCTTAGCTAGCCCATCCTGGCACAGACGCCAGGTTTGATTGTGAGAATAAGTTTGAGTAAAAGGTATAGATTTATTTGACATTATGATGGGATGGCATTTTTGTTCTCATACACATTTCAAAGGACTTATTACCCAAACGGGCATTCTAGCATAAACCTTCCGATACCAATATAAAGTTTCTTGAAAGGTATACATTATACCTTTGCAAAAGGAAACTAAACTTGAATCTCAACTATTTTCGCAATTATCTTTAATCAACCATAATAAGCATTTTAATGGGCCATCGATACAAATAAACGTCTTGTGCTCAAATAGCCTTAATTTACATCACATAGAAGCGGGGCGTACGCATCGACTACTCTAATCGGATTAAATGCATTGAAGGCGAAGCTCGCGGAGTACGCAGCTTCGCGTCGCCCGCGCTGCTGCGCCTACGCACCGCTTGAGATACTTTCACAGAATTATGGCGCGCCTACGACCTTATGTTGGCTGACATAAACACTTAAAAGCAAGACAAATCAGGGCTTTTCTCTTCGCTGTCACCTTTCTATTCTAGTTTATTGTAACTGTTGTTACAATAAACTAGCATACTGTTGTATGCTACATACATATACATTTCCACACGTCGGGTTTATTTCATAAGGCGGAAAATATGACGGGATTAGCTGTCTCGAACTTGTTTTGAAGATTGGACAAATGTTTACGAGTCCTTCACAGTCCACACCCGGCGAGGAACACGTGTTATAGCCGAATGTACAAGAGGGGTCCTAAAATAACTCCTTGTGAACGCTTGTTTGCTGTGTATTTTATTTCCTGCGAGCCGACCTTGTGAGTTTTTGGGAATGATTATGGAATGATAATATAAGTAGGTGATTTTACTCCCACACGAGAAGTAAGTTGTACTTCGGAAACCGGTAGCTCACCGAATGCAATAGACGATACTTTTCGTATTAACACTCAATGTTTTATTGTAACCGTTATAAGCTATGGTAAAAAACCTTATTGTAATTGTTTTATATTTCAAATTGATTCAATTTGTTTTGTATCTTCTCATAATGTAATCATTGACGCATTGAATTTCTGTTGTTTATACACATCGGGTGGAAATGCAATATTCTGGACAATCATTAACAGACACACGTTCAACATTATATACGGGATTGACCCCGAACCTATCTATTTGTCATTGTTTATGCAAATCAAGAATTTGTGAAGTCAAACTTTAATAGTAAATTAATTGCAACGTAATTTAATCTTTTTCATCATACTGTATCCTTTTCTCAAATTGCTATATGATATATAAGAATATCCCTTGAGCTGCCGCCACCTGACGTCCGCAGCTCAATTACTGTCCTTGTTTACTTCCCTTCAGAACAGAACTTAAGGTAGGAAGAACTCAATTGAAACCCATTTACACGTGCATCTTCAAGATCTTGATACATTACGTCATAAAAAAGTAACGCGTTAACCCCGTCCTTTATTACTTATGCTTTTTGTTCTGGAGTTCTGTTATACTTACTGAAGAAAAACAGTTTAGTTATCTATTTATCGAAAAATACGATAAAAAATGTACTCTTGTTGCAGTTACTAGGTATCAAGGTTCGTTCGCCTCAATTAAAAAGGATTTAACATATAATATAACTAGTGAAATTAAATTTTTGGTAGTGTGTCATTCTTGTGTAATTCTTCTGGGTGATTCGTTTAACTCTTGTATTTTCGATTACCCAGGGCGGCTCCCGATCAGCGAGTTACCCCGGTGGACCTGGCAGCAGACTGGACCTATGCTATGTGGCGGAGCGCATGCTGGCGCTACACCTGCCCGAGCGAGACGCGCATGCAGAGGCCCAGGCCGCGCATATGCTCACCAATAAACATGGAGAACATTTTATGGTGAGTACGCCTACTATATTTACGCCAACTAATCTTATATTGTCACAAAGGCATGCATTATTTTCAAAAATTGAAATACTCCAAACATCTCAAAGCACTTACAGATTCTAATGAGTCTCGCGAAACATCTTTTGATAGCAATATTGGAGAGTGAAGCAAAGAGAGATTCGTTGTCTTTCGAAATAATGTGGCTGGTAATTAGGAGATTGCAATAGGTAGTATTAAAATAAAACATGTCTGCATCACTCAACAATAACTAAAATAAACCTACAGTTCCATGTTTCCATCCCTTTCTCCCTGAGGACTGTTTTATTACAAGAGCGGGATGAACACGCTGTCATTGATCAAACTGCAAATAATTTCTATAAGATGTTTTTCAAATTTTCATTAGTGTAGATTTTACGTTAAATATTTTAATTAGAGGAAGTGCTGCCCACATAGTGGGCGCGTCGCCGTCTTCGAAGCGTCGGTGCTTTGAAGAAGTATTTTATTTGAAAAGTAATTTTATAAGATGCGCGTTTAATTGGTACCAATTTTATAAGAAAAAATATTAATTAATATTAGGAAATGGGCTACGGTTAAATATTTTAGATGCATCCTTCACTCCTAACTACAATATAACTGCAGCTCCAGGTATATACTATTGAATAAACCAAAGGCAGTTTTCTCTTAACGAAATTATAGAAACAAATAAGTACTATTTCAACAAATCCGTGGCTGTAGCAACTATCACAATCCACAGGTACAACATTGGAGCTACAAAGTCTAATGTAAATTTGACCTGCATCCATTTATAGAAGTCGTATGGTAGCTCTAATGCTGCAAGTAAAAGACAAACCCTCCTTAAAAGTCTCCTCGGATATTAGTTGCGAGACCTTTGCTCTTACTTTAGAAGAGCCGTAAATTAGGAATAAGTTAATAGTTGTTATCCAAGTAGCATAGTTGGATACTTCTACATACGTCCATGTCGTTAATCAATCTCTTCTTAGGATTTTCTCGCCAAGTTCTAAGTTGTATTTAAGCCCAAACTGCTTTTTCTTGGAAGTAACCTCAAGGGGGAAAAATGTATGTATTTAGTTTAAACCCATACGCAGTAGGAATTAAGGGTAGAATTTATGAGTTTGTCAGAACTGAACAGGAGCTGTAGGTCTGTTTTAGAAGTAGCATAGCTACAACCACTACTACTAAAAAAGTTGTGTGTGTATGTAAATCAGAAGTAATTGAACTAGCACTGTCTGACCACACCGCACAATTGTTAAAATGTCAAGTGAGAAACATATGTATAATTAAGAACTGGAAAATTAGGAGACGAGATTTCTGTGTAGAAAATCAGGCCAAATTCAAATATTATTTAGGTCGAATGTCATTTGCCGATATGTACAGTACTTGTGATCCAAACATAGCATATAATGTTTTCATTGATACATTTCAGTTATTTTATGAACTTTGCTTTCCCTACAAAACTATAACCATACACCTCCACAAAAAAACCAAGTGGGTCTCACGAGGTATTAAGACCTGTAGCGCTAAGAAACGTGAACTACTGTGGAAATATAGAAAAACCCCAAGTGTGGACAATAAATCAAAATTGAAGCAATATACCAAAAGACTGAAGAGGATTGTATCTTTGACCCAACGAGCGCAAAACAATCACAATATCTTAAACTCTAGTAATAAACCAAAAGCTATATGGCAAATTATTAATACTGCAAAGCAAAACAGACCACTAGAATCTATCCCATATATTGTATCTAATAATAATATCGTGACAAATCCGTATGACATATCAAATGAATTTAATGACTATTTTGTAGATAAGATATCACCCATTAATACTACGCACATCGATCAGCATAAGCAATACCTAACATCTAGACTAAACTCAATCTTCATGAATCCATGTCTGCCAGAAGATATAAAACAAATTATAAAAGGGCTAAAAAACACCAATAGTGTAGGATATGATGGTATCTGCACTAAAGTCATCAAGTTGGTAACGGAATGTATTTCGCAACCTCTGAGTTACATTTTAAACCTGTCTATTGAAACTGGCATATACCCAGAAAAATTAAAAGTAGCAATTATTAAACCGATCCATAAAAAAGACAGTAAAGAAAACATGGCTAATTACAGACCTATTGCCTTACTACCAATCGTATCAAAAATTTTTGAAAAATACATTTATGGTAAGCTAATTAAATATTTTGAAACCCATAACATCTTAGCTAAGGAACAAAAAGGATTCAGACAAGATAAAAGTATCAACCTTGCTATATATGAGTTCTTGGAAATCATAATGTCTAATGTCGACAAGCGAATACCGATCTGCGGCATATTCATGGACATGACACAAGCTTTCGATCACGTGGTCCATGACATTTTACTATATAAGCTCGAGTTATATGGCATAAGGGGCAATGTTTTAAAATTAATAGAAACGTACCTCAAGAACCGCACTCAATATACACAAATTAATAGAATTAATAGTAGAACTAAGATGGAGGAGACATATTTATCAGGGGGACGTATTATTCAGTACGGTGTCCCACAAGGAGGCGTATTGAGCTCACTACTTTTCATTATATACATTAATGACCTTCCGAACGCGAACTCAAACCCAATAACACTTTTTGCTGACGACAGCACCGTTGCAATTAAGTGTAATGACAGAACATCTTACGAGCATGATATAAACAGTACCCTAAATGCAATAATACAATGGTTAGATAGTAACAATCTGAAGGCAAACATTGGGAAAACGAAAATAATGCATTTTAGTCAGCGTATAAATGCAGGTACACCTAAGGTTAACTATAAGGGTGAACTTGTAGCTGAAGTCCTATTTACAAAATTTCTTGGTCTTACTTTGGATAATAAGTTAAATTGGAAATCCCAGATTGAAACATTGTGCAAGAGATTGAATAAATCAGTATATGCCTTACATGAACTCAGAAAGGTCTCAAATATAAATACGTTGTTAGCGGCTTATCATGGTTTAGTTGCTTCAGTACTGAGGTATGGTGTAATTTTCTGGGGAAATTCTACGGATATTGAGATAATTTTTAAAGCACAAAAACGATCCTTAAGGGCTATGTTTGGGCTTCAAATGGTCGAAACCTGTAAACCTTTTTTCCAGGAGTATAACATTCTGACTCTCCCAAGTCTGTATATCTATGAGGTCTCAATATTTGTGAAAACCAACAAAAACCTATTTAAACTAGCTTCAGAAATAAATAATCGGCAACAACGGGACGCACTTCGCCTCCATGTACCCCGAACATGTACCTCTTTAATGTATAAAAGTGTGTTCCATATGGCTCCTGTAATCTACAATAAATTACCTAAAGCAATAAGGGCAATGAATACGGCCCTATTTAAGAAAAGTCTGAAAAAAATTCTGGTTAACAAATGCTACTATAACTTGAATGACTTCCTCAATGATAATTTTGACAAACTAAAGACCTCACAGTGACATCAAGTAAAATCAATTATACGAATTATGCATGTACCTATCTCTTAATAACTAATTTGTAAATGTACTTTAATAATTCTAGAAATGACATTGAAATAATCTTAATATTTTTATTATTTATAAAATAATTAATTCTCCACTATGACTTTATCTTATTATAATTGTATCGTGCTTATTTAATTTTATCTAATTTAATTCAATTTTATTTATTCCAATGTCTATCTCGATTAATTTATAACTATGACTGTATAAATTTTTGCATGCCTTACGGTAGAATCACTTGATACATGTAATTCTTATAACACCATTATAACAGTGTATTCAGCAAAAAATAAATGATTTGATTTGATTTGATTTGAAGTTATCTTACTCTTACTTTTTTCAAGCGAGTAGCACATCAGCCACCTTTAGGAACCATCGTTCACATCACATTACTTCGCCTTGTTCTAGTACGCATGCAACAATCTTTGTTTAACATCTCCCTCAGGATCTCTTACCAGAAACCTTCAAACATTTTATATTATTACTATCTTCCGCCCGCGACTTCGTCCGCGTGGCATAGTTACTTCGGGCTAACGATCAAAAAAAGATGATCTTTCTCTCCCTTTTCTTTCTTCTTTCTCCCTGTTATCACACTTCAAAAAAATAATATTAGGATTCATCTGTATTTTTCCATCTTTTCCAGGTGTTTGAGGTTAGCGGTAGTGACAGCGCGGCTGGTGTCGGGGCAGCACGAGGCGTATTCGGGCGCGCTCGTTCGCTTGGCTGGGCCGGCGACCTGGCTCCACCGCTGGAGCGCCTTTGCGCCGCTTGCAAGCACATAGAGAGCTGGCTCGCTGCGCATCCAAAGAACGTTGCAATACTACTCGCATGGTAAATATCTAATTAATATAAGCTGTTGTAAAGCACCCGTATTGGATTACGGAGCTCACTCGCTAACACCAACTCTTGTGTTGTTGGATGTGTTCAAATTGACGATGATTCATTGTTTCTCCCCGGCTCCCGAAGCCAAGGCCAACAATGCCTTGAAATTACTGACGATCTCGCAGAAGTACGCCAGTTTGCCAATGATGGTAAATCACTGATGAAAACTATAACAGTCTTTCAACACATATTTATACCAAATGCGATTAATATTTTTTTTTTGTTTTTGGAGTCGGCTATACACAAATATTACCTATCTTTTTGTTTTATTAAGAAGATAGATGGCTTCATCCACTTGTAATCCACCCACCGACATTATGTCACTGGGCGTTATTAATCAATCAATTAATCCGGCTGCCAAAGTATGGCGCAGATCATAAGGAAATCAGATAACATAAGTTTTCCGGGTGTCCATTATCAAGACTCCTAGACACTTTTTTCGAGTATAAATATATACTGTTAATACATAGATTACTTACATAGTTTTCTTTATAATTTCTGGTATTATATGACTGTTGTTATTACGATGTTATCCTCATTGATTAATTTACCACCAAAAATTAAGATTTTCTCATCTAAATCCACATCTACCTTAAGTCTGGGAAATCCTGAAATTCCCTTCGGCCTTCAATTGTTTTCAAATAGGCTGTTTCACAGAGTACCTAATTTTACTTTTTTATTGTTTTTCAGGGGTAACCGTGAGCGCCTAGGCGTGTTGGTGGCAGCATACATGCACTACTCAGCGATATGCGGTGCGCCTGAGCATGCACTTGATCGATACGCTATGAGGAGGTACCTGGACGATAGGGTGCCTGTCTTCCAACTACCAAGCAATAAACGGTAAATAGGAAATTACTATTTAAAGCTCTTTGCTTCTATGGTGTTTTATTTAGTCTTACAATAACATAATAATAAAATATTTAATTAGACCTATTTTGAAATTTTTCTAAGAAGATTTTTGAAAGCAGACTTTGTCTGACGTTTATGCCACTTTAAGAAGACTTGCTGCTAGAACAACTACCTATTATGTGATAAGAATCATGTCAACTCGCCCACCTTAACTATTGGCAAGCTTTATTGACAGTGCACACTAAGAGTATTTGAAAAAGCTAAAAATGTAAAAAACACGGTAATTGGCAACTACCGTATTTTTTTTTTTTATATTAACTTATTCGTTAAAATACAAAAATAAACAACTTCAATAAGTCTGTTTTAACCTAACCTAACGTTATGCTCTTCTTATGAACAGCTACATTGACACATTCGCCGGCCTGCTAGCTGGTCAAATCCGAGTGAACGCAGCGCCCCTACATCTGACGCACGTCAGCGTGGCGGGCTCCCTCGCGTCTCCCGCCACGCCCACCATCGCCTTCCTCAAGATATACGAGAACTTCGTCTGCGTTTACACGTCAGGCAAGTAACAATTACATGAGTATAGACTAGGTAGTAAACTTGAACCCCCATGTATGTCACTAAAAACATAGCGGAATTGTATGTAGTGGGAACTGTATGCGGTCTATGTGCGGTTACGTACTGCGGATGGGAAATCATTAAAAAACTCCCCCTGCGTCGGGCGGATTGGGGGGGGGGGTACACTTTTACTGACTAAAACCCACCCATGATCCTTCTTTTGCTCTTTATATTCCGGGGCCGCGGTACCGCGGGACAACCCGCAACCGGTGGCAAGCGGGGGGCCCTGGCAGGCCCCTCTGCAATACTTACGTACTTACAATGAGTTTTTGACACGTTAAAGCCCGTCGATCTTATCCACAATGATATCTTGAACTTTCTCTTGTATAAACACATTTGGATGCTGTGACCAAACTCATCGCGCTTTTAGCGTTCATTGCAAATATTGAAAGACACGATGATAATTAAATATTGACATAAACCGTAGTGACAAAACCTACATCGGGTAACCGGTTGCGTGTCAGGCTACACATTAGACAATGGATACCAGAAGCGAATCGGTCCTTCTGTTTAGCAAGTGGTGACTATTAACTATATCAATAGATGAGGATCACCGGAAAGCCAAAATATTGACTAATAATATTTGGAAAATTGCTCAATTTGGGCATTGTAATTTTTCAGTGTAACTGAGTATACAGAACTTTTTACATGTTCAAATATTGTAATTTTTTTTTTGTTATACAGGTCTGTACATGGTAAACGGCGGTGGCTGGACGGTGGGCGTGGGACGTCTGGCACTGCGCGGCGATGTAGTAGTGCGCGCGTACCGGCGAGCGGCACAAGCGCGACCCGGCGCGGGCCCCGGCGGCCCCAGTGGCCCCGGCGGGCCCGCGGGTCCCGGCCAGCGCCGCCTGGTGTTCGCGTGTCAGTTCCACACGTGCGCCGTCGCCGACCACACGCTCTCCTTCACTAAGCAGCAGCTCGATCATGCCGTGCACGGTAACCATCACCTTTCTGGCTTTCAGACAGATGTTACACTGCCAATAGTTACAATGCGATCCGGTACTTTTATCAGATGAAATTGATGAGCCATACCTAGGTACCTATTGATTGTGTATCTTCTGTCTAACGTATAATTCTGTAATATTAATCGTTGCATTGGTCAACGTACATATTACGTATATTTCTCCTACGATATTTCTTTAACTTCCTTGTGCCGAAGAAACTTAAATAAAAACGATGAATGCGTTCATGTATGAATTTTGTTAATGACGAATGTTTTTCGAAGAAATATTATTTCTTTTTCTGTGCTTTTGCTAGCATTGAATGTTTTTCTTTATTGCGCACTTACCCCTCATTAAACGCTACCAGTAAAATAAATCGTTCATCCACACCTTATAACACTAATATAAAAACGTATGCTGTTTCTTAATCTACTAAAGCCACAAACAGATTCGAGAGTATCTGTGCGACAAAGCAGTAATACAGTCAGACAGTTTTTTTTACCAAATTGATTTAACTTGATAATTATTTGAATTTGCTGTAACACAGAAAAACGCCGTGTTAAGTCGAATCCATTTTTTTCCGACTGTATATACAAAAGATATATGTATATGCGAGTAGGCAGGTAACTACAATCCAGACATTGATATTTATTTCAATAAAGTCTTGTCTACAATTGAGTGCAATTACGCCAACGTGATTTTGTTATCAGGAAAATTGTTTGATCCATTAAGTGTGAGGTCAAACTAATAAATTCAACTGTGAGGAAAACGCTTATTTAAATCTATGCATTTAACAGAGCACAAATAACGTTACTTGTGCACGATTATGAGTTCTTTAGTGGAGCTATTATTACTTTAATAGAATTGGCAGCAGTTTGCACTAGTCCCAGAGAGCAGGATTAAGCAGATTGATGAAAAGTTTAGATCGTTCCTTGAAGACACTACTAAAGAATTTTATTTATTTATTAAAACTATAAGTCAAAGGTTCTTTTTCACGAGTAAAAACTGTGCAAAGGCGGGCTTAATGCGTTAGGCATTTTCTATTAGTCTACCTTAGGGTAATCCAGAGACAAACACAGTAGGTGCCCAAAACTTTAAAGCTATGAATTTCCAAATCACGTCTGCTGATCCTCAGGTCGGAGCAAGAGTTATTGAGTTTTATCATTAGGATGTTTTATGTAGCAGCTTCGAACCTGGGTTTTTGTCCATATTTGATGGTAAAAGGCTCTAAGTTAAGCAAAACTGTAGAATGAGAGAGGTGTCGTCAGTGTCCCCAGAAAAATACCTACTTTACGTATTACGCCTACTATTACTAGTCGCGCGTTCGATCCCCGCACGTAGCAAATATTTGTATGGCGTACAGATAGTTGTTCCGGGTCTGGCTGTTTGTGCATGTGAATGTAAATATTTGTAAACGCACCCACAGGAGAAAATTCCTAGTAAGGGGCAACTTTTTTTTTAAGTAAACTAGGGTTTTACATATCTGGCCTGTATCCTCTACATAGATCATGTCATGTAATGTGCTTACCTATAATACCTTTGATCAGATCCCTCATTCCCGAGCGACGGTGCAGTGGAGCTGGTGTTCCTGCGCGGCGAGGGGGGCGGGGGTGCGGCGCCGGCGCCGACGCCCGCCGCCCCGCTACGCGCGGCTCCTGACGCACTCGCTCGTGCAGACTCGCTCGAACATCTGCGACCGCTGTCCACACTCACCGATGATGATCCTGGTAAGCATAGAAATATTGTAAAACCCAGCTGTAAAAAAAATACAGGGTGTAAATGAACCTCTCACGAAGCCGTTATCCATGCATTCTCTACATCAAACTAAGTAACGCCACGCATGAACTATTGCTAAGATTTTTTTTCGTTTGGGTATAAAAATCATTGCTACGCACTCAAAACATTGGGACTATCGATGCATTTAATAATTTAATAGTACGAGAGTCGGGCGGTATTTAAATTAAAGTTAACATTAAAAACTATGATTTACAAAAATACCTAATATCTCCGTAATTAGAAGTTTCCCAGGGAGGTATGATCTAGATAGAAAAAAAATCGCAATGTCGGTGAGAACAACTGCTTTTCGGCCTCGTTAAGGGTACTTTACACACTATATAATATGGCACCATTTTTTTCAACTAAAGGCGGTAACTCTTCAAACTTGAGCTGGCCTAGCGTAATACGTAGAACGGAAAAGCTGGCCTGTTCGGAAGCTAGCTTTTCCTGGCTATGATGGCACTAACAGGTATTTTACTGTACGGGATTATAATACTATAAAACAAGCCATAATCAAAAATTACAAAACTGAAGCAGTGAAATTTGACCGACATGCTGTTGTCTTACCTTTTCTCACTCACATACTAACAGGAATCAACATACGTACATAAGTACTCAAAAGGAAAAAAAACCCCTTATAGGATCAATTTGTTGTCCGTCTATCGGCATGTCAATCAAGACCCTTTATTGCGGCAACATGTAGATGTAAAACCATATTATCAAGTCTGTGATCCCTTGGAGCTGTCAAAAAATCAACCCTCGCGTAGACACCTCACAGACTAGCAATCAGACAACGCAGTCCAATCAGCATCTTTACAATTATCTAAAACATGCTTAAATATTCGAATTTAGTAATAGACCAACTACGGTGTTAGAGCTTTATTATATTTTCGAACGTTTTATAATAACGTAATGAGTGGATGAACGGGGCTATAAAATATAAGAAACTTTTTAATGTCGTTGATCTACTCCTCTTTTTAATAATAAAGCAAAAGAAAAAACAAAGTGATCTTGTTTTGACTTAAATTAAAAAATATAAATCAGTTAATTTTAAAATACCTTGTTTTTCGCTTTATAATAATCAATTATAAAATTAGAATAACGGGTTACGCTACACAGCCAGCCATTACATACCCGCTAAATGTTATAACAAGATGAACAATTGTGGTAAATTTGCTTAAGTTCAAAAAAATAAGATGCATTATTTAGAGCAATCCTATTGAACTCTGCCTGCAAATTTAAGTTTGTTTCAAAGTTAAAAAAAAAAAACAAATTATTGTTGGTTTGAGTGAATGATTTATTTATGAAAACTTTTTTAGGAATGATAATCACTAGGATAAGATGAACATCTAGTAGTAAACATAAAATTGATTGAGTATGTAGGTATACAGGACAGAACGAGAAAAGCTTATTCAAAAATAAACAAAATGGAAGCCAATGAAGTAGTTTCCAATATTATTTAAACTTTCCCACATAAATATTGTTCGTATCAGAACTTATTACTAAATTACTTTCTAAATACGTAGATTCCCTTAGGTTTTATGTGAAAAATAAGCCTTACGTCTATTTTCTTACGTGTTTTTAGGGCACTTTGTATAAAAAAACCACTCGTTCATTTACATAAATTTATTCCTTATAGGCTAAGGTAGCCAACGCAAAATACAGTATTTGGTCGTACAAGACCTCAGTTGAATTTGTCATCTTCACGGTTGATTCGTTTTAAAAACAGGACATAGGTTTTTTTAATTTTGTTTATTCCTTGACTAAAAAGTTCACGTCCACAAAAATAACAAAAGAAAGTAGTGAGTGTATAGTTATCTATATTCAATCAGTACTAGGTATACTTAGGTACGTGTATATTTCTGCTTAACCTCGGGCTGAGAGGCGTGGTGCCGAAGCAATTTCGCGGATGGGAAGCATAAATTAATATCTCGAGTGCTAATCCAGTAAAATGCGCTCAACCTTGACTGACCGACTCGACTTGTTTGTCGGTCAGTGTTAACGATTAGAATCGGTTCATTATTAGTTTTAAATGGAGGATTACAGAAAAAAAATTGTATCGTCTATTTTAAATTTTTTACTGTTTGTGGCAGCCATATTAACGACCACATACTATATATACTTTTCAATATGTAAAAAGTAACACTAGTCAAAAGTTTACACTTACTTAAAATAAGGAAATCTACAAGATTCGCCTAACTGCGTTTTATTAGTTCAACATCCGCAAGTTCTAATCTATTCTTGTAAGCATTAAAAGCTTGTCTAAAGATTTGTACGAGGGGTTCCCACATGTGGCCAGTGGCAGTGGCATGGCAAGTGAAGCAGAACATCCGTCTGCCATTACTGGCAACAATGTGACTGACTTACTTCAACTAACTTGCGTAATAGCTCTTTTGACAGGAACTGGCCAAAATGGGGCCCGCTGCGTACATCCTGTGCACATTGATAACCATTCAATATGATTTCGTCAAGGTATATATTCAAGTTTGCGGTCGATCAAAAACAAAGTTAATGTTGTACTTAAAAATATGTATTGAAAAATACCAAAAACGATGAAAGCTGCAGTAAATCTCATGTTACCAATTAGTAAACTAGGTTACTTTATACTGAAACTGAAAGTCCCGTAACTGAAATGTGACATGTGTGTTGACAAAGCGACCTAACTACACCGGTTAGCGAGAGGTCGCGTGCGGTGCAGGTGTCGGCCAGTCGGCTATTTTAGTGATGTGTGTCCGCCGGCGCCCGCCCGCCCAGTCCGTCCGCGCCCGCCTAGCGAGCCGCCACGCACGCGCACGTCCTTAGCACTCGCTACCGGTATAAACTTTTAACATCAATCAAAAAATTCGTAAACTCAACCCAAAACTAAAAAGACTACCTAAAGTCGTTACAACTTTCACCTATAAAATGTGTTCAAGAAAACTTTGAAGAAAAACATCTTACAGTTTCTTTCGGATATTTCGAGGCTCGCTAACAAAATCACAATCGAGGTGAGTGTGACATTAATTTCGCCGCTAGTGAAGCCGTTTTATGACTTCAAAATTAGTGAACGCAGTACCCATTGAATCAAATCAGTGTTCCGATACATATATGGAGACAATGATTGATTGTGCGTGTCAAAATCTTTACGAAGAGTGTGTTGGAATAAATTGAAAGTACCTACAGAGCCGGCTTTTCGTATTAACAATAGCAGGTCTCGAGCAAAGATAACAATAGGCGGTGTTAGTGCTAACGACAAATGAGATTGGAGTCGCTTCGTCCGGCGCCTGGTCGCTAATTGACCGGTGTGGAGAATCGCTGATGTATGTCCACTGACTCGGGACCGACAGCCTGCCTTTAGGGCCAGCATTCGACACACATCAATTTAATTCGATACGAGAATCGAGAACGCCCATACGGGTCTACTAGAAATAAATAATCATGATCACTATCTGTGTCGGTAACCTAAGCATCGTGTTTGTCTTATCTTGATTTTCTTTCAAAGAAAAATATCAAGAACCGTTGACGTCGTTTAATCAATCGGATAAAAGAAAAAAATAGTCTCCTTACGAACCACAGTACCTACAGCAGTACTATGTTTATAAATTGAACAAAAAAGTTTCGTTAATAAGATTACGAGTGTCCGGTACAACACGCGTGAGGTCAAAGATTCGTACCTACTTGTACCTACTTATGTAAGGCATGTCAGACCATACCTAATGAATTTAATATTCACACGCAAGGCTATGTTTACCCTAGGAGGTGGAGACCTACTCCGATCACCGGTATATCCGGCTCGACGTCTCCACCCAGACCTCCAGCGCGCCGGTCCTACAGGCCCCGAGTGGTCCGCGTTGGGCGCTGAAACAGCTGGACCGGGAGCTCCTCCTGGAAGCCTCGATCGTGCAGGCCTGGGTGTCATCACCGGACAGGCCTGCCGACACTAACCACGAGGCGGACTGGTTCCAGGAGGCCATGTCTGAGATCTGTGACGTGGCAATGCCCCGAGTCCGGCCTGGAAGCGCCCGGCGTCAGGTGTACTGGTGGTCGCGCGAGCTGACGGCACTGCGAGAGGCATGCGTCGCTGCGCGACACCGGTACGCCAGGCACCGCAGGCTCCGCATCAGAATACCAGATGCGGCAGCCATCGAGGCGGAGCTGTATGAGGGGTACAGAGCGGCGAAGACCGCCCTCCTAGAAGGTGTCTTGCGGGCCAAGGATCTGGCCCGCGAGGAGATGCTGGAGTCTCTGGACGGGGATCCGTGGGGGCGCCCATACAAGATGGTGCGGGATAAACTCCGCACCAGGGCCCCCCCGCTGACGCAGAGTCTCCGGCCCCAACTAGTTGAGGATGTGGTGAGCGCTCTGTTCCCTTCGCGAGGGGAGCATGCTCCTCCGCCCATGGCTCCGCCGCTTGCGGTGCCACAAGCGGACCACGAGGACAACGACGACGACGACGTTCCGGAGGTGACTGGGGTGGATCTGAGAGCGGCGGTGGGCAGGCTGAAAGCCAAAAACACCGCCCCGGGACCCGACGGCTTGCATGGCAAAGCCTGGGTCCTGGCCCTGGAGGCTCTCGGGCCCCGACTACTAGGGCTCCTAAGCGCATGCTTGGAGAGAGGCCAGTTCCCACTTCGTTGGAAGACGGGGAAGCTGGTCCTCATTCAGAAGCCGGGGCGCCCTGCGGACTCTCCGTCCGCATTCCGGCCCATTGTGCTGCTCGACGAGGTGGGCAAGCTCTTTGAAAGAGTAATTGCAAACCGCCTCGTCGGGCACCTTGTGGGGACGGGGCCGGATCTTGCGGAGCACCAGTATGGTTTCCGCAAGGGGCGCTCGACGGTGGACGCCATCATGCGCGTGAGAGCCCTCACGACGGGGGCTGCAGTGTCCAGGGGTGGGGTTGTCGTGGCGGTGTCTCTCGACATCGCTAACGCGTTTAACACCATGCCCTGGGGCTGCATCAGGGAGGCACTCCAATACCACCGGATGCCGACCTATCTTCGTCGTGTGGTCGGGGCATATCTGACGGACAGGGCCGTCATATACCCCGGTCGCTCTGGAGAGTGGAACCGGCGAGAGATGTCGTGCGGTGTCCCACAGGGATCGGTCTTGGGGCCGCTCCTGTGGGACATCGGCTACGACTGGGTGCTGCGCGCCGACCTCCCCAGCGGCGTCAGTGTAGTTTGTTACGCTGACGACACGCTCGTCCTGGCTCAGGGGGGGTCGCACCAGGCGGCGGCCGACAATGTGACACGCGGGGTTGCGATAGTCGCGGAGAGGATCCGGCTACTGGGTCTCGAGGTGGCCTTGCACAAATCCGAGGCCATGGTTTTTCATGGCCGCGGAAACACGCCACCGTCGGGATCCCAGTTGACGGTAGGAGGGGTTCGCATCGGCGTCGGGTCGACGATGAAGTACCTGGGAATCGTCCTCGACAGCCGGTGGAACTTCGTCGAACACTTCCGACGTTTGGCTCCCAAGCTCGAGCGGACGGGGGCTGCTTTCAAGCGGCTCCTGCCCAACCTCAAGGGGCCAAACGCCTCCTGCCGTAGGCTCTATGCCGGAGTCGTGCGGTCCATGGCCCTTTACGGGGCCCCAGTATGGGCGCGTTCTTTAGGGCGGCGCGCCGCCCACTATCTGAACGCGCCCCAAAGGGTGGTGGCCATACGGCTTGTCCGGGGCTACCGCACGATCTCCGGCGAGGCAGCAAGCCTCCTTGCCGGACTGCCACCGTGGGATCTGGAGGCGATAGTCCTCGCGCGCCTGTTTGAGTGGCGCGCGGAGGCACTACACCGGGGGGAAAACCCACTGCCGCGGCAAGTTGCCGCTCGGCGGGCAGACCTCCGGTGCGATCTCGTGGTGGCATGGAGAGAGCGACTGTCGCAACCCCGTGCAGGGCACGCTACAATAGTGGCGGTAAGTCCCCTCTTTGAGGAGTGGCTGGAGAGGCGTCATGGCGTCCTCACCTACCGCCTGACGCAGGTCCTCACCGGACACGGAAGTTTCGGGAGGTTCCTGCACATCATCGGGCGGGAGGAAGCGCCCGGGTGTCACCATTGTGACGATCGCCCGGAGGACACGGTGGAGCACACAGTGGCGATCTGCCCGGCTTGGGCGGAGCACCGCCGTGCCCTCGTAGAGGCGATCGGCGGCGGCGATCTCTCGCGTCCGGCCCTGGTTCAGGCCATGGTCCGGAGCGAGAGGGAATGGGAAGCGGTCACCACCTTCTGCGAAGCAGTAATGTTAGCGAAGGAGGTGGCCGGGCGTTTGAGGGAAAGAACATCTGCCCAACCCAGCCGCCGCGGGAGACGCCCATGGCGCCGGGCGCCGCGAGACGACTTCCGGCCACCGTAGATGCGGGCCTGTGGGCGGTGAGCAATGGGTAGTTCACCGTCCGTCCGTCGATTGACGACAGGCCGTGTCGACGGCGCGTTCGTGTTTCACGCGCGCCTCAAAGAGAGTCAGCAAAGCAGAGGGGCTTGCCAGAGCCTCTGCCTGCCGGGGTTGCGGGTTGTTCGAAAGAGATACCGCGGCCTCGGAACGTAAAGGGCAATAGAAGAAACATGGGTGGGTTTTAGTCAGTACAAGTCTGACATGCCCCCCCGCTCCACCCAGAGCGGGGGAAGTCATTGGATGATTTCCCACCCGAAAAAAAAAAAAAAAAAAAAAAGGCTATGTTTACCCTGACGTCATCTCCGATCGTGCAAAAAATATAGGTTGCGATACTATGCGTTACTGTCCGACGCATGTCGAATTAATCAATCTGCAATGTCGGTACATGGTATTACTCTACGAATTATTTAGAGTAATTTATTTATTTTAGTTTTATGTACAAGTAGTGGTACATAGGCGGACTTAATACCTAAAGGCATTCTCTACCAGTCAACCTTTGTATAAAATACTGTAATATTTGAGTAATGTGTTTAAGACACAGTATTTTTAAACAACAGATCTGATTCATTGAGCATTTGTTTGTTTAAATTGTCCATCCATTAGCCGATCCACTCTGCGGCTGTCTGATCATTGTGTACACTAAAGATTGTACGTAGGTACTTAAGTACATAGTAGTGTATCGATCGGATGGGAGTTTATCCGCGCTTGCTTGCCCTGACATTACGCACACATGTCCTGCCGCGATAGCTATCAGTATTATTTTATCGCCTGAGCTTTAAGTAAGTATTGAAAAACAGTCAATACTACCCGCGTACATGCGGCAGACGTTTGCTAGCGTTCAGTTCTTAGAAAACAATTACTGCACTTTCTTTTTGATTAAAAAAGAGCCAATTAATGTGAAGTGTTACAAAGTGTGTTTTGTGAAGTTTTGTGCTCCTAAAATCTTGTTTTGCTGCTTATCAACCAATCAGTTCCAACACTGTTCAAAAATCGCAAAGCTATTCATTCTAACATCAAAATAAGAGCATTAATATGCAAATGTTGTTCAAAACAAACCACATTCCTCACTTAGAAAAAAGGTAAAAGAGCGAAACTGGTTAGAATTCGGAGCTAACGTCGGATAACGAACGTAGATAGCCCAACGGTCAGTGCCGACTTGCCGAGCCATATTATTATGCGGTAGAGCTTACAGTTTCGCAGAACCACGAGGTGGTGCCTGATGACGTCACTGCGTCTGCGCGCTTACCAACACAGGCTCACCTTCATAGGTACCAACGGTTATCGCAACATTGTTAAAACACCACTGTGCAAACAGTATAATATCCTTCCCTGCCAGCACATTTGTGATATACGAGCGGTGGGTGCGACTCGCACATGTCCAAAGCTCCATCGCATCGCGGTCACGCTCATTTTCAATTGTTAACGAACTAAAATCGTGTTAGACACGAGTTAGTTTGATGTACCAATGACTTTTATAGATGTAACTGTCGTAAACATTGTATCAAAACTCGACTATTGAGACCAAGATCCTTGTCATTCTTATGGTTTGACGAAAATTGATTCCTATTTACAAAGCTTATTTATCCGTAAATTATAATGAACAGTAGATACAAACTATTAAAATGTGTCTGTTAATAAACCGGAGTGGGATAAAATCACAACTCTACATAATCATACCAATCTTTTAGGGATTACGATCAGTGCCATGTGTATCAGTAATTAATGAAACAGATTTCTTTATCTCCACGTGCGTGAGCCGTGAGATATATCGTGGGACGCGGCCGGCGCAGGCGACGCTAGGGCGCACATCCTCTTCCTGCGCTGCACATTTCGTAACACTAGACCTCGCTGCCGACGCGTTATTTTCGTTGACAACACAGAAATAACCGCATCTTCCTTAACAGCGGCCGACGGCTACGGTCACCAGACGCTGACGTTGATATCTTTACACTAATTGCGTTATTGACAACCACACATTTAGTTCAGTTTCGAAATCGAACATAGACGCGGCGCAGGCGCTCCGGACATTTCGCAGTTTACAGTTCAGTAGGAAAAATCACGAAAGTGGCACGAAACGTTAGCTACGCGAACAAGACACGCTCGTTATGTAAATTAAGCAAGTGATAGTGTCATTCCTCCTTATTTGCATTCAGTATTACACGCTTCGACACTTCAACGACTCTAAGCCATCTCGTAAATGGTTGTTGGTCAAAATATTGTGTGGGTGGACTCGATCTTATTTTATAATCAAATTCGGCGCAGCGGCATAACAGACAATATAGCCACAACTGGTCAGTTTTTTCCTACTATCCATTTTATATTAAGTATCTCCAATGTATCATTTACCTATATGGTATCAATCGTCTTAAGTCCATCGACTTAAATTGAGCAGGTGGTACATGTATATGCTGTGGAGGTCGTTTCCTCGTTTGGCAATATCGCCTTGAACCGTACGACCATCTTAGAATATTTTAAGACAATTTGATATCGAGGGTTATCACGGAGGGTCATTACTGAGTTTTTTGCTGTCTTCGCAGTCCATCTCTTTTTCGTAATATCTAGGCTACATTTTATCTTAATAGAGATCAGTTGGGAATATCAGTAATAACTAAAAAAGATTTAATGTTTATTTTTGGCTCACACACATGACCCACGACGCCATTACCTTATTACTTCTATCATATGTACACCGTTCTATCGCAGGCACTGACTAGAAGTTTTTATTAGATTTCCGTTTAAGAGTGTGTACACTCCGCTATAAGTAGGACGTGGTACCGGCACTTCATCAAACAACACTTAACGGTGTCATCCCGCTGCTGGACTAACGGGAAGCAAACTTAGTCCTTTTTAGGATGTGCTGGCTCTGTCGGGGTGACAGTAACTGCATCCGCTACTGTACAAGATAGCACTCGGCTAATTAAACACTCATGACTTGCTCTACAGTGATATTATTACGTGGGAATATGATAATAATACAGAAGTCATCGTGTAACTTACCTACATGTTGATTTTGTAAATTTATTCTAACCTCGTGCAAAGTGCAGTAGAAAATTATACATGTGCCAACCAGATAGATACACATCGCTGCGAAGAGGCCCCGCCGGTTTATTGGAGCGAATCGAATCCAATTTAAAAGCTATTCGTAATTAAACCGTCGCTAAACACATCGCCCCGAGGCGGACCTAATCACATTGAAGTAATGCGAGAAGATTTCGTTATTTTACACGCGAATGTTAGTATTATTTCTGAGGTGTTAAATTCCGTGCAGGTGAGAACAACGGCAGTGCAGAAGGCTCCGGATCGGGTGGCGAAGCAGGTGACGGGACCGAGGCGGCACATACTTTCGGACCCTTGGACGGGTCCATCTACGCCACGGTAGTGCGCGCGGGCGGCGGGCCCTCGTCGCCGCTCAGCGCGTCCATGGACTCGGGAATCTCGTCGGCGGGGCGGCGCGCCGCGCCCAGCCCGCCTGACGAACTCGACGCGCTGCTGGGCGACATGCTGCGCACCGTGAGCGCGCTGCCCGACCCGCCGCCGCAGTCGCACGCCGACCGACCACCCGACATACCGTACCACGCGCGCGCCGACTCCGCGCCCTTCACCTACGGAGCGCCCGGCCTGCGCCCCGGCATGCTACGCGCGCCCAACCGCCTGGCCAGCCCCGAGCTGGTGCGGCGCGCCCTCGGCGGAGACCGCAACTACCGCCCCATCGAGGACGACGACGACGAACGCACCGTCACCCCCGAGCTTCCCTCGCCGCGCACACCTCTGTCGCCACGCACGCTCAGGAAGCTGACACACGAAGATGTCACCACCACCACCACCACCGTTGCATCACCAAAGGCAGCTTCTCCCATAAGGAATGGCAGGTCAGTCCCTCTATTTAAAAAATATATAAATCCAGATAAATATTTAAATGTATGTAAACAAATGTCAAGACGGGTTAATTAAACGTATAAATATTTGTATAACTTTTACATAAATAAAGACAACCTTCCAAACCAGTTGTCCCTTCGCTTTAACTGTGGATCTTAAGGAAATCCTCTACTTTGAAGCATAAAATAAAATATAAATCCTCTAAAATAAAATGTTGATTTATATATACGATGAATAAAATGTGATGTATGATTTAAACTAAACATCCGTATTTTGTATGTATTGTTTGTATTTTTTACTGAGGTCAAAGGCAATACATTAAATTTTATATTAGTGTAATTAAAAGCAGGGTATCTGGTGGCAGATGTAAACATGTGTTCCTGTGCTGTAGGCGTGGAGGTCGCCTCCGCCTACACCGCACTGTGGACACTGTTTACATTCACTACCACATCGATGTCATTATTTTAAGTAAAACCTAGTTTTTTATATATTTCTAATCCCAGATATAGTAAACATGTTATTAGGGTGGTGAATGCCGAGTATCGAACATCAGTAACATCCGTGGGAACACGGTGTATCAGTCAACTTAATCAGTAACAAATTGTTTGTAACCAAACTGAGTGCGTCGCCTCTTAATTTATTTAGCCGCGTTCCGCTCGACCCACTTCACTGTCAATGAAGAAGAGTAATAAAATATGGCAAAACCAAGCACGGCCATTACACCACCCAGAATAGACTTATAGTATATTTGGGGCTCTGATTAATTGAGTTAAGGAGCGTATCTGCATCGAAGACAATCTCTACCGATAAAAAATAACTGAAAGAGCTTCGTGGATCAGGCATTTTATTCATCTTTGTTTTAATTCAGGGTTCTCGCTTTGTATAAAAAGTATTTTAATCGACTTCAATAAAAGGAGGAGCTTCGGTATTCCTCGGATTTTTTGTGTATCTTTGTTACGCGATTTCTTAGTCAATGTTGGGCCGAGTTTAATTTTTTTTTAAATCCATAGGGCTATCCCATATCAATTTAATTTATATTGCTTGATGTCGGAAAGTTACCAACTACCAGAAGTTAAGTTATTTTAATTTAATTTCGTGTTTGTGTAACCAACTAGACCAGACGGAAAATCATTTGTAATGGAGGCCTACTACTAATTTCGCTAATGTTCATTGCGCCAGTCGTTAACCTCGACATGTGGAAAGCTCTTGTACTGTAAATAGGTACTTGCGCTTAAATGAGACCTGCTCAGTGCTCAATAGTGCAGTGTGATTAACATTTAACCCTATTAACTTTCCAAGATCATGTGTTTCATAGTAATATAACACACATTAATAAATATAATAACATAATAAATAACGAAAGCACACTCTAAGCAACACTGAAACAAAGACATATTTGCAACTCGTGTCCAGCTGCAAAGTTTCTTCATAGGTTTACTGAGTGTAACTATTTTATAAATATTACACATATTACAAGTAACTGTAAAACATTGACATTGACGGTATTATGTAAGGTTGCAAGTGCATACCACCGTGTAAGTCTCTTTGTCGCGACCAATCTAGGTTTAGAGAATTAATAAACATATTTTCTTTGAAAGCTGCGGCAAGAACAAAGCTATCATGATGCTAGGAAACTATTAAATGAATGTATCAAGTAAACATAAAAACATTTTAAAATCACTTTAGTCCAAACAAAAGAAGTTGAGCATTAAATTATAGATTGAAGCGTAGGAGCCGGCTCTGTGGGCGGGGTGTAAATATACAATGATTACAACAAAAACTTGCACAAACTGCTCCAATGTTTTTTCTGTGCTGTGTTATAATTTTTAATTGAATACAATCGAAATTGTTTGGAGTATCTCTAGGCCAAGACAACCGTAATTATTACTTTACAAATATTAGCACATCCTCTAAACCACTTAAGTAACCTGCAAGCCTGCTATGGGCTTAAAGTAACACGGTTAAATGTACTATTGGACCTCAGCTTATTGGTAAAAAGAAAAGGGTTAATTGAACATTCAAATAAAAACCAAAAGCTAATATTAATAAAAAAAGAACAAAAAAATAAGACGAAAAAAGACAAAAGAGTAATCTTCCCTAAATAATCAAAATAAAGTACCTAATTCATACTAAGGCGTTCCAATCCTCGCAAAATATCAATATTCCAGCCATGACACACGTTAACAATAAATAATGATGCAGCGTCACAACAGAAACAAGGAGTAAATTACGGTTATTACAATAAACAGCGCGTGTGTGGTTCATTATGGCATAATGCCCTTCTTTGTACCAACCAATAATCGCGCTTAGCATGGCCTGGTATCTCTGACTGAACAGTATGCGTTCTTCGTCCGACGTTATACAATTTTCTTTGATTCAACACACACATTCTAAGAAAACTGATTATTAGCCAATGTATTCTAACAATGTTTCGTTTTATTTCATTTATATTTAAAATATATCATATTTATAGTATTTTGTCACATATCTATAGTATTTAATATTTCCCTGTACTATATCGTAATCGTACTGTAAATCAAAAATATATATTCCGATTTGCTCCTACCTCTGTTCGACTCTACATCACCCAAAATGTTTGACTGGTGGAAAACTCCTATGGCATGAAGTCCGCCTGTGTACTTTGTGCTTGAAGTTTTAAATAAATAAATAAACTTATCAAATTCGTCAACATCGCAAGTTTTAAGGGCGACCGCTTTTATTTCTGAAAGTATTTCCCTATGTAAATGATACCTGTTTCTGGCAAACAATGACACACGTCGGTGCTAAGGCTGACATCAAAATGATCGACATTAAGTGACACGATACTGATATCTGTGTTGTCAATCATATCGTCGTAATGCATTGTAATCACAGCACTTAATGCGACAGCTTTTGTTATGGTGAGCAGATAAAGCTGTGTTCACCATGTTGAGATTATGTCCGCGTTCGGTTACATTTTATGTTGGTTTGCATACTTTGAAAGCTACTATCGCTACTGCAGTAGGCTAGAGGTACATAGGTGGCCTAGAAAATTTAATTACGAAGAAACATAGGCATTTAGATCCTTCTCTCTATTCTCTACTAAGTAAGTACTCAGTTGGTGACGTGATACATCCTACAAACAGACCTACGTAATTAAATTTGGAACTTACCAACATAATCAATTATCGCAAGAATGTAAACTGTTAAAAATGAAAATAAAACTAAGCTGAGTCAGAAATAGAGGTTGAACAAATTCATCTGCAACGAAAAATACTTAAAATGCGTCATTAACAATTAAATGAAAACAAAAAAATGGTCCGCCATTGTCGTTATCCATGAATTAAACAATATGAAAACTTTTGTAGGTGAGCGTCATCAATATACTTTGACCTTGACAGCCATCGAAGGAAACAATATTAACTAATTTATTTTCCAATTAATTTCGAATAGCATTTAGCAGTGGACCAAGTTTCATTTGCAGTACATTAAGAAACGGAAGCGTTCGTCACATTAATTGAGTCGGCGATAGGCGTGGGCTGAAACCGAGCCGAGTATCTATCCACTCGTTCTGCAACATTACCTGCGCCTGAGCACGGGCAAACGAGCTCAGCCTCAGCTGGCACAGTCGCCCCGATGCCTACTGCGAATTATTTATGATACGGCGCCCGCTCAATGAATGGCTTCTTAAATTCCCAGTCAAATTACTGACACGGCATAACCATTCTTGGAACCGACTACTGCTAACAAACAAATAATTTATAGCTTACAAACGGCATTCAAAATGTCCTTTCTAATCTAACCATACTCGGTATTAGCCACACATATTATTTTTAATAACATCTCGTCAACGTGTCACGTCAGCTTTATGTAATGATCAACAAAAATGTAATCGAGTAGTTTAACACGCCGCCATAGATAGACGCACGTCGGAAGGCGATGTCGACTGTCGACTCGCAATTCTCGATTTGATTTGGAGCGATGGTGTGTGATTGCGTCGCGCCATGACCCAAACAAGTTACTATTTCGAGATAAACGTGGCCATAAACGGGCGGGTGTCGACCGGGGCACGACACTGCGACGCCTCACCGCCACACCGCCTCACTCTGCACGAAACACTATTTACTTTCTATTAAAGACCGCTTTGTTAAGCCCTTTTACTTCCCTATTCATTAGAACAGTTAACTTTCTGTTAAAACATGTGGTTTTACTGTTAATCAGCTCTGTCTTTATACTTATCTCAGTCTGGGATCACCAGTGTTTTAATAAACGGATGAAAAAAAAACTTGCTGATTGAAAACATTCGATTCTGAGCGGAAGACGATTAGTATTTAAATAAATTCATTTAGTGTGATTATGAGTTATCCATACCTACTCAAAAGACACCCACTATTTAAAGATTCTTAGCACGCGGATACAAGGTTTCCCATTGCCATAATAAGATCACTTGGACCTTCAAGTCCTACACGCAAATAGCTATAAAAAACTTACAAAGATAACAACCGGACCACCGCCATGAAAAATACATATTTCGTTGTTTAAATAGTTCAAAACTTCAACAAAATTTTAAACAGTTACATCTGTTATTTAAGTTAAACCTTCCGATATTTAGTGACTTAAGTTAGCTTTTTACTATTGTGTGAACAGTATTCAGTTCCAAACGATTCTTATGAATCTATCGTAATCAACAAAAATGACCTTGTCAACAGATGGTTGAACGGCGAAGTTGAATGGGCAGAGCGGCCCGCTAGTGCAAGTGCTACCACACGGAAAACACCACCCGAGAACGGAACATGGCGATCAGCGAGTACCCTCGGCTGGCACGAGAGTTCTCGAGCCCGAGAGCCTCGACGTTCAGAAAGCAGTGTGGAAGGAAGCTCAGGGCTGACGTGGCTACAGAGACAGCAACAGAAACTGCGCGAGAGGAAAGAGGCCCGGGAAAGAGTCGCTCGACTACCGCTCGAGTGGGATACTGCTTCCTCCCGACAAGTGCGCCGCTCCGCCAGTCATCGGTGAGATGATCCCTCTATTTTCAACCTTTGTGTTAGAACTCAATATCTTCTACATTGTTATGTAAAGTCACATTCTAGCATTTCAGAAGTGCTGC
Organism: Ochropleura leucogaster; assembly: GCA_958449745.1. NCBI lineage: Eukaryota > Metazoa > Arthropoda > Insecta > Lepidoptera > Noctuidae > Ochropleura > Ochropleura leucogaster. The sequence continues at coordinate 10,513,247 of OY288208.1, forward strand.
TTTAAACAAGTAACATTTCGTTTGTTAACTTATGCGTTTCCCAAATACTCTTTTTTACTTCATATTAGATAATACCTATTGCCGATCTCTTATCCTCAAAACCTATCAAGGCGCGTTTCGTAAATCATCATGTACTTTCTAACACCGGCTCTGATTGCAGAGTGGATGGCTACACGAGTGACACGACAGCGTTCGCTGATGATGACGAAGACTTCAGCGTGCCCCTACACGTGAACACGCGCACCCCTCTCAGGACAGAACACACCAGTCCACAGGCTCCAGACAGGTATAATAGCAGCCCATATTCTTTTTCAAGCTTTAATTAACTAATAAAACTTAAACAAGGTGGGTGTCTCATTATCAGCTTGCTAGGTTTAATAGTAGATTATTAACCAAGGGGATAAAGCAGTGTCTTCTGTCGTGGGTGACGATTTAAATCGCGAGTGTAACGAAGGACTCGAGGTTTACTCCCGAACGTAGCGAGCGTCTTAAAAACTTAAATCACGAGCGAAGCGAGGGATTTAAGACGAGTCCTGAGTGTAGCGAGAGATTTAAGTTTACCCAAGACTAAGACAGCTTTATCACCGAGGAAAATACTCTACTTTTCGTACCATTTGCGAAAAAATTAACACAGTAATAATATGAGATAAGCATTTATTAAAGACAATGACAGTAAAAGTAAAAGTTAAGATTCGAACATTGGTCCAATTATTTATAAAGAGAGCTACACTTTTGTTTGGTACGTTTATTGTTGATGAGTATGATTGCGGCAGCATTTGCACTGATCGAATCCGACAATACACTCACTGTCGCTTTGATTTAACAATGTATTTTTAAAACATTAACTTATTTATAAAAATAAACTTAACGTTTATGTATTTGAAGAAAACAAAATCGCGGCAAATTCCTAGACTAATATAAACTAGGCTCATACGACCTCGTCGGTTTTGGTAATTTTATTTAATAATCATAATAATTGCGTGTTTCTTTTTAAAAAAGATGCTTAATGCTTTATATACCTACAAACTCAATGGTGTAAGCACAGATGTAGTTCAGTATTAAGTATTCCAATTTTAAATCACATTCTCTCCGGATAAATGAAATTCAGTACAATTTTCTTTCCCCGTTTTTGACAGGTTAAAAATGACTATTGTTATGTTCGCTTTTTGTGGCATAGAATGTCACTTTTTTGAGCAAGTGGTACGAAAAGAACATTTATGGTTCCAAGCTTAAAAAAATTAAGATAAATTTTCCACGTCGACATTGTCTGCCCAGATATACGATCTCTGCATGTGCTTATTGGTTTTTCTTTTTGTTATGTGATGCTTCGCAGATATTTACATTTTTGCAGCTTTGCAATAATTTTCTTTTTGAAGAATGGTTATTGTTATGTTTACAGAACCTCATCTAGAAAGTTCATGTACGAAAAGATGACGATGCGCGAGTGGAGTACGACCAGTACACCGAATAGTACACCCGCGCCTGGATTACTGTCGCTAGCGGAGCCCCCCAACACTGATACCGTTGTAAGTCTTAATTCATTTTGTAAAAGTTCTGTTAATGTTCATCTTAGTCCGTAAACCCTTTTTGCTATCAGTCTATTAACCCGAACCGCATGGTGGATAACTGCCCACTCCGTCACTCACTCACAAACAAACACAGATGAGCTAAGTTATTTATGTAACGTTGTCAGATTTGGCAGAGAGTAAGACTAAGATTTACAATGAAACTTGGTTTGGAAGTACTAATGTAACTTGTTATTCCAGGATCGGGCAGAGAGCTGGTCTCGCTCGGAATCCCGCACGGAGTCACGCGCAGGCACACCAGCGTTCCCGACGCATCCGCGCACGCCCTACCCCCCCACGCCCACCCCCTCGCTATCCGCGCGTCCCCCGCGCTCGCCTTCCGTTACCAGGTACAATATGTTTGACCTGGAGGATACGAGGTAACACGAAAACTGATGCATTCATGGCCAAACTGAGACTGAACTGACACTGAGACAAAGATTCAATGTCAAAAATGAGGTTTTTTTCTTATCAAATATTATCCAACCATAAAAAAATCAAAACCTTATTCCTTTCCTCAAACAAATTAGATCACCGTTACTAACTTCGCCCCGACTATAAATCGACCGGAAGCCAATAACCCTGACCTGAATACGCCACAGTAGATCCCATTCATTTATTTTTCCTATCTAGTTTTCCCCCTATAATTAACGTTATATATCTCCAACTATAGAAAAGAACGTGAAGTGAGTCCTGAATCAGAATACCGGATCTACAATGGCAGTATCGGATCTCGTCGGTCGAGCGTCAGTGGTACTGCTGAGCCTCAACACGTGGCTCCGGACCGCGTGCGGTTCGCGAAAGATACCAGCCACTACTGGTACAAGCCAAACATCTCCAGGGACGATGGTAAGTAGTATCAAATTAACCTGTCAATGCCAAGAGCTAGTCAGATGCTTTTTATCACGGTCTATACAGCTCAGCTAGTGATGTGACTCTCAATAACTTACGACGCAGATACAAGATTATATGAGACTTTTGACACAACTTGAAGAAGGCTAAAATGAAGGTTTATACGAGTTTACAGCTTTGAGCTTATTCTCTCTTACTCCGAAGTGAAACCCCGAATATGACTGTACTAGTACATCGGTTTGGAGACTTTAAACGGCAAAGATGTACGCTCATAAATAAGCCTTTACAAGGTCTTGATTGGAATGTTCCCATCCAGATCTTGTGGTCTTGGACCACGAGGTCTCGAAAAGTACGAATTTATTTTTATTTCCTCTTTTCTCACGAATATGACCCTTATTTATCACCAACAGCTGTATCAGCCCTGCTACAACTAGACGAGGGCGCGTTCATCGTGCGCGACTCGAACTCGTTCCCGGGCGCGTTCGGGCTAGCCGTGCGAGCTGGCGGCGCGGGCGGCGTGCGGCACTTCCTCATCGAGCCCACAGCCCGTGGGGTGCGCCTGCGCGGCTGCCCCGACGAGCCTGTGTTCAGCTCGCTGTCCGCGTTGGTGTATCAACACACGGTGACACCACTAGCGCTGCCTGTGCCGCTCAGGTTACCTGATAGGTGAGTTTAATTTTACAAGGATTCAAACAACTATAACTCAAATGTCAAACGTATTTGCAATAGATCTTAGAATTTTTAGATTATATTATCTCAGCTGACTCTTCTAAGCCGTCCATTTCTGTACTACTTACAAACATTCTTCTCAACTACATTAATTAATATATTTTATTTTGTAAACAAACGGTTTAGTGCAAAAAGGTGAAATTGTTTGTGTAATCCACAGGGATCCATGGACGGGTGGCGGTGCGAACGCAGCAGCGCGCGCACTCCTTGCAACGGGTGCAGCGTGTCACGTGCTACTGCTTGGATCTGAGAACACTGAAGCGTTGACCGGACCCGCGGCCGTGAAGAGGGCAGTCGCCAACATACTTACCAAGAAGGTTAGTATAATAATTAAATAGAACTAGAATACTTTGCAACATCTGCTCCTCTTTGTGGAAAAAATTAAGTGTTTTTTGACAAGCGTATGAACTAACTCGGAGGGTTGGATGTTATTCATCTGAGGCGTCTTTTACACCTATTTTCAAATGATGGGGAAATTAAGTACTAGCAACGTCCAGATCCACATAAAACTGTATTACTTACACTTGCCAAAATCTCAACGTCTTTTCTGTTACCCAGGGCGCGGCACATGTAGTCCACTTCAAGGTGTTCGGCGGAGGTATAACGCTAACGGATGCGGCGCGCAAGCTATTCTTCCGGCGCCACTACCCCGCCGCCGGCGTGTCGTACGCGGGGCTGGACCCGGACGAAAGGAGATACACGCACACCACGGAAAACAATACGCAGCTGGAAAAGTAAGACACAAGACAACTTAATGTTACGTCAACTTAATTCGTTGAATCCGATCACTAGCAATCGAGATCTGGTTAGTGTGATGAAAACGAAAGGTTCTAACAAGTGTCAGTAATAATCATCTTTTCTACCCCTTTATGCAAGCAGTATTCTCAGTCCTCGTATAGGCGATATTTAGGTGCATATTTTTTTTCATTCAAATTAGCCTACGTAGATTACCGATTCTTTACATAAGTCGTTATTAATGTGTCTAGTCCAAACTTAAATTTGCACATTTCTAATCTACTACAACAATCGTGGTTTCCTTTTGCAGACGAATATTCGCGTTCGTAGCTCGTGCATCTTCGGGTGCCGACAACCAATGTCACGTGTTCGCGGAGTTGGAGCCTGAACAACCAGCCACTGCCATCGTCAATTTTGTCAACAAAGTAATTATAAGCCTAGATGTTTTATCATACACCTGATTATTCTATCGTTTAGCCTGGTCTACGGAAACTACAATATTATTATTATGTATAATGCAAGTGGCTAAAATTGATTTCTTTTTGCAGGCTCTGCTAGGCAGCTCACAGAAAAAGGACATCATCTAAGTGAAATGGCGACAGTTTTAAAGAATATTGGCGTTAATGAAATACTCACAAACTGATAAGTGTAAAACACAAAAACTAAGTATGAAGTAAAAAATGGTGTCGTCATTGTTGTAACATACGATTATAATATAAAAGATACATGTTTTTATTTATCTGTCGCGTTCTATATATTGTAAAATTGGATAAGGAACTTGGTTTACGTGATCTTTTTTTATTTTAAATAAACATTATTTCCGAAGATCGTTCTGCACGATACGCTTCATTTTCACCAAGTACAATTAACCATAAAATGTGTGTTAGGGTGATCTACATACATAATATAAATTATAACTTAGCTTAGGGAAGGAACTAACTAGTCTCATATTATTTAATATAGAGTAGTGATATTACGTGTGCCTAATGAATATTAGATTATTAAAACTAAATCCAGTGCATGCTATGATGAGGTCCCACCATGAGTTAACAACAAAGTCAATTAACAAGGGCAAGTGGACAGCAATGTTACACTTATGATCGAATGCATTGTAACCAGTACAACGAAATGCAATCGTCTAATATAGTACAAGGCTTGCATGAATTCTAAATAAATATCGTTTCACGAGCAAGCTACAATCATGTGTACAAAGAAAATCGAATGCAGCTTTAATACATCTTGATAAGTTTTATCATTCATGCATAAAACAAGCTTTTATTACTTTTAAGAAAAAGAAATCATTGCCTTAATATTTAATGCTGAGATATTAAAATCGTTGGCTTTTCGGCTAGAATTTAAATCATTTCCATTTATTAGATGTGTTAAAATCTTTAAGCTGGAGCTGAAGTAATGCCTTAACAGTGAAATAAAGCATACCGAAGGTATGTAAATATTCGTCATCGCGCGCAGTTCGTGACGCTATTAAACATTGTAACACATTTTATTATTATAATAACTGTTGTAAAATGTATTTATTGGGTAATAATATACTCATGGAAATAATCTCATGTTTTTTATTTTACTTAGATACTTATAAATACTAACTAATCATAGATAAGTATAATATTTTTATTCGGGTCTTCCAAATAAAAAACAAACAAATATTTTTTTTTACTTTAAAGAGTGTTAGTCAAGTGTGAAATATTTAACCAGCCCTTTATATTTCACAAGTCTAAAATAAGCTTAAGCTGAATAAAAAAAAATATTGACACAACAAATGACTACATAGTACTACTAAGTACGTAGACTGTTTTTTAAACGTCATTTCAGATCATAATTTAACAGGCAAATGGAGATAATTTCTAACAATGTATGCAATGTAGATGGTACCTATGTACTATCAAAATTTTCTAATTACTTTGTTAATAGGAAGCAGTATCCGCTAAATTAGTAATGATTATGACTTAAGTACACGATTTGTCTGGCGGTCGTTCTCTATGCTGGAGGGTGGGCAGGTGTCTTTTGTGAGCGGCGCGCTTACGTCAGTCATCAGACCGGCCGAACCGCAGGTGTCCGTAATCATCGAAGGCATCATCAGCGCGAGCAGGCCTCCTTATCAGGCTGTAGTCCCGGTATAAGGGCCGGTGTCTGAATTCCTCGTCTTCCTCGGGCAGCGCAAAGTGGTGAAGGTTGGCGCCCTCGCAGCATCGCACCAGCATCGCCAACGCAACCGTGATCGCCATTGCCACAATTGTTACTAGTCGCATTTTGTAGGATGATGGTCTCTGTAAAAGGAAACAAATTCATCATCTGCCTAGCCTTTTCCTTTGGGGTCGGCTTACAGTAATAAAATTCTCGTGTCACAGTTTTCGTTGCCATACTCCTCTGAAACGGCTGGACCGATTTAAACGAAATTTTGAGTACATATCGGGTAGGTCTGAGAATCGGCCAACATCTATTTTTATACCCCTAAGTGAGCAGCGGGTGAAACCGCTAGGCACAGCTAGTTTTATATAGAAAGCTGAAGACTGCCTATCTGACCTCCACAACTCAGTTTTTACTTGGTAATAAGAAGGCCTCGTAGATATGAGGCCTTCTTTTTTTTCAAAATACATTACAAAATTCAATTCATACATTTAAAAATCGATAATTTTAAGGTCCCATATTAATTTTATTTATATTGCTGGGGTAGTTTATGAGTTAATACATAAAACACATTATTTCTTCTACTTTTATATGTATGATCTTTATGTGACAATGATAAATGAATACTTACGATACCGTAACTAAAAGGGCTGAAATAAAAAAAACGTTTTTTGGGAGTTTAATATTTCTTTTTGCAAAAGTTTTTTTTTATATGTAGTTATCGAGTTAAATAAAATTAGCTTAGGTTCTTCAAGTCTATATTGCGACGGAAAATTAGTCGTGAGAGCTAAAATCCCTTCCTGTGACCTATCAATGTCTTCGGGTACAAGCAGAACGAGAAGTCAAACAGCACTTCATTTTAAAAATTACTCGAATGGGAAAGATTAAAAAAATGCATAATCAATTTAAAAAAAAGTAACTTTTGATTTTTCACTTACCAGATGGAGCTCGCAAAGAAGCAGAATGATCAGGATAAATAGTAACCGTCTTTTATATACCAAGTGCTCCCGTTTGAAAACATCACTCCCCCTTCTTTAATATTCCCCTCAGAGCCTGTCTGCCTTTATAAAACACTAAGGAGTAATTGACAGATTTCAATTATTATAATCGTACAAATTGATCCTATTACTGTCATGGAAATATTATTACAATTTTCCTTCATCATACTTTTCTATTCTTATCACAATACTTGAACAAAACATAAACATTAACAGTAATCCTAAAAACTTGCCTCCGGCTTTTGTTAGTGTTTGATTGAAATACAAATGCAATTTTTATTACTTTTTTTTGCAATTTGCCGATAAGTACCTCTAAGTATAAGCTGTATGTTGAAAGAAATCTGATTCGCAACCGTTACATGTATAATTACAGTTATTTAATCATTATTAAAATAATATAGCGCATCCACCTTTAAAATAAGAACGTTTTTTGTACCCTTCTTTGTGACACGATTTCTTTCTAGTTTTTTTTTTTAATTCTTTTGTCTTTGGATATAATTATGGCAAAAACTTATGATTTCCCGCGCTTTTGAAATTTGAACGTCAAACGAAAATTAATTTGCAACTTGCATTGCCGCATGCTTTTCTGATTATAAAATTCACACGATGGGTGTAACAACTGAATTTGAAACGCTTGAGCAACAGTTTTTGGAACTTATTGGCGAATTTCGGACCCTCACCGTAAGTAATTTGAGCATACTGAATCTCCTACAAATAAAAATTATGGTACAAGTAGCATGGAGTTTATTGGGAAAATCAACTAGTGAATTCAACTTGGTAGAGACATAAAGAATTAAAAAAATTAAAAATGTATCGACATAAAGGCTCATGTTTACCAGGGTCCAAAAATGTTTTGTTTTTTTTTTTGTGTTTTTACGGATGGGTTTTTTGCAAATAACTTCCCCTGCGGATAAGTTATGCGCGCTCATTAGCAGGAGGTAGTGTCAAACTTGTACTGACTAAAACCTACCCATGTTCCTTCTATTGCCCTTTACTTTGCTGCAGACCCCACTTCTTTGCTGCCATTTCTTTGAGGCGCTAGTGGAACACTAACGCGCCGTCGACACGGCCTGTCCTCAATAGACGGACGGACGGTGACCTACCCATTGCTCACTGTCCACAGGCCCGCATCTACGGTGCCGGGGAGTCGTCTCGCGGCGTCTCTCTCTCTCAAACCAAACGCCCAGCCACCTCCTGCGCTAGTATGACTGCTTCGCAGGACGTGACCGCTTTCCATTCCCTGTCGCTCCGGACCATGGACTGAACCAGTGCCGGACGCGAGAGATAGCCGCCGTCGATCGCCTCTACGAGGGCACGGCGGTGCTCCACCTAAGTCCAAAAATGGGGTTATAATGAAATCTAGTGCTAATACATTTTTGGTTGTTGGGGTGATGTTTATGGCTAGTCTGGGTATAAACGTCTTTGGCTGAACTGAATGACGGTGGTGATAACCTTGAAACTTCATAATAATGGCGATATGTCCTCGAACTTTAATTTACTCGTAGATATCCGAGAGTCGTCTGCGTGGGTCGCTGAGAACCGAATCGACACGCGCCGAAGCTGCGGAGGCGGCGCGGGCGGCGGCTGAACGGGCTGCGGCAGAGGCCCGTAATGGAGCTGCCGCTGCCACTGCCGCCGTCTCCAAGGCCACCAGCGCTCTTGCTACTACCCAAGAGCACCTTACAGGACTAAGGATACATCTAGATGTAACGGTAAGAATGTGAACCGTCACGACGACGTGTTGGAAAGTTTGAATACAGCTTTGTGTTTTGCAAACAACCTGATTATCAAGTAAAGGTTTTAAAAAGGTAGTAGGATTTGACTGATGCAGAAGATGGAGGACAGCGTTTTGTAACCTGTTGTGGCGCAACTTAATATCGTGTTGTTGATTGACACCTGCATATGTTAAAAACATTTATTTTTTCCTAATTTCAGTGTGAGTGTGAGTACGTTCCTAAGTTATCTCTTGGTACTCAAACTACATGGTCGTATTTGGTCGGTCGTTGTCTCATGAGTGATTAATAAACTTGGTAGTAACAGATTGCTAGTTCAATGATGTGTGTGTGTGTGTGCAGTTCAATGATAGGACGGCAGTTAACACTTTCTTCTTTTGTGACGTGAGAAAGTTCCCACTGGCGTAAACCTACTTATAATACGCTCTTGAAAGTACATACAGGGTATAATGGGTATGTAGATCAAAGAACTTGTGAAAAAACAAGCCTTACAAATAAATGCGGTGCTTTCTGTTTGTTACCCATTTCCCGCTTCGAAGACATAAACAGGTGATTAGCTGCTTACAAAATACATGCTATAAATAGGAGCATTCTTTAGAGTCACCAACAGGTATTGTCAGTATTGCCTAAGCTATTACATTATAGGCGATTGAAACAGGCACCCAGAGAACTATTATGGCTCGAGTTGATAGTTGAGCGTTTTCATAGGATTATGGTTAAAAGTACTATGCATGTATCTATATAATGATGAAAATATTAAAATCTACGAAGCAACTCGTAACATTTAAGATATAAAACCACCACAACCTACGGAATACTTGTGTCCATCAGGAAAGACAGAGAAAGCTATTAGAAGATCGATGCGGGGAAATGACCACACAGATCAGCTCTTTGGAGCGGCAAGTGCAGCAACTGAAGCCGGTGCAGTCGGCACACTGCACCCTGCAACGGCAATACACAGACTTGCAAGACCGCATATGTAAAGCTACTGAAGAAGCTCGCAGGTAGATACTGATTTTCTTCGTAATATTTAATCATATCTTTCACGTGGAATTATGGGGTACAAATAATTGTCAGCCTTTTCTTGGCCTCGTCCACTTTTATTGGTAAATGAAGCCCGCCAGCCGGTATCACAGAGCCCTTAAAATAAATTTAAATCAATAAAACAGAGAATCTTCACGTCTTGAGAGTGAGCTTCGAAGAGTAGAAAAGTGTGCAAGCGCTGGTTCTGAAATTCGGGAGCGCGCACGTCTGGCAGCTGCAGCGCATACGCGTGAGAGACGCCTTGCATCTGCCGAATTGAAACACACTAACAAGGAGCTACTAGCTGCTAATGGTAAGAAAAAAGTAACGGCTGACAAGTAGTAAGTTCTTTCAGTAAGATTTTTCTACACTGTTCTTTTTTTCGTAGCGGAAATAAGCAAACTCAGAGCAACTGTAGCCGAACTCCAACTTCGATTATCTGAACTAAATAATAGCACCATGTCTAAGAAAACTGTTGATCCCGATGTTGAAGCTCTCGCTGAGACACGAGCTGCTTTAGAAGCTGAGAGAGCTGGAGCAGCGAAGCTTGAACGAGCCTTAGCTGCGGCTCTAGCAGATAATGCTACTTTAGCTGCACGTCTAAACACTGAAGATAACAACGACGGAACAATAAAATCTTCCACACCCCCAGAATCTACTACCACAAACATTTGTCCTATTGATTCTTTTTTAGCTGAATAATTTTGTCTTCCATGCATGTGAATTGCTGTTTTATCAAATAAGTACTACGTAACAAATAAAACTGATTTATGTAACACCGTCAAGCCGACTTGAACCGCCTAGTACATTACGTAATAAGAATATGTCATCATTGCTCCGACAAGAAACGATGATCAATTTATTAGTCAGACAGTACAAAAAGTTGTATAGGATTTCTGAATATAATATTACGATAGAGACATGAGAAGCAAAAGACGGTCCATTTTTAATACGAACTGGTTTTATAATCGCGACTCGAATGCCCGAAACTTAGAGGTCATATTGTCCTTTCCACGAATGTTACGTTTTCTGTCGAACCTGTTTAGTATCTCTACCAATTTGATAACTTATGTAACGGAGTATACTTTGGCTAGACATAATTTTACTCTTGTAAAGTAATTTGGATAATTATTTTAGAATATACAAAAATATAATGCTATATTATCCGTGACCCATATCAGAGGACCTATGTTGGATGCCAAAATGTGAACGCGTTGAGGTCTTTAATTAGAGCATTTCCGGAAAATTGCTTACCTCCGATTTTAAATGAACCGAATGAATTATATTGATAAGTAATCATTAATAAAAAGCAATTGATATAATTATTTTGTAAAGATGAAGATAATATCCTAGTTGAAATGATACCCACTTGATTGAATGCAAAACTGCGCATTTTCATCATCCGCTTATACTGACAATTTGAAGACACGTGGTTTTGTGCAGTCTCAAACAATAAAAGCATTATTATACCTGAATAGTATTTCTAACTCTGTCTGTCTAAGCGATTACTATGGAGTGTTGCACTAAAACTGGTTCCTAGGAATGCACTGCCCCAACTCGCATCGAGCTTCTCTATCATCGACCATCTGAGATGTACGTGTTCTGTATGTGATAAACAACCTGTTGTTATTGTTGAACGTAGAAAAAAAAAACTTTTATCCTATACGCAACTAACCGTGTAGAAGTTTATGCAATATTTGCCAAAAAAATACGGTTAAATACCTATCTGGCATATATATCATCATAGTATTTGGCCTAATTGCGGCTGCTGGTGTTACAAATTTGAGACCTTGTTAACAAAAGATCCTTTCGCATTGGCATTTATAAACTTAACTTAATTGGTATATCCAGTCTCTCAGCACCTAGATAGAATATCTCGTTAGTTAAAAAACTAGCTAGATACGAATTTTAAAAATCAATAGAATCCAACCAATAGTAAATCTAAAATATGTCAGTATTATCGTTTAAGTTTGTCGTAGTCTTAATGTTTTGGCATCAATGACTAAACCTCAAGCTACGCTGCACACTGCGAGTAAGTGCAGTGCGCAGGTACTGCGGCGATGGATTTTCGCAAGGCTTCGCGGCGCCCCACCCGCGTGCGTAGGCGCAGGCGCCGCCGCCTCACTCCGCAACACTTATTGTTAGTTGTACAGTGCACCCCGCGCCGACTGTGTCGCGCCGTCACGCTCCGCCAACTATGTGCACCCGAATCAAACGATCTGTGATATAGTGATAAGTTATATTAAATTAAGTGATACAAGAACCAGTTACTTTAGAACCCAAAAGGTGAGTTTCAGTCAAGTTCGTAAAGCTGCATTTATTTTGGTGTGTACGTAATCTCTATTTATACACAGGTTGAATGTCGAGATTTTAAATGACATCAAGTTAAAACATTTTTGCGTTACTAAAATGAAACTAAAAATATATTGTCAAGTACTAACGTTTATGGTAAGATAGCTTTAGTAAGTAGGTGGACACGATGTAGAGTCACGCACTTAGCGTTATTGCAGCGATTGTTTTGTTGCCTGAGGAGGTAAACACTGCACAACGCGAGCGCTGTCGTGGGCCTAGAGAAAGTTTTTACCACAATTCCCTCATTTGTTAGCCTGTGTCTTTGTATAGATTAAGCATCTACCGTACCTAAAACGTAAAATGACAGTTTATAATTTTTGACATGACGAAATAAAAAATAATCTCCGATTGTTTTGGCGGTGAATTCTTCTAGGAAAGAAGCTGTTTTACCATATCGGATGAAAAGGCTGTTCCGCCCACGCGAATGTTGACATAGTGAGTCAGAAACGCAAGGACACAGTTGTACATATGTATGACAAATGTGAATTCTATACATTCATGATTCAGAACAAACAACTCACCCACGACTGTCGAACACATCTTGTCTCATGTGGTAATGAGTTGCGAAGAACTATACCTGTGTGACATAATCAATATTTATATTATGCACAGCATCAATAAGTGGAATCGATAAGACGTTCAAAACCATCCAATTTAATAACGATACATCAATTTTTATTACATAACAAAAGAACATCATTGGCCAATAATCACAGACACAAGTTATGTCTACGTATGTTACATGAATGGGGTACAATTAAATGTGAACCATATAGAGCGTGACCATTCAGAAGGTTGCGACTGGCAAGATTCCCTTCATGGAAACGTAAACAAGTGTAGGAAGTTCATAACAAACTTAAATTATTTGCGAATCTATATGTAAGGATGTTTTGTTCATTGAAAACGGAACAGTTATGACAAATGTGTGGGTTGTTACGACGTTTTACACACGCCCACAACAAGTTATGTTGAGAATCCAAATCTCATGAAAGAATATAATTCTATAAAGAAACTAGCGGTTTCACCAGCTGCTCAACTCCTTTTTCCGAAGAGGGCCACCCTTAAAATAGATAACGATCGATTCTCAGACCTATCCGAATATACACGTAAAATTTCATAAAAATCGGTCAAGCCATGCCATCGGCCAAGCGTATTACCGAAGGAGTATGGCAACTAAAACTGTGACACGATATTTGTATATACAAGAAGCTCTTGCTTCTGATCCTTCTATTCGATATAGAATAATAGCGAAAAATTTGTTTTGGTATGTGTGGGTACGGGTAGGTACAGTTTGCTTACGAAAAGTCAAGTTAATAGGTAACAAAATGGTTCAGCAGTGATCAGCGTCAGCTAGGCAGCCATCGATATGCTTGATAATTACGATCCTTTTTTGTTACTCTAATTTACAAACATACTGAAAAACCAATGCATAATCAAGAATCTTAATGAATGGTACTTTGTAATCACTAATCACCATCCACCTTTGTTATTATGTTAATAATTTTAATTTCAGAAAGATGACTCATAAAATAATTCTATACTACTTCGTGGTAGCATTGGCAGCGCCACTTCTTGTACAATGGTGAGTTTTACAATGAAATCTTCTGCATTATGTTATGTAAATATTAATTATAAAAACGTGACTATACTAATCCTTACGACATCTATCTACTTTGTAAAAAAATATTTGACATTAATCATAAATCTTCTCCGCGGCGCTTTTGTGATCAAAAAGAAAATAAGCATTACTTTATTGCTTTCCTCATAAGTTTTTCCTGAATTTTCCGAGGTAGGAAATAATCGAATGCTTGCACGGCTGATTAGTTTTCGGAATCATACAGAAGCTGTAACAAACTGAAATACCGTATCTTATAAACCTTATCTATTTCTTCGATAGTTTATAAGTTCAACTATTGTTTTGTCATCTGGTTCAATGTTCATGTCAGTTTCATTTAAAAGTTTTTCAATAAATTAAGTAAAAGTCGAAATTTATCATTCAATTTCCACCAACCCTGATTTAATCTGATGACTTGTTCTTTATCTTATGGTTCTACGACCAGATACTATAGATTACAATTTGTATAGCAACCTACATTAATCGTGAGTTCGCAAGTAAATTGGTCACTACATACTTCACCTTAACACCTTTACTATGTAGGTAGAGCAACTGTCTGTAAATGCTACGACCCCTAAAGAAAGTAATACGCGGTCCGTTAATCGCATCTATCTACGTACTAACTAAGGTTTTGTGTGCACCGAAGATTATTGATATAGGAAGATTTATTGAATTTAATGGGATAGATGAATTTGATGCAATGGATATAATCACTTTTATTTTTAAAAATGCACACTCAGAACCTGAGCAAAATTAATTTTAAAAAGTTACTTTCTTTAAATCACAAAACTAACATACCTAATTTAATCCTCAGCATATCAGTGCTAGGGCCACGACTGTTGCGTCCGTATACTTCATACACGGTGGCCATAGCAGGCGGCTCCCGGGCATATACCCTGTATGTCGCCGTAGAGGGCCGACGCGCCAATGGAGAACAGTTCACCAAGGGACGGGAGGTACAGGTCCCTGCAGCTTCCACCAGACTTGTAGAACTCGAGGTAAGTTCACTATGCTTCAAAATAGATCGTCATATAAAATGGCGTAGAAAATGCTTTCGACCGTAATAAGTTGGCGGTACCTTTGTGTTATTTTGTCTGTATCCATTAATATGTGGTTTGTGTGTACATAAATATATTAATTAGTTAACCATTTCAAAAGTATAAATTGTTGTTCACCTATATTATACATATATTTAAAAACATTAGGTACAATCATTGCAAACCTCTGAACCTACTTCCGAAGTGCAGTAGGTCAACTGAAATCTGTTCTGATTACGTTACATCCTTACGTTACATCAAGTTCACCATGGCAGCACCGACCACATAGACTATTACCGTTGTGTGGTTTATCGATTGATGCTGCCGCAAGAAAACGTGATCAAATCTGTTGCACCTGATGTAGATCGCTGACCCTGGACCGGGACAGTACTCACTGGTGGCGCGGTCAACCTCAGGCCCGCTATTCTCGTCGTCGTCACCGCTGCTCTACCAACCGCGCAGTTTCGCTATCTTCGTGCAGACCGACAAACGTGTCTACCAGCCCGGAGACACTATTAACTTTAGGGTCATCGCCTTAGACAAGTAAGAAAACTATGTATTTATAGCTGTACCAGATCTTCGTCAACACGTCTTCGAAATGAGTTGTACAAACACCAAGTAACTGAACCGATTTCAAATAGGCGATCGATGTTATCAGCGCGTTTACTGTTATTTGTATACGTGGTTACACAACAACAACGCACACACCGACGTCCTCAAGTGAATGTTGGCTTCATGCTTCCTCTACCAACTCTATTTAGAAGACATACCAAGAGGCCAATTTATTTCCTCGTCCGAAATACATAAAAACTGAAATATTTTGTTATGTAAATAAAGAAAATACATTATTTAATACGCAAAGTAACTGCTAAGTATTATTGGCCTTTAGACATTGATATTTATATCCAATAGGTACTCTTCAGGCTTGATTGACTCCATAAAGCACTTAAGGTCACAAGTTTAATTATCTTCAATGGTTAAACAAAACACTAACGCAATTCTTAATGCATAACACATCAATCGATTGTTTGACTACCTTCCTATCGCTGGGCAACTGTGTCCTTGTTCCATTTAAAGAGGAAAATACAATACAACGAAGAATTTGATAGTAAGTGCAAGACTTTCGTTTTCTGTGCCATCATACGAGAACTCGTGCGGACTCGTGAGCGTAAGATTACGTGTGATTACGAGACGGTCATTGACCCGTGCGCTTGCACAGGTACCTGCTGCCGCTGTCGACGACTGTGGATGTCAGTGTGCTGGACACAGGAGGCTCACCTATCAGACAGTGGGCTGGGGCTGACCTGGACCGAGGTGTACTCACTGAGGAGTTGCTACTAGCTGACGAACCTGCACTGGGAGAATGGACTATACAGGTAATATTTTTTAAACTACAGCTATATGGCATGTTCCTACAGCAGCTACAAGTTATACTGTGGAATACTCACAAACAGTGGACAAGCCGCAAGTTGATTAAACAAGTGACTAGGTACATAACTAGAATATTTCCTTTAGAATGTTTCATTTTATGTAGTTTTGAATTTGAAGGCATATATTGTGTGCACTTTTTTAACTATAAACACAATGTACCTACTATAATAAAAATAACGGATACGCAAGAGAAACTTTCATTTTTAACATTTTTGTGGTGTGGTGGGATGCATATTATGTTGAATCCGAGCAAATAAAATTAAAGAATTGAGCAAATCAGCTTTATAATTTTTCACCCATGCGAAGACATGGGTAAAGCAGTTTATACATAAATGAATATGTAATTACTTTAGCTGAACTGAGAAGGAAAACAACAATTACGCAGTACCGTTGTCACTTCCTTATATTGTCTCAGTACGATCAATTATTATATTTTAAATAATTTTGTTAAAAATAAGTAAGCAAAGTCATCTCTGGCCTGTCGGTCCTTCATTAGCTATTTTTTTATGAACTGGGTGTGTTTAATAGAACAATTCGTTTCTTGTGTATTGTTCCATTAACTGAAATGGAAAAAAAAAATCTAGTAATCCCCTGATATTACCAGCACTAGATTTTTTTTTAGGAATTTTGCTAATTGGGAAACAAACAAACCTAAACCAAAAGGTTTCGGATTTTCGTTAAGAAAGGACAAACACATATTAATTAACAGAATGAAAACTTACTAAAGTTTATAGATTTATTGCGGAAATAGCAATTAGCCTCCAAATCATATCTCTAAAAACCATTCGCCCACTCTACGATGACCTTTAAGATAGGTGTTACGTTTGCATAATTTTAACTTGTACAGGTGGACGCCCGTGGGCAGAAGTACTCCCGCAAAGTGCTGGTCGCAGACTATGTGCAGCCAAGGTTCCACATGGAGATGCACATGCCCAAGGAGGTCCTGTTCACCGATGGCAGATTCGACATCAATGTTACCGCTAAGTAAACATCTTTATGCAATTCCGATTAAAGTTTTTTAAAAGAAGGAGATCGTTCGCTAAACTACTATATCCAGTACAAAAGAATAGGTCCACTTGGAATATTAGGATGGACATACCTTTTTATTCGAATGTTCTACAATCTTAATTAAAAAAAACAAGTCGTCGAGATTTAGGTATGTCAACTTTTACGAAAAACAAGTTGCTTATAAAATAATCCGGTATCGGCCGAGTTATTGATCAGAATCACGTAATATTTTCTTAAATAGGAATTTTGTTATTTACCAAACTGGATTTTCAAGAATTCGTTATTAGTTACCTAATTGGATTTGCAGCGAAAACAACACAGCATTCTTTAATCAACTGGAATTAACTTTTCTCATAGTATAAACAAAGGAATTTCCACAGCGAAAGCTGTCTTTTCTCATTACATTACAGAAAAACTCATCACTCGAATTCAATAGAATAATCATTAGATAAATTAGCAAGAACCGTTTGTAGACGCAACGTTGTCAGTTTTTATCAATACGAATCCGATCAATCAGCAATAATTTCACAAAAAAAAACTTGATTGAATATCGGTTATTGAATAAACATCAAATGTATAGCTATTTTTAGATATCATTGAAGAATATTAGCGTCTTAGATATAATTTACACTGACAGAAAATAATGTGAGATATTTATTTGTTTACTGACCGTACTTGTTCGTAGTGAATCAGAATGTTACCTCCGTTACTTACTTCGTAGAATCTAATTAGCATCTACGACCTTCGCAAATTTAGAAGTGTTAAATTATTGCCTAGTACCTAATCCATATACTTATTACGATTTAATGCGAAAGTATTTCTGTCTAATTTATCTGTTACTTGTACACGATGTAACAGCTGAACGATATCCGATGTTTGGCACACAGGTAGGTATCTATAATATACCATGACCTGAATTAGAATAAAAAAGGGTGTTAAAACACCCATAACGAAGCCGATGTGTAACTAACAGTTCTTCCCGTCATTGTCAGCTTTAAACCTTTCAGTGTCGGAAAACTTGAAGCCCAAAATCCAATATTTTCACACTTTTTTTCTTTAAAAAAATAAGTTTCATATGTACTTATTTATTGCTATATGACTTTTGTACATCGGCACAATGTTTTCAACGCGTAACATAGAGAACTATTGTAAACTGTGATTTCTCACCCCAAGGAAAAAAGTATTTTCCCAGCAATCATTTTTTTCGTAGAGTTTCATAATTTGATGTAATAGAATGCTCGGTCGGTGACTTTAAGAGAGGTCCGCTTACACGAAGCATAAGATACTTTTCATCCCGTTAGTACGTTCTCAAAAGCTAGTGTGCAATAAAACTTACTTTACATAATTTCCAGGCACTTCAACGGTCTACCAGTCCGTGGTGAATTGACCATATCGTCATACCCAGTATTCTTCTCCAATGTTCTACAACCGGTAGTCGCATCACCGACTAGGAAAGTCGTCAACATTAACGGCCAGGCGCAAGTAACGTTTGACCTCAAAACTGACCTAGACCTGGTTGAGGATGCCGCGAGGCCACTCGTCGTGGAAGCTGTGATTGAGGAGAAGGATACGCTGATAAAACAGAATGTTACTTCGAGAATACTGCTGTTAAGAACTCCTTATAGGCTGAAGGTGTCAGCTCCTGATTACTTTAAACCTACCCTGCCTTATATTGTACAGGTAAATATGTGAAGAAATTATAATAGTTCGTCTGTTTTATGTGCTAATTACTTAAAGGTCGCGGCTAGTTTACATTTGCGCGAGTATAAATCAAATGTCAGTTCAAATATAAAACTTATAACGCGGGGAATAATATTAAGTAGGCTATGGTTTATAAGCTGCTGTTGCTACGCTGTGCCATGCCACGTGACACACAGGACACACCCCTCCTCCACCGCACGCGGGCGGCAACGCGCCCGCGCAGGCCGCGGACGCTGAGAGAGAACCCCCGATCGCCAACGAGGTCAGACGGAAAAAGTGTCTCCGCGACTCTCGGGTTGTGCGCGAAAGCCCTATATTGTTAATCTCGTCTCAGTGTGTTGTGCTGATAGACGGTACCTATTGTTATTGATGAGTGCTTCTATGAATAAATGATTTTTAAAAGTATCCACGCCTATTTAAACTGGCGCCCAAGCTAGTGGCCGAACCGTGACAAGTGGGAAAATCCAGTGTTTACGTGACTACGTGTAGCGTACCTACCTACTCACCCGTTAGGAAACGTACGGACGTTCTACCGTGCCGTCGTCATCACTAGTGTGAAGATGCCGACAACGAGAGGAGAAGCGCTCCGTCAACAACGAGGAGAGGAGGACGACCATGTCACGCTCACTGAAGAGGAGGAGAGCAGCGCCGAGCACGGCCACGCGGACGAAGCCGCGAGCGCCGGCTCGAGGTCAACGCATGAGTCAGCTCCCCAGATTCCCTCGGGCTTCCTATCCACGCTGATCGAGACGATCACGCGTGCGCAAGTGGAAGCCAACAGAAGTCTCATCAACTCGCTAATGACATCCAATGAATTTAGGGCTTCCACCCCAGTCGGGGCTCCTCCAACAACCAACGCGACCAGTGGAAGTGTCGCTGCAATAGCATCACCGTACATCGAAGCGAACTTCATGAGGTGCACGGCGCGATTCAACGGAGCATCTCAAGACGCAGAGGTCCTGGAAGCGTTCCTGGACGCCGTCGAGGTCTACAAAGAATGCGCAGCCGTAAGCGACGAGCATGCCCTACGTGGGTTGCCGATGTTACTGGAGGGCGAAGCGGCCGTGTGGTGGCGTGGCATCAAGGCGTCGGCGACTACGTGGTCGGACGCGATCGCACGTCTCCGCGCGACGTACGGCGTGGCACAGCCCGCACACCTTACCCTACGGCAGATTTTTGCCAAGGAGCAAGAAGAGGAACGTGCGGAGTCATTTTTGTGTAAAGTGCGCGCGTTAATCGCTAAACTGCCATATACGCTTGATGAAACGGTGCAGATTGACATTTGCTACGGGTTATTACACCGCCGCGTTGTGAAAAGAGTGCCGCGAGACAGTGTACGTAGCATAGATGATCTATTGTTTAAGGCGAGAATCGCGGAAGACACATTCAAAGCGTCAAGGGTACATTTGAATGTTGATAGTAATTCGACCCCGCAAACCAAAACATCGGCGGTGACTACCACCGACCGCAATCTCACGCAGTCGATTTCTTCTAACACGGGTACGGAGATACCGCGTAGCAGTAGAAATAGACCACGTTGCAGTTATTGTAGAGGTTTTGGGCACGTTAGCGACGAGTGTCGAAATCGCGAAAAGGCGATCATCAACAAGTATTGTAGCGATCATAAAGAATTACGCTGTTATGGTTGCGGTAAGCTAGGAGTCGTGAGGTCGAAATGTGACGTTTGCACAAAACCCGCGTCCAGTCCTGAATTAAAAACATCCTTCAGCAATGTTGACGTTGAGGGCAACAATAGCGCTAGTGCAAGTGATATTGATACGTGCGTCCATATAACGAATATGAGTACGCGCGACAATCACCCGATGGTAAATATTAGTGTTATGGGCCGTAGCGGCGTCGCGATTGTAGATACCGGCGCTTCGCACAGTATTGCGAGCCCTCTATTGTACCGAGTTTTAGTAGACTCTGGAGTTCATTTTAACAAAACAAAACGTTTAGTACGCCTGGCTGATGGTACACAAAGGTGGAGAGACCTGTTATCGGCTGAGGTAAATATTATTATTGAAACCCGAAAGGTAACGTGTCAATTCTTTGTATTACCGGGTAGTAATATAAGAACGCTTTTAGGTGTAGATTTCATAGCTCGGGCCGGCATGGTGTTAGACGTCGCCCGACGCTCATGGTCATTCTCGGACAATCCGAAGCATTGTTACCATTTTGTTTACACTTATACTCTTGGTCGTGCCGACGCGGACCTATTGAGCGCCGCCTCTACTAACGCGTTATCGCTGCGATCGGATGAAGGTTATAGGTTAACCCCCGAGCAGCGGCGTACGCATAACGCGTTCGTCGACGACTGCGCGCCGCAGTTTGCACACGACGGACCGGAAACGGAGTTCGCAACGCATCCCATAAAGGTGAGTCCGCAACAAGAACCTATTGTTTGTCCACCGTACAGGATGTCGCAAAATGAAGATGCCTTGCAGAAGGAGTTTATTAAGCCGCTGCGAGATGACGTCATCGAAGAGATCGATCTCAAACTAGAATACACACCCCGTCGCTCGAACGTGGCAGACACGCTGTCGCGACCCCTTTGTTCAGACGGCCAGGACGAGTGTAAGTTATGCATGACAGTTATCGATATGCCAAAGAGGAATAGTGGCGATATCCGCAACAATCAGCTGTTGGACCCAGAGGTTCGAAAAATTATCGAGGATATGGAGTTCGACGAACCCTCTAGGGGGAGACCATGGTCTGACCGCGAGTACACAATTTCCGACGGTATCCTAAACAGGTACAACTTGGAGTCAGATGACGGGGAGAACTGTTGCCTAGTTGTTCCCGAACATGAACGCAGGCAAGTCACGACTGATCTACACGACGCGCCGACAGCCGGCCATTTCTGTGTAGAGCGCACACTAAGCCGCGTTCGTGCTAGATATAAAGCCGACAACCGCAAACCAGTAGGACTACTGCAGACCCCTGCTGTGTCGAGACCATTCGAGGTAGTATCCGTAGATTTATTTGGTCCACTCGTGGAGACGCCTAGGAAAAACAGGTGGGTACTAATCGTTGAGGATGTCTGCTCGCGCTGGGTGGAATTGTTTCCATTAGAGAATGCCACTAGCGTCGAATGCGCACAGACACTCGCGAACGAAGTTTTCCTTAGGTATGGAGTACCACGACGCATTATAAGCGACAACGGAGTGCAATTCGTGAGTGAAGTGATGCAACAGGTATGTCACGTTTTGGGGATTAGCCAGTCACTCACCCCCTATTATCATCCGGAGGCGAATCCGATAGAAAGAAAGAACCGGGACCTCGAACCTCAATTAGCCGTGCTAGTAGGCCACGACCATTCCACATGGGATGTGCACCTCGCCGCAATTAGGTTTGCTATGAACTCCGCGATTACCAGTAGCACAGGGTTTTCGCCGGCGCACCTCACCTTTGGGAGAGAGTTACGAGCTCCTTCCGACTCATCGGTAGACATGAGAGCTATCGTAGCACGCGATAACTTCGTGCCCGGCATTACTCCTTACCTGAAGAAAATGGCTGCTACTCTGGACGAGGCCAGGGACGTTCACGAGAGGGCGCAGGCCATCCAGAAGGAGAATGCTGACCAAAAAAGGAGACCGCCACCAGTGTATAAGGTAGGCGACCTAGTTTTATTGAAAACGCAGGGACCTAACGACGCCAGCCGCGGACAAACCGCGAAGTTTATCCCACGTCGCGACGGCCCATATAAAATAGGTAAAGTTGTTAGCCCAACCACTTATGGTCTGGACAACAAACAGACCGGAACGAACGTAGGAAAATATCACGTTTCGCACCTCACGCCCTTCACCGGCCAAATAGAGCCTGTTCGCGAAAAACGCAAACGGGGTAGGCCACGTAGGATTTAGACTAGCCCAACTGTGGGACACTTAGTTAGGCTAGAGGGGGAGGATATAACGCGGGGAATAATATTAAGTAGGCTATGGTTTATAAGCTGCTGTTGCTACGCTGTGGCATGCCACGTGACACACAGGACACACCCCTCCTCCACCGCACGCGGGCGGCAACGCGCCCGCGCAGGCCGCGGACGCTGAGAGAGAACCCCCGATCGCCAACGAGGTCAGAAGGAAAAAGTGTCTCCGCGACTCTCGGGTTGTGCGCGAAAGCCCTATATTGTTAATCTCGTCTCAGTGTGTTGTGCTGATAGACGGTACCTATTGTTATTGATGAGTGCTTCTATGAATAAATTACTTTTAAAAGGTATTTACGCCTCTTTAAAAACTTTATAAATCTTGCTAATTTGGCATTAGTACAAGTCTTACTTACAACACAATAGAGTTTGTAAAACTGTGTTATAGGTTGTAACGTTGCTTGAAACAAATATTTATCCGAGCGATTTTTTTTTCTGAGCCGAGTTAACTTTTGTATGTTTATTTAAAAATAAACAAATAGCTGAATCAGGAGACAGGAAATCCTAGCGAGTGGTGACGACATCCATATTTATCATAATTAAAAATAACCTCAACCTCGTTGATTTAATAGTCGCAAACGCTGAGTTATGACGTTCTAGGGGTCGATTCCCTGGTCGAGAAACAAATGGATTTTTCAATCTTTGTGAAAGTTCAGACTCTATATTTGTGATTAATTGTTGGTAATTGCATGCAATTTTAACATGTCTGGCGAAATGTGATTATGTAAAGTACCATAACGTTCACCCCTGTCTAACAGTATGTGTCTGTTGACAGATAGAAGTAGTGGACCCCTCGGGGCAAGTGATGTCCACGGACGGGGACGTGACCGTGGAGCGGCTGTGGGACGACGGAGCTCCGGTCAACGTCACCAGCGTGCCGCTGAACAAAGGCATCGCTACATACACCCTTGTACCAGACAGGGCACACGTCAACTCGACGCTCAACTTAGTGGTAAGATTGTATTATTTTCTTTAATGTGTCAGTATCTCCATTTAAAACGATTTGTGTTGTGTGATCGATGTGTGCCGAACACATACAGTAGGATAGTTTGGGATACCCAAATCATACTAGACATAAGTACCTGAGCCGACGGTGCACCACGCACTAAATCAACAGTTAGTTCGGTCGATTTTCAGATTTTATTCGTAAGTCATGAGTTCTTCTGTAGTCCAGAACACATAAGCTTGTGGTGGGTTTTGCATACTTAGTTCAGGAAGTATTGTTAGATTTGTTAAAATGGGACTACTTAGTGGTTTTTTGAATGGACCTCTTAATGACTCTCATAACAGTCATAACATGGACCACTAAATTAGCGAAAAAATAGATGTAATGTTTAAGATAATTACGTATGTTAATAATTTATGTTATGATATAAATAAATCCTCCACCAGGTAAAATACAAAGAAGTAACTGAACGCGTGGTTAACGTACAAAGGAGCGAGTACTCGTTCGGACAGTTCCTGACAGCGGAGATTCTGACGCGAGGGACTGGTGTAGGAGATGAAATGCGTGCGCGCATCACCGCGACTGAACCCATGGATATGGTGCACTACGCTGTCATCGGACGAGGAGACATCATTGTCGCTAAGACAGTCGAGGTCAGTGTTTTATTATTTAAGTTGTTTAAGGCCTTCTGCCAGTCGTTTTACACGTGCAGCCTGTGGACCAAGTACACACAGCGGGCATACAGTGACCTGCGTGTCCAGTACAATAATGCATTCAGGGTGCTTTTGGAGTTGTCGAGGCGATGTAGCGCGTCAGGGATGTTCGCTTGCGCGGGTGTCGACGGGTTCGCCGCGATCATGCGGAAGCGATGCGCTTCCATGATGGCACGCTTGCGCTCGTCCTCCAATGGCATCCTGAATGTGTTTTCGGATCGGTGGGACTCTCCCCTCTTACGAAGGTGGATAAGTGTACAGACACACCTATCCACATAACGAGTGTGATTATAAATTTAATTCTAATACTAACATTAGGCTAAGTTACTTTACTACTAACAATATATGGATTTATCTGAAATAAATTATTTGAATTTGAATTTGAATTATTGAAATACTAGTATAGCCTTCCTCCCTAAATCCATATTATACGCTAAATGCGTGCGCTAAAGAGCTTAGAGTCCACTCGGCTGGCACTGCTAGAGGTGCCGTTGCCAAAATATCCGAAAATGGCACCGTTATCTTGTACAAAGTACAAACATAGAAAATTACGGTTTTGAAGGCGGTTCGAAGAAATTGGACGGTCAAAAAATATTGAGGCCTTGAATTCTATTATTCCTGTCGTTTGTAGACTACCGGGGTGCGGTGATAATGTGTTTTATAGCATTACCCCTTAAACATCTGCAAGGGTAAAATTCTCATAAAAGTTCTCTTATAAGTCTCTGCTTACCTTAAACTGACTTTCTATTGTTCACAGTTGAGTCCAGCCCGTCGCAGTGTGGACGTGACAGTATCGGTGACGTCACGCATGTCTCCGGGCTGCGTGCTAGTAGCGTGGTACCCGCGCCTCGACGTCAACAACCTGCTCTCTGCCGCCGTGTACGCGCCGCAAGCCAACCTGCTGCAGAACGAGGTAAGTCATGTAGACTCTAGGTTAGGTTACTACTAATGACGTGACGCGTACTTTCCAAACAAGAAATTATTACTTCCAAATTGAAAAGTTTGATTTTGGAAACGGTTTTCATCTATACGTAACGACATACGTTAACGTGAATGACATCATCGTTCAAATTGTAATTCATCATTACTTTGCAGATCACCGTATCTCCGGTATCAAGCAGCGGCGGCGTGAATGCAAAGCCCAACACGCTGGTAGAACTGCGCGTGTCAGGTGACGCGGGCGCTTACGTGGCGTTGTTGGCAGAAGACGTGAACGCTATACAAGCTGGACTTGCGAGCCACAACGGACTTGGAAATGGACTTGATATGCACACGGTAAGATACCAACATATACACTATAACATTGGAAATGGCGTGTGGACTCTGTGAAAAAATCTAATAGCTTTCTCTGTGTCCGGGCAATGGATCCTTATATTTTTTCTATATGTTTTAGGTTGAGCGTGAAGTAGAAAGCTTCAACGGTTTATCACATTCACTATTCAAGAATGAGGACCATCTCCCCGGAATGGGCTTGGATTTGGGAGGATACACGGCTTCAGATGTATTCAAAGTACGTATTTCACTTGTGGCCGGATATATGCACAGGTCCTAATTTTGTGTTAACATAACCAACACAGGCTGATTTCTTATTCTATTAAAACTCTTTATGTTTTAGAACGCGGGTGTTGTCATACTAACAGACGGCGTAGTAGTTAAAGGTAGCCAAGATGGTAAGTCTTGTCATTTTGTTTAGTGCTGAGACATTTTTCTTTGGCCTTATTTCTCGTCTATCCAATCGTAATAAGTTAGGAACAAGCGAAGCATTAATAAGCAAGTCATCATTCCAGGTTCCATTCCCACGTCGGTCGTAGAGACAGGCACTCGTGCCCCCCAGGCAGGTCCGTACGCCTTCAGTCGGCTACCTCCGCCGCCTTCGCCGAGATACTACCTCACCGTATCACCGCAGCCTACATGGATGCTTGCTAATCTTACTATTGAGTGAGTTGATTCAACCCTGTCATTGTCATTTAGCCGAAACATAATTAAATTTATTGAACACAATGCCATTACCATTCAACGTGAGCCCCAGTTTGGAGTAAAATAGACCAAGCACTTATGAAGCAGCTCGTTGCCACGTAATAGCTATCACTAGTCCCTATACAGTTTTGTCGAGTCTGTTTATGAGAAAACGATTATCAAATCAAAAGTCTTGACGAATGTGTTTTTTGCCTGCAGCAACGATGGAAATGGAGCAAAAGAACGTTGGACGACAGTAACTCCTGGCGAGTTCTCGATCGGCGCGTTTTCCGTGCACCCAACGCTAGGACTTGGGTTAGCTTCACCACAGAGCTTCACTACATCCGTGCCGTTGTCTATAGCTGCAGAAGTACCCGCTACTTTACAACGGGGAGAAACGATTGCTGCAGTGATTATCTTAAAAACTACACTGGCAGTCGACACGTCCGTCGAGGTCACTTTCTACAACAACGATCAGTATTTCGAATTCGAACCTCTCGATAACGAAGTCGATTCAGCGAAAAGTAAGTCAAGAATTTGAGAACATTTAGACTTTTCATCTTGGAAACGTCATAGAATATGGAAAAGTCCTAGCAACTGGCTGGGTATGGGGTTAGAAGTTCGATTTTTAAGACAAAGTGTTGTTGAGTTGTTCTTAGATTTGTAATTGGCACTGGATTATATTTTCATACTAATAGTTTTATTTGTCAGTAAACCTTCTTTAAAATTCAGCTCGATTTATAGCATTGACTTGATCTTCATATCTCGCGAAAAGAAGTCTGAGTACTCAGCCTACCTCTTCAGGGAAAACGCTCAACCATCTATTTGCGGACATACAAAGATTTCTCTTTCTCAGAGATCGAGTTGTTCCGTCGCGTCCGCGTGAGTATCCCGGCGCGTGGCTCGGTCAGCACGGCGTTCCTGCTGAGCGCGGTGCGCGCCGGAGACGCGCCCGTGCTCGTGGAGGCCAGCGGGAACGGGGTCTCCGCCTCGCTCTTCAAGACCATTCAAGTCAAGGTATGAACTAGTCTTAACATATAATAATGGTGTTCCTTTACCGAGCACTAAATGCAAGTGCATTTTCTTAAAAACAATCCTTTTATTCGGTAGGGTGTTTGGTAACGTAGAACTCCATCCACAACGATCTGTTTTGATATTTGTGATCTATAGATTGGGGTATTTCTAACTTCAATTTATATTACCCAGGACGGCTATGAAGAAGACCTATTCTCGTGGAGTCTCCTGGACGCTCGTCGCGGTGTCGCCCGAGCCAACGTAACGCTAGACATACCTGCGGGTATAAAGGCAGGCCCTACTTCCCTGCAAGCTACAGGTGACCTGCTGTCCGGAGCCCTACAGGCGGCGCGGGAGCCCCCGGCGCCCGCCACGGACCCAGTGTATGCTGTTCGGCCACTTGCACTGGCCTGTGTGCTGCTTGACTATTTACAGGTTTGTTTAAAGTCATGGTACTTGTTGGGTGTACCATGTATATTCGCCTAAATATTTCGAGGAAACAAATATATGCTGTGTTGCAGAATTCTAAAAACCGTTTTTATATTTAGGCTTCAGGTCAAGAAGAAGTAGCAACAACCAAGGAAGCACGAGAACTGGCAGCTAGTGGCTATCAACGACTAATGGCGTACCGAAAACCCGATGGTTCGTTTGCTTCCGTAATAGATGCAGACGCCGAGGGAGACGTTTGGTACGTAGAAAGCGTAGAAATCTATAGAATAATATGTAATAGAATAGTATGTCCTAATTTGCATGCTTCACGACGACAGCCGCACTAAGGAGTCGAAGGAATTCTCAGGTAGTTTAAAGCTTGTACCATAACGGAACTGTATATTTCCAGGATGACGGCTGTAGCAACCCGCTGGTTATCTCGCTGCTCACGCTATATCTCAGTAGAACCCGTCGCAGCTCGTCTTGCCGCAGCATGGCTGGCACAAGCACAACTAACTGACGGCAGCTGGCCCGCGCCCGCGCCGGCCGCCCGCAGCTCCCCGCACGCGCAGGCGCCGCTGCCGCTAGCGGCGTATGCGCTTGTGGCGCTGCACCAGACTAAGGTAGGCACAACTAACTGACGGCAGCTGGCCCGCGCCCGCGCCGGCCGCCCGCAGCTCCCCGCACGCGCAGGCGCCGCTGCCGCTAGCGGCGTATGCGCTTGTGGCGCTGCACCAGACTAAGGTAGGCACAACTAACTGACGGCAGCTGGCCCGCGCCCGCGCCGGCCGCCCGCAGCTCCCCGCACGCGCAGGCGCCGCTGCCGCTAGCGGCGTATGCGCTTGTGGCGCTGCACCAGACTAAGGTAGGCACAACTAACTGACGGCAGCTGGCCGGCGCCCGCAGATACTTTACCTTCCCCGCTATTTAATATTTCAATAAACTTTCAGGGCAGTGATGTCTTATACAAGAACAACATCAACAAGGCTACAGACTACATAGCGCGAGGGTTATCTCCAGAATTGGATGCATACTCACTAGCCCTCGTCGGAGGAGCATTAGCGGTCGCGAGACACCCACAACTCACCCAGACCTTGGAGATGATGGACAAATACGCAAATACTACAGGTAACCTCTAGGGACCCCATAGTTTTATTACCTCATAATTATACTAAAAGTGTCACATCTCTTCACAAGACCAGTTGCAGATACCACAAACATGCCCAAAAAAATTACCGAAATGACCGATGAAATCTGTTTTTTTTCTTACAATTTTCCACGGCTGTGACACTTACCTCTCTGAGAAAGAGAACGGGCCATGGTCCACTACAGTAGATGTCACATGTTTGTACAATGTTTTTCTTCACCTCTTCAAATAGTAAGCTTTATCTGCAGGTTCCACCCTATTCTGGTCTCGAACTCTATCGGGCAACGAGTGGCGCAATCCATGGCTGAAGGGCAACAGCTTAGAAGCCACCACAGCTGCGTGGGGCCTCCGCTCCATGCTGGCTGCGAGATTAGTGGAAGAAGCCACACCCGTTGTGCGGTATCTACTGCAGGCGTACCTGCCGCACGATCCTGATCCAGAAGTGGTGAGTATTAAAGGAAACTTTAACTTTATCATACAACATTAGTTCTTGTTTATTTTCGGTGAAACCCGAAACGCGTCTTTAGATTTTGTATGTAAATATCCATGTACAAACTTTAAAAACTATCACGAAAAATCACAAAGTTGTTATGTTACCTGGTTGTCAGTACAAAACGGTCACCATGCACACGCACCGCGCGCGTTTATTGTCGCTATGACCTGCCGTGACCAATGTTGTGCGCCGTATGACTGCGTATGTTTGTATGTGTCTAACTTGTAACTTTTTTAAATATTTTTGGGACAAAATACATGGTGTAAAAATGATTGGAATCGGTTCTTATTCCGAATAAACTATATTCAGGTTTCGCATAGAAATAGTAAAAAATGCTCAAAGGGGCTCCAGCTTGATTTAAATAAAATCTAAAACTGCATCATTCGATTTTTGGAAAATCTCATTAAAAAAAAAACAAAAAATGATAAGTTGAACCATTTGATAGTCATGTATTATAACTTAACACCAATAGAGATCAATTTGTTAGAAGTATACATTCGTCAAACTAAAATTACGAGCATATTTTTTATAAATACGAAACATTAAGCAAGCAAGTACCTAGTAAATCAACAAAACGTCGAACAAAATCACCATTGGCGTCAATTCACTGTTAAGTTCTAATTTCAATTGATTAGGTAGGTACTCTTTTTATTTGGTTGTTTTGTTTATTTAACCGCGAAGAATTAATAAACATTTTAAGTTATTGATAGAGCCCTCCTACTGGGTTCCAAGTTTCAGTTATTCGTGCTGGACTGCTGAACAGAACAGAATTACTACTTAAGCTATTCTAAAATACCATATTTTTACTTACCAGATGGACTCATTGGCGCAATATGCGGAAACAGTGAAAACGGCATCGAAGTTCCGCGTATCGGTGAACGTAACCGGCTCCGATGAGGCGAGACAGTTCCAGATCGGAGAGAACAATGCCCTCGTCATACAAACGAACCCCGTAAGAAGTCATTTACACATTCTAATAGTCTAGATATTATAAAGTTCGGCAGATTAGGTACTTCTTATGAATTGTGAAAATAGGGTGCGGTTGTGCAACTGCGTCTCAAACTGCTCCACCTCCAATCATGCCCTCTTAGCCCAGAAACATGCAGCCGAAAAGATATCTGCACTGCCACTGACGACGCGGAAGCAGAGTTTTGGGCTAACACAATATAAAATAGTCGTGTCAGCGCATCGATACGAACAAGAAGGAAGTAAAAGAACCATCGTTGTAATATCAAGGTCATAGACGGGAGAGTTATATTGCTTCCTAACTTTGAGCGGAACTGGGCCGGCTCTAATCCATCAGGAAGGTCTATCGAGAGTTGCTTGGTTATTCTAGACTCATTTAACCATAAAACCAAACATCCTACTAGATTCGCAGCAGCCGGTCAGTAAGCGCAGTGACAGAGGGCCGAGGCCTAGGGCTCTTGGGTCTGTCGGCACGCGGCGCCACCAACGTCACAGCGCCGTGGCCGAGATATACACTCGACCCTAGAGTAGATCAGGTCTCTACTAAGGATAGGCTGCAACTTTCAGTCTGTTTTGGGTAAGTGTAAATCTATTATGTATTTGGTGCTATAATAAACCATGACTTCCAGTTTCTACTGGAATAAATTAAGTACCTAACGATTAATAAGTCCAAAGCAAATGTCGAAAGGACTGCTCAGAGATGATCATGTCAGGTGTACAACTGAAGTTTTAAATATATTATCTGAGCTGGTAATGAATGAATTAACAATCTCATTTACAGGTTCGTGGCTCAAGGAAATGAGACGGAGAGTGGGCTGACATTACTAACTGTCCAGCTCCCATCAGGATATTTAGCTGACATAAACACACTCACAGAATTGACGGTAAGCATGAAAACTTACAGAATATTATAAAACATAATATCCGTGATCGTTTTTACTAACACTAAGTTTAGGTGACATCTATATTAATATTATCGTTTATTTTGTGTGTGATCGATTTTCCTCAGTGTCCTAACACGGGCCAAAGTAATAGTTTTCATAAGATAATTGTCGCGTGTTGGTCTCCCCCCAGGCGGTGCGGCACGTGGTGTGGGCGCGCGTGTGCGCGGGCGGCGCGCGCGTGCAGGCCGCCGTGCGCGCCGCACGCTCCGAGCGCTGCGCCACGCTCCGAGCGCTGCGCCACGCTGGCGGCGCCGCGCGCGCTGCCCGTGGCGCGGCAGCGACCCGCATGGGCCACGCT
The DNA here is from genome assembly GCA_958449745.1 of Ochropleura leucogaster. NCBI lineage: Eukaryota > Metazoa > Arthropoda > Insecta > Lepidoptera > Noctuidae > Ochropleura > Ochropleura leucogaster. The sequence goes on from OY288208.1 coordinate 10,545,005, forward strand.
ACACGACCTATACGACTCCAGTTAGTATACACACTTCCATACCTTTGTTCTTCTAAAACAAGACTAGTCTCTTGCAAATTTTCTACCGTCACAAATCGTACCTGTACAAGTTACTATTTAATTTATTTCTTTATCCCAATCATATGAACGAACGCCATAATTTAATTTTCTCGTCCACCAGGCCACCGCGCGCGCGTGTTCTTCTCAGCGCTCCCCGCGAGCGCGTGCGACGTGTGCCGCGCGTGGGAGTCGTGCGCTCGCGCCTGCGGGTCCAGCGCGCAGCAAGTGTCGGACGTGGGCACGGACGCGCGCGTCACGCCCGACGCTGCGCACACGCATGTGCTGGCGCCTGTTGTCATACTGCTAGCTACTGTACTGCTGCTGCTATAGTGATACTGAACATCGTAAATTTAAAGACTAACATTTTATAGTGCTCCATTTTGTGTGTAGTGCGTCCTAAGGAGTTTTATATGGGTGACAAAGATGGTCATTGCTCATCTCCGCCGACTAATTATGTTTAATGACTTAGTAAATTGATAACGTCACTGATATAGTGCAGTATAGGTATGCTGAAGAGTGAGCCTGCACCGAGCTAAGCGAATACCACAAACATTTGTTGTGCTCTATACTGTATCGATGGCAATCAAATTACGTCGTCCCAAAGTTAGACGATTTGCCACATTTGTTGGTAATTAATACAAAGAAATGCCAGAGCAAAATGTGTTTTAAAATAAAAGAATTAAAACCTGTTAACATTTATGTGATGAAATGACGTGCTGTTGTGAATATTGAGCAAATTAACGTACAGCAACATGCAGATATACTTACGTAAACCCATAAGTAATTTTGTATTTATGGTATTATAATCATTTGAAGCAGATACCAATGCAAATATTCATACATTAAAAAACAATAAGTACGAAATCAAATACCATTTTAATAAGTAATAAGGTTTTAATTAAAAAATAAATATTTAATTTATAAGTACTTCACAACTAGGTATTTATGTAGTGTTCGTTTGTACATATTTATAAGTAATATTAACGATGTATTGTAAAACACGAATCAAAAGAAATAATAAATTGTGGAATAAAAAGAATTTTCTTTTTTTCTATTCCCTTCGCATGCAAAGCAATTTAAACAGATTACCGCTGACGACGCGCGTTTATGGCGTCATGGCAGCAGGTTGTTGCCATTGTATCTCTATCTATGGATTGTATCAACACTAAAAAATGGAAAATATATTTACTTTCGGGAATCGGTGGTGTGTGATTTTTTGTTTCATCGATTTTGTTGCCACCGATTTCCGGTGTAGACCACACACCGAGTTTCGAGTTAGTGTTTTTGGAAGTCGGTTATTTTGTGTCTTTTTAAATCGTTTTTTAGACCACACACCGAGTTCCGAGTTAGTGTTTTTGGAAGTCGGTTATTTTGTGTCTTTTTAAATCGTTCTTTTTGCAATAGTTTTTTAGTTACAGTACATACAATGACATCTCACACAAACTCTATTAACCTTTTCGGTTGATTATCTTCCTATATATATGTTTGCGCTTCAACCACGCTCATAGCATAGCACACGCACACCTGTTGTAAGTACTATGCACTTAAACTATGCACCTTTCTGAAGAACCTCACTAATGGCGTACTAACGCCAGTGTTAAATACTCCTTTTAGGGCGTTCCCGGTTCCTTTAATAGTCATTAAAAAACAGAGGTACCATATATAATTTTATTCCAAACAGTCACACTACAGATAAGAATTTAGAATATTTTTAAATTGAATGTTTGGTAAAGGCAAAGTAAAAAGAAAAACATTATATCCTTCTTACAGATTTGATTTACCTTCTTTGCAGGGTATTGTCGTCTACCTACTATTATCATATTTCCATTTTCATCATCATCCACTGAAAGAAGCCGAGGATTGAGAAGGACATGGTCAGTGGAACAGCCGACGCTTTGATCCATGCCCATAGACTGAAAATAAGAAAGGGGTTGTTAAAATAACGTACAACAATGTCCAATCAGAGAAATTAATTGTTTGTCAAGGAGTGTGATACGTGACTTAGAAAAGTGTAACACCTAATAACACGTCCCCGTAAGTTTACGAATACGAAACACTTAACAACGAATGCACGCTACCACGAAAAACTTAACGCCGTAGCAATGTGATCTCGAATAACGAAATCTCTAATATTCCCTTTTTCGAAACACTTAACAACGAATGCACGCTACCACTAAAAACTGAACACCGTAGCAATGTGATCTCGAATATCAAAACCTCTAAAAGTCATCGTAAAAAGTCTTTATTCATATAACAATCAACTAAACAGAGAAAATCAAACCAATCAACCAAATCAACAGTTTTTCCATGACAATACAATTAACCAAATCCAACATTAAATAAAAACTTTAAAAAATCAGTCAACGTTTAAAATAGCACAAGTATCAAGACCATCTAAAAATGTGGTTAAGTCCATTGTTTCTTGTTTTTCCAAATGTTTTTTAATTTTTTCTTCCCTATTTTCTTTTTTCCTTGCTCTTTTAGTTTCTTGAGGTTCCAGCGGTGATGCCATGATTCCACCTCATTTTGTGAAATAGGAACTGTGGTCCCTATTGAGCTATTTACAGACCAGATGTCAGGCGGAAACAATGGAGGCACTTTTTGTTTTTGCAAGCTTGTCTATAATGTCGATACATTACAGACAAACTTGCAAAAACAAAAAGTGCCTCAAAACCTCGATAGGTTTGCGTAGTCCTTTTCTTATAAGTTCCATTGATATAATATTTGGAAAACCAATCAGTAAGTTTTACTGCATCCTTGGGTAGTACCTTTTCTTTAAGTATTTCAGGCATTTATACTGGGTAAGTAGGGGGCACTTCCACTAGGAATTCAAAAGCCTCAGGTATCTCTTCTGGCTTTAAAAAGCCACAATCATTGTCACAGTCCTGAACCAGAAGCAATAGATGACTTAGAATTGAGAGCTAGGTTGAAAAAACGAGCGAAGCATAGGACCGGCACAGGTTATACAGGCGGCGATACAAGATAATCCTAGTTCCTATTTCACAAAATGAGGTAGAATCATGGCATCACCGCTGGAACCTCAAGAAACTAAAAGAGCAAGGAAAAAAGAAAATAGGGAAGAAAAAATTAAAAAACATTTGGAAAAACAAAAAACAATGGACTTAACCACATTTTTAGATGGTCTTGATACTTGTGCTATTTTAAACGTTGTCTGATTTTTTTAAGTTTTTATTTAATGTTGGATTTGGTTAATTGTATTGTCATGGAAAAACTGTTGATTTGGTTGATTGGTTTGATTTTCTCTGTTTAGTTGATTGTTATATGAATAAAGACTTTTTACGATGACTTTTAGAGGTTTTGATATTCGAGATCACATTACTACGGTGTTCAGTTTTTAGTGGTAGCGCACATTCGTTGTTAAGTGTTTCGAAAAAGGGAACATTAGAGATTTCGTTATTCGAGATCACATTGCTACGGCGTTAAGTTTTTCGTGGTAGCGTGCATTCGTTGTTAAGTGTTTCGTATTCGTAAACTTACGGGGACGTGTTATTAGGTGTTACACTTTTCTAAGTCACGTATCACACTCTTTGTCAAGAGGATACGGACTGTCGTTTCTTAACCAATTAATATCACTGACTGACAAACAGCTCCATCATCGCAATTCTGCTTCAACGCTTTGAACCATCACCGAGGCGGTGGTGTTTGTTGGAAACTATTGATTTTACTGCTCATATTAAAATTGAATACATAAAGGCGTTTCTGAGAGATTGGCCGCTTAAAGCCGAGCTGAGAAAAGTAGGAAAAGCTGAATGAAGTATGCCTGCCTTTGCCTTTAAAAAAGACAAGAATTAGAACAAACGCCAACATTCAAACAATGAAATACACTTACTCGTAAGGATCGTCGGAAATGTAGAAGGCTTGCGGGGTAGGCAGGATTCCGCAGTCGGCGATGTACACATGAGGTAGTGGCCGGTCGTCTACGTCCGTCGGCGTGTGCTCCAGCATATGCACCACATTCTGGCCTTCCACAACCTTTGAACATAGCATTGTTATTTATTAGTGGATAATTATGTACAGTCGTGAGCAGTATTATAAACCTTTTTGCAAAACAAAACGGTGCTAAAAAACCTCCAATGAAAAAAGTTTTAACTCATTCAACATAAACTACTCTTTGTAATGAATACAATCGTTAACTTATTAACGATTGTATTCATTACAAAGAGTGTCGGTAATTGACATATGATCCTTTAACATATTATGAGCTTTTTAAAGACTATTTTGGTACGGATGTAACCAACACGACGCCGGGAGAAAAAAGTTAAAAAAGTACAAAACAGTTCAAGAAATGCAAAGACCGCTAGTGAGACACATAATTTTAAAGCGTGTTGGAAGAAGTTTGTGCTTTGTTAAGAATATCAGCAAATTGGCGCCGAGCTCCAAGAAGTTATACACCCTATTGGTGAATTCCTAATAACAAATACTTCTAAGTAATGCAAGGAGCGTCGTTGATTGAGACATTGTATGTACATACAATATATTGCATAAATGAATTTCGAAATTATAAGTGCAATATTACATTCGAATATTTCGAACGCTACACTTTGGATATACTGGAAGTATTTTCAAGAAATCCATGTTTATATATTCCAAATTATTATACATCGAATTGAAAGTGCCTAATACACTATACAGGACGGAGTGTTGAAGACTTTGTTACACAGTGATGGTGGATTCGGCTAAACAGAATCGAACTACAAGCACCGTCACGGCTTCGTTTACTTTACGGGGATTAAAGACGTACAAAAATCATTTAAGGCTTAAAGTTTAAGCCCTCAACTTACTGAAATTAGATCAATGGGAATGAGGTAGCGAGTAGGCATACAGTCGTATGGTGAGATATTATTCTAACAATGAGTTACCATAGATGAATTAAACAAAAAGCGAACAAGCGGAAACCTCCTGTTCTAGGTCCTTAATGACACACTTTTTTGAGCTTCCGTCTATAATAATAATTTATTTATTTTTCTTACCACAAATTACAGTTTAAAAAATGAGATTCAGATACAATTAATAATTAATTTGTGGAAGACTGGCGCCTAAACTAAGTTTTTTTCAAAACCTGAATGTCAGGTCACCAGGCCGCCGAAAACGTGATTTCACATGATTTGTTGTACCTACTGGCGACGATCTATGAACCAATAACGGGATTTGAATGTTTTCGTTTGTAGCGCGGCCTGCCTAAATTCGTAAATATTTTCAAAATTACAACCGCTATTTCATATTTGATAGTCTTTTGTTTGTCGGAGTTGGAATCTCATTCACTGATGACGCTTTTAGTACAACTTGTGATTTTACGACCCTGTGTGCGGCTATTTATTTGTGTGTGAGCAATATAAACAGTTGCCTGTGCGATTTTTACAATAATGCAAATGTTAAATTAGAAGTTAAATAGTAGTACTCTTACTTGACTACAACGAACGTGATCTCGCGGTACTTTGAAAATACATCTTTTTTGTAAAAACTTTTTTATTTCTGCCATTTTTCGGAATAATTGTACCTCATTCAAATTCTTAATGTGTATTCATTTTCTATTGCTACTAAGAGACATTAGCATATCGTTCATTTACATTAGAAGAATCTTATGGACGCCATTGTCAGAACTGGACCAATTAAAATGGGACGACAGGGGAAGAGACAGCCCTAAATAAAAAAAGATTAACCCCCGAATACTGAAACGTCACTCAAAGTTTAAGTACCACTTAAATTTAACAGATACTCAGAAGTGACGTTTGTCAATACAAAATCTGAAGTTTAAGAGCTGCTCAAATGTTAAGCAGCCCTCAAACTTTAAGTGACGTTTCAGTATTCGGGGGTAAATAATCGAATTCACCCAGTAGAAAAATATGAGGTTACACACATTAAAAAAAGCTTCTCTTTTTAAGTTAGGCAGCCCATATTCAAACCCCTTTATAATAATAGTAATTACCTTTCCGACTACCGTGTGCAAATTATCCAACCAGGGTGTTCCGGTAGTTGTTATAATGAATTGACATCCGTTTGTGTTGGGACCTGAAAAGTTATGCGGGAGCATTAGAAGTTCTTTACATTAACTACTAATATCTTATCCTCATTAAAAACAACAGATACCTTTGTTAGCCATGGACACAAAGCCAGCTCCGCTATGCTGTGTCTCCAAGTTCTCGTCACTGAATGTATCGCCGTAAATGCTGGTGGAGCCCGTTCCGTCGTCTGCTACTACATCACCACCTAAAAATCACATTTAAATTAAATAAATAATGACCACCATCAATCTAGCCACACCACAAATGCATGCGGCATTTGGCAACCACGGGTGCCAAAAAATAAACAGCTAAGTTGATTAAGTTTAGAAATAAAAGTGATGCCATATATTGCTTGTGGCGCAAAACCGAATCCATGCGCTTTCACGATATGCGCACTTGCAAATGATTACTGTTGTGAATTGCCATTAAAATAAACGATACAAGTGTCTCATTTTGATAGGAATTCTTCGCTTAATTTTGCAACAAAAGTCAGACGCCATCGCACCACTTGATGTTTGAAAACCTAGATTTCATTCTATTTCTCTTAGTTAAACTATCACTAAATTAATATACAAATTCGCCGTCCACCTGGGATCCATCCACCTGGACATTCGTTGCCGTGGCTGACTAGGAAATCTAATCTAATCTAGATTCCGAACCTAAATCGGCTGTAGCAAAGGCAATCTCTACAGATGGGGTTCATAGACTGCTCAGATCTCCAGTGTGTATGCGACGTATCTCTACAGACAATAGCCTACCTTCCATCTTGCCCTGCATACCCTGACACATTACTATATTATGGCTGCATCAGCGAATGGACTTTGTTGTTTTTTGGGCCAAAAATATTTAATTCGAATATTTACCATTGATATGCTTGCTAAAAATTAATAACATACAATAAATCCTTGTATAAACTTGATGTCAGCAAGTTGTTCAACGTGCACAAGTCTAGTAAAAAATTTGTCATGGCAAATGTATTCGTAATAGTTTCAAATGCATCCTATTATGAACTTTAGATGGTTAATATATTGTAACGATAGGCAAGGTTACCTGAAGAAATTTAGACATTTTAATTTCGGAAACTGTAGTTGCTTAAAGTAAATTTAAAACCACCATTTTTTTAAAACAATAGAATGTGGGTGTCTAGATAATTATATGTAAGCCACTACCTATCCCCAGGCCCCTTATAATATATAACAAATACCTTTTTATAAATTAAATAATCAAGTTAACTCACCTTGGACCATAAACCTTTTAATTATGCGGTTAAATGAAGTGCCCTTATAAGACTTCCCTTTGATACCTTTTGTGGCTAAGACTTTAAAGTTTTTCACGGCATTTGGAGCCAAGTTACCAAACAACCCTATAACTACCCGGCCGAGAAGTTTTTCTTCAGTTTTTATATCAAAATACACCTGATCAGTAACACGGAACTGCCGAGCCTGAAATCAAAATACATTAAGTAAGCTGTTAGATATCTGTTTAGGAGAAAATATTATTCTTGTGCATGTTCATTTAGTGTGAAAAAATACAATCACTTACATCAGATAAAACAAGATGAGTAGTCACAATAGCTAGAAACACTAATGAAATGTGGAAACCCATTTCACAATTTGTTATTTTTGTCACCACAATGTGTCCAGTTCATAGCAGCCTGCCTGCCTTACTGACTTACTGCTTAATTAGATATAGATCGCTGTCTATGAGAGAAGCCTTCCATGTGTGTAGCATGGCTTAACTACTCGCTTTTATTTCATCACATTTAGAATGGCATTACTGATATCTTGTTACCAAATAAAATCATTTTCAAAAAATTTTTTGGCCAATTCATACATAACAGGTTAGTTCATTTTGTATGCCCTAGTCCTTTACAAAATAGCAATTCCAAATAAATAATGTTTTTTTTTAAACCATTTTGTTGATAACTATCACAGTCACTTACTGATTGTTTGGGAGTGTAAAGGGGCTGTAAAATTCTCTACAGCATCAGTTTTCTGTGAATTTACTTTAGCTGCAGCAGTTGTATGTTGTGCAATTCGTTTTGTATGAGACTTTATGTGACAATTTAGTTTATCACTTCGGCTAAACTCTTTCTTACAGCCCAAAGCATCTTTAAAAGGACACTTTAACATTTTCTTCACCTGATGTAATTTCATGTGCCTTTGAAGCAAATCTGGCCTTTTAAATGTATGTTTGCAAACAGAACATTTGAACTGCCTATTTCCATGTTTCAGCATATGAGAAGCCAGATATTTCTTCATATGGAAACTGCTATTACAAATCTTGCACTGATATGGCTTTAAAGTTCTGTGTATCTGTAAGTGCAGACGTAATCTCTTATCACTGGCAAATGTTTTATTACAATGGATACATATTTTATTATGACTCTCTGTCTGCATGTGAAGGCTTAGTTTTTCTGATTTACGAAATCTTGCATCACATTGTGTGCATTTAAATACTTTTAACTTTGTTTGATTGTCTTTAGATACGTCACTGTGACTCTGTAGATGTGTTGCAATGTCATCCAGGCTGTTAAATGTACAGCTACATAAATGGCAAGTATAAAGGGGGAATTCATGCAAAACAGACACATGATGAAGTAAACTGTCAACTGTATCATAATATTCCATACACTCTCCTTGAATACACTTAAACTTTTTAAGAGATATATGATTCTTCTGATGAGATCTGTATTGGCTGTAATTTACCAATATTAAGTTGCAATATGGGCATTTGTAGCTTAAAAGGTCTTCTTCAGGCGAATTTGCTGTTGTTTCTTTGAGACCATCTGGCCACATGAGATGAGAGGATAAGTGTCTCTGCAAGTGCGAATTTTGAGTAAAACAGCGCCCACATACAGGACACTGGTAAGGCTTGTCATTGTGCGTTTTCAAATGGGTTAGCAAGGTATTCAGCCTTTTAAATTTCTTCTTACACCTAGAACAAGTTAGATCTTTAGGCCATATCTGTTCCGCCACTGGGTCAGTGAACTCACCGCTTTTATGTGGTGTTGGAGTGTTTTCAGATAAGGGTTCACTGCGAAGTGGTGTCTCCGCCAAATTGGCATTCGTAGACCTTTCTTCCAAAACAATATTGTTACATTTTAACCTTTTATGATCCAGGAATACTTGTAAGGAGTTAAAAACAGCTTTACATGTTCCGCATACGAAAATATCTTCATCAGTAGAATCCCATACCATAACGTGAGCCATTTTTTTAAGTTATCCGATATATATATATACTTCAACTGAATCGTTCACAGTTACCTACTACAAAATATTTTGAACTCAGTTTTGTCGGATAAATTGTAAAAGCATTATTTAGTATCAAATGACTAATAAATAAATTGTCAACAATATTTACTTTTATAGTCTGTTCTGTGCATTTACCATTTAGTAGAAATAAATTGTCAGTGTCTACCATCATCCCTCCGTCAACACCACAGTGTCAAATGTCAATCGGTGCTACCAATTTGAAAAACCTCATTTATTAATCCGTCAGTGGCGAATGCTCAAACCGAGTGTGCCAAAAAAAAAAACTCATTTAAAAAAAAGCTCATTTAACCGTGGAATCCCGTCGATTGTAGAAAAATATGCACATATTTGGACTTTTGTTTTATGAAATGTATGTAATATTTAACAATGGTATGATTGGACTACCTTACTCTACGCTTTCGTCAATGTAATGTTTGTTTGCTGTGCAATGACAAACTGACTAACATAACATCGTGCCATGTTGACTACGTCATAGCTGTTAAATCGAAGAAATTGGTTGCTAGAAATATTGCAATAGAAAGTATTTCACCAATAAGTATCGAGATTTTGCATGCATTCAAATGACAGTTGACTGCTAAAATCTCATATATTACCTGTGGTCGCGAATGTCACTCCATCTATTTTATCTGTCCATTTATCATCCATCAAAAGTCAAAACATCTCTCATCAAGAATTCTTGATTCGTGACTGTGTTTCTGCTGTAATTTGTGTATTAATTTTATAAATTGTGGTGAATTTTTGTAGTTTTGCCTAGATGCAAATGTAATTTGTTGTTTTCTAAAATTATTTCATTTTACAGTGGAACGTAAGACGTGTGTATTTATTCATAATACTTTACTACTTTATAACTTTTTAATTTCACTGCAAATATGAACATAATCTCCCCATTTCAGATTACGATGACCGTAAACAACACCATTGCACATCAACGTTTGGTTTTAACTGGCGACCGGGAAAGGTACCGACGACATGCATCCAAACCTTACATGTTCTCAAAACACATTATAGCAACAATTTAAATTATTACTTTCTAGGGGCTAAGCTATCAGGTTGAATCTGATATATTGTTTTAAACCTTGGTCAGGTCAGGGAATCATTTTAGAATGTTGTTTGCTTTGTTACTATTGATTTATTAAGCCTGGACTAATGAGGTGAATTATAAACCTAGGGATATATTCAGAGATATCTACTGACAAGTACATAGTGTATAATTTGTTTAACAACATGGTTGTTAGGCAAATAAATAATGCTAAGCAACATACATAGTTCTTTGCAAGTGTAATGCTTTTGTTTCAGATTTAAGGAACTATTGAGAAGGCGTTTAGTAGAATGTGGTTGGAGAGATCAAGTCAGAATGCTCTGCAGAGATGTTGTCAAAGAAAATGATAGCAATAATATAACATTTGACATGCTAGCTACAAAGGTGACTCCTCGTGCCCGGGCTCTGGTCCCAGACACAGTGAAAAAGGAACTGCTACAAAAGATCAAAACACATCTACTTACTCAAAAAGATCAGTAGAATAGTTGTTAGACTATCATGTAGGTAATATTAAGTTGCTCTTCTCAATTATCAATATTATTAAGTTCATATAATTAATTGTATGGTTTTCTTTAATGTGAAAGGTTCTGTAATTTAGTTTGTCTGTTAGTCATATTATATTGGCTCACAACATGCACATTGATAATTCTGCTAAGTCAAATACTTGTATTTTTTGGTTAAAATAACAGTAAAAACACCTTGATTTACAACCAACAGTATATTTTATTTTATAAACATTTATTACACATTCAGGTTAAACAAAAATATATATATTGCTTATACATAATACTGCCATAAGATTCTATGTAATAAGGAAATATTGCCTTGAAAATTTTGTCATGGACATTTTATTACAACAGTGGTGTTGTTGCAAGATCTTTAAATTTTGTGAAACTGATAATGTATTGATACACACCCTAAAGTTAATGCATTATGAAGCTGCCCAAATTAGTTTATTGCAGATACAAAATGCTTTTAATAATATTTAATGTACCAAATAAAAACAAAAATGTAAGTATTAATAAAACAGTATTCCACAAATGGCTTACTTATACATAATTATAATATAATACAGAACATCATTGTATGAATGGGCATCTTTAATTATAAATAGTAAACTCTTAAAATAATATCACACCTGAAGAAAAGCAAGGATGGCTTTAACTTAGCTAAACATGTTCATCAGTTAGGGAGACCAAGAAAGAATTGATTCAATATCAATGTATGAACAAAGGATACAAATATATAAAAAATGCATTACAGAGCTGTCATAGTTTAATATAAAAATATTTTGAGCAAATAAAATTATGCTTATTTTTCTAGGGTAAACCCAATACCTAAAATTCAATAAAATATAAATTACAATATTTTTAAATGGACAACACTGTGACTGTGAGAGCAATTATATTTAATTAGTAAGAAGGAAATGCTACGTGTACTCGTATTACGGCATTTGTAATGAAAATGCCTTGTCATTTTGGCGATCCATATAATATAAGGATATAATTTCATTAGGGTTTATACCATTGAGCATAAAAGAGGACGAAATTAGGTAATACATAATGTATTCCATCTATTGAAATAGATGCCTGTGTTGTGCTAGCCTTGCTAGCATTGTATAACATTTGAATTAAAACTACCAACCTAATAGCATAGACACTCATATTTTTGTTAAACTTTTACTGCATTATTTCCATCACCATTTCAATATGTCAAAAATTCATTCAAATCTACAAACATCATCCAAACAACTTAGGTATAAACTAGACAATATAAAGAAATCCCTCTTCAGTTCTAAATAAAAATGTTTAAAGCATGAGAAGGAAATAATATATAAATGCATTTAAATGTATATCAAGAAAGATCTAATCGAAGATTATGAGCAATAAACTTTCTTAGTATAAATATCCTTAAAGCTCTTTGATACCTGATCTAAAATTTGGTAATACACAATTATTACACCTTATTTATGTACAAAGTTATACAAATGGAATGTATTCTGGACTCAGTATATACCTTTGATCAAGTACAATTAATTTGATTATGTATAACTTAATAATGTAGCCATAACAATATTCAGTACTCTCTTACTATTTTAAAGTTAAAACTAATTATTTTATATAATTCTACTTATACATCAAATAATTGATCAATCCATTTACACAATACTGCTGATTACTAATGAGCAATATAATAATCATAATTACTGCTGTACACATAATCCTGTACAGCCTTTAAACATTGGAGCTATTCACAAATTAATTACAGCACACATCCAGTTTTAATAATGTGTTGAAAAGGCAAATGTTGTTATGCCATGTTCTTTATTAATATGTCTTTCAATAGTTGCAAAATGGTACTGTTCTTTTACGTTTTAACTTGATTACATAAATGCCAATTAAGTTACAGCATAATAAACAACAAGAGCTGCCATCAAATAATGTTTGCATTCATTTTACACAACTTCTACCGACGGTTAAGGCATTGATGAATGTTAAGCCATTACCTTACGTTTATATAAAATATTCAGCTACGTATGTTTTTTTTACTCATCTGTTGTTTGGTCATTCTTAAAGATGGTGATTTATGAGATATGTTTTCAACTTGTCTATTATTCAACAAAAGTATAGGAACACTCAATTGTATTAGATATGACCAACAGTTACGTTACTTTTCGCTTTAATATATATACAATATTGGTTTTTATCTGAAAGGTACTAACGCGCCTAAAATAATCTCAGTTATTAATGTTTACGGTAGCGCTATTTGGCAAGTTATAATTCAGTAAAACAAAAAATAGCAAATGCAAACCAACACAACAAGTAAGTACTAAATATGTATATTGTACAATTCAGATTCAAGAAGAAAATTCAAGCTACTTTTTACATTAAAATATAATCAATTTAGAAAATAACTGCCATAGACATTTAATATATATAACTAATAATATCTTTTATCATAAGAGATTCATCTATCCGTAGGAACATAGTTTTCTAATGTACCTAAGAAATACTCAGCTGCAATATTTTACTCATCTACTAAAACTTGTAAATAAAGATCTGAAGCTAACTCATAAAATAGACATTCAATAACATTCCTTTAACAAAATGTGGTGTCAACATTACATAATAAAATTTAGAGATAAACAACACAACAAATCAGCGAATATCGACATTCACAACCCGCGCATGGCGTGCGCTCAATTTTGATACCTTTGGCTCCTGCTCGCATCAACAGCACAGGCGCGAGATTCAATGATAAGCGAAGACAATTAGCAGACCCTCGACACAATTGTGTAAGTGGAGACCAATCTCACCACTCACCGATCGATATATACATTTAGTAGAAATCTAAGACACCTGCCCTAAATATGTTGAAAACTAACTTACATAGATGCGGCCGCAACCGTCACACGTCCGTCACGGCCGGGCGGTAGTACGTACATTTTACACGAAAACAACGCTGGAGCGTCTATCTGCACATGCAGCCCTTGTTCTTTCGGAGCCGGTTAGAAAAGCGGTCGTGTGCACACGGGCTGCATCACTGTGCCCTCAGGCAGGAACGGGCGCGCGCGCGGGCGACGGCGCGGGCGCGGCAGCGAGCGGCTAGGTGTGCGCCGCTAGTCGCGCCAGTGGCGGCGCGCGGCGCTGGCGGGTGGTGGGCGCGCGCGTCATCAGCACTAGCGACGACGCCAGCGCCAGCCGCACCGGCACGCGGGACCCGCCCGGCAACCTGCACGATTACACATATGATTTTACATATCACTTGCATCAAGATCCTGTAAAGCTAATAGACCCTAAGATAATGACTTGTCGTCACTCGTCACATGCCTCAAGGTCACTCAAATAGAAAGGGTTGAATTTCCTAAAATTGCAACTATCATTGTTAGCTTACGAGTTGACGGCTGACATACAAATTGTAAAGGATTAAATAATCATTTGCTGTACTCACTTGACGAACACAGTAGTGACGGCTGCGCGTGTGTCGGCCGTGGGCTCGATGGCGATGGGACGCATGTCGGACGCGCGGCGCCGGCGCGGGCCCGATGACGTCACGCCACCCGACAGCATCACCGTTACCGCCGCGAACGGACGCTTCGCCATGTGCAGCATCTAAGTAACAGTTACATAACTAAACTTATATGCACCTCGCAATTATAATAAAACTAATAAGCGATATATGAATGTCACAATTTTCCATTGCACAGATAAAACCTAATGATGATTATCCCATTTTGCGATATATATGATGAGTATATATGTGCAATTGAGAATGGCTTTTATACTCTAATTTGACTGCTAAGACGGCTTTGACCAAAACTAATCTTACATAATTATAAAATTCTCTTGTCACAGTTAGTGCCATACTCCTCCGAAAAAATAAGGTCTGAGAATCGGTCGTTATATATTTTTCATACCCCAAGTTGGAAGTGTAGGTAGGGTAGTGTAGAAAAAGGTGCATTGCAAATTTGCAAGTTTTGCAACGCACAGCTAGTACTTATTATAAAACTCTACCTCAACTACATGTCTCCGTCTTGCGCGGCGCACGTCGGCCGCTTGCTTCGCCTTCCACGCGACGACACACGCCGCCAGGAACAGGAAGAAGCACGAAAAGAACACGGAGAAGAACACGAACAAATCGATGTGCAGCTGATCTTGTCTAAAGAATATCACGCCAAAGCTTGCGGCGCCGTCATCAGTATGACGCGCGCGAATCACGATGTAGAACTTAGTGTGAGTTAGGTCGTGAACGTTTTGAGGTAAAGTGAGGACTAATCGGTTGCGGAGGTTCCTCACACGAAGTAGTATGTTCCTCCTATCAACTGTCACGTATGTAGCGAGATCCTTCGCAGTATAATCCGCGAGTGTATACTCTATCTTGTCAAAGTACCACGTGACTCTTGGTTCTTCAGGCACATGCTCGTCGAACGACGGCATCCTTCTACTCGGCTCATGCTTGTGGTATGTAGGATCAAGTTCTACCGCATGGTCGCCATTACTGGAGTTTACCGACACGACGAATGAACTGTCGTTCGGACTGAGGTATAAGTCGACGGCCCCTTGAGTCACGTCTACTATCACTCTTATGTCAACGTTCATGTATCTTGGATTTACTGCTACGAATACTGTTTGACCAGGGTAGAGAGGTCGTGGCTTGATTTTGCACTCGTCTGGAAGTAAAAAAGCATTTTTTTGTTAACAGCTTGTTTTTGATCTGCTCATTTTTAATGCAGCAATATTTATGAGTGTTCTGCATAGATATAGTTTATAGGACGGAGTGTGATACAGGCCATTTTTAAACTAGAAAAGACATACTTATTGTGTGAAGGAAACAAAACCGGGGTTGATCCATACTACAACAATTTTTTAAATAAAATTCTTACCAATAGATTTTCCATCAAAGCACAGTTTGTTTTCAATATTAATCGTCTTATAACACTGGTGTCCATTCCTGGGGTCGCCCATGTAAAGGTCCTTGCACTTGACGCACTGGTAGCGCCAGCACTCCTGCGCAGAGTTTTTACTCGAGGAAGTGGTCTGACACGAGATGTCGCTCTCGGTGTTGTTGCCACAGTTACACTTCTCTCCTGTGACCGGGTCACAGGTGTCGCCGTGACCGTGACATTCGCATCTGAAACAATATAACACGGGAATGAAACATTACTGGCGCAATTTGAGTGTTCTATTATAATCCAGCCTTATTCACCTTCACCAATTTCACGGTTTCACCTTTGATTAGTTGACCCTTTTTTGGCTAAAGTGGACTGGACATTAGGGTACACTTCTGCCAACCCTTCGGAGATAACCGACACAATGTATGTAATGTAACATAATCTTAACTTTTTTAAACCTGCATAACAACTGTTTCCTGCACAGAGCAGGTTATTTCTTAATTCTGAAGATAATAAATACTTCAAAACTATTTTTTTTTTAATAATGGTCTTTGCCATAAATCATTAATCGTACGTACGTTTTGGGTAACTTTGAATTGCAGTTTAACTTTGAACAAAACTGTGAAAAAGGTTTCTTATTATATTACCTGGAAACTTTTTGTTGTTTCAATATTGTGACTGCGTAAAACGGGTCGCCATTATGTTTTGTAGCAAACGAATTGTCAAAAAATAAACAGTCAATATCATAATTTTAAAAATCTCCCGCCTTTCCGTAGTGAAGTTATTACAAGTGTTTGTTACTCAGGTTTGGAATCGTAATTAAATATACAAACCTTATAATAAACAGGTATGTTTTGGTGTTTTTCTTTAAAATGTAGTTTAAATATTATTATTTTCAAATAGTTATCCGTATTTGATATTAAATCTTTTGTTAATCTGGTAAAATTTTAACAACGATCAAAATCTAAGAAATTTGGGTAACATTGAATGGTTCAAAGTTACCCGTGTCATAAAAATATTATTAGGGGTACATTTGAATATGTACGTAGATAATGTTGCCCAGTTCTGATTACAATAATTATCCTTTAGATGTGGGTTATTTTTCAGGTTTAAAAACTACCTGGAGAAATGTTCTCAATGATTATCGACAAACTAGTAAAGGAAAAAAGGTACAAGCACTGCCAAAGCCTCTCTTTGCCCAGCTGTTCAATAATAAAGGTTTTCAGAGTGACTAGGTTAAGTATGGAGAAGTAGAAGATACAGGTATTATTGAAAAAGAATGTGATAATGAGTCTCAAGAAATTGAAAGAGAAGTAATAGTTATAGAAGCTTTAGTTCACCAACCTCCTCCTCAACACGCCAAGACACCTGCTGGTGAAGTAATAAAGACTTTTAAAAACCAAGCCGTGGCAAAAGATATGAGGCAGGAAATAGAAATGGTAAATGAAGAAAGTACAGACATAACTAGTGAAGTGATTTTAATGGATGAAGAAATTATAGAGGAATATGTAGTAGATAAAGCAAGTGGGGAGCTACAGGTTTCAACGACTGAAAAGTGTGCAGGAAAGGGAGACGTTGAAGTCCCGAAAATCAAAGAGGGTGCATATTGTATTTTTACAGAAGAGGGAAGTTTGTTTCCAGGAAGAATACAAAAAGTTAACCGCTTACAAGTCTGTGTACTCCAAAAAAACTTTTTAGGGGGTTGGGTTTAGCCTTCTAAAATTGAAATATGTCGAATCAGTGAGGCCAATATAATAAGTGTTTTGCAAGACAAACAGGTATCCAGAAAAAGGGGTCACACTTATATTGACGATGACATTTTGTTTATGGAATGGGGTGAATGACTTTTAAAAATTTAAACATTGTTTAAAATAATGTTGCTAGTAATAACGATTTTGAACTCATTCGATAGCCAAATAAACGTATAATTAATTTTGTTTCACACTACTTTTCTACTTTACCTTGATTTGATAAATAATTATAATAAAATAACGATCTTTTTTCCACCAAAATAGTCCACCTTGTTTTATATGGAAACTAGCTTTCGCCCGCGGCTTCGCCCGCGTTAAATTTGGGGTAACACAGTTCCCCTTGCGCCTTATGGATTTGTAATAGCAACGCTAAGTTTTCCCTTTTCTTCCCTCTTTCTCCCTCACATCCCACTTTTTTCAAAAAAATATTAGCCTATGTCCGTCTCCTGGTTCCCAACTATCTCTGTACCAAAATTCATCCAAATCGGTTCAGGCATTAAAGCGTGAAGAGGTAACAAACAAACAAACAAACAAACTCACTTTCGAATTTATAATATTAGTAAGGATACCAAACTATCTAAGTATCATATTTACACGTCCGTGTCAGATGTTATTTTGGCAGATTGGGTTTTTGAAATAAAAACACATTATTTATTGTTACCCAAACCTTAAATTATTCGAATAATAAAGGTTTTTATATTCTGAAAAAATCATATTCAAAGTTACCCAAAACTCATGATAACTTTGAATTTCAGTTTTGGGGCAAATTCGGTATAGTTCTATTGTTTTTTTGGATAAATTTATTATTTTAGAAAATAAACCAACTCAAAACAACACTATTTAGTCAATAAAATTAACACAAATAATTTAAATGAGATTTTTAAAATCACAAATATTGTAAAAAATATTCAAAGTTACCCAAAACGACGGTATAGCTTTTAATATGGCGGTGTTAACTTACGGTCTACAAGGGTCTCTAAAATCATCAGAGCCTCTGAAGTATCCCTCTATGCATCGTTCGCAGCGGGGTCCATCAGTATTGTTGGCGCATCGTACACAGCGAGCCTTAGCGGCTCCGTCGCGGTAGTCATCGGGGTCTGCGGGACCCCCAACATCACGGGACGTAGGTGCCGCGTCCACCTCGCTAGTACAAATAGATGTGTGGCCGTGGCAGTATGTTGAGCAAGGCACGCACTGCACGTTGTTCACAGGATCGCCTACGAAGTTCGGCTTACATTTTTCGCACTGGTCACCCTATAAATGGAACACGTTGGTTAGTAACATAGCTTGAAACTTGAGACCAAGAAACAATGTTACGCCCGCAATTCATAATTTACTTCCGATTCATATACAAGGCATTGTAACAGTGTACACTGTCGAATTAAATTGACCATGGAAGCCCCGATGTGATGGGTACCAAAATCAAAACATGTTAAATAACATCAACATCAATTAATTGCGGACGTCAGAGAAGGATCTCTTACCATAGTATTATTATGGCACTCAATGCACTTGTCGAGCTTATCAGGCCCCTCGCAGTCGGAGTGGCCGTTACACTGGCATTGGATGGTGCAGTTGGCGCCAACGTAGCCGAACTCGCAGCGGCACACGTCGGGCTGCACGCAGGCGCCGCGCACGCAGCCCTGCGAGCACACGGCCACGCAGTTGCCGCCCGCGCCGCCCGCCCCGCCCGCGCGCTTGTGGCCCGCGCCGCACGCGCACTCGTAGCCTTCGGGTAAGTCTCGACACACCTTTAAGAAAAAGAACAAAAATAAGAAGAAGAGAAGAGTCTCTCTTAAATGAACTTTATGCCTACATGCCTAACGTTCATATTCGATTAAACAGTAAACCGCCAGAAACAAACATTTGAATTCATTTTAGTTCCACTTACCTCAGACTCAGCTTTGCACTGATGATGATTATTCTCACACTCATTCTCCGGTGGGCAGCGGGTATAGTGCCACGAGAAGGTATCGTTAGAGTAATCGTCGTGGTTCGCCGCCGTGTATACCGCGGCGCAAGTCGTGCGTGTGGAGTAGTCCAGGGGCGAGTCGATGGAGCCTTCCGAACATACGCCCTGACCATTGGCGCCTGAAAGCGCGCACCAGCCGCAGTGAGAGTGGTGGAGACATTCTGAACACTGAAATTAAAATATTTTTTAATCAAGTAAAATATTAATACATGCAGGCGCTAAACGATAACTAAAATCTACTAGAAAGAATTGTAGTTGAATATATATATATATCTTGACATTATATATATATATATCTTGACTTATATATGAATTGACTTACGGGTTCCCTAACCCGTAAGTCAATTCATCGTGTAAATTCTATTAAAATAATAATTTTATTTCGCACTTGGTAAAAAAAAGTAGCTTAACCTGGGAAATTTTCTTTCATATCAGTTTTACACATTAGCTGGAACCGGCATTTTTTAACTGTCAAAACATTCCAGTCAAAACAAAAATTATACGCGTACAGTAGCCAGACTGTTTTTTAGATAAACTACCAGAACAAGTTCTACAAACCTGTTCAAATGTGTCACACGGTGCTGGACATTTACTCTTATCTGCTTTCGTCAGTACCAGACCGCAAACGCCGCCTGCGCAGTATACTGGCTGATATGCAGGTGAAATACACTTTCCCAAGTATGTTGCCCAGCGACACTCCGCAAACCCTCCTTCACCCCCGTCAGTACTAAGACACGACTGACAATCGTCCAACATCATGCATCGGTTCGGGCACTCTTCGTTTTTCGTCGCGCGAAGACTCGTTCGGCCAGGTTCTTCTATTAACGCGCATGTCCAATTGAAAAGTTCTACCGATTCTTCCGCTATACGTGTTAGTTGACCTGCAAAGAAAACGAGCTTTGGATATCTACCTTACTTGAATTCATACTCAAACTAGTTATTGTTAGAACTAAACTAGAACTAGTTTTCAAGTTTTGGGAACACCAAGCCAAAAGTCAAACGTCACGCATTGTAACTAAAAGACTTTTATATTACAAACGTTCAATCAAAATCAATATAGACCACATAAAGCTAAAGTAGATAGATGGCTATGGAACAAATACCTTCTCTGACAGCGTGTCTCGTCCACGTGCATTCTTTAGCGCCGACACATTTCTCGCAGTCCGATGACGCGCACCTGAGTTCGGGGCAGTTGTCCACGTTGCTGATGTAGGTCGTGCCGGCGTTACATTTCATGCTAGTACACGACTCGTCCGTGGGTACACATTCACCTAAAATTACGATAAGGACGATAAGGATAACTTACTACAGAAAATTTAAAGCTACTTGTTTATGGTAACGTGTTTTTGGAAAGGAAATATAAATACCTACACAAATGGCTTATTTTGAACCTATTCATAAGTTCAGCAATTTAAAAAAAAACTTCCGTCGATATTCGTACAATGACTGAGTCTGAAGTAAACTATGAACGAAAGTAACATACCGACAGCTGCGGCGCAGGACTCGCACCATCGACAAGCGGGCTTGTCCTCAGGGTACATGGGCCACGCAGCGAGGCACGACGTGCACGTGGTAAAGTTCTCACAAGCGCGCGACGACACCAACTCAGCATCGCACGCCGCCCCAGGGTTCACCGACACACTGTCACTGTCACAGCCCGGCTTATCCACAGAAAAACACTTCGTGTAGTTCCCAGTATTACAGAAACTACACCCCATGTGACTGCGACACTCAAACTTGTTCGAACTCCATAGTGAACATAAGTCTTCAGGAAGTGATATCCGGGTGACTTGACAGTGGGCGCTGCCTGTCCAACCTCCTATTATGTAGATGTATCCTTCATTTTCGGCATCGATGTCGATTGCCATTGCGTGAGCTATCGTAGGTGGTGGTGGATGACCCACGATACTTACTCCTGAAAACATGATTAAAATGAAAACTTGTGATATTTGATACCAGTATCTATGAGTGCATGTGCAATCGCAATTAGAAATACTAACCTTTGACAAGTCGGACCCATTGGTTGCAGCTATAGATATAAGCTATAAGAGAATCAGATCTATTTTCCGGATCGGTTCTTCCACCGAATATGATCATGTAATCATTCGTCGTCACTGCTGAATGTAAGTATGTAGCTTGAGGTAAGTTATCATAATAGTTGTTTAAAATTGGGAACGTAGGCAGTTCACTCCATTGCTTAGTTGGATAGTGAAATGAAAACAATTTGTTAGAAAGAAGTGTTCCGTTGTATGCATACAAGATCCCTCCATATACATACAGACTCTGTGAAGGTGCGTGGTACACAGTGCTGTGACCAATTATTCCAGATGGCTTTGCGCCTACATCTTTTAATTTGATCCATTTCTCATTGTCAAGATCAAACTCCCACACGTCATACATGAAACCTTCTTCTAATGAGAATCCTCCAATTAAAACTAAACTTTCATAGTCCAAATATTTCTGTAGAGTTAGTGTGTGTCCGGCCAGCGAGGGCGGTAGACCATCTTTATCTTTATTACGAATATTGCTCCACCTCTGATCTTTCAAGCTGAACTGCCAAAAGTCTCCAAGAGTTTTGTTCTGTCCACTCTTTTCTTGTAAACTTAGACCTCCATAAATATAAATATTTTGTTTCGAGTGATAGATTTCAGCAGCATGGAAATATCGACCTTCTGGCATCTTAGCGTCTGGCGTCGCTTCTAGAGTTACTTGCATCCACGTGTTGTTCTTTGTGTCAAAAAATCTTATGTCGTTTAACGGACCATGAGAAAGAGAATATCCGCCGAACATCCACAGCCCGCGTCTGTCGGCGACCAAAGTGTGACCAAATCGAGGAAGAGTTTTCCTCAAGTGATCTAAGCCATCAGATAAATATTCTGAGTTAAAAAGCTCTGTAAATACAAGTTGTGTTTTATCCAGTCTGATTGAGCAGTCATCTCCTCCGAAACCCTCAATACATAAGCATCTTCCGTAACTAGGGTCACATGTACCAGCGCTGATCGCCATGCTGCAGTTGTTGCGGCAGATGTCAACTTCACAGTTGGGACCTCCATAACCTTCGCGGCACACACAGTGCCTCTTGTTACAAACTCTCGGCCACGTACAATATCCGTCACACGCTAGCACTTTGTAGCTTCCTTCGAAGCCCTGCTCCGGCTGGCCCTGCTTGTAATGCACCGTCAGGTTACCACTGCGAGCTTCTATGACACCCGAAGACGCACCGTTACAGAATACACCCAACAACTGACTCTGTTGGTTGTTACTCAAGTCTGGCACACCACCGAGACCATCATAGACGTATACTGCATTCTCATCACAGGGAACGTCGAAGGTGGAGGAATTTATGGTAAACTGAATGATTGCATCCTTGATATCTTCAGCAGAAATAATCCATAAACATTCTTTGGAGGGTCCAATTGTTTTGATATCTGGGTCAGTTTTATAAGATCCGATGCCTTCGGTTTGTGTCGCATTTAACATTCCCCTAGGCTCACACTGATAGTAACATTTGCCGCCATGTCGAGGGTCACCATAAAACTTTGGTTTACATCGTTCACAATTTAACCCTTCTGTATTATCTTTGCAAATACACTCACCGGTTGCGACATCACAGAAGCCGCGCGCCTCGTCGCCGTGATCGTTACAGTCACATCGACGGCACCCCTGCCCAGTGGTGGCGTTACCGTGGCTGCCGGGCTTGCATGACTCACAGAACTCGCCTTCCGTCCAGTCCTGACACTCGTCACACCGACCCACGCCTTGCTTACATGTGGAGTGATTGTGACATCCGCAGTTTATAGAGCAATCTGCACCCGTCCACCCAAGGTCACAGTTACACATGTAGTGAGGATATCCGAGACAATAACCATGGATACAGTTATTATAGCAGGTTCGCATACAGGACTTTTTACCATCTCCGATATAGCCCTGTTTGCATGTACACGTGTACGAGCCGTGAGTATTGTTACAAGTGGCATGTTCGTTACAGTCGTGCAAGCCCAGGCCGCACTCGTCGACATCGGGGCATTGCGCGTACGCCCAGCCGGCGTCCGATAACGTAACGTTAAGCACGGCGGCGCAGTCGGCGTGCGAGCGCGTGAAGTCACCTTCCGTGCAAGCGCCGTTGATGGGGTTCTCGTGCGAGTAACACCAGCCGCAGCCCATGCTGCGCAGGCACGCGGAGCACTGCACGTGGCGGCGGCATGACTTGCACTGGCCGGACTTGCGCGCCGTGTCGTCAGGCGGCGACGACGCGCGGTCCAGCCACTCGCGGCACAGCCCGAACTGGTACTCGCTGGTATAGACGCTGAAGCTGAAGCACTGGCGCGTGGCCTCGCACCACACGCAGCGGCCGCGCTCGTCCAGGCAGTGCTCGCAGTCGGCACGCAGGCGGCAGGGCGCGGGACACAGCTCGCGTGACGTCACGGCGCCGTCCGCCCGGCCGCGCCGCGCGCACCGCGCCTCGTCCGCCCACCACTCGCAGTAGTTGCCGCTGACGCAGCGCTCGCAGCTGATGTAGTTGGAGCAGTTGGGACACGCGGCCGGCTGCAGCGTCAGGTAGCGCCACTCGCCGTCCGCCATGCACGAGATGGTCTCGTCGATGTTCCGCGGTTCGCACTTGTTCGTGAGCTCGCACCAGCCGCATGCAGCGTCCGAGAGACATAGCAAGCAGTTGTCGTATTTGCACTGGCCGTCCGAGTAAGGCTCCAGAAATTCGAATGTAAACACCTGTGAACAATTTATATGTTTTTACAAGCTTTTATGATTTTATTATTCATTTTTACACATTTACAAATATTTTTAATTTATGCCAGTTCTCTTTAGCCAAGGACAGCGGGGTGAGACCCTTATCCACAGCAACCACATTTGGACGCATCGCACGTCGGAACAAGCTTTTATTATTATGAGCAATATCATACAACAAAACCGAAGAAAAACTAAAATTGACAAACATACCTTTGCACTTTCTTGAGATTTGTTGTGAAGTAGTTCCATTTTGGCGTGATGATGAGACGGATATAAGCCAGTGTGTAATGAATCATTGGCATGCATATCAACAGCGAGACGTCCGGGAAACAGCGCAGGCCAGTCCACAAGCGAGCAGGCGGAGGGCTGCGCGGTCAGGTTGGATACCGGCCCACCGGCGTCCCCCAACGCGAGGGATATGTTTGAGTACCCCGCGCAAATATGCAACGTTTCACCTGTCCCGTTCCAGTACTGTGGAATATGCAGCCAACCCCTGAGTCGTGCTTCACTCGGACCACTAAATATCCGATTACTCCCCCCTCCCGTACTCCAGTCCACCGTCGTTGCATTAACTACAGAAACCCCATCCGGGTGGTTCCAATCTGCCGGTTGCTGATATCTAAGGAACGTGAGGCCAGGTCGTTTGTCTAGTATTTTACATTCGTCAGGTGTCGTTACTTCCGTGCCAGTGGAACCCCACCAACCAGGATTTTCTGAGGGCGTGTCTTCTCCACAAACGCCATAATTATCTACAAGAAATAAATAGCAGTGATTATTTTTATTTATAAGACAAGCACATTGAGTTCTAACTAACTAATGTAAGTGTTACGTTAACGCGAGCGTTCGAAGTGAACACACACGTGGTTAAAATATTATGTCATTTCATTACATGGCAATCGCTACTTTGCAAGTAAATCGTAGTGATTTGAAAATATTGTATTAAATGTCCTCACAAATTGCTTAATAATCGCCGGGATGTAAACAATACAAATCTTTATAGTAGGGGAGCCCAAGCGGGGATTTCGGGATTTACTAAAGCGCGGCAGATTAATATACAGGGGGATACCTTGTACCCAGTTAAGTACCTCCACAGAACATGAGGCCCATATATAAGGCCGCCCGTGAAGGATACAGGATCAGATTAGTAAAAAAAAATTGACCATCAGAAATTCTCAAGCGCGTCAGATTAAGGTAGGGTGAGTTAATGACACCCTAAAAAGTGTATATTCCACTAATCTGACAATTTGAGAGTGACGTAAAAAAAGGGGAGGGCAACAAAGTTGTAAAAAAAAAACGTCATCTCGACATTCTCGAGCGTAGCTAAATTTTTTTTTATTTTGAAGGAAATAATTCAAGAATAATGAAAAATATATAATCTGACGATTTCCACAAGCCGAAATAACAAAAATTCGTCGATAAAGTTAAATGCGTGCAGCTGCGTGATGCCTACATTTCCTTCTTCGCGTTTCTATTCCTCTCTCACTCTTTCTCTATCTATTACTCTCTCACTCCGTCCCAATTAATTAAGTTCAATGATTTAAAAAAATAAAAAAAAAAATTTTTTTGAAAGTGATTTTTTGGGAATAACTTTTAACCGGCTTTATCGATCAACTCCAAAAAATCCGCCTAATCCGCCTTTGAGCTTAAAAAACCACGTCGATCGCCACCAAGCTGGTCAAAAGCGGTTGATTCGTTCGAGAGATATCGTGAACGAAAGAAACCCGAAAAAGTGTTTCTTCGGGATTACTCCGAAATTTGTGGTTCAATCAATTAAAATTGCAAAATTACTTATGAGGATGATAAAACTGCGTCGAATGCCGCCAACCGTGTGAAAATTGGTTGATCCATTCAAAAGTTATTGCGGTTTGAAAATTCCAAAAATAGTGTTCTATGAAACTTCTATCAGACTTTCGAGCTGGAAGAGCTCAAATGCATAGAAATATTATTTCTTTGAACTCAGCGAGCTCAAAATATCACATAAATTATGTTTTGAGCTCAAAAATGTCATAAGTACAATTTTAAGCGCCCAGGAATGGAATTAGCGAGAAGTCGCAGGGATGGCCTTTAAGGTGAACAGTTTTTCTATTTTTTTTTTTGTCAGATTAGGCGAATCCCTCTACATAATCGTCAGATTATGAGACAGTACGTTTAGAACATAAATATTAACCACATATATCTTAATCTGACGCGCTTGAGTATTTCAAAATGGCGATTTTTTTTTGCACATTATGAAAATGGCCGCGAGTTTGCGTCCCATCGAAATCGTCAGATTAGTGAATGAGAGCTTTTTTTGGTGCACTTAACACTCCCTTAGAAAATCTGACGCGCTCGACAAAATTTTTTTTTTTCATTTTCAACCCTTAAATACAACCACCCCCATCATGCAAACGATCAGATTAACATACGTACATTATTAAAAATACATAGGGCATTGATGCTATCAATATCTGACGCGCTCGAGGATGTCCATGCAACAGTTTTTTTTTACATATTTAAAAATCTATAGCCGCTTCCCCCACCGATGTAACGGTATATATCATATAACATTTTTTTCTTCTTATCATCTAAGCTTTGCATCCCAATAGGTCTCTACGACGCTCGAGTAAATCCCCATTTAGCATCGTGGGCTCCCCTACTATTAGTAACAGATCAACTTACCATCTTTATGATGGCACCGTGCATTCTGCACGCACCAGTTACACTGGTCTAGACCGAGCTTCGTGCTGACGGAAGGCAATGGCGTGCGGCTACTGTTCCGTCGGCCGGGCGGCGGGCCGTGTATGAGGCAAGAGTGGCAGTCGCCCAGCGCTGGGCATATACCCCCACATCTGATAGACTGGAGGTTCGTCGTGCAGTTGGCACCTATTCTTCTACCGTAGCAAGTCTGCAAATCGTGAATAAGGGTGGCCGTGTTTAACTTATTTATTAAGACGAGATACACAACTGAAATTATTTTTAGCTTACATTATAACACTGGAATAAGGTATATTGTTCAAGTGCGTACATATATTATCCACGACAAAACAAAAATGAGCGTCTTAACGTTTTCGGATACGACCCAGATACATTATATCGTAAAAAAACTATGAACTTACATCATCAGCAGAGCACCAGCCACACTCGGGGTCGGCGAGGCATTCTGGTTGGGAGCGATGTCGCCGACACGCAGACTCTGGATCGTCGTTGGTGATCCCGGCCTGCCAACTAGGCACCATGTATGCTAACAGATCACCTGCAATTATTACATAATGTTGGATTATTGGCGCTAGGTTATCGCATGGAATCCGTATTTCGGCCTGAATCATTATTCTTCCTTATTTATTTGTTTGTTGTGTGTCTTTTTCTTCCATACTTCTCTATTACTCGTCTTCCTAGCATTTACATGCTCTTTAGCTATCAAGTCAAGATATTGATTTCAAAATAGGGGTGCAATATGGAGAACGTCTGTTAACAACCGATTTTTATTTATAAATAAATGATCACTCACCATTGACGTTTCCATGATACCCTCCAGCAATTAACAAAGTAGAAGGGGGTCTCAAGGCAGCCGCGTGCGCAAACACACCTTGCTTCTTTGGATAGAACCGCCGCACTTTGCCCAAGACGTCGAGGGGTATCCAAGAATGGCAACCCAGGTGATAGATGTACATTTGGCCATCGTAACAGATTTCCTCTCTGTTATGCCGATGAGAATATCCGCCAAATACGACCAGGTAGTTTCCTGAAAATATTTCATTATTCAAATAATCATAATTTTAGGACTTCGTATATTTATATCAAAGCAGACATACGCACCGCACTAATGAATTGAGTCCTGAAAAACTGCAGACCGACTTACATAGCGTATATAAAAAGTCGACACTCGATTTGAAATATACTGTAAACTAAATGAATTAAAGCTAGCTCTATTGTAATTGTAAGGCGAGCTGCAGGTGCTGGTCTGGTAAATTGACAACTTCCTTTTCAGCTTTAATTAAATAACAAGATGTTGCATACCAATGACAGTTGATGTGTGAAACGCCCTCTCTCGTGGGACATAGGTGTCCCGTAAATGTGCTCTGGGATAGTGAATCTCACTCCAATGTTTGTAGTCAATGTCGAAGGCAAACATTCTATCTGAGAGTTTGGAAAATCTGAAATGACAGTTTTGGTTAAATTATCGAATTCCTACAATTAATGTTGACCGAATTTGATTCACAATAAGTCGCCTATAAATAGGGCTGGTATCACAAAAACATAGCAAATTAAAGTTCAAAAGTTTGCGCACCTGGCTACACTGGCAACTACTCCTCCATACACTAAAATAGAATTCGAATGCGTATGATACACGGCAGTGTGCGCCACCACCCGCACATCCAGTTCTTTGCCGCCCCTCACTTGCACTCTTTCCCAAGTCTCGGTGTTTACATCACCCAGCTTTATTTTGTACATACTGCAAACAATACAAGGAAATAAATAAATTGTTACTTATTTACTCAAGTATAATCTGAATCAAGTCAATTGCTTGATTACTTACCTTGAGGAAAACTCCCCGTCTACTGTAGTTCCGCCAAACAGATACAATTCATCTCTGACGGCGGTTAGCGTATGTCGAGTTAGGCCAGGAGGTGTAAATGTTGAATTCATAGCCCGTAGAGTCCAGATATCTACTACAGCATCGTACATCCATAGTTCAGAAGATAAGGTTCCGTCAGAGAGCTTACCGCCATACAACACGAATCCACTGCCAAGTGCACAAGCCGAGTGTCCATACCTCGGTTCAGGCTTTGTCGTATTTTGTTTCATTACATTACTTACTACCTCCGGTTGCTCAGTAAAGTGCAAATAGCTCTCGCTATATGGAGTAGGTGCATGAGAATACATGAGAGGTAGTGTGGTCTTGTCTTGATTTGTAAATGATGATAGTAGTAAATTAAATAATGAGCTTCTGTTTCCTATTTGCCAGTTGCCATCAACATTTCCCTAAAAATATTTAAACGTATATTTGAATATAATACCTGATTTTAAAAAAATCCCTGGTTTGATGTTTCAAGGTTAACTTACCTTAGTAAATAAAGTCAACAGAGATTTGTCAATCTCTTCATTGGTTGGGTACCTGCGTACAACTTTTCCATTTTCATCATACCACTGACTAGTTGAAAACCTATAAAACAATATTTTATTATATCCAATCTATCATGCAATATAAATGGACAGATTAAATGACGTGATAAGGTAGAGCAATTAAGAAATCATTTTAATAGACAGGTCATAAGGATTGTTGTAATAAAATATAATCTTGCTGCATTAACTTGTCAACCTATACAGCAAATAATACAAAGTTACAAAAATATGTTAAGAACTGCTGTTCTTCAAGTTTTCTTTTCAATAGTTATAATATGTTTATTCTCATTATCAGAACTATTACTGACATAATAGTATAAATAATCGCATTATTTAACCAACACACTTACGCCACATAACAATTGCATGAAGTTTACATTGTAAAGGAAAATATCGAAAGTATTTCTACAAATACGCCAAAAATATACGCCTGCCGAAAACATCAACCTTGTTATGTCACTTGGCAAGGTGTGCGCACAACCCATTAAAATTATTTATTTTATGGCATGTTCGACATTGACCTTTATAGTTTGTTCAAAGGTCATTTTAACTTACTTGTATACCTCCAATAAACCCAATACTTTGTTCAGATCATATCCTCCAAATACATAAAGTGAATCTGTATGATTCACGTAGACTGCTGTATGAGCTGCTCTTTTGGTCATTCCACTCTCTGTATGTGACAGCCAGTGCCAGCTATTACCTTCTTTGTCATTTTTCTTTAAAGAACATGATTCACCAGAATACCTGTGTTAATGAGATAAAACTGCATCAATTGGTTATTGCGGTGCAAGGTCCCTCTTATATACATTAAAGTGCATAGAGATTGAAGTGTTCTGTGTAAAATAAATGTAATATAAGACATTCAAATATAGAAGGAAGGAAACATCTTGAGGTAAATTCATTCTAAGTTAATGTTTGCAATTTCTTGGCTAATGTTGCTAATAAAACAGATTTATCTGTGCATTGTATTGTCTTTGAGCAACAAATAAAAAACAAAAGAATTATAAATAAACTGGAGATGAACAAATTGAAGTGTCAATCTAATAGTAATTGCATTGTGGACAACTTTTATCTGAGATAAATGTTATTGCCATTATATAGTACAGTACGCCTAAGGTAATCCAGACCCTGCCTAATTTGGTACTTGTTATAATCTACCATTGTTATAACAATAGTAGTAATAATTTAGTTTGTCAGCTTACCACAGGTCTACTGTACCTACTAACTTGTTTTTATAATACTCAACATGCAACTATTTTTTGTCCCTAATAAATAAAATAAAAACTTTTATGCAGCCAGACAAAGACATGTGTATATAAGGACAATGTTAATTAATATAATATATAAAGGTCAATATTGATTTTAATTTATAAATATGCAGGCATTTAATTGAATAAGACTTCAGTTAATACTATTCAAACAAACAATATTTGCATTTTATTACTCATAATATAATTGTCATTTCTTACCCTTTTTTGCAAGCACATCTATCTCCTTTACAGTGTCCATTATTAGAGCAGCCATTTGGGCAGAGTTCCACACTGCAGTCTGGGCCACCCCAATTGCCAACACAAAAACATTTATTGGATACACAGAGCCCTCGCCCTGTGCAGTTGTTAGGACAGTTGTGAATGGCATACGTAGCTCGGAACCCGTCCAAAACATAATTTGTATCACTGTATAGTAATATTAACATCTAAAACAATAAAGTTATGCCTGTTGTTTGGTAACTTACACACAAGATATGAACTTAAGTCAATCAATATGAGTTAAAAAGATACACAAAAATTACAAAAGGTATCAAAATCAATCACTATTTAGACACAGCTTTAATTGATATCATACTTACAAATCCACTAGAAGCAGTAACATTCTGGGGTTCAGTTTTTCCACTAAAACTTCCAAGCAAAGGTGCATCAAAAGAGTCCCCATCATAGACAAATACATAATCATAGGAACATTCTGTGCCCATTCGAATAAAACTTAATGTAATATACTGGCTTTTATTCGCCGCTTTGATGAGCCACTCACAATGGGAGTCCTAAAACAAGATTTTTCATTAACACTTCACTCACTACTGTGTCAAACATTTTGTAGAACATGTAACTGACTTGTGTGTAGTTAGAGTTAGTTGGTCCATCGGTGATGATGCCGCTCTGGTCCGTGAATACCCTGCGAGTCTTGTCACAAGGCGCTGTAGATGCGGCGCAAAGAACAGCCAGGCAAATCCAGCTGATTACAACTAAACCAGCACCTTTCTCCCGTACACTTAGATAAAACATGCCTCTTCCGGATCGTCGTAAGACATAAGTCAAATATCAAAGCCATATAATCGTGAATTTGCGACTAATATAGCTAAAATGTAGAATAAACAACACTCATATAAGTTAATAGGTGACATCTACTTCAAGGCTAACCACTTAGATGAATAATGCCACAAAGGCATGCAAAACTTTTGATATGGATTAATAAAGATATCGCTCTTAAGCGATAATTACATTTAATCCAGGTTTTTAGTGGCTGGGAAATACTTTCTAACGAGTTTTTCTTACAAACAAACAATTCACATATCCATCACAGTATTTTGACATTTGACGTAGATGCAAAGTTGCTAGTTAATATAAAATAAAAAACTACCTAGTAGGTTTTGATAAAACTTGTTTTTTATGACAGCTGTCAAAGTTTGAAAAAAAAATTAAAAGAGAAGCAAGTGAAGAGAACTATGAGGAGTATATTTCAAACTTCTGATTGATTAATGTTTACTTTGAGCTTGACGGTAAATATATATTTTAATTAAATAAGTATGTCATATTGGCAATACCTAATCATTGCTTATTTGTTTTAGTTTAACCGGCTTAACAGCAAAACACAGAATGGATAAGATATAGGCAAGGTATACCTTGGCCAGTCCCCACGGTCCCATCATTTATTCTGAATTCTGAAGAGGTTTAACAGTTTATATGTGCACAGTGGAGTCAAAAACTAAAAAAAAATGTAGTCAGGAATTTAATATTCAAACATCGTGAATTTTGTAAGTTTAATCTTCAAGAAATGGAAGTGTAAAAAATGCATAATAAAGATTTTCACTGATACAAGAAAATTTCCACATCTAGTAAGTTTTGATTGAACTGGCATCACCCATTCTTAACAAGGGAGAGGAGTGACCAATAATTTAAAAAATCACGGAATCGATCATTACAAGACTAAAAATGGCGAAACTATGATTACCCTATTGATAAATAATATGATTTCAAAGTCTATGTATCATGCTTCCAAAAATAATGGTCATAAAATCTAACCTGCACCAGTTTTCTTTTCTTTGACACATTTTTAGAGGCTTGCGTTTCTTAGAAATAATCTTCAAACCGGCAACGTCATTATTAATTAGGTAGCTATTAAAAACTCATTATGAGTTTTAGTTAGTAAAAGCTTGACACTCCCCTCCGGCCAAATGGCGAAAAAATTTTGTTGTTTTGGATGAGTAACTACTCATCCATGTTCTTATCCTAACACAAGTGTATTTTCACTTAAATGGAAATTCCCAAAAACACATATAAAATATTTTTAAGTTATTGAAATAAACATTTATTATCATTATGTTCCTGTTTTCGCCATTTGTTTTTCGGGTTTTGCGGTTTCTCTTTCGAACAACCCGCGACCCCAGCAAACACTTGGCAGACCGCTCTGTTTTGCTGACATCTTTTTGAGGCTCACGTGGAACACGAACACGCCATCAACATGGCAACTTGTGGTCCTTGTTTGATGCTTAACTACTTGACAATAGTTTCACTTTTTTGAGATTGTAAGAGTTTGTTTTAAGAACTACCTAAAACTGGGTTTCAAGGGAGTATAGTGGGTTTATGATGAGCTATACGGTGGCTATGTATTAACGACAATAAATATAGCGTTGGTACCATAACCCCCATAGTAGTAAATTAGGTAAACTGTACAAAAATAATAAACAAGTCATCTCTTCTTTGATTTTAACACTACAGGTACCAACTGAATATAGATACCTGTGGTGTTATTATATACGCTAACAACACTACAAAATATCAGTTTGTTTACATCACGTTGGAGCACTGGCCGAATTTTAATAGGCACTTGTGTTTTATGACCTGGCCTGACCGGGGACTTACCGTACGCCCATTTTGTGCACCGTAGGTACTTGTAGTACACTGAGCCACTTGAGGTCAATATAAGACGAAGAATGATTATTCAAGGTAATTTGCACAATCGCACTAACTGGATACTGTCGCCTCGTTTGACCTGTCTTTCACATCACTTGATCTGTACTAATTTGCCATTTTTACTTATATATTTACAATACGACTTCGTTAGAATATGGAAACAAAAGCTTTCGTAGCTTAAACATAACATTGCTATCCGCTGCTAATTCTTGACCCTAACTCCTGAAAAGTTTTTAATACTTAGGTAAAAAAAGAAAACAAATCATTATTTGCAGAACGCAATACTTATGTTTTTTTTTTTAAAAGACAATCGAGCCAATTTTATTTAAAAAAAAACGTTCGAAATCTACAAAAAAGAAACTATCAAATCATTCAAGGTAAGAGTAGGTACCTACCTACCAGCTACATAAGTAACCCATGAAACGGAGTTCCAAAAGATAAAAGCTGTTGTTAAAACTTAAACAATAATTTCCATCATCGATGAAAAGCTGCTGGAACAAAAAGCTATTCGATAGGCAGGCAGAGATGCGTGCCTATCGATCGCGCGTGCTGCTGACTCCGCAATCCTCTCGTGCCGCCTTACTGTACATACATAGGTATCTGTGTTCGCATACTGTTCGCCTGCAGGTTGAAATAATTGTAATGAAATCTGCATCTGAGAAGAATCAGATTTGAAATTATTTTAGGATTTTCCAGTAAGCTTGAGAATGACTTTAACTTTTTGTGAAAAGGTTTAAATATTTTTGGTGGTATTTGAGACACCTGTCGGCATGGAACATACCAGCAGAGGCTACAATACAAAAAATAAATCCCATTTTTCTAATTAATATATAAAATGAAGTCCTACTTAGGTAGGTCTATAGCCGTTAACAGAAATTGCTCTCAGTAGTTTTGTCAAGCCTTAAAGAAAGGTGATATGAAAAAAAATGTATGTAAGTAGAGTTATCTCATTAAGAATGTATATTTTGTTTTCTTAGTTCTCTTTATAGATATGTAAATAACCGTATGGCGTTGACCTATTCATGATTTGACCACAGAACGTGACTAAACTTTTGAAATTGATTTTTAGTCACGGTCGAAACTCCAACAAAAAAAAACGTGAAAGTCAACAATCTACAAGCACTTTCGAACTATTGGGACGAGCCTTTTCATTAGGTATACTATGTACCTGATTGTCATTCCTGCTTATTTCAGGGGTTTACCATAGGTCCAGTATAGAGGATCACCTGCCTTTAAGAACATGAATATTCCTTTTTCCCTAGCGTACTAACTGGGTCCCACTACGCTTCAAATAAATCGCCGTTACATTATACAGGCGTGCACCATATTTATGAAGGTGAAAATTAATAAATCATAAGCGCACGTGAGAGGAACCGAGGGCTGTTGAAGTTTTTTCATCCGGAATGAAGTGATAACCGCTAATGACGCACTCTTTAGCCGACTCATCCGCTACACCATCAAGGCTAAATTAAATTATCGCCATCCGACATCATTATGAGCCGTAGACACTGATGATCAGTTATAAGCATTCAATTATATACAAACGAGATGTAAATTCTAGGTTGGTTAGGACAAGTGTACGTATAAACATGACTTACTGCGTTGGTGACAAATGAGCTAAATTGTCCGTTGGTTTACTTACATTACGTAAGTACTTTAATGTCATTCATGTATACTCTCATACGACAGACGATAGTAGGTAAGTACCTACTTATTTGAGTACAGTCACGTGCATTAGGATGTATACACGCAGTAACTTTTAAAAGTGTTATTCTCGTATTTTATTGAGTAACGTTGTACGATTTTACGCACAGAGTACCTACATTGGAATCCATACTATCACCAAATAGGTCTAATCTCAAAGTAAATAACCGTTATATGACGAGAAAATTGCTTTTGAATGTTTTAAGTGTTTACATATTCGTGGCCATGACTGTACAGACATTTGTAATAACCAGTAGACCACTCATATCGCACCATCACGAGTTTCACATCATAAAAAGTGAAAAGAAACAACGTTCTCAAAAAGAAACTCACTTCAACCGGTTCAATGAAACATTTATTTTAGCTTAGCCCGCATGCCTTGCACAAAAACATCCGGGGATATCATTCTGATTAAAAATACTGCTTAGATTTTCCGAAATTTTCGTTTCGGCAACAAGGCCTCCGAATACACAAAGATTCTCAAATACGTGTTTTGTTTACATGGAAAATGCGAGTGCCATACCCTTTTACGAAAAAGGCAAGATTATTATTCCAAGTATTTCTGTACAAATTTAATGGTTGTAAATAATTTGCGGCGCGCTTTACCGTCCTGTCCTTGATATCTGGTCTTGTGAGCGACTGACCGCGCGTGACGGTCCATTCTAAGCGCACGTTTACCATGTAAATTAACTGACCTCCGCCGGTCATTTTTTTAGCACAAAAAGCAAATATTGTCTCTGGTGTTTACATTGGCGCCCGGTTTTAGATACACGTTCACATTGCTTTAATACGAAGCGTTTTAAAGGTTACCTTTTTTCTTGAATGTAGTTTTTCAACGTATTTAGTACCTAAATTGTAAGTGAAAATACACATATTATTTTTATTTAACTTCCTATGAAACGGGCTCATAACGCAATGTATTCGACTCTCGCAGATTTTTAGTAGTAGTACTTAGTACTTAAAATCCATTGCAACAATATAACAACAAAAATACATTTCGTTCTATTTATTTGTCGGTTGATTCAAGTCGGCATTAGAATTCCGCCTCGGATGCAATCACATAGTTTTCCCAGTTGTATCAAAATAACCTACCCTATCACTCGACAATCTTGACGCAATCGATCTCAAATATTTTGCGAATGTCAATATCAACGACTGGTCTAATGAGTAGTTTTGCGAATTAGATTAAAATCGTTACTAATATTATAAAAGCGAAAGTAAGTTTGTTTGTTTGTTACCTCTTACATGGCTAAACAGATTTTGATGAATTTTGGTACATATATAGTTGGGACCCTGGAGACGGACATAAGCATTTTTTTTTAAATGATTGAGATAATAATATGAGGGAGAAAGAAGGAAGAAAAGGGAAAACTTAACATTGCTATTACAATAAATAAGGCGCAAGAGCAAGAACTACAGGTAGCAGGTAGGTACCTATAAATCAGGAAAAGGGAACTGTGTTACCCCGAATTTAACGCGAGCGAAACTGCAACATAAAGCAGTATTTTGAAGAGAAAAATACTTTCATTATTTAGCTTTTCTAAGGCACACAACTTGCGCATAAAATTATGCACTGCAGTCTAGTTGACTATACTACCAGATACTTATGATAGTCGTAAAGCTGCAAGCCCTACTATAACACCATTACTTAAAGTAGCTATAGCGGCAGGCGACGTCACTTTCACGCCTCGAAATATAGAGGATACCGCAGGGAACGACTTTCGGCCGCGACCCGGCATCATCATACAAATGGCACATTAGCGGCCCGTGGCCGAGCCGGCCGCACGCCGGACGCACCTTATCTGCCTCTCAACTATATTTGTTCTACACCGGATTACCAGAGATTTACCACGGTCACCGACCGTTAACAAGCGATTAAACGTCCTCTACAAATACAAGTAAAATTTAATGTCACGCGTGACCGGTTGAATTTTAAAACATTTGTGAAAAGTTTCATTAATGATTTTGGGTTCTGTTGCGATAAGGTGCAGCTGCTATTATTTAAATTCTCATTATATAAAAATTAAAAACATACTATTCGTTCCTTATGTAAGAATTTCTTTTTCCTCAAGTAAAAACTTAACCCAGCTTCGGGTTCGAGTCTTTTACAAGTTGGCTACTTAAAATTGCAAAGACACTACGCTGCTTACACAAAGTATCACGTAAGCAGCGTAGCAGCATAGCGCAATATAGCATGGCGTAGCGCAATGTAGCAAGACGTAGCACAATGTAGCAAGGAGTACCGCTGCGTAGCATAGCGTAGCGCGGCGTAGCTTGGCGTAGCTTGGCGTAGCGCCACAATAGGACAGAGACGCGGGTGTGATAACGCGGCTCCGCTATAAATCAGCGCTGTCGATGCGGAGCCGCCCCATTGCAGCTCGCGGCTTGATTTGTCGCGTCCATCCCACGCGAATCTATGACCACTAGTGTTGTAATTGAAGTCGACAATCGATGAAAGTAGTTAAATTTGCTAAAATACTTAATCTTTACTTTTTACATATTTTTAAATAATAAAATAGTCAAATTGCTCTAGTGTAATTTCAGCAAAACAAACAACAAAATAAAATATCGCATTATTTTATTTATAAAGGGGCAAGTAAAACGTTAATTATGTGTAATTAATTTAGACGTTGTGTTGCAGTTACGCCTGAATGTTAACATTTCGCTCACAATTTTACAACAAAAATTTAAGAATATTAACATCCAAATAACATCGATAACAACTAAATACCAACACTGACAAATCAGCCCTAAGCCATTGATATGGAACCAATAAAGCGCTCAGTAAAATAAAATCGCCCCCAACCGCGGTCAAACATATCTCCACTACTATTGTGGCCCGCTTGCATAATCACTATTGTGTGCTTACAAAAGCACACAAGAATACTATATTAGACATATAATAAGAAACGAGTAGGAGTACAAATAGTGGTGCAGGCACAAACCATATTTTACCATTTTAGGCCATTCAAATGTAATTTTAAATGAATATATACCTAAGACGTATTTTAATGAAATCATTTTAATGTCTGCTTTACAAATACCGATACACGTCCTGCCTGTCAAGGTCAGTCACTCGAGATTTTGACTAAAAACCCCTTTGAGCCGACACCGCAAATAGCGCCATAACGTTAATTTTGTCTAATAAATGTCTTATCGGATTCTTTTGAATTACCTCATATTATAAGTCCGTATTATCTTAAATTAATTCTACATATCCATTATAAGCTGTAGTAGCAGTTTTTTCGACGGACACAATCCAAAATTCGTACGGTATTAATCGTTCATGGAGTTAAAGCTGATTTATTAATCACAATAGGTGATGAATAATCACAAAATAAGTCTTAGGAATAATGATTTAAATATTTGATTGAATGATTTGATTTGTATAAAATATCTTATATCTTTTTAAATCATTATTCCTAAGACTTCTTTTTAAAACGTCATTCTAGCTGATGTGGTTACATTAAGTTTCCTACCGCCCGACCATTTTACCACTACCAATAATATACTACAACTAAATAACCATTCATACAAGTAAACGCTAAACAATTCACTTGTACCGTTTTGTTCAACATAATATTAGAACTCGGGAACACTGACCCTTAAATACTTAACATGACGGTGTTAACTGCGACCTAATTTCAGATTAATACGCTTAAGCGGAAACCTCACTAAGCAGGTTCAAATGGCACGCGGCTCCGGCCCGTCACGGGGGAACTGAGAACATGAACGACTAAACTAACCAGCTTAAACACTTTATATGTTTACTTTACTTACTGATTCTTTATTATTGTCCATTACGCAAGTTTACCAGATTTATAGTTTCCGCCCCGTTCATTATCTGTATTGAACAACTACCATAGACGACGCGTGGCATAAATCTGAATGAAATGCAGCAAATAGCCTCCCGCCCTTACTAACTTTCGTCGACTTATGTCAACTTTGAGAAGTTTGTTCCGAACAACTTTTCTTACGAGCCTCTGATACGTTAACTAATCTGTATTAGATAAGTGCACTCATTACTACCACTGAGATAAATTGGGTACGTTTAGTAATGATCTCTATTATACTATTTTTTCCCCTAACAAAAATATTTTAGCCAACAAGGCAACTACCCAAAATAAAAGAAATATACCGGAAGCTATAACCCGTCCTATTACCAATTCCCTCTGTCGTGTTTCCTAAATATTCAGTTTTTCCTTTGTTGGCATTTTTTCATGTAGTTAAGAAAAACAAGAGCGCCATAACTCTCGTGCCGGATGATCAGATAGCATGATAATGGCTGTAATGGATCCTGGTCAGCGGCCCGCATGCAAATAAATCTGCGGCCCGATGCAATGATGTGTGGAAAATGGAGTCACCCCTTGCCGCGGCCTGCCCCGGTGGCCTGCTCGCGGTCTATACCGAGCTACCGACCTACCCACGGTCACCCAATGTAATAAAACAAATTACCCAGTAAGTGATTTTTATTGTTACGATATTTTTACTACCTATATTATGAGTTTTCTGGAAATATTTAAACAAATATTTTAATAAATGTAATTGATTAGATTTCCGCAAAATAACTTGCTATAATTGTAGCTACGTAGATAAATCAATATGTTACTGGTAGGAGTTCCTATAAAAATAAAACATTAAATAAGAAACAGCATTCGATTTACGGCTAAAATATTCTAAAATAAATAATCGCTTTAGAAAAATAACGGCCCTTTATAATAACCCCATTATTGTCCATTGTAAAACTAAAAGAACTTTATTTAAACGTAGCACGATAATGGCAAAGCAATTTATACTGAAATCGTTGAGCAAATGTGAACTATTTTATTAGAATTGGCTGGAGAGTAAAGTTATCATGATTACTGCGACGACCCCGTATCACGGAGGCAGTTACTGCTGGACAATCTTTACCTGCTGCTGTTGTTTTATCCGGGAAGTGGGCAGCGATAAAAGTCAGGGCAAATGGCAGTCAATAAAATAAATAGCGTCGGCAGGGTGTTCTGTAAATAAGTCGGTGCCCGGGCTCGGGGCGACGATCGCCTTTTTTATTGGCGCCTCGATTGCTCTCGAAACAACGAGTGTGAAGCGGCTGCGGGGCGCGGGGCGCTGGCTGCGGGGTGCGGGAGACGCATATTGCAGTGTCGCGCTGACGCTGCAGATTATACTCACAGATTAGAAATAGAATTCCCCGCGATGTTGCGGCATTGTCTGCTACAACACTCTTATCCTCAATTGTTCCAACATCTAGTTTGATTTTTTAGTTTGGGAGTTATCTATCACCAGCTCTATTGTCCTCCACGTCATATTCAATGGTATCTTATTCGCAAGTCATTGTCATTTTTCTGGCAAGTAAGTTGATTTCGTGATTCATGATTCTTAATTAAAGTAACCCTGAAATTACTTGGCTGTAACTCTTCCGTCTGTCATCGTCCGTTTTCCCGTCACCTGGCTTAGTAAACATAGCAATGTTACAATATTCGAATCTGTCACTTATCTGTCCACCAACACTTACTAATACTCTGTCTCCAGAGAGTAGTGTTCAGATGGGATAATAAAGTATTCCGCACGTATCGCGGTCGGTCGCGAGGCGGCTCCCAGATAGATGTATTAATTTGTAAGAATTTGTCGTCGGACCCTCACCGGCACCCTCTCCGTAAGCATTCCAATCACGCACAACAAGCTGCGTAATTGCACCTAATAATTTTCTTAAATAGCTACAGTACTACTGGACATCCCACTACCCGGCTCCGCTTCATGACTTTTTTCTTTGATACGGTACTAAAACCCAAGCGTAGTACGCGTGCTTTATGACGGACATCATCTGTAAAGAATAATAAAAAAACAGCAATTTCGTTAAGTTTTATGAGACACGAGTGAATGACCTTCACTAGTGGGCTCTGTTTGTATTGAGACGTTGAACGTGGTATTAGGAGCGTGACGGAGGTGTCAGTGCATCGCCTCAGGCCACGGGTCATGAGCGAAGGTCCCGCGGGACTCGTCAACACACCACGGACCTAATCCAATCACAACGACTCACGCCCACGTCCACTTACACATGTTCAACACAGATAATTCTGTGTAATAATAAACGACAACTCCAAGATTGACAATACTTTACCTTCATTTAAACAAAGCAAATTAAATCGTGCACATAAAAGTTATTTATTACACCAACCATATTAAATGAAAAGCAAATAAAAAATATGACTCAAATTATGCACCTAAATTGAGTGAAAATTATATTTAACTGACGCGTCAATAAAGCTGATAAAGCTCTCGCTACGAGCGCGGACTACGCGCTACGCCGTAGCGGAGTCGTAGACGCGCTTAGTTAATTTAACTAAGCACCTTACCGCTATCTGTTTTGCGCCCGCGCCGGATTATGCTAATGATGTCTTGTAATTCTCTTATCGCGCTTTGTCTACCTACAGGTTTGCTACAATATAATAATTGAATTTTACACCAAGTCTATTACTGGGGTAGTTAATATTACATTGATGATAGAAAAGTAAACCCACGTTACCGTAACAAGTTGATAAAGTACCAGCAATAAACTGAAATCTACAACACCTACGCTCAATTAGTCACAAAACGAATAGCGGGACGTTAAGGAAAGATGAGGTGTATTAGAGGTGCAGTTATTAGAAGACTTGATTTGTCCACGGACGCCGGTCTCGGAGGTAATGGGCGCGAGACGCAAGGGGACCGACAATAAGTCACGGCGGCCATCCGATAGCAGCAAATCAATGACCACCCTGCTATGATACATGGGATTAACCGACGTTTATAGTTTTAGCTACGGTCGACGAATTAATACCGTGGAGGTGCGTGCTATCTGCCACATAAGTTTTTATGGTTGTTGATAGGATCCAATATATTTTATAGGTGTTTTAATTGATAGCTCACAAGCTATTCGCTTCTCTTATGAGAGCATCATTATACCAGATATTTTTTACGAACACTTATTTTGTGTGGTCAACAAATAGGTTTATTGTGTTACCAGGAGAGAATAAAAGCGTGAGTGTCCAGCTGTCACGAGCACTGGCTGTCAAATAGCGTCGTGCAGTTTAGGGATGGTGCTAAGGGTGTCTGTCACCGTGTTTTAAGGCGCGGGGGTCGCTTGTTAGCGCGAACGTGCTCGGCGTCGCCGGTAAACACGCGGGTAGATAACAATCTATTTGGATTGCCTCTATATTTCATTTTTCCCCGTGTGCACCGCTCTAACTAGATAGAGGTGCCGCGTCACATGAACGAATAAGGGAAATACGGGCCTGTTTCTTTTGTAACAAGATTTGTACATTTCTATTTCCTGTTCGTGCCGTTTAAATCAGGTGTCTATACTTGATGTTGTTAAAGGGTTTGTACGAGATAAGGAAATGTGTGTGGAAATGTTAGTATTTCGTATTTTATATCATCGATTTTACGCATCGTGGGAAACAACGTGCGAATTCAATTTTTTGTTGTCTATAAAAGAAATAACAAAATGAAAATATTAAATAAATCCAATAGGACATTCGAAATCACGTTAAAACTAATACAGAGGTGTGATGCTACGGTTAGTTAGGCAGTGTGTACACTGTGCGACCTCCTCGGTCAGTTGATCGCTTGTGCACACATCTGGCGCCTGTGGGTAACCACTGTAATACAATCACAGATGTCAAACAACACTGGGTACTGCGCAATATGTATGAAATTTTGCTGAGTCGGTAACAGTTAGTTTAGTTTGATAAAACATTTAAAAAACAGGAAATAACCATCAAAAATTCTTTACCCTAAAATGAAGGTATGTAGTGGAGGTACATGTTCTTTGAAAGAGCTCTAGTATCGCCATAGATATTGAAGGGGTTTTATTA
The DNA here is from genome assembly GCA_958449745.1 of Ochropleura leucogaster. Lineage (NCBI taxonomy): Eukaryota > Metazoa > Arthropoda > Insecta > Lepidoptera > Noctuidae > Ochropleura > Ochropleura leucogaster. The sequence goes on from OY288208.1 coordinate 10,588,116, forward strand.
TTTTTAAAGTGTGCGCTCGTTTGCACGCGAATGGGCCACTTAACCACGCAGACAGGCTCCCGCTTGTGCGAGTAGACTTCCTATACTAACTGCATTAGCCATCTTTATGTGAGGGATAACTGTTTCGCCACGCTTTTTACATGTTTTTTTTTTCTTTAGAATGATAGTAAAATTCGACCCAAACGGTTTAACCGTAAACAAACAAATGCGCGAACATAAAGCCTTCATTCTTTTCGCGAGAATATTGCTGTATTCTAGGCTTCATAAAAACATTGTAATTTTACGAGGGTGAATGATAGTTGGTAGGCAATAGGCTCGTTATCAGAGCTCTCTGCAATAGGTACAGTGTCAGTCAGAGGATCGGACGTAATGTCGGACGTGACCGGATTTACGAGATGCTCCGCCCGCGGAACGAGGACACAGTTCCATAGTTAAACATGAATGGGAATAATGAATAATAATAATCCATCGTTAACGCTTAAAAAATATTTAAAACTAGCTTTTTTCGTTGCGTCCACCTTTCTGATATCGAAAGTTATCTATGGGAACGTACTTTTGACATAAATAGTAGCTATGCCTAGACCTCGCACAGGCCATGGTTTATCTGTACGCACTTTTGCGCTTTAGCACTTTTTAAGTGAAGATATGACATCCATAATATATTCAAAGGACGGTGACGTCGCGTCAGCTTACAGGCTAACAATGAAAACGCACGCCCATCCATAGTGATACTTTTTGAATATCTTCGCTTGTCAAATTTAATGCGCCCTCCATCTGCACTATCTGTCGAACCCCTGTCGATATCACTCAAGGTAGTGTTCTTTACATGTTAAAAAGATAGGTTGGAAATAGTAAAGCGTTACACTTTTATCACGACACAAAAATCAATATATTCAATCAACGACAGTGAATACAAAATAAGAAAATTAAGTAGATTGTCTCCCTAAAACTGTAATGACCATAACAATAAGTATTATGGTTAAATTTGTATTTATCAACCGTTGAAATGCGCATTGGCAAAACGGAATCACTAATTTGCAACCCCTCTGTGCGGTCGGCGCGGTGTGTGAACCGCGAACGCTTTGATTCTTATTCATGGCGCGGGGGACGCGTCGACCGCCTAACAATTTGATAATGTATTCACTTGATAAAGCGGAAGGTGGTACTTCGCGAGAGCCGCATTAAAAAACCAATTACAGCATGACTAAATCGCACCGCCGCTGCTCTCGCCTATTTGTCAGACTCCGGAGGGATAAAGAGTATATTCTAAATTTAATTTCACGCAATTTAAAAAATTGGGGGACAGTCTGAAACGTTATTTTTTTATTGAGCGTCAGTTATGAAGTTTAAAACGATTTTAAGGGAGTCAATTGGTGAAAGGGGAAGCCAGAGCAAATCAAAGGAGATATGTATTTATTAGATTAAAACGGTAGGTGCTTACGTTGATAACTATTGTTTGAAACTAGAGAAGTGTGAATGAATAAGTTATAGTGCGCATTTGTACCGTGGATAAATTCTGTTTTGGTATATTTATAACTATAAGCCACGTAACCTTGATTCACAATAAAAAAACATGCTTTATTCACTTTATTTTATATCAATTTAACATCCGAAGAAATTTAAAAGGCAATCTTTGTTCTGCTCAATTATTTATCAACTGTCACGATTCCTTAAACAGTTCATTTCAGCAGGTGCAATAAATTTAACCAATGATAAACCTTGGCCATTTTTAAACTATAACCCTGATCACAAAAACTTCTAAAGAAAACAATTAAAGAGTTTAAAAGAAAAGGTCGCAGTCTATGTTAGGGGGCCAGGGCAAAGGCGATGTAACAAACAGCCGCCCTAATACAATAACGGCCGGAACAAACTGCGCTATAAAATATCACCAGTGAATAAATCAGTTTTGCCGTGATGCGAGCCAAGACCCTCCACCTACCGTTACTATCAACGATTTATGGTCATACGATATTGTATAACAGATAAAATAATAATTGTTCGGATCTAAAAACAAAGCCTGGCTTCCGGAGTAATTGATTGGTTTCTCATTTCTGTCAAGTTCACTTCAATATTCCTGAGTTTAATTTTGAAACTTAACCTCTGATATTATGTATGTTTTATAAAACCTTTGTTTTTTCTTTTGTATGATCAGAAAATAAAATCAAAACACATTGGGTATTATAGTATTATCCGCCTAATGCCAGCTTATCCGCAGTTGTTAACCATCGTACGTACCTACATTCATAATATTGTATCAGTATCAGCTGTATTTGCTGTATAATGTGTAGCGTACAACTCTGCAAACTTTATTCAAAATGGAATGATATTATTTATTTACTAATTTCTTTTCTTAACTATCATTACGTCAACGTTATAATTCAAAAGCAAAAAGCCAAATTAATGGGTGGAACGGAATCTAAACTAATATTATAAATGCGAAAGTAACTCTGTCTGTATGTCTGTCTCTTCTTCACGCCTAAACCACTGACCAAATTTTAATGAAATTTGGTACAGATATAGTCTGGGACCCGAAAAAGGACATAGGATAGTTTTCATCCCGGAAATCCCCCGGGAACGGGAACTATTAATACACGCGTACGAAGTCGCGGGCAAAAGCTAGTAACAAATATGCTAGAACAGGTCACCACATTCAATCTTCTGTTACCAGAAATAGCAAAATCATAGTTGGTCACGGCCACTGCACACACGGAGGCGTTACGCCGCGTACGCGTGATGCGTGAGGCGTGAGCTGAACGCAATCTCAGCATCACTATGCGAAGCAGCAAGCGTGAAACAGAAGCGCGGCGCGACGCGGTACCGCACGGTACGCGCTGATTGAGCCGCGACAAGTTAAACGATTTGAAACAATTTAATAGAGATCAAAAATTCAGGACCCCACAAGCCCGCACAAACTTTTGAAGTTTTTTCCCTCACTAAAGGGATTATCGGTGAGCGGAAGCTTAGGGGGATATTTTATGGTTTTTGTGGACTTCTTATATTTTTCCTTAATTCAGGCACTTGTATTGAGAAAATTCTCAGCATACGGTTTAAATAGCATGACGTACTAAAACCTTTTAGCTTTAATTTACTAATTAATATTATATCATCAGTTTTTCACCATTGCTTCTCTACATAATTTATCTTGTGGAACCAAAATAATATGATATGTATAAACCATATTTCATTATTTTAGACTGGTCTGAAAATATGGCCCCTAAATTAAAAATGAAAATTGCGTAACATAATGAAAACATGAATCTCCTACATTATAAGAACACTTTCATTTCGGCTATAATCGTACCAACTCTATACATGATATACAAAAATCTAATAACTCAGGAAAAGATTGTTTTCAATCTGCGGATACATACGTTACATTTATCGAAGGAATAACGTGAGCTTTAGGTTATTATGGTCCCTGATCGAGTTCACGTGTCTACTCCACTTCTTTGCTGGAAGGCTATCAACGTAAATATCTGCACATTTTGACTGCCTCTATGACAAGGTAATACGTTGTTCTACTTGCAGAATTTCAATCTAATGAGTGCTGCATAAGGTTTATATTTCATGTGCAGACTTGAGTTAGAACTTTGTCGTATTAGATAGGTGGGCGATATGCGATTGCGTTATGATAGGATCAGGGTTCAGCGGAGCGCGGCCCGTGAGAGAGGCGCTCCGAGCAACTCCCAGAACACGTTACTGTATGATGTTAATGTCATTTTAAATGTGGAAGACTCTTTGTACTCTTTAATAGCTTCAAGAAAGTGATAAAGTAAATCATCCGATGTGCCATTAGACGTGCCTTAAATATTATTATAGCAATCAATCTGCGCTGAGCAAGTATCGTTTCGTTCTTTACATAGGTAAGGGCAGGGCAGCAGCATAGGTGCTCTGCTACGGACAATGACATGGTAAGCCCAATCTCATACAATGTATGTCATATAGGTCAGGGAAGTATGGTGGTTTTCTAAAGATTCTAAATACAAAAAGAGGTAGGAGAGGAGAAATATACCACTGTAACGAACGCCCGGAGGATACGATGGAGCACAAACAGCTTGTGCACAAGGCAATCGGCGTAGGCGATCTCTCGCATCCGGCCCTGGTTGAGACCATCGTCCGTAGCGAGCGGGAATGGGAAGCGGTCACCTCATACTGCAAAACATTTACGCCAGACGTTTGAGGGGGAGTACCACAAACCAACCCAGACGCAGATGGGTGGCTCAGCGTCTGTCCTTTTAACGACGACAGGTCGTGACGCCAGCACGTCCGTGTTCCAGGTGTGTCTCAAAGAGATGTCAACAAAACAGAGGAGCCCGACAGGGCCATCGCCGGCCGGGGTTGCGAGTTGTTCGAAAGAGATACTGCGGCCCGGAACATAAATGGCAAAAGCAGGAACATGGGTGAGCTTTAGTCATAAAAAGTCTGACAGTCCCCTCCGCTCAGCATCTAAGCGGGAGAAGTTATATGATGATTTCCCATCCGTAAAATACGGGCAGAAACATAAACAATCATAAAAAAATCCTCTAACAAAACTTTTAGATTGCACTAAAGCTTTATTTCATTTCATATTCTTTATATCCGTTGTCAAGTGAAGCCGGTCGTACAAGTCTACAAGCCAATGTGCATGGCCCTGAGGATTATTCCGAGGTATAATGGAGCAGAACGGCATCTTCCCCAATCGGCTCATCCGATATACACAACCGACCGGAACGGAGTCCCCTGCACGCATCAATCGCACTATCGCACTATTGATTGTCACTGAAAACTTATAGTACGCATTTCAATCAGAAATAAAGAACGTATTTTGATTTTATTGTGCGTACCTAGGTAAGTTTTCATTCACAATGTTACTTTGATAACTTGATGTAACTGAGAATATGTCAGCCTACCGTCTACCTAACGAAAAGCGTCAATTATTCTAAAATAGCCGCTTCACATGTAATAATTATTTCATGATTTAACTAGTATTTTACTACAGGATAATCGTAATTTCAATTCAAAAATTGTCGTATTTCGTTAAATTAACCCAACGAACTCATGCTAGGACCCTAATCAGAGTTTCATCTAATCTGGAACATCTCAGAAATAGTATCTAGGTATTGTATTGGTTTAAGTTTTACCTATAATGACGATGTTTTTTCGGTCGACTGGTGTCGTAGTTTGTTGACCATGTAAACTGAGTAAAACCGGCGAGGCGGCGTTTTAATATATCCCTGCGTTACCCTTTGGCTTCGATAAATATTATTTCATCAAATTCTAATATATTGTAATACTGAATATGTATGTATATGTGTGTATATGTATGTTTGTAGGTAGATAAGTAACATTGCAAAAAAACAATACTGTGAAATGCATTGTTTATTACGGGCCAACTACTCAGTAGTATCGTATAGCATTACTTATTATAAGCTAAGTCAGCACTTTGTGTGTCTCCAGTTGCACACTCCTGCATTTAAATGTAGATAGGTACTTAATTAAACTTTGTTATTGTATGTGGACATACGTACCTACCTATGTACCTACTTAGGTAACATACATTAGCAATAGTAGGGTCTATCCATGCTATGCCACAACTTGTAGGTTTTTCTATTTTAAACTTTTCTTATTACATACTAACCTTTATTAGTTTATTCTTAAACGGCACAAATCAAAATTATTTAACTTATTATGAATCAAAGCGTTTATATGCATACAGCTTAGATCGTACATTCACTCAGTTAATTGCATTCGTTCATGAATTCCATTTTGATTTTCTCCCCCACCATGGCTCATAACAGGCTACCTGACGGACGTTCGAGACTGCCTTCTTAGGTTTTTGCAGACATCCAATATTCCGACTTTGTCTGTCCATGTGATTCATAGCTATTGAAGTAAAATAATCCCTTAGATTAATTTTCAAGAACTACCAAACAGTCCGATATAATTCATGGAAAATCCATCAGAATCTATAAGACGTTTATAATGACTTCCTTTGACGAAATTCAATCCTTTTCAACGTCTTCGAATCTCATCAGTTTCCGCTTGAGTTGCGCGTATTAAAGTCCAGAAGGGATTATATTTTTATAGTACTGGTACAACACAAACACAATCATGATTAATCGGATCTGGACAAATGGCCGGTCATTTGTGCGAACGATCGGAGACCATGAATGTCCCGGTGACTATCTAAAGTATCGAGATAATAGGTGCAAGGGGCTGAGCGGCCACCCCGCCGGCCGCCGCGCGCCGTGCCGGACCGACCGCCGCTCGCCGGACCGTCGCACTGCCTCCAGGGCCACTAAGGAATAATGTAAGTGTCCGGGGCGACATTTGCACCGAACTGCCGACGACCTCCGCCTCTTACTTATGCGGTTTTTAATATTTTTATTGTAATGGCCACGGTCAATTCGGAACAAAAAAGGCATGGATAAGACTTCTTTTAAGAAAAACTTGCCCTTACCCTACTCATGTTTTAATTAATAAGAAAGAATAGAAAGAGATAAAACTATTTGTATTTTCCGAAAAACTTTGATTTCATTATGATTACCTACTTGTTGTATGCTAAACAAAAAACTAACAGACCAACACCAAATAGCAAATCAGCTATTCAGCACAAATGAATATTATAGATATGTTGCTCATACCAATTAAATATCCCACAAATTAACTCAAAGAAAAAATATCCATATTATGTCTCCACAGATTTACGCAGTTCCTGCATTGTGAGGTAAAGGTTGTATAAGAACGTGTAAAAAACAGCTGCTGTGCCCCCCGACACCCTCGCGGTCACCGTTATGGTTGGCGACGGCTAACGCACTAAAACTGCCCATAAAACACCACCGGCATCGCGCCACGCCGCGCGCCGTTACATATCTACACTTATTGAAACTTTCCATTTCCGATATTAATAATTTTAGAATTCGCATTGTAACTTATGAGGAGCTTCCGCAATTACTGTTTTTTTTTCTGAACAATTTTGCAATCGTTCGTAATACATTTAGCATTTATTTTTAAGTTTCATTATTTTGTAGATGGAAAGAAAACTTCAAAGAATAAGTTTTCTTAGGATTTAATAATAAAAATTTCTAGATGACAGACATAATTTACAAAATACTTTGTACCGTCAAGCTATGATAACTACTTATTTGTATTTTGACTTGCCATGTAAATTACAGGATGAAACTCTTCTAAATCTGAATACTGCATTCAGTTTACAAGAAGATTTCATATTAGCCAGTGAAACCCTTATACCTACCTACTCTTTAATACGTTTCCAATAAGTCAGCAGGTAACGTTAAAGAGGACCTTACAGAACAAATATTAATAAAAGATGTCTGCGCGACTGGAGAGATAATATACGAGTTGAAATAAAATCTGTCAGTGACCATTTACGGTAGAGTCCTGTTATTAAAATGTAGCGGGGCTGCGGGGCGTCAGGTCCGCAGTCCGCGGACTCGGGGCGGCGCGGCGCGGCGTGCGGCGTCTCCGCGCCGGCTGCGACCACGACACGATCTGATTTATGTCCCGACCAGCAGTATTTTATTCGGCGGGCGCCTCAAGAAAACTATAAGTTTCCGTTCGGCAGGACCAGGGGAGTAGCCCAGTAAATATTGTCTCTGCTCACTGCATCAATACAGACAGATATCTATATTTATTGCGCTACTTTGTAAGATAATTTAGTAATGGATTGGGATCATTACATTTTTATTCTGTAAATATGTTTGAGCTAACATCAAGATTTATTGTTAGTGTTAGCAATTTAGTGCGGTTTATTTTTATGCATACCTATGAACATTAAAGTATTTAGTAAATCGCAGACAGTTCAGTGACATATGTAACATTTATTTTGATGTTTATTTACAACACACTTATTTTACATTTTTGCAATAATGATTTTATGGGTATGCCTAATTAATTTAACTTTAAATTCTGGCTGTCTAATTTAATGTATATTTTTAAGATAATTTTGTTATGTTGATAGTTTTGCATTTGATTGCTCCCGAGTATAAATCAGGGGCGTGCTTCATAAGTGCGTGTCAACTATGACAGCAACTCTAAACGAAGCCAATTGGACAGTCATTGAGTTCCACCAAGGCAGGGCGAAGATCACCCTTTACTTTACCGATTCATTATCATATAACAAAATAATGAATATTTGTCATAGGTACCTATGCGAAAATAGTGCTAAATTAGTACCTAACTGACGTTCATTAGATTAGAGTGATATTTTCTGAAAAAATAAGCTCTTTACATAATTGTGTGTAAGATTTTATTCTTATAATTTTTACTGTATATGTATGACAGACCTTTGAATTACTATCTTTAACAGTCTAAATTATTAATTACAACCAGTGCGGTTGGAGGTCAGACACCTATTCCAGCGCTATAGTAGACATAATTTAAACGTTACTACAGCAAAAAACCTTTCAAAGTAACTCTTTCAAGATTCTTTTTTTTTGTACCCAGATAATGAGTGTAAGATCTCAGCAAAGAGTTCGATATGCCGTCCTGCTTGTCAATCTGGCCTGATGAGTGATGTACCCCATGGCACACGATCCGTGCTAATGAGTCGTCAGTGTCACTGTGACCCGCCCTAAGAGCGGTGATCAACGCGCCTCCTGTCACTGTCTCACGGAACATCCCTAATTCCTTAAATTTATCTAATTTTGTTTGTTATCGTCGTTTTTGCATTTTAATGAATGTTTTTTTGATTTGCATGAAGAAAAAAATAAGGTTTCGTAGGTCAACTGGCTTAGTTTTGAATCAAATTATCAATATGCGAGCGTTATCCGACGGGAGACTGATAGTTTACCAAACTTTTTTTTTGTATTACCACAAGAGGAAATGTCTTGTTGTTGTGTCATACTAGGAGCTTCAGTTTGAATCCCGGACCAGGCAGTCTTATTGGGTTTTCATCCGGAACTTCCTACTTCCTATGACTACGTTAGGACTTTTATTTATTCTGTGAAGTTAAACACGGGATTTCACATAATGGTTTACTTAAGGAAGATCTTTGGCAGGCAGATCGTTACAGGTAGTTAGTAACCCGAAAGTCTAACTACCAGTCTTACCGAGGGGTACCACCTAGTACCGACTGAGTTGTAAAGGTCAGATAGGCAGTCGCTCCATGTAAAATACTGGTATTCAGCTGCATCCGGTTAGACTAGAGGTCGTCCCCAACATAGTTGAAAAAATCCTAAGCTACGATGATGAGGTGTGCTTAAAGCAAACCGCTGCCTAACCCTTCAAGTGTTACAGGCATGAAGTTACGTTACGTAACAGCGGGGTATAATAGCTAGCATCCCATAGAAGCCAGTCGTAGTACTCATTACCCGGTCATTGAATAAAGCTAAGTCCAATTACGTGATTGGATTAGCCATCGGTCGCGGCTCAACGCTCGTCACCTAACTCGACTACTTAGTTAGACACGTCACACTCAATTATAAAACTATTGTGATAGAGTAGGAGAAACTGCACTGCCTTCGTTATTCGGATGGGAAATCATCAAATAACTTGCCCGGTCTGAGCGGAGCGGGGGTTGTGCCAGACTATTACTGACTAAAACCCACCCATGTTTCTTCTTTTACCCTTTATATTCCGGGGCCGCAGTATCTCTTTTGAACAACCCGCAATCCTGGAGTCTGAAGACTGAAAGCCTGACAACCAGTCTTACCCAGTTAATGTATTGTAGAGGTGGGTAGTCGCTCCATGTTAAACACTGATATTCAACTGCATTCGGTTAGACTGGAAGCTGAACAAGATATACTCGTACTTAGTTTGGAAAAAGCCTAAGCTGCCTAGACATGTTGCACTAAGATACCTTATTATTTTAGCACCATTATCTGTTGGAACTTCAATTCACAGCGCTAAGACTAAGATTCAAGTATCAAAAGCGTACTTTTATTTAGGCATTCATGTAGCTCTCACATAGTGTAGTGAAAATCATGGCGACTTAGTAACTACAATTGGAATCTTCGTTCTGTTTTCTGTTAAAGTTAGGTTCATAGTTTGTCTAGTTTCTTTCAGCCATTAAATACGAAAACATAGCGTTACACTAAGTATCTCCGTATTTTTTTTTTGTGGATAATCTCGTGGGAACTTTTATGTTGGTATTGTAAGTATTCCTCAAAATGATTTTCCTCCGTGAACCATATCGCACGGAAACAGAAAGATTTATCCTGGATGAAAGTACTTTGGGGAACTGGATGTAATACGTATATTAAAAGAACATAAAATACTTAAGAATATATTTTAGTTCACAATTTCAGCAATTCCTCCGCCAAACTTATCTCTCTTTTTTAATACTCTATTTAAACAATCTGAGTAGGTATTCGAATGTAGTAGCAAACCAGTCTGCACTCGGGTTTAGTTAATGGTAATAAAACCTCTACATGTGTGTTGGGGTAATATACGTGCATTAAAAGAATAAAAAATACTTTATGATCACATTTTAGTTCACAATTTAAGCACTACATGTCACACAATTCCTACGCCATTCTATTTTCTTACATTCTTTTTTTAAAAACTTGTGTATTCGAACGTCTTCAAACCAGCCTGCGTTGTTTAAAGGTTTAGACAATGTTATCAAACCTTTACAGTACGTACCTACTAGTGGTGTACCTACTTTCACACAAACTTACAAGCTTCATGATGTCAGGGTTTCTGAACAGCCTGTATGCAATTTGGATTTGCCGTATAGCTGGCCCCAAGACACGCCACTGCACATACATGTTTTAACTGAGGTGAACGCCCCCGAGGCACACTTACCTAATTAACAAATTAATATTTTGCAATTACACAGAAACATTGCTTGCAATAAAAATTTACATCGCTTACATTTTACCTCAACTGTAGGCAAAATGTTTATTAATATTTTGCAATTATTGTATTATTTAAATTAAGTACTAAATTGTTAACGTATGCGGTTTTAAATGTCTCTTGTTTAGGTGTTTCTATCTACATACCCATTCACCGTAATATTAAAACATTTTAATTTAAACAAGATTCTTCGTTCTCAAGTATGATGGAAGTATGTTTTCAGGAATAAATATTTGGGCACCGGTACCACCGAATTTTTTCCTTGGCTTTGTAGAGTAGGTTTGCACTTGTGGTATCGAGCTGTTCTATGATTGCAGAAAAGTTGTGATTGGTAATAAGGGACAACCCAAGAAAGTTCTGATGGAAAATTACACTTTTCCCAAGTTGGGATCGAACTTAGGGCCATTTAACAGCAAATATCTAAACGTTAATTGAGTCGTTCCATGTTAAAAACTGGTATACAGCTAGCGGTTAGACTGGAAGTTGACTCCAACATAGGTTAGGTTAGGCAGTGATGATCTAAACGTTAACAGACAATCAAATTACCTTTCAGCCGGTAACGTTAATTCGATCGTTACGCATAGTTTTGTCGACGCTGTTTCGCGGAGGGTCATTAGGGCCCAATTGTTTAGTGTCCAATGAGCCCCGGCGCTATTACCGCGCGGTAGGTGTGCCGGGTGTGCCCTCCGCCCTAGGCCTGACCGCACGCTGATTGAACACTTGTTTCGCGATCATTTATCACTCAGCCATTCCGATTTGTTTAACCATTTCTCTGACAATGCTGTTTTCTGTAATACAGGTATTGTAGAGATAATTCATGTGGATACGCGTAGGTTTGTACTTCATTAGTAATCGAAAGGGTTTAGGGTCTGTGTTATTGATATTTGTCAAGTCGTGATGCTCTCAAATCGATCTGGTTAACAGTAACTTAGGGGGAAACAATTCATATGGTGTATTGTAGGCACAAATACCTGTAGAATTTCGTGTGAGTGACAGTCAGTCTTCTAATTCAGTATTGGTGCAGTTACAGGCTAGGCCTCGCATGTTAATAAAACCACGGTCAAGCTTATCGTTCCTGTCTGTGGTGGGAATGGTGGCCGTTCGTATTCGGTCAGTGCGATCGACAACATCGCCGAAATTGTTGTATAGAATACGATTCAAGAAGCTTTATCTGGTCTCAAATAGGTATTGCAGAAATCAATAACTTTCTTTTTTTTTGGATGGCTATTCTTCAAATAAAGTTTGTGTCAGACTTTTACTGACTAAACCCCATCATGTTCCATGTTCCTTCTTTTGCCCTTTGTGTTCCAGGGTCGCAGTATCTCCTTCGAACCCGTAACCCCAACAGGCAGTAGTCCTGGGAAGCCCCTCTGAGGCATCAATAACTTGAGGTAGAAGTTACTTATACAAGTATACGTATTACAAAGACACTTTACTTTTAATCCTACCTTCTACTAATATTATAAATACGAATCTTTGTAAGGATGGATGGATGGATGGATGTTTGTTACTCTTTCAAGTCATAACTTTGAACGAATCTTGATGAAATTTGGCACAGAGGTAAATTATAGTCTGGAATAACACAGGATTATACACGTTTCCCGCGAGCGAAGCCGCGGGCGCCAGCTAGTATAGTCATCTACACTTGAAAGTTCTTATTTCATTCCATAACAGGAACAGTGTACCTACTCACAAAGTACAAACTTAAAATATTTACACTTGCGGCGAAGCACACAAGCACACCGGATACTTACATATTGATAAAGCGCGATTAGTATTACACGTTACATTGTAAGCTACCTACTTAGGTGCAAGGATTCCATTGGTGTCACTGTATCAATGTTTTGTATATTATGTTATGAAACCATCACCTTGAGCCTGTGCAACGCGATCGCGCCGACACCATGTTTTTGCGAACCCGACACCGCCCAAGCCGGCGCGGCGGCCGTATCTAAACCGTGTGACGATACTTGATTTACTTTGTTATGTTATCAAGTTTTATGTACTGAAAATGTTAATGAATTGTAGCTTTTTAAGAAAGACCTTCAGCAATGAAGAACACGAATATAAAGCGCGAGGACTTATTTTTACACTAGCTGTGCCCCGCAGTTTCAGTCGCGTGCTGATAGAATATACAATATATCTTTATGAATTGTAGCTTATGTGTTATTCTGATATGTAAGCTAGACTATTGTGAAGTTTCATCAAAATCCATTCAGTAGTTTTTGTTTGAAAGAGCAAAAAACAAAGTTACATGCATCCTCACAAACTTTCGCTTTCTGCACTTTCGAAAAGTCACTTTTTTATCTCAACAAAATATTATTCCAAGTATTTGATGAAATAGAATTGGTTCCAAAAGACTGAACAAACCAATAATTTGCTTGTTAGTAACAGTAGACTAAATTGACAACACAATCAACATATTTTGTTTTAGCTTCATGTTATAGGTACGTAGGTACCTACTTGTAAAAGACACGGTATATCTAAACAATAGACAGATTCTAAAGGGGTTCATCGACCTGGTGCAAAGCATTATCAGGTATCCAACCAGATTTTAACCCTTTTCTTTCGGGTGGGAAATCATCAAAGGGCGGAAAGAGGGGGTATGTCAGACTTTTACTGACTAAAACCCACCCATGTTCTTTCTATTGCCCTTTACGTTCCGGGGCCGCGGTATCTCTTCCGGACAACCCGCAACCCCGGCAGATGTTAACCCTAGAATACCTATCTTACAACTCAACTGACGAAATGTATGTAGGTAGATCTACTTCTACCCATCCTTCACCGGGATAAAGTCTTACTGAATGTTATGGTAAAATTAAAACAATACGTGAAAAATAAATAGAGTCCTACATCAATCGCTGGTGGCTGCGAGTGTTGCCACAGTTACGCAACGCGCCGAGGCCGCGCTTCCGGAGTGCGGGAAAAAGAAATTGTCACGTCGGACGAAATCACAATAAGAAACTCTGGTCACATGTCGGCAGACACACTTACATGGAGGCTACACGTGAGGTAGCCATGATGTTGTTTACATAAAGAAATTAAAGTTATTAAAAAAAAATAGGTAATTTTTTTTTTTCATTTTTATACGTACGATCTCCGCAACACTAAGCATTTTACAAAAATAGCCCAGAATATGGAAGCATCCATACGTACAATAAATTACCTGAAAGTATTCTGTCTCGATTATCTTAAGTGTATTTAAGCTTAATCAATGCTCTTAAAAACCTGTAATTGTAGTATTCAAAAAAACAGCTAAGTGCGAGTCGGACTTGCACACCCGAGGGTTCCGTACAAACTTGCAACATAAACGGCATCCACCATGCCATCCATCGTTTGACTACGTAGACTAAGAGGGTTGATATTTTCACAGCTCTAAGGGACCGTAGACTTGAGAATGTGATTTTTTGATTTCAATTCGATACCTCAACGCATTCCCGAGGTAAAGGGTCTTGACAGATAGACTGACAACAAACTGATCCTATGAGGGTACCGTTTTCCATTTACTCAATACTCAATACTTTATTGCATCCCATAATGTATACAAGGCTGGTAGGAGGTTTAGTAGTTCCGGTGCATAACCCTTAATACGGAAGATAAAAAGTAAAAATAAAACAATACGAACGGTAAATGGTCTCGGCCAGAAGTGCGACTCTGGTTATGGTGTCCTTGGTCTTTCATTTTTGTCAGTATCTTGGCGGAGCACAAAGTACTCATTTAGTTTTTGTTAACAGTAACGTGGGCAAAGCCTCGGCACACAGCACCATGCGAAAGAGTCCTTGCCAGAGTTGTTGCCATCAAAGAGATGACAACAAAGCAGAGCCACCGCTTGCGGGGTTGCGTGTTGTTCGAAAGAGATACCACGGCCCCTGGAACATAAAGGGCAAAAGAAGGAACATGGGTGGGTTTTAGTCAGTTAAAGTCTGACACTCCCCTCCGCTCCGCCCAAAGCGTAAGAAGCTATTTGATGATTTCCCCAAAAAAAAGGCCCAGGCAAACGCCTGTTTCTTATAAAAGCTGTTATGTTATTTCAAAACTTAGTCACGCTTCTCGGTATAGATTTTCAGGTAGTACCGCGAACAACAGGATGTCGACTGCAATTTGATCTGTTCGTGCCGGCCGATATGTAAACACTTTACATTGTTTCACATAGATATTAAGTTCTTGGTTTTATATCCAACTAATAATTTGATATGATAATCCGTCATTCCGTCCGAACGTCCCTACCACTTTTTTTTTAAATAGTATTAATTAATATGTTTATTAAATGTTGAATTTCATTATCACTTGCTTCGCCATGCTACGCCTCCCACAATGGCTACGCACAATTTTAGAAATTGCTTTTATAACGATTATATTGTAGAGACAGGTATGAAAGAACTGTGAACTACTTTTACACATTTTCTTTTTATTCTGTTTAGCCGAGTTTTTTGGGATAACATAGATATACCAACAGAAAAAAAAACTGTCATAAAGTCAATGTTCGGTTCTATTAAAAAGTGAAAAACATCACTATGCCTGAAATCATTTCTTTGTTGCTATTAAAATTATGAACAAACGTACTATTTAAATAAACAATAGCGTCAAATCCATTCCTAGTCTATTGTTTGAATAGGAACCTAACTCATTGAAATCACTACAAAATCGAAAACACTTCTCTCTTATCTCCTGCCGAGATGTCAGTGATTGTACTTGAATTGTTATCTGAACAGTTGTAAACATATTTGCATAGATCAAGGAGCTGCAGGCTGTGCAGGCATCAACTCTTGACAAAGAGAGTCTGTTCTGCGGTAACTCCTAACACGCCAACTGTGACACACACACATGCACAACGCGTATTTACACAAACTAGAGGGAGAAATAACGGGGATTCCCACGATTTCCTCATAGAACTTAATGTAAATGGTGATATGCGAGTGTGTGTGTGTATCAAGCGAAAAGTTTACTCACTCAAACATCAGTACTTCATCAGTAATGTATGGAAATAGTCAGCAGGTGTGCGGCGGGCGCGGTCTGCCGGTTCGTTTGACGACAATCGTGTTTGCGGCGGATCCCTGCGGCGCCGACGGCGTGAGCCCATCACGCGCCCGCCAGTACCCAGCACTCACTGTGGAAACAGAACTTGTATTAATATTCCAATGACAAAAACATAAATGAGTTATATGTTTTTTTGGGCACTAAATGTGCATAACTTATTATAATGATACTGTTCTGCTGTTGCTGTACATCTAACCACTTTAATCTAACAATAACTCTAGTTGGTAACCTTTCATCAAACCATAAAAATCTCATCGATTTTCATATGATTGAGAAAAATCGCTAAAACCATCAGAGTTCCTTCCACACTATTTGACATGATGGAAGGCAGTGTCTTTGATGCGGACCCCGCGACGCGTTAAACAGGACTCGAAAGAGTGCAGGGCTCTGCCGCGACTGGAGGGCGGCATAATTCACTTAAATCATGCTTAAATCACGTACGGACTCAAAAGAGCTTCACTTGCGGCTTTGACGCCACACCTCGCACATTTAATACCTTCTCTTGACGCTTTAACATAACGTGGCAGGTGTTATGTTATAAAGGTATTTTTAAGTGTTTTGTGTTTTATTTAAGTCTGTATGCATTGTGGTTTCAAAGACAACAAGAAGATCTAATTTCAGCTCATGATTTTAAGCCCCAAATGAATGCCCACTTGGACATTCATTTTGTCCCTGAAGGACCAACTTCGTAGTAAAAAGTCAGTCTACCGGGTTGGTACACAAATAAGAGCCATAACAATACACTCACATTGTGCTGGCGATTTTATTATA
Source organism: Ochropleura leucogaster (assembly GCA_958449745.1). Classification (NCBI taxonomy): domain Eukaryota; kingdom Metazoa; phylum Arthropoda; class Insecta; order Lepidoptera; family Noctuidae; genus Ochropleura; species Ochropleura leucogaster. The sequence continues at coordinate 10,604,721 of OY288208.1, forward strand.
AAAGAAATTGAAAGGACGAGGGCATGATCCAAAAATCCCGCAAATAAAATTCCAATTACACGGAAATGAAATGACATATTCGGTTTGCACAAATCCTTAAAACGTCATCCAGATATCCATTACATGTCTATTAAATCTTACGACATATATTTGTGGGGCTCAGTCAGCAGAGTTCCCCTCGCAAACACGGCGGCGATTACGAGCTCGACCGACCGAAGTAAACGAATATAAAACACATGCGGGAAGACGAATGCAAAATGTACTCGTCAAGATTTTGCATAAGTAAACATAAGCATCACCCTTTTCGCGGTATCGCGGGATCGGGCCGATTCTTGACAAATATTTGTCATTTGAAGGAAATATGTAAAATAATGTTAAACAATGAAATAATTTATTTTAAATGAACATTCAGTGCATCTGTTTTAACAGCTTTAAGTGATCCTAAAACACGGATATAGATAAATAATTTCCAGGAAAAATCTCAAACCGAAAATATAGAGTCAGCTGGTTTGCAAAAGCCACCTGGATCCTTTTCAAGGAAACTCAAATGTTATCAGAATAAAAATACAGATGAAAAGAACATGTGGCTATCAGATTACTTTCAAACATCCGGTTCATTGGCTCCTATCATCATATTGACACAATTACTTGCACGCTCGAGCTTAGACAAGTGAAAGTCCGCTGAGTTTGCAGTCTCCTACTTATTTACGTCTAGCAGGTCATTTCCATGAACCTATTGAGTTGATAAGATTATAGAGTTAGTGCATAAGCAGCTCGGACCTACTATAGACTAGTAAACAAAGACTTTTGCTGAATGGGCATGGCATAGCTAACAACATGGATACCAAGTTTGGATTGCCATAGTGCTTATGCGTTATTTGAATTTTATTTCACCGAATAAAATTATACGTGTTATTACCTTGATAATGCTATAATTAAAAATGTCCTAGCATTAAAATGTCAACTATGAATATTTAACGTGTGAAGTAGCGTCACATAACTGTGGCCATGTCAACAACACCACGTGGAGTTCAACCAACGAAAACCTGACCTACAAAGCTAATTTGAAGGACATCGAGAAAAGGAGAGTGACCTGACGTAGCAGCATCTAAAGTGATGAGTCGCGCGTGTCCGGCGAGCGGCGGCGGCGGCGGCGCGGCTGGCAGCTCAAGTAACGACCTATCGATTGGCAATAGTGTCTAGTTAGCAATCCGCGCCCCCGCCCGCGCCGCGCCCCTCCCCACACACTTCATCTAGATCTCTCTATGTTCAATACACTGGCTTTTCTAATTTATTCATGAAGAACCGTCTTTATTTGAGACTGTAAGAATAGATATGAATGTGAATGGGTTCGATAGTGATGGACCGTTACAATAAGACCTTTGTCTAGATGTTTGCAAAGGACTCGAATGTTTGTCGATAAAGGTACTGAAAATAAATGAAAATTTCGTCATATCCATTTTTAAAACCCATTTAAAAATGAGACATACAGTGTTGAATAACATTGAGTAGAATGTAGTAGGTCATGTGTCAGCGAGGTGACGACCCTGCTGCGGCGAGTCCGCGCCATCAGCCATCGTCAGCACGCGTCAGCTCTCGTCAGCACTGGGTGTGCTCACACAGCTGTGCGACGATTCTTCTAGTTGTGTCATACGGCATAAACATCATACGACGGAATTCCAGCATCCTTGATAGTAACTTACATCAAATTATTTCAATATTTTATATCTGTTTCTATTTCAAGCAATGTCTGCATGAATTAGTGTCCTACTTCTTGATCGAAATAACAAGTTTCTGAAGCTACCACTTCTGGTTTTAATACGCATTGCTAAGTAAAAGCAAAGAGTTAGAGATGTCACGAAAAAATTAAATCCATGGTTAACTTTTTTATTGATTTTAGGATCTCCAACAAAAACCTTAAATATTTTTGTATGGATAATAGACAACATACCTAAAATCAAATGACATATTTTGTATCCGCCGGTTACGAAAATCACTTCCCAAATGTACGAGTAGGTACAATACTGGCCACGTTCAGATAAAACCAGTTCTCAGCAAATGCCGGAGTGTTTACATCTGGCACCTTCTCCATTTCCTAGGTCCAGAAAAACGTATTTTAAATCATTAAAAAAAGATAATTTCCGTTAAAATATCACAAAAAATTTAGTTATAAAACTAAAAAGGTCTTATTGAGGTTAAGTATTTACTGGAATTTTATTACAAGAATTCTGGCCATTTAGGAAGGAAATATTTGCAAATGCCATTAAATATTGTTTCTTTTAAAAAAAAAACATTTCAAATGGCTTTGTGATTAATTTTTGCAGTGGTATCGGCCGGAGTCAAATTACAAATCTATTTTTATTTATTATTTAGTTTATGTACCTATTTCATCTTGAATTTTGATGGTAGAAACTAAAATAAAGTTTATTATAATATTTATTATTAAATTACATGCTTAAATTTCATAACAAAAACTCTGGCTGTTTGTTTGTCAAAAAATTACAAAATGCCATTAAATATTGTTTTTTTTTTTACTTCTTCTTTCGGCAAATGGTGTTTGTCAATGTTTTTCCAATTATTTCGGCCAGAGGTGAATCAGTTATGATGAGGGACTATTTGATTGATATCATTATTATGTGACCTGTTTGGTTCTGGACCTTGATGAAAAATGCCAAATAAACGTTATAATCATGACTGTGTTGCGGAATAAAATTACCTTGCTATAAAATGTTTTTAAATCTGTTCAGTTTTCTATAGATCACTTGGTCTTGATACTTTTTGGAGCACAGCACCAGAGCAATATGAGCAATATCTTTCACTTTTATAGATTTTGCCAAAACATGATAAAATATTTCGAGTACAAAGAATATCTTCAATACTGAACAGCAGGCATCAGTAGGAGTCGGTCGACCTAGTGAGGGAGTATCGACCGCGGGCGACCCTGCCGCCAGAGTGCTGGCTCAGCTCCGCGTAAGCGTTCCTCTTTCCCCTATACTACCGCTTACTCGTAGTCTATCAGCGCTTTCACATAATACAATCTCCGTAGTATTCTCCTACAGGTGTTTTCTTGAAAAATATACCAAACTTGAGAACGTTGCCTTGTGACATTTTTAATTTCTCAAAACAAAATGTTTAAAATTACGGAAAATTTACTTCTTAAGCCTTGTAATTATTAGTTTGTGCCTGTTTGTAGTTTGTATACGTATAGTAATTAATTAAAAAAATAGTAATTAATTTAATAAATAAAAGTATTACCACTTTACGTGTAAGCATACCATATTATGTTTGGACACCAGCTTGAATCTAACCAAAAGATAAATAATTCTGTTGAGAATATCCGTAGTTTAATACAACTTTGCGCGCGCAACGTATTTCTACGGTTGTTCTGTTTGAGGTAGGGAGTGCTATTGGTAGAGTTAAATTAGTTAGTTATATAACTAACTAATTAAAGTTACAATAGTTCAGCTGCAATCACCGAAAATAAGACCTAGCTGGTTAAATATCCGGGGATTTGAAAATGAAGAATTTAAAAGTACCCATACTACAATTCAATAACATGCTTCTTCCAAGTCATGGTACGAGGCTTTTCTGAGATCATGTGATACTTTCCAACAGAGCCGCTTAGCGGTAATTAAACTATCCGTTAATCGAAATCTTAATAATTTATTCTTCACTAAAGGTAGCGCACAGCCTATTTTTGCTGATCGTAAATCCAGTAAGCATATAGTTTGTTAAAATAAATTGGTAATTATAATTATACCGCATAAAACTGCGTCCAAAATCTCCCATCAAAGCCACTACCAAAATGGTGATCTTTAAGGTAAATTTGAAAACAGAAAGTATGGAATTGTGACGTCACCGCTAGCAGCCGACCTTGCCACTAGAAAAATGTGCCGCGTCGGGCGCTGAGGATGCTGGCTCATCACTAAAGAGCGCTCGGTGGCGCCCGGACATCGCACCCGCTTCTACAACGCAGGGGGCTTAAACATCATCAGCAGAGATCGGATATATTTACCTTAACTTTATGGAAGTAAGCAGCGTGTCGTTTAATTGATAAAATTAGGAAGAATTACCATATTCCTCACACTAATTAAAGAGTATTTTTACGGTATTGTAAGCGCGAATTTCTACGTCTGAACCCAGAATTATAAGACATAGAAGCATTGCTTATTGTTGAGCAAAACAAAAACTTAAATCGTCAATTACGAATTACAGGATTTTCAAGGGAAGTATCAAGTTTAGAAGTTTTTCCCGATCTCTTATCACAAAGATCACATAGAATTTTCCGGACTATGTTAATTTTTTATTCTGTTGGTAGCTACTCTGTATGATTTTGTATCCGAATTAGGATTCAACAACAACACTTTCTAAGACACTTAACTACATGCTCCGCTGCTAGAAATTTTCCGACCTTGGAATTGCATTTAGACCGCTCTCTCGCTAAAGTAGACTCATCTTTCATGGAAACCGTTTAAGGTTCTATGATAAAATCCCACAAAGTATCCTGATATGAAATTTAAAACATGTATTAAACGCACACTATGTAAACAGGCATAGTACAATTTAGGTGATTATATAGCTCATAAAAATGCTTGGCTCAATGCTGGTACTGATCCACAAAGACAGGGTCGCATACATTGATAGAAATAATTGTGAGTACTATGCACTACAAAACTGTCATTCACTGGAAAACTACGTTTTTTCATGTCTTTAATTTGCTCTGGCGGTACAGGTTCAGAGAGCATGCCATGCTCACTGAAATGTCTCGCTGGTGGTGGCGCGTGTGTATCATTGTGTGTTTATCATTTAGTTCCCTTCAAAATGGTTTCATGAGTTGAATGGTGTTGATCCATGCGTCTACATCATCTCTCTGTTGCCAAGGCTTTATAAGCTTTGGCAATAGCACCCCGTTTTTTTTTTTATTTTATTCTTTAGAAAACTTGTATCGTGCACATCTTGCTACATCGACGAGAACTACAAGAGCTACATCTGGTTGTTCATAATGAAATTAGTTATATCAGAACAATAGATCTAGGTTCAAAGTAATAAGATGCTTTTCAACGATATCTTCTGTATATGTTTGTCACCTAACTCTAGCCGTTTAGAAAAACGGTAGGTGGCGATTTTCAACGATATCTTCTGTATATGTTTGTCACCTAACTCTAGCCGTTTAGAAAAACGGCTGGACCGATATTGCATGCATATTTCGATACGTTCCTGAATGTTTGAAAACACAAATGAACCCGGTAGGTGGCGATTTTATCGGTATGTGGACTGTACAAGAGGCATGACAACGTCTGCCGGATCCGCTAGTACCTATATAATAATTTAAGTGCTTACATAATGTAGATTATGGGAACGTTGTTTAAAAAGCAGATATTTGTTATTTGCTGCAGAAACATAATGACTTCATTCATAATCATTCCCTAAAATATAAGTAGATAAGTGAATATTCATGATGTTTTACGTTCTGTACTGCTATAACATAAACTATGAGAATATGGTATTTATGAACGACAGGCCAAATAAATAGCAGTCACCGAAAAGCCTTGGTCAGAAATGCAGTCCAATGGCATCGTAGAAATAATTGTCCCATATATTATTATGATGTACGCCTACCAAATGGGCCATTACAATGGCCGGGGCCGCAGTAACAATGCCCATAATTCTCCTCGACTTCATTAACAGGCCTCCATTTGCATGACAGCCTCTACTTACGTACCGCTATAGGTCCATAATAAGCGGCCGCTGGTACGAGAGCGGAGGTGGCTGTACCCTCAGAACATACCACTACAAGCCCATAGATACACCAACGTGGTCATTCACACAAAGCTTTTCCATTCAAATCTAAGCCTTATTCCTAAGAAATAGGTAAATCTGGGATGTTCAGCAGATGAAAATGCATCGGTGTTGAGTCCGTAGCTGGTAGGCGGCGCGCAGGCTGTCTCGCTCTGGCGGGGCGTGGCGCTACGGGGCACGCCCCACGCGTCCCTCTACGCCGCTTCTCGTAGCTCGTAGGCTCCGTAGCTCTGCTACGAACGACGTCGACTTCAGACGTCGCTTGATAAATGTACAAGTAAAACTAAATAATGGTATAAAACTTACCCGTACATAATTGCATATTATATTGAAATATCAAAAATGAAAATTCAGTGAGTAGGTAGTTACAGTGATTGAGTGTCTTTAGAGAACACTATTAAAATTAATTTCATTTAATATAAAATACACCCCTGCTTTATATTTTTTGATAGATAGGCAGGCAGAAGTTACTGTTGGATAACTTATCAATTAAATTTTTTGAAAAAAAGCAGATTGCATTAAAATACAGTCCTACGTATGAGGACGGTCTTGTCCTTCAAAGAGGTCAGGTGCGATATTACCTACCCGAAATCGGTCCGTCTGTATGAACGTGGCGAAGTAATTGGAGTATATTCGTTGGGCTGCATAGATTTGGTACCCTCTAGAAAGTTATCCTTACTAATATTATAAAAGGGAAAGTGAATTTGTTTGTTTTTTACGTCTTCACGCCTAAATGGTCAAACCGATTTTGATGAATTTTGGTATATGGTATTTTTGTATGGCATGGGTATAGGCTAAAAAAGTGGGATAAGCGGGGGAAAGAGAGAAGAAAAGAGGAGAGTAAAATATTTTTTTTGATCATCAGCTGGGTTAAAGTTAGCGTTAGCCTAAAGTAACTATGCCACGCGGATGAAGTCGCGGGCGGAGGCTAGTTTTTAATAAAACTGGGGTACCCAATTGATGAAACCCAGTGCACCACGATGAGTAATAAAGGTGCCTTTATTAATTAATCTGTTGTACTATTGACTTGGCTCGCGAGGTTGTCAGGATGTGGACTCAGCGATCATTATACTGATAATCGTATCTGCCAATGGCTTAATTGCCAAGAGCCTCGACCAATACTTGGAGGTTCTCGTTAGGCAACTGGATCAAGAGTTTGATACCGAAGGCGGTACTCTTGGTTTCTTCCTATGGAGCCCTGACCGACATTTACTTGGACCCTGTTCCCTGTTGTGTTGGGCTACATTTTTTTTATTTTGAAATGTTTTTGTTTGCTTTGGTTTGATAAGAAATATGAAAAAATTGAAAAAACAATGTGTAACAATAAACGTAAATATTTACATTAAAAATATTTAAAAAAAAAAAAATATTTATGCTGAAATGAATAAACGAAATTATTAGGTGCTTTAATTCCTGACTAACTTCAAATTCGAAGAAGAACCTTATTATATTCCGCTATAGGCAGCAGTCCGAAGCGTCTACTCAGCAACAGAATAAGTACAGCCAGGAGCCCAGAATGAGAGACGAACCTTGCCTATGACTATGGCTTGTAATTTAGAACTATATATTGCTTTTCAAAGGAAACACTTAACACTACAAACTTGTATCGTAATATTAATTTTGAGATTGAACTTTAAGGGAAATTAAGCTACTAGTAATCCTTCCTTACATCTCAAACATCACGCGTGTAATTTCCAATGAGTGAGGAAGAGGCGTTCCTTACACACCAGCATTTCAGTTATGTTAAAATCCAATGTAAAAAGGGGCCAGCATACTGCCATCAACTATAGAGATCCAGACTCTATGGCAGCCACTGAGATATTCCTGATGGCAAAACCCAATAAAACGTTCCCCGAACCGGAAATTGAACCCAGGACAAGTTTTTTAATGTCCCAAATAATCTAGTGTCTCGATAGCGTGCAGATTATGAGCTCAAAAGCACTTAGCTGCCATTTATACGTCACTACTGTATTAGAAAATGTATTGGCATTGCCACATAGTAACGACAGTAAAAAAAGCATTGTATGTCGAAATCGATCAATGTCAAACACCCTTTATTAATTGATAAGCAAAATGTTTATTTTTAATTCCGCGAAAAATCTCCAGCAGCATCCTGCTTACAGGCCTGGAGATTTTTCGCGGAATTAAAAATACACTCACTGAATTCAGTGAGTGTATTTTTGGGCATGGCTAATGATAATAACTATTACCTTTCCTGCATGTGCATATTTTAGTAGGCGGAAGATCAGTGCTGCATCTTATACCCAATGCAAACTGTTTAGTGAAAAAAAAAATAGGTTGATGTTTTTCATAACATTAAATGGATTTCAGAAAAAGTAAAGTTTTACTTTATCTTAAAAAAACTTATTTTTTATAATATTAGGCTCTTTATAAAATCCTATGTCTAATTTCAATTACCTTATTTCAAATAACAATAACATTTTTGTTAAGCGGACGTTACATCCGTCTCACATATTGGTATTTCGCTTCGTTATCAAAGAACACGACGCCCATATTTCTAATAACACTCAAGTGTCCAGTTACTAACATCGCGGTGTGACGGTATTGTACATTAGGTACCTAAGTACTTGCAACTAAGTTGTTATCGTGACCAACAAACGCCGGAACTCGTACAGACAGTGATTGCATTGATCTAATTCTCGTAACTGATTTAACTTGATTCTAAAATTGGTCCTAAGACCCGCTTGAAAAAACCAAGGTTGGTCTTTCAACCTTTGTTTATAAAGAACAGTTTACTGTTACAGTGATCTAAATCAGATCACAGAATTACTTGAGCCTAAGATTTTGGCATAAATCGACTCCAGGCCGCAACTAACGGGCCCGGAGCATCCGGGCATCGAGAGCCGCGAGACGACTCCCGGCCACCGTAGGGGCCTGTGGACTATGAGTAATGGGTAGTTCACCGACCGTCCGTCTAGCAACGACAAGCCGTGTCTACGTTCGTGCTCCACGCGCGGCTCAATGATATGACAGCAAATCTGAGGGGCCTGTCAGCCCCGGAACGCAAAGGGCAAAACAATATGGATTTTGTCGACACTTTTAGTCAGTACGAGTCTGACACTCCCTTCCGCTGGAGAAGACAAATGATAAAATCCCAATCGAAAAAAAAATGGTTGCTACTGAGAATTTCCATGTAGATAAACCCATTAACACGTTTCGACCTGGGAATTGCGCTCATAATACCATCAGCGAAGTAACTAAAACTAAAATGAGTCGCTGACTTGCTTTTTTGGCTAAACTTTTATTTTCTGGCTTTTAATATAGATATACAAAATAAAGTTTTACGTGGATCTGTTATACTGAAAGGTGACCCCAAAATAGTCGGGAAAACTTAGGCGATGATAGCATTATCATCAGCTAGTCGCCTTCAAGTGTAAACTAGCATTTTACATGGATTGACTACCTATCTGAGCTCCAAGACCCAGTTAGTACTAGGTAATACTATAACCCCTTGGTATGACTCGGTGTCAAACTTTCGGGCTCTGACTTCCTGTAACAACCGTCATCCTTACTAATATTATAAAAGCGAAAGTGAGTTTGTTTGTTACGTCTTCACGGCTAAATGCCTAAACCAACTTTGTTTTTTTTTTTGCAAAAATGAAAAACTTAGCTTTGCTATTACAATAAATTTGCTATTGCAAAAACTACATGTAGCAGGTACCTGGAAATCAGGAAAGGAGAACTGTGTTACCCCGAATTTAACGCGAGCGAAGCCGCCGGCAAAAGCTAGTAGTTCTATAAATGACAATCCGGAACAAGGCTAAACGTGGTTTTTGAGGCTCGCAGTAAACTCGCTATGTAATGGGTCACCTATCTACGGATCAATCTTGGCAAACGCGACTTAACCTGAAGTTAGACCCGGGTGGCTGTTATTATGTTTATCCCTACCACTAAGTAAAACATAAGCTAATGTGTGTTCTGCTGGGGTTGCGGGTTATTCGAAAGAGATACTGTGGCCCCGGAACGTAAAGGGCAATAGAAGGAACATGGGTGGGTTTTAGTCAGTAGAAGTCTGACACTCCCCCCCGCTCCGCCCAGAGCGGGGGAAGTTATTTGATGATTTCCCACCCCAACAAAAAAAAACTATTGTCTGTTGCAGTTTCCTCCTGACCCTTTTGTCCAGATTGTACCTAACTTGGTGACTTAAACCGAACAACGGGCCTCTGACTAGTTTTACATACCTACCGTCGAAAAAATATCTCTCTGGTATGTAACTCAATGGTGGCATGCTTTACAATACGCACATGAAGACGAAAAATCAGAGGACCGTGTCTTGGGTTCGAACTCGAGACTTATAACTTGGCAGGCCGACGGTCACATCACTAGGCTATCACAATTCAATTGTCATGCGTCATAATTATCAGTACAAAATAAATAAATTAAGCCGTAAATATTTCAACATGAAAGGAAAAGCATAACTATGTCTTAAAATGACTTTTTCACCTAAAAACTTGTTATCAGTATTGTTAGCTATATATCTATACTACATTGTTTGTTTGTTTTTACCGATAAGGCTCCGAAACTATACTGGACCGATTAACACCATTTGTGGTTAAAGCAAAATTTTCAGGAATTAACATAGGGCCATATGCAGCTGAGCAGTTGATAAAATCGGCGGGTACAGCTAGTATTGTAAAATTATAGGTATCTAACTGAGAATCCCTCAAAAAGTAAAAACAATACCGATAATTGTATGCCTATAAAGCCTCTGTGTACCGCAGTGCCAACTTTCTAACACAGAGCTGCTATGGCGAAATTTCTGATAAAACTCAACAACTCTTTGCGCAACCAGGAAATCGAACATTGGACCCCAACCTCAGTAGTCACAGCAGTTGACTTTATTAGAGAATCAATAACAAGCACGAGTTAGATACGAAACTGCAACAATGTCTCTTGTTTATGGTATGATCAACATTGGTTTACGTAAGGGCATGATTCATTCTCATCAATATATTACGATAACAGTTATTTTAAACGGTTTAAATGTAATTATTGATAGTAGATGTAATTACCTTAAACTATTATAGCATCGTTGTTTACTTTCATTCGACACGAGGCAATATAGACCCACGATTATGAAAACTACGGAAAATCACTTTAGACAACTATTCATTGCAAGGAAAAACTAGGATAAACCCAAGATATGTACTATTATCTATTCTGTGGATTTACTATGTGGTATTAGATGAATTACAAGATTGTTTTATGTTTAATCTTCGAAATTCTCTAAATCCATCTTTAAAAATAAATGTAAATATTGGATTTCAAAAAGTTTGCCTAAACTAAAATTTCAAGTAAACTAGTTATCATTTTTTAGGTGATTTTGAGATTAATGTTGGGAATATTTAATAATTATTATCATATTGAAATAATTAAGACATCGAATTAATAGTTTAGTATTGGTACCTAAAACAATAAACTTTATATTTTAATATAAACAATACACACTTACCTACCGGTGTCGACCTCAATTTCTTGCAACTCTTGAGCAATCGATGATCGCGATGGATGTCGTCGCAAACTTTACCTAATGTTGCACAATTGTCACTAACAAGAGTCATTGGACTCATATTTACGATTTCAGTTGAATCGACACAAAATATTCCTTTGCCTCCAAGTAGGTAGCATTCAGGTAATTTTCCTTTTTATTCGGAATACGACCTTTTAATATAGTACAACGATTCGAAATTTAAAAAATAATCAGCGTATAACGTGCCCACAGGCCCAAAGCTGGGATGTAGGCCTCCTCTCTCTGTTAGAAATAATGTGCGGGCCGATTGCGGATTAGTGGAAAAAGTCACCATGATACAAAACTGTCCTATTAATCTGAAGACAATTTTATTGAAACTAATCCAACTTAAAATAAAGAAACCAGATTTTTATGTTGAAAAAAGTTAATAAAACCTTAATCAGTTTATCAAACTTCTTGACAAGTTATAAAAAGTAGGTACGAGAGGTACTTTTTCATAAAAAAACAACAAAAACACAAAGTTGAGCTAAACTTTCACTAGATGTACTTTTTAGCCGAATTTTGATTGAAGTTTTTGTTAACCAACAGAAAATACAACAAAAGTCAAGCTGAGAGAATAATTGGAAAGATAGCATACAACTTCATGTTGCAATTTTGTCTGTAGAAAATGAAACTTCAGAAAAATATAGTAATATTAATATCGTATATTCGTAGCCAAGGTTTCTACTTTGTTTCAGTAGATTCAGTATACACCTGTACCCACATTTCGGTAAAGTCGCAGTCTCTCAATTAATTTACCTAACGGGGTATTTTGACTTACTTAGTATTTAATGAAGTTACCAAAACAAGGTTACACAGAAATTCAAATGGGACATACTTAATATTCACCAGTTATGTTTGAGTGTCATGAAATTCATCACAAATCACAACCGGGCGCAAGTCCAGAATTCTGTGATATTTTCTAAATAATTTTAAAATTCAGGTTTTAGCTAATAATAAGAGGAGCTTTAATTTAAATTTCAGTGTCTCTTAGAACCCGTACTTTTACTCGTTTTTACACGTATCGACAACATGTAGACTTATTTAGACAATTATTGGTTTTTTGGCTAATCTATGTTAAATAGCTAATGAAAGAAATAGTCACTTTAAGTGTATAAACTTATTATATTACAAATTCAATTAATATTATACGATACATGATTGAGTAAGCGCCAAAATTGTGTGCTCCTTTGACTGGACTAACGGTTATGTACAATTTTTAAACCTCATTCGTTAAATTGTGTTAATAGATAAATAAAAGAATATTTTTAGAAATATTTTATTAGGAAAACACAAATCCTCCTATTTTTAATATTCGTCATTTATGTATCTATTTACAATTATTCGATTATTCAGTTTTCATGACTCATTTAACTTATGCATAAATTTTAATTTTAATAATACATATAGATTAACGAAGCTATGCATATCTTACGACACAACCATATATTTAACACGGTGCTTGCGAGCCGCCCCCGGCGACGGGCGACGGCTACATTGTTCCACCTTCATAAAAAGAAACTATAGAACTGGAACTGATGATAATTACATTTCAAACTTAACAAAAGCACGAGTGTCGGCCCTGTGAGCAGCCTGCGCGGTCCGGGGACCGGCGGCGGCGCTTAGTAGCGCTGCCAGGCGCAGGACGAGGCGGCGGCGGAGGCGCCGGGCCGCGGCGCCGCGCCCTGCCGTCACAGCTCCGAGAAGAACTCGGGGGAGGAGTGCGGCGTGGGTGGCGCGTGCGGCACGGCGTGCTCGCGCGCTGCTAGCGCCAGCCGCTGCTTCAGCACGTCGCGCTCGTGCGTCACGCGTGCGACCTGCAGCTGCAGCACGTGCAGCTCGTCCTGTAGCGACCGGTTCGTCAGTTCCAACTCCTGCCTTTGTTGCAATCGTTTACTGCGACAATTTTGCGCGTAGCCTCGGTTTTTAAGTGTTCGTCGTTTTTGCTTGAGCCGTGTTACGTCTTCACGGGGGAAACCATGGAGCCGTTTGTTGAGTTCTCGTACGCTTAATGTCATAAGCAAATCATCACTAATGAGATCGTCCCCACAGGAAGAAGGCTGATAGGATGGATGAGGTCCGGTTCGTGGGGACATCGCTGAGCAGGAGCTGGCCGGGCGCATCCCGACCTGTTGCATGTGGTGATCCTGCTCGCGCCACTCGCGTCGATCCCATTCTTCAAAACTGCCGCAAGGAACTGTACGCATGTCAAGCGGCTCTCGCATGTGTGGCAGCCAAAGAACATCGTCGACCAATGCCGCACGACAAGGACTTCTTCCAACTGGGGCTGGCGGAGTCTCCGGGGGTGTGCTAGGGTCCACGGCGATAGCTACGTGGGGCTGAGGGTAGGGTCCCGCATCAGGCCACGAGCGGCAGGCACGGGCACATGCAGGCGGAGGTTCCACCATCTCTTGCCAGCCAGTACGCAACGGTTCGCGTTTCACAACATTGTGGTCCTCAAGGTGATCGAGCTCAAAATTTTGCACGTATTCGTCGGCGAGGTGATCCTCCTCGCCGTCGCGGTGCGGCTGTGGGGGCAGGGTCTGCATGGCGCTCACCTGGGAGCAGTCCACGAGCGCGTGTTCCACCATGGGGCCGTGCGGGGCGCACGCCGGCCTGGAGCGGACTGCCGCCGCGGCACAGGGCGGCGCGAAACTCCGCCCTCCGACCCAATGACGTTTCGCGACGCGCGCATACACATACAGCCTTTATTTTCACTGACATAAGTTCGCTAATACTAGGATAATATCATAACATAATATAATAATAACATGACATACATTACGAAATATACGTGTACTTGAGTAGGTTCGATATTGTAGCGGATAGGATGGATATCACGTACGTGAATTTAATGTATACTTGCATACTATGTTTATGTTTCCCCTAAGTAGGATTAAGTAGGATGCTGTGATTTACGTAGATAGGTATTTAATACGTAGGTATTATAGTCGCAACATTTGTTTTAAAACATTTAGATAAAACGGGTTTCCATATTGGTTCTTCGCGTCCTGTACAACAATTTCGTAGCACCTTTGCTACACCACACATTTTTACGTAGCGGGGCTACGGCGGTCGAGCTACACAGAGCACGGGCAACGCACATACCGCTGGTCAATCTATTTTACTATCTTAATTTAGAAAACTCGTAAACTATGTATAAGTATTTATCCCATTAAATTATATACATATTTATGAAAAAAAATAAACAAAATATTTTATTAAAGTTATCTTTTATGACACACTTTTCATGAACTTACCAAATGATAATTGAAAACTGATTAAGATGTCTTCTTGTTATAAATGAATTATCATATCCAATTAATTAATACGAAGCAGGGCAGCGAGAAGGCTAACTGTAGAACAAAGTGATTTCACGCGTGGTAGACCGCGCGCCTAGGGGTAGGGGAGAGGTCGAATCGAGCATAATCGCGAATTACATGTAATCACCGGGTAAGCGTGACCTGCCACTCTAAACATTCAACCCTTCCTTATTATCCCTTAATAATTGAAACGATGCGCTTGTTATTCAAATAGCAAGGTTAAATACTTATGATTATTTTGCTGGGTTGTTTAGTTGGTATGGGAATTTGTATTAATTTGTTGTTGAAGAAAACCGTGATTTTTGTGTGAAGGTACTCAATAATAAGAATTGTATTTTATTTGATTAAGTTCTAACAAAAGGTTGTACATTAAAATATATCAACACCAAACACAATAAGTAGAAAACTGAACGAAAATAACTTCTTAGACAAATGCGACCAAAAACGAAAACGGTCTGCATTCATATGCGTTTCTTTATTTATTTATTTGGGACTTACTGAAAACTATGCTGACTATCAAAATACACCTAGTATTGGGAAAAAAAAACGGAAATTTAAATTTAATTTTACAGTCGCCCTCGACAGGTAGGTTATAAATACATATAATATCTAGTTAGAACGATAGGGTTGCGGCTCTGGCAGCCGGCAGTGCGGAGCGGGTGCGGCGGGCCGTGAGCTGACGCTGCCGCCGCTGTTTGCTCTCCACGGTCAACATTGTTAGTCGCTCCCGCAACCCGCCACCCGCCCGCCGCTCCCGCAAATGTTATTACATGATTAACCCGAAGCTAACACGTATCCCACTTCTGTTTGGCCTAGCTTTGTTAATTGCCCACTTGGAAACTGCGTAGGTACATCAATTATTTCATCAAATCAAACAATGTCGAAACAATGGCAACTATGTGGTTCTGCTGAGTTGTGTACATTGGTGTTTTAGATATTAACACGTTGATCGTTCGAGCTAACCTGAGTGGATGTCTCCTCTCTACTTACGTCCAACTGATTTTCCTGATTAACTGTCTATAACGCACACCAGAATATCAATATTAAAGTACACAGATATGTTATTTTGTCAGGTTTTAAAACGTCCGCGATTTCAGTAAATGTAGTTTGTAATTACTTTTTAAACACACTCCAAATGAGCAAACGTGACTCGTGTATGGCCCCAACTTAGGGTCGTAATCATCATCTGTGCCCTCAAAACGGTGACGAAAAATCTCGTGAGGAAACTGGTGACGTGCTTAAACCAAAAATCGAAGGCACGTGACATGTACTTAACAAATTACATCTCATTTTCTCTCGTAGAGAGATGGCGTATGTCCGTGATATGAGGGCAGTTGATGGTACGCATTGAGGCTAAGCCGTGTCATAGGTTCGGCTAGTTGTACAGCAGCAGCAAGACTGCTGTACAATTGTTGATCCCAAGACAAGACAATATGCCTTTACGGATTGTAGGTATAAGTGGGTATTACATTATAGAGTTTCATTTGAAGAGTTGCAGCTGCTTTGTGAGATTGCATAATGGGTTCAATTGAACCTATGCTTAGTCCTTAGTTACCTTTAGTTACCTTTAGTCTCTTTTTTTTTCTATACCAATCGATCAAAATATTGAAGCATTGGTACCGTTTCAAATTTGTAAGTACCACCTGTCATTGTTATCATCGTGCAACAGGAACTGTGATAAGAATGGTTTGGCGAAGGGCGTTCGGGTAAGAGGTTAGCTCCCAGAGGCGGGACACGTTCGAGACTCGCTATCACAGCCTCTTCATCAATTGATTCCGCGCCCTCTGCGGCTCAATAGGTCGACGATCCGCTTTCCACTAAACTACAAACGTCCTAAATTTGGATTTGTAAAATGGATTACGGAAAGGCTTACTTTATTCTGAGTTTCTCGAACCCACGATACACGAGAAATTCCAAGTGTAGGGCAAGGTTTAATCCTTACTAATTCCTTGCTATATATAATACTAGCTGTGCCCAGCGGTTTCACCCGCTGCTGCTCAGTTAGGGTTATTAAAAATAGATGTTGGCCGATTCTCAGACCTACCCGATATGTACACAAAATTTCGTTTAAATCGGTCCGGCCGTGTCGGAGGAGTATGGGAACGAAAACTGTGATACGAGAAATTTATATATTAGATATATATTAGATATAATATTATAAAAGCGAAAGTGAGTTTGTTTGTTTGTTTGTTACCTCTTCACGCTTCAATGGCTAAACTGATTTTGATGAATGGTACACAGATAGTTGGAAACCAGGAGACGGACATAGGCTATTTTTTAACTTAAAAGAGTGGGATATGAGGAAAAAAAAAGGGAAGAAACGGGAAGAAGAAAAGAAACTTGGCGTTGCTATTACAAATCAATAAGGCGCTACCGAATTTAACGCGAGCGAAGCCGCGGGCAACAGCTAGTTTTTAATAAAAGCAAAAAAAGTTTAAAAATGTCGTATCGCTAGTTTTATCAGGTCACATTCTTCTTTTAGATTTTAACAGGTCTTCCAAATTACTGATAAGGTAATGTTTCACTAAAATTTTCGTGATAACTTTAAAATCAAATCATCTAGCTTTTTCTTAGTTTTTTTGTCAATTTGTCTCCATTTTACAAACAGTACTTTCTTTTCTTTCTGACTGCCCCGCCTGGTGGTCGAGTGCTGAGCATAAGGTCCTACTTAGGTTCAAATCCCGGGTTGAGCTGTGTTATTGGGATTTTTCATAGGAGATTTTCTCATGTACCTACATGGGTCATCATCTTCCTAGGCTAGCCTTAGCCTTAGCCTTAGCCTAGCCTTAGCCTAGCCTAGCCTAGTACCTGTAACGGCAATCACCAATCTACCAATGACACGGCTCAACGTGCTATACTAACAAACTTCAGTTTTTACTGCAGACACTTTTGTTTTTTTTTATTATAATGCGTTTTAAACATTCTTGATGTATTTAAGTACATTTAAAAAAAAAAAGTTTTATCTACAAAAAATAAACCCCACCGCTATCGGGACCAGGGTCCAAGCTACCGGCGGCGGTCAGAGCTCCAGAGAAAGGAACCTCCTCACAATACGAGCCGTATCCAAGAGTACCGCTTTCTGTATCAAGCCCTTGATAAAGCTGCCTAACGAGACTCTCCTTAGGTATTGGTATACGGTCCTGGATTGTTCCCACTGAGACCACGTCCCACACAATTTTAATTAGTAATTCATGAAAAATGAACATAGATTACCGCCAGTATGCTGCCACTAGAACCTGACACATCTGCATAACCCCTCGACCGAGCACCAATGGGATGTTATGTTATGCTCGGTCATGGAATTATACACCCTAGAAAAATAGGCCTGTACTCATTATCTTAACAAAAACCGTTAATTATGCCTGACTTCGGAGTTTGGCATCGTCATCACTTGTAACACCCACAGCCACAGCCACGCAGAACCCACAGCCAACATTTCGATCAGTGTTTACGACCTACATTTGCGACTACAGTGACATCTACCCATAAAACATAAAAACACTTTCTAACAGCCATTACAGCGATTCAAGAACAAGTGGGGACCGAAATTGGAACGGTTACATCGCACTGTATTACAAACGCGCTAGATTCTAGTTCAAGCTTTCAACAACAGGTGGCTCTGTTGTCATTTTAATGATTCGGATTGATGACAGAATTTAGCTCCAATTATACAAATGCAGGTATACCTAACACGGAGTATTATTAGTTTATTGAATTAACTCTATCTGTCTTATTTCCTACATATGCGAGACAAAGTAGCGCCGTTGTATTACGATCTAAAGATCATTCTAATACGTATTAGCGTTCAAGGCAATCTGATAAAGTTCATCGCCCCCTGCACATGCTCTCGCCGCGTCAAAGGCTGGAGTGTAAACAGAGAACGCACGTCGCAGTAAAGCTAATTCGTTATCTATCATAAATTATAATCACGGTAACTCGGCACGAACATTATCTACCCGGACATTATCAAGGTCAAATCACAAATATTTATATTTCTTGGTGAGCGTGTACTCAGTGCTACGCGCCGCTCACGTGCTACTGCACATGTGGACTATTATAAGAACCGTCACGTTTTCGCGGTATATTATTTTTGCAACTGTTACTACCAGCTCTAGTCTAGTAATAGGTGCCAAATGTTGTTTACAAAGTTTCAGCGTTTGAAAGACTGTTCAACCCGGCAAACGTTTATAATTCAAACAATGCTGTAACATTCAAAATTTCTTTATTTTATAAAATAAGAAAACATATAAAATATATCGGCATAATAATACTAAATATCGTATTATATAAATCCAATCGTAAAAAATGCATTCAAATGCTTTGTATTTCATAAATGTGATTTTTCTGCTTAAATAAATAGGTAATTAAATATTAGTAAAACATTCTCTCAAAAATCTTTTACTTTCCTAAAATAAGAAAACATATAAAATATTAAATATTTCGGCATAATCATACTAAATATCGTATTATATAAATCCAATCATAACAAATGTATTCAAATGCTTCGTATTTCATAAAATGTGATTTTATCTATAAAATATAAATAAACATTTGTAAAATTCACAATGTTCAACATTCTCTCAAAAATCTCTTAAAACTACCCACACAAAGAATTCCTTTATTAAAAGAGTTTCTCATTTTTAACAAAAATAATCTATGTTATGTTTAAATCATCTAAATTCCGAGTATTGGAATAATAATAATAAAAAAATGGGAATAGGAATCAAAATACAATATATTCAATTATCTTTCGTTCGAGACATGGCCTTCATATCACAATGTAACGCGTACCACCGTCAAGGTGCAATCAGTCTTCAAATTTTAAAATGCTTTAATTTACTGACAAGATGCAGGTAGATCTGACATGGTCATCCTACAAAATAAACCTAATTATAGCCCCAATTTCTAAACACTAACGCATTGACCACCTACACCAAAAATAAGGATATTGTTTATTTTTAACTTTTTTTAACCTAACATGCCTTGATTTTTAAAAAAATTTTTGCTTAATATTATATTACAAAAAATACTCTTAAAGGCTAAACATTTTTTTTTTAATTTGGTTAATTCTTGAGTTATTGCTTTATTACACCAATTTATTATTTATCCTTTCACGCTAGAGTTATTTGTAAAATGCTAAGCAACCCAAATGTTCACGGACCGAAAAAGAATTGCTCCGCTTCTAAATATGACTTCATTTATTAAATAGAATAGCATCTTTTTTTTTATTTGTAGCGTTTTAAAAAGTTGCCAGACTAAACGAATGATCGGAATGGAAATTTCACATTATTTAAAAATGGCCCAATTCTCTTGCCCGTTAGTGTACTCCCTATATACTGGTTACTAGATTATGGCACCTCCTGAGCCGGTTTAAAATGCAGCATGGCGTAGTCATGGTAATACATCATGATGGCAAGTGGCTGGCCTAGGATCAAGGAGCTCCACACCATTAAGTTGCCCCAACGAGGCCCGAGCCTGATCTCAGCGTGTCGAGAGATGATCGCGAGCGGAGGTTGAGCCATCATACCCAAGAACGCCCAAATTCTGAACATTTGCAGAGGTACACTCACCTGTAACAATTTCAAGTTGGCATTAGTTGGCCTAATAATAAAAATAACAGCCAAGTGCGAGTCGGACTCGCGTACCCAGAGTTTCGTACAAACTTGCGATTATATTATATGATATTTCTCAGCTCCAAGGGATTATAGACTTGAGTATATGGTTTTAATTTCAACTCGATACCACCACGCCTCAGATAAAAGGTCTTGACAGACAGACAAACAGACAAAGTGATCCCATAAGGAGATCCCTTATGGGATCACTTTGTCTGTTTGTCTGTCTGTTTTTTGCCTATTTAGATACGGAACCCTAAAAATGGAAATATAAGAATGTTCCTAAACGATAATAACACTACAAAAATGTCAAAAGTTATAATAGAATAGAATAAAACATTAATGTATTGATGTTTTAGATCGTTCACAAATAGAGGTGGTAAAACGAAAAAAAAGTATTTACGTCCAACCCCTAGTGGGTAAAATAATAAAAACATATAAAAAAAATACAAAAGAGTAACAGTGGCAGTAACATTATTACTAAACCAATTTCAGAGTTAGTTGATGAAAATTGGCATTTGGCCGCACGTGATGCATAAAATGTTTGAATGTAGACTAAACAAATGAGTTTTTACTGCCAGTGGAAATAACCGCAAACATGGCAGATATATTTTAGGCAATGGTTGCCGTTGTACTGTAACTGCTCCGCTATACATCTATTGTTGTGAGTTTATGTCACAGCGATGAGCAACTGAGCATGCTAGCTCATCGTTACCAATCCATTAAGATACTATGAAAACGTTGTAAATAAGTTGTAAAAGATGAATTCGAAAAACCACTCACCAAGTACTCATGAAACAAGGCAGATATGGCAAACACGACGATTCCGGCGTTAAACTTGCTGAAGCCTATCCCAGTAATGGGTTTGTACACATGTCTCACAGCCCACATGTGTACTGGCATGTTCCAGGTGCTCCAGAACACGGATATGTTGTTAGCATTCCACCAATCAGCGTAGAACTTGCGGTCTGCAAACTGCAGCAGCTCACCCATCAGGTTTAAGAACGAGTGAAAGCTTAGGTAGAAGAAACATAGCCATATGAGATGGTTTGGTACCTAGAAAATAAGGATAAGATTTAGTTGTCGCCTCCTGGAGTGGCCAGGAATTAGGACAACACTGAAGCGTTTGTTTTAATGATAGAGTAATCGTTAATTAATGTGAAGATTGGCCCTTAGCGACCCTATAGGATCCTATGCATAATCCTGACCAAGGAGTTTCGTTTTACCCAGTTATTGACTATATTCTGGAGATCAGATAGGCAGTCGTTCCCTGTAAAATACTTGTATTCAGCTGAATCCGAGAAGACTGGAAGCTAACCTATGTCGGATATTTAAGAAAAACTAGGCAGATGATGAAGACTGAAGAGTTTTCCTTTTAAACAGGCGTAAAGGGCATATAAGCCAGACGACTCCTTAAGGGGATCATAACCACCATCCTGACCCTTGAACCAATTGCTTCCTGCTTTACAGTTGCGGTTTTGTACCAACTATCACTTGTAATACAATAATTCTTTATTCTAAGTGTTAAGAAAGCGCCGAGCTCGTGACCGTTGTGGTCACGAGTCATTTGAATGGAAGCAATTGATTACCGCTCACAATGCACGAAGTCGATGTATATATTAACTAAACAGCGCCAATAAAATTCTAACTAATATCCGTCATTACGTTCTCTTGTCGACTTGCCAGATCGTCTATCAACAAATCTCGTGCAGTCTGTGTGATCATACGCCGGCGGATATTAAGTTTCGAACTGGTCTATGTTTATCCAGAGGCGAACAGTTGCCAGATGTACTACGTACAAAATTCTGTAGTTTCTACTTCTCTCGTGTCGAGAGAGCATAAACGTTAGAAGCGCCAGTGACTGTGTAGACCATAGAACAGTAGGTACAGTCTCTAATCTGGTAACAGTTTAGAAGGACGAGTTTGCTGACCGCAGACAATTTGTAGACTTCAAAATTCCTTAGTAGGCAACTTAAGACTCCCCTATTTGGGATATTTGATTAAATTGATGTAGAACTCACAGCTAACTTAAGCAATCTTTCTGTGATCCTTATGGGGTCCATCTTGCTGAAAGTGTCCACAGAATTGGTGATGGTCGGTATCATCCATTGTTGGAATAATGCGAGGGCAAGGTTTATTCCGAAGAACAACTCCAAAACTCGTTTGATTACAAACCTCTTCCGGATTCTGAAACGCATACCATACATGTTTAGTAAATAAGTTTTTTTAATCCTCTTCGATTTTATATCGTAATAACTCCTTGCATATGCACAACGCACATTTTTGTGACACGGTACGTACATTATCGCTCATTAACCACAAGAATATGGAGATATGCGTCGTCTTGACCTATTTTAATTATCATATTACGACATGCTTCAAATCTAAGGCCAATCGGCCTGTCCTTTACCAAAGATCACTTTGACTTTGCCTTCAAAATTATGAAATTCCATATTGAATTCAGCGATCAGTCAAATTTTGTCATGCTCATAACAAAAACCACACGTGACATATATAAAATCGAGACATGAAGATATATTTGTCGAGATAGCACGATTACTGTACACGTGAAGTCATTCGCATTTTATCTTAAGACTAGCTGTTCCCCACGGTTTCACCCGCGCTGCTCAGCACCTGTTGGTCGTAGCGTGATGTTATATAGCCTATGTTACTCGGGGATAATGTAGCTTTCCAAAGGTGAAAGAATTTTTGAAATCGGTCCAGTAGTTTCGGAGCCTATTCATTACAAACAAACAAACAAACAAATCTTTCCTCTTTATAATATTAGTATAGAAAACGTGAGTTTATTGCCCTTGTTTCGCACCTGCTACTTTTTAGTGTACGGTCAGGAACGAAAGTTGATTGACACTGATGTTTTTATATAACAACACTAATCGCGAGATTAATATAATGGGAGAATTGCATGGACGTAGTAACCAAGGTCACGACACTCCACTCCGCTGCTATTCACATATGGCTGGAGGGTGGTGTGTGTAACTAAAAAAAAAACATTTTAGGTAAAACCGTTTCGGATTTTTCAAATATGTATATTTAATTTTCAGGTTTATTTCTACATATCCTAGCTGCGCTCCGTGATTTCACTCGCGTGGTGATAGAATAGGTGTTATTCTAATATGTAAGTTTATTATTGTGAAGTTTCATCAAAATCCATTCAATAGTTTTTGCATGAAAGAGCAACAAACATCTACATACATCCTCATATATTTTTGCTTTTATAATATTAATAGGATTTATTTAAAACCTAAAATGCAAACTACCATTCCTTGCCGATTGTACTCGACAACAGAGCACGCTTATTCATAAAAAGATAAACGTAATTAAAAATGACACCCAAAATAAAACAGATGCAATCAAAACTAACCGTGCAGTGCGGGGGTAATTCAACTCATAACAAAGGGTAGGGGCCAACATAAAGTAGGACAAGTCTTTTAGATTCAGATTGTCGGGATACTTGGTCAGCCTCGCTGCAGCCGGAGTATCATTGATTAGGTCTTCTTTACTCTCTGTAGGAAAAGGATCGTTAGTAATTGGTTTGATGGGCGAATTTCACCAAAAAAACTAAATACGAACAGCACAACTAATTAACTAAACCACGTTTAAGAATTGCCAGTGTTATCTTGGGTGTGACATATTGACAGCTCTTAATGTGTTTTAATTTTAGTTTCAATGGTGAAAATCGTCCTTAGTTATCTATTTTTACTAATGCGATTAGAACAAGCCTTTCACGCAACACTAGGATTAGCAGATAAACATATAAAGATAAAACAAGTATGCGATAAACATAAGCAGCCGAAAGTTTTACAGTAAATCGATAACGTTGCGTAACGCTACGACTCAATGAAGAATGGAATAAGTACAACACTACAAGAATTAAATTTAAAAACTCTTTAGAGACATTTGTCTAATCAGGCGAGGCAACGACAGACAGGATTTTCTACACATAATACTGCTACTGCAACCAAAGCATATGTAAAGTGAGCATACCTTTACCAAAGAGCTACAAAATGCGTATTCAACACACATTACATAACAATAAAAAAAACACTCTAAAAGCAAGAAAACATACAAGATGTAAGAAACGCACGCAGTAACTTGTATTAAACTTACGCTCATGTTCGGCCGAAATTAGTTTATCTGTAATAATTTAACAGTAACCTTTAAACTCTGTATTCCTTCAAATATCGTTCGTGATATTTTTTCTATTGGGTCTAATGTCTATGGCAGTTAGTGTTTATTATTCAAGGATGATATTTCCCACTATCAGAAGAAATGGAATGAGCTTAATAAATAATTGTGTATCGGGATCTCGAGACACCGGTACAGGGTTTTTCAATATCTCGTACGGAATCATTGCCTGCACACCTATAAGCCGCCAACTAATGATAACATTGAATAATGGATTTTATGACCAGCCTATGGTCGAGTAGTGTTTTTGGGTGTTCCCGCCAGGAATTTCTCAGTAACAGCCAAGAGTCTTGATCTATGACATGGGACTTTAACATAACCAGCGAAATGAAAGTGTTCTATTGACAAGGCTCTGTGTAACCCTTCAGGAAACACAGGAATGATGTTAAAGTCCCGAGCCATAGAGTGCATTTTTCTACAAATATCGACCTAAGAAGTAGGTAAGTTGGTCCACGCATCTTAACATTAACACAATGCTGCACGCACCGTTGCCTATAGCGGTCGTAATCGAAAGCAAGCATTTATCTGTGACATAGATAACATAACATAGGTTCTGAGTAAATGGTGTAATATCGGCCTTATACTCTTTTAAACTTATCACCAAAATGAATGTAAAACTTACTCCAATTAGGCGCTGATAAACTCTGTCTCCTAAGTTTATTATCCAAAAACTTTTTCTTCAAACCAAGACGACACCAATGATTAGTTTGTACATAACTCCAAAGTTTTAAGAAAATAATTAAATAGAGCATACAGACTGTGGTTATTCCAACTGCAAGAAAAAGGATTTCTATTAGTAAACTTGGCGGCTGTTTTCTGTTCTGGTCCAAGGTCGAATAAATTATATAGTGGAACTTAACCGACTTGATTAGTATTGACAACTCTCACTCATAAAACTACAGTTGATTACAAGATCACCGGGCGCTATTTTAGAATATTATGAGTTTTGAAAATCTTTTTTAGGGTTTATCTAATATGTATACATTAAATTGATATTCAACAATTAATAAAGGTTCAAAGAAACTGAGAAGGTATACATAATTACCGAAACTAAAATCATTGCCCTTTACATGTAGAACTGCAATAGGCAATAAGACCATAAACAACATGTTAGTGAGCTGTAATATGACGCCAAGCTTTTCTGGTAGTAAATTCTAGAACAAAAACAGGCATTATTATCACAATTGAAAGTTTATCTCAGGACTGACTGCCGTCAGAAGTAACTGAGTATTAAAAATTAAATTGCTTCAACTTACAACAGCTATGCCTTTTTCCAGTAGTAGGCTGACAACAATAGGAACAATGCTGACTGAAAAACAAATATATATATTAAAGTAAAAAATGTAATATATTTAAGTAAAAAATTAATATAATGCTTAAGATGAAAGCATCAGGATAACCAGGAAACGGATGTTTTGAGAAATCCCAAGTTTGTATAAATTTTATTTTAGTCATAATATGATTTGCTACTGTGACAATTTTAGTACAAAAAAATACTATTATCAAAATCATCAGTACAACTTAAACCTTACTTTTTTTTGGGCTGGGGAAATCGTCAAATAACTTCCCCCACTCTTACTTTTAATGGTCTTTATTCACTAAACATTTTGTTAACTTCCGCTACCCTAGTGCTTTGCATGTATAGAATAGCTATTACACATGAAGTACTCACAAATTATCAATATAACTGATGGATATTGACTTCTGTCCCCTTCATTATAACCTGTTAACACAATGATCCATTCAAAGGGGTTTACACGGAATCCATATCTGTAAATAAAGTTTATTGGAGTAACAAAACTGCTGCATTTTTTTTTCATTCGGTTTGAGAACCTACTGGAAACAAATTGTTCAGAACTAGCTTCCGCATACGACTTCGTCTGCGTGGCATAGTTACTTTGGGCTAACGCTGACTTTAACCAGCGTGATGCGTCACAAAAGCTACCCTTTTCTTCCCTCTTTCGTCCCACTATCACACTTTTCTTTTTTTAAGTGATTTAGAATTAGCTTATGACCATCTCCAGGGTCCCAACTATCTCCGTACCAAAAGTCATTAATTGGTTGGGCCATTTAGGCATGAAGACTTAACAAACAAACACACTTTCGATTTTATAATATTAGTAAGGATTACCATGACAATATTATTTTATTTTTTATTTATTGTAGATGTAGATGGTATCTTTCATATGAAG
Organism: Ochropleura leucogaster; assembly: GCA_958449745.1. Classification (NCBI taxonomy): domain Eukaryota; kingdom Metazoa; phylum Arthropoda; class Insecta; order Lepidoptera; family Noctuidae; genus Ochropleura; species Ochropleura leucogaster. The sequence goes on from OY288208.1 coordinate 10,631,383, forward strand.
TGTAAATGAAGACAGCTTGTCTCCTGTCTTTGCAGTAAATAAATACCCGACTGTGACTTACTAATAAATCCTACTATACTTACTTGCAGGCCTACAAAAAATTATTACTACCTATATAGGTATTTTCCTCTACAGTGTTTGAATTTAAATTAATAGGCCTTGGTAAAATCAAGGTAAATTCAAAAAGTCTTTGGTAAATGAAAAATGTCAATGCATACTCGTTTTTCCTTGTTTTATCAGAAACTTTAGTGCTAGCCTTGTTCAAGGTACAATTATTACCATTGGACATTGGTCAATGCTAACTCAAACATATTAGATACAAAGTCCATTTCTTGGAGGTATTTCATAAAAAATGTAACACATTTATGCTACAACCTGAATCATTATTATACTTTTTAATTGAGTGAATAAATTAAATGATTGAAGGGACATACCAAAACAGAATAGTAAAATAAAACATATTGTCATACATACCTGGTTTATCATTCTGAACAACGGAAGAAAAACCAAAAGTTAAAAACTGGTATAAATGCAAAACAAATGTTGCGTTATTCCATTTACACATTAAAAAGTACTCACTTTAAGAAATTCTCAAGACCTAAACGGACACCGCCAATAGATAACATCAAGAAGCCCCAATTCACCAGGCCTGTGAAGTTGCTGAACTCGGAACTCCATGAGAACAGAGAATCTCTTGGTATGTGAACCCTGGAACAATTTTTTTTAATCTTTATGAGGATCAGAGGGCCATCTTACGCATGTTGACTAAATATTAAAACAATTTATTAACAAAACCATGAGTTGCACTTATGATGATAGGACAGAGATGGACCTTGGTCATCTTTCATTCAGGTCCACAGTGATGAATATGTTACTTACGGCTTATCCAATTGCAATTTTCTAACTTTCTTCTCCTGTTCCGTTATTTCTTCAGCTTTTGAAACACTTTGTGCTCGCCTGTAGCGAAGAGCTTTTTCTTCAGTTTCTGTAGTCATTTTCTTAATTTCCGCTCTGCAGTCTGTATAATGACCAAACCCAAATAAACTAATATTTCAGTGAGATTGTGGGTAGTTACAGACAAGTTAGTAGTAGTATTAATCAAAAACTTACACTTCTAGCTAAGAGTATTTCTAAAATACATATGAAAAACATTAACAGCCACTACCAGTAGAAGCACAAATATTAATTGCTTACAACAGTAATGGAATATATTAGGTGTGCAAATGTGTACAGATTTATTTTATCAGAGTAGCGGTATGTCATCATTCTAACTTAACATTATCACTAAATAATTACCCGTGGTTACCGTGTCAGCACTCCAGAAACAGCATAGTCAGATTCAACTTAAAGATAACAGTTCTTTACCTTTAATTACTTAAAAGCAAAATTTTAGTCGCTAAATTAAACACTTTCGAAATCAAATTGAATTGCCCAGTTTCCATAACTTGTATCAGATATCTGTCAAACTCAGGAGCTGTCAACAACAAAATGTCAACCGGTCAACCTTCAAATGAACTTAGTGTCGGGTCTACATTTACAGTCCCATCATGTTAACAGAAAGAAGCTCTTGTTTTTTTTTATCAGTTTAAACTGTTTTAATGTACTTTATTATCTAAGAACTTTATTTCATTCATTAATACCCGAAGGTGAGTATTATTTTGTAGTTCCACATACATCCTTCTTTTCTTCATTACGTCAGAGCAGGTTAAGAAACCTTGCCATATTTGAAAACTAACACATTTTAGTAGATTTTGAAATACCTCAAAATACTGCTAATGAATACTTTGGCTATACCTCTATACTAACAGGCTTATTTGTATTAAATATATTAAACGCTATTTACAAAACAGAAATGAGTAGCAACGCCGTCAGTGGACGCCCTAGAGGGACATATTAAACTGACTTTATTAGTGAGATTCTTCAGAAAGGTTAGATGCGTAGAAATCTCAACCGGCGGCCCGTTTGAGATTTCTACGGCGGGCAGCGGCTTGTATGATCAGTTGTTGTATGTTTGAGGACGAGGCAAAATAAGTACGTTATAAACGTAGCCAAACCCCATGGTTAAAGCCATGAGTTTATGTATGTTTGTAACTACTAAAAAGGTGAAAGTGAGTTTGATGTTACCTCTTCACTCTTCACGCTTTAATGGCACAACCCATTTTGATGAATTTTGGTACAGATATAGTTGGGAACCAGGAGACGGACATGGGCAAATTTAAAAAAAGGGGTATGCTATTACAAATCAATAAGGCACATGGGCAAAAACTGCAGGTAGCAGGTACTGTGTTATACCGAATTTAGCGCGAGCGATACCGCAGGCAAAAGCTAGGATTTTATAAATGTATTTTCCATTCCATCTACGCACAACTTCGTGCTTAGATAAGGAGCAGGATGGTCTTTGTTCTGCTGGAGGCACACCGTCGTATCCGATCGTACCGTACACGGTACGAACTTCGGTCACGGTAAGGTATGAAGATGGCGACAAGATGTTCACTTGAAAATCAGTTGGATCAAACCAGCCGGGGAAGTATGATAAAATTTAGAGGTACTCCCGCCTTAATTACTGGCCAAACAAACACATTTATAATAAAAAAAATACTGTATGATTATAGTCAGAGTTCGGATTCGAACAGAGTCTTTCTAAAAAAGTTAAGCTGAAGATGTTTCTTATTTGTGTCCCAATTACTTTTACATGTTATATCATGTTGGTGCGGTACCCAAAAATAATGTTGAATTTAAGAGAAATACCTGACATAAATGAGGCTAGAAAATTGATCATGATTTAATTTCAGATTACAGTAGTTTTTAGCTTCATTTCGCATTTAGTAGAATCACTGATAAGAAAATGGTCACTTCAAACCTCCAGTGTGAGGATAAAGGTCGCATGTCTGTGAATGTGACTAAATAATATGTAACGGAAGTTCAAGGAAAAAACCAGGCTTCTAATGAGATTATTATTGTATTATCTCAATATAATTGATTCATTTCGTAAATATATTTAAAATAAAATGAAGATTTGGACATCAGAACACACTTTCAAGTAAGTAATGACGATTTATATTATGACGCAACCTTGAATTTCCATTCTCGCAATATTATCGGTCAATTAATCTTTGTCTTTGTTTGTCAATTACAGCCATCCGTGGGAGACGGTTGCTCAAGCAGCATGGCGAAAATATCCCAATCCTATGAATCCAGCAGTTATTGGAACAGATGTGGTCGAAAGGAAAGTGGTCGATGGAGTTCTAATCACACACAGACTTGTCAGTTCCAAGTGGTTTTTTCCGAAATGGGCGCAAGCAGTAAGTTTCGTAATTTCAATTTTAATATGTATAAAGTTCTAACAATTTTCACAAATTTTGGCAAATCTATTATGAACCCTACCTGCAAATAATAAATATTTATTTACAGCTTATTGGCACAGCGAAAATTTGCTATGCAAGTGAAAAATCTGAGGTGAACCCAAATGAAAGAGAAATGACTTTGAAAACCTCGAACCTGTCGTTTTGCCGTTACATAGCTGTTGATGAAACTGTTCGGTATACACCACATCCCTCGGACACTTCCAAAACTCTGCTAACACAAGAAGCCGTAGTCACAGTACAAGTAAGTAGAATTTTTATATTCTTGTTAGTTGATTTGTAAATTTGCACACCCATGCTTATTATGCAACAAACATACTTTAACTTACTCATAATTTTGTTTTAAGAGTCATATTTTTAAAATTATGGTAGACTTTTGACCAAATATACAAAATCAAATAATAACAATAGAAAATACTTAATTAAACCCACTTATTACTGAGGTTGGGAAACTCCTGTGCCAGCTTGTATATTGAATTAAATATGTTTGTTTTCTGTTCTTCAGGGTGTACCACTCAGTAGTTACATGGAGGATTTATTAGCCAACAAAATATCCCTGAATGCTGGTAAAGGTCGTCAAGCAATTGAATGGGTCATTGGGAAAATAGATTCCGAGATAAAAGAACTTGCAAGCACTGCGTGTAAAAGTACAGATGAACTATTATCACAAACAAAGAAATCTCTTGATGACATAACTTCCACAGCAAGGAGATCAATGGATGACATATCAACAAAGGCTAAGAGGTCACTAGATGATATAGAAAAGTTCACAAAAGCCAATGCTAGTCAAAGGAGCTGAAAAGAGGACTGATTGACTAGTTGTTCCATACAACTCATGACCTGCACTAAATGTCTAATTATAAATATTAGTTAATTGATGTAATATTGTAATTTATTTATTTTCTAATAGTCTTAATAGCAAAGATTTGCTTGATAGTGTGCTTACTAAAGTGAATTCAGATAAAGGCACAGTTATCTAAAGTCAGTTTTTGCTTTTAAAAGAAAACTGATTATGTTATCAGCTGATATTGATAACTAAGCAGTTGAAATTTGCTAAAACTTGCTTTATATAAATGATGTAGTGCCTGCATTGGGTATTTGATTTTCGAAAATAAAATCTTGTTTTTCGAAAGGAATAAATTACCTAATATTACAAAACCATAATATCTCAAAGTATGTGTTGATGTGTAGTTTAATTTTATATTAATGAGTCGAGGGTAAATGTAGATAAAATTGTTATGATTTTAAGTATTGTAGAATAACAAAAATGTATAAATGTAGCTTATATTGGGTGTATTTCGTGGATGCAAAATTTCTAATGTTCTCACCTAATTATTGGAATTATATAAAAGATTCTTAAAGTAATAACAAAAACACTTTGTGATAAAAGGTAATTTATGTAACAGTCAAATCACCCTGCCAAGGTTATTTTACTTTCGTTTTCGAATCAATGCCAAGAATTACCAGTGCAGTGAAGACTGATAAACTTTATAAGCTTACTAGCCAACCGCCCTGGCTTTGCTTGAACGATTGAATATCAATGTATGTACCATAGTGATAAATAATCAATTCACAGAAAATTATTCAATTTGTGGTAAAAATCACACATTTTTCTGAATACTATTGCAGACATTGATGTAACTAGAGATGGTGTAATGCAGAACTCAGCTATGAACAACCATTCCCTATTGGCTGTCATTATATTAATGGCAAAAGCATTCCAAGTTAATATCGTTTTTTGTGATGAGTTAATACTTTCCCACACTGGTGACAAAAAGGAATAAAAGCTGAATTATTGTGTTTTAAAATATATTCTTCCTTAATCCATAGAGATAGAAAAAATATATTGTAATATATAATCAGATTATAATATATTTTTATGTCTATGCCTCAAATCCTATCTTTTATACTTCCATCTTATGAGTGGCAAATTGCAGACATGCTCAACTCCATAGGATTTGAAATTGTAAAGAGATTTTAGCTAGATATAAGTAATCACAACATCATATACCTAGTTACCTTTATTATTTCAAAGTATGACTCCAGGAACTCTTGGTATTGAAATAATTAAAACTCATTATTCAGCATTCAGTGTATTTTGAATTTCATATAATTTGCAATAAATTTTTGATTGAAGTATCAGCAATCTTTTTTATTATTGATTGAACTCCCCATTTTCTTAAGGACTTTTGGCAGCTACTGATATGATGATGCAATACTAATCTAATATATAAAATTCTCGTGTCACAGTTTTCGTTCCCGTACTCCTCCGAAACGGCTGGACCGATTTAAACGAAATTTTGTGTACATATCGGGTAGGTCTGAGAATCGGCCAACATCTATTTTTCATACCCCTAAGTGGGCAGCGGGTGAAACCGCTGGGCACAGCTAGTATAATATAGAGGAAAGATGTTTGTATCAAATAGACTCCAAAATGAGTGCACCGGTTTTTTTTTACTAATAGGAAGTATCATAGGCTATACATACAACATCACGCTAATACCCACGGGAGCGGGGCAGCAACTAAAGACGTCGGGGATACCGCGCATGACAGCTAGTAAAATATTCTTCCTCAAGTACGTAATAGAGCCAGTAAAAAAATATTGTGAAGAATAAAAGATTCTAATATATTTTATATTTATGCCTCAAATCCTACCATTCTATACTTCCAGCTTATATGAATGGCACATTGCAAAGACTTGCTCCACTCCATAGGATTTGAACTAGTTTTTCTCAATAAGTTAAATACATATTGTAAAGGGATTTTAGCTAGATATAAGTAATCAAATATCACATATTAATTTACTAGCTGTTCCCCACGGTTTTACCCGCGCTGCTCAGCACCTGTTGGTCGTAGCGTGATGTTATATAGCCTTCCTCAAGAAATGGACTATCCAACACTAAAAGAATTTTCCAATTCCAACCAGTAGTCCCTGAGATTAGCGCGTTCAAACAAACAAACTCTTCAGCTTTACAATATTAGTATAGATTGTTTCAAAACTGACTTCAGGAACTCTTGTTGTTGTATTCTCATTTAATTTGCAATATTTTTTTTATTGAAGTTTCAGCAATCTTTTATTAATTAAACTGCCCGTTATCTGAAGAGCCGTGCCAGAGGCTCGCTCACACTAACCAGTGCTTTGATTCAATACTGTGTCAATGACCTCGTCCTTCAGATAGAATAATTATATAAAACTTACCCATGTAAGTTACCTAGTAAGTAGGTATGTATAAACTGAGTAAGTACCATAGGAACCTATGGTACTTACTCAGTTTTTCATCACATTTTGTAGTTTTACCTCTCCTTACTTTTGTATATTGCCTATGTATATTTTTTCTTTAAAAAAAATGTTGTCTCACACTAGGAATTTCTCCTGTATCGTGGGTTCGTTCACAAATGTTTTAACTCACATACACATACAGCCAGACCCGGAACAACTATCTGTAGGCCATACAAATATTTTTTCCGTGCGGGGATCGAACCCGCGGCACACAGCGCAGCAGTCAATCGCTCAGCAAATGCGCCAACCGTGTCGTATATATATAAATAAATATCTTGGGACAACTCACACACGGCTATCTGATCCCAAGCTAATCAGAGCTTGTGTTATGGTAACCAGACAACTGACTGATATACATACTTATATAATTTATAAATACATACATATCTATACTAATATTATAAAGCTGAAGAGTTTGTTTGTTTGTTTGAACGCGCTAATCTCAGGGACTACTGGTTGGAATTGGATAATTCTTTTAGTGTTGGATAGTCCATTTCTTGAGGAAGGCTATAGGCTATATAACATCACGCTACGCCCAACAGGTGCTGAGCAGCGTGGGTGAATCCGCGGAGAACAGCTAGTTATAGATAAATCACACCCAGACACAGAACAAACAATCATGCTCATCACACAAAGTTTGTCCTGGGTGGGGATCGAACCCACGACCTCCGGCTCAGCAGTCAGGGCTACTAACCACTAGACCAACAGGCCCGTCATATATGTATTTATTATTAATAAAACTGAAATTTCTGTCACATTGCACCTACTATGTTTTTGTCTCTGCAATTCTGCATCACCCTTTTATATTGACTGGTAGAAAATGCCCAAGGCATTAAGTCCGCTTTTGTACAATGTTTTTTTTACTTGTGCATGAAGTGCTTATGAATAAATAAATAAACTTATAGGCATGATGTTTAATTTACAATAATTACAGTCTTATTGTTATTTTATTATAATGAATTGATAATTGATAAACTAATCATTATTTTGCAGCTACATAGCTGTATTTATTACCTATAAACTGGATTTGAATAGGATGCATCACTCATTAACACGGTTTCTGAGGCAGGGGGTTTACCCATCCACAAATCAAACTTGATATGTGAGGCCAAACATTAGGAACACCTTGTCAAATATATGTGAACAGCTAGCACATGCCCTGGACACCAACAACACAAATATGTGACAAAACTTTAGGTAAAATGAGTTTCTTGCTGTGGAGAGCATGCATCAATGTATTTATATAATAGTAGTGATTATTTACTATCAAATACAATTTTAACCTATGAAGTAACCATTCTGATAAATGTACTGAAAAATAAGTTCTATTAAAAAATCCTGGGGTATTTTACTTATGTATTTAAATTATTTTTTACCTGTACACACATCACCGCATCAATCTATATAAAACCAGTTTATGCTGATCTCTCAATCACACAATGTATACTGTAGATTTCCTACACAATACGCGCAACTGCATAAACCGGTTTTGTATAGGTTGATGTGTCATTGTGTGTACAAATATACAGGGTTATTTCTAAAACACCGACAACCTCGCAGGACTGTATTACTATCATCATAAACAAGAAATTTTGTTGTTTTTTTTTTTTATACATGTACCAAAAACAAAAATCATCAAGATTTTGTTATCCTATCTAACACATTTCAACTCTGTCTGTTTGCTGTACCTACATACCTAAACCTGCCGCGTACTGTCCCTGTAGTGGTACTTTTGGTTAATGACTTGCTTCACTATCGTTTAGGTATGTTTGCTTTGCATAGATTTCGTAAAATTTAGACTAATTTAGAGCATTCAATTTAAATATTTTTATTTTTGTATGAAAATCTGATGAACTAAAATATGATAAATGTTTAAATGTCATAGAAGAAAAGTTGTTGATTATGATGTTAGTAACATGGTCCTGAGAGGTTGTCGGTGTTTTACAAATAACCCTGTATATTAATATTTTAATACCTTAAATTTTTCAACTACATCTGATAAAAGTAGAGGTAGTAGTCTACTACCAAGTACCAGTATAACATCAGGTTTTACATGATGAACCAAATACATTCTGAAGCTAAGATTTTACAGGATATCTTCAATAATAACACTAGTCTAATGATAATGCAATAACTTAAATAAGTGTTAAGTCTTTCCAGTAACACATGAACTGTATTAAATTTAATATCAAGTGCTGGTACCCGAAGATGTCATACTGCCATTCTGGGTGTTTGGTCCTGCTACTGATCTTGTAGCAGACAGGTGAGATGCTTTCAGACGGTCCAATTCGTTAACCCAGGATCGGACATGCTCTAATCTGTGCCATGCCATCTGCAACACTTTCTGTGAGGCATAACCAGATCCTTCATGCGGCTGGCCAGTAGATACTTGAGTCAGATAATTAATCTGATCACTGAGTTTTGATTCTACTTGACTTAATGTTCTCAAAAATTGTGTTGTGTTTGTTTCCGCTTGTTTCTGTCCAGACTTTTCCTTGCTTAATTCCAGAAGTGCTTGAGCTGAAATAAAATATTCATGTGATTAAACTTGATTAAATGCAGTTGGAAGTGAGCCTAACAAAATTCATTACTAAACACGTTGATATTGTTTCAGTTTTATATATTCTATAGAATCTTCTTAATGTAAGAAGGCGCTGATAAAGTATAAGGAAAGCTGGTTTTTGAATTCTTACCTGCACATTGAAGACATGTTATAATATCTTTTTCGATATCATCAAGAATTTGTATTCTCTCCATGGGAGCAGTCATTCTCAGTAATTTATGTTAACGAGTTCAAGTTAATTCCCAATTAAATCAAAATAAATACAATGATTTTTTCTAAGGCTTATCTTTTGGTAACAAATTGTCACTGACTGACTGACAAGTGACAATATAACTTGACAGGTACGGGTTTTAGTGTTGTAGACATAAAACGAAAATAAAAATCAACTATTTAATTCCCTATTGATGAAATTCTACAGTCGTTTTTAATCTGATTATTGTTAGAGCATTTATGGAGGCGTTAAGCAGTGACTCGCTGAAACGTGACACTTTTTGCAGGAAACCTCGGTTTAGACAAAAAAAACAAGTCACATGGCCATGGGGCTCGATGGAAAAAACGCATAATTATGTTGGAAATGTGCAGATGGCAACATAGGTACTGGTCCAGCCACAGTCATACAAAGAGTTGTCTTTATATTTCAGAGGGTCTAATACCATCAGCTTAGCCTTTTCCCATCTGTGTTGGGGTTGGCTTGCAGTCTTGCCAGATGCAGCTGAATACCAGTATTTTACATGGAGCGACTGCCTATCTGTCCTCCACAACCGAGTTAAAACTGGATGATACGATACTCCTAGTTAAGACAGGTTGTTAGACTTTTGGGACACTACTCAACGTCTGTCAAAGATCTACAAAAGACAGCCGGGACCAACAGCTTTACGTGTTTTCTGAGGCACTGAGGAAACTCGGTCTAAAGCGGACGTATCACGCGCTACGCGTGCAGTACTACAATGCCTTCAGAGCCATGCTCAACCTGCCGTGGGGTCGTAGTGCGTCTAGCATGTTCGCTGAGAACAGGGAGAAAGATTTTTATTTAGTAATGAGGAAACGGGCCGCCTCCTTCATGTCCCGAATAAGATCCACTAAAAATACAATTGTCAGGGCTATGTAATGACTGCTGCAAATTGATTTGTAATTGTTTAATAATGTCTAAGTCGTATTTATTTTCTCTTGTATTGTTTTATTTGTAATGTGTAATTTTGGGTGAAATAAAGAATTTTATTTTTTATTTTAAGCGGGTTACCCATTCACAGACCAACCTACACAAGCGCGGCTTATTCCAAAGCTTGACCTGAATGGTTGGTATCATTTAGCCACGAGTCTAACACAAAATAAGTTTAATGGACTTGAAATAAAAAAAAATGTGAATTAATATTTTCCACAGTATTATATCAAACAGGAATAAGCTGGAAAGCTGAGTTGGCATTGTGGGCATTATTGAACTTGCTATTATTACGTACCCAGCCTCAGCCTGTTTCCTATGTTTTGGTCGCTTTTTACTAAATTATGGAATGGTTGTAAACAGTATAATGCCCAGCTATTGAGGTATGATATTACGAAAAATAATACTGTTACCATGTTTTCTTTTCTGTTTGTAGTTGACAAATTTCCGTGATGTGTTGTATGCGTTAAACTCGTCTATCAGAAAAAGTGGCGAAAAAATTGTTAAGTGATTTCCTCCTTGTCCACTTTAGAGCTTTTCTCTGTTTTACTGCTAGATTTGCCACACTATTTCACAGGTTTTTAACCTGTAAATTTTATAATCTATGGCAATAAGTGTTACCTGTTGATTAACATTCTTCTTTGATTGCAGGGACATTGTTTTAAAAATGTTTCAATTATTTTTTTAAAGACAGGCATACTAAAATGTTCAATATTTTGAGTTCGCATAACATGGGTCAGTATCTCTCACTTGTCAGTTACTCATTTTTGCCAGTGTCTTGGAAAAAAAATAACAAAACTAGGTCCCCAATCAGCGAAAATGCCGAATCAACGAAGCTGTCGAATTAAAATTAACTGAGGAATGAAGGAAGAACCGTGCCCCATCACAAGCTGAATAAATACCAGTGTGTTCATTTACGCTACGGTGCCTCGGCTCAACTCGAGTGACACATACGGGCACGGGTGTGCCAATATATTCCTTCCACGTTGTCGATTTTGTTCTTAAAAATTAAGAATTACGAGTTGTTGTGTAAAGCGTTTGTACGATTTATCTCAAAGCGTTTGTACGATTTATCTCATCCAAAAACTCTGATAGAAAAACAAAGAAGTGACTGAGAGGCATAGATAAAAGGTTGTAGTAACAAACCTACATACCCAGCGACCACCAGTACCAATACCATGCAACCACATTACCATACCGTACCTCCGGAATAACCATCATTTTACCGTTCGTTATGCACGATGCTAAGAAATAAGATAGCGTCAGCGCAGCGTGTACATCGCTACGATTCTACAAAACCGCGCACGCCAGTTCGCTCCGAGAAGAGCGGTTTGATTGTTGCCATTGTTGGGGCCGTCGTCGCCGTGCTTAAGATCTTCAATGCAGCAGAACTGAAGAGCCAACGACGCAGGAGTTTTGACACAGAGCTCTTCACACACGCAGCGATGTTGACACGACGGCGGCCCGCAACAGAAAAGGACCGTCGCGTTGTTTTTATGAATGGCATCTCGCAGTTCAACCAAGGAGGTTGTCGTCTGCTTAACCGGGCAAATCCTGTGGATGCCTTAAAAATTAAGACCTCCAACCAAGGCATAAACTTACAAACAAAGCGACTACGCGGTAAGGGCACCTCCTGTGGGGTACGAGCCTCGGCTTAGGGCGTCACTGAGTGAGGACAACAAGGGACAGGCTGGATCTGAGTGATATTATTTGTGTCTATCGACTTGTTACATGTATAAACTATCCGCTACTTCCACTAGGGTATTTGTAAATATAAATAGGCCAAATTTAATCAGTAAGTACAGACATCAGAACGAGTAACAAGTGTCTCATTATTTTACTAACTCCTAAAAGGTACTCCCTCACTCCTAAAAGGTCATGGCGTGTCTACGAACAACGAATCCCTGACGGGACTTGGTTGCAGGGTATTAGCACAGCCACGGCCTTGTTGGCTCTGATACGTGTAGATAGATATTTGAGCCAGCTAGAAAACACAAGCCAATATAGCAGTTATTTGAAGTGGAAGTGCGGGGCAGCTCGCGATTTTCGTCGTATGTTTTTGCAAACTGTACATCATTCAGTGTCAGTATGATATTGATAAAAATATAAATAACCGTTACACATACGGGTTTCAGAGTATAACAGTTAAAATGATCAATACAACATGAACATACAGGTTCATGCACCTCATTATTTAATCATCATTTTATGAAAAACTTATTTAACTGGGTCAAATGAACTTATACCTTAATTTAGTGAATAAGTTTAATTTAAATCAGTAAACTCAATCAGTAACACGGACTTGCGAATTGCAAAAAATGTTGATTTCGTTTGCTTATTTGTGGGAGTTTTGAATTATATGAATGGCATCCCCAAGTACTGACGGATCATTAATTTCAGCAAAAAAGTCTTTGGAAATCGGCCATTTTTGTCGCGACTGTCTTCGAACATGGTTAGTATCCTAAATCCGGATAAATTCCTTTAATCTCTTTGCTATGTGTTACTTTCAAGACTGAGTATTATTGATAATGATGTTGGTTTACCTATCTTGTGAATATTGTTATTTTGTGACATGTACAAAAATATAAATGTGCATGTGTTAAACGTGTTGTGATTTTTAGCATACAAATGATGATCTCCTATCTTTATATTATACGGTTAGAACCTGAGTTCTATGTGAAGATTTTACTAGGGCGGACTGATGTGCACGTCTAATTATTTTCTCTAAGTAACCCAAATAGTATGGTAAGTAAAGTTGAGTTTGTTTTCAGTCGCATAGAAAGTTTTCGGCGCCCCGTCATGGGTCGATGGGATTCTACCCCAAGAAAAGGTCCCGCCGTCATCGTGGAAAGGTGAAGGCGTTCCCCAGAGATGACCCTAGCAAGCCTGTCCATCTTACTGCCTTCATTGGTTACAAGGCGGGTATGACCCACGTGGTTCGTGAACCTGACCGTCCTGGATCAAGTGAGTTCTTGTGGTGTTTTGATTTTCGTAGCCCTCATTGCACGAAAGTTTTTTTATTTTAGTCATGCTTCATTGTGTTCAAACTCTATAAATGGTGTCGTAATTCTCCAGAGATCAACAAGAAGGAGATTGTAGAGGCTGTGACCATCATCGAGACGCCTCCCATGGTCGCTGTCGGTGTAGTTGGTTACATTGAGACACCACATGGTCTCCGCGCTCTTCTTACCGTTTGGGCCGAGCACATGTCCGAGGACTGCCGCCGTCGCTTCTACAAGAACTGGTAAACATTGTTCTGTCCTTTTGGTATATTTAATGACATGACTTATCTGGTCTGTTTAATTGGTAATTCATTAGTATATTTGTATTACTTCATGTTACTAATCTGACCCAATAGCTCTCCTCTTAATAATGAGAGTTTAAAGTCTAATATGCCTGGTGCATATTGTTACCAAGTGGTCTCCGCTCAACGATGAGGCCATTTGGTCTTTCTTACAGCAGGAACTTATGATTTGATCAATTAGGTACAAGTGCAAGAAGAAGGCATTCACTAAGTCCAGCAAGAAATGGCAGGATGAGCTTGGACGCAAGTCCATTGAGAAGGACTTCAAGAAAATGATCCGTTACTGCAGTGTAGTTAGGGTTATTGCCCACACACAAATGAAGCTGCTGAAGCAGCGTCAAAAGAAAGCTCACATCATGGAGATTCAAGTCAATGGTGGAACCATTGAAGATAAAGTGAAATGGGCCAGGGAACATCTGGAGAAGCCCATTCCTATTGACTCTGTGTTTGCTCAGGATGAGATGATTGACTGCATTGGAGTCACCAAGGGTAAAGGATACAAGGGTATGTAGCATCATTATTTTCTTAATTAATGAATCCAGTCTATTAAATCTTGACAATCATAAGTAACTAATTATAAATTTCAGGTGTAACTTCACGTTGGCACACAAAGAAGCTTCCCCGCAAGACGCACAAGGGTCTGCGTAAGGTTGCTTGTATTGGTGCGTGGCATCCTTCAAGAGTGTCATTCACTGTTGCACGTGCCGGTCAGAAGGGCTACCACCACCGTACAGAGATGAACAAGAAGATCTACCGTCTTGGACAAGGTCAGTTTATAAATTGATTAAATATTTTTAAGACTTATTTTTGCTTGGGAAGTATATACTAATATTTTTTTTATATTTCTAGGAATCCACACCAAGGATGGCAAGGTCATCAAGAACAATGCTTCTACAGAATATGATTTGTCTGAGAAGTCTATTACACCCATGGGTGGTTTCCCCCACTATGGAGAAGTCAACAATGACTTTGTGATGATCAAGGGTTGTTGCATGGGACCCAAAAAGCGTGTCATTACCCTGAGGAAGGTATGTAAAACAACACCATTTGTAGCTTAAACTTAATTGGTTTCTCCAAACTCATGTTTAATGGTTTTGTATGAATTATTTCAGTCCCTGCGCACACACACTAAGAGGGCAGCTCTTGAGAAGATCAACCTCAAGTTCATTGATACATCTTCCAAGTTCGGTCATGGTCGCTTCCAGACGCCGGCTGACAAGGCCGCGTTCATGGGAATACTCAAGAAGGATCGTATCCGTGAAGAGGCTGCGGCAACTACGGCGCCAGCGGCTCCTGTACAGCCCTAAACATCTGTATTGGACTAATAAAAATAAGATTTAATCTTACACCGTTTTTAATTTAACCTACATATAAAAAAGATAAATCCTCATTATTTCAGAAGCCAGACTACTGTATTTGTTCAGTACTATTACATTTACAATATTTAGTTCTTTCACCAAAACAGTTCTTGCTAGGGAAACGTTACTACAGACATTGTTTCCGATGTGAATATTGATAAAAAACATTCGTCTACCTACCTAATTTTGACGTGACAACGTCTTATAAATTGGTTTGCCGGGTGACACTTCAAGAAACTGCGTTACGCTCCGCTCACAATGAGAGCGAGTGAGAGGCACGCGTCCCTTCCACTCGATGTGCATCAGATGGCTGGTTGCCTGTGGCTTTGGTCAATGAGAGTTGATTAGAAAATTGCTACATAATTGCTTATATTTGCTACATTTAATAAATAATTGCTACATACGTGTGCGTTCGCCCAGCAAAAAAAAAAAAAAAGTGTCGCTTTTCAAGAATAAAATGATACAGATAATTAGTGCCCAGTCCCGTGTAAATGTGCCCGAAATTTAAAATTTGTGCCACCAACAGCTTCTGAGTTATTTAAGAAAAACCATCAATTAAAATTCTGCTGCACGAACGTTCGCCCAGCAAAAAAATTTTTAATTAATGGGCCTAGCTGAATATAAAATATGCAGAAATATAGCTTATATTTGTGCCTATTTGTGCCGTAAAAATAAAATTTGTGCGTCATAAGGTTTCAGAGATCTTTCAGTTTTTGCTGGGCGAACGTTCAGGCGATTGCTATATATCGGAAACAGCTGGACGTGAAGTCATGATTTTTTGTATACGGATAGAGCATAATTTGTGCCTATTTGTGCCATATACTACATTAGCATAACTAGCACGGTTCAGGAGTTATTACGTTATTTCCAAAAACTAATTAAACGGCTATATCTCTCGGACGTTGAAAGCTACGATTTTCACGTTTATGTTGGCTGGTACCTGTTATTTAATCACACGATCCTGCAAAGTTTCACCTTCCAAGTACCTAATATTGGAGAGATTTTAATGATTTTCCTCTTATTTTGAGGTTATCTTCAATTAAATTAGTTACAACCCGGAAACACTAGTTTTATGTAAGCTGGCACATTATACGTTTCAACAATAATTAGTGCCCTTTATTAAGAATACGTATGCATAAAATCAGGTAAATATACCCATTAGTTTAGATGTTATGATTAAAAACCACAATCGACATCTTTTGATAGATTAACCGACCATATTCGGATGGACATTAAAAAGCGGCCGCACGATACTTCAAGCTACCCTTTCACACTTACTGGTATTATAATGATAGTTGTAGTACAGATGCGAACAGAATTGTAAAGTTGGGAAATATTTTGTATTAGGGACATGAAAAAACTTAATTATTTGTAATAATAAATGAATGATTTAACAATATAAATGTACATAAGTATAGGGAAAATGAACATAGACACATATGTTATTTTTTATACAGTTGCTAGGGAAAGCAGTTTAGAGAAAAAAAACAATATTGTTAATTTTTATATTGATTTATTGATGGTAGGCCATAAACAGTCTAGGTACATACTTAGGTAGGTACTATCTAAGTACTTTTGAAACATGTAGGTGCAATTGTACTTAAAATGTTATTTATATAAATTAACATTACAATTATATAAAACATACAAACTCATAATGTATGTATTAGTATTACGTTGCGAATAAACATGTAATTACTCCGGGGCACAGATAAGAACTAAACGTAAACAAACAATTATCATAAACATGTCCTGTGATACTTGTCTCTTTCTTTCGCATGGAACATACACTGTACACGGCGCTCTCGCTCCCACTAGGACTCAATAGTGATTCAAGAGGAAGGTTTATATATAGGCTTCGCACGGGTGCATGTATTATACATAATATATGCACCTGTGCGAAGGCGGGCGGGTCGCTAGTATATTATATAAACAAGATGTAATGAATCACTAAAAATAAAACAATTGACATTTTATTTCATATCCCAAACATAAATATTCTATCCGACTTGACAATTCTGTACGCATCTGTACTATTGAATTTTCATTATAATACAAGCAAGTGTGAAAGGATAGCTTGAAGTATCGTGCGGCCGCTTTTTAATGTCCATCCGAATATGGTCGGTTAATCTATCAAAAGATGTCGATTGTGGTTTTTAATCATAACATCTAAACTAATGGGTATATTTACCTGATTTTATGCATACGTATTCTTAATAAAGGGCACTAATTATTGTTGAAACGTATAATGTGCCAGCTTACAGAAAACTAGTGTTTCCGGGTTGTAACTAATTTAATTGAAGATAACCTCAAAATAAGAGGAAAATCATTAAAATCTCTCCAATATTAGGTACTTGGAATGTGAAACTTTGCAGGATCGTGTGATTAAATAACAGGTACCAGCCAACATAAACGTGAAAATCGTAGCTTTCAACGTCCGAGAGATATAGCCGTTTAATTAGTTTTTGGAAATAACGTAATAACTCCTGAACCGTGCTAGTTATGCTAATGTAGTATATGGCACAAATATGCACAAATTATGCTCTATCCGTATACAAAAAATCATGACTTCACGTCCAGCTGTTTCCGATATATAGCAATCGCCTGAACGTTCGCCCAGCAAAAACTGAAAGATCTCTGAAACCTTATGACGCACAAATTTTATTTTTACGGCACAAATAGGCACAAATATAAGCTATATTTCTGCATATTTTATATTCAGCTAGGCCCATTAATTAAAAATTTTTTTGCTGGGCGAACGTTCGTGCAGCAGAATTTTAATTGATGGTTTTTCTTAAATAACTCAGAAGCTGTTGGTGGCACAAATTTTAAATTTCGGGCACATTTACACGGGACTGGGCACTAATTATCTGTATCATTTAATTCTTGAAAAGCGACACTTTTTTTTTTTTTTGCTGGGCGAACGCACACGCTACATACTATATATATTTAGAAATAACATTTTTTTTTTGCACAGCCATCCTGACGTTTGGTTGGCTGGTCGCCTCCTAGTTTAAAGCCAAGCATGCAGAGTTTCCCGAAATGTATTGCGTCAATTATTGCTACATATTTGCTTCATTTATCTAATTTAGTTGTATCTTCAAACATATGTTAAATAAAGGATGTAGCAATTATTTTAATTATCCCAAGGAAAAGTGCCTAATAAAACAATAAAGGCAAATACTTAGTTATGTTGAATCGGTTTAACCGTTTAGGCTCTGGCAACTGGCAAGAGTTTACTGCTGATTCTATTTTTGCTGAGGACCCTACCTTCATCGAAAACTGGAAAGGAAATGTTACTAAAAAAAGAAAAACCTTGAAGCCAGTTATTTTTTTGTCTAACGGAAACAGGCTACAAATTGGTAAAAAATATATTATAATGAGAAATACTTGCGCAATTGATTCGGTATGTCAGGCTTTAGGTAAAGCATATATCGATGGCTATCGTATAAATAAGTCAAACAATACATGAGAGTGAAAATTTATTCTGTAAACTTGCCAAACTCATGAGTGGAAGAGATACAGAAGAATTATACAAAATAAGATCTGAAATGGCGCAAGTCTATTTTTCAAAAGTTGAACAAGAATCTTCTGTGGAAGTGAGATATGAGTGCAATGTAAATAATGTATTCGAACGCATTTTAATAGATTGTATATACAGTGCATATGAAAGTTAACATTAAACAGAATCAAATTGTGAAATCAATAGAGTTCAGCGTAAGATACCTGTTCTACACGTTGATATAAATTCAACCATTAATGATTTACAAGAAGCCGCAAATACATTAATTAAATCTCAAGAACTTACAGAATGCCGGTGTAGTAAATGTAAAGGTGTTAAATCATTTAGTGTATCTTTACGAGATCTTATTGCATTTGAATTTCATTCCAATCAATTCATTTCAATAGATGATACACCAACATCTCTTTTTTTACAAGGATCAGAGTTTGATTTACTGTCTATAATAGAATTCGAGCCCCCAGTATGTGAAACACTAATTGGTCACTACAAAGCTCATTGCAGACGAAATTCAGAATGGAAATGTTACGATGACCAATCGAAAAAAGTTACGAAGAGTAAAAAGAAGCTAATACCACATTGTATAATATATGCGAAAAAATAAGATGGAAATTAAGTAAATTAATGGTTGAATATTTTTTAAGTAAATTGTAATATTATTAAAATGAATCTTATGAACGACCCGACGTTTTTATTTACGATATTTCCACTTGCCACCACTTCCGCTTAACTACTCAATACATAAAGTAGCAATAATAGCCTCCTAAAGTAGCAATACCGTTGAATGAAGACACACTGCAACTATTTGCCTTTATTGTTTTATCAGGCACTTTTCCTTGGGATAATTAAAATAATTGCTACATCCTTTATTTAACATAATTGTTTGAAGATACAACAAAATTTGATAAATGAAGCAAATAATAATAATAATAATAATGGGGACTGGAATCAGTCCTCAGGAATACATGTCTCGTATCACAGAGCGCATCGACTTCCTGAAGCAGAAAGTTTGTGCATGGGCGAGCCGTATTCGGAGGTATAAGCGGCGGGTTGATCGGTACTCGCAGAATCGCATGTTCCGGAGTGACGAGAGGTGGGTATACAGAGCTTGGGAGCGACCTGACCAAAATATGACAGACGTATGCCGCCCGGATGATGCCGCCACGAGTTCTTTCTGGCGCAGCATCTGGTCGGTGCCCGTCTGTCATACTGAGACTGACTGGATGCGTGATATCGAGCGAGTGTGTGAAACTATTCCAGAGATGGAGCCAATTTTAATTACGCCATCAGACATAGCCAGAGCTGTCCGTCCGTTCCCGAACTGGAAGTCTCCGGGACCGGATGGACTGCATAACTTTTGGTTAAAATGGCTCAGTAGTTCACACACTCGCCTGGCATCGCAATTTCAGTCATGTCTAGAGTCCGGATCTCTGCCACAGTTCTTAACAACAGGCGTTACCCACCTGCTCTATAAGTCAGGTAGTCCCGCGGAACCCAAGAATTATAGGCCGATCACGTGTTTATCGACGGTCTATAAACTTCTTACGTCCATTTTGAGAATGAAAATTAACAAACACATTGACAGTAACTCTATTATGTCTGTCTCTCAAAATGGATGTAAGAACGGGTCCCGCGGTACTAAGGAGCTACTCCTCATCGACATGGCTATTAGCCAGCAGGTTCGTCGATCCCGCAAGGATTTGTCGACATGTTGGATAGATTATAAGAAGGCCTACGACTCGGTGCCACATACATGGCTCAAGAGGGTGCTGGAGTTGTACAAGATAGATGCAACCCTACGCGCCTTTCTTGAGTCGTGTATGGGGCACTGGAGGACGGTCCTTCGATATCCAGGATGTCAACAAATTCAGGGGAACGATGAGCCTGTTTGGATTAAACGGGGAATATTTCAGGGCGACAGTTTGAGTCCACTTTGGTTCTGTCTGGCCCTGAATCCTCTTAGCACATTGCTGGAGGATACAGGACTAGGCTATCGGTTGAGAAGAGGCGGTCAGGTCATATCTCACCTCCTTTACATGGATGATCTGAAACTCTTTGCCCCCAACAAATTGCGACTGATGGAGCTACTGAAAGTAACTGAAACTTTTAGTAACGCCATCAGGATGGAATTTGGTGTGGACAAATGTGCAGTCATGTATGTTAAACGAGGGGAGATTATGGAATCCGAAGGCATTCAACTCTCGGATTCCATACACCTCAGATCCCTTTCCTCATTCGAAAGCTATAAGTATTTGGGTATGACGGAAGCGTTAGGCATTAACGTAGCTGACATGAAGCAATTGTTGAGGGAGCGTTTCTTTGGTCGCCTGAAGAAGGTATTAAAAAGCCTTCTTTCGGGCGGGAACAAGGTGCGCGCCTTCAACAGTTGGGTCATGCCGGTTTTAATGTACTCTTTCGGCATACTCAAATGGACTCAGACTGAACTCGATGCCCTGGATAGGAGAGTCCGTACACTGCTGACTGAAAATCGGATGCATCACCCACGATCATCAGTGATGAGACTGTACATCCCACGGAAGTGTGGGGGTCGAGGCTTCTTAAATGCGAAGACCCTCCATAACCGAGAGGTGTGCAGTCTCAGGGAATATTTTTTAAAAGCTGAGTTGGGTATGCACCGAGATGTGGTCGCAGTGGACAAGGGATTCACCCCGCTGTCCATGGCTAAAGAGAACTGGCGCAAACTTGTGGTACTTACTACCGAGGACCGCAAGAAAGTATGGCAAGACAAGGAGCTTCACGGGCGCTTTTACCGGGCTCTTCATGGGCCCGATGTAGATTTTCTTGCATCCGTATCCTGGCTACGATTCAGCGACCTTTTTGGGGAAACTGAAGGTTTTGTCTGTGCGATTATGGACGAAGTTATGTTGACGAACAACTATCGGAAATATATTATGAAGGACGGGACGGTTGATGTGTGTCGGGCATGCCACCGTCCGGGTGAATCCATCAGACATATTATTTCTGGTTGTTCTCGTCTAGCTAACGGCGAGTACTTGCACAGACACAACCAAGTAGCCAAGATTATTCATCAGCAACTTGCCTTGAAATACAATCTTGTGGAATCTGAGGTACCGTACTACAAGTATGTGCCCGACCCAGTTCTCGAGAAAGACCATGTCACGCTGTACTGGGATCGGTCTATCATTACTGACAGGACTATTGTCGCCAATAAGCCTGACATAGTGGTGATAGACCGATCAGCGCGCCGCGTAATGATAATCGATGTTACCATCCCACATGACGAGAACCTCGTGAAAGCTGAGAAAGAGAAACAACTCAAATATCTTGACTTGGCACACGAGGTTGTCGATATGTGGAATGTGAGCTCGGCTGTCATTGTGCCGATAGTAGTTACGGCCAATGGCCTGATGGCCAAGAGCATCGAAGACCATCTCTCGAAGCTCTCCTTAGGCGGTTGGATTAAGGGCCTGATTCAGAAGGCAGTACTCCTCGATACGGCCCGCATTGTGAGGAGGTTCCTGTCTCTGGAGCCCTAACCACCGGTAGCTTGGACCCTGCTCCCGATACCGGCGGAGACCTACTTTTATATTTTTAAATGTTTTTTCTATTATTTTTTAAAGAAATATTTAAAAATGTATTTGTAAGTATATTGAATGAATAAAGAATAATAATAATAATTCTTTATTTTCACCAAAAGCCATTACATAATAAAATAACATTGATCAACAATAAGGCTTATTAAAATGGCACAAAAATATAAATACCCTGACTCCTAAACTAGGTGTAGGCCTGTGACTTAGGAGTCAGTGATTCTCCGAAACAAACAAGAAAGCCATATTTACAGAAAAACGGGACGTCATACAGAATGGTGGCAAAGAAATAAGAATCTAGGTAAACAAAATATAAAAACATTGGTGGTGTTATGGTAAGTGTAGGATGTGAAAGAGTGTGTATGTGCATGAGTGTATGTGTATGTGTGTAGTGAGTGAGTGTATGTGTATGGTGTAAGTGTGGTCAGATTTCGATTCAAGCATTATGTTACTGTTAAATACCCAGCAGTAGATCCTCAGTGTTGTCGTAGTTTAATGTTTGGAGATGGTCTATAAGTAACTTTTTGCATTCGTGTTTTAGGTACGAGTATATTTTAATTTTTTTATTCAAGTTGTTGTACAAAACATTGCTCATAATATAAAATTGACGTTTGGCAAAGGCAGTTCTATGGCGTTCGTGAGGGAAGACATTGTGCTTAAGCCGGCCTGTCGGTTCCTTTAGAGGGCGTTCTGAGTGTTTGCGAAGGGTAGACAGGAGCACATAGAGTTGCCTGACAGAGAGGACCTTGCAGTCGGAGTAGAGCTGTAGAGTGGAATACCTACGTGGACGAGAGAGCATTACTTTGAGGACAGCTCTCTGGGCTCTCTCAAGGCGAATAAACACATTTTTTGTGGCACCACCCCAAATGGGAAGGCAATAGGTTAGAACGGATTGGCAAAGGGCAAAATATACTAGTTTAAGCGTTTCACCATCAGCAGAGTTTCGTAGTTTCTTGAACACATATATAAGTTTACGTATTCGGGACGCGACCTTTACTATATGGGGATGCCAGTTAAGATGCTGATCAATGAGAACTCCTAGATATTTTACACAGGGGGATTTATTGAGGAAGATGCAGCTGCACTGAGTTAAGGAGCCACAAACATGTGCTTTTAGAGTAAGGGAATTTGAGGGACACAGATTTGATCGGATAGCAAAGGGAACATATACAGTTTTTTCAACGTTTAGAGTAAGTAGGTTATTGTTCAAACATTTCATAACAGAGGAAAGCGCAGCCTCGGCCTTTTGGTATGTCTGAGGCCAGTCATAACCATCTACGATAAGGGCAGTATCATCCGCATACGTGAAGATCTTGCAATTTTCCAGAGACAGTTTACAGATATCATTTATATAAATGAGAAAGAGGGTAGGTCCCAGTATGCTACCTTGCGGAACGCCGTATGCCATTGGAAGTTCATCACTTTCGTATTTGCCGATTTTGACTTTTTGGGTGCGATCAGTCAAATAGTCTGCGAAGATTTTCAATGGATGACCACGTATTCCAATGCTTTCCATTTTTCTCAGTAAAGCTGGGGCAGAGACGGTGTCAAACGCCTTTGACAGATCGAGGAAAATTCCCAAGCACTTGTGTTTTTTACCTAGCGTCCTAGCTACGTGATTGGATAAATCCATAACTGCGTCTTCGGTACTTACTCCTCTCCTGAACCCGTATTGGTTATTGCCTAATATGTTTTTAGTTTCCAGAAAACTTGTCAGATTTTTGTTCAAAATACGTTCCAAAATCTTAGACATAGAAGTTAAAATTGAAATTGGGCGGTAGTTACTTACTTCATCTGTGCACCCAGACTTATGAATGGGGTGAACCAAAGCTTTTTTAAAAGCCGTCGGAAAGACGCCTTCACGTATGCACAGATTACAGACGTGAGTTATAATCGGGACTAATACGCATCGCGAAGCCTTTATTATTTTAGGAGGTATGCTGTCTAAGCCAGTAGCGCAGTCAGTCCTAAGACCCAAGATAATGGAGTCAACAACGTCTTCAGTTACCTCAAGGAGGGCCATTGAGCTACACGGCTCTGAAATTGCCACAGGATTGTGCACGATGGTATGCGATTTAAATTTTGACGCTAAGGTACTGCCTACATTTGCAAAAAAGTTGTTTACGTGATTAAGTGAGGATTTTGGGTTATCTAATAGATTTAGTAAGTCAAACGAGGAAGAACACTGAGTTTGGAGATCCGAGACTTTCTTAATAACATTCCAAGTAGCTTTGACATTATTTTTTGCATTACGAAACTGCTCTTTTTCGTACGAGCGTTTAAGCTTTCTCAGCAGCGAATTGCAGAAGTTGCGATAGCGAGTGTAGGTGATTTTTAATAATACATTATTTGCAGACTTTCTGAGTTTGACATGCATACGATCCCGGTGCCGTATACAGCGGAGTAAACCCGGTGTTATCCACGGCTTCAAGTTACGCTCCCTTTTTGGGACTGTAAGTTCACGTGTGTGTTGTACGACTATAGATGAGAGATTACCAACTAATGTATCTGCCGCATCATTAGGATCTAGGATAGACAATAGAGGAGACCAGTCATAAACTTTTATACTCTCTACAGCAGATTCGTAGTCAATTTTTGACCTAGTAAGGTGAACATCCGAGTTAGCACTCCTGGTTTGTAGTAATAATAGCAGCGGTTTATGATCTGTTATGGATGATTCTATAACAAAAGTCGTAGCCGATTTATTTGTTTTAAGTAAAACGTGGTCCAAACAGTTAGTAAGCCGTGTCGGAAACAGATGAGCTGGGAGAAGTCCGTTTGAAGCAGCACAGGTTAAATACTCATCCGAGTGCTTATCAATATTATCAGTCTTAATATCAATGTTTATATCACCAATCAAAACCACGGAAGGGGTTGCTATTTTGAGTACGTGATCAAGACTATCAATAAAGTTATTGATATTTTTAAAAGAAGGAGGGCGATAGATAGCCACTATTGTGACGTCTTCTATGCAACAAATAAGGCAGTTTGCATCATTAAACAGTGGTTCCTTGAC
This sequence comes from Ochropleura leucogaster, assembly GCA_958449745.1. Classification (NCBI taxonomy): domain Eukaryota; kingdom Metazoa; phylum Arthropoda; class Insecta; order Lepidoptera; family Noctuidae; genus Ochropleura; species Ochropleura leucogaster. The sequence continues at coordinate 10,656,518 of OY288208.1, forward strand.
GTCAGCTTTAATGGAGGATTTTACATAAATAGCACAACCGTCATTTTGATTATATGTTGTTTTGGTAGAATATGATGTGAAACCATCTAGGGTCGGCAAGTGTGAGAGTTTGCTTAGCCAACACTCCGTGAGAATGAGTACGTCACACTGGAATCCTAATAATCGCATAAGCACTGATACTTCGTCAAAGTTTTTTGAAATGCTTCGAATGTTTAAGTGTAATATTTTTAAACCTTTTGTCGGGTCTTTAATAAACTGTGTGCAGCGCTCGGGTTGACACTTGAGCGATTTAGAAACCTGAAGCGCGTCTATTTCATTATTAATAGTATCCAGATTAGCCATTTGTAAGTATTAACGATAAGCAAGGCATTGAATGATCGATCCAAATGCAAGTAAAGAGCTAAATATGTATTTGGAGCTATGAAGCAAGCTTGTTAACAATAATATATGTGCCAAAATTGACGGTGTGGATGTGTTTGATAGATATTTAGTTTGTTTTATGTTAGTGTTGTGTGTGGGTATGGAGTTGGTGTTAAATAAATTAATTGTTTGACTTAAATTTAAAAATATACAATAAATTAGTTGATAAAAAGCAAAGGTATACAAAAACAACAAAAATAGTCATTGCGACTTTTTGAGCTCTTCAAGACACTTATCAGATTTTATTAGAATTTGCTTATCACCCTCAAGCTTACGTAAAAAAATCTTGTAGCAATTATTGACGCAATACATTTCGGGAAACTCTGCATGCTTGGCTTTAAACTAGGAGGCGACCAGTCAACCAAACGTCAGGATGGCTGTACAAAAAAAATATGTTATTTCTAAATATATATACAGTGAAACCTTGTTAAGTGGGACCTGGGTAAGTGAGAAACCTCCATAACTGGACCTCATGCTGAGGTCCCGACACCTTGGCCCTGAATCACCTCTGTTAGTGGAGACCCTGGGTTACTGGAATACCTCTTTTAGTGAAACTAATTCTCTCGTCCCTTCAAGTCTCACTTATCCAGGTTTCACTGTAGTATGTAGCAATTATTTATTAAATGTAGCAAATATAAGCAATTATGTAGCAATTTTCTAATCAACTCTCATAGACCAAAGCCACAGGCAACCAGCCATTCTGATGCACATTCCACTCGGGCATGGTTAGCCCGCCTAAGAGCGAGAGAGACAGACTTATCATCCTTCTTCCTACTATACGAATGAATATTCACATTCAAATTATTTTACCACTCAAAGTCGTTGTCACGTAAAGGTGAGTATAGACTACAACATTTACTTGTAACAGAACAACGAGTCGCTCGATGATATGTTCTAGTGTATCATCCTTTTACAAACTAAATGTCGAGCACTCTCGCCTGTTTGTTACAAACCAAGGAGCATATTGGTGTAACATTTCGTCGAGCGTATTGGTGTAACATTTCTTCGAGCCCCGAGTGCGTGCGCGGTTGCGGGGTGACGCGGAGAGAGAGGGAAGAAAGAGGCGCGGTAAATGCACACTCACTGTGAGCATTTACCCGTAACATAACGCCGAGCATTCCCAGGAACGTTACATTACATGGAAATGCTTTGGAAACTGAGCTTTTGCCTGTATTGTACCATTCGTAAGAACGTTACATTACACAGAAATGCTCCAGAAAATGTTGTAGTTTATACTCACCTTTAAACTTTCGCCCGTATACCGACTTTACAGGCAACCAATTTTTTTTTTCACCAATAAACTAGTACCTCTCGATGGCCAGGAATGGATCGAGATCCGTCCGATAATACAAATTGTCGTGTGCGTTCATGTTGAATTTAAAGATTTTAATTATGCAGATATTTAGTGTATGAGTGCATAATCTAAATTAGTCGTCGTGGTTTGAGCGCTCCCCTTTGTGTTCGCGCTAAAAACCGTCACGAGCCGGAGCGCCTGCCGCGGACTCGCGGAGCGTGCAATGTTGCACGTTACATGTTAAATCTTCAATTGAAAAAATCATTCCCATATTTTGTTGTATGGTGCGCCATGCATCAGCTATTAAATATTTATTTTTATGATCCTTTCGAGATGCGTCCCATATTATTGGATGTGCTGATAAAGTTCAATAAACTCAATAACTTTTTCGTTTGTCCATACCGGTGACGATTTTGCGGATGAGGAAGCCATTGTCGCTCGACGTACGCACTCGCTGCGTGTTGCAAACTTGCAACAGAACTGAGCAAAGCGCCAACGTGTGGACAGCTCGCGAACGTTGGCGCGCTGATTCCTTTGATGAAACCGACTCGAGCCGGCCAACTACCAATGCTCGCCCGAACGTTGGGGCCAATGCAATTTTCTAAATCCACACGTTGGACGAGTAGCGTTGGGTTCTGTTTGAGGATGCCCGGGAATAGAACTTCAAGGAAAAGGTTGCCATTACCCAAAAGTGAGGGAAGGGAGATGAGTCATTTAGCAGTAGTGTATAAGAGATATGCATTTCAATATGCCTATCACCTACAACTTCACCTCCACAGATTAACACCTGGAAATGCACTTATACCCCGTTCCAATAAACAAAAACGACTCGTATTTTGACATAAGTTCTATGAGACTTATGTCAAAATACAACTATCTAAAAGTCGTTTTTATTTATTGGAACGTGCATTATTTAATTCCAATAAACTACCTACTAACGCCATCTCGTTAGTGGTGTTGGAAGAGCTACTGAAGTAAATCGAGTAGGTACAAATTACCTACAAATTATGTCTAACAGCGCCATCTCCCTATAAATACAAGCACGCTGTGGCTAACGTGACGGACGATCTACGCAAGAGACCACGAGTTGCCGATAATCGCGATTAGTGGCGTACGATTGGAATACGCCTATGTATAGTACTCTATGGCCTATGTCCAGCAGTGGACTCATAGAGGAAAGTAATACTGCTGCCCCCGCTTATTAAAAAGACGTATCTAAATTTAATAAAAATACAGGCTGATGCGGTTTTTTTTTCTGATACCGGCAATATAAATAACTCAAAATTAGAAAATGTGTTTGACAGGTACGTCTTTTTAACTATCGGGGGTAGATTATAGTGGACTGTTGTAGGCTGATGAGATAGCCAACGTGCAACTAGATTTCCGTAACATAGACCTTATGGCTATAAGTTCCAAATTGTGGGGTGTAATATAAGGCTCATGCTTTGGGAAATCTAGGCATACGCCAGAAGAGATGTTTTTACGGGAAACAATCTCTAGTTTTATTAGTGGCTAGACCACTTTAGCAGTTCCAATAAAAAACTTTTCAGTACATAGTAGGAATATGTTTTATTGGTTTGGCTTATCAAAATAATTGCATTTTTTAATATATCTAATACATTGTAAAACTATATTACGTTCTTTTCTAATTTCAGTATGTAATAGTTTTTGAAGTAGTGTTGATAGTATTTTTCTTTTTAAATTATAATTTTGCCTCTCTGGTTTTCTTGGTGGATTTATATTTTTCACAGGCTTTTCTTTAGTTTTTATTATTATTTCCAAAGCAGTATCATGTTCTACATTAGTTTTTAAAATTTTTACTTCTTCTGGACCTTCATCATCACCATCTTCATTCTCTACTAATTTAGGTTTATCCTCAACTGGCATTTTAACTATACTATTATCACTTTTAGGAGATTGTTTTGGTTTCTGAGGTGATTGTATAACTGATATTTTATTTATTTCTTCCTTTTTTATTTCCTCAGACTCTTCATCTGATGTTCCATAATCACACATTAGTGATGTTAGGGCTCCGCAAAGCACTGGTTTTTGAGTGTCTGTTGTTGCTTTAGGATTTACTTGTACTTCTTCATCATCATCCTCAATTAAACCATTACTGCTTTCAAATGGTTCAGAAGTATCTTCTGCATTTTGATCCATTTCAATGTTGCCAATGCCAGTAAATGGTTTCAACTTATTCTTGTCTACAGTAGCTGGTGCACTAGGAATAACTCGAGGCTTTTTCTTTGCTGGTTGGCTATTCGTTGTCATTGAAGAATTATTTTTAAAGTTCTGTCGGGTCATCCTCTGATTCTCTTTCTTGTTATCAAAACTATGTTTTCTCTTCAAATTGGGACCTTGAGCTGTAAATGAGAAGTTTAAAATATAATACACTGTTAATTATCAAATAGGAATTATGTTTGTTAAAATTAATACTCAACCTGTAGATCCATGTTTGTTATTTCTATAATCACGATTCAATGCCATCTTTTCACCCCGTTCAATTTTTTCTTTGTTCTCAGCATTTTTCTTCTCTATGTTAGATTTCGTAGGGTATTTCTTTTTTCTTTCATCTCGCCATTTCTGTATATCTTCAGGATTGTTTAAGTTCGCAATTTTTTTGTACAAGCCTGTTGAGTGTTGCATTTGTATGTGTTTTGTAACAACTTTTGGATGTGCAATAAACTGGCAACCATCTATGTTACATTTCTGAAACAATTATAAATGGTATAATAATAACATATTCTTTTTTCTTTAAATGCTTTTACATTTTTAATTCTAATAATAGTTGGTTTTTTGTCTCTTAGTACAAAATCAACTCTAAAATAATAAATAAAATGTGTTGTCTCCCTAACATGTTAACAACATAATATTATCATGTGTTGTAAAGAGGACAATACAACCTTGTCCCCACTAGAACTAGTAATGCAATGTATTCTTGGTTTACCTGATGCTGTTGCTTATGTTTCTGGAGAAGATCTGCTGTAGGAAATCCTCTATCACAGGTCTCACACCAGTGGTCTTCATTGTTTTCAGTTCTCATAACAGGTGCTCCAAAATGTGCAAAATTCCTTGAAAATCGAGGTGGTGGTGGAGGACCTTGGCTTGGTCGCCATTGATGGTTGTGTGGCATGGGACCGCGATGAAAGGTGTTCGTCATACGTGTTTGTGGGGGTCTATTCATTTTTGAGTTCAGTAGGAAGGTAAATCTAGGATTATAAAACGCGTAGATTACTGAGACCTTTATGTGCCGACTTTGTTCTGGGTGTATGGCAATAATTTGATTTAGTGTTTGCTAATCGTCGCTTCTAAACATTATTTACCTATTACACCTAGGTTTCTTGAATTAGGCGGTTTTAACGTTTTAGTTTTCAATTATTCTTGATAACCTCAAAGTCCAATTTAACCTTTCAAAAACAATACATACATTTACCACAGATAGAATAACCAGTGTAACAGTGTTGTCCGTTCTATTTTGCAATTTCCTACTTAGCGTGTTGATGACTATCTTGACAGCACGGTTGGAGCTGCATGCAGCTGAGCGATCGGTTGCTGCGCTGCGTGTCGTAGGTTCGGTTCCTGCACGTAACACATTTGTATGACCTACAGAAAGTAGTTTTGGTTCTGGCTGATTGGGTATGTGAGTTTTAATGTGTGTACACGATACAGGAGAAATTCCTAGTTTAGGGCAACGTTTCTATATTTAATAATTAATAAATAATTAAAAAATCCATAGCGTCCATCAGCTCTTGTGATTTGCATTGCAAGTAACGATATCAAGTGTCCCATCGTTTGTGGAGCAACACCACATTTACATTTGAATTCCATTACTGCCAAAAATGGAATTCAAGGACTCAAGGAAAGTCATTATAAACTGTGGTAAATCTGTTAGTATTTCTAATTAATAAAAGAACAACCGTTCCACCAAGAATTGATGATTAAGGACTACTATTTTTGAAGTTATACTTCTTTTGGCGCGATGGAGTAAAATGATGAGAGTGAATTTAGCCAGCGACATCGTGAAGTTAGTTCTAGGTGACATGAAAATCGATAGCTATGTTCAAGTTGTATATATATTCTAGTATTTTTATAAGGATGGTATTTAAAAGAACTTCAATTTATTCCCATTTCATTAACCTAATTTTGCCTGTGTTGCACCAAATATACTGAATGAGCACCAAAATATGTTAATTAAAATATGTCATAACGAGCATCAGGAAAAAGACAGCACTACAATAAAAAAGTGTTATACCTTTATCCATTTTCTATTAATGCAAGTCGTTACTGGCACTCGCCGGATGCTGCCGCGGCATAGCTCGCTCCGCTCGCTCGGCTCGTGCGTAGGGGGTCGCAGTTTTAACCTAACCTAACCTATGCATTTTTTTAGCATTCAGGAAAGAATATTTGGTGCACGATCAGTATTTTTGGTGAACACAATTTTTTTTCCCTTTTTATAATATGAACACGTGTTTCATAATAAATAAATATTATTTTGGTGTTTTTATTAAATCAATTTCACATTCCAAGCAACCCTTGCCGAGGTTTGGAAATGGATGGGTAACCACAGGGGGCCAGGTTAAGCAACCTTTGTCAAGGTTTGGAAATGGATGGGTTACCACACGGGGACAGGTTAAGCAACCCTTGCCGAGGTTTGGAAATAGATGGGTTACCACAGGGGGCCAGGTTAAGCAACCTTTGCCAAGGTTTGGAAATGGATGGGTTACCACACGGGGACAGGTTTAGCAACCCTTGCCGAGGTTTGGAAATAGATGGGTTACCACACGGGGACAGGTTAAGGAACCTTTGCCAAGGTTTGGAAATGGATGGGTTACCACACGGAGCCCGTAATAGAGTTTTATTCAAAGTGCCTTCGATCCTCGAATTCATAAACGATGATGAACACGAAAACAATGCTCACATTTTTTTGATAAATTTTTATATTTATCGTTAATCACTACAGCATTTTTTTTTTTTTTCTATACGCCAAAGAAGTATAACTTCTAACGCGTGAACATAAGTACACACACCCCTTTTTTTACTATTGAGTTTCATATTGTCGTAGGACATCGAAGGAAAATAGCTCGTCACTGTCGCTAGCTAGCTCAATTAATTTCTGGTGACAAATAAAGGATGTATAAATCCCGTCGTCGTCTTACATTTTACATTGTTATTATTTTACATCTTTAAATTTGAAATATTTCATTACGCGTTACGCTGATAAATAACGGTGCTTAACAGATATTACAAACATCCACATGTTAGTAAAATTTGTGAGGAAACAAAGAATACAAAAAAGGCTGTAAAAGTGAAACTTTTTTTACATTATAGACATTTAGACGTCCCTACTCCGCGGCCGACCGTCACGCGACATGCAACACACAGACGAAAAAGTTTGAGACGATGTAATAAAACCAACCTTGTTTTTGAACGAAAATTGACGTACTGCCGTCACTTCATCACTTGACACTGCAGTGCGGTTGACTGTATTCCAAACAACAAGTTTTGAAAATAAAAACTTGTTGTTTTCTACCATTTTTTAGTTTTCGTCTAAAGCTTGGCAACAGCGCTGGCGCTCTGTCAGTGTCAGTCACTGTCAAACATTAGCGTTTGTTTGGTTTGTTTACATTACAGCATAAAATGACTGTTTTAAAATATAAAATACTATAAGTTTAGTAGTGGCCCACAATAAGTTTCGATTTTAAACATAAATATGAATAATTCTGCAGCAAGTTCAGCAGCGAAGGTAACCAGCGAAAATATAAAAACAATGTCATTCAGATTCTATTTTTTTGCGGTCTGTTCTACCCATTTTTTATTTGTATTTAATACAAATGATTTCAGGTTGGGGAAATATTTACTGAGGCTGGAGCCGCGTTTAACAAATTAGCAGATTTAGCTATGACATTACATCCAATGGGAGAACCAAACCTTGGGTAAATTAAAAGTTTTATATTAATGCATGGTAAGGTAACCTGAAGCATGTAGTAAGTATAATATATAGTATTGTATAAATTATTGTATTAAACTGCAGTGAGTGCAATAATGCATAATTTAGTGCTATGATAGTAGTGCCTAGCCTACGCTATTACAAATAATTAGTGTATGGTTACATATTGATCAAGTTTGTTTCCTTCCACAAAAGAAAGAGTGAATAGGTAATTTCTGGAAATGCTCAATGTTGATATTCATTAAAAATTATACTGTTTATATTATTTTTGTTTATTTTGTTCTATTTCAGCCAGCAGCCCAAAACTCCTGTGAAAAAGAAATTGACTGAAGAAAGGACCTTGACTAGTAGTATATCGGGTCACAATCAACATAATATCCACACAGCACCTTTATCCCAACAGGTCTTGTTTTACTTTAGTACTATTTCTATTTTAGTGGGCTAACCCAATGTTATTTATTTATTTTTTATTGTGAAAAGCTCCATTATTTTAAATCAGTATAACTTTAAGTTATGTTCTATGTGTTTGCTCTGTGTTGCACTAGGTTATGAATTGCAATAAAACCACTGAATTGGTTGTAACAGTTTGGGTTAAAAAAGCATGATATTGATTATCAATGTTAAATCAACATTTGATAATAATGAAAAAGAAAAAATAATAATAATGCAGAACAATATTTCACAGTTTAGTTCATTTACATATAAATGAAAAAATAGAGCACTATTTGAGTGTTATTAACTTGGCTTAATTGTGGAATGCACCTAATGATGAAAGGGTTTATGCAAAACATTGTAGTAAAAACATAACACATTTTAGTAAAAATGACTTCATTTTTACTAAAATGTGAGAATATAAATAAAAATATTATTTATTTTTATACATGGATTGAATGGAAGGAGATTTGGTATGTCAGAAGCCTGTTGCATGCAGGTTACAGACCAAAAATGGAGTTATAGTAACGCAAAGCTAAGCAAGGAATGGTCCAGGCATGCCAAGAATTAAGTGAATGCTCAGTCAGTGTTATGACTTATGAGGTTCTATTTGATGAAGCAAGGGTGGCAACCTAAGCAAAATGGCTTGGTAGGCCTTGTAGTTACTATCTATACTAATATTATAAAGCTGAAGAGTTTGTTTGTTTGTTTGAACGCGCTAATCTCAGGGACTACTGGTTGGAATTGGAAAATTCTTTTAGTGTTGGATAGTCCATTTTTTGAGGAAGGCTATAGGCTATTATAACATCACGCTACGACCAACAGGTGCTGAGCTGCGTGGGTGAAACCGCGTGGAACAGCTAGTATTTATATATGCGAGCTAAACTGAGTTAGCTTAGTTTTCATTGTTTTACTGTAACTGTCATTCCCTAATGTAATTAGTTCTCAATCTATGTAAATATAAATTAATGTCCAAACCATTTTCTTTTAATTTTCAGGTGACACTGAACATGTTAAATGCTCAAGAAACAGAGATGGACACTGATGGATTAGGAGGAGATGTAAAGCTAGAGTTTGAATCAAGTACAGAGGAGGTCACAACTTAGAATAAAACATATTAAAAAATGTTTAATGCTTTTATTAAAATAATTCACTTATTTTGTAAACTATTTAGTAATGTTTGAGGCAAGTTAAGAGTTTCTGAATGAGACATAATAATATTGTACATAATAGATACATTTTGTAATTCAATTTCATACAGCAAATGCAACATCAACTCGTAAAATAAGAATACTTTTAGAATGTCAGGGTATCATTGTTGCTAAGGAGTAACTATTATAAGATTAGAAATAGAAATAATATTTTTTATGTACTGCAGAAGCTGTAGCATATTAGAATTAAATAATGTTGTTGCACTGTTATATGAAATGATGTAATTATATAGCTTGTATTATCTATAAAAATGATTAAACTTATGTACTACTTAAGCAACAATGAGTTTATTGGGAATGGAAGCTTTGAACCTTCCTTTTCCAAGAAGAAATTTCGGATTCATAAGTTTTGGAGTGGGAGCCTTCTGATAAAGTTTTTTCAATAACAGTATCTACATTACTTTTTATTTTCAAAGACTCATACAGATTAAAAGAGTTGCCAGATTTCTTGACCCTTCTTTGGGCACTTCTGTAGCATCTCCATGGCTGTGACTCGACTATTATTGTTTTAGAGATTGATTTTGTAAACTTTAAAAACTCCAGTAATCCATCATCGCCATTGTTCAGATGTATCCACATAGTAACTGAAAAACAAAATGTTACATCAAAAGCAATGTGTTTACACGAGTCCAGATAATTTTGGATATGAAGTCGATCATTTGGATCCATAATGTCACAAGTTATATACTTTATATTGGGGTACTCATTGGATTCATTGGCCCTTTCTATTAGATTGGAATCAATATCCACAGCTAGCATGTGGATATCACAAGTTGTGTAAACAGATTTTAAATACACATATAGAGCCTTAGACAGTTCTCCTGTGTTACACCCGACGTCTAGGCACATAAGCTGGTTGTCTACTGGTGCTGGAAACATTTGTGGTTGAAGATTCTTGATCCTTTCGCTGACATCGTGAAATGAGTAATAGTTTATAAAGTTTCCAAATTTTACAGCGCCGGGGTCACTGCCGTAAAATTTGAGACCGTTAGTGTCCATTTCACTTTCACCTTGTATTAAACAGGAAAATAATGAAGTTGAATGATAGTTTGCAACTTCAACTCTTCATTAATGGCTTTGGTGGACGAGAGATACCACAATTTTGCCAAAACACGTGTAAACTGGTAATAAACTAATCAAACGTATGTGCCAACTATTTTGCAACTATAAAGCGTGGTGTTTTGTTTGGTTACACGAGTGACTTATTAAAATGTCAAACCAAATGACAGTGACAGTACTTACGTTTTGTTTTCTTGATTAAGAAAAAAATCATTGAACCAACTTCTTTTAATGATTTTTATTTTATGCCATTTCGGAAAAAGCATAATGAGCAAAAAATAGGAAGACCCAGTTAGTGGAGAAATTTCAGATAATTCGCCCGCAATGTGCGATTTGCAAAAGCAAGATTGAGCTACCGTCGCCTATCTCTCCGGTAAAATTACGGCCACGAATCTGTGCTTAAATCTTAGGATATCTGAATCTCTTAAGATAAGATTGTCCATGACCATTCAGGATGAATTTCCCATGATACCACATTGATGAGAGTGTACTTTTCTTGACGTAGGTAGCTGTATATGATGTGCTAATAACTCTCAGAAGCTTTGCCGCTCTCCGTGTTGGCTGGGTAGACCTGTGGTTCTCGCTTGGACACTGAATAAAGCTTCCAAATGTCACGGGCCCTGGTGCCCCATACCAGTTTATACATAGCAGTAACCTCACTGAGCACAGCCAGTTCGTATGTGATAGAAACTGAGGCACAAATGTGGGTATTTAAACAAAATTGAGTAACTACCTACCTATCAGAAATTTGTAAATGTTTTGACAGTTGAACTTATTTATTTGCAAAATTCATGAAATTTTGCAACCACTAACCGTCGAGAGGTAAAGTCCCTTTCCTATAGAGAATTAAGTATTTAGCTATCTATATAGAAAATGGGAATACCGATGACACACTTTTATGGCGAATAGGGACGTGTACCTAACTACCAGATTTGTTGACAAATAGTGCGTTATGCGCAATGGATAATGTAGATTCCTAAAATAAACAAGTTTTGTATTCGTAGTAGGCCCTAATTTAGTTTGATTACCTACCTTATAGTATTTTCGTTGCAAGCACCATCAACACCTTCTTAGGTACTTACAAACCGAAAAAAACTATCAAAATGGTCGCAATCAAGAACATGACATTGAAAGAACCGATAAAAAAGTTTGTTTTGCCTATTCGTGTTAAATACAACTGCGTGTACACGCATAAGCTTTCTTTTTCCTATTAATGTAACAACGGAAGTACTGGACCTTATAAATTTATACCAATTGCGGGTTATAACATGAGGAAATTAAAAACTAGTGAAATTTGTAGGTTACCCGCACATAATGTTCTGTATTTTCTTTCATATTTCCGGTTAAAGTTTATAGGTACGTGGTAAGTCAGGTGCGGAGACAGGATTTTGGGGCAGCTGGTATCTAGTAGTTGCAGAATGGTTTTTTTTTGCAAGTCGTCCTATATGGGCCGTAGGCATGTAGGACAAGTTGATGAATCACTTCGAAGTTCAGCTAGTTCAGTCTCTTTGTTTGAATAACCGACTTCCGAAAGTAAAAATGTTGACTTTATACTAAACTTAGTTTTTTTAAAGTCGGTTTTGTTTGCAAATTATTTTTGTTCTTTGACCCGTTTTAGTTTTATTATCCCACACAAATAAGAATTTGTTACAAAGAATGTACTTACAATCATTTTACTTTGTAACTAAGTAGTTATCTATTATGATCCTATCATGTCCTCAACATAGGTCAATCAGGATACGCTTTTTCTTTACGCGAAGAAGAAATTAACGCAAAGCAAAGTTAATAAAATAAACAAAACAATAATCAGTGTAGGTACCTGCATACTTTCGTGCCGCCTTTTTAGAAGTCGTTTAGAAATTAGTATATAATGGGTTGCACATTAGTCTCGAAAACGGAAACTATTATGGTATTTTAGAATAAATGTAAAGTCTAAACTAAATCCTCAATATAAGTTGACATTGGCGTTGGGATCAGATAAATTGCACAATTCATTTATAGTTAGTGACACTGGTTTTGCTACCAGCTCGTAAATACGTCGATTTTTTTATAAAAAAAAAAAACGCCGTATTTACTTTACACTGCGTGCAAGTGCCTCTGGTTCTTCATCTCTTATCAAGAAAGCGTAAAAAAGAGAAGATAAACGTTATTTGCGCACTATTAGCATAGCGAGCTGGTCGCAAAACCAGTGCCGCAGTTTTATGGGCAGGGCTGTAGTCAGGAATTTGATTCGGGTAAATAAACATATCAAGGAAGAAGGGATACAGCAACAACAGAAAAGCCCATCAATTGAAAAATATTAGCATTCAAGAGTTAGCGAACCAAGCTTGAAACGGCTTGCATCCATCTTGTTTTTGATATTTTTGTATACAGGTATTGGGTCAATCTACAAAGGAAAGGTTATGAATGAATATAAAGTAGGATATCAGAGAGAGCAAAGTGAGCTCGAAAATTTTTGCACTTCATATAAATATGTTAGTAGGTTAGATATTAAAAAAAAATAGGATTTAGACAAATTTAATTTTAAACCGCCCTTGTTCGCATGTGTTAGGATATTTTTGTTCATTCATTGAAAAATTAAAATAAGTATATCTAAGCAACCGTTGATTTTAAGCAAAATATGTATCAGAGAGCGACACAAACTCGTAAAATGGTGTATTCGATTAAATATCTATGATGTTTTACCAGTTCTTAGAAAATTAACTTATTTGCCAAATCAAAATAAGAACCTTACCTAAGTTAGTTAGTTCAAGTAAGTCACAATTTTTGTTTGTTATAGGTAGTATGGAACTGATTCATGAATCCAGAAATCAGAATCACTCAGCTTACTCAGAATAGAAAAAGCATAATTATTAAGTACAATGAGTTAATTAGTATGTAGGTACCTATTACTTCGCTCGGATATTTTAACTTCCCGCCCCGGATTGAAGAGGCATAATCATAAGTAGCGAAGCGAGCTCAAAATATTTTTTACGCATGGGAAATCATCAAATAACCTCTGGGCGGCCTAGAAGTTTAAGTGAAGTTTTTAGTGTCAGCCTCTTACTGACTCTTTTGAACAACCCGCAACCCTGGCAGGCGGTGGTATTGGCAGGCCCCTCTGCTTTACTGATATTTCTTTGAGGCACGCGTCGACACGGCCTGTCGTCACCAGACGAACGGACGGTGCGCTACCTATTCCTCAAATCCTCACCGACCACAGACTCAGACGGTGGTGACCGTTTCCCATTCCCTCTGACTCCGGACCATGGACTAAACCAGAGCCCGACGCAAGAAATCGCCGCTGCAAATAGCCCCTACGAGGACACAGCGGTGCTCCGCCAAAACTGGGCAGATCGCCACGGAGTGCTCCACCGTGTCCTCGGGGCGATCGTCACAATGGTGACACACGGGCGTTTTCTCCCACCCGATTATATGCAGGAGCCTTCCGAAACCTCCGTGTCCGGTGAGGACCTGCGTCAGGCGTCATAGAGGGGTCATATCGCCGCTATTGTGGCGATTCCTGAACGGGGTTGCTACAGTCACCCTTTCCATGCCACCATGAGATCGTAGCGGAGGTCTAAGGTCTTTTCGCTAGACGGCGGCAGCGGAGTTTCCCCCGGCCGGCGAAGTGCCTCCGCGCGCCAACCCTCCCTGCCTATAGCCCTGTGTATGGACCCTAAGTATGAACTGAGTAACACAGTATCGACTTATGATGGCTGTTAAGTTCGCTGCATTTTAGATGTGCAATACCTTTCAGTAATATGCCTTGCCTAACGAGGTCATTCACGTTACTACGTGAATGACATTTATTCCTTATCGAAATTAGGTGGATAAAAAACCAATTAAAACATTATTATATTTTAATAATTATATGATTAAAACTAGGTATAAATCACACCTTCACCGCCTCGTCACCGCTTTTACTTTCCTGTAAACTGTTTATAACCGCGGTTCCTTATAATTGTAGCGACTTCTATGCGTTTACGACAGCTCAGTGCCTGAGTGCAAGGCCGATACAGTTCACCTGACGCTAGCACAGCGCCACCTTGCACTCTGCACACGCGTTCATAAAGACTGAAATATTTTCCACTGGCTCAGATTCGACGGCAACTAATCAACTGAAATCGGTCTCTTGCGAATGAAATGTGGGACTGAATGGTGTTCACAACGCACGCAAGTAACTCGGAATTACGCTTTTTCACACACATGAACGTAAAGTAGGTATAGTACTCGTTGCAATTGGTAACAGATATGTGTCTTGCTTTTTGCCGTGCATTTTATCGGAGAAATTGGCTTGGAAAATGGTTCGCGATGATTTTCAAGTTCAGTTACATAAGTGCGCGTGCGGAGAATTAGTGCGGAATAGCGGATGTTTGGTGGTGCTCGACGGCCAAGTGGCGCACGGTTATAAGCTCTCTCCCGCGCCACCGCCTGGCAGTCGCTGCTGGACCACCCTCAAACACGTTCAGTTATAGTTTTAGTGCTGTGTGTGACAAAATCGAACATGTGTACCGCTTTCCGGATATACGTTGTATCAGTTATCTGTGTGGTAGTCGCCGCGGGCAATGTGCACGGGCCTCGAAGATCCCGAAGGATGGAAGTTGATGATTCTGCACAGAACGAAATTGACAGTGGACGGGCTGAGGACAGCTCATGGTGGTGGACAGGCGAGCTCAATGTTCTACAGAAACTATACGACGATTGCAGTTCGCAAAAGCACATGTCAATGTGTTTGAAGGGCAAAGCCTTAATGGCACTCACAAGAGCAGTGGAACAGGTGATGCAGTAGTGTGATTAGTGTAATGATGTGTTTTGGCAAATACTTAAGTGATATCAGTAGTGTAATGATGTTTCTGTTTGTGCTGTACAGGAGAGCGTTCAGCTCGCCGATGGGCTGACGTTGGTGAAGCAAGCTGACGCACCCTCCGCGGTTGCGGAGCCGCGCTTCTTCCCTGGTATGTCCACAGAAGATAAGCTGGATACCCTGTTGCGTACAAGGTTCGAGCAATTAATGAACACACATACAATTTCAATGGATTTAGTGACAGAAGGCAGGGGTAGAGGTAAATATTTTTTATTTAACATAGGCATCTGTTAAAAGTTAAGATGTAGTGTCATTTAATATGTTTTAAATATTATCATTTTAGGTAAGAAGGTACTACCTTACCTGTTACTCGGTATTTTCACAACCGTCACGATTGTGGGTGGAATGGCCCTCAAGACTCTTGCTGCAATTGCTGGCAAAGCACTCATCGCCAGTAAGGTTGCCTTGACTATTGCTGGTATCATCGCCCTGAAGAAACTGTTCAGTCACGACGGAGCTCCAGCTGAAACTACCTTCCAAGTGCATGCAGATGGACACCACAGGTGAGGAACATATTGTAGGATACTTGATGTGCTATAAAAGGCTGGCAATTAACTAGCTTTTCCAGCTTTGTCTCAACAAAATGGAGAATGACAGTTGGTTTCATAGATTTCATGAAATTATTTCGAAGTCTGGTGATGATGTTTTTTTCTGCAGGCTTCTGGCTTTTGCTTCATATTTTAATACAAAATATTTCAATTCTAGTATTTAATTCGAAGGCGGAACCTGTATGTGGTGAGGCCAGCGAAAGCAGGCGCGGTGGATCCATACTTCTACGGCGAGCAGACGACGGCGAGCGTTTAGCCTTCGTCTTCCCGTCGGGAACCGGCGCCCTGGCACCGCCGCGCCTACCACTCGCAAACCCGCCAGCCCGCCAGCCCGCCGCCAGCCTCAGCTCACCATGCCGGCGACTCCACCGCGCCAACACACAAATTAACCTCAAACCAAAGTACCGTCCTCTGCGGACATCCTTCTGAGACCAAATGGTCTTCTGTCTCGTTTCCAAATCAATGTCAGTAAATTATTTAATGTAATTTATTTATTCGTGACCACAGTTGTATGTTTAATGTTAATTAATTTATTAAAGTGATGTAAGAGGTAATAATAAAAAATATTACACTCAGTTTGGTTTCATTTTACAGACCTATAAGTATATGATCATCTGGAACTAATTATTAGTCATCTGAGATTACGAATGAAGTTTACTGTTCTGAAAGTTTCACAATTAATGCATAACCATAATGATTCTACCATAAGACAGATATAGTTTGCACAACATGCAATGTTTGCAATTAGACATTTTTTTATGTGATGATATACCTATATATAAACGGCATGTTTGATCTTATAAACTATAAACGAAAAAAAATATTATATGCACGTTAATTTGTGCTCAAGATAACAACTATCGTGAGCACAAATTAACGCGCATATAAATCATTTTTTTGTTAAAGATATGGTGTTTTAATGATTGCTAAAGGCCGCTTTCTTAACACGCTCTAGTGGAGAGGAGTCCGAGAAATGTGTCTAGATTTTCCGTTAATGTGGGCGCTACGGCTATGAACGTGGAAAGTAGAAAGTTTTAATCGATTCACTGCACATGCACGAATACTGTTACAGTGCATAGCTATTTTATTATCATTTCTGCATCGTAGCATGTATTTATTAGGCTACGAGCGCTACTTACACGATCCATTAGTTCGTTAGAGCCGAATAAATAATGTGTTAATGAATGACGAAGCCGTGTGTGCATGGAACTAACTAGCTAGATAGTGGAACATTTTACAGGCAGAGGAACAGCGGAGTGTGGTGTAGCGTTTGTTCGGCTGCGGAAGGTCAGCCCGTTGATTAGCCGTGCGCCGGTAAAGGCCGACCACAGCGCACGTTTGTGAGCCCGGACGCTGTTTATAATGCAGATATGTGTTTGCCCAATCGCTGCACGCTACGCTGGCTATATGGCATCGTTAATGCGGCTGGCGTCTCTTTGCATACGCAAATATAGGGCGGGCGGACCAACGCTGATTAAGCGGTGCAGCGGCGGTAGCGCTGGCTTCATTCCTGTATCAGGAATTGTGAGCCTCACTTGATTAGTTTTAGCTTGTATGTTTGTTTGACAAACTGAGCTGGTCATGCGATAACTTAGATTTGTGCTTATAGCTGCTATACTATGGACTGAATTATCTATACAGCGTTTTCTCATACATACAAGCCAGTAGACGTTTAAACTGTGGAGCGTAGTAGGCATAAGTTTGTATCCGCACATGCATGATCAATGTAACAGCTGTCAGGAGCGGAGATCCTCCGGGGACGTCACTCCGCCTGCAGTCACCGCCTGAGCTAATATTACCGGCTTGCTTACCTTAGCAGTCGTTTCAGGTGTCGCTGTCCACCACGCATCTGTCCACCCCTCAATACTTGATGGCTGTCTACATCTCGAATTAGGCTAACAATTCAAGTGATGTCTCTATAGATTACTGATTTAGGTGCTAATGCAAATTGTGTGCTAAATGGAAGCTAGCTAATGCACACATATACCTACATGCAAACATACTGTCCCTAAGTTATGTATAAACAGAATTAATAATGTCGTAGCTAATGTTGTAACATTTAATTTCAGAGCATATAACAATATAAGTGAGGAATGCATTTTGTGAATGTTCATAGGTTTGTGTAAGTAAACACCGGACGAGGCTGCGGGCGTCACTCGTACAGCGAAGTTACTTTACGGGCGAATGGTCAAAGTATTCGACATAAACCTATTTTGTTCTCTTCTTATATTGGATGTGCGCTCCCTTCTTCGCCTTCACCCGCTGCCGCTGTCCACTGCTCTAGGGTTGTCCTGTATTAGAAAAGTTGGAATTACGAATTTATGAAAAACAAAAGATATTATAAAAAAAATACAGTCAACAATGTTCAAATGTGCGTGTACTTTTACATTACTAACTGTCATGTATTTTGCTCGTTATAGTCATAATTCTATGAAAACAAAATTAAATTTAATAAAGTCTGACAAGATGGCAAAACCAAGCTATAAGCACCACTTACGGTATAATTCGCAGACAGGCGACAATTAAGCTCTCAGTATACCGTACTTGGGTACAATAATACTTTAGATCTACTAATTTTTGTGCTCAAATAAAAAGTATACGATATAATTTTCAGGATTAAAAAAGGGTCACACTGATTTCTACCATTGTTTAATGAAAGGATCATGAAATCTAGAAGTTTTAATTAGCAGCATAACTGCATAAGTTAATAGAAGTGTGGTAGTGACACGTAGCAGGGGTGCAGCACATATTCCCGTTAACAAGCTGGACTAATCCGAGCACATTACAGAAGCCACTTTCACTCTGTTACGGTTCGCTCGAATCGTGTTACTCTTGATACTATGTGCTGATATCGTATTACTACTTCGTACACCTTACTTTTGTTAGTTTTCTATCTTATATCAGCACAGAATTAAAAAGTCCCAGTGAACAGAAATTCTGAATGAATTTCAATTGAAGGCGGTTTGATTGGACATGTGTTGAACAGCCCTGGCGGTAGGTGGGGGTTATGTGAGGAAGTTTTGCCGGGAATTATGTTGGTACGTGCCAAAGCCATTATTGCTGCGAGAAAAGTTCATCAATTTCATTTCTGGCCCCATGCACGTACAGAGCGCGATCCGAACCCGTGCTTCATACCTAACTGATATCGATGTTCTTTTATTACCTAAGCACGTAATATATTTACTTAGCTTATGTTCTAAAATGAGTTACATTAACATTAAGAATGTAAAACTTATATGGACAGAACTCAGCTTTATTATATTTATGCCATCTACAATTACGGCGAAAATGTGCGTTTTCAGATCTAAAAGAAACTTTATGAAATGTTGGAAACTATGGAATTACTACCGGATTAACATGAACTATTTTTATTGTGCACGATAGGAGAGTGAAATTTGTGTGTTGTGTGGAAAAATTACTGAAGTGAAAGTAAGTAGTCGCGCACGCGTCCAGTTGTTAATGGAATTATTGAAATCCAAGTAAGTGCATTTGTAATTGCTCAGTAAACTGGAACTTTCGAATTTGCCAGCAAATATGAATTTATTAATGTTCAGATTGGGATGGATAGCAGTACGATCATAAACATAGGTATCAGAGAAGTAACTAATTATAATATATGACGGTTATTATAGTGCGCTACGCATTCGTACACGTAAACTGAATTATTTTTGCACAATAAAAATAATTTAAGTTGATATAAGTTAGGTACACGACGCACGTTAGGTTAGTTAATTAAAAATTGTATTTAGTTAATTATTTATTTATTATGTACACAAAACACACATATTATGGTAAAGCATATACAGATAAAAGAGCATAAAAGTACCGCTAATTTCATTTAGAAATCTCTTCGAGCAGACCTGCAAAATTATTCTTTTATTGCCTGGCTTAGGTGCATGCTTTAGGTATGAAGTCCAAAAAACTAGTTTATTCGAACAAATATTTTTGTACTTATTATACAATCAGGAACAAGTAATTCTGTCAGGAAGTTTAGTCCAAGTTACGATCAGTGTCATGCATTAAATAAATAAATAAATAAAATAATAAATAAATAAATATCTTGGGACAACTCACACACGGCTATCTGATCCCAAGCTAAGCAGGGCTTGTGTTATGGTAACCAGACAACTGATATACATACTTATATAATTTATAAATACATACATATTATAGATAAATCACACCCAGACACAGAACAAACAATCATGCTCATCACACAAAGTTTGTCCTGGGTGGGAATCGAACCCACGACCTCTGGCTCAGCAGTCAGGGCCACTAACCACTAGACCAACAGGCCCGCCAATTTGTAATGCTGTGATCGATGTTAGTATGTCTGGTTCTATTTCGCGTGGCTGCCGTAACGGTCGCACAATAAGGTGCTATTAAGTGTTATTTTCTGCGTACGTGCACACGTATAATTCTAAATGTAATCGGTGCAGTGGGTCCATCCATGCAGTAAACTGGGTTTGTGCTTCCATAAACCCGGATAAGAATGTTTAATGTAGCTATGTTGACGTTTGTGCATCTTGGCCTATAGGTTCCTGATTTGATTAAATACATTAACAAGAAAATTAAAGATAGATTCTATATTAATAGCCATATGTATATCCAAGATTAAAGGTAGTAGCTCCGAAAACATTGATTTCTCGGTTATATCAATGTGAATTAGAGTCGTTTAAAGTTTTACCCGTACCACAGTTAAGCTGATCGTAAACCGGACTTGCAATGACTGGAAGATTTGAACGCGTCAGTTTGATTGGTCCTAAAACCGAAACCTGTAGCGTAGTAGTGGCCATTCGTTTCTGTGTTCGTAGTTTAAAATAAATAAAATATCAAAATGATGGGTACGCGGTTGGTAGACGACCCCAATTAGCTGCGGCTGGGGTGGTCAGGTGGTCATCGACGGTCGCGAGTGCAGGGACGACAAGACCTCCCGGGGAGACAACTAACAGACCTTGACTGTGTAGAGTACAGTCACAGAGGCTTTCTAGCTTCTGCGTTACGGGCTAGTATTGTGCGACGTGGTGGCAGCGTCGGGTTGCCTGCCCGCCACCCCCGGCCCACGGTCGCCGTCATTATGTGTCATTAGTTTTGCGACACTGACCAAATGACTGGTCTGCGATATCGGATGACTCATTCCGTTCGTGATTAGTCTATTTAGTTTTGTCAATGTCTGTAGAAAGGTAATTTTCAGTTCCAGTTACGGTTTTACCTGCTGCGTTTAATGTTGCTGGTTAATGCTATTAATAATTTAATCGTTAATTATGACTCTCCCACATGAGTGACCAGTAAAGGCTTCTAAATGGTTTGATGCTATCGCTGAAGTTACTTGATGTTCTCTATTTGTGTTTGAGTACATGATTACAAAATTATTCACCCCATGATTATTGATTGTGCACGCTCTGCATGATCAGTGTGTGTTAAATTAGTTTGTAAATATCTGATAAGATAAATTGTAATTAACGACAGCGCTTGCTGAGATCGGTTCGCGATCAGGCGCCCTAATAACATAAATTAAAATTAGCGCCAATAGCAACAACAGATCGATGTTTTCCATTAAATCGCTTTCTTGCGTTATTTGATTTCAAAGCCATGGGGGAGCTGTGAACATTCATAAACTTTAGGAAGACATAAGATCTAATGTAAAATGTTCAATGTGCCTGATTGGATTCCAGATGAATTTTCGAAACTTTTCAGAATCTTCCGGGAGTAAGTTCAGTCAGTCTCAAGATAAATACGAGAAGCGAGACAGAACCCATTTGTGTACAGTAATAAGTCTAATCAAAGTAGTTCCTAAAAACAGTAGGTAATTACACGCACGGCTAACGAGAGCGGGCGGTGGGCAGCCGTGAATTTATTCGGAGAGGCTTCCCGGCGCGCGGCGCGCAATGTAAAGTGTATATCTGAAGGAAAACGTTTCATTCCCGCCGGAATATAATCGTCCGGTCGTAATTTATATTGTCTGCTGCAGAGGCGAGTCCCGCTGCACATTCATTTATTTTATGTGCCATTTACAATTGTCGGTCGATGGTCAAGGGAGCGAGTGAGGGGCGCGGGGTGGAGCGCGCGGTGGTGGCAGGACGACGGTGCCTTCGCATTATAAAACCGTGCGGTCATCTGCGAACTCCGTAATGGTATTTGTAATAGGAGCGGTCCGCATGAGCTGTGATGACCGCCTCACAACACATGGGTCTGATGCTTTATTTATAAGATTAATGTGCTCCGTGTCCGATGCTTGCGGTTCGGTCCCGCTCTTAGGTGAATGAATATGTAAACCACTTGAGAAGATGACTGTAATTGATTTTTCAAACGGTGAAAGATTTAAGAATAGTTTTGCATTATCATCGTACATCAAGAGTGTGAGGTAGATCAAAAATGATTGGTATACCTAACAGGTAGAAATAAGTACCGTTTATGTGAACGTTTTTTCACCAAAGTCTCTTTTACCAAGAAGATTTTGCAGCCCAACTTTTTAATTAAGATTTTATAGCAGTAGATTCTAAGTGCCATGTCCTTCTTTAAATATGCTAATGGTCGAGTGCATTCTATTTGTGAGCCACTTAAAACAAAGTCTCGAGGAATTCATAAAACCCAATTACAGTTGAAGCGTCTTCGATAAAGAAAGTTCCTAATTTTGTAGAATTCTCCATTCTTCTTTAGTATTTAATTGTCAGTCGTTGCATTTTTCGCATGAAAGTCGAACGAGCGGCGTCGGCGGGCAAGAGGCTGAGTGGCTCTGTATTCTTTTGTTTTTTAATTATAACGCCAGCGTCCGTGGGGTGACGGCCCCCCTGCCAAGTTTCTGGTGGAGGTGCTTTCTTGTTAAGCGCGGCGGTGGGCGCTCGCCTCCTACGTGCCTCGGCCATTCATTTCGTAGAAACTTATAACCTGACCCGCGTACTTATGAGCGTCGCCAATAAATATAGCGATGACCGGAGGCGAGGTCCCTGTCGGACGGGCGAGCGCGGCCTCCGCACGAGCGGGACGGCGCACGCCGGAGGTTGCCGTCGCTCGCGGCGAGGCATTGTTAGCTAAATATCTAGGTGGTCAGTTGGGCGGGCGGGGGCTGGGGTGCCTGAAGACGGGCGGGGGCGGGCGGCGGACGTGCCGGCCCGGCGCCGGCCGATGTATTGAGCGCGTATTGCAGACGTGGTCACGCGCTGCAATATTGCGTTCGCTCTGCGATATTGCCCCTCGGTAACTCAATTTGATAAATTGTACAAAGTTCGCTTGCTCTGTATTGCCATCAACTAGATCGACATATTGCCGCACATAACATAACGTGCATGATATCTAACACAAGATTGGTATCCTTAGATACCTGTCGGCGTATCTTATATGTTCACTTTTACATATTGTTTGAGATTTTATGAATTATCTTTACAATAAGACACTTGAAATTTAGGCTTGAGATGTAAATTTAAATCTATTTTATAACGTATTACAGATTCATTTTACTAAAAGCTACAATATACATTTATTCAGACTTACATTGAAGTCCGTGTTGTAATTTTTTGTACCTAAAAAATAAGCCAGCAGTATACAGGAGGCCGACAATATCGGGCGGGCGACACCGGGCGCAAGTTATGTGTGTAGCGCCCACCACAAAATTGTGTCTTTACGAGCACGCGCGCAATACTACAAGCTTTTTTGTTTTTGTTTTTTTATCAGTCATTTTTTTTGGTCGGACGTATACAGAAACGCTGTAATCGATTAGAAGTGTTCTATCCTGGTTGATTGAAGTGAAACCAATACTGTGATATTTGTAACTCTAAAGAGTGACACGTCTTGATACTATTTCAATCGAATTTGATAAAGCATATTATATATAATTATAGAATTGCCATTGTTTTCGACACTTCCCGTCTAAAACAATGGCAATTCTTGGGAGTAATTGATCAACTCGTCCTACATGACGGAGGCTCATTTGACGACTTGCAGAAAATCAAAATTAATATTTTTTCATTCTGCAACTCGTCACACGTATTTTTCTGTGTGGAACTTTATAAACGTTAGTAAGACAAGATTTTTTTTTTTTAAAGTATTAGTATAAACTTTACTACTGATTGTACCTTTTCTCATTTTGATAGTAACGTCGGATCGAGTTGTAGTATGAAAAAAAATCATATAGATTTTCTGCAAGTCGTCCTAAATGGGCCGTAGTTATGTAGGACGAGTTGATGACTTATTCCTTCTTGGGATAACAGTCCATACATTTCATTACTCTATTAGAATACCCAAGTAGAAAAGGTCTTCTAGGGCCAGTTATAAGGATCTGTTATATGGACCTAATGTTTCGAATCTAACTTGACCTGTAACTGAACTATAAATAAGACACAGATTCAGATAGGGACTACCACACATCAGTAGTTCAAAGAAAATCACTCAAAGTAACTTAATAGTGTTGGAAAGTGATGGCTTAACCACCTGTTACCATTCACGAACTGCTACAAACTTTAACCCGTTGCTGCTCTATGTTAAAAAGTACCATAAAGAAGTTTTTGTATTGCATGACAGTCACTTCTGCATGTAAACAGATGAAACTTTAAATTGGTTTATTTATACTTGGGCCCCCAATTTTTATGGATCAAAGTATTTCTATCTACAATAAGATTATAGAAAACAAATATTTTACAGACAGCTATTTGAGCTATGCCTTTAACAATAAAATAGAGCCCGTTTTCCTTAAAAAAAAAACGACGAATTGATTAATTAATTAAGAATAATTTGTATTAGGACTAAGATGGATGACCATGTTATTGACTTTTAAGATAAATACAAATAAATATGTTTTTTTTTGTAATGAATCATAATGATAAATAGAGTATAGGTACTATTGGCAGAAAAGGAAAAACAAATGTAGCGGGAAGTGTTCGGCGGGTGTGCGGCCGGAGCGGGCCGAAGCGGGCCGGATGCGGGTTGCGTGTGGCCGCGGGTTCAGCTCGGAAAATGATTTATATTGTTTGTGTAGCGGCGGTGCGGGGGCTCGGGTGGCGCGGGGAGACGCTTTCTCAAGCAGATCCAGTCCACTGCAGATATGGGCGAGTATTATTATTGATCCGGCTCGGGCGGTCGGCGGTCGGCATTTCCTACCGCTCATACTCGGGCGGGCGGGGGGCCAGCCGCCGCCCGGCATATTTATTGAGGCGCGCAGGACGGCACACGACGTAAAACTTATTATAACGACGCAGACCATCTACTACAGTGCACTAACCTTTAATGAGAGGCGTAGGGCGCCGCGAGGGCGGAGGGGCGAGCTTCGCGGCTCCTCACCCAATCCTAACGCGTTATGATATTATATCAACTCATATCGGCCAATCCCTGCTCGTTATGATATTGTAGGCGGGCAGGGAAGTGCAGCCGACAGTTTTCCGCGTAGGGCGGGCGGGTTTATGATATAAAGTTATGAATATAATGGGGTGCGCATTTGGTTTGTACCTATCAGGTGCGGGCCAGTTTTTACATAGGTTCTTATTTATAGGGAAAATAATGAACTTTATATAATTTTTTAAATGAAAGTATGTATTTGTTTTCTATAATTATTAATTATCCAAAAAGATGAATACTTAAGTCTTCTTACAAAATTTTGGTTCGTGATGATGTTTTAACATAATTCAAGTATTGTGTATGCAAAATGGGTAATAATTAAAATAAAACAAAAGAAAGTCACAAAAATTTAACATTTTGATGTTTAAAATGTTATATCTTGATAAAAATCACGAAAACAATTAATTCAACAGATAATAGAAAAATCTTTTCTTAAATATTTTTGATAAACAAATTGTTTGTATGATTGAAAAGAAACCTCTGCAAGTGAGTCAGAGGGTAGGCACCTATTATACCCAGGGGATCAAAAGTTTCCTACGATGTTTGTTCGCCCTCAGATCAATTTTACACATTTTCCTCAAATTCACTTGAAAGCCGCATGTGGAAATGATATTCTAACACTATCATGTTAAAACTGATACAAAAAATACATGGTAGGTCCATGTAATATCTCTATGAAACAAATGCATAATTATTTATTTATTTTACAATTCAGGCACAAAGTACAGAGGCGGACTTAGTGCTATTGGCATTTTCCTTCATTCAACCTTTGGGTGATGCAGAGACGAACGGTAGGTGTAAAAATGAAAATAAATTATACTACATATGAATTTATACTACATCACAAAATACTATAAATATAAAACCAAATATTATAAATCTATATCAACATTACACACATATCCTTACTAATATTATAAAAGCGAAAGTGTGTTTATTTGTTAGTTACGTCTTCACGCCTAAATGGCCAAACCGATTTTGATGAATTTTGGTACAGAGATATTTTGGACCCTGGAGCCGGACATTTTTTTTTAAAGAGAGTAATGCTTGAGAAAGGGGGAAGAAAAGGGCAGAGAGAGATATTTTTTTTTCGATCACCACGCGGGTTAACTTAGCGTTAGCCCAAAGTAACTATGCCGCTCGGACGAAGTCGCGAGCGGAAGCTAGTACTAAAATAAAAAGACAAACAGTGGGGAGAATATTAACAATAACTAAAACATTCAATAAGTCCATCAAGATGTTTTCTTCTGAGGTAAAGCGAGTTCAAATCGTTTGTTATTGAAAATAATAGTTCCAGTTTTATAACACAAATATAAAGCTGAGTTTACATGACGAGTTGTAGGTACCCCGCCGCGCTGGTCGTCAGCCTCAGTCTTATGATGACATTTCAGCGTCACTCTCTCTAATATCACATTCTCCATTTCGACTGTGAGCGGAGGAACGTTTGATTTTATTTTCGTCGATTTTGCAGAATCGTGACCTGAAACGTAGATAAGGATTTGTTGCGCAACTTTCATCTGCGACTTTGTCGAGCCTAGCGATAATTCTGATTTAATACCATTCAACCTTCTTAGTACGAACGTTGCCAGAATCTGGCTCAGAATTTTTCTTTTGTTGTTTTCTCTCGAATTACTGAACTGTTTAGATCACAAATCTAGTTCACTATAGAATCATACTGTTTATAATAAACTGAGTCTTCCTTCCTAATTGTTTAGAATTCGTTGTAATAAAAGCGTATTGAATTAAACAGCGTCCTTGTTCAGCAAATGAGTTGATAATAAAACGATAATAAACAAGCGCCTTTGTAACAAACTATAACAGATCGGTAATTGCTTCCACGATACCTCCTCGCGTTATTACGCCTTTTACGACGCCGTATGGGGTGAATAAAACATTTTTACGAGCGGCCATGGCTGCTATAATACATACACGCACACACATGGCTAGATACATACAGGTAATAAAGTATAAACTCAATATACACATTTGTACCTGTCCCTTATGTGTCGAGATCGTAACGCCGATATAAAACTTCATTATAATAAGACAATGGCTGGTACTTCAATGTACTTTTATGCGAGGTATTGTGTTGACTCATTCATCACTTGGGGTGTTTATTCGTGAGTGAGTTATCTTCCAAAATCCAGGTTTGAAAAAATGCTCAAATTATAAAACTATCGGTTGAAGAAATGCCTAAAATTTTATTGCCACTAATGAGGATGTTTTTATGTTTTATCCTATACAATCTAAAATGAGACAGTGGTAAATGTTAAAAATATAGACATTTTGCTTTTTTGATAACTTTATGCAGCTGTTTGCAAGAATTGACATTTTGGTAGACGTAGTTTACTATGCTTGCACAACACAACAAAAACTTTTATAACTTTTGAAATATAATTGGTTAAGAAATCCTTTGAATATAATTTGGTAGACCCGATAATACTCGTACTCCTATAAACCATTTTTACGGCAATTGGTCTACATCCACCGTCGTCACAAAATGTGCGCGGTAACCTTATCACAAATCTCTTAATTGATCGTTTCTTTAAATGGAAATAAGAGAATAGAACTCTGTATATATTAATAAACTGTTCAAATCATAATAGAAGTCGGAAGCCCTGGGTGGGTGCACACTACACGGGCCCCGGCGCCACGACCCATGGCCCACGGGTTGCGAGTGGACACATGGCGCGACTCACTCAAATAGATTGCGTCATAGCGTAATGTCGTCCCCGAGCGCAAAACAATTATAGACACGAAATGAATAAAGTATCGCGTCCACCTCCACTTGCTCTCGTTTCATCTCAACGACGTTTTCTTTGTAATTTGCTGTATACGGGTAATGTAACATTTGTTGAACGAAGATACAATATATTTTTTTTTATTTTTTACTCTGGGGACACTTTTTCGACCCTCGTCCGAGCGGTCTCTTTGAAAAGTGGACATCGGAACGCGAGGGAAGGAGCCCCCGAGGACACTGGACAGAAAATGCGTTGTAAACATTGCGACTACATTCAATTTCCCGTCATTTTTCAAACTGATAAATAATTCTGTCATCGAACGTTCGGACAGGGGTCGCTATGAAGTGATTGCCGATGGAAGGACGTCGGCGCCGTAAAAAATAGCGGCCGATGAGACTCGGCCTCTGCTTCTCGTATGTGTGCGATAAATTTCTTTTTTATTATCAGATATCGAGGGACTCGGGAATCGAATAAAGCGCTCATATTTAATTCATAAGATACCGGCCATTCAACACTACTCCGGACTATTTTATTTAAGATGTTGAAAGATTACGGATACGGATGCGTGCTTATTCTAAGCAGTACCCTCGGCCAACTTCTGACTCTATCAATCATGCATCGCTGGAAGTTACGGTGACGTAGTATTCAATATGTTATAGCAACCCATGCTTTGAAAAAAACATTTCAATTTTCAGATAACTTTTAAATATCAGAGGGAAATGTAACTTATTAATTTAAAATTTAAACACAAAAGTAATATTTAGTCGAATCGATTGCTAACTTTGAAATATAAAATCAGTGTTCGGTTTAAATAAATGCTTATTTTTTTCAGAACGTAAAGTTCTGTTAATTTATTATCTAAAATATAAAAGAAAGTGAATTACAACATAAAATAACATGAAAACGTAATGGGAAGGAAATAAATTCAAATTATTTAATTTATCTTGGCGGCAGTGCGTCTTGTGTCCGGCAGATGTGTTCAATACATTTAGAGTCCAGGCGAGAACGGGCCGGGGGTCACTAGAGGTATTAAATAACTCTCCGACGGCTAAATGAGTAGGGGACGCGAATAACCTCCACGCAGGATTATTCTGAACGTTTTCCATAAATTTCTGCAGTACAATTTAAGTGTGGATTGTTATGTGGTCTTGTTGGTATTGAAACTGTATAATGGTGTGAGCATCTGCTGAGTCCTAAATAGTGATGAAAAATTCTTTTGAATATCTGTTTTCTGGTCTCTATTTGAATATACTTAGGAATATTCGTTTTTTTTTAAAGCTAGTGTCAAATAGCTAATATCTTGGAGAGATATTTAGATTGAAAATAATGGTAGGTTACGTTTCATTCGGAAAAGGAATGACTATTAATGAATGAATGAAGTATATTCAAAACTAAGGGAATAGGCCATTCATTTTCAGTTATTCGTTCATTCCTTCATTGGTACAACAGTGACAATGTTGGGATTGGGGTATAAATATGTTTATTTAAGTAGTTTTTAAAACCCTTTTATGTGACGTACGGAAACACAAACAGCATCTAGTTTGGAATAAAAAGTACAATCTGCAAAAGACAAACCTTGCTCGTCAGAAATAGCTGAATTTTAGCAAAAAAAAAACGATGGACGTTTTCAACTTAAATTTATTTTTTTAATGAAATAATTTATCAAATAAATTTAACATTAAAATGTCATCTATACGGCACAGTTGGTGCAGTGGCTGAGCGATCAACTGCTACGCCACGTGTCGCGGGTCCATCCCCGTACGGAACAAATATTTGTAGAAAAATGAAATTCTAAATTGTAGGGCACCTATTTACAACTACTATACTCCACCCTACAGGCTAAAGGTTCTACAAATATATATATATATATATGTATCTGTGAAGCCTGGTAAGTTATCTCCTTTGCTGACTGTACCTACATATTTTTTTACAAACTAAGTGATGTCGGTGTTTCTTAGCTGATCTAAGAAGAAACAACTGGTAAACACCGCAAACAATTGTTAATCACATTGTTACAGATATAAGCAAAGATATCCATAATATATTCAGAATTTGGATTAACACCGGTTCCTAAATACGCACCTAATGATGAGGAAGGTAGAAGTAGGAGTACGTCTTTGTCGTAATAAATAATAATTCAACAACACGTGTTTATTGATTGTCATTAAGAGAAGTGATACAAAAATAGTGTCGGAATTCAGAATAACCCTCTGGATTTGTTACTACCCGTCGTGGTAAGGAACAATAAAGAAAATTACGATACCGACCTACCTATACCACCTTTATTAGTACGTCGTAGTTTTATTTGAGTTAACTCAGTGTATAAACTAGTGTAAATTAATGTATTGACATAATTCTTAAAAAAAATGGTTGTATCTATGAATAGAAACACACACAGAGTCACTAACACATACTTATATTTACATTACATAAAAATGTATGCAAGATTGTTTGAACCACACGGTTGGCGCAGTGGTTCGCGATCGACTGGTGCGCTGCGTGTCGCGGGTTCGAACCCCCACGGAACAAATATTTGTATGGCCTACAGATAGTTGTTCTAAGTCTGGCTGTTTGTGTTCTTTAAACAAAAAAAAAACACATTTAGTTGACTTTTTTACTGATTGTCAAAGAATTACTCCATCGGTGCTAAAACGTAGACCTAGAAATGTCGACATGGAGACTCGTCATTCATCTACACCAATAAAAGCGCGCATGTGCCTCAATTGCATGAGAGTAAAGTTGTCTTAGTTTATTTTTTTTATTTTCAGCAGTTGGTAAAATTATCCTTAACACTTTTTAAATATTCATATCTTAGTTGTAAACAGTCGTATTACAGCTCTTCAGTGAAATTATCATAATATATCATTTTATGTAAATTCAGGTTGGTCTTAAACAATGTCTAAAATATATTTTTAGCTTGTTTCTGTTTGTCTATAATTTGTTACTCTGTAATATCTATGGCATGCCAGATGGTTACTTGCTTCGTATGCGTCCTATGACACAACCTCTTACTTAAAAAACGTAATGCAGCATGAAGAAGGGACGAGACAAAAGTAACACAACAGAATATCTTCAGTTCGTCTTCAATCTCAGTGAGCAAACAATGTCATTGTTACTAAACAATGATATTGGTTCGTGTACTAACACGAACCGAACATTCCTCTCAAAGCCCTGTCGCAAAACATATCCTACGAAACCGATTGATATTCCGTCTAGTAGTATTATTTGTTTGGACAAAACGAAACAAGAACCTGTATAAATGTATTAATTATTAACAAACGCTTGTGTTATTCAAATCTCGAGTGTTGTTTACGGCAAATGATGTAGAGATTTCTTCAAAATCCATACAGCGATCGCTACGAACACGCCTGATAGGAACTCAGTTTATATTTTATTCATACATTGTATTGTTGGAATATCAATTGCCTCGCCCGGCGGTAGGTAAAGGGTACATTTCCAATCCGCACGGGATTCACTTAGATTTGAAGGAAAATAGATTTCGATTTCCAAAGCTGCGACAAAGCAATCCGATATATTTTTCAGACAGATATTGCTAGCGATTTCTTTTGAGCTTTGAAATATAAGGGAGGGAATTTAAAAAGATTCCATGTATTTTCTTTTCTATATAGAAAAAAAAGTTATAGAGTTGAGTATTTGTAACTCAGGAGTAGTAGTTTAGTGAATGTGGAAACTTTTTAAATGGTTTTGTATAAGTATTGGTGCATACAGAGGAATCTGCAGTATAATAATATACTAATGTATGACTCGGTTAACTAGCCAAAGTAACAAATATAGATAATGATTAATTCAGATATTACATATTTGATATATCTTATTACCCGTTTTGCTTTTTGCCCCAGCGACATCTAGGAGACAAAATAATCTTAAAGTTCAGGATTATTTTGTCCCCAAGACAAGTGTTAATATTTTCTGCACCTTTTATAGTTTATGCCAAATACTGCCATAAATATATTTTGTTAAAAGTTTTTCCTATCAACGCATAATTAAGGACATTAATTCCTGCAATTGTACCTAGATGAAAATGTTAAGGAAATAATGAGTTTAAAAAGTCGGAAAGGTCATCGTCGTCGTTTAAATACAGAGACGGCTGTTTCCTCTTTTTTAATTTTGGCAGGCAGACAATGCAGCAAAGGAAAATAGTAAAGGGGAGAACTCCAACCCCTTTCCGAAGTGATTAATTTATTATGTTCTTTGTTTCTGTTTTGATTTTGGTAACATAAAACAATAAGGCAATGTTAAAGTGTTCATGACACCAACTTGATACACTTTGATATATATAATTATAGTACTATAGTAGTAATTATAGTAGATAAATTTACCTACTTAGTTGTAATTGGCTTTCAAATACTTCATGTTCTTTTTTACAGCTGTGATTTTTTTTTTTACTTTAGTTTGCAAATTGTAAGAAAGCGTTATGCAAATCCAAGTACTTACTAATTTATGATAACGCAATTTCAACATATCAAGATAGGTATGTAATGTATACTGCTAAAAGCTCCGGTATAAGTTATGTATCAAACCCGTAAAAGTATCACTCGTGCAATATAAAAGTTAACGACACAAGAAAACGCGTTTTCCACAACATTAAAGATAACAACAATACGGGGGCGAGCGAGTGTAGAGCCTCCCGCGAGGGTGGCGGGCGGGGGTCGAGAAAAATTCAATATTAATATGAAGGAGGTGCGAGCGAGAGACACTCTCTGTCCCCCTCACGCGGCCAATGGCGAGCGCCGCCGCCGCTGCGATATGATGAATTTATGGATGTAATAAAAGCGAGGTGCGCGATTGGAGGAACGGTCAGGGAGAGCTTATTTTCTTTTTATTTTCATATTTGGAATGTCGGTCTTAAGTCGCTTGCAGTCCGTCGTGCACGTCTGACGTTTCTTCTCCGGACTCTTAGAGTGGGTATACCCCACCATTTGATGATTTATATTATATGTTGACGCATAAATGTGTGATATATGTAATATAAGCACACACATATAAACGCTTCATTCTCTTTATTGACAAGACAACTTTCTATATTAATTACTTTTGTTGTAGTACTTGCTTTAACTTACGTCAATTAAAATGAAACATTGTGTTTAATCGTCTTATCACATTGAATGTTTTGGAGACGTTGAAGTTTGTGTGGTAAGGCTGAAGGGCACTCGTTGTACAAAGGCTCGTAACTGGCAGTTGATTGAGGCGTGAACGACGCTCGACCGCCGCGCGCCGGTCGGGGTTTCTTTCTTGATTTGCTACTCGAGTGGCCGAAACGACACTTCTATTTGCATGAGCTGATTTTGGGTATTTCGTTTTAAATCAAGGAGATGACGCTAAGACCGAGAATACGTAATGCGATGTCTTTCAGGTGTCTTTGTATTGGGTCCAGTTGTTTTGGAAAATAGAAATAGGAACTTATTTGTAGTTTTTGTTTAGTTGTCTGGAGGAACATTTTCGTGTTGAATATAACATGTTTGAGGTAACTGTGTAACTGTGAGATTAACCCACAATATTTTGGCCGGTTATCGTACTAACTGTACGTTTTCACAACATAATGTTGTCTTGCGGTCTTAGGTCAGTGACCTGAGATCAAGGGGTAGGGTTATCAACCTTCATACCTGACATTCAGACCAGGTACCTAAATATCCTTACTAATATTATAAAAGCGAAAGTGAGTTTGTTTGTTACGTCTTCACGCCTAAATGGCAAAACCGATTTTGATGAATTTGGTACAGAGATGGTTGGGACCCTGGATTCGGACACAGGCAATTATTTTAATAAGTGAGAAAAGGTGGAGAAAGAGGGAACAAAAGGGGCGTGAAGATATTTTTTTCGATCATCACGCGAGTCAAAGTTAGTCCAAAAAAAACTATGCCAAGCGGACGAAGTCGCGGGCGAAAGCTAGTTATTTAATAACTAAATTAATAACAATGTTGATGAGTACAAAGTCGCAGTTTTCCCCACAGCTGTACAGCAAAATTCATTTTTTCTTTAATTGGTTCCTTGCTCTAGAACCGCGTAGCTTCGAACTTGTTCCCAATACCGGGTGGGTTTCTTTTATTTTATTTTTGTAAATATTATTATTTAATGAACCTATACATATAAAAATTATGAAAGAAAAGTAAATAAACGATCGTAAATGTTAATGAAAGATTTTCAACTGTACATCAAGTTACCAAAGAAGTGAAATTATGTTACTAGACCTGAAAACGATACAATAAAAACGTAACGTATGTACGTCATTACAGAGCACCAAATCCAATAAAAATAAACGAAACCTCTTACAAAGCAGGTATACGTCGGTGACTGATCAGTACATTATGTGAAGGGAATTGATACCGTCAATTTAATGCGTCGGATTGAAAACCGTTCAAAAGGCAGAGCCGTGACAGCGCCAAAGACAACGCAGACAAAATAAATAGGAGGGTAGGGATCCAGCCAGGCGGAAGTATTGGGGATCCGCCACCGCCGAGTTTTGAAGTCCAATTATATCGGAGGCAGGTGGCAGCCTCAGGCTTGTTCTGCCGACGGCACTCAACCCTTGCTGAAGAATCACTGCAGACGGTGATACTCTTTGAACGCGCACAATTAGTCACCTGGATTCGACAGCTTCTGTTGTGCTTCTGTCCTTATTAATCGGTTAGTCTGCGGTGTGTGTTTGATTGATGAATAAATAATGTTAGTCTTTGTTAAAAATTAAATCATCCACACAGTTTCTAGTTTATAAACAGAGATGCTTTCCCTATTCCAAATCTCATTAAATTATAATAATCAGTTTTGTCATTATTTTAATTAACGTCTGAAAGATACACCAATTAATTGTAATACGAGTATCTATTTTTAAATGTAAATATGAAACAGCAAAGGTTTAAATGAAAATTCTTGCACACAGTTGGAGGATTATTTACTTTAAAGTAACATGTGCTGTAAACATACGTTTATAATGGCATTCCAACAATAGATGGCATAGATAGCACACAAATACCCACATATTTTACGTATAGAGTGAGCACTTCACCGTAACAGTGTAGTGGAGTACAAAGCCGAAGTTTTCCCCGCAGCGAGATTCCTTTTTCTTTGTTTGGTGTATTTATTGTAAATCTACTCATAGCAGCCCGCCCGTTAGAAGTATTCCGACATAACTTTTGGCTCGAGCACCTTATGTACCTACTGTTGGTTACGTTCTGTTTAAATGCTTTTATTTTTTTGTTTTGTACATGGTTCGCGTGTTTTAGAGTCAACTTATAGTGATATTTCGTTGGTTTGTGGTAGAATAAGTAGAATGGTTAAAAGATTTCTGCTGAATATGACTTAGAAAGACTTTTGTTCATGAAATTTCTTAGCTTTATTCGGTATCTTCGTCACAGAAGCCAAGTTTTCACATCTTCAGCAATACCATATTTTGGCGGTTGAGAAATTTAAAACACAAAAACAACGTGTTCCTAATCAAAATGGCAATGTGACAATATGTGCGTTCAGGTTGTAGAGGATTAGCGCCGGCTCGTGAAGTGCAGGGGAGGCGAGCAGCCAGCGCCGGTTAATATGATTTGCTCGTACGCCGCGCGGCGCTTCGCTCGCACGCTCTTGCTGACATTTTAAGCAACTTAATAAACTAGTGCCTCGTACTCGTGCATACTGCTTATTTTCTCTCGACTATATGGCACGAATTTTAAAGTCAGTTTACTGCATTTAGTAAGGGAGGTGGGTTTGTATTTTTGAATTTAGTTCAGCTTAAAGTCTATGAGGTTATAATTATATACTAGTTACTACATACATATGTTAGGGATAAAAAATACAACAATTTTATAGGATTCCTTTTGTAAGGTGACTAATAAGATATGCTTTTAGCATATAAAAATTAAAACCTGTGGCCAAACAGCATTCGCCTAACGGTTTATACAAGTGCAAGATAACGAAAAGTCTGGATCTTAATAAGAAAAAAATGTATTGACAAAACGATGGTAAGAAATACCGACCATCAATATATTGTAATAAAAGTAAGTTTACAACATAACATAAATGCCCATTAGAGTCCGATGTGGCTACGGGAAGTGCTACAGAAGACGTGTAGTGGGCTGGGGGTGGTGGAGGTCCAGTCTTCAAGATACTTAAGGGGGCGGCGGTCCCTCCCCCCCTCGGCGCCGGACGACTTGCTTATTCTATCAAGCGTGGACGCACACACGCCCGCCGTGCACGGACGCGACGCACACACACGCCCCGCATTATACGGCCGGCCACCACTCCACTGTGTCAATACAATACGCTCTCTTCGACTGGACTTAGATTATTTAGAAAGCACTTGTAACGCTCATATAAGAAGCGCCGCGGAAGACGTATTCCGAGTCACAATGGCCGGTACGTGTCGGCAAGGGCTGAGACGGGATACGCGGAAAAGATTACGATCCTAAAAAAACAGCCCCCACTTGCGAATATACGTAATATTCTTTCACAATTGACTTAGGGTCTCGGGATAGCTATTTAGTACTTCTGTCTTTCCACTATTTGAACTGTACCACTTGACACGTTTTCAAGAAATAAATAAATGTATTACTAAAAATTGCTAAAGAATAACCCATTTCTTGTTTAGCAGTGAAACGTATTGTGTCAAAGCAGGGTGTAAAGCTGATTGTTAAATTTGTATGCAGATCTGACAGATGCATTAAGCATGACAGGGAAAGCACTGAACACACAAATATGTCTAGAGGGGAAAGACCATTAGAGTCATATCAGCAGCGGCTACGAGAGGCGTGAGACTACGCCGCTGGACGCGGATTATGTGCTACGCAGCTACGGTGTAGCGCAGTGCTACGAGCGTAGCATTAGTTGCCCAACGAAGATTGCCATAAAAGTTATTTAAAACATGGATTTTATTTCAGATGCTGAAATTATATTGATTTAAATGGAACTTTAATGGCAATTAATTTCAAACTATCGTATTAACTAAATAGTTTTTCGATCATTACTTTGGTTTAGTTTAGCTTAAATTCATATCACTATGTGGTACCCTCCAGAATTAACGATCCTTTAAATTAATAAGTGTCAAAGTTTAATGGTACCGTGTGAGCGTGTGTGTAGAGCTACGTTCCTTCTCGGTGGTGTGACGCGTGTGCGCCAAGAGACATCGGCTCATGTGTGGGTACTTTCATAAATCTGTTGGGAGATATATGAGAGCGCAATTTCCGGTATCCGGCCATTAGCGCCGAGCTTTTATAAGCTTAAAGCTTAGGTTAAAGATTTTCTGGGTAGTTTAATGCGAATCTTGTAATAGGTACGATAAATTTTGTATAAAGTATGTGATTGCATATTAGGTGTCGATTCGGGAACTTTTAATGTGTGTAACTTGGCCTAATGTCTGTTGGTAGCTTGTGTCTATAACACGGCTTCGACGACTCAGATAAATAAAAGTGTATTGTTGTGGTCCCAGAAATAAAACGATTGTTTGTATATGTGTTCACTTCGGTTCTTGGAGACAAATGAAAAGTGCTACGAACAAAAAATGAGCGGTGTCCGAATGTGGGCGGAGCGGGATCCGTACGTCTGTGTCCGTAGGGGGCGCGGGTAGGTAGGGCCGGGGGGGCAAGCGGGAGCACCGACTTATTATTTTTATCGACCGTAAAAAGGTGCCGGACCTTGTGTGGACCCTTCCACGACGACTCCTCTGGAGAGATTCCAATTATTTACGGATATTTTGTTCCAAATCCCGAAAAATACTGTCCAGTAAAAAGGATGTGCTTACTTTATGCTTGAGTAGGGCCTATATGTTTTGAGACCCGTTCGTTGATCTACTTGAGGATAATTGAGCACAAGCAAAGCATTCAACTTGTGTTGGACGAGCTCTCAATAAAAATTACAACCTTCGTAAAATATTCATGAAACGGAATAAACAATGAAGTCATTGATATTTAATAAAGGTAATGAATGAAATGGTGTACATTTGTTCCGCTTGTCGACTGCCATTGGCATGACAGTGTAATGACAGTGCAGCTGCAGCCCCCGACCTCGGCCAACCTCGGCCAGGCTCGGCCCTGCTCCGAGCTGTCACTGCCTACTCAATAATGCAACAATGCACAGCCATTGTTCTACTAAAACACTCTGCTACACATAAACATGCTAATACCAACATGAATCTAAACCGTTGCACTTCACGTTCACTGATTTATTCAACACCCCAAATATTTTGCAGATTACAATCGTTCCTAAAAAAATCTTTCTACAATTAAGGCGACAATCTTCATAAATCAATTTCCCCCGAATTGAATGTCAATAAGGGACGACTGTTAAACGACGTGCCGTAAAATAAAACTTTCCGGAGGGCGGAAAGTTCCAAGCAAAAAGAATATTTACATTAATTCTCTTCATTATGTTTTGAAGAATAATCATGGTACCGCTTCCCGTTCCACTCTCTCGATTGAGTTTTTATTTGAATATTTTTTCTCGTCGCTCCCTGAGTTCGTCTCTGTGTTACAAAAGGAAGTTTTTATTAGCATCTTAATGATTTTACGGCGAGTCCCCGGTTACACCAGCCTTTATGTCGTCAGATTTTCTTAAGTATTTTTTGTCGAGTTTTTTGCATCTTACATTATTAAAGTTTTCATTCCGTCGTTTAATGAAGCTCATTTCTTCTGTTCGCCCGGGCCTTGATTGCCTTTGTTTTGCATAAATGTAAGATTTCTATAGATTTCTTCCTAGCAAATCGAGTCAGTTCGAAAGACTTGGAACTCGTTCTTAAAGGGGCAATTAATTGTTATTTTAACTGCTTTTCTATACGTTTTAATTGTTTGAAGGTATAACATGTATTAAAGATACAATGTGCAGGGAAATTGTATAGCACGAGCAGTTAGTAACATGTTATATTTTCATAAACAGCTTGGAGCGGCTAGAGTATGTGCCAGCTACTCGCAGACACCGTGTGCATGCGGCGCTAGGCGGCAAACGAGGCCGCTCGCAGATCCGATTTGTCCCGTCCGGCACGGTAATTACATTCATCTCTGCTCCAGACTGATTTATGCTGCGCCTGTGCGCCTTCGCCCTCTGTTCTGTCATTAACTACTTTTCCGGGCAAGTCTTACGCACCACAAAATAATAATCGTCCGGAAAATCGACGGAGGCTGTACGTAATGTTATGAGAGGAAGGCCGCTCGTTTTTCTCGGGTCGCAATCGAGTCCGAGATCTTGCTTTCTTTTTAATTTCCCTGCGGCCTCCTAATGAGGTCCCTGCGGCGGCGGCTCCGAGCCGTTATCTATGATATTCTTGAGGTTGATGCTTATTGTGCGTGTCACTGATGGCTTCCCTTTTTATTATCCTCTCGAACACAATTCAGTGGCCGCCCAAATGAGTTCTTCTCATTTGCTTTGCTCTCTTTATTTCTCTAGGCGGCAGTTTGTCTTGTGTCGCGACTTAACTTCTTTTAATTTTAATGAAATGGCCACCGACCGAGGACTGCCTTCACTTTATTTTTTCATGTTATTTTACTTTGAAACTGTAATGATAACGTCTTTTGTGTGTAAAAACAATTTAAGCTAGATGCGTCATGCTTTGTATACTTTAGGGAGGGTTAAATAAAGGCAAGTAAAACCGGTGGTATTAAGAGAGTAGTCGGTAACAAATCACATGACTCCGCCTCCACTTATCTATTAAAATGAGAGATTATTGTCGGTTCATGCGATACGCTATACAATATTCGGGTGTTATTTTCACTGGATTGTCCAATATTGTCACAATCTCTATAGTAGGGCAATTAGAGACGTGTGACGCGTGGCATGCACGTGCAGGGGCTCCTGCGCGCGCGTCGTGGCCCGCGCACGCGCCCGCACCGCACCGCCTCATTATGACCCAATGTTTATACTGTACGCGACAAGAGGTGACACCGGGGTGTCGTATCAAAAGATAAAACCAAATAGTTATTTTTATAAAATCTTCAATGTATTGAGTTCAACGGCATAATCCAAACGGTCCTAAAATTGCGAAAACGAAAATTAAAATGACAGATGTTTTTCTGTCACCCCAACGCGATTACACCCAACCTCACTGAATTAACAAATGAAATTGCAACTGAAAAATTCGGGTATTAAGGAAATCCCCTTCAAGGAATTCACTTCATTTAAATATCGCATTTTTCTTGAAGATTATACCTTACGACAGCCATAAAAGAAAACAGGAGACCCGCCCCTCGATAATGCGACGAGCTTGAAGAATTTTTATTCCGCTCAAATCTCTCCTGACATAGGTATATTTTTGTGAGATCGCCTGGAGATTTTAATACCCGATTTTATTTAAATTCGTTTAGGCGGTGCGGGTGACTGCGCCCCTATAGACATTTATCGCAAGGGCGTGATTGTACTTATAAGCAGACAAAATTCCGGAACAAACATTGTAGCCGAATAAAAAAGCGTTTATGATAAATAAACATAGGAGGGTAAAGCAGAAAAGTGAAAAAAAAAACATAAACGATATTTTTTAGGGAAAAATAACTAATGTAACTCTGTAAAAATAAAAGAAAACTTCAATATTTTTTTTTTCGGGACAAACAATACTTTGACAAGTTAAAATGTAGGTACTACGTTGCGATAGGGTGATCAGTCACTTAGCCCGACGTGTCATAGCGGCTGCACCGCCCCTCGGTGGTGCAACTGATCATCATTCTTCATTTGCCCAACCTCCCCGCACCATCATCCTCTTGACCACACATCCCCATTATTATTTAATAGATTATCTACGACCCTACCCACGAACTTGCTTAAGGGAAGTTTTCTACCGACACGAACTTTTCTTATGTTTTTTCAGATTTTATTGGAAATTTATGATGATTTGCAGCCCTCATTCCCAAACTGCGAGTAAACAGTAGTCAGATCAGTCAGAAAAATTACAGTAATTTTTCCTCCTGCTTTTGCTGCTTCTATCTCAATGAATTTCACCGCCAAAATTTTCCTTACCATTTGTTTCCATCGCGTAAGATCTTTTCGTATGAGGCGAGTTCTGTGTTAATATATGTGCCCGGAATACCGTGGCCATATATTACGCCGACCTCTGGCGGACCGGACATAACAATCCTCGATTTGCTATAATATCGGTCGTGCGTCCCTGTCTGTTGCTGGCGGCAGGTGGCGCGAGCGAGCAAGGCAGGCGCGGGGTGGCGGCCTACGTGCCGCGTATAATAAGCATTTCATGCACGGGGTGCGGGCGCGGGCTCCGGGGTTACATACATACCTATTTCCCGTAAGTCGTGTACCTAACCGGACCGTACATTATGAGCTGAGGGTCAGCGAGTCTCGTGCGCCGTCTCTGTCGCGCTCGCCGTCGGAACGCAGCCCAAGCATAATTTCGTGTGATATATCGCACACGCTTGGGTCGTCGTGATGGACCTCTATGAAAATCGTCCTCTGTCCGTGGAAACTACTGGGTATTTAGACGGAAATAAAGGCTCTGTTCAAACAGCTCGCCTTCAATATGGGCAGTGTCGCATACATAAACTAACCTGGATAGTTACTTTACGTCTGACTGTTTGTATTTATACGAGGACGTAAGGTATCGCCCAAATATATTATATGGTATGTAACGTCGGTAGCGGTCGCTTTAGCGCGGAATTCATCTTCTATCTGTACGATTTATACACGAGGAGGCCGTAAAACGGAACAATAAAAACCCAAAACAGCAATAAATTTCAAGCAATAGACGCAAAGGTTCGAGCGCGCCTTATCAATTCCTTCCACGCATGGGATTCGAATCGCACAATAAACTTATGACGCAAGCTTCTGACTCTTGTTATCTAAATATAGCAAGGGGTTCATGATAACACCAGAAACTGAATGACATTACAGTAAGATTTTGTGAAAAGTAAATAGTTGAATGCTTAGAAACGCTGTTTACAAGCAATCAACACTTAGTGGACAGTTGTACGAGGGTCGCAGGTAGGTAACACAAATAGTGGCCAAGCCCGCTGCCTCCACAAGGGGAGGGTCATCTTAAAGGACAAGGAAATGCGGCCGGTGTGAACACAGAACATGTTCTTTATGCATTAGTAATGTCATGTAATTGAAACCGCTTACAACGTTGACCAAGCCTTAATCTTGAATTTAAATCTTGACCGAGGATTGAATCTAATTCTGCATTCCATTATTAATGAAGAGCACTCGGTAGCCATTCGCTTCTGCCTAGTCTATATCGAAGAGCAGGGCGGCATAAGGTGGTATTTAATAATAAGAGTAACATTGTGGTGCGCGTACACAGCTATTAATAATTCGTGAGTGCGGTCCGGCGCTCTTACAGTGCCGATTCATTATCGTTACGGTCTCGGGCCGACGGAGATCTACGATATAGCTCCCTGATTGACCCCGCATTAAAAATTACATACAAACAGATAGAGGAAACGGACGCTAATAACGGACCCGTGTACTTTCTTTGTTTCGATTCGTTTCCGAGACCGATCAAAAATTTATAAGCGCACGTACCCGATCGATCGAGGTTGCGGCGAGCATTCATAACGTAATTGGCGCAGATTGTACGTAAGAATGGTTCAGGTACTATTTAATGGCCGCTTTGATTCGTTAGGTTAATTTCAGAGGGGCCGGGAGGGTAAGCTCCGCAGTGGTCGCCGGAGGGTCGAATAAATATGTCCCAAAGAGTTAAGTGGGAGAGAAGTGCGGAGCGGAGACCGCGTCCGACGTTTGCTCTTCCACTCGTGTTGTTGCACCACTTATTACACACAAAGTTCTGTTAAAGTTTTCTCCGACACTCCAGCGCGAGTTTAATTTACTCGATAGTGTAAATAAAGCGGGCGGAGTGGGAAGTTTCGCGGCGAGCCCCTGGCGGCGGCGACGCCGGCGACACCCGGCTGCGGTCCGTTGATAATAACGTCCCGCCGCCTGGGACTTCCTTATTAATCGAGAACGACAAATTTTAACGACAAGAATTAATGAATCTCGTTACACGGGTTAATCCCCCGCTCGTAAACTGTGCGCTCCCAGGCAGTAACATGCGCCGCGCGCGGGCGGCAGGACTCCGCCAGCGCCTTGGCGCCTCGCACTACCTGCACACGTGCTTAGCGCTGACTTATTAATGTTCACACCATTCATAACTCAAGATATTGATTTAAATAACACGCATTTGATTCCCGGTTACTAACTGCGTTGAATTTAAAGTAATTTTGATTTACACTTGTAAGTTTTTATTGAAAAAGCAGTGGAAGATTTGATCAAGACACAATGGTTAAGTAACAATTAAAAATTAAAATTGTCATGTGATGTCGTGTGTCAAGGCGGTAAGATGAAACGAGTGCGAAAGCCGACTTGACTGAGGGAATCCAAGATATATCGTCCAGTTAACGACCATGTGCGAATGGAACTTTATTGTAATTGCCTTTTGTAAGATCGGACAGGGTCATTACGGACCGTCCTCACAAACCGACCTCCCGTTTGCTTCAAAACTTTTCTTGTAGTAGTTAACTATAGACATTTGGTTGCTAACTTGAGACAGGTTGAGGTTTAAATAAACTTAATGTTCTGAATACACTTTGGAAGCAGATTATTGTAAATCCGCTGTAGTCGTTGTGATGAACAAAATACTTAGTAGGAAGCTTTAATTACAATGTTGATATTGAATTCAATCAGTCGTGGGGCGAATGTGTAAAGCGTATTCATCAGCAGGAGAGGTGTGTGCCACATTAGGGGGCCGGGGCGGCCTCAAAGCCAGAAGACTGATTATGTCTATCCGCAATTTCTCTCCGGCCCTATTCTCGCGAGCGAAAACTAGCGAGTTTTCCACCGCGCTATTAAGCGGTCGCTTTTACATTTGTCCTTATAATGGAAAATGTGCTACTAATTAATTTAAAGCGAAACTCATTTATGTCGAAATGCGTGTCTATTAAGCGATGATGGGATGAACGCCTTTCGGGTTTGCTCTTACGTTCCTCCGTGAATCGTTTTATTGTTTCTAGATAAGTGGTTTTGAGCTTTTGTCTTCCTCGCGCGGAGTAGTGAAAATTATACGTGGTCCGGTTACAAGCCTCACCCCATTAAGTAGAGGCGAGCTCATTCTCGGTAAGACTAATCAAATAACAGTCTCCCCATCGCTCGCCCCGCGCCCCCCCCCCCGCGCCTCCTCGCGCCCAGCGGTCATCTCTCTTATCGATTGTGGTGGAATTCGTGCACAGAATGTGATATTTCCCAACAATCCATACATATAGCAATACAATACACAACAGGAAATATGTTCCCTTTCGTCTTAAGTTGTCGAATGAAGTCAAGAAAGCTGTTACGGCGTTAAACACAACTTTGTTTCACGCACACTGCACCTAAACAAATATTCACATTGTTAAGAACTGCAAATTATCCGATTATTGTTCCGATGTCAGGCGTTTCTTGTTACTGTGAAGCGCAAACAGTCGGTACGTGTATACTTATCATATTTGTTCTAATTATTGAACTACACCTACATAATACTACAGTCAATTAAATCCTTACTAATATTATAAAAGCGAAAGTGAGTTTGTTTGTTTGTTTGTTTGTTACCTCTTCACGCTTTAGTGGCTAAACCGATTTTGATGAATTTTGGTACAGAGATAGTTGGGAAGCAGGAGACGGACATAGGCTTATTTTTATTTTTAAAAAGTGGGATGTGCGGGAGAAAGCGGTTAGAAAAGGGAAAACTTAGCGTTGCTATTACAAATCAATAAGGCGCAAGTGGAACTGTATTACCCCAAATTTAACGGGCGAAGCCGCGGGCGAAAGCTAGTAAATAAATAATTTTAAGTTTTAAGTGTACCTGATGCTACACTGTAACAATATAGTTACGCGAAAGAAAATTTCCTTCTAACAGATTATCATGTATTCTCTTATTCTTAGTTTAAATAAAATTATATAATATTGTGGTTGGTAAAAGTATTCTTTTCCGGTATTAATAATTTTAAGAAGATTCGACTACAGATCTACACACATAGGTTAGCTATTATATAATATAAAAAAAAAATGGGAAAACTCGTTTTCCTCGAATGAAAAAAAAACTTGAGAAAAGGTTGACATTGTCTTAAGTTATTCTTAATGTTAGACATAGGCACTAAATTGCAGTTACTTGGTCCCACTCAATAGTTTAGTCTAAAAGTATAATTATT
Organism: Ochropleura leucogaster; assembly: GCA_958449745.1. Lineage (NCBI taxonomy): Eukaryota > Metazoa > Arthropoda > Insecta > Lepidoptera > Noctuidae > Ochropleura > Ochropleura leucogaster. Next base: position 10,701,454 of record OY288208.1, read on the forward strand.
CTCATAAAATCCTGCTCTTAACTCTGCGTACTTACAATTAAATTAATTATTACGGGTACACGTTGAATATCGTCACGTGAGGCACTTGGTGAGACAAATGTAAATGCTGGTGCGTTGGTGTGGGTGCGGGCACGGTCCGGACGCGGCTCGGCGGCCGGCTCCGGGCCGCACCGCCGGACCGCCGGACCGTTCCGCCATGTAATTCTAATGAGTATTAGTGTCGTCCGTCTGCGTCGTCCTACCGTCCACGCTCTCGCTACATTCTATAAAGCAACCTCCTATTTCGGCGTTGGTAGGTAATACGATTGTGCATAATACCTAAGTGCGGGTCAAACTGTAGTCGTATTCAAGTACCCATTTATGTAAAGGGTGTAGCAATGCGGATCCCTTTGTTACTAATGCGGCTATGTTATGACAGTGTGTAGTTATTTTAACAACTAGTCATTAAACTTTTAAAGAGTTTTTCTTTTTTAACAATGTTTGTGCAAAAGCTCGAGGACTATTGTCGAAATTAGATCATCATCATAACTTTCGAAAAGTTATGAGCTGGTATAATCTTTTTCTTTGGTAAACCTTTTTTGTAAAATGACGGAACCACAGTTGTTTTTCGAAGAACTAAATCGATAGTTGATGCATTCCATCAACTAGTAGCAAACAGTTATAATTAAAACTCAAATATTGGCAAAAGTGTGCAACAGAATGAAACAGTGTGGACGTAAAGTACACGCTCGTAGCGGTACGTTGCCGACCGTACATTGCTTCACTGGACTGTGAAAATGATTTTGATTTGACCCTTTGAAGGGTGCTCCCACCGCAAAATTACATTTCCATATGTGAATTTGTATATACCTGACACCCCATACACTCCGTACTATGCAGTCAAATTGAATTAAGAGATTAATTATAGTAACACCTAATAATATAGTGTATTGGGATTCAGATCTACGTGTTTTATGTTTTTCTTACAATTTGCACTGGTATGTAAATTATTATCTCATTTAATTCAGATGCTCCAATGTCAGGTAGGTCTATTTTCGAGTAACTCGGAAAAAACAGTCCTCTGTATCAAAAGCGTCAAAACGTGGCGGCTCTTTATCTCCAAATGTGGCGTCGTGGAAGATAATTTTATTCTGAGAGTATCTCTCCTTACTGCTGATGTATTCAACAGAATATTCCCATATGTGCGTAATTCTGCGGAATGGCAAAAAAGGTCTGTTTGAGGGGTGAAATATGTAAATTTATTGTCTTGGGCGGCCCCGGCGCGGCGCGGCGCGGTGCGGCGGTGCCCCCGTCATACGCCGACACGTAGGATAAAGGAAATGTTAATGCGCACCAATTTATGTGCTTTTCTATGATTTCGCTGAATCGGGCGCGTCGCTTTCCCCTTTATAGCTTAGCAGCCGAGCATTTTGTTTATAAATTGAAGTGTTTCCAATATCACTATCAACTGTCTTCAACATATCGCCGAAGGGGAGTTTATCTACTGTATGTTTGTTTCGACGAAATTTGATTTGATGAAAATACTCAGAGGTTGCTGGTGATATATTTAATTTGTAATTTGAGTTTTACCACTAATTTAGTTGTTAAATTATCCATCTATGCAAATATGTACATGCCTGTACCAAATTTAACAGAGGTTTCAACAATGAGACACTCCAGTTTTGACATTTTCCAATCTTTATGATGAATTCGATACAAAAGTAATAAATCCATGAATCGGCACGGTCGGTTAACATCAGCGACAAACATCCAATCTACTCCCCTACTGATATGCAGTGACTAATTCACAAAGGCCAAATGCGACATAATACCGGCATAATTCAATGTTTTGCTCACCATATTGTATTTTATTTATGAGTTATGCCCCGATGAGTATGCGATTATCTCTTTCTTTCGTTATGTTTCCAATATTTTTGTCTCTTTCGAGTCGTCGGCTGCGAGGGTGTTGTTTCATCGCGGCTGTATGAACGGATGGTTAAATAGTACGAGTTAACTTACACCGCATCCGCTACGCGTCATTTAGGGGTGCTGTGGACCGCTTTATGTCCTAATGCTAATTGCTAAATAGTAATAATATATTTTAGGCAAATAGTTATGTTATTCTGTTTTTATCTCTTCTTTTAACACTACTTACTTATTTTTTTCTACAGTACTTACATACATTATTGAAAATCCTAGACGTGCTACGAAATCTGCTACGAGTGCTACGCGCTACGACTTTCGGTTACGCCATTTTTTGTTTTTTTTTTTAACGAAATCATCGATTAAACATTGATTAAAACTCATTATTTTCATTTTCTCTGTAGAGCTTGAATTTGTAATAACTATTAATGCACAACATTACATTCTGTTGGGAGATTTAACCAGATAATGAAATCAAACTAGTAGTAATTTGTGAATATCTAGCCGTTTTCGAAGCCAAATAACGCAGTGATTGTGTTGTTCTGAGCCTATGTTATATTCCAGATTACAAAATATATTTATGCCAAATTTCACGAAGATTCGTTCGGCCGTTGTGCCGTGATTGAGCAACAAATGTTCACCCATCCTAACAAACGCATTTATAAGTAAAATCGTTCTACTTCATAGGTTTGTAAAGAAATCTGTTAAATTATCTGAAGTTAAATTTCTTAAATTCCTTTTTTTTTTATTGTTTTTTGCAGTATAAACCATCCTCATAGATACCGACTAACAACCAAAACGTCGTAAATGACACTCAAAAGTACGGAAAAACTGCGTTTTAGAGCCGAGCCCGGTGGAGCATTTTTCAGATGTGCGTTCATTTAATTTAGGAGGGGTCCGCTGTCGATATTTAAATTTTTAAACGTCGCCCAGACAGGGACACGGGAGGCGCTGTACAACCAATTTGTGTACACAAATTTGTCAGCCCAGTAATGTATTTCTGTTATTATGATCGTTTTTATGTAGCTATAATTTATTCGCTAACATTCTTTACACCTTTTTCCTTTAGGTTGTTTCTTCTTGTCGATTTTTGATATACTTGCAGTATAAGACTTAAAGTGATTGTTTCGAAATTAAAAATGTACTTAATACTTATAAATAAAGACAAAAGTTTGACAGTATAAGACTTAAAGTGATTGCTTCGAAATTAAAAATGTACTTAATACTTATAAATAAAGACAAAAGTTTGACAGGTTAAAATTCTCAATTTAGAAACTGGGACCAAGTATCAGTTTTTGATAAAATTTTTGAAACAAAAAACAAAAAGAGAGGATTAATAATAATTAATTATAATTGCAGTTATTTATAGAAAGAGACCCAGAGAGATCCCATAAAAAATAATAGCTGTCTTTTAACATCAACGTGAAACAAACCATAAAAACTGCTTTATGATAACCCCAAAAAAACTTGGTTAATAAACACGACAGATGATATAAACAAGCAAAATGTCTGACACGGTAGCCACATGTCCGCGATGAAATTAATAAATCTGACTAAATGGCTTGTTTAGCGGCGCGTGCGCACGGCGGGGGGCTCGCACTGAACACGGATGCTTGATTATTATTATGCTGCATAAATAACGCGAGACAATTTCGTTTCTGGTAGTTAATATGTTTAAACAAATGAGCTGTTTTATTTTTGTTTGTTTTGGTTTATTAATTCGGAAGACGATTAACCCATTTAGTTTTCTTGTGAATATTGTAGTTTCTTATTTTTATTTACGCCATTTTTTACTTTTCTTAGCGTGAATAGACTGAACGTGAACTTTCTTATCGATATAATCTTGTATCGCAAAATCGCGACTATTGTCCGCACATCGTGAGAGTGTGCGCATTGGGGTGGTGATGCAAATTGCGGATTTAGCGTTATGGCGATTGCTATCAGCCGGCGTGTCGCAGCCGGGATTTAGTGTTCATGATTTATTAACATCGATGTCAGGCACTAAACTGTGCAAATATACATAAACTAATTTATTTACACTCGATAACAAACTTTCAAAATATTTAATTTCAGCGAGTCATTACGAATTTCATGAACTTATGCATTTAACAAATATCAACAACGTTTCCGCATAAATAAATAATTAAGGAAGTTGGTAAATAAGCGTGCGGCCTCATTTATTATTCTTTATAAGGAAACAAAGGCGAGGGTTAGCCGTAATAAGGCTCCGGCACCTCGCCGGCTTATCTTTATTGCCTCCAACCCACGTAGAATAATAAATCGTTTTCATCAAAAACAAATACTCGACAGTTTTTGTCGGAGTCGAGCGAGCGGGCGGGAGGGTGGCAATTTTCCACCCCCATAATACAATATTTTCCGACATTTTCCACGGGAATACAGCTTCGAATCGCTCGCTCGCTACCAGGCAGGTTCCTTTAATGTGTATTTTTCGTCCAATCAGAGAGCGGCGAGAGTCTCGATATTACCTCAACTGTCACACATAAAGTGGAAAATATGGTCGGCAGATGTGGGGGGTGTCGGCGGGTTGTGTGCGGGGGTGCGGGGGGGTGGCGGCGCGGGCGCGGGGGCGCTGCTTGCCAGTCGGCGCGCGTACGCGACGCTCCGGCGCGCCGGAAGAAACGCTTCGAACAGGTTTATAGCTTTTCTTTCAGCTCCACTCAGGTACGGGCCGTATCATAACAGGGAATAGCGGCGCGTGATGTGAACCCGTGATAAAATAAATGTCGAGATAGGCTTATGTATTGTACTGTTTATCTTAATAATGGCTGCCCGGAGAAAAGTTTAGATTAAACTTTGGCTTTTTGTGAAGCTTTTCTTTGGCTCCTTTTTTAACGCGGATAATAAAACAGTTATAGGTAAACATAACATAAAAGAATCTTTGATACGATCCCAAAAAATATGGGGAAGTCATTTAGTATTAGCAAAATGGTCTTTAAAAACAAACATATAGTTACTTGAAATGAGTGTCCATGTTTAGTAGTGATCCAGACTAATGACAAGATAATCACGTCATTAGTAAACATTTCGAACACGATAAAAGGCATTAAAGTATATATTTATGATCTCCCTTAAAAGTATTACACAGCACCTCAAAACTGTAAAACCACTGAAAAGGAAGGCCGCGACCGCACCGCAACCCGGGTGCGACTGCGAGCGTCGAGCGCGGCGGATATAAATCGCGATTCATTTCTCATCGTAACTTTTTGTAGGTTCTTATCTGTTACACTTCACTTTTCATCATCCGAGGGGATTTATGTAATGCCTAGTCATTTCTCGGCGTCGAGGCGAGGCTTATCGGCGAAGCGCGAGCTGGCTTGATTGATGAGCGCGCAAAAATAAATGTTCAGTTAAATTATTCGATAAGTTGGAAACGGAAGTTAAACGGGAATTATCTTTGTCTTGCCCCTGAAGATTTCACGGTTGTAACTGTTATGCTGGGAGTGATTGATCGATTGAACTCCTTGCGTCGGGTAGGACGTTCGTCGGCCTACTAAGTAGAAAAGTGAGGGGTGAAAAAATGAAGCTGTGTACCTATACGTGCCACATGTGATAAGGAGGTCCTTATTGTGCGGTTAGTTGTTGATAAAATACCTATATCAAAATATTCTGAATACATTCGAGTACATTTGTAGTTTTTGCAACGATAACCCTGCAGTACCTATAGTTCATAAAAAGAGCACGCTGACTAGCATGGTCAGACTTTTGAAAGCCTTTAAAAGTTGCTTCAAATAATGCACAATTAACATTTTGTTCCCGAGGATATGTACTTAGTGTTAACAAACGTGTACTTTGAAATTATAATTTCCCATGTTATCAAAGAAAGAAACACTCGTAAGTACAAAACCATAAATTCACTAATTAGTTACAAAGATCTTGCCTGTTCAAAATGAGTTGGTGACTCAATAAATAGCCTTATACTTGACCGCATCGGGGGAGCAAGGTAATAACCAGCAAAGTAGCAATATAGAATTAGGCATGAAAGTTAATGCCATAATTGAAGGCAATCAGCGCCCCTCCCGATGATTTATGTGCCGTCGCGTCTTTGCCGCCCCGACGCCGTGCCGCACAGCCCTGCGCTCACATTTACATCTTTAAAACATTTGCCGCGATTGCTACATGTACTCAGTTGCGGCTGCGGAGAATACCATTATTGATAGTAACCAGAATTCTTCAACTCCACACGAAAGTAAGTGCAAAACAAACCGTAACGTTTAGCCTAACGTCTAATTGCCGAAATTGTGTTCTACATTCTTAAATTGCATGCGGGACTGCAGCTGGTCCACTTAAAAAGAGCATTGCGGCTAATCTCCAGCGACACATGTACAAACAAAGTTTAATTGTGAGCGGTGGTGGAGCGCTGGCGGCCCCGGGCAAAACCGATTACAGTCTTAGCGGCGCTCACCTTCGATTCCTGCACCACCCGGCCCCGGGTTCCGGCCCCCACCCACACATATTCAATTCCAATCAATCCTGCCACACATATTTATATGTAGAAGTCGAGCGCGTGTTTTTATTGCGCACTGCATCGAATGACGGCCGCAAACATTGCATCCGCCTCCCTCGCAGCGTCGAAAAAACCTTTTATTTTTAATTTCGATTTTGATTTTTTCCGAGCGTGCCGTGTCGTTCCACTTTTATTTTGTTTCATTTCATAGCGCAGGGTGGCTGTGCGACAGATCGGAATTTCAGATATGTACAATTTAAAATCGTGTAAGTACGGTCAGCGTGCGGTGCGCGGCGCTGGGCGGGCGGCGGCCGAGGGCGGGCGGCGCGCTCCCGCTAGACTGACGCCTGTCGGTTTGTTTTCTTTGCTTTTTTACGAATTCTATTTTCATTTGATTGCATTTGAATTTCCGCCGCCAATATCCGCTAACTAAACACGATTAATGCGGAGCGGAGATGGACAGGCGGAGGCGGCGGGACGGCAGCGGGACGGCGGCGGGGCGGCGGCGGGACCGTGACGCTCTGTCGGGGTTTTGTCGTTTTATATTAGAAGCCAGCTAATTTATTGCAAACTGCGCTACGGGAATCCTCTTACAACATTGAAGGCGAGTCGGTATTAGTAACATTATTTACACAGCTCCAATTGAGAGTGCAAGCCAAAGAATACATTAAAATCTTTTGTAGCGCGCACCCCCATATCGAAACAACTTTCAAGAAACTTATTCCTTATTGTTATATATTTTTTTTTTATAAATTATCAATTCGTTAACACATTGTCAAACTGAGTTTAAAAATTCTCAAAATAAAAATGACCACCACGATACATATTATCTCCGATTTCATATTGTATAAAGTTTATTAAACTACTTATCTCATTACAAAACATACATTTGTTACAACGTCCGCGTTACATAACGAAGGCATTAAAAATGCAAAAACGACTAGACTGGGCATCGAATCGATCACGGCGTTCCGTTATTGGGAAACTTCTCCACAACACGCGCCTTGATTAAAAGTATGCAAATTTTATTACACGGAGTGGGGAGGGTCACCTCTGAGCGGAGGAGGGAGGATCACTCGCATGACTATCATTTTACATGTCTTAAGGAGGCTTCTGTAACAATTTGATGTGTTTTGATTTGGTGATCATACATTCCATGTGCGTAAATAGTATATGCAATGATTTCACATAAGATCGACATAGTGAGTGACACTACACTGCAGTACATAAATACTTATACAAGTTGACCATTACCGACGACGTATACGACCGAGGTACCAAGGAAGTCCTTGTTTATATTAATCGGCGAGAGCGGTTGATCGTCGTGTATATCTAATAAATAATTCGCAGCAACGTGCAGCAGTGGGGTTTTGTTTGTGTCAAATTGTAATTTATTGGTTACCCGGATCGACTTGGATATTACACCAGGAGGTCCGCCCTACCCCCGCCCCCCTCCACCTACCTCAACCCCCTCCCGTCTTCCGTTCGATGAAAATTTTATATCACCGTGTCGTCGTTACGTTACGTCATCCCGTTTTTTCTTGTCCATGACCAGCTAAAGCGATCTTTTGATTAAATTAAGGGGATCAACAGGGAATTTTTACACTGATGGATAGGTTGACACAGCGTTTCAAAGAACATTGCCGGAATTTATATTGGGTATAAGTGATTGAGCGTAAATTTGTCTTTTGTATAATTTATACAGTTAATAAACATTAGCAGAGACCTCCTCCGATCGAATCGATCAGGATATCGCCTCTATTTTGCATTATTTTATAGTAAAAGGGGGTAGTTTATTAAGGTACAATACGTAAGTAGTAGTCAATATGATTTATTTACTCGAAGTCGAATAAGTTGGTTAATTTTTCACTGTAGAGGAAACACTGACAATATTAAACAATATTAAATGACTTACGAAATTTTAATGTCGTACATTAAAATTTCGTAAGTCATTTAATATTGTAGAACAGAATTATACTGAAACGTTAATTCGTTTATTTAAAGTTTTATGTTGAGTAGTAAATTAGTTTTAATTATGATTTACATTTATTTTATAACTAGCTTTTGTCCACGGCTTCGCTCGCGTTTTATTCGGGGTAACACGGTTCCCCTCTAGTGATTTGCAAAATTCAAGTAGCGGGTACCTCGCTACTTGTATTTATTGTAATAGTAATGCTAAGTTTTTCCCTTCTTCTTTCTTCCTCATATCTTAATTTTTTTTTAAATATCCTGTGTCCATCTCCAGGGTCCCAACTATCTCTGTACTAAAATTCACCAAATCGGTTTGGTCATTGAGGCGTGAAGACGTAACAAACAAACTCACTTTCGCTTTTTATAATATTAGTAAGGATTTCGATAAAGGTGTACTAAAAATAATAAAGTCAAGGTCTTATTGCAAATAAGAAAAATAAACTATTCACACGCAGATATGCAGAAATGGAGTAAATCTTTGTACTACATTCACATCTAAGTTATTTTAAGTACGTCAACTTGCGGCTTTGAAAAAACTTTTTGGTCATTTAATATTATAACAAAATAAAACGATGTTTTATAATCTTAAAGACTCTCGCACTCTCTTTGTAGTAAATGTATAATATCTGCCTTTAATTGTATAACTGCTGGGCGGAGTCGTCTTCCAAACAGATAATCACGATCATTGATCATTGTTACATTGGTATTTGCCCGGATTAGAACCCACAACCTCGTGCTTGAGAGGCGAAGCTTTTAAACTTTGAGATATGTTCTCTTAATAAAAATAAAAAAAACAATAACAAAAAAATATAAAACCAAGCAGGACCAAACTTGAATCAGATAAACTCCCATGAATATGATGTGTGCAAACATATTCCATCGATTACAATAACAGGATGACTGTCCCATTGATAGCCAAATATTTGTCGGGGTCACGACCCGCCACCCAGTCACCCAGCCACCCTACCCTTAAGTAAAAATAGATTCGCCCCAACTAATCATTGCAAATTTTTGACGCACCGTTACAATGCTCTATTGTGTTGTGAAAAAGGGACAGTTTCAACTATTGTCGAACTAACATTAACGTTAATGTGTGGATTTAATTGAAACAAAAGATTTTTTTATTAGTTTCGGGGTGTCTGACGCAGCGCGTCGACTGACAGGTTTTTTAAGTGTTGCGCAATTTATGAATTGAGTTTTCAATTGGCAAGTTAATTTGAAATACGAGGAAGAAGTGGGATATCACACTTGCTCGCAAAATGCAATACCCTATATACTCCTACAATACCCAACAGCCTACTCTATAGCAGGCTTAGATAAAAGATTTTTAATAGGATTGTCTGCAAAATATTTAATGTGTCTTATTAGACTTGACTCGATTCTCCTGGATGGTCAATAAAAAAACAAAATTTCTAAACTGAAAATGTCAAATGTTCCGTTAATTATTTGTTGTCATTGCTTCGTTTATTATTGTACACACAAAACCTTCGGTTTTTTCCGAAGAGCTCACCGAAGCTTAGCCAAGTTACACTGGGTAGTGCACAGCGGCCCTTACTATTAATGTCAGGTTGTTTAAAAAAAATATTATCAGCAAGTTTAAGACTATCAGGAGATTGGAGAGGAGCTATGAGTTTTTGGAGTCTTTCGGATCATTTCCTTAGTATAGGCCTATGGTCGGGCAGATGAGTGGTAGTTTGTTACCAATTCTACTTATATTTTTTTTTAAACGTTGTCTCAAGCAAGGATTTTTTCCTGAATCGTGGGTGCGTTTACAAACATTTAAACTCACTTACACAAACAGCTAGACTCGACCTCAACCTGTAGATCATACAAATATTATTTCCGTACGGAGATTGAACCTGCGACACGCAGCGGAGCAGGAAGTCCCTTATACCCACTAGCCACTACAGCAACCGTGCCGTGATTAATGAACCGAAGTTATTAAAAAAAAGTACCTATTCGTGTGAGTCATCAGGAACTAATAAAATTAGCTAGTTTCGTTGATGTATCATACAAATACCATAAATACATAGTCGTCAACTCCTCCAAGTCTACTAGTACAAGTCTTGGACCCAAGGAGAAGTTAGTTGTGAGTCGCGTAGTCGTTAAGCTACGAGAGGAATTTGTCGACTTAAGCTAATTTTACTTTAACTCGTCCAACAACTTATAATAGAGTAACTTTCAGATTAATCTATTTTTCATCTGAGGTACTGTAGTACACCATCTTGGATAACTAAGGCTACAAGTTATTTACTTCGACAAATAAATTACCGTTGTGTCGGTGAATGATACAGGAAGTTGGTTGCAGGAGCGTCGGCGCAGAAGTAGTTGCCATGTCACAGTTTCACCAGTAGGTAGGTACTATTTATCTGAGTGACCCGCGGGCCGCTACTTCCACTGATAAGCGGTAAATTGCTTTTCTTTCCATTTCTTAAATAACCGGCCCACCCCCTCGCCCGGCCGGCACTAGCTCCCCTGCTAAAAGATACGCTCGCATCTCGCAATATTCGTTTACAACTCCTAAGAAAAGTTTAATTACAAACCTGCTTAAAAAAGGGCGAAGTCGCGTTATGTTCTAATTATTGTACCAACAATAAAAATACGCAAACGAGTGTATTATACAATTAGACACTTCTCCCCGATCGTTAAAAGGGAAATTTAAATGGAATTTTTATGTCCAGCAATTAAGGATAACGTCGGCGTACTAGACATTTTTGTAATTACAAAAATAAGATTCTTGAAATGTAGCGTGAAAAAGAATTAGGGCGAAGTTCGCGGAAAATACTTTGGACGCTACAAGTTGACAGATGGGATAAGTGAGAAATGTTAAAAACTTGTTTGCTATTTAAATGAATGTCGCAGGGCAATTTAAAACAATGTTATCCTTGTCTCCTTGGCGCTATAGACCTACAGGTTTTTTATTGATGTACTTTAGATATTTCATAAAAAAACATGATAGTACAGTTATAAACGTTGTTGTCCGAACCCAGTGATATAAAATCGCAGTGGACGTAGCAAAAAAAATGAGTACACAGGTATTAGGTCTCTTAGGTCGAGACTCCGGACTCGGGCATGCGGGGCGTTGGTGTTGGTGTGTACATGAAGATGGAGAACGGTTAAGAAGCCCGAGGGAGTGTCGGATTTATCGCCGCAGCGGGCTGACGAGCGCCCGCGCCTCGCCGCGCCGCGCCGCGCCGCTCCGCCCGCTCTCCCGCTCCCGCGCTGATTTATACCGCGCAATCTCGCAAAACTTACTTCACATTTAAATTTTCAAACTGTCTAAGCTGCTCTTAACGTCGACCATATTATCTCATTCGATCGCCTATAAATTTTATGAGCTGACTCGCCTTTGTCGCATTTTAGCTTTGACTTGAATTAATAGTCTGAAGGGACCGTATGCTCTTTGTTTTTATAGCTTCGCTTCAATTCAACTCAAAAATATATGACCGATCAATAAAAATGTACCGCCACTGACCTCTGGGAGGTCGACATTGGACAAATCATTCAGTGTAGCCAGCCTACTTGCAAATTATAACTGTTTCGCGTGCCAGTAGGTATTAAGTAACTGTTATTGTGCTGGGATTTACGAAATGAACAAATCTTGGCGCCTGTTATGAATATCTAATATAAATTTGTAATTCTCTGAGTGTGACACCGATGTTTGTTGCCACAGCCGTCTCGAGCAAACACTGGTTCCTGTACCACGATACGTACTGTAACCCCGTACCCTCGCGAGTGCGCGACAAGTTTTCGTCTAACCAGTTCACATTCCTGACGATAACTCCCCTTTGATTAAATCTCGTGGACAATCTTGGTACCGAGTCCATCGGCGCAACCCCTCTCATAATTTAGTTTGAAACTTTTTAATTAGCTTTATATTTGTGTTTGCAGATTGAGACTTCGTCTCTCAGTTAGTCATTCGGGTGACTGCGGTTTAGAAGTTACATTACTTATTAATAATACTGTCAAAGATGTATTTACTTGGTCTTATGTTCTTAAATTTCGGTTTTATCTAATGTTTTAACTTTGGGATTAAATGTTCGGTTGTCTAAGCAACTTGCTGGACCCTAATGTCTTCTAACTGGTTATAATAGTTAAGCTGAATTGCCGCAAGCACTCGACAGCACTGAATGGTAGACTAGGCAAAGGAAGGACTTCCAGAGGTAATGAGCGAGCCGATGTCCAGCGTTCCATCCTGTTGTGGAAATGTCTCTGTTTTGTGAAAAAGAAATTGCATTGAAAAAGAATGTATTCTGTGTGTTAATGTGTTATTCCAGACTCTACCTGTTTTTAATCTACCTCTGTGCCAAATTTCATCAAGATCTCTTCAGCCGTTTTGACGTGAAAGAGTAACAAACATCCATACATCCATCCTTACAAACATTCGCATTTACAATATTAGTAGGATTTGAAAGTTAGACTAACTTTGATATCGATGTATGCATAAACAGTTTGATAAAATTTACTTAATTCTACAAATAATTACTTATAATTCCAATACTGTCGCATAAAATTAATAATCTCTGTATTGTTGCAATAATCACAGTAAGCTCAGCATTGTGATGTCATATGCAAAAAGCTGTGTGACATTTGTATGTGGAGCGGCTCAGTAGAGTGAGTAGTAGGTATCGTGTGTGGTTACCGTTGTCGGCGAGTGCATGACTTGAATCCGATGAGACCAAACTACATTTTATCCGTCCACAAACATACCTGGCCTCTTGTCTTGTTACTTGCCGCAAATGTGATTTACGACGTTCAACACAAATATTGGAATACGTCTTGTTGGTTTGTACCGCACTAATTAGATAGGCCTGGACTATATTCAAACTGAATATTAATGAATCAATACCAATTAGACGTTGTTGGTAAACTCAAATATTCAGAGAGACACCTAAATACATTAATCAATGGAATCTTTGTCTAGAATCTTGAATTGTTGTTGGCAACACATTATTTAGAGAATAGATTTGGTTATTCTGCTATTTATTTAACCCGTTTCCTGTAAAGTTAGTCTTTACCGAAGGAAGTATCAAAAACAATTAATAAAGAAGTAGTAAGAAAATATTTGTAAGCAAAGCAATGTCTAATGGGGATGGCAATTCCATTATTAAGGTATATCTAAATACTAATAAAAAAAACTTTAATTCACAAAGACTGATGTCATTCAATTTACCAAAAAATACATAGAGACCCATTTTGACGAGAGCATTGCATTATCAGCATAAGATATATGTACTTATTAAATGTTTGCATTGTTACTAATAATACTATGTAGTGTTGATGGTAACAATGAAACCAATACGCAATAAACAAATACACATTTTTTAGTAAGTTATAATCAACTATATTTTTACTAGATAATGAATGAATGGAAAATGAAAAAATGAAATTGCGTGATATGAAAATATTTTTTAATCACAAAAGCTTTATCTACTGTTCTATTAATGACTTTTTAGATGATAAAAACATAAACTAAAACTGTCCGATCTATAGGTTTTACTTACCCTACTACTACCTAGCATGTTATTTCTTGCAATTAATTGTACGTCTTGCAAGGCAAAACACAGTTAAACAACACAATTTTTTATACCATAATTAACAAATCAATAACTTTGACTTTGACTTTAAGGGGTTGGAGGCGAAGGTCGAGTTGATAGCTGTAGGAGTACCTACATGTGCAGCTCCTTTTTAAAACTTTTGACATGACGTGGAAGATGCAGGCCAAGAACATAAAATTATGATCAAATATTTGATCATAATCACCTGAATAAAAGAAAGAAATCTACATATATATATTATGTAGATTTCTTTCTTTAACTCAGGTACCTTCTAACAGGTATCTTCTTTCAGGTAACAAAATGTTGTTTTTTAATTATAAAGGCACAATTTTGTTTGTGATGCATTTACGAAGAATACTAAGGTTACTTTTTAATATTAAAAATTGTTTTGAAAAAAAAACCTTCGCAAAACAGAATTTTGCCAAATTCATTTTACTATCAAAATATCTCATATTAATTTAATGACAATGATAAAGAATGGTTCTTCAATATCTTATTGAAACTTTTTTATGATATACAAACTTTTCTGCTACAATCTGCTAGCCGCATTCTTGTTAATGTTAATTTGAAATTGCTACGAATCACTAAGAAACTACTCATTCACTTACCAACATGTTTCTTTTTTGCTACAATCATATAAAATGTCACTTTACCCTTATTTACGTCAAATATTTGATCTAATGTTGGTACAAAATGTTATGAACACCGGGCACATGTCCATGATCTATTTGACTCACTAAGGGTGCAAGGGTGCAGGGGTATCATTGCGGCGTCATTTCATGCACGGCTGGCCGTGTTTGTAGAACGCATGACGCATCTACTGCTACACTGGTTTCTCTCTATGAGCTACCCTTTGCTGTATAAAACACATACAAATAAAGTGATAATTATGGTGTCCTATACAGATTTGAACTAACTACATGGATTCAACAGCTGTCGTTATAATTTCATTTAACTATAAGATCATATTGGAATTCATGACTGTAAATTTAATTGAATATGTATTTACCTATACTTGTTTGCAAATTCGGACCTTCCGATTTCATACTATATATTCTGTTTCAGAAGTAAATTGTTCAATCAGAATCTTGAGAAGGAAAAATATAGTTATAACGTTGGTTACTACGATTGAAGTATCAGCAGTCGCCAGCGCCTAGTCATGCACTGGCAGCAAACTCTCACATTCGCGACTTTATTTATAAGTTAAGAAAATATGGGCTAAATAAAATAATGATCGAAGTACCCTTGACCCAATACCCTTGGCAGGTTCAAATTTGAAGAAAATTAATGAACACGATTATAATTTTATGATGTACAACAAATTATTTTAAAATTCATCTGTGTATTTTACTTTGCTTACTACTAAGTATTTGCATCTTTTGTCCTTATTTTCATGAAATAAGTACCTCACAAGTTATCAGTTGCTTTAATTACAACAAGTAGTCATTTGGGATAAGATCGAAAGGTACGACATTCTTCAAGATCAGTGACACGTTCAAGCGTGTCATCCCAAATGAGGATAAACTTGAATCTTTTTTTCAGGTTTTAAGTACATTATACCTACATAAATAACAATTTACAGTACGAACAATTAAGCATTCCCTGACTAAGTATTGGATGAAATTAATCGAAGTTCGGATTACGGCCACCGGGGCTTTAATCTGCTCAGACGGTATCAGGGCGCGGACTTGTTATCTGTTTAATGTCTGGTAAACAACGGGATCAAGGGATAAGGAACGTCCTTTCATACGGTACTGGCCCTCTGGCGTCTGGATTAGTGCGCCTTCCACTGACGAAGATTGCCGCTTACGTATTACATTTCACGTGAATGAGTCTCTGTATGTCTCTATGCAAGATACAATATGTTCACGTAGAATTACGAGAATAATTCTTTTGTGACACAACGTACTTCGAGAACCAAGGCAAGACGTTCTGTAGTCTACCCTCTGACCTCCGAAATCACGTTCGTATCGAAGTGCTGTTAGGTCTGCCTAAACAATTAGAGAGTGGGGCTCAACAGGCTTCAGTGTGTAATCGCGCCGTACCCTAACAGTTGGTGAACTCGTAATTGTCCACCGGATGAGGCAGCGTCTCAATCGGTGTCGACTTAAGACTCCATGCAAATTCAATTTCGTGCCCAAGCCAACCTACACGTAAGGCCAACCGAACATATTATTGCTGGATTTATCTTTATTGCAGCCGTAGAACACTCCAACTAACTTCGACTGTCGAACTTGCGCCATTAGTGAAGACACCGAGATACAGGATTGTTTTGGTAGGGGCGGAGTTGTAAGTCTTATTGCTTTTAGTGCCAGCGTAGGGCCGGATTGTTTAATCTAAGGTGTTGTTTCGGGGTTGGATCTTGGATGGGTTAGTGTATTTTTTAAGGATTAAGTTCTGACGAATCTAAATCTAGATAAAGAAAGTAGGAACTTACCCTAGAACCTTACCTGAGAAGTACATTTCGAATTGTTACTGAGTGGTTTTTTATGAACAAGTCTCTCCAGAATTAACATAAATTACAAAATGTCGTGGTACCTGCTTTCTCCGTCACATCGATGTCTTTGAGTGCGTGTACTTTAGGGGATATTATTTGAAATCGTCTGTATTATTAATATTGTACAAAAAGACAGGATGTTTACAGTGTTATTGTCAACTGAGATTCAATTTAAAATAAAATAGAGCGGCAAAAAGTATGAGCGAGTGCGTCGAGTACCTCACTGTTATGACATAATACGCGCAATACCAAACCATAATACGGGAGACGCATAAAAAGACATCGCTGCCGGCCTCCACAAAAGTAGACGTCACGAGCTAATCCACCCGTAAAATGTCCCAAATCGGTACAAAAAGCGGCCGACAAAAGTGTTGTTGTATAAACGTAAAATGAAATTTAATAAACATCGAACAATGGGACCGGTTGTAGATATTTTGTGAAGATAGTGAATGGGAGATAAGCTGGCAAAAGGTTTGCAGGCAGCGCGTATGTTTGATGTCGCCTCTCGTCGCCGGAGCGTGAACGGTTTAAGAGCAAAATTGCACGAACGCTAGTGGCATCTGTTAACTGAGCACTCCACACAAATAGATACTTTTAATTTTGCAGATGGAATGTCATTGAGCAACTGCTATTCAATAAAAAAATGTATTCAACGAGCACTAACTGTTCTAGATGGAAATATTTCAATAGCATAGGCTATGAACAACAACAATTTAAAGATAAAAAATTAAGTCAAATTAAATTTTATTGTTTTTAGCATAATTGGTATTAACTGCCAAGCAAGGTACTTTTGCAGATTTTTGTTTTTTTTTCGTATAGTTAAGATGGACAGCTTTGGTCTGCTGAGTAGGTAGATGTCAGGTAAATGATAAATGATAATGATAAATGATGTTTATTTTGCAAGTAGGTTTTCACAAACACTTTTACACGTCTTTTTTTTAAAACTAGATGAGGCCGGTGTTTCGTACCCGACTACTCTGAGAAGAAACAGCCGAAACAAACTCAGAGGTCATAGTCTCTTTTAAAGTCCAGACAAAAAAAATCTTGGTCTACTTACATGAGGACTATGCAGATTAGTGTCTGAAGTGGTCTTTTTAAGAAAGCACCACACAGATTGAGTGGACCTGTCCAGTCAGTGCAAGCATTTGTCAGTTATCGTGTAGCTCGACTCATAACCCAAGGAGCTCAACGAAACGACGAACAATACCAAAAAAAGGACATTAGCGTAGGTCCCTAAATACTCAACTGCTAGAATCGTCAAAAGCAAAAAAAAAGTAAATAAAAGTTATGATCCACATGGTCCTCACATTCACAATAAACAACTACCTACAGACTAGAAAATATTTACAAATAGTATATATATATAGGTAGACAGGTGTCTTACTGTTTCTGCTACGTTTCCGGGGTAAACTGAACATAATTTACCTGAAAGTAAGGGACGGTGGTGAGTGCCAATGATAAAAGCATAGGTCCAGATAAACTAGTTCAGATAATTTTGTGGGCAGAAGTGTTATCATACACCCACAATGATTATCCCTAGACCGTATTGGGTTCGATATGATAATTTTATTGATAGTGGTTTATCAAGACTTAGTTCCACCTTCAATTGATTATTATTTGAGTTTGGTTCGCATGAATTTACTTCGTTTCTATTGGCTGAGTACTTGTCTAACAATAAATACAGTTGTATTCTATTAATGCATTGCCTATGGGCTTCGAATGCTTTAAATTGTTACACATACAAGTGAAAGACTAACTACTTGCTAAACTCCTGAAAATATAAGAGGAAAATTGAAAAGTTTAAGGAGGAATTGAACAGATAGGTAGCTATAATGATAGCTGTAATCATTCTCTTTAGCAAATAAAATAATTAATTTCGTTCAAATCGCGCAATCATCCCAGAAGTGTATTAGGAGATAAGTATCAAACGTTTCTATTTAACTTCTCTCCCGGGCGGAAATTCCCCGAGCGCCATATTGAAATGTTTATAATTAAATTACATAAAGACGAAGAAAATTAATTTCACAGTGCGAAGTGGCGCCTCGCTCGCACAAAAGCGGAAGCTGGGCTCAAAGGAGCCTGGCAGTCTCCGCTCGCGAATTTAATTTTCTAGATGTTTTTGGAAATTGCCGAGGAGTTGAATAATCACGTTATAACTTAACGGTATTAAATTTTATACGTTAAAGTGTTAATATTTCATTTTCAAGTTTAATTTAATTAATTCCAAAGTTAGGATTCTGTTAGAACGGAGGCAGCGTGGATGGCTTTCGGTGATATTTCTGAAGATATTTATTAATGCTGTTAAAGTCATTGCTACACCATTAACTTATGGTACCTAGTGCTATCATAAATTAACTATTATTTATTGCTAGCCCAACGACTGAAGGGTAATTCTTTGAAGGACATAAAACACCACCTGTAAGATACGCTTCAAAAAATATGAATTCCAGTTAGAAAAGATTGCCTTATCCAAGTCTAATAGTCAAGTCTAAGTCTGTAAAACCTTGGCAACACTTTCCTGAATCATATTTCATAACATATTTACATGTGGAGATGGCATTTCTAATATTTTGAATAAATATTTTCCAGTCCTAAACTAAACACAAAATATCTCAAGACTCATCTCAGCAGCGTGCTCACTGTGTAGCGACTTCCGTGAGCTAGCAGTAGAGGCGCTTCGCGACGAAACAAATTGATGTACCTAAATAATTATTAATGCCTCACGAAATTTAATTGGAAAAGTTGAATTTGTATCGCGCTCACGGCGTAGGTGAGCGATTTGAGTCGCGACGCGCCTGCGACTGTTTACGAGATAATTAATCTCAAAGTATTTACTGCTTTAATCGAGGCACTCGCGCCTGATGGGGAGCGAATAACTCGCGTATGTAATAACGTTGCCTCCTATGTCGATACGTCTATCTACTATGTTACATTGTGTAGATAGTGGTTTTAATTTGGTATTTAATGGTTTGTGTGTTTTTCTGTTTGACTTTCTAAGTATTGTAGACTAAGTTATAATACCTTCTCTGCAAAGCCACATAGTTAAAAACTATTCAAGTACTATTCGAACAAAAATACTAGCTACCTACAGATCATAGTTCTCAATTTAACTTTTTTGTGTTGGTATCCGAGCTCTAAGTGCCTTTAAAACCATATAGTTAACCCACTTTCCCCGATTCCTACAAAAAGTGAAAAAAGGAAATGATTTTCCTTCTTATGTATTTCTAATTGCTAGGCAAGCACACATACTGCTTATATGTAAAACAAATGGTACTAAGCACATAACTGAATCATCATAAAATATTTCATTCCGAAACTATAATTACAAACATAAGAACTCACCAATCAACATAACGCTGTTTCTTCTCAGCAAATTCATTCATCTATTCGACAACAGGTGGCGCTAGGAGTATAGTCCACGGTAGATTGCTACGAAGTTTTAGTTCTTCATATTACCGTAGCGCAGTGGCGCTACTCTCTAACCAACTTTAATGAATTATTTAGAGGCATGCTTAGAATGTTCAAAGAATTATTTTGATAAAAATGAATAATTGAGAAAATGTAGGTGAGATTTGAATAAAATGAGCTAAAATAAGAAACTAGTGTTGTGTAGTGTTGGTACAAGCATCACGATCTGGCGTTGTACTGGCACTCGACAGGTTTTGTTTGGCATGGCACAGCGCATGGGCCGTTTAAGCTAATTAACAATAGATCGAAACCGACTGCAGCAACAATGAAAAACGAAGAATAAATGTCAATTTCACAAACGACGAGGAGGGTTCGGCTTTAAATCGAATTCCGTTTAATAATAGTACTGCGTTAGAGTTGAATGCACTCTTGATAGTGCGATAGTTTATTGTATTTTATTAAACGTTGTGAATAAGTATTTTTTGAACATTTCATGAACAATTTTATGGTTGGTGATAGGGCAAAAATGGTCTACGAAACGGTAGAAATTTGGTTATTTGGTAGATATTATTTTAATATGAGGAATGAAGACCTTTTTTGTTACATTATTAATAAGCAGATTTCTTTGAGAAAATAGAGGTAGGTACGTTTTAGGTAAGAAAAGTATGACAAGATGAATGAAAATAACTAATAAGTATTAGTTATTTTCATTCATAATAACAAATAAAAAATTGATTATGATTAAAATGTCCCATAGAATTAACTTACATCTACACGTTTTCAAAGCAAACGATATTTCTAATCAATCATATTTTTATTAACATTGAATCTTACACACACAGAGATAGCCAGATCCAGAATAACTACCTGTAAGCCAAACAAATACCTCCACTTCGAACCCAGGACACGCAGCGCAGCAGTCGATCGCTCAGCCACTAAGCTAACCGTCACTTTAATTTAAAGCCATTAAATTTGTATTATTGGGTTAATATTGTTATGCACAGCATTAGTTTTACCAGGTATAAAGGGGACCAAAAATAAAAGGCATCCTTACATTGTCTTTCTAACCGTACCTACTCTGGTCTGGGTTGTATTTTTAATAAATTACAATATATTTGATTTATTAATAACGGATATTAAAAAGCAATGACTGCACACTTTCCGGTGGAAGGTTCAGGAATCATAAACACTCTATTAACTGACAGAGAAACTACTTATGTAATCTTTATAACGAAATCTCAGAAACAACAAGTGTTAGGAGTCTCATGTTTTACATGGGGGAATCTTTTAGGACGCAAGTGCCCAATATGACAGGATTTTTCAAAATTCCACCCCTATGGAAGTGAATCAGAATGGCAAAGTTTGTATCGGATCGCGATTCCTTGACTGAATTTACTTGAAATTTTACATACATTTACAAAATTAGACTATATACAACATCACGCTACGACACTGAGGAGTAGAGCAGCAGGTGAAGCCACTGGGCACAGCTAGTTTATTATAAATGCCATGTTGAGGCATACAATGAGGGTATACCTACTTTATTATTGTACAGTAAGCAGTAAACAATAAGATGCTGTTGTCACGTTATGAAATATTAAACGGTACTATTTAATTAAAGTTCCAAATTCATGTAACGACAAAATTTCGCAGAGAATCGAATGGCATTTTAAAAAGCTTGTTACCTCAAAATAAACCATGGGCTATTTAGTGTCGGAATAGAATCGGATGAGTCCCCTTGACCGTGGACTCCGATAAGGATCTGCTCAGTGAATTCGTTCATTTAAAGCATAAATGAGTCGGAATTGGTGGAAAGTCGCTGAGAAAGCGAGTGCTGGGCTACTCGTACGATTTTTTATGTTTTTTAAAGGTTTATGGGAACAAATAGAAATTGACTGTAAGTCATGCATTTGATTGCATACATTGTTTATTTAGGGTGAGTTTCTTTGTAAAAAAAAAGTTTCCCCACACTAGGAATTTCTCCTGTATATTATATTAAAAACATTTAAATTCACATATGGAAACAGCCACACCCGGAACAATTACCTGTAGGTCATACAAATATTTGTTCTGTGTGGGGATCGAACCTGCGACACGCAGAGGAGCAGTCAATCGCTCAGCCACTGCGAATTAGTGACATGTAACAATCAGTTGACAATACTGTTACTGCTGGGACACATTCGTACTTTCTTTGAGATGGAGTGGACCCACCACGTGGGCCTTTCCCTAGACTTAACTCTAGTAGTTCAATTCATAGATAATAACCGTGTTTCATGTTTGGTGTTTATGGTGATTTGACGTTTATTTGAATTTGACAGTTCTTTGTGTCATTGTTCGGTTTATTTATAAAATAAAATTATAGTTTTAAATTAAGGTTTAATCATTTAAATGTGCCTGTGGTAGCGATGACCTCTACACGTGTATGTAATTTGTAATACTTTATCTCATTGCAAAAAAGAGACTAATTAAGCAGGTACAATGAATAATAAAACTTTAGTGCTTATCAAGTTTTGCGAAACTGAACATAATTAAAGTGGACAGATGTATGTAAAGCGCTGTGAAGCAGCTGAAACATGTAAAGTAACATTAAAGTTAACACGGGCTAGTACGAGGAGAATAATTGCCGGCCGGGGCCCCGTGCTCGCACCAATGATTCGAGTATGAGGAACTGGGCCTCCCCGACTGACCACTGCCACCCCGTTGCCAGGCAACCACCCGCCACCTAATCATCATAAACAGATAAACCGGCCATCTTTGATGAAGCTTAGCAATATGATTTTTTGTGACCATGTCTTGTCAATGATTTTTGATCTAAAGATCATTTGTTTACATGAATTTTCTTTTTACTGTGGTAGGAAAATGGTGGATAGGTTATTGTTATAGCTAGATACGGAGCACAAGGAAAAAGAAACCTTTATAGGATCACTTTGTTGTCCGTCTGTCTGTCAAGACCCTTTATCTTGGTAACTAATTCTAAAGTTTGACGCTATAGTTTCAGAATTATGTAAGTACTGAATCTATGGTACCTAAAAGTTAGTGTCATGATGTTCCATACATGTTAACATAACATACATATACATTTCACAAGATTTAATGTATCTGTAGTTGGTGAATAAAATACAACTAAAGGACTGAAGTCAGCATGATATTTTTATACAAATTATATGTTTTACTCTAAATGTTAGTTTGACGATTATGATATGGAGGGGCACTGTATAGAACATAGTTATAACAAACAAGTTAAATAATACTTAGATATGTAGGTAAGGTAGAAGTATGTATTCCCGTTAGTGTCCCAATACCCGTTAACTAGT
The DNA here is from genome assembly GCA_958449745.1 of Ochropleura leucogaster. Classification (NCBI taxonomy): domain Eukaryota; kingdom Metazoa; phylum Arthropoda; class Insecta; order Lepidoptera; family Noctuidae; genus Ochropleura; species Ochropleura leucogaster. Next base: position 10,724,569 of record OY288208.1, read on the forward strand.
CAGATTTTATTTTTTTGCGTCTTTCTACCAAAATAAAAATAAAATTTGCATATTTCAATTTATTCTTAGTACTATTTTGTACAATTTTAATAGCAACACTCACCAAAAAGTTTAATAGCGTCAAAACTGTGCAAACTTAAAAATACCATAGAATAAAATTATCTGTAAGTTCAAAGTTCTGTCAGTGAACTACGAGACCACCCCGTCACAGAGATCATCTAGCCATACTTCGACGGATAAAGTTAAGGTAAGAGTGTTAATGTTTATAAAAAATTTAGTGTATTATTTAACGATTTAACCTATAAATTAAGGTAAATCTCATAGAAAAGTAAATGTTTTTGCATGTTACATCTATTGGTACTCACAAACCCCTACTTGACCTAGTACCCGGTAAATTCGTATGTTTTTGCCGGATACTGGTACACTATCAACCCGGTAACATACGTTGCACCAAAACCCGTTATTGTATTCTTATTGCTTTGAAATAGGTTTCATTTTCCTTTGAAACTGCAGTTTATATTAAATATTTTGTGTCGGATACAGGGACATGCATCAAAAGTTGCATCTAAATCCGTCACGGTTCTTATTGCCTTGAATTAAGTATTATTTTCCATTGACTTATTAGAATGTAGTCACTAGGCATCTTGTTTGTTTTGCTACCACGTGCATTTGGTTGCTTTTGAGTTTTTCTGTATGATTTCCCAATTTTTGTACAGTTGCGTTACAGCTCTGCTGCTCTAAGACCAGTTTTTTTTTAATTCGTTTCCTTTGAGGCGCAGTTTTAGTAAATTAATATGAATATTGACCACTGGGCAATATTTTGTACCGTACTTCAGAGCGACAAACATACACGATATGAACTGTTACCTATTTTTTTTTCTCGCGTAGATATTTTACTAGATACACTTATTCTTGTCATCACAATGGCTTGTCTGTTTCACTATCATGTAAGCTTTTCTTGAGTCATTAGGTATATAAAAAAAAAAAAAACAAATGCGACTAAAATATGAAAAATTTGTTTTGGAAGTCAATGGTAATAATTATTTAAACAGGGTTTTGGGGTTAAACAGAATAGTGGCGGCGTATTTTGTCATGCAACGCTCACCGTGGTACCTACTTAGCTGAAATTAAGGCAAGGGCGAAAAAGCTCTTGTTAAATAAATATGCTAATTATATAAATATGTAATTAGATAAATATGTCTCATTAATCGGAACTCCCGTCGATATTTTTATACGCCTGTACTTTCCCATGTTTCTTGCACGACTTTCATTCATTAAGTCACTGAACTCTTGTGAGTTCAGATTTAGGTGCAAGATATCAGTCAGACCTGTGGAGTTATCCAGGCTATTGTCTCAAAGTCTTAGAGCCATTATTGAATCTGTCTAAAGGTAAATTATTTTGCATATTTATCTGCCTCTAAACCTTGAATAATTTTTCGAGGGATACTACCTTTGGACTTCTGATACAGTAAAACAGCTTCGAGCTGCTTGCATGCGTGAGTTGTGCCATAATGAAGTACCTTTTGTGTTTAATTGGCTTTATGATTGCTTCAAACCAGTGATAACCTGGTCTGTCATTTATAAATGGGTTTTCTTGCACTATTTTTAACACTATGCAACATCTGCGCTTTAGCTACAGAAAATGACTACTGCTTGGCATCAGCTGAAATTGAGAAAAGGAAGGAAAAGCTTGGTGCTGTTTGTTTTCAAAAAATTGAATTAATTTACCACCTTTTTTACTAAATAAGTTTTTTTAAAGTTTGTATTTTTACTTTTTCATACTATGATTCAAAATTAGCAAATAACGTGTTAATTTTCTTCCAGCTAGCGATGACTGACAAACAGAAGGCCATATTAAAGGCCATGGAGGCAGTTAGAAAAGGAGCCTCAATTTCAGCCGCAGCCAGGCAGTACAATATTCCACGGTCAACTTTGGACGACAAAATACGCGGCCGCTATTCTACTGAATGTTCCAAAGGACCTGCTACAGTTTTGTCAAAAGAAGAAGAGGATCATTTAAGAAGATGGTTAATTTTTATGGCAGATAGTGGATTTCCTGTAACTAAGGCGCATTTGCTGGATAGTGTAAGTTTAAAATTGAATCGAGAAAACCATACCAAGTTCGATATGTTGTGCAGATTTTATTAAACATTTTAGTAATTTATCTTTTTTACTGATCTCATTGAAATTTTCCTATTGTTAGTTATTAAGTTGTTTTGCTGATTGTGCAGTTTTAACATATTGGAAACATTTTATATGCTATTAATTAAAAAGTGAGCTGATTTGTATTATTACTTTTAAGACCGTTAACTTTTTATTAATCTCTACTTGTGCTTACCTGAGCAAGTAAGCCTATCCAAAGGAGTTTATTAAGTATTTAGAGACTGATTGACTAGTTACCTAGTATCGTTTTTTAACATTTTAATATATTTTAGTTTTAGTTTGAAATATATTAGGTACTAGTGTTAACCTTTATTTTGTATAACATACATTAAAAAATAAATAAAACGAATCATGTTTTGTTGTTAAATACAGACCCTAATTATTTTCAGCACTTTTTTATTTGAAAATATTTTATTTTTGTGAACTTTAACGTAAAGCAATAGAGTTCAAATTTGCGGTTAAAATTACCGGATTTCAGGACAATTTAACGTTAACTAGTACAACTCTACCGGGCACTGGTACAATTCGCCCTTTTTGTACTTTTTTTGTTTTATTGTTCATTATCATTTACACAAATTTAATAGAAGTACAATATACTAAAAGTATATTATATTATCTAACTAGTCATAAAAAAAATATTTTTGTTAGTCTACTAGTTTTAGCCTAGCGCGCATGCAAAGTCAGGGAAGTTCATAACTTCACGGTTACTGGGCCGTTTACCTTACTTAGGAGGTACGTGTTGTTTTTGTTTGTACTAAGACCAGGCTAAGATTAACTTAAATATTCTCTTCTCTTCAGCCTAAGTCAACGACATCTATAACGTAACGTAATCCTTTCAGTTGATCGTTTAACCCCCCATTTAAAGTTTAAGCCGTCTGAATATTTTACAAATTTCAAAGAGATGTCAATCGAGTGTTTTATTTTGCATAGGGTTAAGCGTAAAGTCGCAGGGGTGCGCGTCGCGAGTACATTTCGATGTATGTCGTCTGTTTGTCTCGCGTCGCGCGTCGCCGTCGCCCGAACCGCAGCCCTTGCACGCAAATATTGCACTTATTGTTGACAGAATATCAAATTGCTTTTTGATTTTCTACACAATTCAATGTGAGTGCTGTTTGGAAATATTCATAAATTAAACGCCGTAATAGTCTTTACTTACATTTACCAAGTTGGTACATTTTTTTGCTAAGTGATATGCTACCAGCTGTCAATATCACCATGATTGGATCCGGTTTTCAACTGCCTGCTGTTGTGGGTTAGCAAAGAAATCATTTCCATTTAAAAGAAAAAGTGGTTGACGTGGATCTAATGCTATGAATTCTAATTCATTGATATCGAGCATGTTTCAAAGAGTAACCACGATGTCACAGAATGTTTTAAAAGCGGTAATGGATGCATGTCTTGTCGGCCATTGTCTTAGCTAGGGTAATCGCTTCCGTGAGAGTAGTGGCGGCGCGGGCGGCGGCGGTGCTGCGGCGGCCTCCGATCGGCCGATCCGACAGTTTCAATTTGTATGCCGACCACCACCGGGCCGCGTCGCCCACCCCGCACGTTCTCACGCCACTTCTTCATTTAAACTAATTATTATTTTAGTTTTTAACAAGTGACACATGTTCCGCTGCTAACAACATATTGTAAATCGTCCGCCGTGACTTTTATACAAAGAGATTTAATCACGTGAGCTGTAATGTAATTGATATTTAATTAATGTGTATTAAAATAAATGTATCAGGCTTGACACTTTCTTGTGAAGGTGCCATAATGACAGCAATTTGTGCAGCTTTTTTTTAAGAAGTTCTTAAGCTAAAGGCGGTTGTTCTTCGAAGCGGTATTAAAAAGCAAAGTGCTTGGGTTTGTCTTATAAGGTGAAGCCATTACAGCCCATTATCATCTATTCAAGGGAAGTTTTCACGTTCAGTGTATTTTGCCTCATCTGTGCTTAGTCTTGACTTGTGGCGTTGAAACAAGAGCGGCTACCTTTTGAAAGCGACCGAAAAAATGTATAAAGTTAGTAAAGTCTGAAGATGAATGAACAAAAATTGCGCATAGCGGGTGAGAGACGCGCGCCACAGCCGCCACAGCGGGCACGCTTCACCACCTACCTATTCAGGATGTGTCGGTTATGGTATCGATCTAATGATCCTATCCCGATTTGGCAGTACTTCGAAATACGACTTTTTGCCGTTTTTCTTGCATCCGATGTGGCTGTCCGCAAACGGGACGTCATATAACGGCGATAACAGGTATTCAATGTTAAAATCATATTCATTTTCTATTTTTATAGGATGATGTTTGTAAGTCTTATGGACTCGCTAGCGGTTCTAATGAGCTTTCGCTATTTAGTTATGGTGTACCGGTATACAACCACCTATTTAATTATCAACTACACCGCTTGTGTGTACAATAAAAGTCTAGCAATAAGCTTATTTTTTAAGTACTTATAGCGAGTTTTTTTTAATAGAAACCGTAATGCCCGAATACTGGTGCCTTGGGGCACGCCGAGTTGTTATGGCAAAAGCCATCGACTCCGTATGCCATTCGACGTTCGTATTTTGATTTGAAAATTGCTTATTCACTGCTGAAACAATACAGAAAGTAACTAAAAATAACATATTTTTAATTAGAATAAATAAATAACCACAGTATTATAAAATTATGACCATTCTATGTGTTATAACTAAAATACGCACTTACTCTATTTAAACACTGTCCAGCGCATGCGTTTAAGTAAGTATTAAAATAAACGAGTTGTTTATGCAAGCATTATAAGCGGTACATAAGTGTATATTGCGAGAATTACATTAGAAGCATTAAAATCCTCCTTGCATTCGTTAACCGCGACTGTGTATGGAAAAATATGTGCACCGACTCGCTTTTGCTATTCGCTCCGTATGATTTTCAGAAATGGCTACGGCTTATAGGCAGTAAGGATACAATATTTTTATGCGGTGCGTTTTTCCTTAGTGGCTGTTTTTACGACCATTACCGTATCTAAAGTAGGAAAATCGCTCGAGATGCTACATTCTAATGACGGCTCGCAAGTGAGCGCGTGCGCCGGTACTCTCCGACTCGTCACAGGGCTGTCCCTTAATTGTCTAGGTTATTATTTTATTTTATGTACAAGATTCAAAATGACTTTTAAAAGCTTGATACATATAGTGAAGTAGATTAATTTTGTTTGTATCTAACATTTCTAGTGTCGAACATAATTTTAATTTATTTACTCAAACAAACAAAGCACTGTAGTACACGCTAAAAATACAATTTTATGAAATAAGTACTGTTCCTAGTAGCTTGTGGGTGAGCACTGTTCTCCTAGCTAGGTTAAGAAACCTGTGTTAAGGAGAAGCAGTCCGGTCCCCTTAGGTATAATGATGTTAATGTAACATAGTGCTTTTGATGTTACTGTTACAGTTTCGGAGTATTAAATATGACAGTGATTGTAATTTTTATTTTTAATAAAGTTAAAATAATTTAAAGGTAAGAAAGTATGTGTGTGTGTGTAATTTGTTTATGCGTGCGTGTGATAATGTGTGTGTGTGTATGAAGTACACTACCACGCATAGGTACAATTTATTTAAGTGAAGTTTATAAATAAATTTAAAGAATATGGAGCAGTAAAACGACTTTTAGAATTTATGGTTATATAATACTAGCTTCCGCCCGGGACTTGGTTCGCGTGGCATAGTTCGGTACTTGTCAGCACACAGCATGAGCAGTTTTTGTGGTATAAAAATATTACCACTGAATGCCTGTAGGTATCTGTGTATATGTACCTATTCCTCCTGTATATGCAGAGTTCATGATTCCAAATAGACAAATTCGCCCCGATAAAGTCGTTTAAAATGGGTTAGGGACTAATAACTCACGTTAACCCTAGGCTACTTGCCACACCTTACAGATATAACACATACTACAAATGACTCTAGGTATCGAGAATGGAGAGGTATAAATCAATATTAATTCAACTATGTTTGTAGTCTTCGTTTTGAGTAACCAACTTCTTTAAACACCTCTGCAATTTAGCAAATCTAAAAGATTTACATATTTATAGATTATTGACAAGATATAGGTACGCTTGAGAGCCCGCGATTCAGTAATTTGCGTGTTACTTTTGTTTTTTTTTTTAATAGGAAACAAATAGGAACATTGCCTACGTTGTTAAAAATTTCAGCTGCGATGGATTGACTTGTGGTTTAAGAAGAATGTTCTGTTTGTACATTTGCGAGTGAAAAGGAGCCCAGAAGTAATGGTGGGTTGTTACATCTTATAGAAGACAAGAATAAATATTCGTTACTGTTGACCAAAATCAATCGATGAGTACTATTTTATTTTATTGTTTGGTTGGCTAATAGAGCTAACAAAACAAAAGTAATTAAACAAGACTAAACAGTGAAGTATTGCTGTACAAATGTAATATTAGTTACAAGTTATAAGAAAAAATGAATATAGATTACGCAATAAATACTTTTTAGTATGCTTTCACCCGACTGATGGTACACTCGTACAGTCGATTTTACCCGCGTCTTTGGTTACTGACCCGCATCCATGGGTAGTAGCGCGATGTTATTTTAGCTAATGTTAATCAGTGATAATGTACATTCTAATAGCAAAATATTTTTTGAAATCGCTCCACTCCCAACCAAGCACAACTCTTGGAAAATGTTATGACAGTTGTGCATTTCAATTTCTTTGCAAAGAACCGCGCATGTCTGACTAGATGCCCATCCGGTGAAACTTAGTAGAACAGTTAATGTTGTGGGGAAGCAGTTATGCAAGTAGCCTGGTTAGTACAAGTACTTATCACATTTGCCTCAAGAATAAACCGAGATGTGAATTAATTAAAAATTGAAACGCGCTTCGAGGCTGTCAACATCCACACATCACGACCTGCCACTACCATATCGAAGAAAATAACTAGACCGACCACTATTCACACTTTATGATTTGCGTCAGTCACTGAGTTTATTAGATTAATCTATAAGGCAGCTGCGACTTGTCAATGTGTTTTATTAGGACATGAATCGGCCATGCTCGCATAAATGTAATTATTTACAATCGTGGTTGGATTTTGATATGCGTCTCTCGCCATATTGACAACCGACCTAAGGAATTACTATGTAAATCAACTCTATGTAGATGTTGATATAATTACACGGGCATATGATTTGCATAAAATATAAGACATATTGCTAAAATATAAATACTTAGTTTTGAAAAATCAGAATACAGCAAACTAAAGTAAGTGGAAGCGTTTAGTAAGCTAATTTGAAGGAGTCGGCGGGAGTGTCGCAAGCGATGGCATCTTCACGGCTTACAATAGTAAACAAATGTGTCGCGCGGGCGCAATTACACCGGCGGCGGCGCTGCGCGGGCGCTGCGAGTCTGCGCCGCGTCACGCCGACCGACGGCGAATCGCGCACATCACGCTTTGCTCCGGACTTATGCTAATGGCCACCGGACCGCGTAAATTGGAGTGACTTTGCTGCAAAACAAAATGGGTCTGCCTCTTTATCTTATTACTGCAGCATTTGCCGTGACCGAGCCTCCTAACTATCTTCGGAAATGAATTCTATGCTATTCACCGATGGCATATTTTCATACGTGTGAAAGGCGAGGAGTCCCGGTCGGACAGTAAACCCGCAGATTGGCTAAGTGAAACTCGAATACAAAAACTAACGCGGGAAGGAACGTGAAACCGATTAAAAGGCTACATCACGATTTTGTATGCACTTTGCACTCATTCTATCCTGCGAGGAAAGCACCGCGCACCAGCTCCTCTACCGATACATTGATTTTCTGTGTTTTGTATAGATTAGTCAAAGGCGCCTTGTAATTAAGGTGCTTTCGTTCGGTGATTATTCTTTAAGTTTCTTTTGTTTCTTTAGTACAATTACATTGTATTCTTTTGTTTAAAGAAAGGTAGAGGCTACGGTCAACATCGTTACTGCCGATTAACAGGCACAAAGAAATTGTGCTATATTACCGATGTTTGTAGGATCCAATTTCAAAAATGTTATAAGCGCTAAATAGTGTAACTAATGCTGTGTTTTTTATAACCACACAGAATCCATCAAGTGGAAGTGAAGTAGCGTGATGATTGAATATTCATCCGTGGATCAACAATAATAGATCCCATCAGTGGCTGGTATGTGGCATCACATTTAATATAATAAGAGTTCAATACATCTCACCGTGAAATGTGTCGATACAAAAACTTAACTAACTATAACTGCTAACGTGTGAATCGTATTAAAAAGCTGTTTAGTCATTCGACTTCATAAATAGGTGGCATTCGATTTGTCGTGATTAAATTTCGTCCATTAGGACACCGTTATATTGATCGGAGAATGTATTCGGATAATGTGTCTAATAATCCGGCAAATAGAATTTGGACAGTGATATCACTCGTCCGCAGTGTTATCTGATAATAATGTAATGTGGTTCGATTGCAGGTACTTACGGTGTTATGTAGCCCGAATTACTACATTCAATTACCGTTTTAAAAACTCTAGTTTTTCGAGTTTTTCTGTTTAGATTAATCTTTGAATGTTTCTAGAGCTATTAATGTTTGTTTCCTCCTAAAATACATTTGTTGATATAACGATTAGATATTATTCATCAAACAGCATCTCATCCATGACTTGCTATTTACAATATGTACTTTTATACTAAGAAAGTATAATAAGAACAAACTGAACAAAAGTTGCATAGAGTATGTTCAATTGTTGCAAAATGGAGTCAGTCCACTTACAATCGTTCATATTGAATGGGCGGAAATGTTCGCCTTGAAATTAGCGTGGAAACAAGAGAAAACCTTTAAAAGCAACTCCTTTATTATATTTAAAACGTTTTACATTGAAGAAAGGTACTGGGCCACCACTAATGTGTTTCACTTGTTCGACAAAGCTTCACACGTACGCTTTCGCATTTTTATGAAGTTATTGCCAACGTGGTCAGTGGAAACAATTTCAAAAGAAGTCTTGAAGTTTTAAAACTTAACGTGTATTGTTAGAAACCATGTATTTTAAACTTGGTTTATTAAGTATATGGTTCATCCTTCCGACAATCTAAGTTTAATATTTTTCTGTTATAGAATGCCCGATCATATAAGAATATTGGAATGAATATCACCTACTCGTGGATTCACCGCGAACAAGAAATAAAAGTCGTCCGAGAATCCTATTACAAAACGCATTTCACATACAAATGCCTAATTTCGGGGTAAAGTACGCACATTATACAGGCGGGTTCGCATTTAAATTATTCCAGCGGATCGTTTATAGGCCATAACCGAATTTCGGAATTAGCTATAAAACAACATTTGATACGGGCGGGCGCGGGCGGTTTGCAATTTGAATGTTTCACCCGTTTCAGATCTCATTGAGTTGCGTGGCGCGTGCACCGCGTTATCTATCCTGGCCGTGTTGTGCCGAGACCGGCGCCCTGCGACCCTCCACCTGCCTGACACCCGAACCTTCCTTTACGAACATCATTCGAAATTATGAAAAGTACCTGCTGTCATGTCTCAGTACCTTGACAGTAAATTTCAATGTTAGTTTGCTGTTTGGAAAAGCAAACCAATGAACCTCTCGAACATAGAGGTTACACTTAAAACCACAAAACCGAGCAATTAATAGGTACTATGACAAACGACGTAAGTAAGATTGTTACAGAAGATCTTCGTTATCGATTATCTAGTAGACAGTTTGTAGAGTGCATTTATTATCGTATAGAAAACAAGATTTATACATATAATTCACGGTTGACTGAACAATTACGTACCAATGTACATTAGAAGTGGGGCTTGTCACGTCACAGAGTCGTCGTTAAGTAGGTACACGCCAATGGCTGGAGCCGTGTGAATAGCGAGCGAACCCTGGCATTAAGTGGAGCAAGCAATTTTGCAAATAAAACAATAATGATAGTGCCTGCAATGATGTTTCCTCTAATTTTATCTGCGTCGTGACCCGGCTGGGAGTAGTAGATATCTACATCTATCGTGTGATGTAATTTGAGTAGAAAATTCGCTACAAGTGCGTTTTTTTTTTTACGTACGGCCCATATTCGTGGTTACCTATATCTAGTTAAATTATTTGAAAATAAAGCAATAAGTAAGATGTTGTCAAGTTGCCATGATTTACTGTTTTTATTTAAATCCTGCTCTATAAGTTGGATACAGAACTGGGAAAGTACATGATTTGCACTAATTAAAATATAAAATAAGTACTGTATTCTAACTATTTTTATTTAAAACTACAGGTTATGTTTATAGAATAAAACTAAACCAGCCTAGTCTATTATGTAATCAGTAAAAGAAATAATATCCTTTCACGAACACCAGATTATCGAATCCATTAATAAGATTGTTGAGAGAAGAAATTAATTTACTTATGTTCAAATGTGTTTCAAATGAAAGCAAATGTATTTCAAAATATTAGTTTTTTGTCAGGTATTTGAGATACCAATTACAAATGATGTATATTTTTGAGAAGTATTTAAATTACAAATACCAAATTAATACAAATTTGTAATTCAACTATGTAGGTATTTTAATTTCAAGTAGGTACCTAATCAAAATTCTGCGCTACCCCGGTAGGATTGTATTTTTTTAAATCTTGTATCAATATTATAGAAGAGGCTAGGCAGATGATGCTGATTATCAATATTGTAGAAAAGATTGCATTGAGCTTTTGTTATAAGTTGAGTTGAAACTTGGTGTTATTTCGCGCCAAGCCCCCCGGCGCCGTCAGTCGGACGCTGTCGGAGTGGGCACTCGGTGTCCGTCACTCAAGCGCGTCAGTTCTGCTCATTGCATTGCATAATTGTGTTCCTGTACCTGACTCAAACTATTTGGAAAATTGGAACATTCACTATTCGTTTTCTTTAAGTGCTTTTTTGCCAAGAAAGCTTCATACCTGTTAAACGCAAACTTGTTTCTTGTAGCATGCTTTTACGTATATTTGGTTAGTCTTATTGGTTGCAAGCGCTACTGTTGATCCTATTCCGAGCTCTGTGGTTGGGGTTAAGTTTGATATTGTACCAGATTTTTGGTTTACCTCTGTGAATGGCTAAATGTGGGTATGCCTATTAGGTGTACGGACAGTTCTGCCTAGCTCTTCGTAGAAAACTGTTTTTCTGACGTGATGTTATGATAATATTATCTCATCTATTGGAAATTGTAAAAACTAATAACCGCTGAGAGTGTAACGTATAAAATTATTTTAGCTGCTAAGAACCCTTCAAAATAAATCAACACGAAAATGAATTAATTTTGGTAGCACGCGATGAAACAAACAATTTGGTTTTGAAATTGCTTTCTTGATAATTTCCAACAAGAACGTTATTTTGTGGTTTTTATGTCAGTTACAATTATTAGATCTGTTATCAGTCATTGTTTTGATAGTTATCGCAAAATTGGATCAATCCAAAATAAGTGGAAGAAGTTGTTCTGATGCGCTGATCGTTCTTGTATTAATTTATTTGGTTGTTATTTACGACTTTAAGGTCATCTTTCTTTCAATTTTATTTTAATTATCATTTCTGAACATCAGGAATGGCTTGTTTCACCAGGAAACGATTTGATAAAAATTAAATTTATGCCAAATTTCATCCTAATGAGTTTAGTATATTTTGACTGAAATAGTACGGAGGTAAGTACAGTACAAGGGACGGGGCAACGCTGCAATTCGACCATTGTATCATACTCAGCATACTACTACTACACGCGTGTATAAAGGCGACGTCGGACGAAACTCTACGATGACGGGGTCAGCGCGACACACCTTAACTGGAGTTGGGCAGAATCTATGGCTAGACGCGTAGATGGCAAATGAAGTAAGGTTTTAACCTTGACCTTTAACCTTAAGCGCGCGCCTATACCCAACAATGGGTGGATTCCGGGCTGAAAAGGTAATGAAAGCGAACTTATGTCGATATTACGTATCAAGTACATAAATCTAAAGAAAAAAAAACATATATTGTGTAATATTATGACATAACCGGGGGCAATATTATCGCGCCCTGCTGGGATAAGTGAAGGCAACACGCACAGGAAGTGGGTACGTCCGGCGCCATGCATCGTTTCCTCTCGGCGACTGTCACTGCTTCCGATTCCGGTCGATCATGTCTTCTACTCATGGAGGAACTGCGGCCCGCCCTCGTTCCAAAATTTCTCTACGTGGCCCGCTTTGATGACACAATTTATCTACTTGTCAATATCAGGAAGAGGTCACGTGACTCTTATGGCTGTAGGCTCGATTGGGTTCATGTGAATGGAGTTTAATGTCATCATTATCCTGAACATTTGATGATTTTCTGTACTCAAAACATTGCTCATGTTAATTTACAAACAAATACCTTATTTCCACGATTTATTTCATAGAAAAGAACCGAGATTGACGATAGACAACGTGATAACGATGAAAAATCAGAGTGATACATTGAGTGTGTTAGTGAAATGACAGGCGTGGAGATTAAATAATTTGATGAGCTACAGATAAGCTGATCGGGAGTGCGATGCTGGGCTCATCTCGCCGTGGGGTCCCCGCTGAACATGTGGACAATCCTTCACGCTCATGTGTGCTCACCCTTTTTTGGCGAGGGGTAAATTGAGAGAAACGTGTGGACGTTAACATTGAATTTTCTCCGATTTTGCTTTTATAAGTTGAAAAACATACATTTTTGTGGGGAAGTATGTCATTTTAATCTGCCTTATATTTTGTTATATTTTGGGCCGTTTAATCAATTATTACCTGCTACTTTAATTTGTTTTAAATATCTTCTTAAAATGTTGATGTAGTTTATAATAACTGGTAGTATTATTAAAAATATAATATTTAGAGATCTTAGTCGTATCTACATTAGGACCAATGTGCCGTTGATTAGAGTCCACATGTATGGGGTGCGGGGAAGAGACCGTGAAATTGTCTGCTCACTTTTGTAAATATAATTTCGGCGACAAAAGGTCTATAAATGATATACTCAGGGTCACAGTGCAAGTGTGTCGCGCATCTTGTTACACGGTTTAAAAAATATCCCCTTGTTGCATTTTAGGGTGGTAAGTCTATAAGAAACTGGCAAATACCTAGGCTATCCAATTGTATGTTCATAATAAATATGTATTTTTTTAATGTTTTGAAAATAGGACTATTGACAAAAACGTTTAAAACCTGGCATTGACCAACATTACCTGGATATTTAGCTAACATTAACAAGATATTTAGGTAAGATTGTGACTACAAGAATTACTAAAAAGAAAGAAGCCACAACATAATATTGTAAAGCCCTAAGCTGAACACCATTTGATTAATTACAGTTTATATTACATGTTCCTTCAAATGCGCTCAGTCGTTATATTAGTAAGAAATTTTATTGAATCAACACATTAAGCCGTGCCTAATGAAATCACAGAACAAATAAAATTAAAATGTAAATAGTGTGACGTAGAAATGCTAATAATAAATTTCTCCATTTTAATAACTGTAACTGTGCGAGGGGGAGCTTCTGGCCTGTTAAGTCAATATAACACTTCCATTACTCCAAATTAAATTCCTCGGGGAGAGAGATGAAGTTTTTATTCAGCGCAGACAAAGGGCCGGAAAAAACTGGCCATGCAATATGGGATATTTTCTCTACGATGTACAGAAAATCTACTTCATGAGAATCCATTAAAATTTACGCTACAAGAAAAAACATAAAACTCCAAACAATCTTTTAGTTAATTACCTAGAAGAACATTTTATTATTAACACCGTAGTGTAAGTAATAAGAAATTGAATGATCTTAAAATTATTTAATACGTCTGACAATAACATGCAAGCCAAAAAAATACCAAGCTAACAAATAGTCGTGAACAAAAGCGCACTTGTGTATTACTTAATTTCAATAAGCCGTTTATAAAGTGCTATAGTGTGCAACGCGGGTGTGATGTGTATTAATATTTTACGGAATTAATCATTATAATCCTTCTGGCAAACAAGTCGCCCTCGGGAGCGCGAACAATATAATGAAGTTGTCATTTTTTAGACTACACGGGGGAGGCTGGAGGAAATCCAAATTGAATCATGCGGCGAGGGAATTGTGCTATTATGTTATTAAACAGACGAGGGCAGGACCCCGAGCACGATATTTTTTTGCGAGGAGGGCGTCTCAAAGTCAGTTGTCTCGAAACAGTTTTCACAATAGAGTTATGATATAATTTGACAACACTGGTGCCGACGGCCGTGCAATGAAGTCTGAAGTGCGAGCATTTGTCATTTACCAATTTTTAATTTGAAATACTGGCACCGAAATGTATTCGTTTTTTTTTTATAACTATCTATGGTAATATGATTTAAACGAGTATATCTATAGTACCAATCGGCCGAATTTCTTGTCGATGATATTGATGACGCTGGGTATTCGAGGTTGCTAGGAAAATTTGGCAGTTCTACCTATGTATATATTTGATAGTAAAAGCTATATAATGTAAGTAAATTTACCGAAGCAGAAGGGCTACTATGACATCTTATAGCAATTCTTATTCCACTGAGGGAAAGAGATGGCGCTAGACACCCTGTATAGCTCTGTCTCTTTCCCCCAGCGGAATAAGAATTGCTTTAAGAGGTCATAGTAGGGTAGCTGATTGCAGTGGGGGTACAACTTGAGTCTTTTGGTACTACTTAGAAGCATAGTCCAAAGATTAAGCTTTTATCCAATTATCAAACGCGTTTACTTGCGTAGACAAGACGTGGTTACATACAATTCGGCTGGTCCACAGATTAAAAGTACCTCATCAGGCTATGAATTGCAAAACAAAGAGTAGTTAGAACATCAGGAGAGGTAGACTGATGATTGCATACATGATTTTTGGTCACAGCTTCAATGTAACTATAACAAACAATACTTTAGTTTCAGTTGCCATATTGAAATAATAATCGCATCGAAACCTTACTTAATTTTCAGCCCATTGCTTTCAGCTATTGTGCAGTTTAGCCGGCTAATCTTAAGTTAACTTGGTTTTTTTTATACATTTAAATGTTGTAGTATACCTACAATAAATAAGAGCTGTAATACCTCTATCTGCATACCTAATGTATTAAATTAAATGTACTTATCTCCTTATATCACAGTCCAAAGCGCTGAGACTGAAATGAAAGCTTTTATCCATATGTCAGAAGAGTACTTACAGCGGCTTATTGTCACCCCCGCTAGAGAATTTGATAAAGCGTGTGCGAATATTAACAAAAGGAATATCTTGTTAAATTGATATTGCATGATTTGCCAAGTGAATTTAAACCTTAAGTCGTGATTTTTGTTCCGACAAAGTATGTATAATAGACTGCACGAAGTTTAACAGTTACACCATTTCGCCGTAAGGGGCGTGAAATTGTCTCCGTTGGAAAGCGTATAATTCAAAGGGGAAGATTAAAATATTATCCATGTTAAGTAAATATTCAAATGAATATTTTCCGTGTTAGACAACAATGGGCGCTTGCAAGGGGGAAGGTGACGTAATTTGATAGATACCTATCTACAAAACGGTCTCTTCGTTAAGGGACCTCCCTGTTATTATAAATTATAAGCGCGATTTGGGAATTCTCTGGAATTAAACGGTTCTCAGAATGGTAGGCGGGGTGATTCAGAATATGTTTTGTTTGATGCCTAAATAAATAGCGTAATTATAATTATGAGGTTAATAGGTTAATAATTTGCGAATTAAGCATTGGATGCCTTTTTAAGTTTTTTAAGAAGATCTAATCATACTTTTGAAGACAATAAATAGCAAGAATCTTATTCTAGTTTGCCTTATAATTTAGAAGACCATGCTATACATGGGCGTGCTAAACTAAGACTTTTTCTTATAGGAAATCATCAAATGACTTCTGCTCTGGGCAGAGCGGAAGGTATTGTCAGACTTGTACTGACTGAAAACCCATCTTTGTTTCTTATTTGGCCCATTGTGTTCCCAGGCCGCGGTATCTCTTTTTTATTCTTAACTAGCTGCGCCCCGCGGTTTCACCCGCGTAGATCGAGATAGTAAGAAACCTGAAGGTTAAAAATAATTCGAATTGGTTGAATTTCTGTTAACGGGCCTCTTGGTCTAGTGGTTAGTGGCCCTGACTGCTGAGCCGGAGGTCGTGGGTTCGATTCCCACCCAGCACAAACTTTGTGTGATGAGCATGATTGTTTGTTCTGTGTCTGGGTGTGATTTATCTATAAAATTTATGTATTTATAGATTATATAAGTGTGTATATCAGTTGTCTGGTTACCATAACACAAGCTCTGCTTAGCTTGGGATCAGATAGCCGTGTGTGAGTTGTCCCAAGATATTTATTATATTATTATTATTCTCTTAGTGACTATTTCACCAACGTTAAGTACCTCCCAACTGAATGCCTAGTGCCTGATTTCATTCCCACGAAGTGACACCAAAATGAATGCCCAGCGTCCGTTCTCACCCACACTAAGTGACACCTAATCGAATAACCAGCACCCGTGTTCACCAACATTAAGTGACACCTAAACAACTGCCCAGCGCCCGATTTGACCAAAACTAAGTGAATGTTCAGTGGCAGAGGGCGCTGCTAAGGGCGCGCTGGAGTAGCCCGAGTGCGCGGGCGCGGGGCTGGCGCTGCGGCGCGTGCTCGTGAACTCGCAGCTGTACGACAACGGCGAGCTGGCCTGGAGCCCGCAGCACAACGCGCAGCCACCACAGTTCGCGCAAGTGCCGTGACCGTGCAAGGTGAATTTATTATGCTGCGTCACGACTAAGCGTGTGAAGTTCTGACACTCCCTCTCGTTCCGCCCAGAGCGGGGATAATTATTTGATGATTTCCCATCCCTAAAAAAACATTCGTAGCCCGCCACTTAATTTCTAGGTTTTTGGAACGAAGTTCCTTATCGCGCGTTGTGACCTTTCACACTAGACGCTAGGGCTAGACGGAAAAAAATCTTACGAAAAGTTGTCACGACACTTTTTGCTATAGTAAGCTATTGTAAACTCTGCGGCGTCGCATGTTTCTCTGTCTGTCTATTTGTCTCTCTCTCTCCTATAGAAAGCAAGCCAGATATTTTCATTTCTATAGGAACTTCGTTCCATCCGGGTGTCCCTTGACACCTCTAGTTTTTTTTTTGCATTTTACGGTTCGATGTATGTCGATAAAAATATGACTTGCGCATGTTATAATGTAGCTTTTTTTATTATTATTGATAGGCTCGCGTTTGACCACTATCTCACCTGATGGTAAGTGATGATGTGGTCGACGATGAAGCACGCTTACCTAGAAATAACCTATTCACTCTTGACTTGAAGACCCCCAGGTTATAGCTGTCAGGAAATACAGACTCCGGCAGGGAATTCCACTCCTTAGCAGTACGCACAATGAAGGTATTCCCAAACCGTTTAGTGCGTGTGGGTGGGATGTCTACCATGTAACGGTGGCGCATCGCCGTACGTCTTGTAGTCCTATGATGGAACGGGCTTGGCGGAATTAGGCTGTACAATTCCATCGCACACTCTCCGAAATGTAACCGATAGAAAACCGAAAGGCTGGCAACGCGTCGGCGATGCTCCAGGCTCTGGAGCTTTGACTCAACCAGCGCGTCGTTGCCGATGAGCCTCTTGGCTCGTTTCTCTATAGACTCTAGCGCTTCAAGCTGGTATTTGGCGGATCCGTCCCAGAGATGAGAACAGTATTCCACACACGATCGAACTTACCTTACCTTAGCTTACCTATATTATAAAAGGTCTCAAGTCATATTTTTCAAATTCTTTTAACCCCATTTACATTTTTAACCGACTTCAAAAAAAGGAGGAGGTTCTCAATTCGTCTGTATGTTTTTTTTTTTTTTTTTTTTTTTTTTTTGTGTTTGTTACCTCATAACTCAGGTCTGAGTGAACCGATTTTGATGATTCTTTTTTTATTCGAAAGCTGGTGGTTGTCGTTTGGTCCCATAAAAAAAATATCAAGATCCGACAAGTAGTTTTTGAGTTAACTTTAATAATACGTATTAGATTGACTTCGTGTACGTTGATGATATACTCATTCGTCGATTATATTTTAGAATTTGTCGAAGACAAATGATCAAAAAATGGTATGTATGAATGGTATGTACTACTATGGTTTGGAAGGTCATCGCAGTAATTTGGTGATAGATCTTCAGTGATATACAACGGCATTCTTTAATAAATGACAGCAAATCTGCCGTGATTGCTGCAATCACATGTATAAGTATGGGTTTTGCCAGGGTAGGCAGGCGAGTGGGAGCAGGGTGACCGTATCCCCTCCCCACCCCTCACCTAGTCATTAAGAAACATAAACATCAGATCAAGTATCAGCTGTATCCCCTAGGGGATTATGCATATGATTTCTGAATTGGTTTAATACTAAAGCATAATATAGATACTTAGTATTTAATCTATAGCTTGATGTGGAACTAAAAATTGTATCTAAGACGGGACTAAAGCTAAAAAGAATAACTTTTTAACCGTGTTTGCGTATTATATCATAATACTATAACTAAAAATGTTGAAATAAAAACTTTTTAGTAAAAAAATAAAACCGACTTCTAAAAAAAACTAAAAGCTGGAAAATAACTTTATTTCCGGAAGTCGGTGGCCAATAAAGTCAACGAAACCAACAAAAGCCACCGACTTCCGGAAATAAAGTTATTTTCCAGTTTTTAGTTTTTTTTAGAAGTCGGTTTTATTTTTTTACTAAAAAGTTTTACATGAAGTGTTCATTTAATATGCTGTACAAGGTTGAATTGATGATTTTAATTATTATAACTCTGTTAAGCTATATTTTTTACGGTCGCAGTTATAATTGGATCAACATGCAACCTGGCACTAGAAATTGCAAAGCAATTTTCGTGATCCTGGCGCTTTTCTGGTGGTCGCCATTGTTGATTCTGGTGGCCAGGAGTTATGAAAGAAATAACAAAGCGAAAACACATTGTGATACTCGATGGGCAGAGAGCGGCGTGAACCTGGACCTATCGTGCAGCTTCCTGTTGATCCGCGTGGAGTTGGAGATTAGATAGGCAAACGCTCCATGGAAAATACTGGAATCCAGTTGCAACCCGTAAGACTGGAAGCTGTCCCCAAAATAGTTGCGAAACAGCTAAACAAATGATGGACGGTGATCAGGAATCCAACGGAGTAGTTTTGTTTTTCTTGAAAGATAAGCAAACAAAAACAAAGTGGGTATGAAAAAATAACTAATTATCATTGCAAGAACGAAAAGTATTTGAACAACCAGAGTTACAAGATAATTGATGTAGTGAATGAAAATGAGTGTATTTGGCGACAATGTGTCATCTAAATTATACACTTGCACCCTAGGATAGGGTGGTCCGCTCCATAGGGACCCCGGGACAGTTTGCGAGCTTCTGGCTCTATTGTTATTATAAAATGTCATTACACTGTATAGCATTAGTACAGAAGGACAATACGACCTGCCTATAGATTCGATTTTGGGATTATCCATCATCCATAAGATCACGTCTTTGAAAGATAACGAGGAGTCGTTTCTATGAATGCACTAAATTTTGTTAAGAATCCGTGGCTGGTATTGAGAAATGCCTGATTCAAATCTTGGAATTGGACCCAATACAGTCAAGTTGGAATAATTTAAATTATGGTTAAAGTAAAAAGCTAAACATTGACGTATCTTATTTACTGCTACAACATTAAAGCGCTGACAATGTCAATTGCAACAACTGATGCGCATTTTATTGTACACACAACGGCACATCAACCTATACAAAACCATTTAACGCTGATCTGTCAACTGTAGATGTCCTGTACGATAAGAGATCCGTATAAAACTGTTTTGAATAGGGTGATTTATCGTCGTGTATCATTGCCTGATGGCACCTAGAATTCCATCAGGTGCCATCACTATTATAGATAGTAGAAATTAAAAACATATACGATTTTAAAAAGGCTTACCTGAAATAATTAATGAAATAGCATATTATACGGTGAACGAATACCTAACTGACAAACTTTGACTACTTTTATGAATTGACTTTAGAATTTGTTATGTTTCATACTTTTTAAAATGTTCATACTTTTTGTGTTGACCTTTGAATTGGGTGTTGTAAAATGTTCATATTTGTTGTGCCAACCATATTTTAAAATAGCTGGATTTCATTGGTCTTATTGAGACTAAGCTATGGTCACGCCATCTACAATCAGCTTTGACCATTGAGGTGATGGTTCTGTAGCTTAAACTACTAAAATAGTTTGCAGTATTATCTTAACACAAAATTTATTACACATTTTGAATCATTTTTCAAGTGATCATGGCCATAGGTTTGCTACATTTTGTCATGAATTTTGGTGTCCACGCATTGCAAGGGTATTGTTAATATGCTTATTTTAATACGCCCGTCATGTGTATAATACGGAATTTATTATGGCCCCGACCCTCGCGCGGATTAATGTTACACGGAAGATTTCAATGCGAAGCATTCACTTATCTTGCAGGGCTCATAGGGTTCCGAAGCAAAATGATGTACGCGAACTTGCGTATCTATAACAGGTCCTTACGTATTTCAAGTAACTGTTATTACTACCAGGTACCTAATTGAGTATTATAAAAAAAGTAACTATTGAAAAACAATTTTGTTATGTATTAAATTGCAGGTTCTATACATACCAACAATCAAAATTACAATGAATGTCAATAGTTTCAATTTTCCTTTCCCTAATTTAATTCTAACTGTTATGTAGGTTAACTAAAAATAAAATCAAGTTATGAGCAGCTAAAAACTACACAAAATATTAAAATAATTATTAATGCAATAAGAAATTATTAATGTTTTGTTTAATATAAAAATGCGCAAACATGATTTCAATTATGTTTCATCAACACATAAATACGGCTAAAGTGTGCTTGTTTTTAAATCATGTTAATTTCTCAAAACAGGAATTCCACCCCACCCTACCAATGTACTCGACATTGTGAAAGTGATACTTACCATTGTTTCGCTTCTCGAGCAGTTTTACTGTAGCTTTCGTATAGTGGTAGACGGTACGTTGGTTTCAAGGTCGTACTTAGCAAAGCTATTAAACGTAAATTAAATGAAAATACTTTTTTTTTTAATTTAAACATCATTTAAATTAGAAATACAAGATTCAAAATAGAAGTGAAGTTATCATGTTTGTAGTAACAGTCGAAATAAAAAAAAAACGTATCTAGCCTAATGTAGCGTATTGTGATTGTTTCAAGAGAAAACTAATATTATAAATTAAAAACCGCTGTACAACAGGAGGCAGGATATCCGAAAATCCACCTGTTAGTAGTTTCCTCTATTTCACTATTATTGTTCCATTGCAGGGCAAAATGCCTCTTCTCAAATGGATAAGGTCTGACAGTGGCGTATTTGACCTTGGGCCAAAGTCTTAAGGTACACGGCTCCGTAGCATCATACGTTTTTATTTACATGATTTTATAACAACTACTAATTTGAGCTCGCTTTGCTCATTCCTGCATCCTATGTCTTAATTATTCTGGAACGTTTTTAAAATGACTGTTCTAATTATGTAGATTCGAGCTCTCTCTTTACTCAGTTTTTTTTATATACTTCCACGAAAACTAGCTTATATTACACTACGATTATGTGCAACATGCAATGCATAGCAAAAAAGCGCATGTGAATATTATTTCTCATTTATCGCAACGAAAGCTTTTCTTTGTTCTGATATTGCTACAGATAACAATCAACAACTTTTCGATTCCCTATGGACACGATATTTTTACAGCAAAGAGGTGTTCTTTCACTTGCTTTCATATTTAATCAATAATTTATTGTGTTTATGAATAGAATATCATTAAGGAACTAAAAAAATGTATTGGGTTTGATGCCTTTTAGAATAAATAAATAATAACAATAAAATTCACTTTTATCAACAAATTAAAATTTATTTGTGTTCAAAATTGTTTGAATGTCAAATTTTTAATATTAGGCTGTTAAGCGGCTTCATACCTTTGCGTCTCGTAGGGAAACTTTAATCATAGTTTCATAGTAATTAATTACAAAATACTTTTCGTCCTGTTACTGTATTTGTTTGTTAGTGTATTGAAAATCTTTGTTTGATAACACGTGGAATTTTGTCACTGCAGATCTTGCCCGCGGCTTAGGCGTTAATTTCACCTCGGACGCAATGACAAAGTTTCCCTGTTTGAATCAAAATATATTATTCTTTTTTGATAAACCGGGCCGGATTTAGCCGGATAAAAGATAGACAATAATGGTTTTTTCTTAAATTAGTTAGAGCAGGTTTTCAAAAACTGGGAATGGGCTTTCAATTATTAGGCTTATATCTCGGATACATGACAATTGATTGATGATTTTGTTTTATTTATTTGCATTGACCTACAACTATTGACTAATACAAGTCGATTAATGTGTATGATGCGCTTGCGATATGCAGTTTACCGACAGATCGTATGCAGCGATAACTATCGTTTAAAATTGCGACTTTTTGGTACAAGGCGGGTCATTAACATGCATTGACACGGCATGTTAAAACGATTCGACTATAACTAAACGTTTCATGTATGTGTTGAAACTTACAACTACGTAAAAAGATGCATACCTTAACTCTTTCAAAACAATCGGCATTTTTGGTATTCTTCACTTTAGATCTTATTTTAAAGGATCAGTCGCTACGGATGTACCATGATTTATAGCTACTAATAACGGGAAAAACTGGCTATAATCTATTTTGATTTGTAAACAAATCGGTTGAACAAAAAACCGTAAAACACCCCACACAAAGCATTTTTGTGTAAACATAATAAACATAAAAAAACGTTATTTCTGTTGTTTTAACTCATTTCGAAAGTCATTCATTACGTGCATTGTATTGGTTCGATTGTACAACATATTGTAACTATTATAAGATTTTATGACCCACGTTTCTAGGTACCCCTTACGGTACACACATCAATCGAAATCTTAATAATTAAAAGGGATTGGTCTTTTTAAATTGTGACTAATAGTTTTTTTGACTTACTTTTTTCTCTTGTGTCCGTGTCTAAACATTAAGTTATTTTCGTATTTTTTTTTTTAATTTTATTAGGAATTTTAATACTTATTTTCTTTTCAAATAAGTTTTTAATTTTACCATGTTTTCTTGTCACTCAAATTATTTAGCTATTTTTTTTGCTTTAAACTTTTATCAGTTCTACAGATTTTAACGGGAGCGGGGCAGTAATCAAAGACGCGGGTGAATCCGCGGTGGACAGCTAGTTGTTATATAACGCAAGGCAGTGAAATGAGAAACAAATAAATAATTAAAAGGTTGGCGGCGACTTAGTATCGCAGAAACAAATTTAATTAACATTCGTTTATTTTCCCGCTTGATCCGAGGGAGACAAACGCTAAGTAAAATTTATGTATCGGAATCAAATTCAATTTCGTCTTTACATTTTCTACACTTTTTTTTTTTGAACTGCCTGTCTTTACCGTTCTGAGTGAAAGTTTAAAGAGGATACGTCTTCTATTTTGCTCATCTGTGTAGGTATACAACAGACAGCTTTTTTAAAATGGTATCTTGCTTTTCGACCCAAGAGGTCGTTAGCTGCTTAACCGTCTTATCAGTCCTGTGGATGCTTTTCATTTAAGGCCTCCAGCCAGGGGCGCAACAAACCTCAAGCGCTTTATTTCTAGAAGCGATGTCTAGGTTCATAATAGCTTTACCTGCACTTGCCACGCTTAATTTTGAATACATATTCTACCATCTCATCAGGGCTAGGACTTTCCGGTCTTGCGGGATGCCCGATCACTGCTGATGAAAGTCCCCCTCACTTGTCACCCATGAAACTCGTTGGTTAAAAAATGTCTTGTCGTGCCGAATCATATTTTCTTTAAAGTTGCATACACGTCTGATCTATAATCCTTACTAATAATATTATAAAAGCGAAAGTGAGTTTGTTTGTTTGTTTGTTTGTTACCCCTTCACGCTTTAATGGCTAAACCGATTTTGATGAATTTTGGCACAGAGATAGTTGGGAACCAGGAGACGGACATAGGCTAATATTTTTTTGAAAAAAGTGGGATATGAGGGATAAAGAGGGAAGAAAAGGGAAAACTTAGCGTTGCTATTACAAATCAATAAGGCGCAAGGGGAACTGTGTTACCCCAAATTTAACGCGGGCGAAGCCGCGGACGAAAGCTAGTAATATTATAAAGCTGAAGAGTTTGTTTGTTTGAACGCGCTAATCTCAGGGACTACTGGTTGGAATTGGAAAATTCTTTTAGTGTTGGATAGTCCATTTCTTGAGGAAGGCTATAGGCTATATAACATCACGCTACGACCAACAGGTGCTGAGCAGCGTGGGTGAAACCGCGTGAAACAGCTAGTATTTCATAAAACCCCGACGAATAATAATTGTGAAAATGTGCATAAATGTTCCACCAACCATTTCACAGCTTTTTTTTTTGTAAAATCGCAACTATTTACTGGTTTTGTATTAGAAGGACAACAAAGTGATCCTACAACGGTTTGTATTTTTCCCTTTGAGACCAAAAACCAATTGCTCAGGTTTTTTAAATTAAGTATTTTACACGATTGTCACATTATCCCCAGCCTTCTCAAAATTGTATTGGGCTGTAGTCTATGAGAATGGGTACGTATTAAAATCCCGAAAGTTCATAATACCTATGATTGAAATACCGACGTCCAAAACACCGAAATTCAAAATACCGAAAGTTTTAAATGCCGATAGTCGTTATATCGAAACACAAAATACCGATGTTTAAATGCCCGAAAGGACGATATCCCGAATGGACGAACATAAGATATATACCTATTATGTTAAGCTCCTTTTTGTCATTGTCTGAGAGATTTTAGTCTTTGGATCAGCGAGTGAAGCGATCTCGGGACCTTAAGGCACTCCGACACGGACAGGTTAGGATAGAAGGACTTCAGTAGGCTCCGACTACGCTTTTTTGGCAACTTTTAAGTGTTTTGATCTAACCTGGTTTACAAAAAATCGTTTTTCTCGGAAACGGTGGCAATTTCGGGATTTTGTACTTCGGGATTTTAAACTTTCGGGCAAATGAACTTTCGGGATTTAAAACTTTCGACCAAACAACCAATCGGCGTTTCAACTATCGGGATTTCGTCTATCGGTATTTTAAAATTCGGTCTATTAAAATTCGAGATTTTGATACGTAGGTACCCATGAGAATTTGGGGTCTTTTTTATCGGATTGGTAGGGATGGGATCATTAACCGCTTGTATGTCGTCTTTGTAATTACAGTCACAATTAAAAACGCATTGTGTCTCGCGTAGATCTATGTTCCGGCGTACAAGGGGTTAAAAGACTCCTTTCTATCTGGGCGGAGTGGAAGGTAATGTCAGAGTTGTACTAACTAATACACATTCATATTCCTCCTATTACCTTCGCGTTCCGGTTCACGGTATCTCTTTGAAATTATCCGCAACCACGGCGACAACTGGTTCTACGCTGAAGACGTTGACGTGCCGTTAAACATAAAATGTGACATTTATAATATACCGACTTTAACAGGTAACCGCCGAGGTCTTCAGTGATCTGTGGTTTCGACAATAGACCATTTGCTAAGTAAATATTACATGAAATACGCATACCACTGCGGTACAGAACTCAATAGAGAACCAGGCAGGTCATGTCTGCCAGATGTAAACGGCTAGACACAGTCGAGGCAGACCGAGGAAAAGATGGCGGCATGCCTTGAACGGTTTCTTCATTAATTGGCAAGAAGATCCACAAAACCGAAATAAGGTAGGAAAGGGGTGTGAGGCTTTTGCCAACGAATGGGAGGTTGTTCGGAAAACAGTTAAAAAAAGAAGTTCAGTTAAAAAAGAGGTATTCCGCTTTGAAGTTAAAAACTAACTTCAACTCTTCTCCATAGAGATCTGCGCTTTGGAATGGGCAACTTTCACAAGTTATTATGTCTTTTTACTGGGACTGTAGCAGCATCCTTTTTTGTTTTCATGACATTCAAAAGTGCCTGTATTGGTCTAATTGAAATAAATACTTTGAGTTTGAGTTTAACGATGTAGTAGGTATACATATAATTTTAAAGGTTAGATGAACCAAAATATCTTTTTACTATAATTTATACGCACTACATAAAGTATGTAGGTAGCTGTAATTTCGAATTTGAGATAGCTTTGAGAATGTGGCAATGAGACAAAAAAATACGGAATGAGAATGTATCTAAATTGCAAAACAACGCGAATGCGTAATAAGTATTGTTGTAAAAACGGGACAAACGAACCGTCAGATAAATTTTCGGTTAGCACAAATTACACACTAGTAGGCAGAGTCAATAAAGTTTGTGTTGATTCAAAAGGTATGCATCAATAGGAAGATAAGAACACGCTGAAAAAAAAAACAAATAATGTAAACCATTGCAGTTCCACGTGTTTTTACGATCCCGTGAAATTTGTTTTCTTACTGGATTTTTCTAATCTTCTTTAGCATCGTTTATATTGATTATAGAGCACCTCCTGCCTAATTTATATTCAGCTAGTGTTTTTTCATCACGCCTTGTGCTTAATATCGCAATTTGTACCGTAGTTGGCGTAAGCCGAGGGGACCTGTCACCTTTACTCTGCGATGCCCGTCTTTCTCTGCTCAATGCCTATTTTATTGCTCGCTAACATATAAACAACTAAAGTTTACGATCGTTTTTCCATAAAGAAATCGGCCAAGGGAAGAGAATTAATCAATAAGCACTGGTTATTAAATGAACGGTAGATGTTAAATTAGAAGTAATGTGGTTGTCGTTGATACACTAGGAAGCACATTACACTTTAACAGTCGAGGGTAAGAAGCCCAAAAGTGTGACAACTCTTATCAAGCGAATCGTAACACTTTTTAACTGGGTTATGAAGGTATAGCAGACAATCACTCGATGTAAGTAAAACATTGGGATCCAGGTACACCCTATGTGGTTGGAAGTCGATACCAACATTGTAAGCCAGAGGAAAAAGAGGAACCACATAGGAAGACTCTCATGAACCACCCTTGTGTAGCCTATGCAGTCAGTAGTTTTTAAGTCATGCAAATTATCAAAACACCTGCTGTATTCCCCTCAAATAGTGATGACAATCATCATCAGCACGTCCTTGTTTTAATTCAGCATAATTTTGCTGTCATCATCATATATGCCATCATCGTCAGCCTTATTACAGGTACTTAGTGGCCCGCCAGTCTTATCAAGGCGCATCGTATTACCCAGTACTACTGGGTTGTCGAGATTAGAGAGGCAGTCGCTCTATTTGATATATTGATATTTAGCTGCATCCGGTTGCATTGAAAGCCGACTTCAATATTGTTAGGAAAAGGCAGATCTTCGAAACTCAAGTAAATCTGTGAGCAAGTTTAATCAGCCAAAGAGTGAAAAAAAGTCTAGTTAAATAACAATGTTAACGAAATATCAAGAAACAGTTACATATAATAAATACAGAAATTTACTGAATCCCAAAATTTAAATGAATTAATTAAATTATTGCTTATTAAAATTATCTTGCCAGATTTCTTTGCTAGATACTCTTATCCAACGGAGGTTCGTGAATTTAAGAGGAACCAGGTAGGAAGGTAGTAGCATTTCCCACAGTACTATTTTCGGCACCAGCCACAGTAGATTCATTAGTTTCCGATCCGGTAGATAATCCGGTAGAATTCAAAATAGTATTATTATCCGTATCACTAGGTACTGCAGTTATGCCACTTATATCATCAGTTGAGTTACCATTATCTGTTGCATTAGAAGATTCGTTGCCAGCGAATGTTGTATTGGCATCTGCAGTGGAAGTCTTAGGTTCTGGATAATAACATGTCATGTTTGTTGAGTTACTTTGCGGCGTAGGCACTGATTTAGTTGGAAATGGTGACAGCGTGCCAGCTACGTGATATAGTCTTGGACTTTGAGTTTTCGGCAAGGCCTTTGTAGTACCATTTGTGCGCCACTTAAAGAATGGTAATATTGTTGTGGTCTTTAACCCATGACAGCTACATTTACAACGAAAATCCATTCTAAATATTTGAAAGCCAATGCTTTGGCACGTAGTCATACATGTAAAACTTTTAACGTAATCCCTGCATTTTGAATGAAAACTCAAACCATAATGTTTCCGTGCTGTTTCATTGTCACCTGTAAAGAAAAAATACTTTTGGCAAAACTAAAGAAATAAAAATGACTTTCACACATACTACGGCAAAATAGTAACTTTGACTCGTAATATTAGTTTAGCCAGCTAATCTTAAGGTTTCATCCCATCTTTAAACGTAACATATACAGGGTAATTAAAAAAGAACAACCAAATTTTCACATTTTGAATCTATAAATATTTCAAGTATATTAAATTAACTTATGTTGAACTATATGAACAGACGACCTAACACGAGATTTTACGTGTTTTGAAATTAGCGTTTGCGAAACATTACAAATTTCGTAAACGCAAAGTTCAAGCTGCTCTAGCTGCTTCGGTTTAAAAGCTTAGCACTAGTCGAAATCACTAAAATTTAAAACCGTCAAAAATTTACGTTAAAATAAAAAAAAAACATAAAACACTAGTAACGACCGACAGGGTTATTAATTACAGTTTTGTTTTTATCAATTTTTATTCAAGCTTTTTGTTTCCCAATCGTTTTTTCAGTTATCAAACAGGAATTAAAACAAACGGAGAGATGTTAAAGGTATGTTCACCCACATAAAATTTGTTTTTTTTTATTCCGCACAAATCGTGAGAAGTAATAATATGGTTCACTAATTGGTTTTTCTTACATACAGTTACATTTTTAAATATTTCTTAATAAAACCGGCCAAGAGCGTGTCGGGCCACGCTCAGTGTAGGGTTCCGTAGTTCCCTGCCCGTCACAATAAATGTAAATGTTCCCACTTATTTTCGAGTTTAAAGGTGGAAAGCGCGGAAAATCTTAACATCGACTTTTAAAAAAATGACGTCATTACACAACGCCATCTATCGAACCATTTAAGAACTGGTTTTTACCTTAACATTTTGATTGGTTGGTTTGGTGTAAAAAAAATGAATTTTAGTTTTGTTCTAAATTGCCTTAGCATGTTCTTAATAGAAATTTAATGTAGTTATAAGATACCGCCAATGCCAAGGAGAGACCAACGGAACAATTTGGTAATACCCGATCCAATGTAATAAGTACCTACAGCGCCATCTCTCGGGGAATTGGGTTACTAATTAATACTTTTTTAATAATTTTGGATTGCGAGAACCGATTTCAATAATTCTTTTTTTGTTTGAAAAAAAGATACGTTCCGGATAACAAAATACGTAAACGAAGTTAAAAAAAATGCTTGCATATACGATTATACTACAAACTTAGTCCAGATTATTTTGTAAAACTTTTTGTCTTTTTTGTACAAAAACTGTTGTGTCAATCAAGTTCAAAATAATTTTCATAGAAAGTCCTTATAAAGTTCTACTTTTCAGATTTTTTTCATATTTTCAAAACGTATGGTTCAAAAGTTAGAGGGGGGGGACACATTGTTTTTTACTTTTGAAGCGATTATTTCCGAAATTATTGACATTATCAAAAAATGATTTCAGTAAACCCCTATTCATTTTTAAATACCTTTCCAACAATATATCACACGTTAGGGTTGAAATTAAAAAAAAAACACTTCCCACTTTACATATAGGGTGGCTACCCTAATAAAACATTTTTTTCAAATTTTTATTTTACCACTTTGTCGGAGTGATTGATATACACATTGGTACCAAATTTCAGCTTTCTAGTGCTAACGGTCACAGAGATTAAGCGAGGACGGACGGACGGACGGACGGACAGACAGACATGGCGAAACTATAAGGGTTCGTAGTTGACTACGGAACCCTAAAAAAGGATAAAAAAAGAAACATTTAAAAATATAAAAATAGTAGCCCACCGGTATCGGGAACAGGATCCAAGCTACCCGCGTCAGGGCTCCAGAGAAAGGAACCTCCTAACAATACGAGCCGAGTACCGCTCTCTGTATCAAGCCCTTGATCCAGCTGCCTAACGAGAGCCTTCTCAGGTGTTGGTCGAGGCTCTTGCCAACTAAGCCATTGGTAGATACAATAATAGTATATACTTCTACCGATTTGGGTGGGGCAGAAAAAAGTGTCAAACTTTGACTAAAACTCATCTATTTTCCTTCTTTTGCCCTTTGTGTTCTGTGGCCGTGGTATCTCTTTCGGAGAACCCGTAACCCCGGGAGGAAGTGGCCCTGGCAGGTCCCTTTGCTATGCTGACCTCTTTGAGGCGCGTCCGTCTTCGTTAAGGCACGTCCTTATTACTAATCTGGCTATATAAAATGAGTCTTGTTCCAAAGTTTTACCATTTTTGTGGTTCCATACGTTTGAATGACAAAACAGAAACCTTTCATCACCAACGCGTGAAGATATCAAGCTTAGATAATATATCTATACAAGCTGTGCCCAGCAGTTTCACGCGCTGCTCAGGTCCTCTTCTGAACAGGTCCACAAAAAAAAAATACGACCGATTCTCAGACCTACCGAATATCATATAAAATTTCATAAAAAACAGTTAAGCCGTTTCTGAAGAGTATGTCAACTAAAACTGTGACACAATTTTTTTGTACATATAAGATAATATATCAAATAATTTCATGGAGCAGTGAACAAAACAAACTCCTAAGCCAACGCATTCAAAAGATACCTCCGATTATGTCGAAACTTATAAGGTACTTTCTACTGACCAAGAATCATGAAATCTGGCAAGAAGCAATGTCATAGTGCTCAATATTATCATGTATACTAATAACTCTTGTCATATCAACTTATTCTCATAACTATTATTTGCCATAAAATAAGTTCTATAAGTACCTAATCGATACTATATAAGCAACATAATGTTTTCTTTTAATCTTTTCCCACACTAGTTTTTCTTTTATCGTGGTGCGTTGGACAAACATACACAAACAACCAGACCCGGAGCAACTACTGCACACCAGTTGATTGCCCAGCCACTGCGGCAACCGTGCTGTCAATTGTTGGTTCGTCAAAATAAAAAAATATGTTTGAAAACTAACCTCCGTCCTCTTCCTGAAATGAAATGACAGAAGCAGCCAGTAACAAAGCCAATGAGATCTTGACGTTCATTTTAATCTTCAAGCCATTAAAATCATTAAATTAATTTGTGTTTTCCTGATTTACGATCAATATAAAACAAGTAACACCTCACGAATAATGGAATAATATTTAGATATAGAAGAATAACTGGGCAGCTGCTTAAATGATTAAATCGACATAAAATTGAGTTTTTACTCGATTATCACTTTATTGCCTAATTTTATGTAAGTATTTAAGCGTAGGAAATTGTTTTTTAATCAAAACTTATGTTATCCTCCATAAACGAAGTATAGTGAAATTTTAAGGACTTCCTGTTTATAATGCTCTACGAATATAAAATAACCCCAAAATTGGTCGTTCAATTGAATTACCAGTTGGTTACGAATACAAAGATTCAGAGATTACTTATTGTAACGAAAAAAAGAAGTAAACAAATAAAAATATCCATGCGGCCTTCCGAAGCTATACATTTGTTTGATTGTTATTAAATATATTTAGTTCGTTGTCGAAAGCACTTTATTAGTAGACAGTAATTATCTATGTGAGTTTACCTATGAATGGTTTGGCAACAAAACTATATAGGTAGCTACCTATAAAAAAATAGTATCACTTTACTTGGCATTTAGGGTCTAATTAATAAATCAGGAATGTGATAATGACATCGGAGGACGACTTGGACGGAGACAAATTTCTGAGAAGTATTTTCTCTATGGCCACCCAAATGATGATTTAATTATCAGTATGATTTTGATTGATGTGGCAGAAGAAATTTGGCAGCAGTCGAATTCTTTTCATAACTAACGTATTTGCTTTGTTTATTACTGAGAACTACTTGATCTGCGGCGCCACAGTTTTTGGCTATGCATCTGATTGGGGTTTAGGATCAAAATAAAAATTAATAAAGGTAGGTACTGAATTAAGTAGGCGTTATTATATTGTGGTATTACTTTTACCTCACAAAAGCAAATAGTACTTGTTGGTAAATTTTATTATGTCAATTGGTAGCTCCTATAGTAAATGAATGGTTCAAATACAGACTATTTTCATAATGTAAATTTCTGTTTTATTTTACACAATACAAATAGCGGTAAATGCGTAGAAGTAGCTACCTAGTTTTTCTGATCTGATAAGGTATAAACAGTTTGCACTAAAGTATTCACTTAAAAATGCAATTAATTTAATACTTCATTCATTCTGTTAGTAATCAGTACTAAAAATAGCTGCCAAAAACAAATTAATGCACATACATTATTCGCTTACATAAATATGACGGGAGCATTATTTTTGCTACATTTTGTTTTGTTAAAATGGTTGGTAATAGCAGTACAAGAAGATGATATAAACAGTAAGTAGCCAGTAAAAAAATATTTAAGTGCTTATCTACTATTTTAAGTAATATTAAGAGAAGATCGTTTTTAGGTGTTAACGTGGTTTTCGCTTTTTTTTCCTAATACTATGTTTTTTTTCGTGGAGATAGAGATTTCAGATATTAATGCTTAAAATATTATTTGCTCTGGTTTCTTCTCAACTCGTTCTCCATTCATTGTTTAGATATACCCACTATTTATTATTTTTTATTTTTGACGGGCCTCTTGGTCTAGTGGTTAGTGGCCCTGACTGCTGAGCCGGAGGTCGTGGGTTCGATTCCCACCCAGGACAAACTTTGTGTGATGAGCATGATTGTTTGTTCTGTGTCTGGGTGTGATTTATCTATAATATGTATGTATTTATAAATTATATAAGTATGTATATCAGTTGTCTGGTTACCATAACACAAGCTCTGCTTAGCTTGGGATCAGATAGCCGTGTGTGAGTTGTCCCAAGATATTTATTTATAGATATTTATTTCTTAAATTTAATGTGCAACTTATACATATTTGGTTCTTTTCTTTTGTAAGGGGATATTGTCGGGTTAATTCACGGAATTCTAATATTCTTATATTTTTTTACAATTTGCAGGCCAGTGTTGAATGTTGAACAAGAAATGATTCGGGACTTTAAAAAATAAATATAGTTTTTATGAGCAACAATCGATAATTGACAGGATTTTAATGTTTATTATCCTGTTAAATGCAAGTAACGGTCTCGCATGATATTTCTTTCAACACATGTTCAATTTCGCGAGCTATGAAGGCTCGTTTTATTCAATAATTGGTTATTGGGAGAAAAGTTTTATGTTTATTTGTTTGCAGTATATAAGTATTTACTATTAGTAACACTGTCCTCTAACTGCACTATCTGTACAATTTGTTGGTATGGTTTATAATAAGCTTATTTTAGGCGCGTATACGCTCCTTTTTTAACGCTCGTTGTCCACACGCGGTTTTCGTATGAGCGTTGACGCGCATATAAGCGCGTGTTCGAAATAAGTCATCACTTTTGCTTACAGCTGTCATTTTATTCAAGCGAAAACGCCGACGCTTGTAAGATTTTTTTGAACCACGTTATGAGGCGTGCATTAGATAGGCGCGTAAAGGTTGCGCTATTTAGATCAAAACGCACTTTTCCATGCTTCTCTCAAAGTTTGTATACCTGTTCTGTTACGCGCTCTAGTAAATGATGGTTCTGACCAACAGATAAAAAGGTGGTGTGGATGGTAGGTGTAGGGTACTTCTTAGCTGGTATGAGTTTATACGCGCTACAAAATAAGCAAATCGTGGCGGTATTGATATTTTTAACCGAAATGTTGGATCATTTACGTTATTATTGTTCCGTTTATTAGAAGAATTTGGTCACATACATGTTTTATTAACTTTCCTTGAATACATAAGTATATTCATAAATACATTTTATCAATGCGTTTCTTCTTGGTCATGTATGTTATACTTCTAGTTAGACTGTATAGATAATTCAAGGCCCAGTGCTTGGACCTTGAATAGTGTCATCAAATCACCAATTATTCCATACCATTTAGTGCCATTTAGTTTATTATTTTCAACAAGCGCAATCAGTATCATTCATATATTTGAATATTAAATTTGAAACGATTTTAAAAACTAAAACGAATGGTTAAAGTTTTAAAATCTGTGTTAAGAATCTGCGATATGTTTATACTTTGCGTTCGCTAGTGCCTCTAAACTCGTGTAGTATACCACTAAACATTTTTTTTTTAAATAAAACAATATCTAAAATTAAAACAAAACCAGTGAAATAATAGGATTCCTTTTAGGGTTCCGTATCTCAAAAAGAAAAAAACGGAACTCTTATAAGATCACTCTGTTGTCAGTCTGTCTGTCAAGAACCTTTATCTGTGAAACGAGTGGAGTTATCGAGTTGAAATAAAAACCATACGCTTATGTTTATCGTCCCTTGGAGCTGTGAAAAGAACCTTGAGGGTTGTTTTTCCTCGTAAGTCAAAAGATATCCGTTTATGTCGCAAGTTTGTACGGAACTCTCGGTGTGCGAGCCCGACTCCCACTTGGCCGGTTTTATTTACGTTATACTTGCCTCCTGGCAGATGTCAGAAACATTATCTAGTTTTTCCGAAGCCGGATAATAAGTAATAAATAAATAATTTAATAATATTATTAATTCATATTAAATTTTGTATTTCAGTTACGTTTTCATCAATTCTTTTGAATGGGACTGATGATAAAAGTAAGTAAGGTTCCAATAACGTCAAATTTACACGTTTTATCTTTCTCCAAATTAAAACACCGCCATATACTGAGTGTTGTAAACTTTGTCGCTGGGCGCAAAAGGTTGTGTTAGGTGTGCCTAGCAGAGCCGGGGATCGTGGAAGGCGCACTAGTTCCTATGACCCCCTTTGCATAAGTGTGGGAAGAAAACACCGGGGTGGTTTTATATTAGTCGAGACTGATAGACCCCTCGCTCGAACCAGGGTGGAGGACATCCTTGAGGATATTCCACCCCTAAAAATAAAAAAAAGGTTTGCCTAGCAGATGGTGAGTATGGGTTCGCATCGGCTCCAAACGGCTCTGATGTCCTGCACCGGTGGCTCAGGATTTGTCAAGCAATGACGTAGGACTTGATTAGGAAGAATAAACTATTGATGGTGCATAAAAAGTCGGGGAGGGATTTTTGAACTATTTACTTGCACTACCACTATATTTTGTCTTACTGACTATAAATTCTATAATTATTATATCGAAAACGCTTCCCGATTTCGATTTAGCTTTTTATTTATTCACAATATATATCCGACATAATATAATAATTAACTTATATGTACGACATATTATGTTTTGCAGAATCGTCTAGGGTCTTCTATATGCCTGTCTATCTATTAAAATATCAATCATGTACATATGTGTATAAATTTTGACGCTGAAGTTAAAAATAACCAAAAGTGGCTGAATTATGCTTAGACTATTGATGGTACCTTTACAACTAAATGAAATGTAAAATAAAGTTAACTAAGCTATTGAAATTTACTATTTATATTTACATGATTATATAATTCAGCCTATCACACCCACTCAAACGATGGTTGTTAAAAAAAATTAAAGGAGTTTTCTTTTCTTTTCTTTCTTTTAAGAAAAACGTTGCCCCACACTAGGAATTTCTCCTGTATCGTGGGTGCGTTTACAAAAATTTACTCACATACACAAACAGCCAGACCCGAAACAACTATCTGCAGGTCATACAAATATTTGTTCCGTGCGGGAATTGAACCCGCGACACGC
Source organism: Ochropleura leucogaster (assembly GCA_958449745.1). NCBI lineage: Eukaryota > Metazoa > Arthropoda > Insecta > Lepidoptera > Noctuidae > Ochropleura > Ochropleura leucogaster. The sequence goes on from OY288208.1 coordinate 10,760,477, forward strand.
AGCGCAGCAGTCAATCGCTCAGCCACTGCGCCAACCGTGCCGCCAACAAGTGTCAAGTTGAAAACAAATATTTAAAAGCATCATTGAAGATGGCAGCCATTAGAATAATGCTTATTATTCTAATGGCTGCCATCTTCAATGATGCTTTGAGCAATAACATCTTCTCCCATGTATGGAAAGAGCCCACTGTTACCCAAGCCAGGCAGGCCCAAGCCTGACGATCCGAGCTACCTCCTGGACGCAGTCGCAAAAACCGAGTGAAAAGCGTCCGACTGCTGCGCGACGTGTCGCAAGGTTTCCCGCACGGAGCAAATATTTGTTTTACCCATAGATTAGTATCTTGTTCTTGGTCTGGCTGTTTGTGTATGTGACTTTAAATGTTTGTAAAGGCACAGTACAGAAGATATTCCTGGTGTGGGGCAACGTATATAAAAAAATGTTTTATTTAATCAATTTTCGAGATATCGCTAAGGTCGACGATTCACGTGACTAGAGGGCTGGGCTTTTTTGGGATGGAATGGAATGGGATATCATAAAATTACTTCCCCGCTCCTACTGAGCGGGGAAGTAATTTGTCAGACTTTTAATGACTAAAACCCAACCATGTTCCTTCTTTACCCTTTATATTCCGGGGCCGCGGTATTTCTTTCGAACAACCCGCAACCCCGGCAGGCGGTGGCCTTGGCAGGCTGCCGGTCCGCTGAATGGCAATTTGCTGCAGCAGAGGAGATTCCCCCGGTGTAGTGTCTGCGCGGACCCAACTGCCTAAAGAGATTTTCGACGGATGGTTTTCGAGGGTCTGAGCTATCAGGCCCTTAGCCGTTAAGATAACCGGCACAATGATAGCCGAGTTCACATTCCATATGTCACCAACTTCATGTGCCAAGTCGAGATACTTTAGTTGTCTGTCTTTCCCAGCTTTTACGATGTTCTCTCTTCCTTCCCTTGTCTCCTCACATGGTCAACTTGACGCTCCTCGCTTTGCCCATCACGACCTTATTTTCCTGTCATATGTCCTTAAGCCTCCGAAATCCAAACCTATGTTCCAGAACAGACGTGCTTTTGGGCGTATGGATACTGAAAAACTGATCCAAGATGCAGACAAAATTGACCGGACACCCCTGGAGGAGGCCACTTCAGTTGATGACAAAGTGACGTGTTTTAATTCGATTGTACTTATGTTATATGACACCCACGCTCCAATCAGAAAAGTTAAGCTGAAGCGGCCACCTGCGCCATGGATGAATAGGGGAGTTAAGATGGCAATGCGTCGGAGGGATCGTGCGTTCCGGAAGTATAAAAGGGATCAATCTGAGGACAACTGGACTCTCTTCAAAACTGCTCGCAATCGATGTAATCAGATGATACGCAACGCTAAACGCCGCCATATTCTTGATAATATCTCTTCTGCTTCTCCTGCTGATATCTGGAAATTCCTTGGAACTCTAGGTATCGGCAGATCGCGGCATTCAGACTTTCCAAAGGCATTTGGTTTGGATGATTTCAATCGCCATTTTTCTACTGTACCTACTCTGGATAATCTAACTAAATGTCAAACTATTGACTTTCTTGCTGGTTTGTCGCGACCCAATATTAATCCCTTTGTCTTCACCCCAGTCGATCCGGGAGAGATCAAAAAGATTATCCTGTCCATAATTTTCGTCCAATTTTCATTCTTCCTTTTTTATCTAAAGTACTTGAAGCTTATGTGCACAAGCAATTTTCCTATTTCATTCATCATAACTCCCTTATCAGTCCGTTGCAATCCGGGTTCAGGCCTGGGCACAGCACCGTTATTGCCCTCCTTAAAGTGACTGACGATATAAGGCGGGGAATGGAAGACACTAAAGTGTCCATCGTAGTGTTGATCGATTTTTCCAATGCTTTCAATATCGTCAGTCACGAAGTCCTTTTATCAATCCTTTCCTATCTTAGGGTCTCTCACGAGGTTTTGGAATGGTTTTCATCCTATCTTCAGGGACGTCAGCAGTCAGTTCTTGCTGGAGAATCTTTTTCTAGCTGGTGTAATCTTGTAACTGTCCCTCAAGGCGGTATTTTATCTCCACTTTTGTTCTCTATTTTTATAGACCTCATAACTACCCTTCGCTTCAGTGTTCGTATCATCTTTACGATGACGACTTACAGCTTTACTGTCAGGCAAGTGTTGACAACGTATCGGATGCAATTGACGAGTTAAATCGGGATTTAGCTGTTCTTAAAAACTGGTCTGATCGTTTGGGGGTGGCGGTAAACCCAACCAAGTGTCAGGCTGTTATTGTTGGAAGCCCCCATAGCGTGAGAAAGCTAAATACTTTGGCAGTGTCACCGATTATCTTTGACAACACAGTCATCCCGCTTAGCTCCGACGTTAAGGATCTGACAAACCCACTTCCCCTTCTTATCTAACTTCACATTTCCAATATTTATGCTTTGCGCACAGTAAGAATCTTCGTTCCTCCCATAACCGTCTTCTACGATGTCCTACTCACCGCTCCTGTTTTCTTAAAGCTTCTTTCCCTGTCCAGGCGGTCTTCCTCTGGAATGCGCTCCCTCTGGATACCAGGTTGGCCACCAGTCGGTTCAGTTTTAAAGTAAAGGCTCGGGAACATTTGCTGAAGAAGCTGGCAGATTCGATCCAAGTTAAATGATTGTTAGATTTTCTTCTCTTCTCTCTCTTCTATTTAACTCTCTTTACATTTTATTTTGTTTTGTATGTATGTATATAAGTATTTATAGTTATATTTACACCTACTTTGTTTTCTCTCTGCATCACCCCAAGGTAGACTGGTAAAAAATGCCCAAGGCATTAAGTCCGCCTTTGTACATTGTTTTTTATACATGTGCATAAAGTTTAAATAAATAAATGTTCTCGTCCCGCGGGATAGTAACATCGATCATTATTACGCAGTGCGCTAATCGGTTTATAACCACAATGTTAGACTTGTTGGCGACAATAGTCCTGTCGGTAATGATAGACCGATCCCAGTACAGCTTACATGGTCAAAGACAAGCGCCTCCTCTTATTGACTAGTTAATAATTCCTTATTTTTGTTAAACTGTTGAAATATTGATTGTGATTCGATGATTACAGACGAAACGTCAATTCTACGTTATGGCCACCACAGAACTCATAAATGCTTGGATTTCAAAAAAACTTTTGTATGTGTTAGTACATGCCTTGCACGTGGTTATGATATTGCTTCTTCAAATGAAGCTTGCAAATGTACTTGTTTTAAAGACAAAACAAAACGCCTGTATTACGGCAATAGTACATCAACAAAAAAAATACCGAGAACCACCGTACCAGCCAAGTGGGCAACTGTAAAAGAACAACAACAAAAAGGGCGCTATACTGAAAACATCGTAAGCGGGGACGAAGAGGAAATTATCGGAGATTATGCGATCGAAAATGGGAGTGAAATTGAAAGCGGAAGTGGGAGCGAAAGTGGGAGCGGAAGTGAGAGCGGAAGTGGGAGCGAAAGTGGGAGCGGAAGTGGGAGCGAAAGTGGAAGCGGAAGTGGGAGCGAAAGTGGGAGCGAAAGTGGGAGCGGAAGTGGGAGCGAAAGTGGGAGCGGAAGTGGGAGCGGAGGTGGGAGCGGACCTGAGACCGGAAGTGGGAGCGGAGGTGGGAGCGGAAATGCAAACATCTAACTTATCATAAATGCTTATTAAAAATAAAAAATAAACATGTATTTTTGCAAAGCAACCAGAAACTTTGGTACCCTTAAAGTCGAAAGTGTAATGTTTCTGTTGCTCAGAGCGACAGTACAGGAATAGAGCATGGAAAAGTGCTATTCCACCCATAGAGATGAGGTGCAACTCTGGCTCACTAGGTATCAGAGTATGTTTCAACACGATTAATAATGCTTGTGATGGTGAAATCTGAAACTATACTAAACTACAAAACAATAACCTTTTTGAATTGATTATAAAATACGAGGATTATACTAGGCCATTGTTGGAATATGACAAGTTGTAGTCAATACAATATTATTCTTTATTCATTCAATATACTTACAAATACATTTTTAAATATTTCTTTAAAAAATAATAGAAAAAACATTTAAAAATATAAAAGTAGGTCTCCGCCGGTATCGGGAGCAGGGTCCAAGCTACCGGTGGTTAGGGCTCCAGAGACAGGAACCTCCTCACAATGCGGGCCGTATCGAGGAGTACTGCCTTCTGAATCAGGCCCTTAATCCAACCGCCTAAGGAGAGCTTCGAGAGATGGTCTTCGATGCTCTTGGCCATCAGGCCATTGGCCGTAACTACTATCGGCACAATGACAGCCGAGCTCACATTCCACATATCGACAACCTCGTGTGCCAAGTCAAGATATTTGAGTTGTTTCTCTTTCTCAGCTTTCACGAGGTTCTCGTCATGTGGGATGGTAACATCGATTATCATTACGCGGCGCGCTGATCGGTCTATCACCACTATGTCAGGCTTATTGGCGACAATAGTCCTGTCAGTAATGATAGACCGATCCCAGTACAGCGTGACATGGTCTTTCTCGAGAACTGGGTCGGGCACATACTTGTAGTACGGTACCTCAGATTCCACAAGATTGTATTTCAAGGCAAGTTGCTGATGAATAATCTTGGCTACTTGGTTGTGTCTGTGCAAGTACTCGCCGTTAGCTAGACGAGAACAACCAGAAATAATATGTCTGATGGATTCACCCGGACGGTGGCATGCCCGACACACATCAACCGTCCCGTCCTTCATAATATATTTCCGATAGTTGTTCGTCAACATAACTTCGTCCATAATCGCACAGACAAAACCTTCAGTTTCCCCAAAAAGGTCGCTGAATCGTAGCCAGGATACGGATGCAAGAAAATCTACATCGGGCCCATGAAGAGCCCGGTAAAAGCGCCCGTGAAGCTCCTTGTCTTGCCATACTTTCTTGCGGTCCTCGGTAGTAAGTACCACAAGTTTGCGCCAGTTCTCTTTAGCCATGGACAGCGGGGTGAATCCCTTGTCCACTGCGACCACATCTCGGTGCATACCCAACTCAGCTTTTAAAAAATATTCCCTGAGACTGCACACCTCTCGGTTATGGAGGGTCTTCGCATTTAAGAAGCCTCGACCCCCACACTTCCGTGGGATGTACAGTCTCATCACTGATGATCGTGGGTGATGCATCCGATTTTCAGTCAGCAGTGTACGGACTCTCCTATCCAGGGCATCGAGTTCAGTCTGAGTCCATTTGAGTATGCCGAAAGAGTACATTAAAACCGGCATGACCCAACTGTTGAAGGCGCGCACCTTGTTCCCGCCCGAAAGAAGGCTTTTTAATACCTTCTTCAGGCGACCAAAGAAACGCTCCCTCAACAATTGCTTCATGTCAGCTACGTTAATGCCTAACGCTTCCGTCATACCCAAATACTTATAGCTTTCGAATGAGGAAAGGGATCTGAGGTGTATGGAATCCGAGAGTTGAATGCCTTCGGATTCCATAATCTCCCCTCGTTTAACATACATGACTGCACATTTGTCCACACCAAATTCCATCCTGATGGCGTTACTAAAAGTTTCAGTTACTTTCAGTAGCTCCATCAGTCGCAATTTGTTGGGGGCAAAGAGTTTCAGATCATCCATGTAAAGGAGGTGAGATATGACCTGACCGCCTCTTCTCAACCGATAGCCTAGTCCTGTATCCTCCAGCAATGTGCTAAGAGGATTCAGGGCCAGACAGAACCAAAGTGGACTCAAACTGTCGCCCTGAAATATTCCCCGTTTAATCCAAACAGGCTCATCGTTCCCCTGAATTTGTTGACATCCTGGATATCGAAGGACCGTCCTCCAGTGCCCCATACACGACTCAAGAAAGGCGCGTAGGGTTGCATCTATCTTGTACAACTCCAGCACCCTCTTGAGCCATGTATGTGGCACCGAGTCGTAGGCCTTCTTATAATCTATCCAACATGTCGACAAATCCTTGCGGGATCGACGAACCTGCTGGCTAATAGCCATGTCGATGAGGAGTAGCTCCTTAGTACCGCGGGACCCGTTCTTACATCCATTTTGAGAGACAGACATAATAGAGTTACTGTCAATGTGTTTGTTAATTTTCATTCTCAAAATGGACGTAAGAAGTTTATAGACCGTCGATAAACACGTGATCGGCCTATAATTCTTGGGTTCCGCGGGACTACCTGACTTATAGAGCAGGTGGGTAACGCCTGTTGTTAAGAACTGTGGCAGAGATCCGGACTCTAGACATGACTGAAATTGCGATGCCAGGCGAGTGTGTGAACTACTGAGCCATTTTAACCAAAAGTTATGCAGTCCATCCGGTCCCGGAGACTTCCAGTTCGGGAACGGACGGACAGCTCTGGCTATGTCTGATGGCGTAATTAAAATTGGCTCCATCTCTGGAATAGTTTCACACACTCGCTCGATATCACGCATCCAGTCAGTCTCAGTATGACAGACGGGCACCGACCAGATGCTGCGCCAGAAAGAACTCGTGGCGGCATCATCCGGGCGGCATACGTCTGTCATATTTTGGTCAGGTCGCTCCCAAGCTCTGTATACCCACCTCTCGTCACTCCGGAACATGCGATTCTGCGAGTACCGATCAACCCGCCGCTTATACCTCCGAATACGGCTCGCCCATGCACAAACTTTCTGCTTCAGGAAGTCGATGCGCTCTGTGATACGAGACATGTATTCCTGAGGACTGATTCCAGTCCCCGAGAAAGCCCGTCTCACAAAGCGTATGACACGTGGTCTTGTATTGCCCTTCCTGAAGCAGTATAGTTTACCGATGAGTACCCTGGCCTCGTCGATACGCCGCTCGATCCTGCTCTGCCAGGCTGGTACGGATGGTTTTAGTCGAGTAGCTACGTCATTGTTTTGGAATTTGACGTTAGCTACACGACATACCGCAACAGCCCCACAATACAGGATCGAGTGTGTATCTACGAGATCCTCGCTACTCTCGAATAAATTCTTAAGTTGCGAGTCCAAGGCACACACCAGTGCCCTATTATGCTTGTGCATGGGTAGCCGTGGTAATCGGGGTCTAAGTTCGGCTGCAATGGATCGATATTCACGAAGCGCATCTTCCAGAGCGCTCCTCAATCGGTCGTTGCACTGGCTACTTACCGTGGCAACCCTATCATCTTGCGCGCCAGCTGCAGGGTTGGACTGCGGTTGCATTGCATCAATAGTAGACGTTTGCACCGCGATTTGTGGCGGACTCAAGATGACATGGTTGCTCAGTACTTCTGAGCGCAGCCTATCAAGTGCGGCATCGTCCAACATGTGATTGCGTTGGATGACCCGCACCTGATCCGACAGTCGTTGGGCCGATACATTGACGGTTGGTTCAAGGTCCTGGAAAAGAGACAGCATCCTAACACGGTACGCAGTGAGGTTAGTTCCCCCCTCTGTAGACCCGTAATATGCGCGCATGACGTTTTCGTTTAATGACGGTGTCCATCTCATGCGCTGCACACAACCACCAGCAGCGGGGACCCTGCTCGGAGCCGGATGGCCCCTAAGTCCCAAGCTTCTTGGTGGCCGGCCTCTCCCCTGCCGACGTACTGGTGTTGGCGACGTCGGCGGAGAGAAATACTCGTCGCTCGAGCTCGACGCAACTGCCGCTGCCGATGACACAGGCAATCCGATGTCCGGCGGCGGCGAGGCGGAGCTGGGCGACGAGTCCGGGGGTGGTAGGCGTGCGCGTCGGTTTGCAGCTCTGGTGATCATGATCTTCTATTTAAAATTAAAGCATGTTCGGTTTATTTTCTCCTGTTTGGTGTTTTTCATTTTCGATTTGACAGATGTCATGTCTTCAAATTGTTTCTTGAACCACAATTTTGATAAAATTGGTATGATTCTGATTTATTTATTTCTAAAAGGTGATTCTGATACTTTTTGGATAACTGTTGTAATTTTTTGTATTAAATTATTATTTGTTACGGAATAAAAAATTGCAGTAAGTATTTAAAACTTGTGACAGTCAAGGGTTGCCAGAGCTTTTTATATTATATATTATTCTTATTCTTAATTGCACAGTGCACACACAAATAAAATAAGTACACACAAATTGTAATTTCTATCTTATGTAGGTACACATGGGCGAGCTTAACCCAGTTTTTTTTTGCGATTACCTTCTTTATTCATCATATAATTAAATTAATTACTAAATATATACAACCTATAAATATACACAATGTCGCTACACAAACTAATAATAAAAATGTAACAAGTAAAAAATGGAAAATTACGGGGCGTCACAAAATTCGTCCGTATCGCCGTCAACAGGTAAAGTGCCCAGAAGGCTGGCAGCATTACCGCGTTGGATGGCAATGCTTATTTTTTGTGCAAAAAACAGGCCAGCCCTCTAGTCACGAGAAGAATCGACCAACCGCTTGGCGATTTCTCGAAATACTACATGGGCACTCGGACCCCTTGGCCCTAGTGTTTCAACCCCAAACGGCTCAAAAACATAATTACCAATCAAATTGTGATATTTGCGCCATTTGAGGTTTTCAGCTCCAGCGCAACCCACCGTGCTAGGAAGATGGGATGGTGAAAGGGTGTCGACACAAGTTGCATCCCACACCAAAGATCTATCCAACTTCCATGGCATTATGGTCATACCATCTGGTCTCTTTCCATCGACGCGTACCAAGCCAGTTAGTTCTAAAACAGCTGGCACCCCGGTGGTGGCAAGAGCACGACGGATGAGATCATTAATGCAAGCGTACCGCGCAATACGACCTGCACTTTTACTGCAGGAAAGGCCATGGTGACCGAGGCAGTCGACTGCTTCCCCACATTGACAGCGATGCGGGGCCTTACAGGGAGCACCCAATCACAATCACGTAGCGAGCCCGAAGGTTGTGTCACCCAACAAAGTACCTATGTCAGTTGACGGTAACGCCTGTAGCCAAAGGCCCGATTCCCACTCATCCACAGCCAGCAAGCGGGCAAGCTCAGCAGAATTGGTGGACGTATTAATAAGGTTATTCCGTACCAACCTGCAGAACGGCTTTTTTTTTCGGGTGGGAAGTCATCCAATAACTTCCCCCGCTCTGGGCGGAGCGGGAGGGCATGTCAGACTTGTACTGACTAAAACCCACCCATGTTTCTTCTTTTGCCCTTTACGTTCCGAGGCCGCGGTATCTCTTTCGAACAACCCGCAACCCCGGCAGGCAGAGGCTCTGGCAAGCTCCTCTGCTTTGCTGACTCTCTTTGAGGCGCGCGTGAAACACGAACGCGCCGTCGACACGGCCTGTCGTCAATCGACGGACGGACGGTGAACTACCCATTGCTCACCGCCCACAGGCCCGCATCTACGGTGGCCGGAAGTCGTCTCGCGGCGCCCGGCGCCATGGGCGTCTCCCGCGGCGGCTGTGTTGGGTAGATGTTCTCTCCCTCAAACGCCCGGCCACCTCCTTTGCTAGCATTACTGCTTCGCAGAAGGTGGTGACCGCTTCCCATTCCCTCTCGCTCCGGACCATGGCCTGAACCAGGACCGGACGCGAGAGATCGCCGCCGCCGATCGCCTCTACGGGGGCACGGCGGTGCTCCGCCCAAGCCGGGCAGATCGCCACTGTGTGCTCCACCGTGTCCTCCGGGCGATCGTCACAATGGTGACACCCGGGCGCTTCCTCCCGCCCGATGATGTGCAGGAACCTCCCGAAACTTCCGTGTCCGGTGAGCACCTGCGTCAGGCGGTAGGTGAGGACGCCATGACGCCTCTCCAGCCACTCCTCAAAGAGGGGACTTACCGCCACTATTGTAGCGTGCCCTGCACGGGGTTGCGACAGTCGCTCTCTCCATGCCATGAGATCGCACCGGAGGTCTGCCCGCCGAGCGGCAACTTGCCGCGGCAGTGGGTTTTCCCCCCGGTGCCTCCGCGCGCCACTCAAACAGGCGCGCGAGGACTATCGCCTCCAGATCTGCAGAGCGGCTCATACCACTGTCTCTGGGTTCACGGGCCGATCCGAGTCCGGGCAAGCCATTTTCCAGGCATCCTCTGCGTTGGTCAAGCACGGCACTTCCGAGTCAACCAGGGAGAGAGCTAAAATTTTCCTGGTCAGCTTTTCAGTGCTGTGGACGGAAGACAGGAACAGGACAGTAAACTGGAAATTTTGCGGACGCTTTTTTTTTTTTTGTGGAAAATCATCCAATGACTTCCCCCGCTCTGGGCGGAGCGGGGGGGCATGTCAGACTTGTACTGACTAAAAGAAGAAGGAACATGGGTGGGCCCATGTTCCTACAATTGCCCTTTACGTTCCGAGGCCGCGGTATCTCTTTCGAACAACCCGCAACCCCGGCAGGATTTTGCGGACGCTGAGGCCACCAAAACGAATTGGCAGGGTGGCTTGTAGCCACGCTCGGTCATCCAATTCCATATTAAAAATGGAAGATACAGTATCGCGAATAATTTGATTAATTTTGTCCAATAGTTGTGGTCGCTTCCAAAGAGGAGAACAACGCAGAAAATACATAAAATTTGGGCCATTTGAAGGGAACTTTTTTCTAAAATTTTGATATGTGGGGGCTATTGCATTAAATTTATCTATAGTCGATTGTCTGTCGGTAATGTCAGAAAGGTAAATTTCGCACTTTGAGGGATTGAGGTAAAGGCCAATCGATTTAAATTGCTGTTTTAGTAGTGTCAGATCATTCAAAACAGTGTCAACATCACCTCCTAAAGTTCCTTCGTCCAAGTACCAAATGTTGAATTTAATTTTTTGATTATGGGGTGAATAGCACAAAGGTCATTGGGCATTTTGTTTGAGCATTTGACCCACGGCGTACATACATATATTTTGTTTTTCCTTGAACATTCATTCATAATTATGTTAATTAACACTTAACAGCACAACTAAAGGAGAAAGATGAAATGTATATGACTATAATTTAATGGGCGTGGTCCAAATATTCACCATTAACGAGACCTATGTAATCAAATAGTCGACTAAATACTAAGCTAATAAAACCTAACCACAACTAAAAATAAAAATAGTCAGTAAATAGTAATGCTGATTGAATGAAAATCATATTTTTTGGCGTTTTTTATCGTTAATATCGTTCTGACCAGTGCACATTTTGAACTATGTGAATATGCCCCTTGGTGTCTTGTGTTGGACTATGTTCATTATGGATTTTAGTCAATGACGCGGAAGAAAGAAAACATAAGAATACTTCACAATAATGTTATGTCGCTTAGCTATGTAGCATGCAAATCGATCATTTTTTTTAATAAAAATCCTTCTACTTTTATTTTATGTACATAATAAATCAAATCACAAGCATTTATTTCAAGTAGGCTAGTTACAGGCACTTTTGAACTGTCGATATAATGATAACAATAAAAATTTAGCTACAGCCCAAGTCTCAAGGCCTAATAACTATGAAAGAGTGGGCAATAAACTCCATCGACAAACTTTTAAATCCGGATATTGTTACAAAACATTGGTTACATCATTCATGTCCAGATTATGTGAGAACGATGTAGCAAGACTTGCACGTTACAGTGTCAAGTGTAAAGAAAAATAAGCTGTGGTGACTGAGAGATGACCAGTCACAACTGACAATAGAGTATGCGTAGCAGCATTCAGCTCAACCATTTTTCTTTACCTTTAAAATCGTGAAAAATTGATACCCACCTTAGTGAAGAGGAGTTTGTTACTTACCACGAGTGAGCATACTGGGCCCTGCCTTAATTTAAATTTACATCATGAACCTTTGCAAAATAAACTTCCCAAATACTAGGATATACACACATGCCGATGATTCTGCGATATTAGTTAATGGACCTACTTGGGATAGCATCGAATCTAAAGCTGAGTCGGTAGTAGCAGAAATAATGAAATGACTTATATCGTTTCACCTTAAACTTAAAAAAAACATGCTGTATTCCATTTGCTTCTATTAGACTTTAAACTGCACCATCACACTGTTTTTAACTACTGCCCACACATGCTCTAACCGACTAGCATCATGCCGTTGTTTCTGTACTAACTAGAAGCGACAGCCTAAAGGACCTAGGAGTTATGTGGACTCCATGACGATCTTACGTGGAAAATACAAATTGACGCTATCACAACTAGAACTTTGCGTCTCATACCCATATTTAAATCCCTAAGAAATTCAGAAAATGCAGATTAATAAAAAAAAATGAGAAAGTACATCCTGAGAGCAGAGCAAGCGCAGAGAGCATTCATCTGTTTATTTAGGGCACTTCAACAACTGTACTAAAGGTACAAAACTGTACAAAGAAGCCACATAGATACCCAAAAATACTGCTTTAAATGGTTAAAGCCTGCAGTCTGTTGCAAGATTCTTATAGTTCTCCAGTTCTATGTGCTTTAATACGAGTCCTTAGAAAACAGCAGCCTTTCCCTCATCAAACCCTAAAGATTTACAAACCTTCCCTTGAGCACCCAACACAGAACCACATTTGCCCAGTCTCATTTTATGTAATTTGCGCTTACATTTAGAAAAAAATCCATCTAAATATCCTAGACCTTAACAAACACAAACTAAAAATAACGTGATAGAATAGCTACTAAAACAGGACCATGCCACAACGGTGACCTTACTTACCTACATTGTCTAATAAGCACATACATACTTATCACCATACTTGTACGAATACTTCTATCATTTCATATAACTCCCTCACTTATTTACATACACACCTACAATCACATTCACACACTCTCACGCAGCAGTTTCACATACTCATACATAATTTTAAAACTAAAAAAACTTTTGTCCCTACTGGTGGTAAATTGACACAGTCCTCTCATACATGAATCTATTAGAACCTCATTGCGAAACACTGTCTCTTAAGATACGGGATACTCCAGTTTTAGACACAGAGTGTACAGATTTCTGTAGCATGTAAATGTTCCATCCTTACTTAATATTATAAAAGCGAAAGTGAGTTTGTTTGTTTGTTACGTTTTCACGCCTAAATGGCTAAATCGAATTTGATGAATTTTGGTACAGAGATAGTTAGGACCCTGGAGACGGACATAGGATATGTTTTTAAAGTGGGAAATGAGGTAGCAAGAGGGAAGAAAAGGGAAAGAATACAAGTAGCAGATACCTACAAATCTGGAAAGGGGAACTGTGTTACCTCGAATTTACCGCGAGCAAAGCCGCGGGCAAAAAGTAGTAGATACTACATATACTTATAAAATGTATATTCGAATATTTACAGCTTTAAGTACATTCTGTATACACGCGCCATCATCAGCGAGAAATTTAAGTGAGCATGGCTAGCTCTCAACCGCCAGGGTATAATACAGTCAAGAAAAGAAGTAGGTCTCCAGTAAATGATAGCTTTGTAGTACATAGTACTCACACAGTATGGGTTATGGGATTAAATAATATGATGTGATTGAATTTATTTTATTCAAAGATAGTTTAACGACACAGTTGGAGCAGTAGCTGAGAGATCGACTGCTGCGCTGCGTGTCGCGGGTTCAATCCCCGCACGGAACAAATATTTGTATGACCCACAGATAGTTGTTCCGGGTCTGGTAGTTTGTTTTTGTGGCAACATTTTTATAATGTATTGTTTGAGCGACAGTGAAAAACTCGACCATCTATATTATACTATTAATCTAGCAAATAACATTTCATTTTAGTTACAACCATCACTTAATATGTTGTGTGTAAAATTCTTACTTTTTTTTAAGAATTTCCAAACATATATTTTTTATGGTTTTCGTGCTCCCCAGACTTTGTTGAGTGATGTACGATAACAAGGGTGAATAGGATTTTTTTATGGAATACCCGAGAGGCAATGCTTGTGTGTGACGTCTATGACGTATCACTAACATTTTTTACTAATACATTGAGAACATACATATTTTTGCTTTTATGTCGATATATCAATTTCTTTTATAAGGATTGACACTTTCAGAAAATATATTCGCTGGTACTTTTGGGACAAGGGTAAAACTGCCCCGTAAAATATATGTAGCATCAACAACGACAGTTTTGAGATAAGGTGTCATAATAAATACCAACACTACATCGCTATTGTGAGTATTATTTTATTCCCTTGCAGAATATGATTCTCATATCGTACTATATAATATGTAGGTAATTATTGGATTATTCATTGCCTGTTTTACTTTTTCCAAACATGGAGCTCTTGGCTATATGTCGATTCTCATATTTAATTTTGTTCGTTTAATACCTACTAAAGGTACCTAAGTACAAGGTTAAAAGCTAGGTTTTAACGTACAAGGGTGGAAGTCAAATCGGCGCGCAAACGGCCAACGGTTTCGTATTCAGTCATCCAAGACCTCAGAATTTACTTAGGTACAGGTAATTTAATGGAAAACATGTTTCCTAGAAAAATGCAACAACTACGCGTTCAAAATGAATGGTAGCTACAGCTGTTTTTTGGCATTCCGACAACTTCATTGGCATTCAGGCTTTCAAGACAAAATAAAATAAGTTTAGTATTTAAACGAGCGACTGTAACCTAAATTGATAAGTAACAAAAATAATATTTTTAAACCAATTTACAGAACAGCAACTATAAACATTAATTTGAGTTACTTTAAATACAAAATGAGAAACTTCATAATATTTCCCTATTATTATTTTGAGTGGTAACGTTACATCCTGCAGATTTTTAATATTTGGTACATGATTCTGAGCGGTATTTTGATTTAGACGCTTATTTATGCAAATATTGTTTGCTGTCATAAATCATTTGAATGCACACCACATGCCTTAATTAGTGTCATTATTTGTTTGTTCAAATTATATTCTACATATTTTGCTTATGTCAAGTATCGATTATGTAATAAGTAACTTATATTTCAAACACATGTTATTATGCCTACTTATTTTATGGCAAAAGAAAGTAAAACTACTTGATATGACAAGCGTTATTAGTATACATGATAATAGTGCAAGAAAATGTTATGGAAAACAAAAATAGTTGAAATTATATTATCGAAAACAAGACAATACCAAGCATAAGACCTTAACTAGAATGTCAGTAAACAAGAACCATTAATACAGCAGTTTACAAAACTTTGCTTTAAGTGATTTTTTTAGGAGTTCGTTATGTAAAACCTCAATTGGAAAAATCATTTCTATCTTAACATTGAAGTTGACTTCTCCGTATTTCTATTCGCGCAAGTCATTTATTCGCACGGCTAGAATTTTTATATCTGAATAGGATTAATCCCAACCCACTCTTAGTGAGCTCGTCGATTTTATTATTAAACTATATTCATCGTTAGTTTAGTTTATTTTTCACTTACTCAAATTTATACCGCTCAAGCTATTAAAACAGTATCTCAACATCAGTCACTAAGTTTTTTTTTATTAGTTCGTTTTATAATTCCTCATGAAATAATTGCATAAACTAAACAAAGGGAACGTTAAAGGAGATAAGTCAGCTTAGCCGGATGAGAATACTTTGATTGAAGATTGACTTATTTGTAGTAAAACGCTTCTGGAGTCGCTTTTATCTGTCTGCTCACAACCAAGGGCGAAACAAGAGAGAAAGGCAAACAATAAATCCACCTACATAAAAATTGCAACAACTTTGTTCATAATGCCGATAGAGGCATCATCAAAAGTTGGTTCGCTTCGCACCCTCGCGCCCATTCGTGCAGAGATTACCAATAAATCCAATACGGGATAATTGGCCGACTTAATTCTGTTCTATCTTTCTACTTAGTTCAGTCGTCAGAATGTGCCAGCTCAGGCCCCTTGGGAGTAGCCAGCCGAGAGCACAAACATCGCTTGCTTGCTGAACAAAAATAGCATCTTGTGTGCTTTGATACGAACGAGTTTCATTTGTTAATGCGAAACAAAGCAGATTCCACGACAAATAAAGAAAATGGCTCTGTTAATGATGTATTTTTAGTTTTCTGCTGCCCAAAATACATACTTGATTTATTTGCGTCTATTTTGAACATCATGTATGACGTTTCGGTCTATTACTGAATTTTCCAGCAAGTTATCGTCAAAGTTGTTGTCTAATGGACGAAAATGATGGAATCAAGGGGTGGCACGGATTTGAAATTCGCATCAGTCAGGGGACCTCTGGGACGACTGCCGAGCTGCGATGTGATTAAATACTGACGTCGATCGATATCGATCGATAGTGATGCTCTATAAGTAGGTATCTACATCTATGGACGTGAGCCTTCGTATAGGTACTTAAATTTATAATTTCAATTTCGACCCGTTGCATATAATATATCATCATCTGCCTAGCCTTTTCCCAACTATATTGGGGTCGGCTTCCAGTCTAACCGGATGCAGCTGAATATCAGTATTTTACAAGGAGCGACTGCTTATCTGACCTCCACAACCCAGTTAGTACTGAGTAATGCGATACCCCTTGGCAAGACTAGTTGTCAGACTTTTGCTACACTGAGTACCTGTAACGACTGTCAAAGATCTACAAATGACAGCCGGGACCAACGGCTAAACGTGCTTTTCGTTACGAAACTCGTTATGTAATGGGTGGTCACCCATCCACAGACCAACCTAGGCAAGCGCGGCTTAACCTAAAGATTGACCCGAGCGGCTGTTATTATTTAGCCACGAGCTCCTCATATAATATATAAAAAATAGAAAAGACTGCATATAATAATATGATTTATTTTTCATCGAACTTTGAAGATTGATAATTCTTTGATTGCAGTTCACACTGGATTTGGAAAATTGCTGTAGTAACTATATATTTAAGAAAATGTAGGGAAAACAGGTTTTATTTGTGTGACTAAATAACTTGGGAAAGGGTAGGAGAATGATGACGATGATTTGGTAATAAGTTATGTTTTTAAGCGTTATTGTTTTGGCTTCGACTGGAACGACAAATCTATGCGTAATAATTCATATTGATCAGATCGCAAATCTCCTTCCTTAAATATAGCCAATCTTATCTCTATAAGCTGGTGTTTATATTCATGCATACCTATAGTGTATTTAATCTTCTCCCCATGACGAGTTAAAATTAAAACGTCAGGCAAAGCGGGAAAATCTCGTTCCAAAAAATTAGCCAGCAAAATTCCAACAAATAATTAATCTGGAATAATCATACAAAACGATGCGAACGGGATGCTCGGCCATTATTGCCATTCATTTCAAATCAGGCGTGCGGAGGGTTGGGGAGGGCGCAGGCCGCGCTCGACCTGAATAAGCATACATTTTCCAATCAGGACACGTATCATTTAACTTGCTATTAAATTCGACTTCTTCCCTCCGAATTATTATCATGTCAAAAAGGATCTGAGGAAGTAAATACCATTTGTATAATTTCGAGTGGAACACGAAACAGAAAGTAATTGCAAAATGCAAAGAAATCCATAGACCTTTTCGCCCTAAAATTTATTGTGTGGTGAGCATTGAAATACTCAAAAGTGGTTCGTTATGCTAGGAGTGAAATACTTTTCATAAGCGCCGTCATAACATTCATGCTTAAGACCTTTTACGGTAATTACTCGCACCGTAAGAGCTCCATTTAGTAAATTTCAATTTTGTGAAAGAACTCTTAGTTGTTCTTTTGAGCATAAGTTTGAGCGGAGTTTTTAAAACCTAAATGAAGCAGTGTGTTGCGTAATATTGTGCAGGCGTGTGAGGTAGCAGAGCAGGCAGTCACCTGACACGTTCGACATCGACTCACCGTCACCCGACCTCCCCTTATTAATTTAATAACTTGAACACCGTCATTATCCGACTAATTGGAGGGGTGATGGGCTCCTTTTAACACATTGCCTAAGCGTTTAACGTTACTTTTATGAACTGTGTAATTAATATTCCGTGCATGACATGTCCGTATGGCAAGTCTCGATACAGAGTGAATACGTTTTTTTGTTCATTTTCGACTAACGCCTGGTTCCAATAAACAAAAAAAGATTCGTTTTGGTTACGGATATTAATGTTTTCTACGAGACGTATGTCAAAATACTACTAAGTAAGCAAAACTACTCCGTAAGCAAAACGAATCGTTTTTACTTTATTGGAACCGGGCGTAAGTAAATCAGAGAACGGGTGATGACGACTTCAATCAAAATTCGATTTAATTTTATTTTTTGAGTAGGTTGGTCCTTTGCAGCTGTTCACATGACGTGTTCACAAATATAGTAGGTAGGTATGGAACTGGCATTGGCTTTGATTAAAAAAAATAATAAATATTTAATACTGATCAACGCTGCTGTCTAGATGTGGCCTTAATTAGATTAAGGTGAGGAATATATTACGTGAAAAATTATACCGTAAAATTGTATAATAAACATGTGTCGAAATATAAAAAGGTAGAATTATTTTTTATTGAGCGACCATTTAGAAATGCAGGCAGACTGTTAATACAAAGTATTAATTAACGACTAACGGTAACATTTTCGTTGTTTACAAACATATCATTTTGCTGTCCTACCGACGCTCTAGGCTAAATTTTACTTAGAAATTTAAGAGATATAATTAAGAATTTTGCAGAGCGCAATAATTTAGGGCTCGTCATTAAAATAAGAGTGATATCAGGTTTCGCGTAATTAACGCCAAGGGCGGATTGTTGTTTTTGTTATCAAATATAAATGTTTAGTAGCTGTGATTGTTGAATATCTATTGTTTAATTGAATCTTAGTATTGTATCGAAAGAACATCGAGGGGCATAATGCTGTAAACTTGATACATTATAGGTAATACATTAAGTGGATGGCGAAGACCTTGACGAGCGGTGTACGTTTCCCTGTGTACGACTAGTCGAGGCCCTACAATCGCGATCGTGATACAAATATACACATAATTTTAATGCCGGGGGTGAAGCATTAAAAGTCAGGGATCAAATGCCTCTAATACCATACGTGCAAACTATGGAGTTGTTTCTGTTATAAAATATAGTCGTGTCGCTTTTTTTCCTTGTGCTCCTATATGAAACTTGTTCTTATTGATACCAACAATTAATGAATAGGGAGATAAAGCGTGACCGTTTAAATAATTAAAAGCGTACAAGTCGTGCACTAGTGTGAGATTATGGTTCCTAAACCATTACCTTCGGGGTATTATTTTGTGAACGACACATAAGTCTCACCTCCCTAAAAAATAATTAAAAACTCTAACTATTTATTTTTCTAGTAAATTCAATCAAGCCGCAGTGGGTTTCGTGGTAGATTGTAAAACATACAAAAGATATCTGAACATTATTTATTACAAGTACCATATTTACGAACCGTACGAGTACGAAGTAGAACTTTAGTCAGCTATCTTTATTTATTTACTAGCTGTTCCACGCGGTTTCACCCACGCTGCTCAGCACCTGTTGGTCGTAGCGTGATGTTATATAGCCTATAGCCTTCCTCAAGAAATGGACTATCCAACACTAAAAGAATTTTCCAATTCCAACCAGTAGTCCCTGAGATTATCGCGTTCAAACAAACAAACAAACTCTTCTGGTTTATAATATTAGTATAGATTTATTTATCCTTCTTACAACTATCATTACAGGCCTTAACCTAATGCGACAGCGAAGCTATCAAAATAAAGTTATTTGTAAAGTTTAGTGTACTATCATTAGATATAGGATTTGATTACCTGCCCATCACGTCTTTGAGGTTTGTCCAGCTAACTTTGTTTTACAGAGTATTGTTAAAAAAATGTGATAACCTCCAAAGTTTTCGTAGGCGAGACGTTTTAAGCAGTGAGTGTGAGGCACGCGACGCGTCGGCGCTCGCATTACCTGTGCTACTTACTTTAATCTTCACTCATATTTACTAATTACATGGTTTAGCAAACCCCTGAAACTTTAAAAATAACACAGTGAAATAATAAATAATAATAATAAATATCTTGGGACAACTCACACACGGCTATCTGATCCCAAGCTAAGCAGAGCTTGTGTTATGGTAACCAGACAACTGATATACATACTAATATAATTTATAAATACATACATATTATAGATAAATCACACCCAGACACAGAACAAACAATCATGCTCATCACACAAAGTTTGTCCTGGGTGGGAATCGAACCCACGACCAGCAGTCAGGGCCACTAACCACTAGACCAACAGGCCCGTCGTTATAATAGTTTTGGCAACATTTATAAAACTAAATAAACGTCAAAGTTGATAAGCCACAGAACATGTGAATTAAAATAAAAAGATGTATGTAGGCCTGTAGGCCGCAGAGATAAAATGATGCATAATTCCACGATTATAATAATATCAAACAGGTACTGCTATATATTAGGTACTATTAAAAAATTTACTGGATATAGCAAACTGTCATCCTAGATTAGAGTAGCAGTTGGAGTAAGGGACTAAGCAAAAATTTTGGAAATAAAATTCTCTTTATTTGAAAGTTTTCGTCTGCACCGTGTCTAGATGATTGCTGAACAAATTATTGAATCAGATAAAAAAAACCTCTTTATTTCTTACCAATTATAAGAAAAGAAAAATACGAGAATAATAAGATGCGAACGGCAGAAGTCTGTTTCTAAATAGATAACAATTATTTTAAGGATTACCTACACACCCGCCTTTGTTTGCTGAAAACACAATGAATGCAATCCGCGACTTATAAATACCAACGTTGTTACTTGACGCATCGCTATTATCTATCATCAAATATTCAACTAACTCCTCACACATATAACGCATCCGTCAATAGGGTTTGAGCCGTCACCCTTTTAATTTAGACTGGGACGAGGGGTCATTAAACAATAAAGTGTTGATTAAAAGCCCCCATGCGCGAGGCTCGTTGCGAATAACTGCGCTTCCTGCACCGGACCCATTATATTATCACCGATGATTGGCACGGGAGGCCCGACACTCGGCTCGAGTGTCAGCACTCCTTCAACCAACTAAACCGAAGGTCAATCTGAATAAAACGTGTTTGATCAAAACAATGCGTTTGTTTTATTGAACGATGCAGCTACTTCTCCACGAAATAAAGGCGAAGTGTTACCAATTTTGAACCTTTTACACCTTATAGATATCTGCAAACAGAACAAGGAACACCGTATTTTTATTTTATTAAAGTTAAGCAATGTCCAATGGTTGTGTGAAAATCATTAATAGAAACACAAATGTGACACTTTTTTTTCCGGGCGGGAAATCATCAAATGACTTGCTCCGGTCTGGGCGAAGCGGGGACATGTCAGATTTTTACTGACTAAAACCCACCCATGTTCCTTCTATTGCCCTTTACGTTCCGGGGCCGCGGTATCTCTTTCGCACAACCCGCAACCCTCTGCGGAGGGTTCAGGGAGTTCAGGGTCTTAGGCGTAGGCTCTGGCAAGCACCTCTGCTTTGCTGATATCTCTTTGAGGCGCGCGTGAAACACGAACTCGCCGTCGACACGGCCTGTCGTCAATCGACGGATGGACGGTGACCTACCCATTGCTCACCGTCCACAGGCCCGCATCTACGGTAGAGCCCGGGGCGTTTCCCGCGGCGGCTGGGTTGGTTTGAGTTCTCTCCCTCAAACGCCCAGCCTCCTCCTTCACTAGCATGACTGCTTCGCAACAGGAGGTGACCGCTTCCCATTCCCTCTCGCTCCGGACCATGGACTGAACCAGGACCGGACGCGAGAAATCGCCGCCGCCGATCGCCTCTACGAGGGTACGCCGGTGCTCCGCCCAAGCTGGGCAGACCGCCACTGTGTGCTCCACCGTGTCCTCCGGGCGATCGTCACAATGGTGACACCCGGGCCTTTCCTCCCGCCCGATTATGTGCAGGAATCTCCCGAAACTTCCGTGTCCGGTGAGGACCTGCGTCAAGCGGTAGGTGAGGACGCCTTGACGCCTCTCTAGCCACTCCTCAACTCCTTAAGATTTCGAACATGTTTATTTGAAATGATAAATTAAATTAAAATTTTAAATTACATAAAATAATAAAGCTTGTTTTTTTAAAAGGGCTTGGTAGAAAATATTTTTTGAATAGGCACCCATTTTTGGAGGCCTTAGGCGGATTTGAACCGTATCTAACAGGATACGAGTAACTAACATTAGAATAATTAGACTGACTCCAAAGAAGAAACGCGTTTTGTAAAGTAAAAAAAATGTATCAATGTAAAAAAAATATTTTAATCGACGAAAAAAAGGAGTCCAATTTTCCACTTTAAAATAAATCAACTAAGAAGCAGTTTTATTGCTTCTGCGGTATTTTAATGAAAATTCGTAAGCGTAAATTTGCCTAGGTAATTATTATTTGTTTTGATAATGAATAGTGCTATAAAGTTTGAATATTGCTATTTTTATTAGGCATTATTTATGTTCACATTGCATCTTTGATGATTACTTTATATTCATGGTGAGATGACGACACTGTAGCCATTTTTAATGCTTGCTACATTACATGTTCTACGATGTTCTAGTTTCCTTAAAACATATCTCTACCTCTATTTATTTGTTATATATATTTCGAAATTGACTCTTAATTTAATTACCGATATTATAAAAAATATACTTTGCAGTCTTAGATTTTCTCTTTAAAAAAAAATAGGTTATAGGATTACAACTTGTTTTAATCTTTCTTGGATTTTGGATGTACAGATTTCGCCGTTGTGGAAATGGTTTATATCCAACCATCGTTCTAATATTCTGCCACTTCATGATTCAGAATATCACCAGAATAAGATCCAATTCTGAATAACTCCTGCGACACTGTTGATGTTAATTTCCACGCAGATGGAGTCGCGGACCCACTCCAGCAATTTTCAGTTACCAATGTGCACATATTGTGGCCACGTTTCAATTATTAGAACTGGCAAAGGAACCACAGCTATTTTAACTTAGTGACGTGTTATACCTTATTATGTGAAATGTATTTCGAACACAGAGATAATCTGGAAAACCTTTTATGGAAATTGTATACCAATCGTTAAAAAGAGAACCGTCCTGTTAACAGATTTTAAATCATTGCCGTCAGTGGCCGCCATTGTAACGTCAAGTTAGTTCAAAAGCGGTCGTTCCAGTCGAACAAAATGATCGTCGTTGGAGCGGATTGCGGGTTCCACACCTCGCGGATCAATAGATCTCATTCAAATAATAATAAGGAGTTATAGATCAGTCGGCGGGTGCGGTGGTCGCAGCGCCCTCTCTGCACTCTGCCTACATTTGAGTATGGAAATGGATATTTATTTCACGTCTCGGTTGCCCGCTGCCCGCCGCAGCCGTCTGCGGTGATCGCCGAAGATGATAACGCCTCGATTTATATATTTCACTCGATGATCGGTAGCTGCTACTATGTTCACCATACAACTGCCAGAAAGGATCGCATTCGTGTATACAGGTTGTCATCTGGTTCACTCAGATTTTTACGACTGAATGCAGTGGATCGCGGAAAGTGAAAATTGTGAAGAGAAACAATACGAAATAATAATTCAAAGTATTTATTACACTGGATACTATTGCTAATCTGTATATGACTAGAACAATGATTAAATTTCAAAGTGGAATTCATCAGCTCTTTACTTTTACTAATTTCCCCTAAAGTACTCATTTACATTTTTAAGTGCAGTAAAAGAATAAAAAACAACCAATTAAATAAGTGAAACTAAATCAATATAAAACAACAACCTGTAGCCCAAGACTTGAAATTGCATGCAAAATCTACTATTCGCCATAAAGTTGACTCCTCGCTTATGGTTGAGAGATGGACGAGAGAAACGAAATGCGTCCGCTGTCAGTGTTGTCACATTTTAAAAGGCAAAAAGTTGATTAACATCGAATTATTGCATAGATGACATTGCCTGTATCACATATTATTTGAATAACCATAGGCTAGGTAGCCTCAATTTTCTGCTGGGGTGATTGTGTAGAATGCGAATGTGTCCGCGCACCCCAGCCAGAAGTGACGAGAAGGAACACCGTGTGGTTTTAGTCAGTAGGAGTCTGACAGACCCCTCCGCAAAGGCGGAGGACATCCATTGAGGATTTTCACACTCAAAAAAAGGTAGCCTCAATTTTGGAAATTGGTTTTAAATGTAAACAAGACATGAGAGAGAGAGAGTCATGAGACGTGCGCGATTATTGTCCTGTAATCCTTAATAGGTTAATAAATATTGAAAACAAAACAACAGCAGAGGTTGATAGGTACGACTGCGTTTTTATTTGTAAAGTCATTAAAGTATTTGGAAATTCCTAGGTACAGTAATAAATACCTCATTGTATAGACATTTATTACCTATACACCTAGGTCACATTCTCTTAAGAGTACTCACGACTCTCTGGTTTATTTGTATTGTGCTCCACAGAAGTCTAAGTATTTATTTTTCTTGGCGGTTTCGAGCAGATTTAAAATTTATATCTCGAGTATGTCACGTCCCGGGTTAATTAGGTGTATGCTCCGGGAGCGGCCGATGCGCCTGCGCCTATTATTTACACCATTGCACACGTATGCCGCTCAGAATAATTATGGACCTCTTCGCCACCCTTACAGACATTTTGCATACTTACTTGCCAGATAAAAGTATATTTTATTGAAATGTTTGTAATGATACGAATAAAGCCGCTAATGAAACCTACTTGGAAGGCATTGGCTGATTTATATTAGCTTTTAGAGTGTTAATCATGCATGACATTTACCTTACTTTTTTTTCGTGTGGAATTCCTCGATGGATGTCCTCCGCTATAGGGCGGCGGAGAAGTCTGTCAGACTCCTACAGCTTGTAACCACACGGTATTCCTTCTCGTCACTTCTGGCTGGGGTGCGGGGACTCAATTGCATTCTACATTGGTTTGCGGCTCCTTGAAATGAACCGGGTGAGTGCGCCAGCAGAACTCAATCACCCTTGGCACAAGGCGATGAAAACGTGCGTTTGACGCACGTTTTCATCGCCAACGACTGTCCAGCGTGAGTCCTAGATAGTCGTTTATAGTCGTTTGAATCTGGATTAGTACCCCACTGATGATAATGTGAGGTCCAGAAAAAGGCGCTTTACGGGGTCCATTGAAGCAAATATTCTACGCCAAGCATTCTGATCCAGGCGACAACCTGTGCCACACCCACTACCGCCAGTCGTGCAGCTCCTCTAAACCTCTTCTCACAGGACAGAACAAGAGCGTCGCCTGCATAACATGTCAATCCATGAAATTTACTTATCGTCGCCTAAAACTGAAGACATATGACATCAACCCACACTTATCAACTTGTGGTGGATTTGGTGCGGTCTACACTCTCACACTGACAGCAACCGGGTCTCAATAGTTGGAGCAATGCATGTTGATATGGTTTGAATAAGTGGTGACCCTATTGCAGAACATAACATTACACACTTTCACACACAAACATATACATTTAAACACACTGCACAGTATACAGTATAATATTTACTCTTAAACTCACTAAACTCATATACGGCGGCTCCTCAGGGCCCGTATTTATTAATCTTTCAAAATAAACACCTATGTAATCATTCAGCCTAATGATTTCATAAACTACATCACAGACATACTTTTAGCTAATGCAAGTGATTAATGAAAACTTAAAATTAAAAATACTTTGCAAAAGTGAAACACATGAAAGCGATTTAATATGTGCGATAAAGGGCGTACATTATGAAAGGTTAATAAAACACGGGACGCGAGGAGCTGCCGCATATTTCCAACATTAATTGGAATATAAGGCGATAAGTGGCCCAGAGGTGGTTCTTCATCATTAAGATAATATGCAAATACCTGTAGGAGAAGACGCTATAAATTTTCTCGGTAAGACACTACGGATCAGACTTGATTGATTCGCAGATGATAGCACGGATAAAATGCGAGTAGGCAATTATTATAGTGGTGCTAGCCACAGTGGTTTCTATTTATATGTCGTTAGGCTAATCTATGTCTATGTACTCATGAATCTCGTAAAGCAGCGCACAGAGTATAAACTTAGATTCTCGATTTAGATTTTCATTCAAGTTTATCAATTTTCCCAATCGGATAAGACCGCCTCCCGTGCCATGTGCCTGTAAACGATTATATTTGAGTTCTAAACCAGTGAGTAGGAAACTTAATGAGTCTATCTACGTCTAAAATGTTGCCGTACTAATAACTAATTGACAGTGAAACATCTAAGATATAATACTTGTTTCTGATCGCTGACGTTGTGATAATTTTATTATGTCGACTAGTCCGTATTGATTACATCTTATCACTGGCACTGAACATTATTAATGCAGCCGCAATGTAAGGCGTGATTTGTTTTGATACTAACCTAGTCATGTTATTGACTAAATCGTCTTTTGTTTTTAAAGTACCTAAGAAAGTACAATTCTACAAAATGTAGCTGGTCGTTTGTTGGCACGTTTCCCGCTACAATGCAGGATAGTCAATGTGTGACCCCTGCGCTTGCACATATTTACATCTCACTTTACGGCTAACTAGCTGTACCACGCCTCGGCCAATCTATTGTACGGAAATGTCGGGCGCTGCACGAAACAATCCTGGTTTACCATAATATCTGCATACAAATATTTGGGAACTTCGTTTCGGTATGTGATGGAAAATGTGAGGCTTTCGGCGGCTGGGATCACAATAAACTCGAACCGCGGGCCCAGTTCACGGGTCCATTTAATTTTAAGACCATTGTTCCGGCAATTGGGACCAACCACAAATGAATAAAAAAATCTATTGTACAAACCAAAAATGGTAAAATCAAACGAAAACATGTTTTAAGTACTAATTAATAATTTCTAGCGGTTTATCAATAAAAGCGTTTCAACTCCTTCCTGTAGGCCTACTATGACATCTTAAAGCAGAACTTATTCCACTGAGTGAAAGAGATGGTGCTAGACACCCTGTATAGCTCTGTCCCTTTTCCTCAGCGGAATAAGTTCTGCTTTAACACGTCATGGTAGGGTAGCTGATAAGAAGACATCTACGTACACGCTAATATTTCGGGTTCTGTAGTCAATAATTATGCCATATCCGGCTATTTATCCGCGTGTATTTATTGCTAAGAGACGTGAAAAAAGTTATGCTAGTAGCATATAAACGAATTTAAAGGAAAACTATCACATCTAAGAAACCTGTTAGTCAAGACATACCTTGTATTTGGAAAAGGAAATTTTGTACAAATGCCAACTCAGCACCATTTTGAGTCGACAAAAAAATGATGACGTACAACTAAGGAACCCCACACTGTGGCTATCGACACACATTTGGCCGAATTTTTTGAACTCATAAACAGGCGGTTACCAGAATGGGAGCCGGCTATAATGACCATGAAATTCGAAGTTTTATCAATTAAAGCGGGTCAACATTTTTCACAGGTGTGATGTAATTTTCACTTCAAACTTAGTTTGCCACGTAAAGGCAATAAAATGGGCGTCAACAAAACTCAACCAGAAAGGGAATACGTTCAGCTTTGTTCGACTCTGGTCGTATGTCATGTAAGAGTCACCCATTAATGCAGAAGTTACAAAGTTTAATTACTACTTTGTCTATACATGGCATGAAAATTCGATAGGTACTAGCAGTTGCTGTAAATGTCATTTCTATCAGACAAAACAAATAATGTTGTCGATCAATGGAACCGTCTCATAAGAAAGTATATTATAAACCGAAACCAAAAATTAACCAATTGCTTTAACAAAAAAATAAGTTTTGACTGTACTGTTTTTGGCTTACCTACACAATATATTGTTTAAATCATCTACGGGTGGTATCAGTCGCCGGAAGAAAAATATTAAAACTAAATGAATCCGTCAACTGGGACCGCGGTTCCAGTTAATTGCGTTCCTGGTCGCCAGAATCGTCGCAAATGTTAGGTTACTTTGATTATGCTCAGGGCACTCAAATAAATACTAGCTCAAATACAACTTTAACTTGGTTTGTATGCTCTTCAAAAATTCAGAAACTATGGTTAGAATTAAAAACATTTTTAGTTTTGGATAGCCTATTTATTGAAGAAGGTTATAGGATTTTTTATAAATATGACATCAAGCTATGAAACTAAGGGACTTAGCACACAGCTATTTTATAATCATGTAAAAGATACGTATAGTGTGTTGTCTTCCATGATGTGGTACACCACATCCTTCACCAACTGGGCATCATGCTATAAGTTGTATCAGTGTAAAAAGGTAGTATTTAAAATGGCATATCTATATTGTTCATGCATGGTCTCGAATGCTTTGGAAAAGTAGCTAATTCTATTAGCGTTGTTGTAAAAAGAGGGCATCTACAATAGGGTGGGCGTCTATTATTGCAGATATAATAATACTTGTGTTGAAGGCATTGGCTGACAAATACAGACGGCATGTCATTGGAAAGAACGTAATGTAAATTCTATTATTACGGCCTTTTATTTTTCAATTACGAGACCCCCGAGCCGCCCGCGCTTTGGCCTCGGGGTTAACTCTGCGAGACCCTTAGATATTTTATTCTTTTATTAGTCAGGGTTTGTTTATTTTTAAGATTAAAATTACCTCATTTTGGTAATAAAATGAAATTTTTGGGCAGAAATATAATTTGGAAACATTTATCATCTACCTAGCTTTTCCTTATTTCTCTTGGGTTAGTATTTTTAAATAGTTACTTAGTTGAGATGCTCCTTAAATATTTAGTATATTATATACATTAACTTGCTATTTACTTTGTTTTCTGTTATACCCAAAAGAAATTGTATTTTTTGGTGTTTTTTATCCTAAAAAATATTATTGTTATTACTCATTATGTCAAAATGTTGGTTAACCTGTAATTAGCAACTGTATTAAGTCTATTACGATAATTTTATTTTTTTAAGATATATTTTATACAGAAGCTGTTGGTGACCATTTTAATAAACAAATAAATAATTAGCTTAACAAGTGATACAATATGTCATTTGCAGTTACACAAGGAAAACAACCTAATGAAGTACTTATGGCGTTTACTATTTATACCTATGTGAAACAATTTGAAGTTGAGCATGTAAACGACCCTCATAATATTAAAGTGTTTCGTGTTTACCGAACAATCACAGGCGCGTAATTATAAATCATGTAAGTCATAACAAGGCGTGTTTTAAATTTGTTCACGAGCACACCATTAAGTCAACACTGGGGAGTCGGGTCACGCAATGCAGCGCCAACGTGCAGATATTACACAATACTTCTGAACTGACTTTTATACTAAAACTAATAGGAAAAATAATAATTATCACTAGTTTCGGTGAAGGGTGAGGTAAATACCATTTTTTAATCCTTACCTACTAATATTATAAAAGCGAGTTTGTTTGTTTGTAACGTCTTCACGCCTGAATGGCTAAACCAATTTTGATATATTTTGGTACAGAGATAGTTGGGACCCTGGAGACGGACATATTTTTTTAAAGTGATAAATGAGGGAGAAAGAGGTAAGAAAAGGGAAAACTTATCTTTGCTATTACAATCAATGAGACAAGGCGCAAGGCCAAAAACTACAGGTAACACGTACCTGCGAATCAGGAAAGGGGAACTGGTTACCCCGAATTTAGCCCGAGCGAAGCCGCGGGCAAAAGCTAGTAATATTATAATTTAAAGGAGTATCCGCGGAGTTTCTTGCCCATTCTTCTCCAAAGAGATCAGCGCTTTGGAATGAACAACTGTAGTAGTTTCACAAGTTATTTTGCCTTGTGACCGGGACTGTAGCTTCATCATTTTGTTTCTTGACATTCAAAAGTGCCTGTGGTCTTATTGAAATAAGTTCTTTGAGTTTGAGTTTGGAAAACATAGTGATGGAACCAGCATGTCTGAGAAATATTTCTGGTTGCCATGTAAAGCCAGGTTAGAGGTCCATGGGTGGCTTAAAAACTCTGACACTAGGTTAGACATTTACCAATGAGAAAAAAACGGACAAGGTACACGTACAAAGTAGTGCAACGAGAAAAGTGTCCAAAAGGCTGGCAAGTGGCAGCAATGCCATCATTGGATCGTAATGATTACTCGGATAAGAGACCAAAGTGAAGAGAGTCTACAGTGCTTGAAGACATTCCGAAACACTAGACGGAGCTAGACTCTATGGTTCTAGAGTATTTTAACCTCAAACGTAACAGGCACTAGTATCACTCCTTGTTGTAAAATAAATAAGTCTAGATTTGTTTTCATTTTCGTTGCGTCTGCCTAAAGTCGATCGGCTACATCCCAGTACAATATTGGTTTCAACTCGAAGTTCTGTTTATTGCCTGTATTTTGTCTTTAAAATAACTACAAATGATAGCTGGCACGGGTCTATAACCGCGACTACTCGACTCCCTCGGAGTCACTCCACAAACAAATTAAATCATTTCTACTAGGTCTGCGATTGTACGCACGCGATATCCTCCGTTATCATTGTGAGGACATTCGTGTTGACACTGCTTGCTTATTGTTACGTCAAACATGTAGTTAATTTAGAATACTAAATATAGTTTGTTAAAGGTACTTACCAATCAAGTTACCAGGTAACGTTATTTTGGTGATGTTTGAGAGTTGCCTATTGGTTACTAAAGAATTATGGCGGCTGAAAGATCGCCCACGTCGGTCGCCCATAATACCACCGATTGACAAAGTCGTCAGGGCCGGTTACCCTAGCCTATCATGATCCTCCTATTCTTAATCCCAAACTGCAGAATTACGGACACAAAAGCTTGCATAAGGAGAAACTATGAGAAAAACTTCGGGAAAATCTCACATCAGCGTAAATTTTACAGAGATTTTCAAGCAGCAGTTAGTGTTCTAGAAATGGCTGTCGCAACCTTGCCTGTGTTTTGGACAGAGTCAATAATCCCAGTTATCCATCTTATAATTGCCTCTGACTTTGACGAGTTCGTGGAATAAATCACATTCTTGTCTTTATATGATGTTGATATGATCCACGTTTCTACTTACATTATAGCTACGTTTTGACCAATTCGTGGGTCGTAATGGCATGCCGTGCTCATTCGCAATAAAGTTATAATAGGTATTTTAGCACCGACATCATATTGCAAGACGAAGTTGTTGAGTTCAGTGGTTTTTCGTTCGGACACGAGGTGGCTCCGTCGCAGCCGTGCATATTCCGCAGTGCTGTAATGCACCGCATATCGAGAGATCCATCGCGTATCTGTTATAAATCTAAACACAACGAGAACATAAAATTTTATTCGAAACGACCACTTGTTAACGTATGTTATCCGTGTGTCGTGCAATTTCACAACGAGCCGCCGCGCCGGATCACGTACTCTGAAATCCACGTTCAGAACATAAACTATTTACCAACTATTCAATATTCAATACGCGATTGCAAAATACGCCAAATTATTGCATTAGTAGCGAACAGGGATTCCCGATATTGTGGTTCAGCGATCGGTAGTCGGCGCACCGCGATATGCGGCATAAATAATTTAATAATTCGCAATACGGAATTTACCATACGAAGTGTCGTACCGTTTGTCTGCTTCGTATTCAATATGAGTATTTGATTCTCATACTACTGTCGCATTGGGCAACGTTCAAGCGGCGAGTTTTCACCGAACGAAACGACGACTTCCGCGCCGCGTATAAGGTTTATTTTAATAAACAGGTGAGAGCTTGGCTTGGATCTTTTCAAGTTGCATGTGTTCATATGTAGGTGAATAAAGCACGTCTGTACATTTCAATATCGGGAACATCCGTGTTATACGCGTGACCTTGCAAATCACAGCCTGCTTTCCAAACGACTTCACAGAATCGTCGTTCGGCGTCTGTATTGCGCGCCGTCACAATGTTTATAGAATATGTTATTAGTTCGTACCTATTGTCAAGTTATTTAAGCAATGATAAGTCAACCGCTATGAGAAATATTAACGACTATATTTTTATTCGTAAGGCGTACTTTCAATCATTGTCTCGAAGCATATTTTATTGTCATGGGAGTGTTTTTATTATGAGAAAATTTGAGCTCATCATTATTCAAGTTCTGAATTCCAACTAAGACGTGAGTTATCTAAAGCTTGCTTTTCTTAAAGTCAATAAAATAAAATAATGAAGTCAGAATGCAAAACGCAAAGTTTTGACTGAATATTAAAATACGTATTAAGTACTTACTGAAAATCAGCGCAGTGTTAGTGTCAATTTAGGTCAACACAAGTTAGACAAGCTTAAGTCACTCGTTACTTTTAAAAACTCATTTGTTTTTTTTTCATTCAGTTTTCTGTAGAAAATGTATCATGTTCGTACAGTCCATCCAGAGGTTGTCTGGAAGATATCACTATCAGCGATAAAACCGCCATTATTTAGTAACCATAGAATCAGCAATATCGTTTTAAAATGGTGGTGTGCAATAAATTATATTTTATTCTTTTCTCTTCTACCCCTCCCCACTTGCGATTTGTCAATCTTAGTTTTCTTCATTACCTAGTTATTTTCCAGCGTTTCAGTATTACCCTAGCTACAAATAAAACGTCAACAAAATCATCAAATAGGTCAGGAAATAACTCATAAATAAAATGTTTGAAGTACAGTGTGTTGAACCGTAAGCTGATGTGCTTACGAGAGTCTGAAGTCATAATGTACCGTTATCTCCTTTCTTTGTTGTCATCACTGGCAAATGGGGTTTTCGCGGTCAGGTTCGCGACTACCAGTTCCCAAGGTCGTAAACAGAACCATGTCAATAATGGTAGCTGACCGCGGTTCAGATTTATAATGCCTACTGTCGATAATATCACCTTTGCATGCTGATGGGCCTGGTCGGCTGTTTACTGTCACGAATTCGGTTGTGACATGTTTGCGACACTGAGAAGGGATTCGCTGAGCCGTAGTCAGCTCGTCCAACTATGTGGAAATTGGAATAACTTTCGCATTTCCAGTGTTTTATATTTGTCACGTTCATTTATAGGTAAGCACTTATAGGTAAGCACCGGCAATTGAAATTGCTTTCTTTGTGAAAAGGAGGAGGGTTATAGAAGCTCTTAATACGAACGCCCGCGCACTTTGATAGAATATGCACATCGTATTAATTTAACTCAAGTAATAAATTCATCAAGCCAGTGATTAAAATCGTAGATAGAAGTCAAGCCAGGACAGAAAAGTTATGAACATAAAAACTATACGGCTCGGATAAATCTCGCTCACGTTAAAAGCCCTAATATAACTTCATATCTTAATTACTGCAATAAAAGTATACCTCTCTTAAAACCTCATAACTTTGTCTGTAGTGAAAAATAGGATGAAAAAAAATCTTCATAAAAGATAAGGGCGGGCGGTGAACAAATTGACCGATGCTTATTATGCCAGCGCTGATAGCGGCGCCAGCCTGCCCACGGACCCTCGCCGGGCCCACGGACACTGCTCTGATAGTGCAAGCCCAAAATAAATTATACAATTTAATAGAATCTTAGAGCTCTGTCCTTCACCACTTAACTTGACCACGAATATTAAACCAAAAAGTTATAAGTTGATAAAGGAAGCCACAGAAAAAACGTAAAATAGTTCAACGAATTAATTCCGCGTCTCATCTGATTTCTCAGTGCATCTTGCTAAGTATCGAATCGTGCTAACCCTTCTAACCCTAAGGAAAAGAATGAATAAAATAATCAGAGTCGCCTGAGCTCTGAGCAATTATGTGGAAATTTCCTGACAAATACACGTTATTGGTGAGGAGTGGGACACGGTAGCGGCGCGCGGCGTGCTCGACAGCGGCGCTGGCGCGGCGCGGCGCGACTCCCTGCGGTAGCGGTGCGGTGCGGCAAGGCGTGCTGTCGCCTAATGAGGCCGCATGCTTCTTTTATTTATGTGACAAATGTAAATTGTTGGGTGAATCTTTCACGAATATTTAGTGCGAGAACGGTCGGATACACGCCGTGTGAATATTCAATTACGCACTTTTCTAAACGCGGATACATTGTCGCGAATACGCTATAAACCTATCATGCAATGTGGATTAGTAAAGATTACATTTAGGGAATACCTAAATACCTGATTGGCGACACTAGATTCCGTGATCGTGAGATATAATTTGTGCGAATTATAACTAACTGTGGAGTGCGGTTACCTAGCAACGACAATAAATTTATCTTTTACGGTCTTCGTACATGTAGATAGATACCTAGACGTGCATAGAGTTTACAAGTTTAGAACGTGTACACTAAAATTTATGTTTGAAAGATTTGTTCGCCACAAATAAGGTTGTCAGCGTGTGTTATCTAAGGGATCGTTAATTAATTAGAGAAATTGAACGACCGCCGCGGCGCACGGGGACCAATAACTCGCAACCCGGCTCGTATCATAGCTTCACTCGCCTTTATTTATTTTTACCACTCACGTAAGCAAAATTGAATTCGAATAGGTCGTGGACATGTTCATGCAAAGTGCAACACTTATTATGTACGTTTTGACATTTAAATGTAGTATAATGATGACAACCTACACTCCTGAGTTGTTGTTCATTTATTCAGAGCGGGTGAACGTCTCTACATGTTTATAAGTACGATTGTAATGGTAAATATTTATAGATCTGCTATTTTAGGTTATCTTCGAACTAATTGTCGCTTTTGCGAACTTAGAAAGTATTCATTTCAATCGTCCATGTCAAAACGTCTACTTCTTGTTAGAGTTGCCAGTAAGTAAAGCTAGATCGAAAGGTCCTGCCATTTGGCTGAAGTATCCAGCTGACTGCTAAGACCTTCTCTAGGTCGTCGGTTACTTTGTGGGAGGCCTACTAATAAAAAATTGAAAGAATCTGATGACTTAAACTGGTCCCTTGCTGTTGAATGCTGTCCCCCTCGTTGTGTGTCTACATTGACGAGGTGTGACAGTGCTTACATGCCCTTATCACTATACAATTAGCCACAATGAAAATGCTAATTGAGTTGTTTTGAACGACGAAACATACCTTGTCGTCAGCAGTCTTCCAGCTAAAATATTATCCCTTTGGGACACTAGAATTACGACCTAAATCATTGTTGAACAACCTTTTGTACTGTGTAGGGATACTGAAAAAGGAATTGATTTAAGAACAACCTACGATGTCCCTAATTATAATTTAATTTCAGTTGCAGATTAGTAATACATTTAAGTATAACACAGTACCATTGGTGTGTATATTACCATTTCACCGACTTAGAATGTTTCATAAACGTTTTCCTAATAAAAGAAAAATAAAACATCAAAACTACATGTTTATAATATGTAGGTAGTTTAAATATCACCATTTCAGAAATAGTTTCTAAATTTTTGACTAGTTTACCTTGGACATTATATCATAGTATGGTGTAGTATAGTTATCAGGACAACTTGTTCTACTTCTTAGCATATAAAAAAAGATGAAACGGCCACTATGACTAAAACATAAACAATGATGCATGCACGTTTAGAACTTCAGCAGAGAAACAACAAAATGGCCCAATAAAATGGCGGAGCATAGACAAAACGCTACAATAACATCAGAACGGGAACGAATCGCCAGTTTACGACATGAGCGCAACGACCGACTGCTCTACAAATGAATAAGCCATCTGTTCTAATAGCTGCAATTAAACATGGTCGTCCGAGCCGCCCAGGTCCTTACTACACATTTGGACATAAGAATCGATAAAAACTAGAAGACGAAATGTACCTAATGTATGCAACGCCTTGCGACATAGCGACGCATAGGCTAATGTGCAAACTCATCGCTTAAATGACATGATTGTCCTTATTCAGCCCGATTTCTCCGCTAACGCATCTGTATGCAAAAAGTACTGCATTATCTTACATTGTTATCAGAAGTCGTTGACATCGCTGTGTCTAAGATAATGTAGGTGGGTACTATAAAACTTTTTTGTAACCTGTCAAGTTGCTCTATATAGGAGAACTGTTATGTGACGAATGCCTGTTTTTTGAGTCCGTTGGCCGCAGACACGATCAAGTAAACCATTCATATATGGCGAACTGTCATAATTAAACTTAATAATGAGGCTCCATCGATATGTTTTTGTCGATACCGAGAATCATCATAACTTAACGTCAGTTTGATGAGCGCCATCATGACTGAAATTTAATGATTATCATTATGTTGAGATTTCCATACAATGGTCTTATTGAGAATAACAAGGAAATCTTTAGCGGAGATTTTTTAAATGTGTTGATTTGTACTTGATTTAATGGTATAGGCGTTGCTTCACACAATTCTAAGTACTTACTAAGATAATTGTTAGTTTATGACAAAGCTCACACAAACGTATTCAATATGGCGTAAAGCACGTAACACAACCTTCCTCTGTATCCCGAGGTGAGCACACAGGTATCTGCGGCTGGTTGTCGTATATTTTTGTAAGTGAACATTCAAAATCACAATGGCGGTTCTGGCGGTGTGGCGGCGGGAGACGGCGAGTAAACCCGGTGTCGGTGGCGTGTGCGGCAGGCCGCGGCAAGCACTGAGCCTCTGCTTGCTGACCCGTAATTGCCAAGTATTTTATTGCACTATCTCAGAAGTTTTATGTCATTCAATCCACGACTCTTAATTGAATAAGCGACATGAAATTTACAACCGTCATACGTTTAACTCGTCCTAGTTAAGAATCTTTGACGTTTTGCGCGCTCTTCTCTCTGTGGCTTTAACTGCAGGGTTCCGTCTTAGTGCGTGAGGAATTAAATACAATTTTACTCAGCGTACTTAACCTATTGAAGTCTCACTTATGAGAAAGTTATGTTCGTAATCGCAACTCTCTATAACATACATATATAGGTATCTTTAATAAGGATCGTGAACATGTTTTATTCAATTTTAACTCGTCTTCAATACAGCTTCATGACTGCTTATAATACGTAACAACGTACTATCATTTAGTTAAAATACTAGTACAAGTGATCTATGGACCATTGCGTACTCTTTTACCTTCTTAGCACCACCGGTCGTTACTAGATTTGGTATCAATAAATTTTTCACGGAATATTTTGTATCTACCAATGAATAACTTGATGCTTTAATAGTAACTTACAAAGCTTGTTAGACTTACTTAAGACTCCAACTTCTGCGTAGGTACTTGTCGTAACCATAGAATGTACCTGTAATTTTGTATTTCTTTTTGATCGAAGGACTTTATGAATCCATACATATGGTTCATAAAATCAGCCGGTATTATTTAAAATTAAATGAGTTGGTAATCAAGTCACTAACTTTTGTACAATTAGTCATTGCAGAAATGTGGCTTAATTCATGGGTTTTCAATACGATTAAACCCGTAGTTTTTGGTAAAACAATGAGAATTTCATTTAAAAATGGCCGCAGTAGAACTTTGACATAAACAATTAAACACTGCGCGAGAGTCGCAGTCAGTTCTAGTAGGTACTTTGCTGAATAACTTTAATCTCCTTTATAATCTTAAAAGGTATGTCGAGTATATTGACATTTGACATCACATAACTTCTCATGATTTATTTGATAAGTGGCAGCGACCATCATGTTGAAAAATGTCAGCTTCTTATTTATGTGTTCTAATAAGGCCATAAATATCGATTTTAATTGCGCGTCACGACTCAGCGATGACAGTGCCGTAATGGACGCCGGTTGACGTGGCCATGCCTGTGACTCTGTGACCATACCTTGTGTGAACATGCCTAATTAAATATCTTAACAGGCAAATGGATAGTTTAACTTCCATGGTTCTGAACTACATTTGCTTAAATGAATTAGTATGCTATAAACCTTTCCTGAAAAGTTATTTAGTACTTGCTTAGCTCTGAACGCAGGGCGTCGCGCATCGTTGCATGGTATCCCGGGGTCGACTCCCAGATCATCACAAGATGTTATTTGCTTTTTCCATTTACCAAATCTAAAAATACAGAGAATGCACCTGTGTTGGACTTGTGCACTATAACAATGTACGAGTCGATGGCTAGTCTCCGACACAATTAGCCTCCATGGCTGAAAACGATTAGGAAATGTAACTTTGCACATACAAACAAACTTACTATCAAGTAAAGGTTTCACTTCTGACAATCCACAGCCTTCGGTTAAAAAGACAATACCTCTCTTGCAACTCCAAATTCAAAAGCAATTCTAACGTTTAAAACTGCAGCACGGT
This sequence comes from Ochropleura leucogaster, assembly GCA_958449745.1. Classification (NCBI taxonomy): domain Eukaryota; kingdom Metazoa; phylum Arthropoda; class Insecta; order Lepidoptera; family Noctuidae; genus Ochropleura; species Ochropleura leucogaster. The sequence continues at coordinate 10,798,398 of OY288208.1, forward strand.
TATGCAGCAAGTTAACCAATGCAAATTGATATTTCAGGTGTTATATAAACACCCCTTTTACAACATTTAAAAAACTCCGTACCTAAGTAATCCTTATCACCATGTTTATTGAAGTTCTAAATTCATCACGTAACAAACATATTTCGCGTTAAAAATACATACAATATGTTTCGATCTAAAAGACTAAACTGATTTACGAAGGTTCGTACAGGTAGGTATGACATTGTCCCAGGCAGGCTTCTAATAAAGGTCCACAATGTAAAGGAGCAGAATGGCCCGGTTCACCCAATTAAAGATGAATCTCCCCGCGGATCATGTGACAACAAGTCCTGATGAAATATAACCAACTTGTCTCCAACAGACCGAACTGTCTAGATACTTGAATAAAGATTTTTTGTTTTTGGTATCAATGTTTTGTTTGTCCAATTATTTATTTATTTGGTTATAGTCTTTTGAAAAGCCACTTATAAGAAAATTTCTAAATCGAGCTAAGTAATGAGGAAACTTGTTAAGTCGATATGACTTAACAAGTTAATAATTCAATTCTACAAGTTTGTTTTTCCTGTTTTTCTTTCCCGTTTTATTATGTTTTGTATTTACTTAAACTTCGTGTACAATAGTAGTGCATAGGCGTAGGCGGCCTTAATGCCACAAGGCATTATCTGCAAGTTTTTTTTTTTTGTTAAATACTTATAATAATATTGTGAAAAAACATATATCTTAATAAAACTACTTGTTTTCGAGAACTTCTATACTTATACAGTAAGTCACACTACTGTAAGGAATTTATTCACAGTATCAAAACAGGTCAGTCCACAAATAAGGATTTGCTAACTTCCAAAATGGGACTGACATACCAACGTAGGCAACATGTACGTTATATATTTCAGTATGAACTATCGTATTTTTATTATAATGAGCATTAAGAGTCGCTCCCGAGTCCCAAAAAGGCTGAATATTTGATGGGTCGGCTCATATTTTACTCTCATCTCGAAAGCCGAAAGCAGACATATAAATCAAAGACATGTTTGCAAAGAAGGCGACCGCTCCGCACGTCTCTGTAATTGCCGCAAAAACACACGTTGTGTGATTTTCGAAGACGTTGGCAAATTTCCGAATAATTTTAAACCGAAAGGCATAGTGTGACAATGTCGTTCATGCCGCTACCACATGTAGTATTACGGGTGGCTATTGATTTCGTATATTTACATATTTATTATTCCAAAATTCAAAGTACACATGAGTTTATACGTGAACCTGCCTAATTAGCTTAAAGATGTCTTCGTTTGAGACCATTTGGAGCAGGATAAAGATGCGGCGCAAGCAACAGGTAGGTTATAGTTTGTTGGTCGAGAGCTGATTAGCAAGGCCTGCGCCGATCTCTCAATGGCACGGAGCTCGCTCCCCGGTGCGTCATAAATTTCCATTGATTGGATTAATCTGATTTGGATGTCAATTTTGTAAGGCAAGTACTGGCTCTTTATAAGAGAATACAATCATGAGGTTCTGGGAGTATTCAGATCGCGATACATAACAAATATATTGTATCAGCAAAGTGAAATATACGTCTTATCGCATGCACGCTTCTATATTCATTTGTTTCTTATTTTCTACAGATGCACTCGTTACGAGAATTGTAGATTTTATGTTGTGGTAATCTGTCCATATTTACTTAACCAAATTAAATGAGAACCTTTTTTGAGTAAACATAGTGAAACCTAGTGAAAATTAAATAATACTTTTCCAAGTAATGTTCATAGCTTCATTCGTGCGTTTTACCAACAGAGCTCGCCAGATTAGTTCGCGTCTATTCACTGACAGTTATTGACAAAGTTAAGTACAGATATTTGATCTACTCAGTGAAATTAATGCAGGTGACTGTAGTGTATAAAAAGTGGGTATTAAAACAGGAAGATGGTGCCGTGGTGGTAATGGAGCGCTGAGTGCGCTCGCATCCCGTATGCGCACCCGGACACTGCATACTGTGAGTTACCTGTTTGATTGCTTTAGCTTTTCCAGTTATTATGACATGTACATGTACAAACCACTTTTTACTTCACATATTCATTTACTAGTCCAGCCATAATATATTATCGCCGTTCACCATATGCAATGTTTAAAAAGACATTCACTCATAATCTGCGCGTCCTGACGCAGTAAGGGCAGCGGTGCATACTTTGACAGCATTATGATTGAATTATGCAACGTCGGTATCTAACAGAGGGATTGATATAATTTATTGTACAATTTATAGACATCAGCTGCGTGCCTTAAGACTCAAATGAGCATATTTCCCACGTCAATTTTGATTGCGATATCATAGTGAACGATGACATTTGAGTACGTACTAATTTAAGCCCACAAGAGTGGCTGCGAGCCGGTGCGCTATCTGCGCATAGATACAAAGTCGTGTTTGCTATACAGCAAATTTCTCCTTATAATTCTGTGCAGGAAAGTCTATTTTTCAAGCAGTCGCACCGAGGAGGTAATCACGCAATGCTGGCCTCTTAGCGCTGAGTAAACAAATCTTCGACATTGTATCTGTTCGCCTTAACTCTCTTTATTCAAAGGAACATTGTCAAGAGAAATGTACGATTATTGTAGTGTTTCTTATGGATCGCGTTACGAAAATATATAACTCGTAGTCTACGCTAAGGAGGGTTTCGCTATCTTTGATTTCATGTTGTTTATCAATTCGAACAGGCCAATAGACATATTCACTCTTGCGCACCTAATCTATGTCTGCGCTCTTTACAAGATCCACGATTACCGTGAAGTTAATATAAAACCTATGTTTAGTCTAAGTAGGATATTGTAAAGTTTATAACTCATGAACTCGTAGAACGTGGTCTGTAAATCAATTCATACAAATATGAAATAAATATACTGGCGGCTGGAATATCAAGAATGGAGCAATGGCTCCCAAGACTCCATAGTTCGCGCAATCAGCGGCTAACATCTCTTGTTGAGGTTGGCTATAAATTTCAACAATCATATAGTCGGTCATCTTTCTTTGTTATCATATTTTAGGGACGACATTCCATCGACGTAATTATGCAAAAAGCTGGACCGTGGTCGCGGCGGCTGTCCTTTGACAACCGCATCATTATAGTTGACATATACTATGATTTATGCGATTGATTTGTTAATAAATACGAATTTATTATCTTCATCGAAATATTTGCTTACTAGGTAATCGCATAAAGTGACTAGCTTCGTCTATCGCGAAGGTGGTGACAAAAAATGCCAATTTATAGAAACGAATAACTGCAGCTTAATTTGATGTCAAACGTAACACGGGTGAAGCAGGGAGACTTCCGTCCCTCGAACGAGAGCAAACGAATGCGTAATTCGGTGAACAGTGGTTAAAATTAGCTGGCGATGCGGGCGTCTTTATAGTCCTTAAATTGGCAAAAAATCGAGACAAGCTTCGACTGACACCGATCGCGGAGGCATCAGCGAAACAGGTGTTATCATAAACATACATTTTGCGATAAAAACAAAATAATTTTCATGAGTGGCCGGTAGGCGCGAACTGCCGTTCGTGTCGCCGACACAATGGCGATTTCATAGTTTTTTTTTTGGTTCGTCGTCGGCGTAAAAGCCGACGATATTAAATTTAGTAAGCGGAGAGGTGTCCGAAATCTCACGCAGACGTGCGATCCGCCACACATATTTCCATCTGCACAAAAAGCGGAACTATAGCCATAAATATGTCCAAATAAACATTAGTCGACGACCGACTGAATAAGGTTTCGCAGGGTTCCGTTTGTTTTGCAATTAAATAGTAACTGACATTTGGGAGTATCAACTTAATTCGTAATAAAATAAAATTCTGAATCTCAATTGAATCTCTCGTAAACAAGCGAATCTGCACTTATTCCTAAGACGGACTGGCAGCTATCATTGTTGATAAAGTATCAATAACAACTGGCACTTGTCAGCGACTTAGTCCGTGTAAATTTAAAACTTTCTCTTCTTATTTAAACTATTATCTCCGTTTTACCCCTTCAAAAGAACAATTTCGAAAATTCTTGATGAACTAGTCTAAATTCTTAACCTCAAATTTAAAAGATTTTATTAAAAAGTTACGGATTTGCATAGGTCAATGGTTTCACCCCCACAGGAGTAAATTAAACTGCATCACTCATTGTGTAGCCTCAGAGATAATTAAAAAGTCCTGAATCACGTTATTTATTTGAGGTCTACGTAATCAGACCTAAAATAGCAATTTCCAAAGATTTTACTTATAAGATTGTTTTAGGAAACCATAACACTCGCTGAGTGGCATCTCCTATTTTTTAATGGCAAAATATCCAAGAAATCTTTTTTACTGGATGTGCATCACCAGAAGAACTTGGTACTACCTAAATTTTTTCTAGCTTCCATAGTATTCTTGGTCTGTTTATGTAAGTAACTAAACAGATTGCACATCAACTTTTCAAAGTATATGTAACCCACCTAAAATGGAAAGTTTATTCCTTACGAAGGTGAAAAATCAAAACAGTAGGTAATGATGAAGGATCTGTGAGCTGGGCATTGTCCGTGCTAACAACGCGCGGCGTGTGCGCAGTGTCGCGGCGCGGTGCGCGGGCGCAGAGCGCTTGCTGACAGCCGCGCCGCGCACCCGATAATATGTGTACATATGTAACATTAAACTGCACAAATAAACGAGACTTTCACACTACATGGGTTCAAGAACAAGTTTTTCCATAACACAAAAGACGACACTGAATAGTTATAGCTGCTTCGCGGCCTCGCCGCATAATCCAATAAAACAATCCAAGGAATGTACCGTCAGAACAATATGTGTCATTGCCTAGTACAATGTTCGGCCAGCTCTCAGCTGGACGTCAAACTTAATGCACATAGCTGATTTGTTATTTACGGTTGTTTCATGCAGTTTATGGATAAACTTAAGTAATTATTGTAGCCATATAAATGAACATATTTTACATTTTAAATGTGCTGACAATAAACCTTCAGTTATGCATTATTGCAGTGATCTGTTGTGCACTCCATATATCATATTTAGGTGAATAATAACAGGTGTTGTCGAAAAATACATTCCTCAACACCATTGTTTTCTCGAAAACTTTTTTCCTATCGGTACAAATGAAATTGGCGACTGAATCTCAAAATATATGAATTTGATTCAATGGAAAGGCAAGCGGCTTCTTTCTGTTATTCCAAGGGCTACCACCGGGGCATTCGACGGACACATTTTTTATTATTTTTAATATTATGGCCGCATATTCGCGTCTTCACCAAAATATTCTTTCATATTTTTGTGTCCTCAAATAACTTGATATTAATATTAATGATATGATAAGTAAGTCGTGACTATGCTTACAATTACATCGTGATAATAGAACCGAGGTAACCTTAGTACATTTACGTATTCAAATGAACATTAAATTGGCACAGACTGTGATTATTTAATTAGGGACTTCAAACTTTCTACTTATTTGAATCTTTGACCGCTGTGCAGCGGAGGAAATAATATGTTAGACAGGTTGACATCACTTACACCAATTTATCAAGTAAGTATAGTCAGTACCAACGACTGTTAAATAAGGACCGTTGTGTTTTTCAGTTTGATAGTCAAATTATAAGCAATCATTATTATTATAATGTTATAAGGAGTCATGATCCTATCATTGTGAACGAGGCTAGTTAAAAATGCTTCTAGCAATGGACTCTGCACAGTGCAATGCACAGTGACTGCAAATTGTGACACCAACAACATCTCCACATTTAATTTTAGAGTTGTTTTTTCGTTTTTTTACTTTGGCCCTTCCTTTTATTAGCATGGTTCCAGATTTTCTTAAAAAAGTAGGATAGTTTCCGGGGTCAAAATAATTACATTCTATTTAGTCCGTCTTTTAGATTATTCCAAAATAAGAGATTAAGTAACGTATCACGACAACGAGTGAGGTCACACGTAACTTTAATGGACTAAAATTTTTTTCTTTGTAATTTTTTGGTCTAATTTACAAATAAAAAAAAACGTGTCTCTTATTTTTGAATAATCTAAAAGGTCTAAAAATTTTTTTTGTTGGAAACTATCTTATTCTAGGTAGTAATAAGGGTCATTTGGCATAAACTCAATAGGGGGATAGTACAACTAGAGTATATTTAAGATAGTAAGTTGCGCCGCCCCGCTAGCCCTGCGCATCCATTATGCAAGTCGGTAACACATGTAGTAGTCGGCTCCGCACCTCTGCGACACCTTTACCAGCCTTTACCATAATTGTCTATACAAACCTACTTATTGTTCGAAAAGCGATAATAATAAACTCTAATAAATACAATTTAACATTGTATTCATTCCATTTCTGTTATTCGTTTTCATTGTTTTGACATTTTTTTTGTTAATTAGCGGTGCCTTCTGAATAAATGTCTCGACTTGGCAAATCTAGGTTAATTATTAACTGCTCTACATTTGGTCAAAACTAGAAAAGTGGTTACGCCATTTAAATTTGGTATTTGTTAAATTAATGATAAAGTTCTAAGTCCTCAAGCCCTGCACGTGTAGGGTTATGTCAATGAATTAGAAACACTTGGTTCTCTGTATCTAAGTTGGTCGCCGTGATTTGTCTCCATTATTATCTCTTTTATTTTCATTCACACGCTCCGTCGAAGTTCGCCCTTTCCTTTTGTCAAACATAAGTTTCTATTGTAGGAACTGTCATTGTTATGCTACCACCCGAATAGCGAGGAACTTGAGGAACACCTTTTTAAAGGCTGTTTCGGTTCACAAGGAAAATGTCAGATTGTGTTTCAGATCACGCAATGGTGTTGGAATTTTGTATGTGTAGGTGCTCAACCATAAACATTTGCATAACTGTGATGTCGTATATTTGCCTATATTAAGTACCTACCTATAGATAGATACAGGTAATGGCGCATCTGCAGCTGCGATCTACCAAAAAATAATGTGCTTAAGTGTATTGCGATCGAGAGGATGTTTGGCCAATACTTTATTACGTTAAAATCCTTCAAGTGAAATACTTACAAGATGTTGTCCCAAAAAAGGACAATTAACGCGATCAATTAACGATTTCTGTGTCGAAGTATTTTCACGGTAGTTCCTTGAATAAAGACGAGCCTCCTCAGAAACAACTCTCGAGCTGCGAGGAGATTCCGCCCGACTGGTGGATTCGAGTGAGATGACTGGTTAATTGCCTTGTACGCAGTGCACGTACCGCCGCTGACATGTCACAAGACGTCTGCCACCGGCAGCGGCGATCCCTCAACGAATTCCAATCGGGAAGAGCGAAAAAGACACGAGCCGAGCATGCACAGATAAAAAGTAGCGGAGCAGGCGCAGCGCCGCGGGAGGCACTGAGCAGCCGCGCGCCCCCGCCGCCGCCCGCCCTGCCTCGCCTCGCCCCGCCGCGCTCCTAATGTGCAACTGAATCACGCGATTAAAACGTTCACTACTATGCGATACATCCCATCTTGCCAGGAGTCATTCATGTTTAGTACAAGTCCTTTTTATATGATACCGATCGGCGGAAACTATCAGCAGGCCGTTCACATCCCTCTATGTCTAGCTGTAGCGTTGCACAAACACTGTTATTTACATTAGCGTCAATTTGCAAACAAAAGCAGGCGTAGTCGTGTACGAACATACGTCATCTTCAAAGTAGGCAGGTATGTGTTTGATGCGAAATGTCCTAGTTCCCAGTATTGTTTCGGTCGATTTAAAGAATCGGCGACGAAAGTCCGGCCGGCAGGCGCGCGTCGCGACTCACAAAAACAAAGCCGTCTGGTGCGGGGACGCAGCGCAGCTACTGCCGTCAAACATTCACAAAGATCGCGACTGAGCACCGCCACCGCCACGAGTCACGCCGACGTCGCCACGTCACTGCCAAAACTGCCTGATAATGACGCACGCGTTCTCTACATTTTTGCATCCCTGCAATAAGTGCAAGATGGGAAGCAGCGAGCGATATTGAGCATGAAATATTAACAAAGCGGAAGGCACTTCTGAAAATAAGTCAGCTGTACAAGACGACATACCTAGCTGTCTGCATATAAGTTTTGAGGAATAAAGTAATCGTGTGATCGCAGAGTCGCACGCGCACCTCACAGCATAGCAATGGGCAGCGTCTGCCGACGCCAGCGTCATACGAATGATGCGATATAACGGATCGACCCGATTATTTCTGTCCATTTCACGACTGTTTAATAGCAATGTTAAACTCGGCGAAAGCAAACATACACGCCCTGTTTATCGAATATTTTACGATCTTCACCGGATTCATTTTAAAATGCTAAGCTTTGTGGAAGCGGCTGAAAGATTGTTTGAATCGAACGCACGTTACTAGTTTTACTATTTCAGATATTTATATTACAGTTAGTCATTTACCATTCTGATTTACCTGCATGTATGTTTATTCAGACGCAGGTGTTTATAATACACGGATACTTTATTTCAAATAAGATTTACTGTTCAAGAAATAATTTGGCGTTGAAACATCTGGACGAGTTTATCTAGCTCTTTCGCTGTTCGCCCAATAACATGTTAGAATTTTTTTAATACCGACTTCAGAGAATTCTTACAATTGGCATCCTTACTAATATTATAAAAGCGAAAGTGAGTTTGTTTATTTGTTTGTTTGTTTCCTCTTCACGCTTTAATGGCTGAACCGATTTCGATGAATTTTGGTACAGAGATAGTTCGGAACCAGGAGACGGACATAGGCTAATATTTTTTTTGAAAAAAGTGGGATGTGAGGGAGAAAGATGGAAGAAAAGGGAAAACTTAGCGTTGCTATTATAAATCAATAAGGCGCAAAGGGAACTGTGTTACCCCAAATTTAACGCGAGCGAAGCCGCGGGCAAAAGCTAGTTATTCTATATTTTGAATAGTGAGAAAATAAAAAAGGAATAATCTGAAATAACGCCTACGAACGGTTCTGTTTTCACTCAACAAAATGTGATCTACTTAGAGATAGTCCCCTTGTTTGTAAACTTTGATAGATCAACGTGCATAAATAACAATGTAATTATAATTGGGGTACTAATGTGGTTTTTGTGTTAGTGACACCGTCTCGCTTCCGTTCAGGTGACGCCGCCGATAACATCTACTTGCGCATAACCCTGCCTACATCGTTTGTTACTCTGTTCATGTTATATTTTAATATATTACTTATTATAATAGTTCTACAAGCCATGTGTAATGTGTTACGATCTCCGTCCCTAAAATTAATAGCTGTTGCCACAAAGATAATGTTTAACGCACGAGTGTTGGTATGTAATGTGTAGATAATTCACAGTTATGAAATAGATAGTTTACCAAAAAGATGGTTAAAAAGGACGACGCAGAAGACCTGGTTACCTAGTCTTGTCCTATTTCCGTTGGGGTTTCAATGAAATGCAGTATTCTAGGCATCATCTAGCAACCATATGCGTAACACCACACTGCGTTCCAAAACACAAACTACTGATGTTGTTCAACCAACTGAAATGGGACTGGGCTGCTCATGTCCGCCAATGTAGCCGATGGTGGAACAAACAGACACTGGAAAACTGTACACTACGTACTTGTACACTGGGTAGGACCAACGACCTGTGGTCCACATTTGCTCCAGATTAAAAGATTTGGAAGTCATCGGGCCGACCTTTGAGTCTATTCCTAGTAAAAGAATGACACAACAGCAGAATGTAACAGTATGTAATCTTAAAGTTTATCAGTATGCATACCAATATTTTACTTTGACCTGCTTACTTACTGCCTATCTGAATCTTACTTCCACGGCCCATTTTTGCCCTCCATAACTCAGATACTGGATAGTACGTTTCCCGTCAGAATGACTGGTTGGATTCGCAAAATCAAATGTGTATTAAAAGCATGTTAAAGCCAATGTTTATGGCAATAATCCCGGACGGCAGAAAACATCTTAACATCAATACATACGATTAGAATAATAAATGATTACTCAGAGCTGACATGCCTTACATGGGAAAAGACGAGACATGTCATCCATGCAGCATGCATTCCTCTATGCATATTCAGCTCCTGATTTCAATAGTAGGCACTAATCAGCACAATTCAGGTACCATAATTGCTTGACAATAATGTTGGGAAACTTGCCCATAAAGATTACTATCACGTGGTGCGTATAATAAAGGCTGACACCGCCATAAATTCATTGTATTCATAATAATACATAATTATCATCACGATAGATTATGAGACCGTCCTGATTAAATTTTATGAATAATTTACTTTTGCTCCGGAAATCCTAACAATTGTCTGTCGTCCGTTTCACAAAGGCCGCTTTTGTTATTTTTCCTGATATTATTAAAAAATATGCAAATCGATCGCCGCGACAGGATGTTCATTTTAGTAATAATGTCGATGTATTTGCATGTAAATTACGGCGGTATCCGCGGATGTAACAATTACTAATTGTAAATGTGCATCGTCATAGTTGTAAACAAACTGCATTCACGTACGTAAAAATTACACAAAAAAACTGTCATCCGTTATCAGAAACTTGTTATTATTCGAACAAAAGGAAAATAGTGAGGAAATAAAAATGAATCACCGTTCTATGAGAAGGCCAAACAAAAGATTAAATAACTTTAAAATAAACTTTTATGGGTTTCGTATAAAACTATGTGTTATTAAATTAATTTACATAATTAAAACGTTTAGTGTAGTCGTAACACTTGAGAGCTTGTAAAAGTTGTAAAGTTAACGACGTATAGTTCTGCTACCAGCCGACAGATGGCGTTACTCGTGTATTACTTTAGCCGCTGGCATTTATTTCGACTACAATTCTTTCAGGACTTTCGTAGTGAAATTCAGTGGCAAAAATATTATATTTACAATATTCTGTCAACAAAAACTTAATAAAAGGGTTAATTTTCAATTGTTTTTTTCTTTTGATGAATTGCCATTATCAAAGAAAATTGTTATCATAATCGTGTTTTGATTTAGTTTTTTCTTGTGGTGTTTTGACTTAACCTGTGGGTTGTCTGTTGTGACGAAGTGTAAGTAGTGCAGTGTTGCAGAGTGCATCGTTCAAGGCGTGGGGTCAGCGCGGCAGGCTGCACCGCACGCCCCCGGCCCGCCCCACGCCCCCCTTCCCCCTCGCCTTGCGCCCCGCGGACCCCGCGCCCCCCACTCGCTCAAGACCTCACTTGTTTTGATGTAAGGTGTCCACTGGCCACTATGCAAAACTCATGGCTGGCGAGAGAGGTGGCAAGTTCGCCGTCCTTGTCGTTATACTAAGGTGAGATAAACTTTTGAATTCGCACGCTTCAACTGAATCTTTTTATTGTGCATGAAGTCCGTTAGTTTGGATATGTTGTTTTGTTCTTGGTTGCGAATGTTACGGGATTAAAACTATGGGCAATTAAACTCTTGATTGATATTATAAATTGTGTAGACTTGGGTTTGTTTTGTTTGTTGTTTACAAGCTCTTCTTTTTTTTCGGGTGGGAAATCATCTAATGACTTCCCCCGCTCTGGGCGGAGCGGGGGGGCATGTCAGACTTGTACCTACTGACTAAAACCCACCCATGTTCCTTCTATTGCCCTTTACGTTCCGGGGCCGCGGTATCTCTTTCGAGCAACCCGCAATCCCGGCAGGCGGAGGCTCTGGCAAGCCCCTCTGCTTTGCTGACATCTCTTTGAGGCGCGCGTGAAACACGAACGCGCCGTCGACACGGCCTGTCGTCAATCCACGGACGGACGGTGAGCTACCCATTGCTCACCGTCCACAGGCCCGCATCTACGGTGGCCGAGAGTCTTAACCGGTATTTTTTCATTTTCATTTAGCTGTTTTATCCTAATTTATTTTAGGATCGACAATACCTTCTTCTTTCATACTTCTCTATTACTCCTCATCTCAGCAGTCAGCTCCATTCCAGCCTGTATTTTGTCATGATTCAATTAATGCTTCTAATCGGAATCTTCTTACCTATAACGATCAGTCGCACATGATTAAATTTTGATTTGCTTTGGAATGTACTTACTCGTAATTGTAGGTGTCATACAAACAAATGCTTTAAACTAGCCATACGTTCTTGAATTTTGGATAGTGATTAGGATATACTTAGCCTAAGTTGCAAGAGCACCCAAAATCCTTGGAATTTTGAGTTTTTTAACAAAGATTTAATTCAGAATTGTTTGAAATATCTAAAAGGTAATATTTATACATGTTCTTAAAATTTTGGATATCAAATTTTATTGAAAAAAATGATGAATTCTGGTACCATACCTACCATGCACTTACTAAATGTAAGTTTTTACTTATTTCTCTACGCTGTCAATATGTACCTAGATTAGTTTGTCCATTCTACAAATATTTACCTGTAATTTTTCTTCTATCCATATTATGACGATTTCTATTACTTTTAAGAAAGTCCATTTTAATGACTCAATCATTTATTTTGTACACCACTTACTTAACTAGTTCAAGTAGGTACATATATCTTCGTCAATTCATACAAATATTCATATAATTGTATTGTCATTTTGATGTACCTTTTAACTTCGTCATAAAAATTGTAGGCTTACTGAATATCGTGGTTACACTATTAAACAAGCGATTTTTTAATGTACCTAGCTGTCTATGTTTATTAATCTTTCACGTTCAAATGGCTAAACAGACTTGTATGAAATTTCGTATGCAGATAACTTTTAACCTGGATTAACACATAGGCTTTTTATTTCGGGCTACGCAACTAGTAATTTTAAATGAATAAGACAAATCTTAAATGGCTAAACAGACTTGTATGAATTTTGGTATGCAGATAACTTAGGCATACCCTGTATTAACACATAGGCTTTTTAACTCGGGCTACGCAACTAGTAACATTAAATGAATATGACAGAACTTAAAATTATGTAGGTAGGTATAAAGAACGGAGATTTCAAAATCGTTTTATTTAAAAAATATACTTAACAGTTATAGGTCCAAGTAACCAACAAACAACATAGAATCATGGTGGTTTAAGAAAAAGAAGTAAAGCACGTGATGTTTGTATAGAAGCCAAGAGCGACCCGGCACGTGAACCTTTTTGCTATCGCTACGGTTTCCAAATTTCCAAATTTTATCCAGAAGCCGAATAACCGTAATATGAAAACCGTTACTAGTGACGTGATCTGCCTTTGTATTTAGAATTTATCGGTTTATCTGCGTATACGGTCAACAGCGAGCCATTCCGTCACGTTTGTTTTGATTCTACGTTACTACTGCGAAGCCGGATTCAAATGTTACGCTTGTGTCTATTTATTGACCACCTTGTACAAAAACATTAAATGATTTTCCTTATTTTCAGGTTTAGGTACATATTTCAGACGTAGTTAAAAGTGAAAAACTCTTTTAATTAATATTTTTGTAAGTCTCTCAAGTGTCCCACTCATGAATGAAAGTTTTTTTCCTTTCAAACCTCTCCATCTTGTGCGATATTTAACCAAAATCGCTCAATTCTTTTAAGTTTGGCAATATGTATTCTAAACTTGATGATATACTAGCTGCACCCCGCGGTTTCACCCACGTACACTGGGATATTATACACATAAACCTTCCTCTTGAATCTCTCTGTCTATTGCTGAAAACTGCAGTCAAATTGAGTAGTTTAAAAAATCTAAGCGAACAGACAGCGCAAGTGACTTCATTTCATACTTGGTAAATATAATAATTTCATATTAATTTTCTTCTATTTTCCGAGTAGAGTCAGGTTAACAGTAACTTTTAATTAGGATGGCGCTTCACGATGTGATTAATGAAATGTTTAAGATTAGTTAATGTTATTGCCAATCTGTGATAACATCCGCATACAGGTAAACAGGTATTCTCCAAAAAATTAACATAGTGGTACCTCTTTAACTGGCTTTTCTTCGTCCAAAAGAATCAGTGCCGTAAAATGTCGAAGAATTCGTCCAAAGAACACCATAAACGTATTATGTCCGTCCTTTATATTCACATGTAAGTATGTTTAAGTATTGTAATGACATTTAAAGAATGAATTAAATATTTACACGACACGACATTGTATTGTTTTATCACTGACAGCGGAACTTGATTGTCACCGCGAAATCCTGGAACGGCTTTGAACAAAACGAGTTTTGATGCAAAAAATGAGTTAATTGATTTCGTTAGTTTAGTCATACTAATTTGCTGATTAATATTAAACAACCGCCATATACGTGCCGATGTTGCAGATGGCTTGTAACTACTTGTTTTACATCAAGGAAATTTTATGGTTTTGACTGCATTTTGTTAAAGCCCCGTCGGTATTTACGGTATCGAAGTGTCTTCCTATGGTTTGTTAGATAATTCTTTTTTAAAGAGAGAGAATGGATGATGTTTGTCCATGTTCATAGCAACATTTGAGTGTCAATGAATCTGATCAATTAATTTACAAGTACAAAGTTCAATATTTTGTAAGTACACTGACATTTTCTACCAAATCACTTGGCCACAACAAACTATTTCATTGATCTCCTTTAATGTTACTCTAGCCAACAAGTAAGACTTGAACGTAGAGAAGTACAACAGATAATAATGTATGTGTTCTAAATACGTAAAAATTACATAATTGTATTGTTTGGAGGCTTTGTATGGACAAAATGTCAAAATGTCTTCTATGTCTTGATCAATATATATAATGTTTATATATTGATCTATGGACAAAACGACAAAAACACACCTACCAAACAATATTGAGATAAGAATGAAATCACCTGTACCTACACTTTTTCTTTTTGCAGATGGGAAATCATCAAATAAGTTTCTTTGCTCCGTGCGAAGCGGGGGAGAGTGTCAGACTTGTACTGACTAAAACCCACCCATGTTCCTTCTATTGCCCTTTATGTTCCAGGGCCGCGGTATCTCTTTTGTCCAACCCGCAACCCGGGATCGCCTTTACACTTGGTTTTGAAATAAGACTTGCATTGCTACATCCTCTGTCATGTTCTCATAGAACGTAGACAACAACAGATTTTCCAAAAAAACTCTAGGTACATATTCCAATGAAACTTTGATTTCGGAGGTTGGTGGCTTTGGTTGATTCAGCTTTTGCTACGGTCTGTTTGATCTCGGTTAAAGATTAAATATTAATTACTAGCTTTTGCCCGCCGCTTCACTCGCGTAAAATTTAGGGTAACACAGTTCCCCTTTCCTGATTTGCAGGTCCCTGCTACCTGCAGTTTTTCTCTTGCACCTTATTGATTTGTAATAGAAAAGCTAAGTTTTCCCTTTGCTTCCCTCTGTCTCCTAGGTCCCAACTATCTCTGTAACAAAATTCATCAAGATCGGTTTAGGCGTGAAGAGGTAACAAACAAACAAATATGCTTTTGCTTTTATAATATAAGTAAGGAATATTATTTTTTTGGCTAGAAACATTAAAACAGTCTAACTCACACTCATTCATTTCACATGAACGCATGTGGTAGGTTCCTACCTACTGTAAGAGGTTTTATACCCCAACCAATGCTGGCTGGTTGATCATAATGTTCAATAACTCAGGTCGATAGAGAGAACTTAGAAAAAATCATTAGAAAAGAAATGAATAAAAAGTGTGACATGTAACTTAAAATATAATTTAAATTATAATCATAATCCTTTATGGACTTTTATTGAAATATCTAACCAAATCATTCCAGTACCCACCAAATCTTCACGGTGGCTTATGGTGACATGCTTAATAAAGAAAAAAAGTTGGTGTTTACTGAAAAATATGATAACAAATTTTGTCCGTTTCATTTAGATTGTATTTAATTAATGAGTTTTCTTTTATTTTCAGTTACTAAGGCATTGTGTAACTTGAAAACTTATTTTGATATAGTTACCAACATGTATAATACCGAAATACCCATACCTATATTCTAGATTTTTAAAGGTTTATTCACTAATGGTGCTTAAAGCTAAGTTAAAATTAACTTTAACGTCTCTCAGTCAGGACAGTCTATTGAATATAGTGGAATAACCAATTAGACTATTTTTACCAACAGCTATGAGTCGTTACGAGTAGTCAGAACTCCAAAACTCTGGCAACCTGTCTTATAAGGGTATTAAGTGATACCCAGCCACTCTAAAAAATCTGCGACGAATGTAGGCCCACCCCAACATACTTAGGAAAGATGAAGACGTGGGGATGACTATACCAAGTTCCGCCATTTTCAGTAGATTGAACATGATTGACTTGCATTTTGTTCCATTCCCTTCTTTCTTCTAGGTTAGTTTAATCAGTTTCAAATTAGATAATTACGGTTTCCAACAAACAACCTACTAGTTATAAACAGATATAAAATATTGTGTGAATCGTAATGAGTAAGAAAGCCGGTATTTAAGACTCCTACGCAGAACAGTTTTTATACGAGATTTTAATATTTAATTCAAGTACAAAGTCGATTTATGATCGTGGTGGGAATATCTATAGAGTATGTACAACAGTAATTTAATAAACAAGAAAAGCCAGTGGAGAATTGTTAGTTTTTACTAAAGTGGAGATCGGCGCGCGCAAACGCAGACCCAGGCCCTGCGGGTGGCGCAAAGCGCAGGCGCGGCCATGTTTCATAATTAGCTCTGTTATGAATTTTATAAATGTTTCATGCGCTACATGGGTAGCCGACAATTAATTAACTCCTGCGCAGTGCTTACATTAATTAGCAAGAGACATGTCATGTTCGTTCGTCATACATTATACATACAAGCCGCGTTCTTGAGGAAAATTTATTAATATTACGTTACCTTTCAATAATTCAAACTGAATTGTACTCGAATACTACATTTTATTCCTAAATAATTGTTAATTGGACCACCCCTGCTGAATTTCGACGGTGAGTAATCATTTTCCTACTTAATTAATGTGTATGATTATTTTATTATGGTGTTTTTGTGTGTGTTTTTAAATTGGACAGTCGACGAAATTCATCAATACCTCCTCTATTATTTGTTTATGATGCTTAATTTGAGATTCGAGTCTAAGTTACAGGTAGTAGAAGCATGTCATAAACATACATATTTATAAAATAATATAACCTGTTATTAATAAACACATCAACTTGGAGCTCAAGAATATAGACATGAATCTTTTGTTGATTACTTCCTTTCAGTTCACCCGGTAATTAACAATAAATATCTAATCCTAATTTAGAGTGCAGTTGCCATTTCACCCTCTCCCCTTCGGATGGAGTAAATGAGTTTCCTTATAACAATGATATCATTCCTATATCTAAGTATTAAAGCCATACAACGAGTACCGACTCATTTAGCTTTAAAAAGGGTCCGCCTTTCATTCTCTTTTATTTCCACGTCGATATTAATTACCTATAGCAGGAATTTGATATTGTTCGTAATGCCAATAAACACAATTATCTTTTTTTTTTCATAATAAAAATGATGCCTTACCATAATATTTATTTTATCCGATTTATATTGCACTCCAATAAATGGTCGACATTAATAATCAAAGTGGAATATTTCATTAAGACAGTAGAGACCACTAAGTTTTACAACTTAATTGCTTTCGCAAACTATAACAGGATCAGTTTTTATGATACACCCACAAAGGCGTCCCGAGAATCTCGGTCGTAATCATTGATATTATTTATTTTTTGTGTCATAATTTCTTGCGATGAGGAATGGGCGCCGATCATCTCGATAGTTTTATTCATTTTATAACGACAAAGTTATGAGTCGGCAATACAGCTGAACTTTCTACGAAATGATCTCTGTATAAATCAGGGAACAGCGGCCGTACGGGTCGAATGAATATTGTCGGTACTTCGGTAGGTCCTAAACATTCTAATCATCCTACTGTAATCTAGAGAGTATTTGTCGAACCGCATGGAATATTGCGAATGTCAGGAATAAGCCGCAGCGCACAATGGGCCGTGGAGTGATAAGGCGAGCGCTTGGCCTGCCCGCGGTGCGCGACCGCCTGATTGTACGGCCATCGGTAATGTTCCCATGATCGAGAATGTAGCGAAACGATACCCCAACATTGTCTACACACGAAACGCTATCGTTCAATGTATCATTTCCAATGTCAAAATACTTCAGCAATTATTATAATGCGAGTCCAGGCCGCATTCATCTCCCCTTGTATTGTGAGTCAAGTAATTAAAGAGGCATTGTATAAAGGATAAAAGCTTTTCAAATACAGTCTAGATGAATTAGGGATACGAATTCCTAAAAACAATTGAAGCAGTCGATAAAGTTAGCCGTCTACTTAGCAATTAAAAAGTAAAAGAAGAATGTTTCGTTTCTAGATAATAAAGCTTCAGACAAAGAGTATAAAGTTCAAAATGGTATTACGATTTACATCCTTCGAGAAAAATAACCTTGCTGGAAGTGAGAAAGCTTTCCACCTATTCACTGAAAATAAAAAGTAAAAAACTGGATGTTTTAAAGAAAATTAAAAACAAGGAAGTTTAGCCGATTGCGCCTGGTACCTAATCTACTCCGTGTAAAGAAGAAATTAACACAACTTTCTTGGATATTTATTACGTTACTTTTATTACCTTACTTTTGTTTTCAGGGGGTTGAAATTTAAAACAGTAAAACAGCCATTTTCCCTACTAATGTTTCAAAATTCATGCTCACGAATTCTATTGGTTCCTTGATTTTATTTTTCTTCAAAAGCAACCGATGCAAGTCCAATTTTTAAGCATAGGTTTCTACAAGACGGTAAAGAAATCAATAAATCCTACCGAAATTCGTCATGATGATTCGTGATTATATTTTGGACGAATTTATAAGTGACAGCCTTGTTGGTCTTGGGCTCACAAGCGCAACCGCTGAATATAAAGTTCTGGCTTCGAATCCCGGGTCGGATAAAGTGTTGTTGGGTTTTTCAAATAAAATCATTTTTTTTTTCAAACACGGGTAATTGTTACATAGATGTTTTCGCATATATTGCTCCTCCATATTCTAGCGTCGTATGGGCATGCAAATGATATATTTTTTAAAGAATAGTTATAAAACATTGTATTAAGTGTCAAATATATTTTTTTTACACTTATTTTATACTTTTATACCATTTTCTATAATCCTACTACAGATTATAAATGCGAATGTTTGTGAGGATGGATGGATGGGTGTATGGATGTTTGTTACTCTTTCACGATAAAACGGCAGAACGGATCTTGATGAAATAAAAAAAGCCAAATAAAATGAATAAGTTTGTCAATCAGATATATTTCAGTAGCTGCCATGGAGTCTCGACATGTGCCCAGTTGATGGCGAAACTTGGGTGTACTATTAGGTACACCTCTGCCTTACCCTTTTAGGATTACAAGCTTGATGTTTATCTCATAAATTAATCTGAGATACAGAGAAAATTAAACGATTTGTAATTGAAAATACAAATGGAAAATTCGTCCATGTAGAAATGCGCTGTTAATATGTGGGTAGATGATATCTTTAAGGACTACTTACCAGGTTGCTTTACAACATTACAAAATATATTCAGATCAGTAAGTAATATAATTAATTATCGTCATGAAAGCTAATGACAATTAAAATAAAAGTAGGAGACTTAAAAAGGTCACTTCATTGTGATTATTATCATGCCCCTTAATGTAGGCTGAAATGTAAAAATGATGTACTTGTAATATTTTATAGCCGCTAGTAGTTTGATGGGATTTAATACCCATACCGGTAGCGATACTTCCCGCATCGTTCCCTGTCCACTATTAATTAATTAAATACTATGCAGATAACAACCCGACTCAAACAGGTTGGTGCGGTAGTAAAGTTTAATACTTTTAATCAATCTAAATCAGGTGTCAAGCAATGCGGCGCATTTCCCAAACTCGTGAACACTTTCATAACGACACAACTTATGATAACGACAAACGTAACGTAAATAAATTAAGGCAGTATTAAATCAATAAAAATGGCCGGTTCGTAAAATAGAGACCTGGGGACCCCCCACGACGTTGTTGGCGGTGAGCAAGAACGAAGATGTTATGAAACTCGCGAAACCTAACCGGCGCCCGGCAGTGTCGATGAGAACTGTGCCTATTTCTCCATAATGACTTATTTACATTTTTATAACGTTATATCAAGTCATAAATGGGTGTTAAGCGTCCCCGGCTTATTGCCAACTTCCGCTACCTATAAGTTGTACGCCGCGTCGCCGCTCGGCTATCCTATAGTCACGAATGCTCCGCCACGGAAACTTGATTTGTGTTACAACTTCAAAACTTATTCAACACTTCAGCGTGATAATAAACAGATCTAAATTGCTGTGCTAAGTTTAGAACAGTCAAACATAAACATCTGCTCGTGATTGTATTGTGTCGAATCTACGACCTTTTTCCTTTCCAGATATAAAGTATAGATGCTTATCGATAAAGTTATTTCAATATACTGCACATTTAAAAAAGATTTTCGTTATGGAACCGTGTCGACATTTCTGATTATTTATCAAGCTACGAGAGCCATAAAACTTAAAATGCCTTTAAAAATCAGATTATAAAACAAGTTCTTTGTTTCTGTGTTAAAATTCGTGATGACGGTCCTTTGAAACGCTATAATGAGTATTGATTTAAATTACGTGGATTAAAAAATCTGGGAAAAATTATAACGAGAGGATGCCGCCATCTGTTTGCCTACGATAACAATAACATGGACCTTCTTTTGTAAACTAAGTAAATGTTACTCTATTCCTAATTCAGTTCGGAGCTTCAGCTTTGGATATGTTGTCATTACGTTAAACTTATAGATAAGCAAGTCAAGAGCCCTTAAATGGATAATATGGTATCTTGTATTTTGTCTTTAATACCGCTGTACCTACTATAAAATTATTCGTATGAATTTCGTTTTATTCTTATATTAAGTCGGATAAAAAGTACACTAACCACAATAACGTTTCGAAATATTTATAGCACAATTTAAATAAGTCCTTATTGTCCATTCCACATTAATCCTCGCGTTAATTTTTTTAAGAATAATGAAGCAGACATTTTTATAACAAAGGTCCTTGGCCGTGCATCTTGATCTTAATGTTATCTCTAATAGGTCAATAAATAAGAAGCAACGTGCGAGCTTCGGCGGAGGCGGGCGCGGGCGCGGGCGCGGGCGCGGGGCGGAGAGCGGCGACACAAACACGACAACGGCTTATTAAAATAAAAAATAATCAATACAATCGCCGTTCACAATAATACCCTGTGTTTATATTCATATTTTAATTTCTACTTGTTTAAGGCCACCTCAACAACTTTGTCATGCAAATGTAAATATTATTTTATTGTAACCTGTAAAACACGTCCAAGTGTAACTTAACAAAAAATATTCTGCATTCTGTAAAAATAAATGCTTCTCTCACGGAAATCGGAAATTTTCTTATTGCAAGAGAGGTCAAAATGAATGCAAACCACCTTCAAAAGGAATTATATTAAACGCAATATAAAGTTAGGTTTTATGATAGGACAATCTGGCTTATGAATGAAATGTAAACAGCCGCAATGAAATGATATAAATGATGCGCGGTGGTACGCCGGGCACAATCAGTCGGCGGCATCTAGCGGCCGGCCCGCCATCGCAAGCCCGGCCCGGCCCGGCCCGTCCGCTTTATGACGTTACACTCTTTTATTTCGATATTTGTACGGATCCCCTCATTTTTATTCACCCGAAAACATTATTATGCATAAATAAGTACTCTTTTATTTTATTCCCATCGTTATTTTAATACGTTGAGTTTCAAAGTTGACTTTGTCACCTCTTGTCCGTGCGCCCGCGCCGCCCGAGATGTGGCGACAATATTTAACAGATAACGAGATAAGCCTCTTTTTAAAGCGGTTTGATGTAACTGGAGACTCTTCTATATTCTATTATGTTATGCTTTATGGATATGGTGTGTCTATAATAAATAGTCACATTTGTTTTTTTTTGTTTTATTAAATTAACATAAAGGTGAATTTATAAAATCTTTTGCAATTTATTTGCAAATGTTTTACATATGTAGACTAAAACCGAGCGGTTGCTTATACTTACATTTAGTATTCTGTTTTTTTTACTAGGGAGTGACAGCGTGAGTTAAGAGGCATTAGCAAACATTTATCATAGTGCTGTAAGGTGTCAGGCAGTAGCGGGGGTCGAGCATAACAATTAGTTGGCACCGCCGCAACACGGAGCGCGGAGCGACGAGCGGGCCCGAGCGGACGGTAGCGCGCCCCGCTGAGCCCGGCGGCCCCCTGCCGGGACACGCGCCGGCTCACCCGGCCCGCCCGGCCCTGGCCCTAACACGACAACACGTCTCATATTTAATATCTTAATAACCGATTAGGGTGTGTTTAATATGCACTATGAATAATTACACACATCACGTTAACAAATCGATCTCTGATTATGTCATTTACAAACTAAACCAGACGCTACCCGCTCGCAGTGGGACGCCAAGTTACAAGTTGCACAACGTCACTTGTAAGCAAGTTAAGAGGTCATGCATTGCACATTTTACACTAAAATTATAAATCAATTAAGTACGTACCTGTGATTGAAATTGATTAAGAACGTATTCGATTGTTTGATATAATACCGCATACGAATAATCCGGACCGGTGTTTGTAAATTACCATAATCAAATTTTATTAAAAGCGGTTCAAGATTGAAACATTGACGTGACCTCTGTCTAATGACAAATGTTGTTCGTAAGGGGTCGTTAATGGCTTGAAAGTTCAGCATCGGCGGCGTCGGGGACGCGCGAGGCGGCGGCGCGGGCGGCGCATACATCGGTTATTGAGAGCGATTTGGGCAAGCAGTCTCAATACGAGTACATGCGACTGATTTACGAGACGAGCGTGTGCCCTTTGTGCTCCAGCTGACTAATGGACGGACGCTCACGGACATTTATGTAGATTGATTGTATGAATTTTATTCACAATGTTAATACAGTAACAGATTTAGATGTCATTTAGAAATGGCGCTCTAAAGTTGTGCAATTTAGGCCGTGAATAATGGATGACGAATGGTTAGTTTCAATACCGGGCTCGTGCCGCACGCGGCGAGGTGGGGCTCTTATTGTGAAGCTTGCCCTAAACGCACAAACACGATATGTGGACCGCTCTTAATGTACCTACATACCTATTCAATCACTCGGATTCCGCTGCAGTCATTTGGATACATTTTAACGCCTGATAAGAATCAACAAGACCGGCCAAGTTAACGACGGCGAATGTTTATCCGGTTAAATACTATGAAGTTTAATACCCATATTTAGTAGGAAATTATACAAATATGAACGTTTAAACTTGTATGTTTACAGCCAGTACAGTTCGTCGAGGGTTTTAAGTTTACATAAATAAACGAATAACAGCCACATACATAATATATGCCCCCACCTTCTACTTACATAAAATATCATCCTTGCCTAGCCTTGCCTTCTCCCAGTTATGTTAAAGTCAGCTTCCAGTCTAACCAGATACAGAAACCAATATTTTACATGATGCGACTGCCTATCTGACCACCACAACCCAGTTAGTCCTGGGTACGTTACACCTTGGTGAGACTAGTTGTCAGACTTTTGGGCCACTAGCAGCCTGTAGCGACAGTCCAAGATCGGCAGCCGGGACCAGGAGCCTTAGTCTGCTATTACAATAGTGTCAGAATGGTCGATCACTGATCACATAATGGTTAATTTTGACAAGTTTGGTAATCTGCTACATACTAAACTTGTCAAAATCAACCATTATGCGATCAGTGATCGACCATTCTGACACTATTGTAATAGCAGACTAAGGCCCCTGGGGTTTTACGTTCTTTTTTATCTATTTATCAAATATAGAAGACTTACAGCTAAAGAGAACATAATGACTGACAGACAATTTCAAGTCTTCGCTAATACGCACATGAACAAAACTAAATTCTATGAACATACTAAAACAGAAATCATGTAATGCATAAATAACTGCAGCTATACACAAATTGCGCACACTATATAACAGCCTACTACTAAACTAAGTGAAAAAATCAAAGGCACACTAATGAGAAATAAATCAATATCATGCTGTTTACATAAATCATTTAAATTTCGGGATGCACTCATATGGTGATATACGAATTCTGCCTATAATTCATCTTTAATCGACGGCACGGTTGGCGCAGTGGCTGAGCGATCAACTGCTGCGCTGCGTGTCGCGGGTTCTATTCCCGCACGGAACAAATATTTGTATGACCTGCAGATAGTTGTTTAGAGTCTGGCTGTTTGTGTATGTTTGTAAACGCACCCATGATACAGGAGAAATTCCGGAGGATTCAGGAGTGTGGAGAAAAGTTTTACTTAAATAAAATAGTTGACGTAAATGGCACTTGTGAAGGTGGAGGCTTTATAAACAATGTAAAACTTAACATCATAAATAATACTAGGTACTACGGTTTAAAAACATCGGTACAGAAAATTACAGATTAAAGAGGACGGACAATGTAGCATTTTTGATGTACTAGTTTTGGTCAATTCTGTTTGAAATCGCTTTAACGTAGAAAATGATTTGAAAGATTCGATTTCCAATTGCTTAGGACCGGAATCAAGCTTAATCATTTTTGTTTTCTTAATTTTTTTGTTGATTTTTGGTGTTTGTTTATTTTTGACAAAGACAAATTATAAAATATTTAACCAAACCAAACAGTAGACGCTCTGCCTCTGTCGTCATTTTATCCGTCATCTTAACAACGTTTATTCATCTTATACCTCATCGGTTACATCTACAATCATATCTTGCACCTGCACCATAAAAAATAATTTCCAAAAATTCGTTCACCACACAAAAAGTAGTATAATCTAAAAAGTTATTAAAGTGAGTGAAATAAAAGAAGAGTCGATGCATTCCTGATATTTAGGGGCATAATATTTTAATATCTTCCTATACGGCATAAAAAATGTATAAACATTTAGTTACGGCTCGAAGAAAAAGGACAATATGAGAAGGACTTGCAGCGTCATCTTATCGACACGGATCAAACGTTGTTAATCAGAAATTTTAATGACCATAGTTCAGAAAATAATAACTTTTCTTTAGCTACCAATACACAAACTGTGATCAACTGAAATTGATACTTGCTTATAATTTTAAGAATGGAACTAACTTTTAGTTCTAAACCTATGCTGAAATAGATGAATTGACCATCACACATCTTTTCCACATCGTACAGACTACACGCCTTTTAAACACAATTTAAAGGATTTAGAAGAAAATCATTATTAGTAATTACATCATGTTTATTAAGAAAACATCTACTGCTTTTCGATGCATAATTTTACAATCAATATTTAAAGTCTTCTACGTTGAATGTGATCCAGTAAGTGTTTTCCTCTAAAACTGTTTAACATAGCTACTGATAATCGTATAAGAAATACAGAAGCATATTGTGCACCAAGTGCAGAACAGAATACAAAAAAGCATCGCCGTCATAAAGCCTTAATTTAAAGCAAATCCTCCTATTCGAATGCTGCAAGCATCAAGATTGTTCAGGAGGAGCACTAATGGTCACGCGTAGTGGCGAAGCGAGACAGTTCGGCATTTAGGCTCATTGTGCTCAACGTATTGACTGGATTCGATCCGTCCGTCAAATTGTCGCCCATCGAGATACGTGCTACTGTGCCGCGGCTCCCGCGTCTCCTCACCAACGTCTGCTCTTCTCGGAAAACACAATTCAGCTCCCATACCTTCTCATAAAGAAAAAATCTGGTGTGATTCATATTGGCAACGAAAACAACTCGTGATACTTAAAAAAAAAACCGGCCAAGAGCGTGTCGGGCCACGCTCAGTGTAGGGTTCCGTAGTTTTGGTGGTAATAATTCTTTTTTAATTTGAAAAAAAAGATACGTTCAGGATAATAAAATATGTAAACGAAGTTTAAAAATGCTTGCATAAACGATTATACTACAAACTTAGTCCACAAATTATTTTGTAAAACTTTTTTTTTTTGTACAGAAACTGTTATGTCAATCAAGTTCAAAATAATTTTCATAGAAAGACCTTATAAAGTTCTACTTTTCAGATTTTTTTCATATTTTCTAAACTTATGGTTCAAAAGTTAGAGGGGGGGGGACACATTGTTTTTTACTTTTGGAGCGATTATTTCCGAAATTATTGACATTATCAAAAAATGATTTTAGTAAACCCCTATTCATTTTTAAGTACCTTTCCAACCATATATCACACATTAGGGTTGAAATTAAAAAAAAAATCACTTCCCACTTCACATATAGGGTGGCTACCCTAATAAAACATATTTTTCCAATTTTTATTTTACTACTTTGTCGGCGTGATTGATATACATATTGGTACCAAATTTCAGCTTTCTAGTGCTAACGGTTACAGAGATTAAGCGAGGACGGACGGACGGACGGACGGACGGACGGACAGACAGACATGGCGAAACTATAAGGGTTCCTAGTTGACTACGGAACCCTAACAAAGCATCCTCTTTATTGCTGTGAAGTATGGCATGTAGTATTAAACATCTGATTAAAAATCGCAATGAACGACTAGGCTTATTCATTTACAGTCACCATAAACGATGCGCTATGCGGTACAGTCACCATGAAATTTTTTAATGCTCACTGGATATAAAAGATCAGCTTAATAATAATAATTTTACGATTTGCACTCATCTGGCGTCATGATAACATTAAACGATTTGTTCAACACGATTTATATCCTACTCTTAATTGTAAATTATCAGGTATCGATAGCTTAAGAGCAAAATTATAATTGCTTGTTCACTATGGATAATATAATTCAGAAAGTTGATAGGTGAAAGAAGTTCTTATTGTGTTAAGTTAAAGTAAGTTATTGTTTGTGAAGGTTTATAAGAATGGTTTATGAGTGAAGCGCGGGCTGCCCAGTAGCGCGGTGTAATCGATTAGTCACGGATGAGTATCGCCTGCGGTTCGATTATATGTCGACGGTTAAATTAAAGATTAAACTTGTCTGAGACAATAATACCAACATCTCTTTTATTTTATTTCATTTTTTATTTGTGCAATTAACTAGGTTTTAGACACTCTTCGAAAATCTATTCTGATATACTAAGTAGGTAAACAGGTATCCATAATATTTGTATGGTAGACGGCATTATATGAGGTGCCCACTAACTACCATTAAGTACGTGACGATGATGACCAAAATCGATCTCAAATAGTGAACCTGTTTGAACGGAATATCATCACGCAGCGGGATCGTTGCGCTATCGCACTATCAATACAATAAAAAAAAATGATGGTCACGTACCCCACGAATTATATGGACGAAACCAATCGACCACTTCAGAAATTATAAAAACTTACCCATCTAAGCTAAAACGAAAATCTAAATTGATGCGATGACGGTCGATGGTGCGATGGTTTTTTTGTTTTCAAAACTTATCTGCTTATTATCCAATCACTGAGTGTTCAAATTAAGCACGCTTTACGCAGTTAGTGAAGTTTGGATGGCATGACGGAGCATAAACTAATAGAAGTGAAGAAGACATAATGTTTAGTGTCACTAGTGCTCTGTGGCTAGTCCGCGGTAGTAAAGCGGTGTTCCCTGGATGTGCCCACGCGAGCCGATTTTGATGTAGTTATCCGCAAATAATGGAGGGTGCGGCAGCGGCCGGCGCGCTTCACTGCCGGTCGCATTGTGCTCTCTATAATAAATGGCAACAACAGGTGAATAACTAATTTCACTCATAAAATTAGATCTTCATGGGTGGAGTGCAATATTTAACTGTCGACAGCATCCGCTTGTTTATATAGGATTGCCGCAACACAAACATTCACATTTAGATAGACAAACGTGGCAACACTAGCTTTCTACCTTTTAGTTCAGCATAGTGAAACAAATAGACGGTAGGTACCGTAACGATTGACTTAAAAGCTTTCCGATTAAAATAATTGATTTATTATGGAAAACAAATGACATTTGCAAAGGAAACGAACGGTTCGTATATCCTGTAAAATATCCCCGGACATTGTTTTTGTCACTATTAAATATGCAAAACTCAGAATGAAATATTTGATGCGGTCGATGCCATTATATAAATGGAATTATTCATGGAGCCAGACGCCGGAAAAAGCCAGTGAAAATCGACAATTCATTTGTTTGTGCGAGTGTTGCGGCTTCATTGCCGTTTGATGCAACGCCCGCGCCTATTAAATATTCCCAATTATTTTCACCTTCGATAATTGGGTTAACGATATCTCGTGACATTTGAGTGCGTTCATAATTCAACGGTAATTAAAGAATTAATCAAGCGACTGAAATCAATTTATTAACGTTAAACGTTTAAATTGATGTCTGTAGTAGGTAGTTACTTCAGTGCGACACTTCCTCATATGCAAACTAGGTAGGCAGGCTCGCAACCCCGCGCGGCTTTCCCCACAAGTGTTCAAAGCGGGTGAAACGACTAGTCAACCCTTTGCCGCTCACTCGCACGTGAAATCACTCAAATACTGAATATTTTAATCTGAGCAGATAACGAGCTCGCAATTCTATTAGATGAAACATAGCTATGTGAGGTTAAACACTGCCGGCTCAGCCCCTGCACTAGCGGCCCGCGGTGCACACACGCATACCTACATTATGTTATATTGCTGCAATCAAACGGCTATCTATTAATCCTTTTATGACCACCAAGGCGAATAATTTGATCCACATGACTATAAACTGAATCTTATATTGAAATCCTATAAGTACTCTAATAGCCTCTTGTGAAAATACCATATATGGAATCTTATTTAAATTACATTTCAGGTACTTACTTAACTAAATTCCTACAATTAGTCTTAAAAAGAAACAGAAGTCTAAATGAATCATCACTGTGAAAATTCCCCCTTGTTTAAAACGATAAATTCCTATAGGGCTTACAGATAAACAGTTCTAAGCCAACTTTATTTTAAAAGCATGTATAAATATATCAGGTCGAGCAATAAAGCTATCAAATATTTACTAATCTGAAACGGTGAGAGCGTCGCGCGAACCCCTTCTGGGTTCGGGACTCATAAAATAAATTGAAATAGTCGCGCCGCCCCCCAAATTAAAATATTCAAATGGGACGCACGCGCAAGAAAATTGAAAATTGTCGTCTATCGCCCACAAATGAAACCTATAACTCCTCACATACACTTGGAACCAAAAAGGTTGGTAAACATTTCGATAGGATATTGCATTGTGAATTTGCGGTTTGGAGCGCAAAAATGTTACGTCGCCTAATGGATATGATGAACGTTCGGGGTTGTTTTTACAAAAAAAAAGTGTTTTCGATTTCTTTTCGAATAGCGATACCAAAAGTTGTGTATTTTTCTGTGATAAAATAATGAGAATTTTGTTATACAAGTTACTTAAAACTTTCTCTAAAAGACATGAAATAAAACAAACAATATTGCAAGTTACTAAGAACTGATCAACTGATCGCTTTCGTACTAATTTTTAACACCCCTCTCGTGTGTCAATTCCACTGCACTGCAGTGTAATACGGTATAGAAAGCACGGTTTCGCTATGCCTTCAAATAATGCTATAAATGGTCTTCACTTTTATGACTGCAATTTGGCTCAGATACTGTATTAGTGTTTGTTTTATGCAAGAATGGATTTAATTTATAAACTGCAATAAAATAAAAATATCTGTAAGTAGGTTTGACAGGAGGGTGAATAATGGGTGTTTATAAGTATTTGTAATATAAACTTGAATAGTTTATGGGCTGTCAGATGGTAGACGTAGTGATTCCTGAGTGTATGTTAATAAGTCACAGGTACGTGAGAGAGTAGGGCCCGTCGGCCCCTCGGCGGTGGCTTCCGTTGTTTTGCGGCCGCCGCTGATTTTGTGGTTACATTTCGCGTAACTTGATAGAGACGTATACTTCACTTGCACATCCTTATAGTTCACCGTGATGAGCTAGTGAAGGGCTGTATCGATATTTTGAATTCGAATGATTTTCGATAACAAAAAAAAAATTACTAACATATCGATAGATTTCGCCTTACAGTTTTCAGTAACAATGAAGTCGAGTGCGTAAATGTTCCAACTAAATTTTTTTTAGGAGTTGACCTCTCCGAGGTCTACTAAGTACGTAACCATTCTATTGATAGTATTTAAATGTTTTAAATAAATGTATTTCAAAGGAACAGTGCGTAAGTATGAAGGTCATTCAATCAAAGATCATCGACATTTCAGTTTTTTTTTTTAAAGTTTCGATAAGAAAAATATGTACCTATCGAATGAAACTGTGTAGTGGTACGTCCTAGTGAGCGGCCAGCGTCCGGTGTTCGTGCAAGTGATACCCTGGGAACCGACCGCCTTCCGTCACCGCGGCCCGCACCTCCTCCGTCACCCCTTCACATCACCCCCGACACCATAACCTCTCTCAGTATAACAACGCGGTAGGAATATACCCAACACCTTATTACTTTTTAACACCTTTAATTTACAAGCAGACGACCTCCATCGCCCCGTCGGAAACGCTTTTTATTCATTTCATCGCATTTAAAGATTTAAACCGTTTGCTTCCATTCATAAAATTATTAATGTGATCGTAAAATTGGGCAAATTTTATTGTCTCGAAGGCATAATGGGAAACTAATGTAGCGTGTTATTATTCAGTTCGGTTGTAGCAGTAAAATACGAGTATCTGTGAGGGTCCGCAGACGTCGCTGCCAGCGGCGAGCAGCCCACTGCGCTCCCAGCGGAAGCTTCCTCTGCTATTTGAATATCAAACATATTTTGGTCATATTTCATTGTAACAGTTATGATATTCTTCCTTTAAATTTCGTGTACGTGCGTTTAATGCTCACAGTAATATGTAAATACGTATGGTCAAAGTTTTATTAAGTTTCCATTTTGTTTAACGCTCTATCATTACTTTTCGTTTGAATCAATGAATATTTCTTATTGTTTTATATGATTAAATTATTTATTTGTAAATCGATAGACAATTAAATCGTCTATTACCTTTTGAAAGATATGAATACATAAATTAAGCACAAAGTACGTATTGTATGTAAATATTCCATTACAATAAAAACTGATTACGTAATTCGGCCCCTGTGGAGTCAATGCTTGAATGTAGTAATATGGAATTATTTAGTGTGTTATGAGTAAATAAGGTCTGTTGGTAGTGGTCGGCTCGGCACAAATGGAAAGGTTCACAGAAGTGCACAGAGGGCCATTTGTTCCGCGCATTACGGTCACTGAGCGCGCGCTCCCGCAACGATATGAAATTATTATTAGGAACATATGACTTCGCGGAATTACTGCCCTCTTAGCTCATAAAAATAAGTTATTTTTTTTATAAATTCTGCTTATAAGTGGTAACCTTGAAAATGACTATAATGTTCTCAACACTATCTTACAATTATTGGGAGGAGCCAAGGCAGGTGATGATGACGGTACCTTACTAATAATGTTTAGTAATCTACTGCTTACAGTAGTTTATCTAAATTGCTAATTAAGTATAAGGTACTTTCTTTCTTAAAACAAAGTGTCCACTTCCTACAGTCCGGATGGAAAATAGACTTTCAGGTCGAATTTATAAATTGAAACTTTACAAGATAAGTCAGGTATGTCCACAGCCCAGCGTACTGACAGAGTTTATCGCCACCGACACCATGAGCAGCCATGGAAATCCCGTTAATAAATTGGTACTAAATACTCGAAGTGGTATTCGAGTGGCTGAAGTATTTTGGACACAACGAATAAATATTAATAAAACAGCACCAATGTCATTCTTTTTCGAAAGAAAATATGCACGGGAAGAAGAGACAATATGCTTTTGTTTTTCTTTATTGTTATTGCCGTAAAACATTTAGCGAGCAGCGTTGGGCGATAAAACACGTTATTTTGTGTGACAAAACGTCGCGCTTCATGAGAAAATATTGACCCGCAGATAGTGGAATAAGCGAATTATTGGTGATACCCATCACGGAACGGAACCAGCTACTCCAACTTACCCGCTGCCAACATTACGTATTATTTTTATGATGACGATCAACACTGATAATAATTAGGTCGAGCACTCGATGCTTTTAGGTGACCCTATTTAAATGAAAATTACAAGGTGCGACTTGTAAGTACGCAGGTACAGATATACTTTATCGCGTTTTGTTTATTTTGAGATTCTATCAACATAAATGATATAAAACTGAAATAATGTATAAAAATTCTCTAAAGAAATTTATAAAAGGACTAGCTGTGCCCAGCGATTTTACCCGCTGCTGGGGTATAAAAAATACCTACATTTTAGCGGATTCTCAGACCTACCCAATATGCGCACAAAATTTCGCAAAAATTGTTCCAGCCCTACACGAAAATTTTATATATTAGACAATACAGAATATTTATTCAACATCTATTATGGTGGAGTTGTATTGACGGAATAAGTTTTCTATTGTAAGGTGGTTCAGTCTAACATGTCCCATCCATATGTTAATGTGACGAACGATAAATTGGCCACTAATAAGATAATTGGCCGCGCTCTATACCCACGTAAATCAACATCTTAACAGCTGCGCCGGCGCAGGCAACTCCCGGACACAACAGAGTGTCCAAATACTCGAGTAACACAACAAATATTACAAGTTTACTTTATTTTGTGACCTTTGTTGTACCTTCGTGATATTTCACTTTTGTTGATGTGTTTACATAGTTGATGTTAATCCAAACA
This sequence comes from Ochropleura leucogaster, assembly GCA_958449745.1. Lineage (NCBI taxonomy): Eukaryota > Metazoa > Arthropoda > Insecta > Lepidoptera > Noctuidae > Ochropleura > Ochropleura leucogaster. The sequence goes on from OY288208.1 coordinate 10,831,016, forward strand.
TATGATTATTTGTGAATGATGAAATTAAAGGTGACTCCTGTTATCGCGGTCGTCGTGGAACGTTCTGACACACTGTCGTACGCCTGTTGGCAACATTAGTGTCTATTAAAATTTACTAAGCGTTAATGGTTTCAGTCATCGCCTCTGAAATCGGCCATATTGTGCATTGTGATATATTACTGAAAAAAAAATAGCACGACCACAGAGTGCTTAAACAAATCTATTGTGTTACTACATAATATATGAGTCGTTTTTTCTTAATAACACATTAATTTCACTAACGTTTTAGTTCGAAGAACATTTCATAAGCTATTCTTTCCTCAGTCATTTCATTATAGATCACACTAGGCGACAAATAAATTTATCAAGTTTTTTTTTAATCCTGAAGAGTCGTGTTTAGAACGCACCCTGTGGATGGTATGATTCACTCATTGTTTTGGAGCTATTTGAAGTAAACAATCAATTAGATTCGAATTACAGTACGACCAATAATAGTGGATATTTATTGTCATTGGAACATTTTATAACCATTTTATTAATTTAATTGATATTGATGAGGTTCACTGGGCTTCGCGTGGGCAGATAAATTCAATGCTCCTTTTGTGGATAGCCTCATTGTTTAAAACAAGTTGGATATGACACAAATACTGGTGCGTGTAGTATTTTAGGTACTGTAATGTCAAATAACCTAATTTAATAAAAATTAAAGTCATTGTTTACACTTTGCTCTAGCTTACTTTCTTCAATGCATTATATTATGTATTCTGAAATACGATTATATATTATAACTAGCTTTTGCCCAAGGCTTTTCTCGCGTTAAATTCGGGGTAACACAGTTCCCCTTTCCTGATTTGCATGTACCTGCTACCTGTAGTTTTTGCCCTTGCACCTGATTTATTGTAATAGCAAAGCTAAGTTTTCCCTTTTCTTCCCTCTCTTTTAAAAAAATCTTATGACCGTCTCCAGGGTCCAACTATCTCTGTACCAAAATTCATCAAAATCGGTTTAGTCATTAAGGCGTGAAGACGTAACAAACTCACCTTCGCTTTAAAATATTAGTAAGGACTAACACGTTATGCGCATTATATTCAAAATCATCTAAATAATATTCGTCACTTATATTTAGGAGGCTTCTTTCTAACTTTTGGTTACAATGTGTTAATATAATGCATGTGCGTGCGATGTCCTCTGTATGACAATTCGCTGCGCGGACGCATCGATGTCGTCTACATAATTTGTCAACGCTTGACTGCGTTACACAAATGCTTTTTAGGTCAACATTTGATTGGGAAACGATCTGTCCATGTAGTAAAATATAAATAATTTGTTTGAAACGAAATGAGGGCCATTTAGAAACATGAGGGTAATAAAACTAGTGCGTGTCATGTAACTCGGTCGCAAGCCTACGTTCAGAGCATCCATATAATGATGAGCCGTAGACGTTCCCCGATCGTATGCTGTGGTGGGACTGGTGGTGTGTGCGCGGGGGGGGAGGGGGCTCTCGTTACATTGTCACGGAGTCAATTTGATCGTGGATGTGTTCGGACGAATGGTAACGTGATTAGCATTCTAGACGTAGATGGAGGTACGTGTGCTGCGGGCAGCGGGCACTGCTCCATCTACAACAATATCCTTGTTTGCGTCATAACGTATTGATATTGCACATAATTTGTCCACATCGACGCTATGGGAACATTTATTCATGTCGAACTTATGCGTGTGAATACTTTGTCTAGAAATGTTATCGAGAACCTCTACCGGGAATATCTGAGGCGTGAATTTTCATTGAAATATGTCTTCTTAATATTAATATTTTTATACTGTTATGTACTTTTAATAGTGTTCAATTATGCGTTCTTGTTGCTATTTTTATGTCAATTGTCCAGTGTGATAGTCTCTTAAGAGAGCTTGATATGTCAGATTACTGCTGCATTATTAGTGTAAATTCTTATGTTGAAATAAGAAAAGTTACCGTTAGATAATACTTAGTAGATCATGACCTTACTTTCAGTAAAAACACGCAGGCATCTATCTTTATTATTGTTCTGAAATTAATTCTAAATTTAAGTAGGTAAGGAGGTCCGGTTAACTTGCAAGTTAACCAGACTAACAACAGATAAATTTGTCACATGTACACACGACAACACATTAACCTACCTATACCAAACCAGGTTATACTGATCTCTCAACTACGAATCGTACACCGTAGATTTTCCGCACTATGAGAGATCCACATGAACTGGTTTTGTATAGGTGGATGTGTTAACTTAATGAATACAATAATATGTTATATTCGTTGGTGATTGTTATTTAAAGGCGACCTGGTGACTTTAAAATATAGCATAGTGCAAGAACACTACGGTATATTTTAATATAGTTACAGCATGAGTGATGAAACACTTGATACCCATTGTCTTGTAAAAGGTATTCATCTAGAATCTCCAGCCACGCATATTTGAATATGTAAGGTTTTAAGTAAAAATCGCCACCGTGCCTCGTTTTATATTCAGTACAAGTATTCTAATTCGAATACCAATCGTTTGGTGATGGGTATGCTCCCAAAAATAGACTGCTAACTGTATTTTCTTACATTATTCAGCAAATCAGAGTCCACTGCATATCAGGGCAAAATGTAGGGTCAAGAAATATATTTTGTAGATCGCTAAATTGTGCAATCACATAAGAAAAATATATACTAAACGGGAAAATAATTACAGGGCGTCGAAAAAATATACTAGAAACGTCTCAATGCAAGCTTAAATCTCTCGAAAAAACATTTTTACGAATTTGTGGCTTGTAAGAATTAGTGGTACCGAAATCAGAAAACGAATAAGAAAGATGGTAGATCGTTTTGTCTGCTCATAAACACCACCCGCAATAACTTTCATTCAATTAAGTAAACAATTCAGTTCATCCGTGATCATGGCGTTTGCAACATCGCCAAAATATCGGAAACTCGAAACAAATAACAAACATGGTAAATATTCCGTTTCAAGATTTAATAACTTCGCCGGTTATAACATGAGCCTTTCGAAATATACATGTTCTATAGATCATTTCTGAATGCTGTTATAATATTTTCTCAACGTCCATGTCGATTTCACTCCACCGACCGCAAACTATTGGCTACTTGGATTGACAATATACTGGTACATCAAAACAACTTTCCCTTACTCAGTTCTATGAATTGCTTGCGCACTTGCAGGTGACATAATATTCAGATTATCATCCAACTAGCCTTTGCCCGCGGCTTCGCTCGCGTTAAATTCGGGGTAACACAGTTCCCCTTTCCTGATTTGCAGGTACCTGCTACTAGTAGTTTCTGCCCTAGGGCCTTATTTATTATAATAGAAATGCTAAGTTTTCCCTTTTCTTCCCTCTTTCTCCCTCATTTCTCACTTTTTTTTAGTCAAAGTTAGCCTATGTCCGTCTCCAGGGTCCCAACTATCTCTGTACCAAAATTCATTAAGGCGTGAAGACGTAACAAACAAACACAACAAACTCACTTTTGCTTTTATAATCCTTACTAATAATATTAGTTTTCGTAATTAGTATAAGGATTATAAAAGGGAAAGTAAGTTTGTTTATTTGTTACCTCTTCATGCTTTAATGCCTAAACCGATTTTGATAAATTTTAGTACACAGATAGTTGGTAACCAGGAGACGGACATAGGCTATTTTTTAAAAGAGTGGGATAAGAGGGAGAAAGAGGGAAGAAACTGGAAAACTTAGCGTTGCTTTTACAAATCAATAAGGCGCTACCGAATTTAACGCGAGCGAAGCCACGGGCAAAAGCTAGTATCATATAATTAGTAAGGATACCAAACTGCTTGGAAACAACAGTTATGTGTGTAATACGCACGAGCCTACCAAATCAGTGCATACAGCATAGAGTCGATGTTGCGAATGCATAAATAAAAGCCTCACAGATTGTTAGCCGAGTTTAATATTTAACTACGCTGGAAATATAAATTGAAATATCCAATATGTGACTTCAAAATGAAATTTTGATTAAAGCTCACGTGTAGCGTTGGGAGTGAAATTAATCAATTCATCATATAGATATACTAGAATAGAACTGTGTCGACTTTTTTCACATCCCATTTGTAAATAATTTTATAGGTCATCGAAAATGTTATTTGCAGAACACAGACATGGCAGGCTTGAACATGTATAACTTATATTTACGATAAGAAATAAAATATTTTTTAATATGGTTTATCACATTTTGCAACCAAATGGTTATAAATTTTGCTGAGGACGATCGTATGATAATACTTTTACAAGCATAACGAGGTCAGTTTATATTTTTGTAAAAATATATTTTGTAACGTGTTTCACTAAAAGCTCTTATCTTAAATCACGTCGGAATAAATATGTACGGGAGCTAGGTTACGAAACGTAAGTACAAACACATCACGCTGCCTGTCATTGAGGAATTTATGTCATAGATGGCACGGTTGGCGCAGTGGTTGAGCGATTGACTGCTGCTCTGCGTGTCGCGGTTTCGATCCCCGCACGGAACTAATTTTTGTATGACCTACAGGTACTTAGTTGATTCGGGTCTGGCTGTTTGTGTGTGTGAGTTTAAATGTTTGTAAACGCACCCTCGATACAGGAGAAACATCTAGTGAGGGACGAAACTTAAAAAAAAAAAGTGAAAAACATCAACAAATTTCCCGACCTTCAATTATGGTATAAACAAATCAATATTTGCAGAAAATATACATATTTATTGGCCAGTGACATTGTAATAAGATAATATGGCATAGCTGCCGGCTTGCCTCCTCGTTGTCAGCAACGTGACATTTTGAAAATCATGTTACGACATTCTTATACAAATGCATGAACATCATTTTATTATGAATCTGAACCGAACTCCGATAAGAGACATTACCATAAAGATTTTTATTTTACTCACACGGCTCACACGGCAAGGTCTCTTTCTGGTCTAAATTCAAAACTGAATGTATTTCAAATTATTTGAATTTGATTTCAGTTTTCAGCCGGGCGCTATTGTTGTTGTATTAATTTTTCTTTTCTAATTTGAGATACTGCATTATAAATGGATTTATTATTTATATAAACCCGTCTATAATATTTTCAAGTTCCAGGAACCTTTTTTTTTTGTTTTGGACCATATCTAAATATTATGGAAAAATGTATTCATGCATCCGGCTCAATTCGTTTTACAGACAGTTTGATAAAACTACAATATATATCTCTTTCATATTTCCATATGTCTATTTTATTTCTTTTTCAAATATGAGAAAGTTAGCGTGCCTACAACATAACACACGAAACACGAATACAATAATAATTAATTACAAAACCATAGAGTCAGTGGTTCATATAAATCTTCCAGTGGTCGTAGATCATTGTGCAGGCATTTTGCCGCTAATTAATTTAACGCTTTCTTTTTCATAGCAAACGAGGGGGAGTGAATGAAATTCCAAAAAGCGTAAATGAACGTGTTGTGTATAAGTTAGTGCAGTGCTCATTAAACGCATTCCGTCGCGGCTTCATAACCGCTGTCATAGTGGTGCGCGGGCGCACTTGGCCGCCCGCACGCGGTACAGGCTGATCTATCACGTATTGTATGCTAACTGAAACGATACTTATCATTCAAGCTTTTATCAGTAATAGTCGAGAGCAGTACATTATGAAGCGTGAGGGAAAAAATAAAGATTGCATCGGTGTAGTGATGGATTGTGTTGCCTTTCGTCAGTAACGTTAAGTATGTACTTGCATGTCTTGCAGGTGAAACTAACAATAGAGACCAACCGTGACATAACTAGCTTGTTTTTAAAAGCTAGTTCACCAGTCCCAACATGTTAAGGACACGTCACTGATGCCAATCAGTTGCCTATTATAATTCCAGCACCTTTTCAGTATTATGACTAAACCTGAAATATGTTAATGTTTTCAAATATATTAGATGCATCAGTAATTGTTGGCAGCATGAAACAAATAACATATTTCAGCCTCAGGAATCTTGTAGGTGGCTGAAGCAATTTTAAACGAATTCCTATGTTTGAAAATGGCGAAATGCGGAATACGGTTATAAATTTCAACTGTTGTAATTACGAAGGCGCATTGTACTAGCTGGAAATATTACAAGCGGTTTGGAAAATAACAAGGGTAGGTTTCTATAACCTGATTTGTTTGTAAACTTTTCGTAGTTCGTGCTACAGTCTTTATTAATGAAAATATTCATCATCATTTCAGCCAAAAGGCTGAACTGCTGAGCTATTAATAAGTAAAACAAAATCTGAAATCCTCACTAATATTATAAAAGCAAAAGTGAGTTGTTTGTTTATTACGTCTTCACGCCTAAATCGCCAAACCGATTTTGATGAATTTTGGTACGGAGATAGTTAGAACCTGGAAACGGACATAGGGTATTTTTTTAAAGTGAGATAATGGGGAAAAAGTGGTAAGGAAAGGAAAAGGGAGAGAAAGATATTTTTTTTCGATCATCACGCGGGTTAAAGTTAGCGTTAGCCCAAAGTAACTTTGCCACGCGGACGAAGTCGCGGGCGAAAGCTAGTTATTAATATGGTTGTTCAATTAAAAAAAAAATGATTTCGGGGCCATAACTCGTTCTCGTTGCACAAATCTCTGATTTACAATTACTTTTTCACATTTCGAAACATCCTGTGAACAGTAGCATACCTACTTGTGTATGACGGATGGTTAGTGCTTGGTTCAAGCCTGCTCCTCGGACGTCATCTCATGATATACTCGACACATTGTGTGGTAATTCTGCTCGACAGTTTAATTGCCGTTTCAGTTTAGTGCGACAGAAGAAAGATAAATTTATTAGGACACCTTGAATAGCTACGTTTTAAACTATAATTTATCATCATTAGAGACAAAGCAGTCATATAGATATTTGATGCGCCCTTCATTAATTCCGGTGATACTAAAATAGTTCTTTTGTAGCGTAATTAGGAGATGTTTTTATTATTAATTAGTGCGAATAGTTTGGTGTTAATGAGATGTGACGGTAAAAAATATAATGACGTAATAAGTAGGTAGAAACCACCTTTAGCTCTTCCTAGAAAGGGATACAGGTGGTTATAATATCACGCCTTTCTGCAAAACAAGCTCCAATATAAGACCGCCCCGTTGGCGCGACTTCTGAGCTTGAAATCCTGGGTTCGATTCCCAAGTCGGGCAAAAAGTTGGGTTATCCCATTAGGAATTTCTCAGTAGTAGGATTTGTACGCAGTTAATGGCAATACGGTCACCCTCTATTATATGGGTCTTAAAACATAACTTGCGAAATGTGGGTGTACAATAAAGTACACCTCTGCTTTACCCATCGGGAGGTACAGGCGTGATGTTGTGTTACATGCTGTATAATCAGCTTATAATGTACCCACTGCTGGAATACGGTCTTTTCGATGAGATTACACAAAGTACGTACGCAACAATCAACCTGTTAACACTAGTCAGACGCTGCTCACGTGATTAGCTATTTTACCATCATCTGCCTAGCTTTTTCCAACTATGTTGGGCACAGCTTCCAGTTTAACCGAATGCAGCTGAATACCATTTACGCGGAGCAATTGCCGATCTCACCTCTACAACCCAGTTAGCACTTGGTTATACGATACACCTTTTTTAAACTTTGACTGACCAATACTAAAACCCACCCATGTTCCTTCTTTGCTGTTTTTGTTCCGGGAAAGCGGTATCACTTTTGAACAACCCGCAACCCCGGCAGACGGTGGCCCTGGCAGGCCCTCTGCTTTACTAACATCTCTTTGACGCGCGCTTGGAACTCGAACGGGCCATCCACACGGCCTGTCGTCACTGACGGATGGACGGTAAGCTACCCATTGCTCACCGTTCACAGATCTGCATCTACAGTGGCGGGGAGTCGTCTCGCGATACGATATCCTCTGGTCAGACTTTCGGGATACTGACTACATTTAACGTCTGCCATAGATCTATTAATAAGAGCCGGGATCAATCTTTACGTGTTTTCCGAAGCAATGAGGAGAATCGGTATGCAATGGGTGGTTAAAACCGATATCCTCCATAACCGCAATTCATTGTTTGTGTAGTATTAGCAGTAGGTGCACCATTGACTACCAACCGTTGTATTTATATATTCGTACAATCCTTCCAAAGGTTGTCTGGAAGATATCGCTATTAGCGATAAGACCGCTACTTTAAGCATAGATTTAGCATTTTTTGTAAAACAGTTTTGTTTCAATTTTGGTGTATACAATAAAATATATTCTATTCAGTTCTATTCTATCCACAGAGCCAACTAGGCAAGCGCGGGTTACCCCAAGATTGTCCAGAGGGGCTGTTATTATTAAGCTGCCAGAGCAATAAGCTATATGCCTACCTGCGAAATAAAATGCTAACACCCTAAAACTAAATACCACTTACGATCAACATTGTTAAAACGGTACATAAAAATGTTAACTCAATTATTTTAACAAATTACAATGTAAGGAATGGATGAGCTGGTGTTTCTGCGTTTTTTTATAGCCGTATATGGCAACACTTATTACTCTATGACAAAGACTGACAGTATGTTTAAGAATTGTTATAAATGTTTTGTTATTGTATCTACTTTTCGACGGTGAATTTAGTATTATATTGAGGTCTTAGACAGCGCTGCCTTAACCTCCATTTTGTTTCATATGACACATAACAAATATTATTAATATAATATAATATTAATACGTCAAATATTCATAAAGCAAAACTTTCCTTTTCCGTGAAAACAATGAATCTGTAATCTTGTGATTAAGTTTAGTCATTTTTGTTTCATCTATTTAAAGAAGAAACAAAAATGTGAAAAAGTCACTCAAATCCATTTTCATGATGATGTTATAACAGTTTGAAGTTACGTTTATAAAGTTATGTTATTTATTATTCATGTGAAATATAAGTAGCTATTTATTTGATAAATACTACCCCCTTTTTTACAGAATTAAAATAAGACGGAACTAAATTAAGATCTGTCTAATATCGACTTCAATAATCTATTTCTTAGTCGTTTATTGAACAATTTAGAACACATTAAATAGGGCGTGTTGGGACGCGTTGTGGGTTGTGTTGTACATACTTTTACTTATTTTTTTTATATAAAATGAACTGTTGTTGATTAATGATGGAAGGTACCATCACTAGTAACATTAAAAATAAGTAAGCGTCAATATCAACTCAAGAATTAGTCGTAGCTACTTAGCTACGACTAAATTATATCATGTACTTACATGATATAATTTCATATTCAAACATATGACGCGTCAGTTCGATTATAAATATTAAAAGAGATCGCCTTTATACATTTTTAATGCGACTCACGTCAACATTGTTATATTTTCTATTCAGTTTGTAAATGTCATGTTGTCACTTGTTTGTTACTGTTTCTAATTCAGAGTTATTGATAGGAACAAAGGTACTTTCATAAATATTTTATGCTCCTTTGAATTTCTATGTTAACGTAATTTGGATTTAGGAATATTGCTGGTTGGCTATACATCAATATTGCAAGGGTTATGTGCGTCATCCATAGGCATCTATGAATTCTGTATGTAGATATAAGTAATGTCTATCAACAATTTATAACGATTCTCATAAAATAAATAAACCGTTGTATCGTATAACTAGCAAAAGAAGGGATCTCATTAAATCCCGAAATATCATTTAAAAACAATAGGCTTAAAAAGTACTTAATAGTGTCAATTAATCCTGCCACTCGAATACATGTTCTAAGTCTGTCCGTTAAGCTGCTCTATAAATTATGCGATAAAATTAAGTGCCTAAGACAACAGCAGTCGTCTCAAATATGAAATGTGTTAAATCGCAGCTAACAGCATAATGCGAGCTTTTAGATTTTTTGTTGACACGACTCCACTGCGGTATTTCCTGCTACCGCATATGACACGGTCGGCCGTCCACAAAACAATACCCTATTGCCTTCACCTTACAGTCCACACTACAACACGACAACATAAAGTATTCAGCTCCCACTAAGTGGTGATTAATTGTGATATAAAGACTTTTATATTTCTGTTGTTATACCGTCGCGTCATTTTAAAAACGCGACAATAGTTTCCATAAACATATTTTCGTGGTTATATTTAGCGTTTTATATTTTTCCTGTTCAATAAAATGTCGGTGAGTAAATTAAAATGCTATATCGGAGGTACAGGGCATACAAGGAAATGTCCAATTAGGCAAAGGCAATGCTGCGATAATTCTGCGAGCTGAATTGATTCAACGTCTGCAGATAAAGCGACTGGATGTTGTCTAGAGGGATGTTATCAGATCGGTGCGCGGGGCACACGCCGCCTGCGCCCGCTCCCGCGCCGCCCACCACGTGGGAAACTCTGCCGCTTCCAGGAAAACACTGTATGACGAGTAGGTGATGATACACAGTCACGAATCGATGTTATCTTTTACAGATAAGCTCACTTGCAACCAATACTTACCGTATGAAATGTAAACAACTAATGACATACGCAAACGGCAATTCTTTTTTTGTGCTCTAGAAACAAGTGTTACTTGTAAACGAGTTTCATACTGGTAATTGCATGAAAAAACAAGCTTAATTGCGCCTATTAACAAATTGTAAGATGTATAACTTTGGCAGTAATAAAGCTGCATAGACAACTGTATAACACTACGAGAATCTATTTTGTGTAGTTTAATACGTATTCGAGAATCTCTTGTCATTTACCCATAAATTAAGCAACATAAACAAAGACGTCTTTTAACTAAACATCCCAATAATTTGTATTTACAACGAGAAACATTCAATTATGCTAATGTTTATGACTATTTACGGAGTGTATCGACCTAAAGCGTCGAACAGACGTAGCGCTCTAGCTTCATATTTTACAATCATAAAAAACGTATATGGAGCAATATGTGCATAAATGTCAATATTTGTGTAGCGAGTGAGCGCGCTGGGAGCGGGCAGCTCGATTTATAAGCAGCATTTAGTTCCTAAGCAGCGTCGGCGGACAGCGCGCACAGCGGTATACCTGCGTTATAACGTCCAGCATCGTAATTGTCGATTAATTATCTCGATTTCAATAAAACATACGCCATACAGATGAAATTGTATAATTCTAAACGATAAAACGTCACTAATAAGGTATAAGTGCTGCTCCGCCCGTCGAGAATTTTTACGCCACGCGCATAAAAATGTAACAGTTGTAAACGAATTATGGTTTCGAAATAATTCGGCTGTATGCGAATACGTGATGGCGAGCCAGTGCGCGGGCGCACGGATCCGTTTGTGTGTTAGACAGAATACTTTTTACATTGCGGGTACGTAGGTATGTGAAAGTATAATATTTATGTGTTCATTAATGCAAGCCTGTGTTAATAACGACGCATCACGTCGTCGGTTCACAAGGCGCAGGCGCAGGCCTCACATTTATATTCCGTCAGCTAAGCTGTGGCGTTTAGATTTGGATTATATTTGGTCATTGTTATTCAGTTAACGGTCCCAAAAGTTTGTTTCATTTGGGAAACAATAATAAAACGATTTGAAGCCAACTAATAACAATATATCAGTCGTTGGTTTTTATTGCTTGAGGATACCTTTATCATAATAATATTACTTTATTAAAGGATGTGAGGTCAGTTCTTTTTTGAGTTTGTAATCTTGTGTCATTGTAGGTACATTTTGTTTATTTAATTCGATATGAAGCTTCCCTATTTTCTACCTATGTTGTTTTGTTAGTACTGAAACTTTGCAAAAACAAGCCAGAATAAAACAAAGGCTGCATTTAAAGAAGGATGCCACTTTATGAAGTTTTCACAGATTCACGGAAAATTATTGTGTATTATCATGATTTCCATCAAACATATCCTTCGCTAACCTGGCCTAGACTAAGGCAATTCGAGCAAAAAGCTCCACAATTCATCTTGACCCTTTTTTTCGAGATGTCCCCGTCGCCTATCGTTTTTACAAGAACACTGCGGTGCTTCGCTTAAGCGGGGCAGACTGCCACAGTGTGCTCCACCGTGTCCTCCAAGCGATTCTTACAATGGCGACACCTGCCAATAGTGGAACCCCTAGAAACTAAACTAGTGAGGAACTGCGTCAGGCTGTAGGTGAGAACTCCGCTGCTCCTCTAGCCACTCCTCAAAGACTTAGGAATTTCGCCACGATTGTAGCGGTTCCTGTACGGGATTGCGAGAGTCCCTGTGTCCATGCCATAAGATCTGAGATCACACCGGTGGTCGGTCCGTTCGGCCCCTTTAATCCTGGCAGTAAACTCAGGTTCTCAGAAGTGTTATCAACTTAAGCCATACATGTAAACTGCAGACCAATGAGGTGATCAAACATAAGATAGAAAGGTTACATATACAAGTACATACATTCCCATTAAACGCCATATTTAGCTTTGCAATTATAATTATCAATTTTACAAAGTTCATCAGTGATGTGCTATTAACTACTCCTAATTGACACATTTGCCAGCACAATGTTCATTACAGAATGGTAAAGCCGTGATAATTATACCGAGACACCTCAAATTAGTCATCAAAATGGAAGAAAAAACAGCGCACAATGTTAATAAGCGCGCTATGGTGAACAAAATGACAAAAGGACGTTGAGAGAACAAATGACAAATTATAATAATAGGGCACACCTGCTATTCTTTTGATCCGACATTTCTCTCATTTATGACGTTAATCGAGCGGAATGTTCTGTGGTAACATAGTTCTGTCCCCAACAAAGCACCGCACTCAGACAATGCTCGATACTTTACTGATATTTTTTGTATCAAATATAAATTCTCTTTCATCTCACTTAATTTTAGATCAAACTATAGTTCTTACATGTAGATCACGTCATTATTGTCTCTGCGGGTCGCGCCGACAAACTAAATAACGTCTTAATGGCCGATAGAGCTTCAGAGATTGAGACTTTAAATGGCTCAACAAAAGGTCTAGTATGCCGTTTATTTGGCGTCTAACTTGCGACTGTCAATTTGTGTTTAGTTGACAGATAAATAATAAGCGGCATTGCTTACAAGCGCAGTATGGATGTGGTATGAGCGCTTACGTTGCAGTCGCGGGTCGAATTAGTGAATAGTTGGTTGCGCTCGCGCAGGCGGCAGGTTTTGTCTAGCGCGCTCGGCCTCTCTCGCACATTAATCTCCGGGCCCGAGATGAAACGATATGCATTTGTCATCGTGTCTGCGATTAACTAGGAGAAACTCTTTCCATTGTATTGAATCAATTCGATTATTATTTGAATGGTTTTATGAAGCAATAGTTAGTATTCAGGAAAATAATAAACGAAGTGCGCTCACATGAATTGGTGTGCGTCCAGTATACTTATATGCAGGTGTTCGCCGCTGCATTGTGTAGGTGACTGAAACGTCCAGCCCATCTTTATGGATAAAGTTAAAAATAGTAATGCGTAAATAAATTAGTCAGTCGTTAGGCGGTCGGCAAATATCTCAGAAATATTATGTGCATGAATAGCGCTCCGTATGACGGACAGCAGAAAGGGCTGCCCTTAAACTTACCTTGTATTATTTTGTCATTATTAAATTCCCCTGTCACCGGCTTGTTCTCATTTCGCCCTAAGAAAATATTGTATGCAAAATTATATGACATTTGAATGAGCACAAAAAGGTCGTATCGGGATTTGTTTACAAGTTGGTCTCAAAGAATATTTGTATTTGAAAGATTGTATTCGAATAATTTAAAGAAATACAAAGTAGCGAGTACTTATCTCGCAATTTATGGAAGCCTAGTGGAATAAGCTGCGTTCGAAGTGAGCACTCCACTTAATATTCATTTGAGTTGAAGTCGCATAAAAATTCACCATCGCACCGCATGAAATACTCGAATGACCGATCATTCGTAGTTAATAGCACAAAATGGATGAAATGAAGTGTAACATAAGAGCAACAACACAAAGATACTCGAGAAGGCAATCAGGTTTGACAGTGGAAACGTCGAATCTTGTGAGAGGCCCTCAACAAGCCGCAAAATGAAATTTCTCGACGCCGTCAATCATTTTCCCCTCGCCGCGGTCGCCCCACTAGTCAGCTGATAAAGTTCTGGCGCAATTCACGAGCGAGCAGCGTCTTGGAACTAAAAGAGCTTGAAACGAGTTATCGATTCGCCTGCAAGAGTGTGAGTCACCTGTTGAATGTAGTATTTATTAAGTATTACTTTAATATATGATCGATCTTTGGATGTTTTTGCCAATCTGCCTTAGACAACAAGCACCGGCTGTGTTTCAGCGTAGAAAAGAAAGAATATCTATAAGGAGAAAGTAACTTTTTCTCATAGCCATAGACAGTAAGTAGACAAAGCTTACATAATGAAAATGTTGCTTACTTCTAACTACAGGTCTACCATTGTCAACGTCGCTGGTCGCTGATGACTTGCGGCGCAGCGGGAGAGTAATCGAGACATTATTCCGGTGCGTAAGCCCCGACCATCCGTCTCGAAGATGTTACGTGGAAACTACTCACATGACGGCCTGCCCCATCTTGCACCTAAGTGGGTAATAATCACACAACCTATCGATCTAGAAAACCATTATTATATTGCTGGAAAATGGGAACTATGTTTTGCAACGAAGAATGATCTATTAATCAGACGTGGGTTTCAAAGAATTCGAATTAATTTTAGTGTGCATTACTAAATTAAAGACAAAAGTAATTATGGACGACAGTAAGTAGTAGTATCCCTCTGAATATGGAAACGAATAACCAAATACAATCGCGACAAGGAAGTTTCCTGAGGCAAAAAAATCAAATCAAATCCAGCGTAATCGCAAGCAGAAGCCCGAAAAGTCACAACACTAATTAAATTGATCAAAACAATTTTTTTAAATAAACACTATGTTTCAAAATACACTTCTTTTAAAGGAAATTACGGAAAAAATTGCATATTACACCACACTTGCGACAAATGCGACTAAAGCGCGCCTCATTGCGCCGCAGACGGAAAAATATTTCAGAATTGAGATTGATGTCGCACGCATGTGCAGACGGCTTGTCTGACTGTCTGTATGCAAAACAACGTGCCACCAAATATAGAACTAATTTATGGTCATACTCGGCGATTATGTGCCGGTAAAAATAACTGGCGTTGCTCCCCGTTTCCATAACTTATACTGTTTCTCACTAGAATAACTAAACGTACTTAAAAGTCATGGAACAAAATGTGATTCAGCTGAACGGTTACCGTAAAAAGTTGCACTTATTTTCAGTGGCTTTTTTTTATAAATACTACGTACTACTCGCCTCTGTCCTTACATAGTTAACTTTCGTCATAATCTTAATCTTTATCAGCAATAATCTCATAATGATCAGACTGAGATTTCAAAGGACACAAAATATTTTCAATGAGCATTACTGATAAATATAATTAAAATAAATCCCATTTTAGGGTAGGCTCCCACGCGATAAGAGGTGTTATTTATACACCCTCATCTCACAAAGGAACCGCTGCCGAATATCACCCATAAATATTGGGCTGAGGTGTAATTTTTCACATACCACGTCTTCTCGAGCGTCGCACCTTTAAAATAAATGCAAACAAAATTTAATAGGGAGAGATGCGCGGGATCGCGAGCTTCAGGTAAAAATAAACGATAGTCAACTCGACCAATCGCTGCAAGATACTTTATTATAAGGCTTTAGTCATCCTATTCCCCGGTAATATAAATATTACTTGCTAAGTTACTATTACTAACATTCCATTTGACCGTCCACCGAAGGCATTTCTGTGCTTACAAAAAGAAAATACTAAAGGATCTATCGTCGACCGTAGTTCCCCGGGGTTCACAAAGTTTTGTAGCAATTCTTGTGCGATTTTCGTTATAATTTCTATGAGTTACATAGAGGAATAGGAAGGCGCGGATCGAGCTGCGTTTATTTACGATTATTGGTTATGGACAGAGTTGATCGGCGGCCGGCGGGTCCCGGGAGCCTCGTAACGCCTCGGACTTCGGCCGCGCTCACTGAGGGTGCCGCGTCTGACGGATATATCCGTCTCCTGAGAATACTCCGCCGTTTGCAAAATTATGAATCGCAAAAGGGTGTTGTCTCGACACCTTTGCAAAGAACAAACTCTAAATAAATACCGAACATTCTTGTCTCACATCAAACATATTTTATTACGACGAGAGCAACAAGAATAAAAAGCGTTGTCAATAATAAAACGCAAAGGCGAAAGGCAATAACCGAGTTCTTATCCGATACACATATCACAAAAGATAGCCAATAAATAGTCCTATCTGTATTTGTCACAAAATAAGAATTCCATCAAATAATTCGGCGGCAATAAAAAACGGATAGAGACATTGCACGCATTTGTAATAAAAGTCTCACCATAAATAACGATCATGAAATATAATACACCTGCAATCTTCAGAAAATGGGAAAATCATTTTCCGAGGGCGGGCGTGGTCCGGCGTAATATTGTTATAAATGTACTTTTCTGAGGGTATAAATAATAATGGTGATCGCGCGCCGGACGCCCGGGGAAGTGTCCCTGTGACGGTCGCACTCCACACCAGCATTAGTGAACTATCTCTAGCTGGCACTCCTGATAAAACTAAACTGTAGAATTTTAAAAGTAGGTACCTGCTGTAATAATGAATTCAGAATAGTGAAATCTCAACTTTTTTAAATATTGCGACATGTATGATCCTGCGTATCTTACGTACACGCTACGTAGACGTCGCGTTTTAGACACGTATTTCTGGGTTTTTGTGTTAAGCAACAGGCGTCTCTTAGGGCTTCATGGGATTTTTTCATACTGTAGTACATCGTAGAGTTCGGTTGCGTAGACGGCTCGCAAACCTTCGTCGACGTTTTATAAAGCTTAGTAAACGTCGCGTACACGCTTATACTGGTTTAAAATTACGGCAATCGTGAAATCCCGAAAAAAAATCAGTATATAAAGATTATGGCGATTCTTTTCGAGATTTCATGATCGCCGCGTTCTATATAAAATAATCTACCGCGATTCCTTAAATAGGTAGGTACATGCGAAATAAGTGTTTTGTTAAAAAAAACCCAGTTCTAAAAAGTATAATACCCGCACTTACAAAACAAAGATTTCAGTTACAGCATGTTTCTCGCGCGCTATAGCTCCGTGGCGTACGGGCCGCGCCGCTGGGAGTCATTTCGTCCCGACAGCCTGTAAATTCTCCATTACGCGATATGAAATATGCTTTGCCACCCCACACGCCGTTTACGATCGTCTGCTATGATTTCTTATCCATCAGACGTCCATTCTTTGTTTTAAGGGAGTGTACTGCTTTTTAACTAATCAAATATTATGAAGTATTGTTGTATTAGAGGCTATTTCTTTCTTTTGAAATAAGTTGTTGTAACTTTAAGTGAATGCAGATGGATAACAAGATTGGTTCTGTTAAGACTGCTGAGTTTGAACGGGACGAGACGATCTGGCAGTTGTATGGATAACATTACTTTGTTTTTGAAAAGGTAATTTCTTTTTGTTGGTGAGCTTGTTTATAAAACTAAAAGTAGCTATTGCGTCATGTTAAAAGGAAGAATCCTTACTTCCTTACTAATATTATAAAAGCGAAAGAGAGTTTGTTTGTTTGCCATGTCTACATGGCTAAACCGATTTTGATGAATTTTGGTACAGAGATAGTTGGGACCCTGGAGACGGACATAGGCTAACTTTTTTTTAAAGTGATAAATGTGGGAGAAAGAGGAAAAAAAAAGGGAAAACTTAGCTTTGCTCTGACAATAAATAAGGCGCTAGGGCAAAAACTACAAGTAGCAGATACCTGCAAATCAGGAAACTGTGTTACCCCGAATTAAACGCAAGCGAAGCTGCGGGTAAAGCTAGTTTACTATATTTTGAAGATTAAAATGGTTGAACTTTAAATCCTTATTGGAATTGGAGCAGAACCATTTTGTAAATGTATGTATTTTTGCCAACGTACTTTTAAACGTGATCTCCTTTTTATAACATTTGGTACTTAAGGTGTAATTCCTGATAAAACCATCAACCTCTTTTCATCAAACTGACTCAACTATACACATAATTATCCGTTTATATCTCACATTACAATATTTTGTGATTTCAACACAAAATTGTGCTTTTGTTCTCGACGCTCGGTAATGTCTTTATGCGGCCACTAACGTGATATTATTTCAATTAAGTGCCTGATTTAGCTTCGCCGGAAAAACTCAAAACAATGAGGTGTCGACGATTGTGTCGAGAAAATAATGTGCAATGAACCGTCTGATTTGTGAGCAAACCCACATAAAACAGTTTCACTGAGTAACACCCAAATGAAAGCGCACTCGTTCATTAAACGAGAAGCAATCTCGTACGTCACAACCGTTCACAACTTTGAACGGTAAGTTATAAAGTATCGTTCGCAGACAGTTATGACTAAGAATAGGCAAAGGGTATTAAGAGACACGTCTCAACAATTATACACGTCGTCGCTTGTCTTGTAAGACATCAGAATAAAATCACTACTATTTATGCATCTGAAAGCGTATTAACGGCACGCACCGCCACTCTTTTAATGTAATAAATCGTCTGGAAAATATAACCGTCAGCGCTGTGTCATACGCATGTCGGAGATGCGCGCGCGCATCGCCCGCACCGTGCGTTCCCTCTGCGCCCGCGCCACCGACCACGTCACGCATCCATACGCCATAAATTGTAGCACGTAAATAAAATCTGGCGTTCCATATTTTAAAACTTTATTTTAATAGGCCACTATTCAACGAGAAATTAAGACGTGTTTATTAGCTGAGCGCTCGTAATACAAACAAGTCCTTCCTTCATGAGTTACTTCGCTTGTCGTGTCATCAATCTGTATTCACATCAAGTCACTACATAAACCTATTAAGTTGCTACATCCATGTTAACTTTAATATCATAAACAGATTGTTTTATAATATTTTTCAACGGAGAAAGATGCTCATCTTGTTTTCTACTGACACAGTATTTTTTCTAGAGAAAAGAGAAATGATTCCGTCCTAAACAAATTGGCTAGACGAAGGAAATGATACTTACATAAAAATATTTCTGGTTCATATAGTCATCTCGAAGGAGATCAATAAGCCTGACTAAAATATAGTTGCGGAGCCAACATATTCAATAAGCATGTTTTTTCATCATCGTAGTCAGAAATATTCTCGTTTCCCATAAAACAATTCGATGGAAATTGTATATTATCATGTAAGTAGCAATCTGGGTTCGAATTTATGTATCGGAAGAAGTGTATGGCAAAAGTTTTTTGCCGAAAGCGTATTCAGAGCATTCTTCATGCGTGCGCCACCCCTTACAATGTTTGTAAGTTTTTTGTTCGGAGATTATAATAGCGCAGGTACACTATTATTGTAGAACAATGTTAAGTGGTCGCATACGAAGAAAACCCACAGCAGCTGTCCTACTAATCAATTATGCGTCCTCATAATATGACTCTTGTCTTGACGACTATTAAATAGCCACACATAACATTATTTTCTGTGCCAAAAATCAACATCATCTCCGACGGAATGTTAACAACATAATATTTCTCAGCGTGATCTTAATCTCAACAAATTGTTTAAAATGAAAATTTTTAATCGCTTTCTTTCAAAATGGAGAATGTGACAATTCACAATTAACAGAACATAGGGGATCTTGACGATCATCTTAAAACAATAGTCGAAATCTTCGAATGAAGCTATAATTTAATTTGCCTCGCTTTGACTCGCTGCCAGAATGACTAATTCTCGCCAACATGTCGTGACTCTCGTATTATTGCAATATTTTCAGTTCAATTGTTAAAATTCAAATAGAAGTTGAGGAACTATTAAATAATGGACCACTAAAACATGTATTTTAGTGGAAATTAAGTGTAGATTCGCATTAATGTCAGTGTGTCACGAATTCATGAAACAAAACTGTGCTCGTTTCAGTTTTATTACAATGGCTTGTGCCCTTAAACCTTTTAAATTTCTTTGTGATTATTTTAATTTGTTGTGTTCTAAATTAATTATGTACGTACCTATTTTTTCTGTTCTCAATCAGACAACCGAAAAATGCCAACTATTCTGAATTGTAGAGCTATTGTAGTGCTTTGCGACTTTCGATTTTATTAATTAGAATTAAGGGATAGTAATTCTTTAGCTAACTGTTAAACGGTATGTCATACAATTTTCTTTTATGCAGGTGACAATGGGCTGATGTAAGCCTGAAAACTAATTTAAGATAGCATACATATCATTAACATAAAAAATTCATCGGCAAAATGAAATTGTAGCGTATGATAGCCGATATTACGGTAACCAGCCCACCTGTTATCGAGACCGCAGACGGATTTGGTGCGAGGGTCGCGCGACACGATGCGACTACGTGACGACAACCCGACAGCGACACACGACATGCAGAAACGCGAAATTCCTCCAACACATAATAAAATTTTATAAAACCGCGGTTATCGTAAACAGAACAAATAGCAAAGTTTATGAGCCATTCGTCGCGCTTTTCCATTTGCATGATACGAGTATGTCATAGGAAATACGTATCGTACGCGGGTACGGGTTATGGCGACGTCCCAGGTCATCGTACTAAATTATTCGTCTCGTATAAATTTGTTTATGTTAAAGTTATGGACAGTTGTCAGACATCGTCAAATTTCCAATTCCATTCTGGTACAAAAGTTGCTGCGGTTATTTTGCGTCTATGCTCTTTACGACTTTACTTACATGTTGTTTGTTTATACTGAAATAAATATCGTGTTACAAGTGATAAATACAATATTGGCTATCAGGCGGCTAGTTACAGTGTGTGTAATATATAATTCGAGGCTGCGTTGTATTCACCGATCTCATCCCGTTCGACCATCTCGACAACCATAAACAATGTGTGAACATTCATAAAGAGAAGAATAAGAATAGACAATAAAACGTCAACGTACGAGTACCATGCGGCGTATTTACAAAAATTCTTGAGGGACGCATTTAGAGTTGTTAGCGCTTCTTTATAATAAAATGGTTTTAACAAAAGCCTATTAAAAACTGAAGTCATAACAGGAAACGTGATACAGTGGTCGGTATATAGCGGGTAGTGAGAAGCGGGTAGCGGGAAGCGGGATCACCTCTTTCATCATAAAGGCGCGGTGAGCGGCAGCTGGCGCTTTACTTTATGTGGTTTCTGAAGAGCTTCTCTTTAATAATCTTGTTTATTTTTGTATGTGGAACACCCGTAACTTGAATGACTATGAGCATGTGTCGTTGACTTGAGAGGACGCTTCGTTTCATGTCACAGTCATTTTGGTGTCAGCGAAGCTTTTGTTAAACATGTTCGAGATTTGTCCGTTAAATTAATTAAGTGATGGTCTGCTTGTTTACGTAAACAGTAAATCCAGGTCTTATTGATATGTCTGATAAATATATAATCTTACCATCTTAGAGACAATTAACTTCGTAGCGGTTTGCTACGCAGTGTCTACGAACAATCTTTACTGCAGTTGTGGACCGATTCTTACTTTCAACATTATTTAATGACTAGATTCAAGTCCTAATGGGTACATTCTCATAGGTGATACTGTTGGAAATGTGCGGATTACCTCTAGGTGGGTTACAAGAACAATATTAGGCAGGAGATAGAGGCTCAATAAAGACATGTACCGGAACAGTGGGTAAGCAATAAGCCTCCGTCTGCTAATAACAACAGCGGGATCGACGACGATATCTCAATATCGTAGGTGCGAGCAGTTAATTAACACATGACGCTTGTCGTGGAAATAGAATTCCTGTAAGCGAGTGGTGCGCGCGCGCCCCAGGCCACGCGCTCCCGACGCTCCCTGCGCTGTTTGTTTACAAGCAACGAGACTTCATTACGCCGCCGGCTAATGTATTCAGCTTCAGCCTCCACGTTAACAGCGACACTTCTCGGAATCAATATGCTCCTTGTATGTTTTGATTGGCTGTCGCCTCGCCCCGCAACACAATCCCGCCCTAACCCACCAACGCATAAAACACACTTTTCCACACCACCGCTACATAACTTTAATGACACCAAATACAACGAACGGATTTCAGTGTTAATACTTGCCAGGGATAAATTTCCTATAGTGGTAACGACCTCTGCATTGAACTTGTCCAATTTTAGGGTTAACGCACATTAATTTGTTTTATTAACGGCTTTAAACGTTTAACCGTTTCCTGTCGTCACTGCTCTGGTTCGTATCATTCGATTGTGTGTTTTGTTAGTTACTAATTCGACGCAAAATAGGCCAACAATATGAAAGCAAATGAAACAATGATTTGTGCTTAACAGTAACATTACCTTTAAACAAACTACAGATGTGTGGGGTGCAATCAAAGCCACAAAACAGTGTTGGCTGACACAGCGTATGGCGTATGAGCGGAGGAACATTGCCAAATCCATCGAAGCGACTTCTGATCCCTGCGCGCCCCCAAAAATAATAATGTTTCATCTTATAAAAATATTTCCCTTACGACTGTCGCGCGGTATATCACGGTATTTGTCACAGAGGATCACCCTTTATGTTCGTTTCCAGTCAAACCCCTTAGATAAGCGAGCCTTTTATATGCCAAATATAATATATTATGGTTTACAATTCTTATTCAATCTTAATGTGGATAAGGCCTTGCTATATTTCAAAATAGTTCAAGTTACTGGTCACTATTTTTTCGATCCGTCATTATAATGTTCTGCAAACACCATTTTTATTTTATTTTAAACGGTACCCACGAGATGGGATGGATGGGAGATGAGTAATGAGTCTAATGAGTATAATAAAAAAACTTATGACAGAAAGTGAGTCATACTTAGATGCGTATATTTAGCGAAAAGCACAAGAAATAAGCGATCCCGATTCTGAAGAAATTACAAACCTACCAACTTAGAAATGTATAGTTGAAAAATGATAGCAAGCGAGTGGGAAGCTGTGTCGCGTATCCACACTGAGCTAACGGGCACGAGCCATTACTTCCAACATATGAGCAAAGCAAAAATATCAGCGTATTATGGGTTATCAGAGGCAGTCGCGTCTCCGAGACTCCGGCCGCCATTCATGCCGCTCCGACTTAATGGATTGCTCGCTTTCATATTCCGAACGTACGCTATGTTTGCGCTCCTATGATCACGTATAGTGATTTAACGCTTTATGCTTCCTCTACAACATGTTTGTGACATCCCACTACTGGAAATTACAACTAATGTCGCAAAATAAACTTCAAATAAAATTTACATTTCAACTTTCAAACTAATAGCATTTCCCGGTACAAAAGCTTGAAGAGTGCGCGTGTCACCCATCTGTTTGCACGTCTATAGCTCCCCTTTCATATGAGAGACGAAAACAAACAGAGAATGTGCCAAATAGCAAACAATATTATACGGAATGCACAATAATATCAGTTCCGCCGGTGTGGGTGCGGGCTCGCTGTTTGCTTCCGCGAATAAATATGAAATTCGAAGAGTCTCGCCTCACACCCGGAGAGCAAATATTATGGGAGTTTGCTTTGGTAAAATGATAACTGTCAAGATTGAAAATTTGGGTTTAGCCGCCGGCAGGGGAGTTTTATAGAATATATGACACGTTCCTAGACGAGTGGCTTTTTGTGGCAATAATAAAGGTATTTTGTGACGTAGGTGACCGATAACAAGACTTTAAACATGTAGGTGCATTCTGTAATCAAAGCTTATTGACCATGAGCTTGAATTGGACAAAAATATCTAAGTGGTCGAACGGTGATCGAATCTCTGCTGAGCACCTATTCATATCCCAGGTGACGTCATATGTCAGCCTGTCAAAATATCCGCCACCGGCATCGTTGTCAGATTCACCACCCTAATCTTGAATATTTTACACTAGATTGACTCAATGAAAGTTTCGTTTTGTTGACAAACGCCGACTGCCCCTGAGAATACGTGATTTTATCTACGAATGAATATCATATTTCTTGATATGAAAAATGTTTCCTCTTCAGAATATGGATAAATCCACATCTTATCAAATTTTGTAAACATTTTCCTTCTTCTTAGTTTGTGGTGAAAACTATAGGTAAGTACCGAATGAGAACTTATTAAGATTATAATAAGTTCTCATTTAATAAAATATCTGAAGAAAATTTCAGTAGTTTAGAAAAGGCCAACGTCTAAAACTGGTGCACAGTAAGTAATAAGTTTATTTATCAAAAGTAAATAAACTCATTTTTCACTAATCTTTTCTAAAAGTAATATCGTCTAACAATTGATTGCTAAATCAACACTAGACTGATCTGATCACCCCTCATACAAAAATATCAAACATTATTTGACACCATCAATAAAATATTACTTATCATTTGCAACAGAGAGCTCTACAAGTTAGTGCGGGCCCCTGCCCGTCACAATCCCGCGATCCCGGCGATCCCGCGGTCCCCACCTTATCATCCCGTGAGAATAACTTTCAGATTTATGTGCCGCGTAAAAGTTTATGTCGTGCTTTGTTTCGTGCATGCGATTTTATTGTTATCAACTATTTTCGACAACTCAGTGGGAAATGGAATGTTTCTATGAATGAAATTTGTAATTTAGTTTTGTAAATTCATCTTCTTGTAATGGCTATTACCATAAAACACAAAACAAGAGAATAGTGTTAAGCTTTTGCACTTACGAAAACCAAGTACATTACAGATTTAGATTTTTGTTACTTTTTAGGGTTCTGTATCTCAAAAGTAAAAAACGGAACCCTTGTTGGATCCCTTTTTGTCCGTCTGTCAGTCTGTCTGTCTGCCAAGACCCTTTATCCCGGACACGCGTCGAAGTATCGAGTTGAAATTATACCA
Organism: Ochropleura leucogaster; assembly: GCA_958449745.1. Classification (NCBI taxonomy): domain Eukaryota; kingdom Metazoa; phylum Arthropoda; class Insecta; order Lepidoptera; family Noctuidae; genus Ochropleura; species Ochropleura leucogaster. The sequence goes on from OY288208.1 coordinate 10,855,825, forward strand.
TTTACGCAACTCTGTGGCCCCTTTATGCTGTGAAAAATCAACCCTCTAAGTTTACGCAGTCAAAAGATATGGCTGTTTACATCGCAAGTTTGTACGGAACCCTAGGTGCGCGATTCTGACTCGCTTTTGGCCAGTTTTTTTATAACCAGAAATTTTCTAATGTTTAATAATATAACCATTGAGAGCTTTCTATTGTTTTCTGGAGGTAAAAATCCTGGTAAAAAAAATAGGTATGATAGGATATCATAGGATGTTCTTTTTGTTGCATCAAACACATACACCAGAACCACCTTAAAAGATCACGGATCCTAATCCGAAGTCAGACAAAACCGGGTCTTGGAAGATCCGTGTAACTGACGAGTGGATTACAAACATCACCGGTTTAGACAAAGCGGTTGGAGAAAGGAAAAAGCGAGATCTAGATTATTGGACTTTTATAAAACTATGTTATTTTATTTTTAAATAAGTCTATGTCCGTCTCCAACTATCTCTGTACTAAAATTCATCAAAATCGCTTGGGCCATAGGCGTGAAGACATACTAAACAAACAAACAAACTCACTTTCGCTTTTGTAATATTAGTAAGGATATATTGTAAAACTAAATGAAATTACTTTGCACAAACGGTATAATGATATAATCCGTTTTTGGCTACGGCGGCCAGTCTCGGCGGAGATTAACCATCAGCGCGAGAGATTTTATAGTCCACAAGTGAGGGCGCAGACACTCTAATCTCTCACTCTCTTAGTCCGATGGGACGGCAATCCTACTGGACTGGAGAGAGTCCAGGTGCAGGACCAACGACTTAACTTGTTTTCCGAGACACAGGGGTAACTTATGTCCAACTTCCAAAGTCCTGGTTGCTATTATAAAATTCCTAATCGAAAAACATAATATCACTTTTTGCTCGACCCGGGAATTGAACCCAGGACTCCGTGCTCAGCAGTAGTAAGCGCGTTCGTGAGACCAACGGAGCAGGATTATATATTGCATGATATGTCCAATCCCATCATTATAGAAACTAACTACATTCATTGTTCACTTAAGCTCCTTTAGAAATCCCGATTGAACAGACGCATCGATATTGACAAAACGAGATTTGATGTGCATCTAATCGTATATCGTTTGGCGACACACTGAAATGATCAGGACCCCAAGGTAAGGGCTGCAAAGTTGAGTGGACGATAATAGAGAAACGTCTTTACGAGTTCGACACCCGCTTGACACATCAACACCACACAGACATCGTGCGCGCAGCGACGATAGAGCTGTGTGGTACAGTGTGACAACGAATCCAGTAGTGTGACAAACCTAGACCATTTGTTTTTTTTTTAAGAAGGGGATTTGCATTCTTTTCAATAGTTTAAGAATAAGTTGACTTCATTATTCTGGAGGTTTTTATAATATACCTATATTTCACATAATTACATCAATCTTCCGGTAAGCCCTGAGAAACGGAGGTGTGACAATCACAAAATCATTCTGAAGGGTATTGAGCAGCTCTGATGTTTCGTCGAGACAGCCGCCACTTTCTGCAATGTCATCGGTGCATATAAAAAGTTATGACCGCTGGCAATATTTCCGAGAGGAGAGGCGGCCGGCGGCCGGCGAGCGCTCGTAGGAAACGATATGCAGTAAACGGTCGGGCGTGCGGTCCCGCGGGTCCACTGCGCCCCCGCTGACCCGCCCGATTTTATGCCAATTTTCATAAAAATAAATCTGACTCGCGTTGATTGAACCAGTCGCCGGGCCGCTTTCGTGATCGACTTTCTATTTTATTGTTATTAGCTCAGTCGCGCAAGGGTACGAATTATTGTTTTGCCATTTGTCCCCAAAAATACAAAAGGTTATTCTCAGACGAAGGTATAACTTGTATGACAATCAATTTATTCGAAACTGGCTTTCGTTTTCTTGTGTACTTCGTGCGCGCAGATTTTATCAGAACAAGATTGTGTACGGCAAATAGGCAATTCTGCAATTCTAATTATAAGAATGCGACTGAACAACAAAAAGTCCATGTTTCGAAGTGTTCATTACATACAAAAACAATGCATCGACAACTTGAAAAACTGTTGCACTATAAAGGACGAGACGTGAATGGATCATTGGTTGAATTAATAACCGGCCGCTAGAGCGCGCTGCGACCGAGCGGCCGCTATCGCTGTTAACATCAGATGGAACAAGTGTTATGGCATCGTACGCTGCCTTATACGATTGAAGACATTCCCGGAGAGATATTCCGATGCTATCGGCGGCCACACACGGCAGCTCAACAACCAGCAAGCATAACTAGCTGACGCCAGACGCCAATTTGCGACACTTTTACGCTCATAACAGCTTCTGATACCATTTAGGTTGCACTATGGCCATTTTAAGACGTGTTTTACTTCAATCCACCTTCATTTCAACGGTAATAAACGCCACACCACATAAAATCCCTTTTATGTATCTAAGTATTAATTTAAAAAAATAATTAAGTACATATGTACAGATAAAAGGGTATACAGAATGATACGTCTGAACAAAAGTGCAGGGTGTAGTCAAAGAAGCATGGCGGGCGATCGTGATTTATCGTCGGCCGCTTTTGAATATTAAATAATCTTTAATGGGAGCGCATGATCGGCCCATTAGCCGACGTCGCTCCTTTCACGTTTAATAAAGAGTCATTTATAAGCCAGCGACGCTTTTCCCTTATCTGGCGAAGTATGTCGCGCGACTGAGAGGTGCCGCCCTATCAGGATTAATTCATAATTTTATCCGTGTATGTTGATGTATTCAATGTTTTTGGAATCGGAATGTACACAATTAAATACGTCAATCTTAATTACCATACAAACACAATTATCAGGCTAATGTCTCCGGGTTCTATTATAATGGTGTGCTCCTGCTTCGGGCGCTACGATCCCTTTAAGTTAACCTCACAAGTGTAGGTTTGATTCCCACGACGGGTAAGTATCACCTCATTGAATCATTAGGAAATTACCCCGTTTCCTCGCGCCGACAACGACTGATCACGTCTAATGTCGTTCATTTGAACCTCGGACACAAAATTGTTTCACAAGTATTATTAACCATGAGAACAAGATGGCGTGGTTACATTGTATAGATGATAATGAAATAGAGCTCATTTACGGTTAAGTACAGTGTTTCATATTTACACAGAAATGTAAATAATATTAACAGGAAAATCATTTTTATGTATTGTAACTCATACAAATGAAAATAGTTATACAAATAAAACATATTTTGGGACATCGGAGAATCTTGATCTGACTGAGGATTTAGAACCTTCCATTACTTTAGCAGATCTGCTCATCAAAAAACTAAATTACAGTAGGGGAACGTTATGTTAATTACTATTCGATAAGTAAAACATAATTCTTCAAACGCCAATTAAAAGCACAACCCACGACGAAAGAAACTCATTTTGAGCATTACCCGTCCCAATACGCGTTGCAAAAACAAATGAGTTATAACTAACACTCTCCATACAGAGCCACTGAATGCGTGTAATTATGAAGATTAATCTGGTCGGTGCTCGAAGGTTAACATAACTTGAGGGCGCACATCGGCGGTTACGACTTCCTAATGACACTTCGATCGCGGCCGCTGCTCATTATCGCGAAACATTCGATCGGCTCACCCGAGTTATTCCTCTTAATATCGCGCCGACGGTGGCTGAGCGGTCAGGATATTGTCACGTATGCGCCGCGCACTGCCGTAATTATATCGGCGCAATTAAAGACCAACTAATATATTATAATCGTTCTGTTAGCATCAGTGCTTTTTACAAGAGCACCGGGAGCCGACAGCGTACCGCCGTTCACACACTCATCCCCGTAACACCCTATTACGATTGAAACTGATTGATCAGGAATGTTCTAGGAATAGCTGACTCATTTGGTATGTTCAGCAATGTACGGTACGGTAAACTAGAATCAGGAATTTCGGACAAAGCATTTTTAGCATTAAGCACCTATCGGAATCAAATTAATGAAGCCGATATTTTCCACATTTCCGCATTATTATAGCAATTCTATTACGTATTATGGAATACAAAGCCATGTAAAAGGAAACCTCCGCAACGCTTACATAAGAGCTATAAATTACATGGTGGAGTCGTAGTGATGTACATTAGGCAGTCTCGTCAATGTGACTGCCTAATAAACGGGTAGGCTTCGGGGCAGTTTGATTTCCTCGCGAATCATGAGAAAATTATTCTGCAGACGAGCCAGCCGCTTTGAGAACATCCGACGGATAAGAATAATTACTTACATTGATTGAACCCTTATAATCTGAGTTTATTTAATAGTCGACAGATGTTAATCGGTGCGCCGACTATAATTACGCTTCGATTCCTGACGAGAAAAACGCTGAAGCGTACCTCTATCAAATACAGAACAGATTTATATAATATGTGCGTTGTAATATAACATACGTAAACACTATGCTTATTATTTGTTCACGTTATTTGCCTGTTCGGGGCAATCATAACGCACAATAGGAGTTAACTTGTAGTCATAATATTTCCAAGATCATAGTTTATCTACCCACGAAGTGATGGTGATATAAATAACCAATCATTTTTCTTCTGTTAAACATATAGACGACTTATCATCTTTTGTTGTAAATTAAGTAATAAAACCCGATATTGCTAAATGTTAAAACTAGCTGTCAGTATGAAACAGAAAATAAACTTATTTGCATACATATTACAAACAGTGATACCTATACAAGTCGCAGTAACAGCAAAAAGCCGATAAAAGTGAATAACTATTAAAATTTACACGGTTGGTTCACAAGGCCATAAATATCACTCAAAATGTTTCACAATACATCGAGAAATGGGAAGTTGTATTCGTAACAAAACGGCATAAACTGGCATAGCTGTTTTAATTAGAGTTCATAGTAACGTGTCGGGTGTGGGGTTTATTTTACCATTTTTCCATTGTATGTAAAGCAGTCTGTGAGTTCATCCATCACTTCATATTCGCGGCTTGCTGACGGCGCGGGATTGCTCGTGCCGCCCTACTGACCAGACACACGCTAATTGGATCAACATTGAAAGAATACCTCCGTTTAATTATCGTACGAATCCGAATTAGGAACTGAATTTTGTTCTTCGTCATCTCGGCCGTTGGTATTCGTGTTGCTTTTCATGCAGAAATGTCATCAACCTGGATGATGCGGACCTCTTTACGTTGTCGATAATTCTTATATGATATTTATTCAAAAAAAAATATGTTGTCTCACACTAGAAATTTCTACTGTGTCGTGGGTGCGTTTACAAACAATTAAACTTATATACACAAACAGCAAGACTCGAAACAAGTATTTTTAGGCCATACAAATATTAGTTCCGTGCGGGAATCGAACCCGCGACACTCAGCGCAATAGTCAATCGTCCTTCCACTGCGCCAACCGTGTCGTCAAAAATTTGACTACTGAAATGTAATTAGATATTGAGATATCTTTGCATACATAAGTATAAATATGACCGTTTTAGATAACTCTGTTAGTTTCCCTAAATCATTGACATTTCTTAATAAGTTGACATAATTGTGAACGTAATTTCAGTCTCAAGATATTTTCTAAAGGTTTGTTCAAACTGTCTTTATACGGCTATCTCTTATGTTGTGATCTAGACGATCAAGGCATCTATCTATTGTTCCTGTAAAGTTGTAAATCATTATCTTTGGATCTAATTCTTCGTTCGAGATCTGAAGATAACGAGTAACAATAGCAATAGGACACATGTAGCCGATGCAGGCACAGCGTCCACAGTGAGCAGCCGATGTCCTGTTCCTTGCAGCATATCCATGTATTTAAATATCAAAGTCATAAATGCCATACGCGTGCTTGTTAACGCGCTCATGTAAATTCTAATCCTTGTTGCATTTAGAACGGGGCGGCCTAGTAATTATGTGCTTTCATTTGTCTGTTTCTCGGAACAAACGAGCGCGGCCCGGCGTGTAAGCCCGCTCCATGTAAAGCAGTTAGCAGTACTCTAATCTCGCACTGCCATTAATTTAAAGAATACGTCTGCGTAACCAACTTTACCAACAACGTCGAAACACAATTCTCCTTCACATTTTCTTATTTGCATATTAAAATAATTTCGAGTAAACGCAATACGTAAGTCGCCTTCCACCCGCATTCGACTGTTTCTGAAACGCCATGCATGGTCATTTGTTGCCATAGGAAAATAGACCTTGTTCTAGTAACCTTTAATATGATATCTGTTGGAGATTATTTAACAATTACGCTTGTCTTATACTGAAAATGTGGAGAACGATGACAGATAAAGGCGGGTTGTGCGCCCAAATAGATAAACTAGTGTGGAAATTAATGTCTACATTTACTGGTGCATGAAGTTTGTAGTTAATTATAGGTTTATAGTTATTCGCTTTTTTAAATGCGTATAACTACCACAAAAGTTAACCATTATCGTTTAAAAGGAAGTGTATAAATTATCCATAGTTAGCGGCTTATCAGTGGGCAGACAAATATTTATCAACTAAAGTAGTATTCTCTCTGAACCGTGAAATTGTAATGTACAGGTGAGCTTTGAGTGTTGTTATGACACCCGTATTTTATTAGCGTTACTTTGTTTGGTTTAGTCAGTCATTTGTTGATATGAAACTAGTTGATGTGATGGAAAGGTGAAATATTAAAAAAAAACTCTTGTTGCATTTATTTCACTGCCTCTTCAAAAAGGTACACCACGTGGGGTTACATTTACGCTTTGTGCATATTGAAGCATATCGCGTTTAGAGTATTCGCGTTTTTAGGTATCTGCCCCTCGAGAGGTCAACACTTGGAAGCGACCATTGGAAAATTGAGAATACCTGTTATGGTAAACTTTCTGCGAAAAGAAAAAGTACCTACGAAGCATATAAACGTTTCATAGTAAATTAATATTATTTAAACTTATTAGTCAAACCCAGATATCACCACAGATACAATCCTGAACATATGTTAAGAAACCTATGCGTGAACCACTCACGTAGCGACTAGCGAGGGTTCCCATACGTGCTCACTCACCGTGCTCCGCTCGTTTAATAAACATATTAATATAACCAAGCCAGCACTCCGCGACCGATATACCATCTAAAAACAACACTGTTATGAATTACTAATTTTATGATGCCCATTATGTAATGTAATTATGCGTTATAATTTTATGATACGTCCAATTAACAACTTAACACATTTCACTTCACACCTTTTAAACACTACAATAATCGTACGTCAATTTATGCATGTTTCTTAACATTTTACATGTGTAAGTACTCGTGTTACTTACTCATTGTTAAGTACATTCCTTGCATGAATGAATGAAAACATTTTTAATTAATTTTTAATTTTTCCGCCAGCTTAATATTCAGGAATGTATTAAACATTGTATGATAACGAAATGTCAGAGTTCAAGATTAAAATAACATTTGGTTACATCACAATATGTCATACCTATGTTATGGGTAACGTAGGGTTGACCGGAGGACGCAACCCTAACATATTTTAACACTTGACCAATTTTTAACGTTTGTAGAGTCAATTAATTACAGCACAACAGAGGGCTACTATCGCGACTACTTATAAATGCAGTCGATATCGGCGTTAAATTAGTTGCGTCGAGTCGCTGCCGATGAATTGTATTCAGTTATTATCTATGGTACTGGTAATTTTTTTCACACATTCCAGGGAGGCGACGTGCCGTGGCGGGGGGTGGGGTGCTGGCACCCGCCGGGAGGCGCTCGCGCGTGAAATTATTATCATATAATACCCCGCTTTGAACACAGCGCGATTATTCAAATGCTCATCGCAATACTCGAGCTCCGAGCCGAGCGCTACGTTCTCTCGCAGCCGGCTTTCGCGCACACATTCTTGGATTCCTATTCCACGCCGACTTTTGCTAAAACTTGTCAAATATATTCATGTATAATGCACGAGAATTGTCATGTGAGCGATAAGCAAATGACAGAAAATGTTATGTAAATTCAAAGTATCCATAATCCTTAGTAAACACCTTCATAATGTGAGCCTGCGGGAGATACCAGCGGGAACGTGACTTATTCCCGCTGATAAAATAATGCTTTGTCTACACTAAGTATTATGGCTTTTTATAAATGAAATATGTAGTCACGATACCAATGCAAAAGAAGCTTTAATCTTTAATGCACAATAAAACGTCTGCCTGTATTTTGATCTAAATATCTGTTACAATGTCCGACTCACAATTAAACGAATAATTATCAGTTCGCTGACGTTTGCGTACCTATATTTTTATAAGGTTGTTATTAGTAACGAAAGGTCACAGCTAAATCTGATAAAAGCTATTTTATAAGCATTTGTTCTACGTATACGACCGACGCAATTCCATCAATCTGTCCAAATGTGAGCTAGACAAGTGTGTTTTCCACTGTGTACGACTCAGAACAATCCGTTTTTTGTCACAAGTTAACTTAACACACATCAAAGTTCACAAAACATTTAGTTTATTTGGACAACAGCTTCACTAATCAATTTATGAGCTTCATGATATTCGATTGAAAATATTATATTCACACTAATTCAATGTCATCATGGAAAATGTGAACTGAAAGGATTTCCTTGACTAACACTGAAAGTTATCGTAACTCGTTCACTGACTCGATTATAAAGTGAAAATTTAATTATAAAATAGTAGTGAACTTAAATAAACTTGTGAGTTTACCCTCCGGCCGACTTGACGTAAACTTGGCAAGTGGAAAAGGGCCCGAGACGTAAAGTAAGCGTTATCTACGAGTATATTTTGCTTTGGACTCTTTATGAGTTTCAAACGAGATCCGTCACGCGACGTTAACTCGGAATAGATGTGATAAAGTGGCCGCTAATCTGTCCTATTGGGGCCGCACTTAGTACACTTTATTAATCACAAAGCTTACAAATTACACTATACTTCCTGCGGCTTGACACCTCGCCGAAGCGTATGTTAATTTTATTGTCGACTCTATTGGACGATTTGGACACCATGACAACTTTTGTAGGGGTGGAAAGTGCTTGAATAATGTAAATATAAATCGCCCTTTTTATTTTTAACTTCAGACGTACAAAACTTATTTAATTCTTTATTTGTCATGCATCATGTGTATAAATAAACGCTAGAAGATTTCTGAAATAGTAGAGGTAGACGGTACTCTCGCAGTTCTCTTCAGAATTTAGAATCTTCAGTGCTGTTTGCAAACCCAACAGAAGTGCATTAACTATGCATTAGACATTCGATCTCGATGTTCGGTACAAATATATTCACAATACCAATTTGTCATCGTGTCTATATGTATAGTAGCTATAGATGTACCAGTGATAATATGTTGGTAAGTATCTTGCTGAAATAGTTTAGGCATTAAAATAAGGTCACCTTGGATCGACCTTCTGTAACATAAAATTGCCTTCGTATATTTATTGTTCTTATCAGGACGTATTTTGTTCAAAGTGTTTATGCACAATTTTATACTTTAATCGCAAAATTTACACTTTAAACGTGGGGTTCTCGACATGACGCCTTATGCAAAGCAGGTGCTACCTGATACGTGAGTTCACGAACAGGGTTACAAACGGTGTAAGCCTCGCGGGGAGGCTCACGAAAATTTGTTTAATGCTAGTTGTACACAAGGAACAAATTCGTTTCCATAACATTCCGGCCACTCCATCTGTTCGGAATATTCAATGCACTAAAAATGAAGTTCAATAATGGTAATTCTTTTAATTTAAAGCGCTTGTAAGTCACATTTTCGTTAAGTTTTCCGGGCACTTACAGCGGTTTACAGCCAATCGTCGCTTATCGGGTGTCGATCGCGATTCGCCATCATAAAACGCTCATATCGGGTAGAAATGAAGTGAATGCTAAAATATAAAATCGTAATAAAGGCCGAGTCCGCCGCGTAACCGCGTACGTAGGTAGTACGAGTACTTATTAGTATTTGGAGATAAAATGAAGTTGGCCCGCTTTGGGCAATTTATTGGGGTAAGTTATGGGCGGCGCGCGGGCTCGAGCGGCTAATTTATTCGCCGTGCACATAAATTACTTGATTATGAATTCAAGTTAGCTCCACTGAATTGTTTGTCTGTTGTTGTAAGCAGCGCTTTTGTGTAACAAACAAGGATATTAGAATTTACCAGATTCTTGTCTTATAGTACCGCGCATAAATTACTGTTTGTATGTAGACGCGTGTGGGAGAAATGGTAAGAGGTTTTAAAGTAAGCAAGACGTTTCGTTTTTGCCAAGAAAAAGATGTTGACAAAACGGAGGCTTAAAGCTCAATTGTCATTAAATCTAATGCTTGGTAAAAAAAAAGATAGATGAGGAGTGAAAGTAGAGACATTGTAATAAAAAGCAATAGTAGGGATTATGTAGAACACCAATGGTAATGCCGAGTTGTTTGCCAGGCGGTAGTAACGCGCCGCAAGTCGCTGCAGCGCGGAATAATCGCGGATACCCATAAAAGATGTAATTTCAGATAAGCTGAAACAGACGAGCCCCGCCCCCTGCCTCCCGCCTCCCACCCCTCTCCCTAGCTGCCTACTTTCTAATGACTAATTATTATGCTGTGCGTTGCGAGCTTTAACGTCAGCGAGTGAAGCCTACCTGCTATAGCTGCTATACTTGGCTACGTTTTGCACCACGACTATGTTTATCTGTACGATGGGCCATTACTTGACGTTTTTCTTTTACTTTTCCGAAGTTTTCCAACGGTTTTGTAGGCACTTATGTATTTTTCTGTTTTCTAATGTACTTTTAAACACACGTTTAATTATGATTTGCAGAAAGGTTAAATAAATAAAGCCTAGTTAGTGTTTCTAAGAATATCGGATATTTTTCTTTTTGACTTCGACACTTTAAAGTTACCAAGTTAATTATTATGAACATTAACATTATAAAGCATGGGTTCTTCATACCCTGGCGGTGTATTCTACTACTTTTAAATAGGGCCCATGACAAAATTCCTAAAATCTTACTAATATTATAAATGCGAAAATTTGTGAGTGTGGATGTATGTTTGATCCTCTTTAAAAAAAACTACTCAACGGATCTTAATTAAATTTGGCACAGAGGTAGATTATAGTCTGGAATAACACATAGGATACTTTTTTTATCATCACGCGAGTGAAGCCGCGGGGCGCAGCTAGTACTACTATATTTGATGGTCGTCCTAATTACACGAAATAGTTTACGACAAATCTAATGATTTGGAAAAGTCTGCTTGAGAATCTTTCATGAAACTAATTTCAAATGTTCTCGTAAATTTAATTACTATAAAAGTAATAAGCGACCTAATTATAACTATAATAAAAAAAAACTTTTGATTCAGACAAAGTTGAATTATATTAAGAAAACATTATTAGTATTATAAAAGTAAATGTTATTGAAAACTTCAGGGGTGGCTTCTAGTAATGACCAGTATTAAGTCTATGTGCATAATATGTTTTTTTTGGATTTCACTAGTGAAATCCACATATTATGTAAAAACCCTAAAAACGATATCAATGCAAGCATTGATATCGTTTTTAGGGTTTTTACCTACCTCAAAAGGAAAGTACGGAATCCTTGTTGTCCATCTGTCTAGAACGCCCTATATCTCAGGAACGCGTGGAAATATCGAGTAGAATTTAAAACCATATTCTCAAATCTCTGGTACCAGAGCTGTCGAATTTTCTAAGTTCTTACTGACTGCGCTATATACGGTAAGAATACCAAATGTAAGGAATATATTTTTAAGGACTTGTTACAATGCGCCTTATAAGCAGAAACGAGCTCTTCAACAGCAGTTGTGTTATAATTAAGTTATTGTTATTAGCAATATGTCATACCAATATTAATCGTTTCCTATGAATGACAAGAATTCCTTCCGCTGAAACAACGCTAATGTGGTTTTAATTGAAAATTATTATGCTCAGCGCCTCGGCTTCGCATGAGAGGCAACTATCGAATGGTAAGTTCCGATCACCGATATGGGCATGAATAACTTGTAATTGATAATGAAGTTTAGCTGCTTATGACAGTAGGATGGTGGTGTGGAGGGGCGCCGGCGCCTGCGCGATGACGCCGATAGGGGCGCCGGCGGCGACTGCGCCGATGTGTGATACCGACATTACCATAAGGCTCGCACACTGCTTCTCTGCAGCTCTATCTGTGATTACAAGCTCGAATGTATTATTGGGTCCTCGCTGATAATTTGTTAGATACGTGATGTTATTTTGCAAATGTTTAGGTAGCAAACCACTTATATGGCAATGAAAAGCTATCGAATGATTAAAAAGAAAAGTCTATCTCTTCGTACGTTTAAGTTTACACAAAAAAAAAGTTTAGTTTCTGCTAAATCCTCAGAAAAAACTTGATAAATAAAGAAAAATCATTTACTTAGTAGCAATTCATACAGTGCACAAAAAATCTCAAACCATAAATTTCTCTTAATACTTGGTACACCAAATAGTTATAATGTATGAATGGATGGATTAACTAATGTTCTGAGAATTTCGTGCGTACTGAAAATATAGTAGCGCGTTGATATATTGATACCTCTAACATCTTTTGTCTATTAATCTTCTAAATCACCTACTACTACACTTTTAAAAGAGAATCTAATAAAACAAGGTTACTAAACGGCTTTATTATTCATACTAATGTTAATATTATTCCGACTAACATACGACGTAACTTTCCGTATTTCCTTTTCAATTAGAGAAGGAAGAAATCCGAAAATGACGTGAACACATGGCGGTGTGCGTGGCCCAAGATGGCGCTCGGCAAGTAAATCGTCCGAATTATACAAATAGCGTTTGCCTAACTGCACCAGCGTATTGGCATATGTTCGTGACTAGTTTACGAGTGCTTCGACATTGCATATTAATTGGTGTCGCTATCGAGCCGCACATCGCTGCGACCTAGCTGCCTCTACTATCTGTGCGGACGACGACCATACGTTGTGTAGATACGTGTTGTACTCAAACATATGTGCCTGATACAAGCTGTTCTGATTTGTCAGCAAAAAAAATACCTGTTTCTTACAATGGAGAATTCGTATAGTTTTATTAACGATTGAGTTTTACATCATACATAAAGTAATCATACCACAATTCTCACGAATAATAATTAGGTTCGTCATTAAATCCTTTAATTGCGATACACAACAAAGTTAATTTATTGGCTGTCTTACAAAACTTGAAAGTTTCCACTTTCCTCTAGCTGGAAGGTCGGGAAATGTCAGCAATATAAGTATGCAGACGTCTCTCAAACTAGCAACTGCATAATTAATAGTACGCGATACAGTCGAACAGGCACATCATTAAATGTTCAATTTATCTTATTTAAATTATAATTAAATGACTTCTTTAGACTTAGTTATGTCTCTTCACGTCAACTAAACTTATTTTATTAACAGGTATTTAATGATTTATTTCTAACTGTTGTTGTTTTCATATTTAGAGGTACCCGCGTCATTGCAGCACACATGTATATGATTTTTTCTTCGTATTCAGGTTGTTTTAAATAACAATTGATACAGATATGAAAAATTGCCTGACTCGTAGGTTTAGGTCGCAAAAGAGTGCTGAACATGAAGTCTTGGCTTCGATTCCCGGATCGGCTGAAGTGCTAATTTTTTTTTCCATCAAGGATTTTTCAATAGCAGCCAAAGGGCCTGGGCATGCCCGCTTGATGGTAATAGGCTCACCCTCTTTTATATGGGATTTAACATAACTCCTATAACAGAGTGGATATTCCACCTCTGTTGCCTCAACCTCTTCCCTTTTGGAACAACATTGGTTTTTAAAATGTTTGAATATTCATATTTCGAACTTCACTCTTTCTTCAAAAATCATCGGTCGGACGAACACGACCGAGTGTCACACTCCTCTTCCCAACCCTCCCCCTTCCCCTGTCTTAGCGTGAAGTTATGTTATACATACATTTATTAAAATTGCGTATTGTTTTCTTTTTCTATTATGTATAGCGAAAAAAGATCAGAGGTCAAGTGCGTCACACCTACACGTTCTCACTGTGGAAAATTTGTATGTAAGTATTATTATGTACAAACTATTTCTGAAAAACACAATGACTTATCATTGAATGGTAACTGAAGTTGTCGGCCGGTTGGTCAGTGTCAGTGCACGTTAGTTCAATGCATAGCTAGCTCCGTGATAGAGCGAACGCAGTCTAATATGCAAATGTATTTAAATGCTAAGCCCTCTTCATTACGCCGGTATCGATCTTAGATATACAATTTGTAACTCGATAGGTGCATAAGTCTAACGAATCTCTAGTTAATACCCCTTGTTGAAACACTCTGTGTTTACGCAGCTCGAATTTTGGTTAAAGGTACCACGATAAAGGTCATTTTTAAAATATAGCTAGCTTTTGCCCGTGGCTTCGCTCGCGTTTAATTCGGGGTAACGCAGTTCCCCTTTCCTGATTTGCAGGTACCTGCTACTTGTAGTTTTTGCTCTAGCGCCTTATTAATTGTAATAGCAATGCAAAGTTTTCCCTTTTCTTCCCTCTCTATCCCTCGTTACTCTCTCTTTATAAAAAAAAGGTAGTCAATGTCCGTCTACACGGTCCCAACTATATCTGTACCAAAACTCATCAAAATCGGTTTAGTCATATAGGCTTGAAGACATAACAAACAAACAAACCAAACAAACAAACTCACTTTCGCTTTTATAATATTAGTAAGGATAAGGATTTTAACAATGATTGAAGAATATTATAATATCGTGACATATTGTAATTTTATTGTATTGTCTGCTCTAATGTTGTTCGAAATGACTGTTCAAGCAAACAGTTATTTAGACCGGGTCACTGCGTTAATTATCACTAACGGCAAATTATTCTCTGATACTTAAGTTAATATAGTTTGATACTTTTATTCAGCAGAAATACAGGACCACCACATCAGGACAATATATCCCGAAATTGCTTATTGATGAACGCTTAAAAATGCTCTCTGGTTGAGGAAAAAGTCTACTACTGTAAACCTCATTCGAATGCATCGTATTTAGTTCACACATCTTCTTAATCATGTCACATTAGCAGTTCCTTCACGTGCATGCTAATTATACTAATTAACCCACAACTAAAATCTATACAAAGCGAATTAAAAGAGAAATTCCAACACAATTAGACATTACTTTATACTGGCAACATTAGTATTCCAACATGTAGTCGCGGCCCAATCAGATTAATCTTAAATATTTATTGCACATAGTGTTGCCAGGTTTGTGAAATTAGTATGACGATGGTAACCCGATGGTGGTGGAAATGGTAAGCGTTGCGCAGACGTGGGTGGGCTGCCAGCTCCTGATTAAGACATGATGAATATTAATCTGCGCCTGCGCAGCGGTGGTAGTCGTTCTATGAGAACTGCAGCACTGTCACCTTCGGTTATGCTGATTATGAGGAAAATTCAGTAATAGTGTGGGAAAGCGAGGACATAGATGTCTATCTACATATTCACAGTAGATAGTATGATACACGACAATATTTGGAAGTTACATGTTTGTCGTCTTTATAAACTGATTTCAACAAATCACAAACTACTTCACTGAAATTGAAATTGTACGCAAATAATATAATGCTCTGAGAACGTTACAGTCGATAACTATGACATCGTCCATATAATTAAACTGTAGCAATTATTTCTTAGTTCAAAAACATTTTGACAACTGCATTAAATTAGAATATCAAAAGTCGTAAAACTTTTGAAATGCTCCTAAAAAGAAAACTATTTGATGTTACATAATTAACACGGATAGTTAACATTCAGAAGATCAAAGGGAGAATTAAAATGTTCGTGAACGTTCCGAATATTAATGGCCGAATAAGGAATTGCATCGTCTACTCGTAGATCATGTAACGAATAGAAAACTTCCCGTTCGGTATCGGGAACCGATTAGTTTCTAGCTAATCCTTAACCTACAGCGAAGTTAAAAAGAACAAGAGCGACTCTGCCTCCACCTGTCGTATCTGATAAAAGTGTTTTATTTAAATTTCTTTGGTTGGCGATTCAAAAACGAGCACAAAGTTGTATTTGTGTCTTATTAAATGAAATTTATAGTTTGGATATAGTTGCTGATTGACCTCGGTCATTGGAAGGATAACAGGTTCGCATGGATGCGAAAAATGAGCTTTTCTACATAATATTTACACATGTACATACATAATGCAGCCCAGCTTCGCACATGTGCCGAGACCACATTGTTTATTTAAATAACATTGTCAACTTTGATTCGACAAAATAAAGACAGTGAAATAAAGAGTTGTTCGGTATAGTACTTTCGTAATTGTACACCGTATAAAATGCGCAGACGTGTCCAAGATCAGAGGTGCGAAAAAGGTGTTTTCTTAAGTAAATTGCCATTAAGAAGATGCCAACAAGTTTCCAAGCCCATGATATCACTATAAATAGCTTACAACAATGCACTATAAATAAAATACTACTTAATTTTATGTCTAAAGGCCGAATGTTGTGCAAGGTGCGCGTACGCACGTGCCCGTCGCCCGCGGCTTCACTACAATATCTGTTCCGAATTCAAATTCGTGTCATACATCTTATGCTTAGGTAACAATAACAACAACACAAAATTATGTAAACTGAACTCTAGAACCCCCGCTTAAGGATGATTTGAATAATAATGTAAAAGGAAATGGATATTCAAAATAATATCACCTCGGGGTTAACGATTACCGGTGCGCGCATGCGCCACAGATGGCAGGATAAACCGACGTTTGTTTCCGCAGTGATATCTGAATTAATGGCGATACGAAATGCTCGAAAGGTGCTCATTAACATGATTTATGCAAGATAATATGTTTCTTATGCAGGCCCTATTGTACTGATTAAAGTTTCCAGCGGGCCCTGTTGAAGGCTCTACTCAACAAATTAATAAGTTTTTTCGGCAGCGATATCTTTTTGAAAGATTTTATTAATTTATTTACAGACGCAGTATTTGAAGTAGACATTCCTTGATGACAGTTTGTTTTATTTTATTTTTCGAAGTTCGTTGAGTTCAAGTTCGTAGTTCGTTCGTTCGTCAAAGTTTCGTAGTTTTTTAGGATATCCGTTGCAATAAATAGTAATTTACATATACTGCTTTTATTTGATAAATATTTACATCGTTAGTAAAACAAATGTAAACTGCAATATATAGACAAAGAACATATACGACATACCAACATTAAGAAGATTTGACCGATGACATTAAACCTTGGTATCTCTAGGCAAGGGTATTCTGCGACTTTTAAAATTGATTACTTTATTTCGGTTTTTTTATTGTTGCTACACATTTCTTCTGCTTCGTGGGTGCGTTTAAAAACATTCAAACTCAGATGCACAAAAAGCCAAACCCGAGAGAAATACCTGTAACCAATAGAAATGTTTGTTCCAAGTTCCAATCTACGAAGACTATCTTTGGTCTTCTCAGGCAAATTCAGATGCCATATACTTATGATTGACTCGTAAAGACAAAAAAAAGTTTTGATCATCTCAATCATAAACTTCCATTGAAAGCAAAACTATCTTGAAAACATGACGCGAATACAAACATACTTCTGAATTAACAGAAGGACATCAATAGGACACAATCGCAAGGTTGCTGTAGTATTCAGCTGATACAGATAAAGCGTTTTCATAAAATAGGTAAGTGCATAGCTAAAGGTTGGTGGTCGGATAATATTTCGCGGTATTAGGCGGCGGGTACATGGATGTGTAGCGAGGCGAGTCCTGCCGCCGCCGTCCATCTCGCGGCTCGTCCGCTCACTGAGTACATTCCCGTGTAAGTTTTTACACCTATTATTTTATGTGTCGGCGAGTAAAGTTCGGTACGTGAGTTATAAACTCGCTCGCGCCTCTCTCGCCCCTACTTTATAGGTATTAACGACTTGTCCGAGAGTTTTCTTATAAATAAATTTGAAGGGTAACAAGGCTCGCTTTTGTCGGATTAGTAGAGTGGATCTTGTTTCACTTTGTTGCGGAGCCTCTCTATCTTTTTTAATGGAAAATTTATGAGGAATTTCTATAGGCTTTGTGTGTGAATAAAGACTGCTTTCATGTCTGACTTTCCGTGAATCGAAGATGGTAATAAAATAATTGGAATAAGTGCTAATTCCTTGACAATAAATAAGTAATTTTGCTTCGTAATTCTCGTGCATCATTTGATATGCGGCAGGAAACTCGTAAAATTAAAGTCATACCTCTTTCAGATAGTAAAACTGAGCGCCGTAAATTTTCCATTTGCGCAATCATTTTCCTTTTAGTCTAAAAATGGGTACATTTGAGTAGTGGCGAGCTAAATCAGTGAATCACGTGACATTAGACCATAAGGCGTAGTGCGCACTATAAAAGCGGGACGTACGAGTATGTTAAGAGCACTACCTGTAAAATATCAGAGCAGTAAAGTAAATGCACTGCTGGTGAGACAGAGGACGTGCTTCGTACTTCTAGCGACTGTTTAAGACAAAATAGCCTCATATTTCATGGTGGTATACTTTTACATTCTTTTAGTGAACGTTTATATTTTTATGACCCGTTTTGCCAAAGTAGGTACATCATAGTGACAAAATGTTAGAGCTCATGTATCCTGCCTGTGGACGGTGAGCAATGGGTAGCTCACCGTCCGTCCGTCTATTTAATGACAGGCCGTGTCGACGGCGCGTTAGTGTTTCACGCGCGCCTCAAAGAGATGTCAGCAAAGCAGAGGGGCTTGCCAGAGCCTCCGCATGCCAGGGTAGCGGGTTGTTCGAAAGAGATACCGCGGCCCCGGAACGTGATAGAAGGAACATGAGTGGGTTTTAGTCAGTAAAAGTCTGACACGCCCCCCCACTCCGCCCAGAGCGGTGGAAGTTATTTGATGATTTTCCAACCCAAAAAAAGAGCTCATGTATGTACCTACCTACTGAAACAGAAGCCGATTAATTCTGGCAGAAATCTCATCTCTAAGGTGCTATGAACTAACGATTTCATAATAGTACAAATCCGGCTTTGTCAGTTCATGTGGAATACACCAACTGGAGATGTCACATTGACATCATCGTGTAGACCTTCGAATGAAAAATTAAACCCCTTTTTTACAGATGGGAAATTATCAAATGACTTCCCCCGCTCTGAGTGGAGCTCTGGAGGAAGTGTCTTGTACTGACTAAAAACCTACCCATGTCCCTTCTATTGCCCTTTATGTTCCGGGGCCGCGGTATCTCTTCCCAACAACCCGCAACACCGGCAGGTGGTGGCCCTGGCAGGACCCTCTGCTTTGCTGACATCTCTTTGAGGCGCGCGTGGAACTCTAACACGCCATCAACACGGCCTGTCGTCAATGGATGGACAGACGGTGAGCTACCCATTGTATCTTTGTCTGTCTTGACAGACAAACATACAATCCGTTTCAGTTCAACACATGTGAATTTGGGAAACCAAAACGCGTGAAAAAAAAATTTCGGCTTTAGGTAAGGGTCACTTTTAAAGGGATTTTTTTTTTTAAATGACTGTCCATATTACACATTTGTTTTTAATTTAACAAAAAATCGTTTTCAAGTTATTTAAGAAAATAATTTTGGCAAATGCCAGAAATACATCAATGTGTCCCCCACGTGAAGAGAGTACCAAGGCGTGAACAAATTGATGGAAACTCTGTTGTGAAAACTTAATTTAATTTTCTTTATAAATTTCAAATATTTGTTTTATTTAGAACTGGGATGAACCGTTATGCTAGTAAGGTTGCAAAAAGAATATTAACAATAACAGTGATATCTGTATGTACCAGTAAAGTATTTAAATAAAGTACCTCATAAAAAATAAAACTGGATATTAGAATTGAAAAATTGTATGTAACGTCAAAATGGTATTAGTGTTAGTGATCAGTTATTCCCGACAAATATACGTTTAAAGTAACTTGACACTTTCCTTGGTTACCCAACTTCCTGAAACTTCTGAAACGTCCGGTTTTAACAAACCACGATTTCTTTCAGATTTGGGCTATACTATGTATATCATCTTATATTTAGTAATCCGGTTTCGTAGCCTAAACTTAAAACGCGTAAGTACACAAACTTTATGTGCAGAAAGGCTGGGTCAGAGCAGACAAATTATTAAACTAATTTTTGGGTGGGTTTGGTTTCATTTTTTTTTACATGTGTCCATTTGTCCTTTATGTACCGGGGCCACGGTATATCTTTCGAATAACCCGCAACTCCCTTGGGGGGTGAATTTTGCAAAAACCAATCTATTAAGATAGGTTCTCTCTCTTAGAACGCTTCTTGTTCTATCTCTTAGGTGCCTATTAAAGCACCAACGTTCTAAGAGGAACCCCCATGCAAAATTTGAGATTTCGTGATGTGACATAACACTACCTACAGCTACAGAATGGTCTGAGTATCTCAGCAACGCAGCAGCTTCGTAAGCGTCGTGTAGCCACTCATAGCAGCAGTGGCAACGATGCTTCTATACGCTGGCGTTGCGTACCAACTCTGGAGCCGTTAAACAAAGGTCGCGTAGCAGCTCGTAGCAATAACAGTGGCGCTACGCGGGCTTTGAGTAACCAAGCGTAGCATCAGCTAAGCCGCTCCATAAGCGTTGTTTAGCCGTTTGTTAACAGCAGTGGCACCGCCACTGTAGGCCCACGTAGACTACTTTAGCGCTGCCTAAAAGTTTCTTTGGAAATTACCATTCATTATTCAATTTTTGGTTGACTTACAATTTCAAACATACAACGACACCAGAAATGTCAAAACAGGTTATGTCACTTTTACAAATTAATTCTCAAAAAAACAATGTCTGTCACAAGCACTAAAAATTGGGCTGCAGGTTGTTTGAAAGCGATACCGGGGGTCTGGAACACAAAGGGCAAAATAAGGAACATGGGTTTGAATCAGTACAAGTCTGACACTCCCTTACGCTTCGAGCCATTTGAAGACTTCAAATTTAGAAAAAAACACTGAAAAATGTGCGTTGTGTATTACGCTTGTGATTTCTGCTTACGTTTTTGAAAAGCTGAGTGTACATCTTGGGTCTTTTATCATCATCATCATCATTTTCCTGCACTTGTTCGATTCTATTTGGGGTCGGCACAAAACGTTTTCTTCTTCCATTCTCCCTTATCAGCCGTCACAGCATCATTCACTCCTTTTTCCTTCATATCATTGCTTAAACCATCCATCCATCTTTTCTTTGGCCTTTCTCTCGCTCTCCGTCCATCAACATTCAGATCCATCACTCTTTTAGTCACATCTAGGGGTATTTTATGCATATGTGAATTAGTGAATTATAGGTGGGATTTATGTTAAGGTAAGTTTTTAAATAGTCCAAATTGAGTAGCAGATGAGGTTATATCATAGCGTGCATTGTTTTTTTCGCAGCGTTTGCGCTGCGCAATAGTGGTTCGAACATGGACTATTCAACAACAACCATGACGATTTACACAGCTTAATAACTGACAACAATTAAAATAAATTGTAATAAATATACGAGTAAGACAACGTCGCACTTCGGCTGATTCGGATCATAAAACTATTTTTATCCTATGAGACGAGCGACGCGACATATTTAGTCAGTTAAGTAAAGTAAATATAATAACAATAGATTCTATTCTTAGTACTCGGGTTATTACCAACAAAAGCGAATTTATGAGTGCACTCTCAAAGTTTCAAATATCCCTAATGGAGCAAGAGTGAGCCGTTTTACATGTTCCCCCACAAACTGCATTATAATGTCTGTACCGAAAATAACCGCACATAAATATAAAACAATGTGAAACCACTTAAAGCGAATAAAATACACGTCGACTTCAACTCAGTAAAATGAATTTATTAATAACGGAGACAATGAACGTCTGAAACAAACGTTTCACTTTTTGTATTTTTAATTGTCCTCCGGACGACAGCGAAGACACATTAGAAGAACGAAAATAAACCGGGGATCATATTGGACATGCCAGAGCGGGCCGGGCCGGGCCGGCTCCGGCACTGCGCCGGCACCGCGCCGGCTCCGCACCGACCGCGCCCGCGCAGCCGCCGTGCTCAGCGCACGTGCGACGCACCTTACTCACTGTCCAATATTTTCGTGTTAACGTGTAGTAAAGCTGTCACTAATTAAAAATACTTCTGAAAGCTCTGCCGCAAATATAATTATTGAATTGTAATTTTGCGATGTCTCTCGTATAGTACGGGATGCAGTTCTTAGATGATATCTTTACGTAATTAAAAATCTTGTCGTGACATTCAGAGCCCAGGTCGCCCCCGCACTCCTCGACTCCTTCAATATTGTTAGCGATTGAATCGCAATTAAATGTAACGAATCAAACTACACTTTATTAAAAGGGCTGATAGCTCAAAATGGAGAGTATATCGCGAGGCAGAATCGAACATGCTCCCGTCGAAATGCCAACCATTTTATTTATTCGCCTTAATTATGTATCTTGTCTTAATTTACGATTGGATCATACGATAATCTGAAACGTAATTTATAACAGATGCCTAGGTATTCGAGTCGTGTCCATAACGAGATTTAGGATTACGTAGATGACGTCGCGTTCAGTGCTCGGTGTCGCGATTAAAATATATTATCGACATTCATTGGCATTTTGCAATTAAGTGTGCGCGCGGATAGCGGCGAAGAACGAGCAGCGAACGCTCGATGCGCGCGCTTCGATAGCGTCATCGCGTTTAATTTCGTTATGTGTCGATGGCATGACGGCCGGCCGACATCTCGATACGGCGACTGTCCACAGATATCCCTTAATGAAAGTAATGGAGGTTTATTAACGATCGTCGACTACTCTTCTCGCAATACATACTTATAGTAATAGATACGAAACGAAGGCGAAACGTGCGAGCGAGAACAAAGAAAGCCACATTTGCTAATTGCGGTTTTGCTCGTGTCGTGCGCACGGAGGCTGGATCGTGAGCTCCGGAGATATGACGATAACACATTCATAAATAATTAGAGCGAAATTTTCTCATTTGTAAGACGACAGTCATGATATTTGGTAGCAGAGTCTCTGTTCTCGGAACACTCAGATCTCGATAGCAGTCGCGCCGACACGCTTGCGAGCCGCTCATTGCACTACAACGATGACTGCATTGACTAGCTCAGCATTGTATGTTAGAACAACACTAAGAAGCGGTATTGCTATGAATACTTGAAAATTATATCGGAGATACCAAAACAGAAAACCATAATGAACAATTCGTTTTCTTACAAACATCGGCCAAGTGAACTGCTAGGTCAGCTATTGAACCAGAGAACAATATAAAAAGCAAATGTGAGGTGAAACGCTGTGGGCTCAGTCACGGTTGTCGGAGCCTCGCCATGACAAGGTTCAAATTTCCACTTCCGTTCGATCCATGAACAATCGATATTGTTATCGCCGACTCTTCATTATAAACCAAACAAAAATAATTATACAAAACGTTGGAATAACAAAAAATATTCAGGTACCTACGCATTCACGTTTTAATAACGACATCGATAACAAATTAAGCATGTTTCATTTCCCTAAACCGAATGTTATCGAAAGCATCGTAAATCATCCGGAAGATAAAAGGCTTTAATTGAAAGAAAAAAGTCTGCAATACAGTGCTTGGATTCTGCTCAGTCACTCTGCGCAGATTAGAATTCCGGGCGTAGCCAATTATTGCAGTATGAAATTTATTGGTTTCGGGTATCATCTGAATGACGTTTTTCAAATCACTGGTGACCCACGTGTACATATTATGAGGTAGCATCCATTGGCCGATCACGCCAACTGTTGCAAGATAACGCTCGGCTCTGAGTCGCCACATCATCATCGCTCACACTAATCTATTATTTAGTCAAAAGTATTTTTTTCGTAACTTCCTTGATCGATTGAAGCGATGTTTTTGCTGCAAAAAGTAGCGATGACAATAAAAACAAACAGTCTCTCTAGCGCATAAATTAAAATTTCCGCTTGTCGATAGTAATGGCCAATCAAGCATAAATATTGTTGGGGGATTCGACTGATCGATATTGTGTTATTGTTAGGAATATTATGGGGCTTATTTATGGGATAGAATTTAGTTTCTAGGATTTTTTGTGCCAGTAACAAACAAGTTTTTTTTTTAAGAAGAGTAACTTATTTTCTTTTGGAAGGCAACCACATACAGCCCACTATTACACTATACCACGGTGAGTTTATCCGGTGTATAACTCTCAATTAGTTTTACTGCACATCATATTCATTTGAGAGTGCACTTCCCTTGATTAGTGGAATGCTCTTTAAGGGCCAAGGTACCATTAAAATAAATAAACAACTATCCGAAACAATTCCAAGTGTTAAGTGTGTGGTGGCTATCAAAAATTACCAGATAAGCGTCGACAATGCTCGACTGGTGACTTATGAAGTGATTAAAAACGAGTGTACAGACAGCAACACTAGTGACTCACGGAATATTTTCTTTCAGTACAATATATTTTTTACCTGGTTGCGGACAAAATGAAGATATAATAACGTTCATTGTCAACTGTTTTTATGTCGTGATAAAAAGTAAAACGTTATGTCACACTTTTAATAATAATCGCATATTTGATTGTGTTACACTTAAATCATACTCCCAATTATTTCATTGATTTAAGATCGAGTCTAGGTTTGTTACGTAATGACAATTTAAATAAAATCTGAATTGATTCTGTTCCTTTTTTTCTGAAACTTTCACTGTGCTACGTAAAACGTTGTTTTATTTTTACTGATGGTGGAGAATTATCAGGTTAACCAGAAAATGAACTGTTGAAATATTGTACACGGATACCTGACAAGCTAGATTTATCAATTATATTTCATTACTTTCAAACTCGTTCATGCGTGCATTGACTGAGTGACGGCCATAACGGCTGATGTACAATGTAAAAAGCACATAAAAATCGCTGAAACTGATTTTGAGAAAAATATGAATTATAGTTTACATTTGGTACAAAAAACATTTGCGACTCAATTCCGCTTTCCGCGACTTTTATCATTTGACAAACATTGAGATTTGGCAACCTTACCTATGTTAGCAATGTATTAAGATCAAAATAAGAAAGAATAGAGTTGTCACTAAGACATACAGAATACAGACGTGACTCTATTTTCAATTGAAAACATATTTGTTTAATTCGTCTGCATATTTAAAGCGTGAGTCCATTGTGAAGATTCCTTAAGGGCCGTGTCCACGGTATCGGCGGCTAACTTTACGCGCGCCCTATTACGCCCAGAGATAGCTACAATCAGGTAACAGCCACCATGACATCTTTATGATGTTTCAAAAACCATTACTAACGACACCTTTTTAGTTACTTGCGATAGGAGCCCACCAATGGCTTGGAAACAAAACGATTTGGTGTCAACGGCACATGTGCACTATGTGCAGCCGGACTTATGGCTAGAGTAATGTCCGTAATGTAATTCATATATCCATACTAATTTTATAAATACAATTGTAACTCAGTCTGACTGTTAGCTTTCAGGCTTTAACGAAGCAAAAGTAAGTGGTTGTGGGTATTAAAAAAGTACACTATTAAAAATAGAAAATCTAAATTTAGATCATAATAAGATACATATTTCTCTGGGAAAATTTTCGACTTCTATGTGGATTAATCCTAATATCATCATCATCGCTCTACTGCCTTAATACCAATTTATTTAGGATCGGCACAGGGTGTCTTTTTCTTCCATATACTTCTGTATTACTCTAGTTAGGGCAACAGCTGGTTTTAAAGAAGATTTTCATCTTATCTTTCACCGTACTTATATACTAAGAGTCTACCATGGTAAATATTCAGGTGGTGGTAGTTAGTCTGACTGCCCAGAATCTCCACACAATTGGCAACCTTTTCTAAAAACTTCCAATGATTGACATAATTATGTAAACTTTTTGGTAACTTACCATTTTTCTGACTAGCTTTTTCCAACCTTTTGGGTGATACTAAACTGAATGTAGCTTACAGTATTGTAGATGGAGCGACAACCTATATGACGTACACAACCCACTTACCATTTTTTTTTAAACGTTGCCTCACACTAGTTTTCTCCTGAATCGTTGGTGCGTTTACAAACATTTAATAAACTCACATACATAAACAGCCACACCCTAAACAACTATCTGCAGGTCATACAAATATTTGTTCCGTTCGGGAATCGAAACCGCGACACGCAGTGCAGCAGTTGATCGCTCAGTCACTGCGCCATTGACTACTTGTAAAGACAATCAAAGATTTACAAATAGCCACTGACACCACGGGCTTAACGCTCTTTGCGAGGGTTGTAGGAAACCCGGTAGATACTACTTGTGTATTTTTGACCTAACTTCGATAAAATTCTACAAGCGATAAGCTAGTACAATCTCTCTCTGTCTAGGTTATCAGGCTCAACAGTAAGGTAACCATATCCTCATTAAAGTTAAGCTACTCCTAGAGCTCATATAAAAAATGATAAGTTGCAGACTTATCTAGTAGTACGTGCTCTTGTATGTCAAGGAAACTATATCGTTCCTATATCATTTAATTTGAAGGCAACCCTTTTCGTGTCTGGTTGAAATAAGGAAAATGAAAAGATATACAAACTGATATTAAAAACATAACACAACAAATTTATCAAATTGATAGAAAATTATGAAAATAATGATGCTGTTTCATTATAATGTAAATGACCTATTAAGTGAATAAATGTTTAGTTACGAGCTTTGTCTATTAACTTAAATTTATTAAGAAGCCCATAAACCAACTTACATATGTCCCTTTTAATATGACAGATAACTACCTAATTAAGTCTTCTATTAATTAAAAATCCATCGATAAATTTGTTTAAATAATTCATATTTTTTATCTGTTATTAGCATCTGAGCTACATCTCCTATCTCATAGCCGCATTCCAAGAAGAATCTGTTAACGAATACATTTTTGTTTTATAGCCCACTTTATATTAATTTAATATTATTTATTGCCTAGATATCGGGTCAGTTTTGTGTTTTTAATACCTATTTAGCATCAACAAGTATTATTCCGTTCTCTTAAAGAGCATTGTGAAATAAATTATTATTGAGGCGACTGTGTTGTTGATTATATCTCGGTTCATAGCATATTCTGTGCTTGAGTGTAGTTGAGGTGAGCAAACATAACTTTTAAAGGTGCTTGGTAGCGGTTAAAGAGCAGAACTATTTAAAAATGAATGTTGGAAATGAAATCAATACGTTTGAACGTTTGGTTGGCGAGGAACGGCGCGTTATGAGAACATAAATCTCTGACCTTACGCCGAGTATCTGTGGCCCCCTCCCACACCCTCCCTGCTACCCCTACGATATAGTGGTGCACATGTGATGTTGTGAGAGATACCACTCAGCCCACTGAATTGAGTCTTATTCATTACGAGATAGTGTTGTGCAAGCCTTCCTGCGAGCGAGGGTAAGCATTCTACGATACACTCTGTTTATTCACATCTACTAGATCAAACGTGATCAAACTAATTAGCTACATTAGTTAGCTGGAGTAATAATAGGAAAATAGTGTGGAGCTTACATGATACATTGAAATGTTAGGAGTAGGAGTTTAGTTTAACATAATTAAACTGAACTGGCGGTTTTCATAATCAGATGATCTTCTTCTAGGCATAAACGTAAGGTGATATCTACTGAATACACCGTACGAAAATGCCAATCCTTCGATTGCTAACACCATAATAAAATTAAATCCTAGTAATCCTAAAGCGAAAGTTTGTGTGTATGTTTGATCTTCTTTCACGAAAATACTACTGAACGGATCTTAATAAAATTTGGCACAGAAGTAGATTAGAGTCTAGAATAACACATAGGATACTTTTTTTATAATCACGCGGGCGAAACCGTGGGGTGCAGCTAGTATTTCCATAAAAGACCTTTTGGCTCTTATTGGAAATATTTATTTTTTCAATCGACTTCTAAAAAGGAGGAAGTTCTCAATTCGACTGTATTTTTGGTAGGTTTACTGGTAGGCATGCTTTACTTATTCCTATTTTTATGTAGTAGAAAATTTTCGCTGGAACGTAGGTATCTACTATAACTGAAAATAAACATTAGACAAGAATATGTATGAGATACGATAATACCACACTGAAAAGATTGAAAAATAAATAAACGACTTCCAAAAAAAACGAACATAATTTTACTTCCGGAGGTCGGTAAAAAAAAAACAATGACAAAAGTCACAAAAAAATATTAATTTACTAGACTTCTATGTATCGTTGTTTCAGGTATCAAACACACATTAATACAAAACAAAAGAGTGTACACCCACAGTAGGTTAACACAGATTTCGCTTGGGGGATCGAACGCGAAACCCAAATACCCAAATCATACGCTTTACCCCTGAGCTACTCGTATGTAGGTCATGTCATACAATGAAAGCATCTGATCCAACAATATGGATAGATCGACGGTCCCTACGTACGTAATGTTAAGTCAAAAATCGAGGTTTACAGGAGAGCGTAATTTGTGTTCAACACGCCCTAGAAATAGTTCTATGAGCAATAATAAATATTTTCTAAAAAAAGGTAAATAAATTAAATAAAATAAAAATCGTATGTCAGCATGTGCGCATAGATAATCTAAAGCCAATGAGACAATAAAAAAAATGCCATTTTCAACATGTCTTTATGTAGGCACGTAGGGACCGTCGAGATACAAGCGACTATAGACAAAAGTGTCGCAACCAATATATTCGGTTCCCATGAAGATGACATGTTTGTTTAATGGGTTTAAGCGACACACGTGGACATCATTTTCTAATTTGAATAACGTCAACTTTCACCTCGTAACGTAACGTCGCATTTCAGTGAAAACAAATTTTCCGTATCTTATCTGTTTAAATAAATCACATGCAGCTAAACCTGTTGTGTCATAACTATTAAACATGTTGAGGTATTTGACGTGTTATTGATTATCTAATAACCTAAAATGATGGTTGTATCGGACGTGAGTGTACTAGGAAATGCTAGGAGTTCGTCCGACAGATATGAGCAGGCGAGCAGGTTATATTTTATCGGAAGTAACGGCATCTAACGTACGGCCAATTTCATAATGCCTCGACCGCCCCCTCGCGCCCCCGCGCCGCTTCCCGCCGGCACCCGCTGCGAATGTACCTCACTTATCAATTTGATATCTCGATGTGGAAACATAATGCACCACAGATGAATCGATAGCGGGATATATGGAAACCAATATCAGATAACTTATTAACGCCACATTTAACAGTCTGACATTGTTTTTTGTGAACTGCAAACTGAGCATTGTTAGAGAAGTAAAGACGTCAATAAATAATTAACGTTGCCTACTTAGCTGTAAACAACCTGACTTAATGAAATCACAAATGTTTAATTAGCGATCAGTGATGCATGTCAAAAAACGATCAGCTCAATTTCACAGTTAATAGTAAGCACCTAATTAAAACCCCAGTGTATAAACCGTTGCGCACAAATAATAAACACAGCTAATCCCTCGTAGATTATAATAACACACAACGGTAAAACAGACGACTCACTCTGTCAAATAAGTCATCAGTGCGTCAGTTAACTCAATTACACCGAGATCAACACACGGCTACCGTGCATGATTAACAAGCTCACTCCACAAACAACTTCAAACTCAATATCTATACTAATAACCCCTAAAATTGTTTAACTAACCATACTCCCGGTAATCCTGCTTCATAAATCATTTAATAACACAAATGCACAGCCACACACTGAGCTATTCCTTCCGTTGTTGGAGTTATGATATCGATATGCAGAGAAAAAGCAACTCTAAATGTAGCGAGTGAAGTCACGATTCATAATAACAAACTATCATTTTAAGCTTTTTGAAAAGCGTCAGTGAAATTATCCGCTACTAGAAAAGCAATATGTGTGATTTATGTGTTAGAAACAAATCGAGCTCTATGTGGTCGACACAGAACGTATATTGCATGTAATGTTGGAGTTGCCCTATATAGAGATGGTTTATCCGTCGTCCGGAGCGGATGCCACGAACTGCTGTCAACCCCTTGACATTTGGGATAAGTTTGACGGATCATGCACGAAAATGATTTAGGACATGTGTTTAATATTGTCAAACAAAAATGTTAACAGAACGTTCCATCTCCAGTTTCTAAAATATGACCAATTTGTTAATAGTGTTATGACAGCATTAAAATTAATATTTGTATAAAAATTGGAATTTGTCATAAAATATCATATTTCATACACGTTATACATGATATGAAAATTAATATTAATAACAAAAACTCACATTATCCACTCCATGGAAACTTAATACGAGATGATTTTGTAACTTTATCTCGCTCTCGAACTAATAGCGCTGGTTAGCAATACCGTTGACAAAACCGTTGACCTTTCAATCAACGCTAAGCAAATATTAACATTTCAAAATATCAACTGTATACGAGAACCGGAAAGTGGTCGTTTAAATGTGGACAGAGGCGCCCATAAAAATAAAATATTAATAATTAGTGGCTTGAGGTTAATAGTCCATTAGTAGCGCGTTCGTGGTCGTCACTCAATAACTACGTCAGGGGCCTACACTGAACGTGTTGAAGCCAT
Organism: Ochropleura leucogaster; assembly: GCA_958449745.1. Classification (NCBI taxonomy): domain Eukaryota; kingdom Metazoa; phylum Arthropoda; class Insecta; order Lepidoptera; family Noctuidae; genus Ochropleura; species Ochropleura leucogaster. Next base: position 10,886,409 of record OY288208.1, read on the forward strand.
CATCGTTTCGATGCGAGAAAGAGAGGTAGCTATACAGGATAGCTATTGCCATATCTTTTTCGCAACATGCAAAATAATGGCTCTGTAGCATAGAGCTCCAACGTTGCGTCAAACTTATTTGACCTAAGTCACAAGTTTCACAAAAGTCATAGCTACTGTCATGTCATTCATATGTCAACAGATATGAAATCATTATAATAGCCTATAACAAGGCCATTAACGATTCAACAGGAGAACTATGGAGTTATAATATAAAGGATGTGGAAGAGCTATGAGAAAATATGCTAGCTTACATTAAAAGCGATGATTAAATTAATAATATACTAACAAAAAAATAGTGTCAGCCCTGACACGGCTCTGTGGGCTCTCGCACGGTTGTACCACTTCATCTCACATTCCGACTTTTATTATAATAAATAACAAAATGATAAATTACATGCATTAAAGAAACCATCTTAAACCACTTCATCACAGAATAAAACAGTTTAGACATCTGGATTACATAATCCTATTGTACCTGCCCAGCTGTCCAGCGAAGTCAAACCCAGGTTTCATAATTATGTTTATGAAATACTTTCATATTCATGAAAACTGAGCATAAATGACGGATCGAAAATGACGAAACGCTCCGCTGAACATTGTTTAAAAACTATAGCAAAAAGATTTTCGTAATCAACGAGGTGATCTACTTCCCTAGTCGCAATATTAAATCGTACAAAAACAAGATAATAATTAAACCACCAGCACCGGTGCTTTCATTGGAGTAGCGGACAGGTGCGCCCGCGCAGGCCGCCACCGCGCCACCGAGCTCCAACAAGACGACGACCACGCTCAGCGATAAGGAAAAACTATACCGTCACGTTGAATGTAAAAACAAATTATCAAAGAAGAAATAAAAATCTATCGAGGAAGCGGTCACAGTTGAGTATCCACAGATTATCCACAGCTCTATGAGTTGATTTCTTTCTTTATGATATCTTAGTAGAACGACGGAAACTAGCAGTCCTTGATTGTTTGATCAGTTTTCCAATAATTATTCCCTATAAAAACACCGGAAATGGAACGCTTAATCGATTCCGGACCGCGCCTCGTAGTGACGTGGCGTTTGATTACTGAAATTATATGGCGAGACGAATCGCTCCAACTTTGTTTTGTGTATTGTTGAACATAGCCTTCAATACAGGCGAAAAATAAAAACTAATACAACTATTGTTTTAGTCTTGTCATTATTATCGCCGGCTTTGAGGAAGTTAATTGACGCTTTCAAGGTGAGCGGTTTCTACCTACATCTTGTTTGATAGCTATAACAATTAATGAGCAACACAATCGGTTAGTTAGCCTTCTATCAAGTCGTACAGCTACCCTTGATTCAGGCTTATTAAAATCTAATATCATTTTGGCGTGGACCGATGGACTCCAGTATGTCAGCTCTCAAAGTAAAAGCTTCATACTTTGTACACAAATAGTATTAGACACGCCACGTATAGAGTGTACCCCGTGTTCACATTAAAGATTGATGTCAGACGAAAAGATGGGGCCACTCTGCAAAATTTATCTCACATCTCCACTCCACCAATGACAAGAAAACTGTTACGGTTTGCAACGGTCTGAGTGTAACATTAAAAATTCAAGTCGTCTTACCCACTTGTGTGAGGGATTGCCGCATATTCGCCTTTGGACAGCATTTATATTTCCTTTGGCTACGGTTATACTCAGCATTCCGTCAAAAGGGAATTTCGTATTTGAGATTTATTTTTGTAGTGGTGTGCCGTGTGTGCTATCATTTATTTATGAAAGGGTTTTCGTATGCGTTATTTGTGGGACAGCTAGGAATATCGTGGACTCAGATAATAGAGATGGGACAATGAGTTTGATGATGCTCCTGCTCCAAGTGTCGAGCGCTCAGGTGTTGCTCGGCTGTTGTCACGTTGTCTATTATAGCTTCTTTTTACATTTGTAATTATAGATTCCAAAGTCATTATACTTAATTGTCTTCTAACAAATAAGATTCTTAAGTCTCTATGTATAATTGTCTTCTTACGCGTCTTGCTTTAACAGACATTGCCGCGAACATTTAAATTCTACGTTTGAATCATTTGGTGAGGCGAAAGTAATTGATTTTTTCTGTTAGAAAAATCTCAGAAAAAGCAGAGATTGGAATTGCGGACGCTAAAGGGCAATTGGCTCGCCCTCTATCACTTGGGACCTGATACCCTCCTCGTCGACAGTGCGTGTTAAACTACTCTGCTTGCCCTTTGGAATTCCAAGACATCGATTATATTTAAATCGAATGCTAGTCAAAATTTACTTATTTTAAAACCAAATAACCAATGCCTCTCTAATAGTTTGGTTAAAATAAACGATGTGACATTGTGACCTTTTTATTACGAATATAATGGCGACGACGAACCCGATATTTCCGTTTGATATTGTGCCTGTTTATTATTCGTTAAGTACAATCGATTACAACGTGCTTATGAAGTCATTTGATACGACACCGTACCGAATAATAAATGTGAGAACTTCATACGCGAGTGATTGTGCTTACTTACAAATTCTCATAAGACAAAAAATATTCTCATAATGCCATGATAATACAAGGAAACAGGTTGTCAAATTCCACTTCTTAAATAACAACGTTCCAATAAGATGTTACGAGTCACCCAAAAAATGGTGAGCACAAACAATTTATCATAATGTGAACTTGTAACAACATTGTGACAGTTTTTGTTGGGAGTGTACAATGAGTGTACAAGGTGTCGCTGCTACCACAATGTCCGGCGGCGCTGCTCGCGTCACGAGCCACTGCGCACCACCTCACAATGCACGATTGGATTCAGGTGCTTTATCATATTTTAGAATAAAGAAATCAACTGACAGAACAGATTACTCATACCTGCGGCATTTCTTACTGGATCAGATGAAATTCGAATGATGAAATGACGACATTTATTTCATCAATAAATAGAAAGGAATTGGAGCGTTATATTATGCAAACAATTGTTATATGCAAACACCAGCTTTACAATTCTATGTTTAAACGTGTAAGTAGATATGCGTTTAATTAGATATGAAACAGTTTATATTTCAGGTACACTCAGTTATAGAAGTGTTAGCCGGGGAGGTAAAGATGTAAGCAATTAGTCTGAACGGAACAAATTTGGAATTAAATGCGAGATAAATAACTGTTTAGTGACGGATCTACGTAGTACAGGAGGTGTGCGCACGCGCCGATAGCTACTACTGACAGATCAGAGTGTGGCGGCTGCACATGCGCCGGGTGACGGCTTCCGTTTCATAAAGTTTAATGGCGCGGTTGACCCAGCTTTGTTTGTTTAACACGACTCCACAACTGCACCATTCATAGCCGTTCTGGTAAACTATTAATTGCTTGTGAAGCGTCAACATATGAAACTAAACAAACCCCTTCACGTCATTTAATGGTCATACTTTGAGATTTTCTATGGATATTACAATACTCACTTTCCAGTAGGATAAGAGGTTTTTGCTACGCCGTCGCTACGCGCCTACGAATATTCTCAGAACATCTGGTCTCGCTCTTTACCTAAATAATTATGAATAGTCACACTAAAAACAAAACACACCGCTTGATTAATAGTGGATACACCTAATAATACTTTGGTTTTCATTAAAAATAAACCAACATCTATGACGTAATGAAGTCATATTATAGCTAGATATGTTTCCTTAATTAACAGAAAATCCTAACACACTGGCGTTCACAAATATCGGGGTGACTTAATCAGAGGATCACATCTCTTAATATACGGGCCGCCGACGAGTGAGATCTGACACGAAATTCCCTAAAAATAATATTTAAAATGGTAATGGGCCCTCGGCTTCATAAATTGGTGCGCCATATGTCCCGTGCGTTGCACCTACACTGTACATAAATATGTCAAGTATTGAGAAGCTGCTGTATTATAACGCGATTGGGATTCTTGATACTTGATGAGCCATGTTCCTATTAATGAACATCGTTGTTATGTTATTTACATTCGGGTTTTACTTATATGGATGCCCTGCAAAACTTTTCCTAGAAAAAAACATGTGTGAACATCAGATTCTTTATAACAAATGAGTCATTGGGTATCTTTCTAGTGAAATCTAATAAATAACTACTAATGTAAACCAAATGAATAGATTCATTTTACAGTAATCCTTTACAAAATATTTTAAAATAGTAATTAAAAGTATCAAGATTAAACGTCAGTGGTACAAGTCAGTGCACTGAGGTGCAGACACAGTAGCACGAGTCAAATAGAATTTTTGACACCAACAATTTTGCGTTTCCGGGGCTTTTGTTTGTGGAGAGACAAAAATAGTGCGCACTAAATAATAGACATTTGGCCCCTGCCTGCAGCCATAACTGCACGTAAAATATTTGTACACATATTGGGACTTGGGACGTTTGTGTGTGTAAACGAGAGATACTTTTTTGTTAGGAAATCAGTTAACATGTCATGAAATCCAACATTGGTATAGCCGCCTGATTGGTTGCGGTTGTTAGAAAGAGATACCGCGGCCCCGGAACATAACGGGCAATAGAAGGAACATGGGTAGGTTTTAATCAATACAATTCTGACACTCCTCCCCGCGTCGCCCAGAGCGGGGGAAGTTATTTGATGATTTCCCATCTGCAAAAACTATCTTCTGTTTACAGACTTTTGAACAATGACTTGAGCTTAGGTGTAAATACAATGTTCAAAAAATTAAATTAACATCAATCATAAGTCTATGATAATAAAATTAAACTATGATATTAATAACACCTTACCACTCGATTGGCGTACCATCAGCATTTATATTTTCTAATTTAGTTACTGAGCTCGATCCGATTCTCATATCTAACACCTGCAAAGTTCAGCAAAGCAAAGGTCAGCTCCGATGATCTGCGCACGCGCGCCTGCATAAGTTCCACACCAGATGTCGCATTAAGACCGTGCGATCCGTTACAAAGCATAAACCTTCACACATTATAGATTTAAAATAAAACAATATTATCACTTGTTCAAACCCTCTTTACTATAGCAATTTATAATCCCAAGAATATTTTGACTATCGAGCCCACATGCGCGAACTTCAAAAATAGACTACACTCACGCAGTAGGCTTATAAAAATAAAATATATAGGTGAAATATTGCCTCCGAAAATAGAACGGCATAGTGACAAAAAATCTGACTGAACCTAGACTGAAATCGATTGTATTTTGTTTTTGAACGTGCCTACGTAATTGAAACCACATGTACTTTACAAATACAGAGACAATTAAACGGCCAGTGTTTATTTTACTTGAATCAAACAACTTTTATGAAAAACGCAGTAACGCGAGAGGAAAACAATAAATTTTGAAGCTTCGATAATACACTCATGGGGGACCTTAGCCAGTTTTTGGTCAACAATAAGTAATCTTAAAATCCGTCTAAGGACTCTTGTAGGAAAGACCCCAAACTATGACCAAAGAAAACAATAAATCGTAATGACGGCGCGCCCCCAGGGCACCCTCGGATGCTCGCTATTTTGGACTATAAATAAATGTGTAGATGGATTGATAAATATAAATATTAGGGGCGAAACGAAGAAAAACAATGTTTATGAAACTGGTGTCGTTCGCTTCATAACTGTGAGTTACGACTTCCGACGGCTGCCAACATATGGGTCCGCGATTTTTTCTATCACAACTTATCTTAATCTAAAAATAGATCATTAAATATCAGGACTACCTGACCTTTGATGAAACGATGAGACAGTCGTTTAGTTTAATCTTAAGATCCAAATTATAAACATAGACATAAATATAATGACACTTCTCATATAAAAGATAGATAGAGTTTGATATAAAAGTACGGCAGTAGTTTAGCCTGAACCGGTTCTTCATTCTTTCATATTTAGTATAATGCTGCTAACTTGTGTTTGGTGGTTACTTATTAACTCAACAAGATCCTAAAGTCACGTAGTACAACACCTAAAGAGCCATAGAATCCTATTCTTATCCCCCAGAAACTATTTTCCTAAACCTATACAAATAGACAGTGAAATGAAACGTTAGGTGTCAAACAAATTCCATGGCATAGCAAATAAATTCTGTTGCCATAATAAGATTAACAGAGTTGAGCATGCGTGTAGTGTACCGCTGGGTTGACGGGACGTTAGTCACGGCGGCTATACTTAGCCGATTGCATTGTCTTCTGAAATATCTATTAACGATTATTGACAAGGCATCGGCACGCGAATTCTCCCTGTAGGTGCGACGAACTGCTATAAATATATTTTATGTGCGATGCAGCGACGCCCGATGCAGGTATGTGACGGATTGTTGCACGAACACCAGCGATCTGCACGACCAGCTTATTTGTGTAGCTTAATCGCTGCTACAATGTTAACTTGCAGTCGGAGACGAACGATGAATAGGTGCGTTGATGTCATGAAGCAACATGTTGTTATGATCTTCAAGTAAGTTAACTTTCCTATCGTTAGAATAGTCACTAATTCTGTTTAAAATTGGCATGGCGTATAATATAATTACAATGTATATTAAATAATTGTATGCCCACTATTTGGTAGGATGCAATGGAACTGCAATTTACTATAACATCTATTAATACCTTTGCCCACAATAAAAATAGTTTTGATTTGTATAAATAGCAGTCAGTCGACATAGATTTTATGTCAAACATGACAGTAGCAGTCATAGACATAGATTTCATGTCAAACATTTCCACAGACAAAAACCAATTCATACAAATCAATATCAACATAAGCTGAACAATCTATAATTATATTCCGTTAACAAATTAATGAAATTAACGTCAAAATTGCAAATTGTGAATTCAAATTGATACAATTCGACAATTGATTACAATATGCACACAAAGCTGTATCGTCCACAAACACAGGCGAGCAGTCAGTGAGCCGACATCGATTCATATCCAACGAGAGCTTTTCATTTTGTATGTTAAATTAAATTTCCATGAAACAAGATTGAATTTTTCGCAATCAACGCGTGCGAAGCTTGCTCCAAACGAATTTGTGTGTTTATGGATACATAGATTTATTTATAGTTCCTGATCAATATATTTATTGACACGGAAGCAGTATTTGTCATATGTGCTAGTTGATTTAGGATACCGTCGTAATTCAAAATCAATATAGGTATTACAGGTAATAACACGAAAAGTATCAATAAACGTCAAACCGCGAGTGTGGATTAGGCGCGCGGCGTCGACCGCAGCGCCGCAGCGAGCTAGCATCGGCTTAGCTAATTTACAATTTAATTATCAGTCGGGATGATGCATCGTTAGCGCGCGCCAAACCGAGTTTATGCGACTAATCAATTGTTTGACGCGACCACTGCAATCACGCGCCGGCCGCCCGCCCTCCGCCGACCTCCCGCCCGCCCCACGCCGCTAGTTACGCGCCGTACCGCTACGGTTCATAATGTTAAACATGAATATCGCACATAGCCCTACAATTCTCGCAACCATCACGCCTAAGTCGCGCGTTCCTACAGATTAGCATTAATCGAATGTTTCAATAATTATTTGATTGCGTTTGCTATAATGAATCTCCGTCGACACCTCATAAAATAAGTATCGATAGACGCTTCAGCAATCCAATCGAGAGAACAATGCGGCGGCGTGTCGCGCCCGCGTTGATTAAATATAGCTCAGAATCCATCAAGCGAACGGCGCGATCGAACCGTTGCTATGGATTTATGCGCTAAATATTCGACAGGTGCCAAGTGTGTCGATCGTAGAGTTCGATCGCCGATGACTAACTACGCCCTAAATTTTATTTCAAATGTCAAATAATTTGAGCACCTGCCCTGAGCCCAGACCGGCCTATCGGCCTGTCGGTCTGTCGGCCTGGCAGCCTGGCGGCCTAGCGCGCCGCGTCGACACACCACTTATAACCGCACATCAATCACCGCGCATCTCGGTCTCACCATCAACTGAAACATTTCGTCAACCCCGCTATCACGTCGACTTCATGCAGTACTACGAGTACATTAACATATGCGCGCGGTCAGTAAATAATGATTTCGCTACTGTTATCCGATAACGGTAAACAATTGCAAATATACGTCATTAGAAAGTCACGCGGAGTTTTCATTAATTTATTAAGGACGGTTAAAATTAACCGCTCACGAATGAGAATCGTGCGACACAATCGTAATGTGAACGTTCACAATTCGCTAATCCCGCGTCGCTACCGTTACATAAGACAGCTGAGTTGAATATAAATGTAAAACACAATAAATTTCATGCCCCGTAGGAAATGAATATTCATCACGAAATCGCCATGCATATTCTCTTTTGCTACAGAATTTCATGTTCCGTAGAGTTGCGGGCGGAACAATAACAAAGTAAACCTTACCCGGCTCGACCATCAGTTAGTATTCGCGTGCAAGCAGGCGAACGGTAAAGTCGGGGTCGGCGGTTCAGCGAACGAGCTCTCGTAAATTTCAACATATAGTAAAGTGATTTACGAATAATTGTTGTGTTGGCGTATAACTAGAGAAATCTTTCCGCTGTTTGCCGCTGCTTAATTTATATATGAGGCTTAGGTAATTCGCGAGCCGCGAGTAATTGGTGTAGAGAACAATAGCTTTTGTCATACCCTTATCTCGTGCGCCACGTTTGTCTCTTCAAAATGCCCTCGTAAGCACAATAACGTTCACATCAACCTTATCTAAATTGTCTACATATTTCTGCTTCTTGGACTTATATGTATTGTTCCTGAAACCTTCAAAATTTGTCGAGAGAGAAAAAAAAAACGATTTTACGTTGTACCTGTTTTGCCGTTTGGTTTTACTTTCGTTTTTAAGTGGATAGGGGTGGGTTGTTAGGTAGATACTGTGGGTACGCACATGATGGCAACAGAAGTGTAACGCAATCGGTCTGGGGCGCAAGAGTCGAGCAGGTAATAAGCACGGGACATTAGCGTAACACTTAATCGGAACATGTGTTTATCGTAACATGCGAATCGGCCTAAGGCGAATTAGTTCTCGCACAATGCAATTTGAATGCACATTACACAACGGACGAGGTACGAATGCTTTTTATTGCGGCATCGTGAGATCTTATCTCGGAACTGCCACTTCCAGCAGGCAAATTTCAGATTCCCGGTGAGTCGTCGCCGGTTTTGCACTCTACTGCGTTTAGCCCAAAGCAACTTACCGCTTAACGTATCGCGCCGCGCGCTCGTGTGAGTGTGAACACGTACGCACGCACCCTACCCTACATGTTTAAAGAATTCAACATAAAATCAGCAATAAAATTGAAAACATTTTGTTACCTTTTAAATAAGTTTCGTGATGTCGACGGCCGTGCTGCGCGACTTTGGTCTTTCAACACACCCGCAATGTGTACAATTTCGTATGGTGCCTTTAACTCCGAAATCATTTCTCGATCGATAAGAAGCGTTAATTTTACGAGCCAGTGATAATTTGCTAACTTCCGACAGAACATCGCCCTAGTTGAATCGTTCCGAGCACTTGCCGCATAAAATTACAAATTCGAAACCGAGTAACATAATTAAACAGACTCATTGAAAACATGCGTGCCTTGTTACTGTATCTATTTCGTTACTTATTTAAAATTAGTACAATAAGGTGTTGGTCTACATGCCCACGTCGTATGACCGGCGCGGGAAACAGAAACAATTTGCAGCTGTTACATTACTTTCATTAAATTAACGACATTTTTGTTGCGTTGAATTAAATTCCTTGTTCATCTGAAAATTATTGGGTATCAGCTGTTAATCTGCTCAAGATATAGCAGATGACCGTAGCTAATAGGATGATAGCTTAGTAAATACCTATCTGTAGCTGATCTCTTATCAGAACCATTCCAATTTGTTCCCTATCAAAATAAATTCCTATCCACTATTGTTCTGTATTGAAGGCTATTTTTATATTAATTACATTTAGCTATGAGCAGTTGTGTATTCCTCGTAAAGAAGCGAGACCGATGATTACGGTAAAATTAATTACATTGCATTAAACGACAGTCGGTCACATGAAAACATTCATTACACCCGGCAATGGATCAACAGAGATACAACAACAACATGTATTATCTAATCGCATCTATTTAAGCCTATTTTGTATAATTATCCCTATTTTGTTGTGCATGCTAAAATTATTCGCTTTTAAAAGGACTTTCAACATGCAAACGGCTCTAAAATTTTAATGAGTTGTGTGCTCGTAGCAATGGAAACTTTGTAACTACGTAACTAAACGTTATGACTAATTCAAAATTGATGTCAATAGGATTGAAGCTTTAGTTATTCAGGGCCGCACTAAATAACTAAAGCTTCCACTTTTTCATCCTAATATTCGGTTAAGCAACCTGTGTGCAAAATTAAATTCAGTTGTGATGCAACAGAAAAATATGTTTTTTTTTTTAAATAAAACAATACTCCATTAAACCGGATTATTTGTATGGAGCAATAAAAATAATATGCATAATTACTTCTTGGAAAGATTACAAGTACTCGGTTAATTAATAGCTTGCCAAACTGAGAACATGCTCTCGCGTCGGTCCGGGGCCGGGGGCCGCGGAGCCAGGCACAGCAGGCCCAACAATGGATAATTATTTTCACCGCAATGCTTTTTATTAATTACCCTCCTCAATGACGCCTTTGTATTGTAATTTGACAAATTCACAGGTTTCACATGAAAGTATTTATTCAGCTAGCCAGCCAACCACAGACTAGAGACAAATTAATTCCAAAAAGAAAGTAACATTATTTTTATGTTCCATAGGTGTGCACACCTACTTCGTTTTATATGCTCCTAATGAATGGCCGCAGCTTTACTTAGTTGTAAATAACATAGTTAAGTACCTGCGTTTGTAGATAACGTTTATCGAATCAAAATTTGTTACGTGCCATGTAATTTGTTCGTCATGGTGGATGCCCATAGGCACGGAGATTCATTAACGTATTCACTTGTAACTTAGGAACCTATATACATACAGTCTAGTTAAAGCTTGCCAACTTTACTGAGAAACTATTCCAGCGCAATTAATATACTCATTACATGTTGGATGTTACGAGAAATCTAATTAGAATGAAAACTTCCTGTTGGGATAGGAATGGCGATAGCTTTGATGTGTCCAATATTGGACTTGCTCATGATTGTGGTGTCTTGTGTCCGATCTAGTTCGTAGATATCGAGTAAATTGAATCATGCACAGTCGGTGAGGAATTGTAGTATTGGAATCTGTTTTATGTTGAGGAAAACATCGGCTGGAAATATTGGCACAATACTCAAAGTAGATACATCGGATGCCAAGCGTACATCATAGTGATTGACACGTAGGCAACTCGGCTTGACCCACAATCTGGTGGGAACGGAAAACGTTACAATAAAAAATCCTACCCGACACTAATAAGAGTCATTGTATAAATCATCAAACGAAACAGAAAATTTAAAGTTCCCGTAGCCGTTTTACAAACAATCTGTGATTTATTGGTGGCGAAATTAGGACGCTCACACGCTGACTAATGTATTAGAAGCGAACAAGCACATAGCAATCCAATAAACACGCTTCTTAATTCCAGCGAGCGGCACACCGGTAGCAGGGACACGGGTGGCGACCGGCGAGGTGGCGACCAGCCGCGGGGCTGATTGGCCCCACGCCAACAAGGTGAATGCCACGAGCCACGCATCGGGTCGAGCAACCCACTTTACCCAACACACGGAAATATATCCTGCCCTCGATACCATAATGTCCGCTTATCTAGTCATACCGCGCCACTCGCATCTTAGCGCTGTTGTCCGCAACTCCGCAGAAACACTTGCTACAGGCGGTGTTAGCGCTGTTCGAGTATTTTCACACAGCTCGATAACGCTACGATATCGATACCGACGAAATATGGGAAAACATGGCGCGGTTTACAACAACTAGAGTAACTAGATGTCTCTACCTAAATATCGTGGAAATTATCTCAAACATTTACTTGCCCTGACTATTCTATTTCGGTTTGCCTACCATAAATTCAATTTCTGATTCAAATGCAGAAACAATCTTGCAATGGCTTATACAATTAGAATTTAGTTCTTGCTAGTAATATTTTAAGGTAATGGTTAATTCTATTTGGGAAGTGCGACATTATTTACGAAATGGTGCTCATCCTACTTACAGCGCTGTTACGTGTTCCGATCGTCCATTTGGCAATGACATTGACGAAATAAATAGCGTTTGATTTTATTTCGGCGTCGTTTATTTGTATAAACTTGCAATCGTCGTGTTCACTGTTAACACGTCCGCTTTTACTGTTCGCAGATTCTTTGTAATGAATGATAATCACGTCATTTGTCTATATTTATGTATATGACTTGTTTATATCTTGTCAGCGCTGAAAAAAGATTTTAGATCATCCATAAATTGTGTAGAGTACGCATTGAAAAAGATGTGTGACTATTTTCTTAATAACTAGTGATACTTTTTGTTTCGCGGATTAAATTTTTCCTAAATTTGGCGTCGTTCCTTAGCCAATTGACGTGTTTTTTGTCCATAAATAAAACAATAAAAAAAATAAAAAATACCGGCTAAGATCGAGTCAGACTCACGCACTGAAGGTTCCGTACAAACTTGCGACATAAACGGCCATATACTTTGACTGCGTAGACTTAAAGGGTTGATTTTCATACATCATCAAGGGACCACATACCTACTTGAGTATATGGTTTGAATTTCAACTCGATAGCTCCATGTGTTTTCGAGATAAATGGTCTTGACAGACAGGCAGGCAGACCGACAGACAAACGAACAACAAAGTGATCAAATAAAGTTTCCGTCTTTACCTATTGAGACACGGATAAAAGTACAACTAAATGCAGGAATGATATAATCTATACTACATAGATTAGTAAGCTTAGTTATATATTATTAAACACGCAGATGTAACACAACAACACGCCTGAAATGCCCGACGGGGTGTACAATTACAATTGGGTTACCTATATTTCGCCAGTTATGTTAGGTTCCTAAATAAATCAGTTCAAAACTAAAATCTCATTAGATTATCACAACACTAAGTAACATAAGTATGCAAGATTGCAATTTGGCACAATACATCAGGCAGTGCGTAGCGCGGTTCATTTTGGAAGTTTGCCGGCAACTGTGCAATTCCTGAGCAACCGGATCAACGCGATCACACGTTGGCACTGAATTTTAAGGTTCATTGTACTACTACGTAACGTTTTCTAGTGTAAATATATGTTTGTGTTGGATCGCGGAAACATTTATTGTATTCAAATATGAATATCATATTTTGATTTTTTCAGACACTGATTTTGTACATCAATCGAATTGGTTTGTAGTACCTACTGCTCCCGATAGTTAAAAAGACGTATCTAACACTTTTTCTCAGAAAAAAATCAGAAAAAAAAGCGCATCTGCCTGTATTTTTATTAAATTTAGATACTTTTTGTTAGATACGTCTTTTCAATTATCGGGGGCAGAGTAGTACGTAGAAGATATAATGCACGTGCCTTTGAAAATATTCACGATATTGTACGAAAATGTGTTTTATGCGTTGTACCTATGTCACATATTGGTAAAGTATATTAACAAACACGTTTTCAACAGGTCAACAGATACAATGGTGAATACTGAAAAGATAGAATCATACTTAGATTCTCACAATTCTGATCTAATCCATTTTAAAACTAAACTTACCTGTGGATAGGGTAATTATACCCTAACGAAAGTTAAGGATATTTGTTTGACACTAGATCATTTGTAACAATATCTAAAACCACTAGAACCTTGTACTGAAATGAAATCTCTAAAAAGGGTTTTTTACAAGAACATGATCTGATAAGAATGGGTTTTGTGACGTTTTCCTCTTTTTTGTTGGGTAGTAGTTTCTTAGTAGGTATATTAATATCATGAAAAAATATCAACGAACTCATATTGATAGATAACTTCTTCATTATTTAAGTCTCAAAACCGATATGTATCTCTCCGAACATAGTGAAACAAGTAAATAAACGCGTTGCTACCAATATGATAACAAACGTCATGTCTACATATTCAGTTGGTGTAGGTATTGCAGCTGAAATGCAAATTGATATAATGCAGGAAACGTCTGAGTGGGCCTCATAGCGGGAGCCTATACCGCATGAGTAGCATAAGTTCGTTTACATACGACAGTCAGTCGTATTTGCATCCCAAATGTTCGGGCGGACCGCTCGCTCGCTCGACTTATCTCTGTACCAGGCAAAATATTACAGTTTGTGCATCGCCACTCACAATGTGCATAACTGAATGTCAATACAGGAATAAAAAAGGCCACCAGAGGCGTTCCCTCGCATTCGAGGCGGATATGCTGTAAACCAATGGGCGAGCAGAGCTCAGCATATTCATAACGATATTACCGCCGTCGGAGCCGCGGCGTCATCATAATTCATATATAATAACCCTTCCGACGACGCGCGCCGCGCCGCCCTGCGTCTCGTTCACGCGAACGCGCGCCTCCGAAGACAAACAGAGACGCTCGATGCTCCAAATATCATAATTCATAATTTTATTTTTTACGACCGACGTCTTCAACATACACATAATGTATCTACGTGCAGTTGAATTTTCCGTTTCACTCTCACGCAGCGCCGGAATCGCCCACACGTGAAATGAAAACAATGTTTACTGAGTTTAATTTTAATCTGAAATGTGAAATTGAAAGATATAGTTACTCGGAATACAAGAAACAGAACATCTTGGGCATGTACAGACGATGACAGCTATTTGTAATTGGAATATGACGAGACGCGTGCGCGTGCGCTCGGCGCGTCTCATTCGTCAGTTTATAAATAGAGCTCGGCGTCTGCGCCGTGACGACTCGCGCCATTAATTTATATGAAATAACTGTCGGCAGACGGAAAAATAAGTTCGATCGAGAACGGCCTTCTCCACGATAATATTTATGTTTTACGAAGTGGCAGACGGACCCGGGGCGTGTTGATGTACGCGTGTCAGAACTGTATGTATAGGAGGTATAACAGGTATTAATGTTAGATTCATACCGACTCCCACTTGCAGCTGTAAATAAATAAACTGTTCGGCGCCTTTCATTTCTAACGTATGAACAAACAGTAAACTGATTTATTGAAATCTACATACGAATTTGCAGATGTTTGGTCATAAATATAGGTAAGGTAAGTACTTGCGGAACCTTACCACATTCTAAAACACCCGCATGTTTTGTTTCAATTTAAAAGGCTTACATTTTGCAATGGAAGTCACCCAAATGTTGTATACTGCCCATCCGGTGACACGTTGATGCTCAGAATGAGATCTCCAAACTATAATAACCCAGCTTCGAAGCTGTTTCGTTCCTCATTACTACTTTATAAACATCACCAAATCCTCTTTCACAGTTCTTCTGAAATTCAATAAACAACCGAAAATACTGATTTCCGACGATAGTAATGTTCGCAAAGTACGCAAAGACAAGATGAGACATAAATTCGTTAGCACGAGTGTAATCGTCACGAACATACGACAATAATTTACGTTCGTAAATTTTAAAGTTGACATCAGAAAGAACATCTTATAAAGCAATAATTCAAGCACATTCTAATGAGTCATGCTCGCAAACAGCGGAGTGGGGTAAACCACGGCTAGTGTGCACATCTTACTGTTTGTTTCATATCAACATATGCCTAGAGGCGCCTAGCATGTTTTTGAGTGTACCTAGTAGCGAATTACTGAATCAGTTTCAGGAATTTTGCGTAGGAAAACTGCGTGCCTAATTGCCAATATTCGCGAAAACTTATAAAGATTTGGAAAAGATTGACAGAACAACGTTTTATAGAATGGCAATTGGGATGATTGACGATGAATATATTTTTTACGTGGAATATTTTATACGCCTACTCCATTCATATTTAAAACCTGGATTCCAGCACATATAAAAGTCAATAACCCTCAAAAATTCCAAAGCGCAATAATATTTTCACATTTTTCCTTTGAATGATGAAGTTAATGTGTGTCAATTTATGTCAACAAGTTTTGTTTACTACTGAAACTACCTAAATACCTGTTAAAATAAGATATAATGAAATAGGCGAAACGTACAATAAGTTTTCGTCGCCGACTAATGGCCGCTCACTTCTGCCACACAAGATGAACTAATAAATGATCTCCTCAAATATTTCCACTACCACGCAGTTTAATATACGAAAACCTTATGGTTTTGGTTTTTCAACTTTTGCTTTTTACTTAAGTAATTAATCATTCCCTGAATCAAGTGTTGAAGAAAATATTCTTTCATTAAAAAAATGAACACCGGCCAGTCATTACAATTTCCAAAGAATTTCAATTCGTTAAAGCTACTCCACAGAGATATAAATTCAACAAATTAATTTCACTCACTAACGAATTCAAAGACTAATCTATACAAAAGATAACAGATATTAACCTAATGGATTCCTGAGTTACTCCATCTGAACTCGTATTTAAAATCTACAGATATTTAAACACATCGCCCTCGCGCTCAGCTCGCCATAAATAAAATAAATACAAATATTCTCACGTAAACGAGTACCTCGAAAGCGTTCATTTACATTTGTGAATGTAATAAATGGGGCATCTTCTTCTAAATACAAAAGTAAACTGACGAAAATAGTCTATTTTTGAAATAGCGTCTGCCTATGATTAGAAACTGTCTACTAAGAAATATATGGCGAATCCGCGTTCCTAACATATTTATGTAACGCAATAATAGGCAAAGCCATAAAATGTATATAATGGTCTTGTAAGATATGTGTGTGATAAATAGTTGTGTTTTGACTTGAGTGTATTAGTTATTGTCGAACGATCTGAGTCGAGCACACCATTGTACCTAATTTATATAAATCTTCATATACATATTGCATTGTACAAGTATGGCAGAAGGGTTGGCACACCTGCATATTCATTCTTTGCCACAGATTTACGACCAGGTATTGGACCAACAAATAAGATCTTCCAAAAAGTTCCTCCAAAAAATATAATAAGAGCATCACAAAAAGCTCAGCAAGACATGTCAACGTCAGCCGCGCACCATTGGTTGGGCGAACAAAGAAATATTACCGAGCGTTTATTTGTTCTCTCCACGCCATATTTGCTATTAAAACGTTTTGTATTGTTAATATTTAGTCTCGGAAAGTTCTTATAATAAATAAAGTTTATGTAAGTAAAGTATGTTTGGGAAAGAAAATAAGTCTCCATAATAATAAATAAACAGCCCCAGAGGGCCATGTCGAGAGAACCGTACACAAATATCATGATACTAATTATACGTTAGTTTATTTAGATTATACTTATCTAGTTTATAACATATTTTAGTGCACCATAAACAAACATAGCAAGATTTTACAGCTCCTGACGGTCTCGGCTCACATTCGAGCCATTGTGCCTCTTATAATTTTTATTAGGGGCAATCCGTCCGTCTTGATTTACTTCTTCCCAAACTGACGGATCTTTCATTTAATTTACGGTTCTACCCCAGTCTTCCAAACGTAATAAAATGTTACAAAAACAAGCAAAAATTACGTCGTCCCAATGGGTGTTGTAGACTTTTTATTTATTAAGTAAACAAGAACACAGACCCACATTTAAGTATTATTAAACTTGTTTTCATAATTTCGCTATAAAAAATAATTTAGTGTAGAGTTAGGTATAGAAGTTTATTAAAAAAATTCTTATTTGGTAGGTATTAAAATTGACAGTACTAAAAGCTAAATTGACATGAGATTTAAAGAAAAAGTGACTGATTACAAAATGCTGGCTATTGTTAACTACACAGTTTTAGGTCGTGGATATCCATTAAGTGCTCTTAAAACCGGTCAATTGCGAGTCGGACTCGTGCACCGAGGGTTCCGTACAATTTTGCAACAAATCTTTTGACTGCATAGACTTAGAGGGTGGATTTTACAAAGCTTCAAGGGTTTTCAGCTTGGTATTTTTACGCGATCCCGAAATAATAATTGACAGACAGACAGACCGACAAAAAACAAAGTAATCCTAATGGGTTCCTTTTTTTCTTTTGAGGTAAGGAACCCTAAAAATGTATGATTTATGTATCGTACAATCGTAACAATTTATTGTTTGTATTTTCGGTAGGAATGATGGCCGGAGCAACCCACTCCCACCGCCTCGTATCCGACAAGCACTTGGCAACGAGTCAGAGATTGTTATTATAATAGAGATTCTTCTCTTCTACTCATAACACTACCTAGTGCCCCGGGAAATGTCTTCGTATCCTCAATAAGCCATAACTCGCCAATACATTAAAGTCACACTAAATTGAATTTCAAATGAATTCTTTGATTAATAAGATGCTGTATCGGTGTTTCGAAATAACTTTAGCAATAAAGGGTCTCTTAAATAAAGCAAAGTTTATACGCAACAAAGCAAAATATCTCAGAAGATTTCCATAAAGTTTGTTTGAATTAAATAAAAAACTGCATTAAGAAATTTTAATTATTCGTAGCTACATCATGAGCGAGCCCAACACTAACATGTTCGGTGTGTGTCTCATTTGCAAGTAACAGGATGCGTATTATATACCCACGAAGGCAATAAGATAAAAAGACGCTCAATAAGGCGCGATCAGAGGCAAAAATGAAATAAATTGCCGGTGAATAAGAGTGCTGTGTGCAATTGAGGCGAACACGCTTGCTCATTAGACGAGATGGGCGACGCTACCGCCCGCCGCCAAGCCTGCGCCCGCGCAACCCGCGCCCGCCCGATACACCACCCCATCGCCCATCGTATCATCATAAACTCAATAATATAATCTCCTTACAAATATCCTTCTACTTTTCTTAAACGAAAACAAAAGTATTCAAAATTCTGAGAACGTTTAGCATATGAAGCTGGCCAAAAGTGGTGACAATGACTTCACTTGCAGCCCTTTTGCCGAAATGCTGTAAAATAACCCGCTATTAGCATAACAAAGACGGTGATTTAGAATGACAGAGCGTTGGGTCCGCACACGAAGTCACTTTCACTTATTTCGAGATTTCTCGCAAAAAATATTTTCAACAATTATTATAAAGTATTTAGCTGGTGTGTACATCGATATGGAAATTGTTTAAAACCGCAGGCTCCCGGGAACAATGCACCGACAGCACAACCGCTGGAGCGTGTCTGACGACACAAAAACTTATTTCACTTGGACATCGAATCGAAACGCCAAGAATAATGAAAGGCATGCCTCGGTTTGCATAATGCGGTAAATTAAATAAATTTTTGGTTCTGCTAAACGACTGAAAAACAAGTCGATGGAGTTGCTACTACTCACATTCTGTAACATGCTACACATTTTTTGAGTGAAAATATCTTGGCGGCATGATATTTACACAGTAAACCTGTGCGTGCTTTTAGGAATACAAAAATACATTGTAAAGTATACGTCAAGGAATGTTAATTACAAATTTGGATCTGTGTGTTAATACAAACATGGTGTGAAGTTAAGCGCGACTCTACAGATGTCTATTTGAGCTGATGATCACGACGTGGTAACAAGGGTAGAAGGCGCACCGAGTCTGCGTCACACCTCTCCACGCACCATTTGCATGCAGCCGGGCGCAGCGCGGTGCATCCCGCGAGGGGGCGCTCGCTTACACGAATACTATAATATCATATCAGATGTCTGAGCACGCGTGCCGCGACTACCGTGTCACTCACATACACCGACTGTCACCGACACGACACCCCGGCTACAAACTAGACCACTTGTTTAACGTGTTATGTTTTTACAGATGTGCTCGAAGGATTGAAGTTCAAGCTTCGAGTAAAAAACATTAAGTGAGGTCGTGTACCTGACTCTACTTCAAATATTTAAATAGATGGAGCAGATATTGTGCTAGGTATCTTTCCGCAGAATTTAAGATAATAAAAACGTTCTTCCAAAGTGTTAAAATTTTATTGACATTCTAAACAATAGCCAAAAAATGCTTATGACCATCGGTCGTCCCATAAATTTTGTAAACGTGTCATTTTTTTGGGTCTAATTTTGAATAAATTCGAGTTTTTTGTGCTCATGACTAATTGGTTGGCTGCTACAGCAAGTAACGACGGGGTGCAGGACACAATTGTTTCGTCGGGTATTGCAAATATAATAATAAAGGTTTACTACCCCGTTTCTGAAAGGGTTTGTCTCAAGCCGCACTGAAAGGGTAGCTGTAAAACCTCAGTCCGTGCCATCGTAAGTCAAAACGGGACGATTGTTCGGTTGCATATCGCCATAAATCAGTTTTAGAAAATATTCGGTGAATGGCAGTCGTCGTTACTCAATACAAGATCATTATACAAATATAGATTTTTGGCATTTGTGCACGCTTCGCGGTGGGAGGTATACATGCTTTGCAAAAATGTTAACTGTCTAAACGTTTCTGAGAAAAGAAAGCTGTTGTTCACTGGGAATATTTGTTTTGCCACCTGCTACGACTTGTGTGAGAAGAAATTGACATGTCTATTAATACATATCCACAACTTGATAAGCATGGATGATTTTATCTAAAGAAAACTTATGGAAAACTCAAAAACAATTTAGGTGCGTTATTTCTGGAAACACGGGTTCGAGGACAACCGCAGGAATGAAGGGAATCCCTTACTTATGAGTGGGACAGAATAGGCCAGCAACTGGTCACAGGGCTTTGCCATTACCGCGATACCGTATTAGTAGCTGATGGTTGTAGCGTCAGGGGTGAGAAAGGGTCAAAATGACTGGAGTACTTTGTGGTAACCATAACATTTTGGGTAGGTTTTTTCGTGAGACAATATATAAATATACTATTAACTTGTATTTCTGAACTCGATACCCATCCAAACGTTACTACACCAACCGGCCAATTAGCAACCTAGCCATAAATACACCCCAATAATTATCAATTCCTATTCAAAATACACATCAAAGATGTCACAAGCAAAGAGTCAGTGTCGTCATCAGAGCGTCAGAACGTCAGCGTTGATGGAAGACTGATGGAGCGGGTCACCGGCAGGGTCAGCGCCGTCATGCGTCATCGCTAACGACGACAAATGACGTGACGTGACGCGACTCAACAATATTGACATATCTTTACATGCTTAGTATGTGGTTACGTAGACATAGTATGGTAAGATGAAGTTTTTTATTCTTTCTTTAGGATTCCGTACCTCTAAAGGAAAAAACGGAACCCATATTGGATCACTTTGTTGTCCGTCTGTCTGTATGTCTGTCAAGACCTATTATCTCAGAAAGGCGTGGAAGTATCGAGTTTAAATAAAAACCATTTGCTCTAGTCCTTTTGTGCCATGAAAAAATCAATCCTCTAAGTCTACGCAGACAAAATAAATGGCCGTTTATATTGCAAGTTTGTACGGAACCCTCGGTGCGCGAGTCTGATTCGATTTTGGTCGGTTTTTAAGGACAGTTCGTATGCGAATGCTTAGGGAGCCATCTTCAGTTGTTTTTGACAGA
Organism: Ochropleura leucogaster; assembly: GCA_958449745.1. Lineage (NCBI taxonomy): Eukaryota > Metazoa > Arthropoda > Insecta > Lepidoptera > Noctuidae > Ochropleura > Ochropleura leucogaster. The sequence goes on from OY288208.1 coordinate 10,907,893, forward strand.
AATGTGATAAGTATGGTTTAGCTAACGTGACAAAGAGAGGACTGAAAGTATTAGAATGCTTTATTTTAACCCCAGCCTGGGCACTATTTAGGGGCTACATTACGAATTCTTTTAGTACCACTTCACGATTCATTCCTTCTTTTAAATTCTCGCCATGAATGCTTATATATCTATACTAATATTATAAAGCTGAAGAGTTTGTTTGTTTGTTTGAACGCGCTAATCTCAGGGACTACTGGTTGGAATTGGAAAATTCTTTTAGTGTTGGATAGTCCATTTCTTGAGGAAGGCTATAGGCTATATAACATCACGCTACGACCAACAGGTGCTGAGCAGCGTGGGTGAAACCGCGTGGAACAGCTAGTATTAAATATTGTTTTTATAAAACAACAACCTTACATATACCATCGCACAGATGGAGACTGTGTAGAACCTTCACACGTCATAGCAGTTAGACCTGGCGTTTTTTTACGGATATGTCATCATCAAATAACTTCCTCCGCTTTGGGCGGAGCGGGAAGAGTGTCTTACTTTTACCGACTAAAACCCAGCCATGTTCCTTTTTTTGCCCTTTATGGCAGGAACAGAAAAAATAATGTAATGTAACCTATCCTTACTTAATATTATAAAAGCGAGTGAGTTTGTTTGTTTGTTTGTTACCTCTTCACGCTTTAATGGCTAAACCGATTTTAAGAATTTTAGTACAGAGATAGTTAGGAACCAGGAGACGGACATAGGCTAATTTTTATTTTAATAAAATGGGATGTGAGGGAGAAAGAGGGAAGAAAAGGGAAAACTTAGCGTTGCTATTACAAATCAATAAGACGCAAGGGGAACTGTATTAGCCCAAATTTAACGCGGGCGAAGCCGCGGGCGAAAGTTAGTGCCAAATAAATTTCGGAGCATCAAGATTCTGCCAGATAGAGGGAACCCATTTGGATGACCTGTAGGTAAATGTTTCGGGTCTGGCTGTTTGTGTATGTGAGTTCAAAAATTTGTTGTTTTTAACCCACGATTTCTAGCGATTAAAATTTTAAAAACTTAGAAGGTTGATCTAGAACACAACAAATATGGCAATGACGGTGAGAACAAATGCTTTTCGGCTTCGTCAAAGGTACTATTGCAGCCATTAGTTTACCTATGTGTCGCCAGCGTCATGAAGGCTGTTGTATTCGCGCTAGCAAAGTAACTCTGTTTTTGTTTTAGAACGTGACGCTATATCACTCAAGACTTAAGTAACCCATGTGACGAAAAAACCTACATTTTAATATTTTATCATAAACACTTTTTCATAACTTGAAAAATCTTAAACCCAACTTCATTTAAAACATGTTAAAATAAATGGTAACATTTTAACAAGTTTAATGTTTTCACTGTTGACAGAGTGGTACTCAAGAAAGAATCAAACTTATTTTTTACGAAACAGAAGGAAAGTGTCACTCGTCACCACTATCCGTCACAGCGTTCGTTTCCTGCTGGATGCACATTAATAACGTTTTGAAACTCTGCTGATCCCGACTTTATTATATATGCTCATCATTTAACGTTTTTACGACAACATTAAATATTCAAAAAAATCTGAGCTTGCAATCTATGATTTGTGATATGACGGCCCACTCTCGTCGCCAGACGTGAAAACGTGAAGACATTAATATTATTTATGTTATGTAAAAAAACATAAGTTGTTTAATACGCATAGATAGGAATGAATGTTATACAAGTTTCCCACAGAGATTTAACATGGAGACCGCGCGCCGGCTGCACGCGTCACAAAAATAGCACGCAGTGGTCGAAAAATAAAATTTTCCCCAAATAGACGGAAATATACAAAAATGTGAGGCAAAGAGCGAGGGGAGAGCGTGATGGTGTGCCGTAATGTGCGCCCCTAATTAAAACGTTAAAAACCGACCGCTTCTGAAAAACGTCAATTTTGAAGAGAAATGTGCCGTCCAAAAGATCCCCTTTCATACTTTTGTTCCATTTATTTTTATCATTCGGGCTTTTAAAAGAAACAAATTGCAAGGAATATATGTAGCATCACAAAGTTGGAAGGGTATTTTTAGCTTAGGTCACAAAGAGTCGCTCTGGGATGTGCTTAGGTTGATATTCAAAGTCGATACCCGTTTTTAGGGATGTTAGTTATTGTGCATTTACTGTATTGTTCATTCAGCAGATGAACATATGATTGGTGATTAATATCTTATTCAAACCAGATCTTAAGAGTAGTGTTTACACTTCATACTTGTAGTTAGTGGACCTTTACTGCACCTCCAATGATTTTGCAGTAATGGAGGTGAATCTGAAATACCTAGTCTTAGAGTAACGGATCATAAGCGACAGGAATACTAACTAGCTATCTGATAAAAATGGGTCCATTTTGTTCGACATTATTACCGACCAATATAAATAATGGAATTTCATTCTGTCCGCGTACTCTGCAGCAAACAATAAATTTATCCATCTATTTGTACCAATCGTTAAATTGGGGTTTTAGTTAGAGTTTGAAACACGGACATGGAACAAATGGATAAATCTAGCCGTTAAATCGATATGCAGATCTGCATCGACATTCATTACCTAATTAAAATCGCAAGCCCCTTCCGCTCGCTACATTTCTCCAACGCGCTGCCAATAAATTTCATCCGCCAGTCGCCCCATAACGATAACCAGTTCCTCGGGAACTATCGTTCAATCTGGCGTCGATGCCGTATGTTGATCCGGTCGTGTACCCGCCGCTCTTCGCAGACGGCGCTGTCGATACCTATGTATTATTTAGTGGCAGCACTAGGGCTCCGCACGCACCAGTGTGCGCCACACACCGCTACGCACACTGCCGCCGCCGCGAATGTCTCGGGCCACGTCAGCCCACAGATAACGAGCTCACATATTCATAAAGAATAAAGAATTATCCAACAGCCTCTTCACTCTCCTCGCCCGCCGCCTCCCTTTTTGATCGTAATGCTCTCATTCACACTCTCTGGCCGATCTCGATCTATCCGTTCCCCTCTAAGGACTCGATAAGAACGGTCTTACGGCGACTCGGCGGAATTGGATTATGGACTTTAATTTATTCTGAAGAAGAAATATTTCATTTATCGTCGGCACACGCTCATGAAACCCTTTAACTCCTGGCGAGGCGCGGTCGAGTCGTTTCAAAACGATCATTCTAGTCGGAGACGTAACGACCGGTTTTAATTCTTACATCCATGATACGAGAGACCATTTCATCGTCGAGTCGCATCGGACAAAAGATCATTGTAGAATTAACAGGTTTGGGAGTCCAACCCTCGGAGTCAGCATCTTTATGGGCGACATATTTGATTCGAAAACTTGTTATGCTTCGTCCTAAATAAATTATAACGAGAAATTGTAATCATTAAATGGATATATTTAATGTGTGTAGATGTCGGCGCGGCTCGCAGCTCGGGCGCGTCGCAGGCGCGCTGGCGGAGCGGCCGCGCGGCCAGCGCGTCGCGTATCGGCCTACACGAATGCGCGCTCGCCGCAGATAGCTCGCACAAATCTTCGCGACCTTTGTTGCTGCTGCTTTTATGTGCCTCACTCACTTAACACGATATTGGAATGATTTATTGACCACGCGATATTACCGTTTATGCAAATTTCTGCTGTTTTGAACTTCCCATTGTTTTTAGCGCCCCTTAAACAGATAAGCATGAAGTATGAAGTTTAGCCACAGGGCTAAGCTTCATACAGGCTAATTTAATTTGAACCTGTTCAAATTAAATTAGCTTGTGACACTTTATTAGCGTTACGGTTGGCTTGAATTCGTATTAATATCCAAAGACAAAAAATAAACTCATTTTTAAAACCAGTCATGTCTGTTAAGTTACGCTAGCTAGCTTATTTTAACCCAAACACGAAATATTATTTAACGAACATACCAACAGGCGTTACTGTGTGCCACAAGGACTTCAAGTAGCTAACAGGAAAACAGTGCCCAACCCACAAGATAAGCCACACAGATCATATAAACGCTACAGAACCAACCTCATTTCTCATCTAACATAAAGCGTTACCATGCTAACTTTCCAAAAAAATTAACGTGTTTTTTGTTAAACTCACCTAATTCTCATAAGCATTCGTCGTCCCACGCAACCGAATGTTTACTCAGCTCTCAATATTAATTTAAGACATTAAGACAATTTATATGAATATGGAAGCAAGCAACTATTTCATTAATTAAAATGGAAATTGTTTATTGGCGTGGGCGGCAGATCCAGTTTAAACGAACGCAGTATTAAATACGATCGATTGTAGAATAATTGTTTATCTGTTTCAGAAACGTGCTTGGCTTTTAAATCAAATTAATTTATACTGTTATAAATCCGGACATAGTTTGCTAAGATACTTAAGATATATATTTTTGATAAATTATTTCTAGTAAATTGATAGTTACTACAGTCAAAAGGATTAGTCGATAATTTTCTGATACTGACTTGACGGCCATGTTTTGATAAGGCTTCTAAGTAATTGTTAAGACCTGAAACTTGTACCTACTAGGTGAATTTTTCAAGTGGCCGACACTATCAAATGTTGTAAAAATAAAGAATGTTTTTTTTTACAATATCAACAGTTTTGATTTCTGCTTATGAATTTCATTTTTTTTCTGAAATTTAATGAAGTAGGTTTAAGTTTCTGAAAAATCAGACTCGAGACTCCTTTGAGTATTTTCGCTATTCTACATAGCTTAAATTTTGGCCATCCACATCTACTTAAAAACGAATTATGTATATGATTCTTCTACGTATTGTGGTCTTGGCAAGGAGTTTTAAGTAGATTCCGGATGCCGTTAAAGTTTGGGAAAAAAGAAATGTTGTTTAGTATCAATCCCATATCTATATAATTCAACGCTGGACATAAAACCAGAGAAATTCCTGGTGGGAAAACCCAAAACTAGTTAAGATGGACCCTAGGACCCCGCAGTTATAAGACAATTGCATGATGCACTGCCCTGCGCTCTATTACTCAAGTAGCTGATGTTGAAGCCAAAACAGCTAGGTTGAAGTGGGAGTCGGCACCAGAAGAAATGGGTAAAGACCGACACACACTGGATGCCTGAGGAGGGACCGCGCCGTCGAAATCAACCACCGCAAACATGGCATGACGATCTCACAATTACGTTACAATGGCCAGAGAGGTGTGGATGGAGAAAAGGGAGGCCCAACAGTGGGACACAACGTAGGATGGTACCTACCTATGATAAAATATGCAATGCTGGTCTAGTTATCCTATATTATTGCATTGCACTCCCCTTTTCATTTTTTTGCAGATAATAAATCATCAAATAACTTCCCCCGCTCTGGGTGAAGCATTAGTGTCAGACTTGTACTTACTAAAACCCACTCATGTTCCTTCTATTGCCCTTTACGTTTCGTGCCGCGGTATCTCTTGCGAACAACAACCCCGGCAGGCGGAGGCCCTGGCACGCCCCACTGCTCTGCTGAGATCTCTTTGAGGCACGCGTGGAACACTAACGCGCCATCGACACGGTACTGCATTCCCCTTGAGTACAATTTGCACCCCCTCTTCTCAGACTGAAAACATACACGCGTGAAGGCCTTTTCTTGATATTAGCTTTGATTTTTGCTTGATATTAGAGCGGAAAATATTGAACTTGCCTTATAGGTGGTAGTAAGGTACTGACCTTGGCGGACGGAGAAGATAGGGTTTGTTGAGTGCAAAATATGTACTTACTAACAGAACTTAGGAGGTTGGCGAGGTGAGGAGGTGCGCGGGTCTAATGGACTACGCTGTAGTCCATTAGACCCGCGCACCTCATGAAAGTATCGAACAATGTTCCAATAAAAAATAAACTGTATTGAAACATGAACGTTTTTTGAGCATGGAAAATCATCAGATAACTACCCCCTACTACTGCTACTGTCAGACGTTTACTGAATAAAACTCAACCATGTTTCTTCTATTGCCCTTTACGTTCCGGGGTCGCGGTATCTCTTTCGAACAACCCGTAACCCCCGAAAATCCGCAACCCCGGAGAAGCATGAACTCAACTTTGCTGTTGGAATAGTCCCCATACATCGACATAGGTTTTAGTTATTTTATCAATTTCAATCACATCTACATGTGAAGCATCTTCTGATTTTTCCCTTTTTTTAAACACTATGATATTGTTTTTTGCCAAATTACATGTTTCTTGATCAACGGGAAGAACCCTATAGATTTTGATAACCTTTGATCGCGTAGACTTAATAGATTGATTTTCGCAGCTTCAAGAGAATTCAGTATTTGGTATTAATTTCAACTCGATACCTCTACGCCTTCCTGAGATAAAAACTCTTGACAGACAGATAGGCAGGTAGACGGACAACAAAGTGATGATCCTAGTGTTTATATTTTTCCTTTTAAGGTTCTTTCCTCCCCTTATACCTTTGCAATGAATAAATTTAGCCAGAAGCTAACTTTCCAATATAAAGAGCTACCTAATCAAAAATGTCTCCTAAAATAATTGCATTACATTTTATTTCCAATATCTATGCTTATAATCAGGCACTTTAATTAAACGAACGGACACATTATCCCATACAAGCCATACAACACGTAAGTATACGCTGTTACTCACGAGTCATTAATAAAAAGTAAAATCAACGATGTGTTGAATACACAAAAAGCAAGGCGAGATGCGTTGAAATAAAATTTTATATAGTGATCGTTAACACTGTCCCGTCCAATATTAAATGGACAGCGGTGCAGGAGTAAAAATTAAAGACAAACATAAATATCGGAGAAAAAATCTTTGATTCAAACTTGTAGTCGTCGAACATTTTGACGATCGGAAAGAAATCTGATATTTTCCATCGGCCCGTACTGTTTCATTGTTACGTTACAAAGTGTTTATTTATCTTTTTATAAGAGTTTATGAATGGATAGTTGGACAAGCGTTGTTTACGCTAAGGGCCTTTACTCTATTTTATGTACATGTTTATGTACAGGTGTAAAGTTATAGTGCGTGCTGCGGGGAATAGCAGATAGCTGTTTGTTGGGGACATGTCTATTTAGATCCCTTTTTGGCAGGTTCGTTCTGAATAACGAGACACATATTTCTGAAATAAATGCAATCGCTAGATAAAATAACGACTTCACATTTTGCTGAGAATCGATCATTCAACTGCGTATGTAAAGCTATCAACATATAATTAGTGAACAAACTTTAGCTTGTATACAGCTATAAACTGTCTACATGAGACTAATGAAACCTTAATTTATGTAGAAAATAGATTTTAATAAAAGTCATAGTAAAAATCAAGGTGCTACAAAGAAGGTTGCACCAAAACTGGATTGTAAGTGGAGACGAATAAATTAGGAGTTAAGTTATGAGCGGTCGGATCTAACAACATGAATGAACCGCGCCCCGCGCCCGCCCCCGCTCCCCTCGCTCGCCCGCACCGCGCGACCGCGTGTGGCCTTCTACCACTGCCAATCCAGGTGTGGACTTAGGTGTCATTGAAAGTAAGAAAAACATAAACATTAATGAATTTAACTGAGCAATAACGCACATGTTTTTTCCGAAAAAATCCGTTTTCGTCTCCGGTTAAAAAAACCTCAAGCACCTTCGAAGAAAAGCATGAATAAGCAACATAGGTATTTAGCTTTTGCATTAATTTTGAACATCCAACTTAGAAAATGGTTTCAGAATTGCGTGTCTATCTGTAAACTAGTTTGACTTCCATTTTATTTTATTTAAATTATCCTTTATAGAAGAAGTATGAACTGTTCTCACGAAGCAATAGTTTACCACCTTTTGACTAAATCGAACCTCAGAACATGAACCACAAACCACAAATCCATAATGAATCGAAAATCTCCCAAGTCTGGCCCTGGCGAGAGGTGAGATGACGCCCTATCAGCATCTGTAATCTGAACCGAAGTTATTACGATTCAAAACTTGGTCAGGACCTTGCCTCGACGACACCGGCCCGAATAAACTAACTGTGGGCACCATTAAAGGGAAAAGTGAACATTTATAACTCAGACCCTGAATATTTTATTTGTTCAGTCATAATAAAAACGATGTCAATTAAGCTCAGTAGAAAATTAATGGGCGGTGTGTTTTAAAATAATTAATAAGCAACATCCTTTATATTAGAAAATGAACCTTCCTTACCAAACAAGTGTTGGTAATTATTGAGATAGTTAGTCGCGAGCTACACTATACGTAAATTGTAATGAGGTTTACATCACCCAGTCTATAAATAGAGCCGCAAATCCGATAGCATTTCTAACTAGTGTCAAACTCTTTATTTTTTCATTCTTTGCGTAATAAAGTTTAAAAGATCGCATTAATTAATCTCGATTAAAACACGATAGCACTTTCACAGCGTTATCTCTGGATCATAAAATTTTAAAATACATTTTATTCTATTTGTATAAAGTCGCATGTGACATGGACAAACGAGTTCTCAGATTCTGGGTGGATATTGCCTTATTCTGAGACAAAACGCTGGCCATATATTAAGCGTGTGTGTAAAAATTCCGCTCCTCGTTATGTGTCGCAATTTAATTGAGATCTTATATTAATTAGGGTAGCGAAGTGATGCACGAAGTCGAATGTGCCCGCCGCACGCAGCCTGTGCACGCAACTTACTGCCTCACCTACATAAATATCGATTTTTTCGTCATTTTTAGCATTCTGCAATACAGATGCAAGGAACCATTTTATTGCACTAGCGGCGGCTTGTTAGCACGAGTTTCATCGTATGTACCTATAATGGCCTAATTATATCAATTAATCTAGGTATACCTTTATAAAAAGGCTCACTTGAAGATAAGAACTGACTGCACAAATAAATGTAGCAAAACTTTTAACGGTCGCAGTAAGGAATGCTTCTATCTGTTTGAAGAAAATTTATCTTTGTAGGCACGAGGTAGGTATGAATTAAAAGCATCATGTTTGACAAGAATGAGGCATCTTATCAAGCAATTCGTCAAAAATGGACAGGTAGATATGTTGCCCACCTAGTACGATTCGTCTTATCCCAAGCTTGAACACTCGAATTCTATTTCACTAGATACAGAACGTTTTAAACTTTCAACCTTACAGCCATAAAAATAAATATTGATTTGAGGTTCACATCTTTCATGCTGTAACGACATATCCTCGGCCGCAGCCCACAACTCGCCAATCCTCCGGTTTCGCTTGATTTACTGACAAATAAACAAACACCGCAAGTTTCGCATTTATAATTGTATTATGGGGATGAGGAGTGATCGCGCAGCGTGTTCGCGTGTCTGATGACGTGATACCGCCGTCACGCGTGTTTACACCGCCTTTATAACAAGTTGTAAGGAGCCAAACTAACAAGCCAGCGCTATATCTCGTTCTATACCATTAGCGATCGAAGCATGCGAGAATTTTCATGTAGCACACGCTTCTTGTAACGTTTGCACACACTAAGAATAGTTGGGAGTCGTCAATGTAAAACTAAAAGATCTAAGTGTTTATAGAAACAATCTGCCAAAACAGCCTGAGAGACAAGGAGAAATGAGAAGTCAAAGCACAAAGGAAATAATGATACATTACGTTTATTTTTGAAAATGAATGAGATCTATTGTCTGCATGATGATAACATCTTTTAGAATCAAAGTAAGTTCTGAAAGAAAATCTAAACGTTAAGTATTGGCTATTAGTTGGATATGTTTTCGTCCTTTTTTATTTTTATTTGTCAGTTGCAAAAATCAATCAAATTACACGATAATCTTCTTCTTTCTTTCTTGTAATTTTCAGTTTTATTTTAGCAACTTTTACTATACTAGGTACATACTTACACCAGCTTTAAAAAAAACTCGTCTTGATCTTTGAAGCTTGATCTGACATAACTATTGATTAATCCAACTTCAAAAGATTAAACGTCTATTGTACATTTGTATAATTAATTAAACCGTCCCAAATATAGAAGGTTGTATTGTGAGCTTTGTTTGAGGCTCACATGAAAGCTTTACAAAAAATATGTCGCCATTGTCAACCGCACTAATGCTTCATAATTGTCGAGATATTTCCTTTTCATTGAAGCCAAGCCCTCTTACCAATAATTTCTCTTGTCATATTACGTACAAGTACCTGCTTACAAACAAACGCTTTACACACAGCACGACTATTGTGTTTATGTTCAAAGGTATCAACATTTTATTGTTAATTATGTACTTTCTAAAATTTCGGATCGGCACGTCCCTAGAGTCGTATAACAAAATTTTAACAAGTGAAAAATTTCGTAAATTTGTGAGAATGTCTTTTTAAAAATGCAAATCGATTCCAACTTACAGATATCGAACCATATGAAATTCGATATCTGATTTAATCTTAAAATAAAACTTGTGTAAATTAAGTAAGAAAATAATTTCGTGTAGTGTGCACCGACTCATTTGGTGACATAAAACATGGAAAGGAACCACAAACAAAAGGCGGAATAATGTCCCTTAAATAATATAATATTACGTGTCACGAAACCAAAGCTTTATGAAATCGGATATTTTTGTCATATCTTGTTTTATTGCGTCTCAATAGAGAATTACTGCCATCGGGACTCACTGGAGCTATTCAATTTGGTAAAAGTACGAGGGTGGAAACGTCTTAGCTCTAAGGATAAACAAAAAAATGAAAATCCATAATTTTTTTGCTTTTATTATCAATTTTATTATGCTATTAACTTTTATGTTTGCCACGTTAATCTTTATATACATAATAAATATGTAAGAAAACTATTTTTGCGATTTGGTGAATTTTTGCTGTATAAAACGCCAAACAGGTATCTATTTAACGTTATTAGGTACCCGCTTTCAATATACAACAAAGCATATGACAATAATTCCCGGCATTCGGTCAAAAGCATGGGCATATTAATCCAATCGTTTAATACAAAATCACTGTGCGTAACAATTTCAAATTTGCACAAATCTAGTCGTATTTAAAGTATTGTGTTACTAGATGTATTAAATAGCCGGTTGACAATGTCGTGCGGATATTATCCCACAAAAAATGTCCTCAAATGTCCCGAGGATTTTCCGCTTCACGCAGTCGTGCACTCTCCGCGGCCCGCAGTCGGCAGTTGACAAAATATTGCATTGTTCCTATTATCTACGCAGTATTTATTTAAAAACGTTATTTAAATGGATGATTTTAAGCTCATACAGTTGATGGAGCTTTTGTGTTCCTCCTAATATAGTTACACTTTGTTGCGACAGCACACCGAATGTCTTTTAACGACACGGTACCGACCTAACGCAGTAACACCGAATGTGTGTATCCAAGTTATTAGCTAAGTAATATATATTATTGGGGGTTTGTACCTAAAGGTCCTTAATGGCGTGTAGCTAAATAATAGTGGACGATATGTAGAGCCTCGTGAAGCCAATTTATTACCTTTATTACTTCGTTCACTTTGTTATAGTCGTTCAGCTATCACGGTCTCACCCATATCGCTGACCATAAATTCAAATTCACTCAGTGACTTTCAATAAAGGTAATGAAGGCAATCATCGGCGACCAAACCAATAAAATAATAGAAATAAATTTGATATGACCGACATATGGTGGCTCTAATGCGCGACGAACCCTGTTATTGGTGTCAAACATGCGACAAATAGCTCAGACTGTGAATTCCATTTCATTCCGACCGTTGATTATACAGTATTGGTCCGTTGGACGACAATGAAAACAATCTACAACGAGCAATATGTTCACACCCCTTTCTGTTTTTGATTCAGTGCGATGACCAAAAAGTAAATTCCAGTTTATTATTATTCCATTACCCGTCACCCCATTTTAAAAAAATATGTCAGCAGATGACGAGTGAGGAAGATGGGGGATCCGAGTAATCTGCGAGCTCTAGCGTGGAGCGGCGAGTCGAGCGGGGAGCGTCGAGAATACTCAATGTGTTTATATAAAATAATTTTCATGTTCGACAAGTCGCAACACAATGCCGTATATTTTTTGCTCTGCCGATAAATTGGCAGGATTATCATTTAATGGAGGGCTCATGTTTGCTTGTCCCCATTGCCTATGACTGACATGATTTTATTAACACCATATCGATGTTTCACTGTGGGCTGGAAAATTTCGCACGACAGGAGCGTGGCGTAAATAATTTACACGGTTTCATTTCAAAAGGTGATGTGCCAATTTAAGTTGCGAATAGGTGAGTTCAGATATTAGTTCAATTTAGGAGTTAGATAGACGGAGCGATAAATTATTCACAATATATGGAGGCTTTCTATCGCTGACACATGAGTAAAATTTAAATGACAATCAAATATTTATATTTGTTTGAAACTTGTTACTGCGTACTAATGTGGAGAGCCTTTGTTATATAGAATTGCGTGAGTCAGGGTCTCATTCAATAATTAAGTAAAGCATCTGATTAACAACGCAAACTCAGAGTTTCGAGACAGGCTCAGAATATCTTGATTGTTAAGACATGAACAAAACACATTTAAATGCTTATTATTTTATATGTGTACTAGCTTTTGCCCGCGACTTTGCTCGCGTTAAATTTGGGATATCACAGTTTTCCTGATTTGCAGGTACCTACTACCTGTAGTTTTTGCCCTTGCGCCTTATTTATTGTAATAGCAATGCTTTGTTTTCCCTTCTCTTCCCTCTTTCTCCCTCATAACTTCTTCACAATCACTTCATAATCTTTTTTTTTTACAGTAGCCTATGTGTCCAGGTTCTACAACAAAACAAACTAACTCACTTTCGCTTTTATAATATTAGTAAGCATTATATTACACTGCTTGTTATGTCGCAATGAATTCAATGAAAACAAGTTAAAAATAACGTAAAAAATATCCTATTTTGTGATCGGATAAAATTCGTAAAGAAATGTTGTCAAAACTGATGAATGCATTCGCATTGTCGTGTGACCCAATTTTAACGTATTTATGGTAACGGGACTTAATCTCTTTTCTATTATCGCAAATAATCGCGTACAAATCCCTTATTAGCAAGGCAGAAATATTTTTTCTTGTGACATAAAAATGTGTTTTTATTGTGCGAGACGCGGCGTGCATCCGAACTATGAGATGTTATCTAGTCGGAGAGCTCCCGGGATTCGCCCCGCGTGTTTACACTAAATATTGTGCGACACAATGAAATTACATGACATCTGTACTACAAATAACGGGAATATCTTTATTCATACCGCGGCGGGCAAACAAGGTCCCCTCGCGTTTGTATTGTCGCCGCTCCGAACGTCTGCTTACTGCCGCGTCCTTGATACTCTAATAAACTATATTCACACTGTCAAACGGGATTGCAAATCTCATCTTTTTATAGGCTAGCTTTCAATAAAAATAATTATCCGCGCTTTTTTTGCACAGACTTCATGACATTTAAGTCTTCGGTATCTATGAATATTCATTTATCAAACAGTTTTTTTTTTTTTTTGATAATTTATAGATCGGCAGATACATATTTTATTTTTCGAACCACACAGTATTCCAAACAAACCGCATGCTACTGTGCTGTTTGTACGAGCTACGAAAACACTGATATTGCTCGCGAGGAGGCAAAGGAAGCGATTTACAATAAATAACTTTAATATTAGAGTTACTCCCCCATATTGATACCGATAGTAAGACGAACCCCACGCGCCTCTGGCAGTATCAGAAGTCGCAAACATTTTTGGAAATCTAATCAAACAGCTTTTGCAAAAATAAAAGTTTGTACCTGAGGATAATATTTAATAAATACGTAGATCCGCAAAATTTTCAGTCGCCCTGAAATATCGTATTGCAAATCTTTGTTTTAACAGTTACACTATAAATTAGCAACAGAAACATCAATAAAAGAAATAAAAACCAAAACAAATTGTTCTAATAGTGCACTCGGAGATGTTAAATAGCAAACAAAAAAGCGTTCAGAAAGCAATCACGGAAGTAAAGCTACAGGTAATAAAAACTCTCAGTGTCGGAGTAGACCAACGGTTCGTGAGCCCTGATTTAACGTAAAAACGGTAAAATAGTCGTAACGTACCAAAAGAGCCACTATTAGTTTTCTTTACAACTTTTATTGACAATAGGCACTAATATCTATTTGCAGTTATTCATACATGACATGAAATGTAGCGATTTCCTGATTTGAATTCGCTATATATGGAAGTCGAGTCGTAGACTCGTAGATATTTATTTGCGTCGCGTCGTAATAAAGTTAGTAATATGGATGTAGTTTAGCATAATTTATAATAAATATGTTGTATAAGGTAATATTGGGGATGAACTGTTACTGGAACAAAATGTTGATCATGTTCGAAATGCGCCTAGATACTAAGATACCTACACCTTTTGTTTCTGCACTACTTTTCAGAGAATACGTGTCTTATTGTTTAGTATACTTCATTGACAAAGGTCAGTAAATGATTTTCTAAATGTAAAATGGACGCCGGGTGTACGATTTATGCGGTCTCAAAAATTGCTCTATATCTAGACCAATTTTTGAGGAAATCCAAGCTTAACACCTGATAGATGTCCATCAAACGATTATATTGTCGGCCAATAATAACGTCCAACTAGGACCGAACAAAAGCCCATTCCCATGTAGGCAATATTATAAAAAAACCTAAACCCATGATGACACAAATCCCATAAAGGTTAACTCGATGTAACTTTTTATTGTGCCTAATGTATCCTTTACGACAGGAAATACTAAATACTTATCTAGAATATTATTACCTCTAATATATTAGCGATATACCGATACCGAGGAGCTCGTGGCTAAATAATAGCAGCCGCTCGGGTCGATCTTAAGGTTAAGCCACGCTTGCCTAGGTTGGTCTGTGGATGGGTGACCACCCGTTACATACCGAGTTTCCTCCGTGCCTCGGAAAGCACGTTAAGCAGTTGGTCCCGGCTGTCATTTGTAGATCTTTGACAGTCGTTACAGGTAGTCAGTGTTCCGAAAGTCTGACAAACAGTCTTACCAAGGGGTATCGTATTACCTAGTGTTAACTGGGTTGTGGAGGTCAGATAGGCAGTCGCTCCATGTAAAATACTGATATTCAGCTGCATCCGGTTAGACTGGAAGCCGACCCCAACATAGTTGGGAAAAGGCTAGGCAGATGATGATATTAGCGATATACCAATAAGATACCAGGTGAATCGATGTCCAACAAAATTGAATTATCGAATGAAATCCAAAAGAATTATGAGTATAATATAAAAACCGCCTTCAATGGAATGTCGGTATTGAGCACAATTAAGATATAAATCATCGAGAGAGCGTCATTGTATGTCGAGGACGTTATGACTGCACGGGTTCGATTCCGGGTCGAATCACTCATTGCCCAGCGGCCATTAGAAATGGTCACCAATTTATCATTAAAGCAATTTTTGCAATAATTGTTTGCTTTTGACCGATGCGACTCTAACACAGAATATGCTCTACTTCGGTATGACATTTTCATGTCAATGATTTGTGTGTGTATTTGAGTAATTTGTAATTCGTGTTGTAGATTTTAATTTGTGTCATTATGATACGAGTGTGTTTGCGAAACCGCGTTGCTAGTATTGATTCACATTTGAATTTAAATGCGAATGTATTCGTAAGCCGCATGCAATTTAACATAACTGAGTACCTTTAAACGTTGTAAATGTCAGACATTTAGATAGCATTCGAAATGACAAAAGCATGCTGTTCATATTAAAGCAAATGAATAATAATATATAAATAAGTAATGTTTGACTCAACAGGGTGGAATTACCCAGATACAATTATAGATACGAATCGAAATGACCGCATTTATTCGTACTAATTTGACAGTAGTCAACATGCATTATACCAAAGAATGTATATAAACCAACCACAATATAAAGGTCACACAACACGAAACATAAGAAAACAAAATAAAACGCAAAGTAGAGCCT
The DNA here is from genome assembly GCA_958449745.1 of Ochropleura leucogaster. Classification (NCBI taxonomy): domain Eukaryota; kingdom Metazoa; phylum Arthropoda; class Insecta; order Lepidoptera; family Noctuidae; genus Ochropleura; species Ochropleura leucogaster. The sequence goes on from OY288208.1 coordinate 10,923,787, forward strand.
CTTTCCGATCGTGCACGCACCGGTCATCGGTCCACCCACGCTCACAAAAGACGCGTGGGTGCAAAGATTATTCTCATTCAATTGAACCGCATTGTGCGCCGGCGCATGCCACTTCCAGCCACCTCTTAATTACCGCGCAGCTGCTGACCCGCGTCCATCTGGATCATCACCACCTACACCACTGACAGACTACAGGCTGATCGGTTATTCGGCATTTAAAAACAATTTACCTAAATTCTGTTTTTTTTTTTATTATTTCTTGACAAGAATGAATATAGCAAGTATAAAATATGATATTTGAAAAAAAAACGGCAATTCTTTTTCATTCATTTTCATGAAAAATGGTATCTACAAAAGAAAAGAAAATTGTAAATCAAATGCGAGCTGCAAAGATCGTCAGACCTGCATTTTATCCCACAAAGCAAATATAATAAAGTAGGCAATTTAAGGGTAGCCATATCTACTAACTACTAAACTTAGCTATTGAACTAGTGCACTTTTTTGTTATCCCCCATCACACGCCCTCGTAAAAAAAAAAATCTATTGTATTTTGTACATAGAATTAGACAGAAAGTTTAAGAATATCTTTATTTGCATTAAAAAAATCCAAATTAGCATTGTAAGTTATGAAACCAATCTAAATTGGACAGTAAAACATTAAAATCCATACCTAACATCATAGAGCATTTAAAATCAATCGGGTTGATTTTTAATTATCGAAGATGTTAAGTAGATTTTCTGCAGGGAAATAGAAAATTATAGTACAAAGTAGATTTAATGATTTAAAAAACAACGCCCTGTATACTTGAATGAACACGCCATATTTAGTTGATCTGTGTAATGTAAGGTGAGAGTGTCCAGTGACAATAGCGCGACGATTTTGAGTGGCCAGACGTCCGGCAAATCTCATTTGTGGATTTATCATTAACCGTATTTCATCCACCCTTCTCTCCATAGCCTATTAAGGGTTATAAATTTTATATCCGCCCGACATGTCCAAAGCTTTCCGTTGTTTATTTATCGTAATTTTATTTGTACACATTTATATTAGATAGACGAAGGAATACTTCCAATAGACATTATACATTTCATAAGTGCGAGTGTGCTTGCTACACGAACAAAGCAATCTCGTTTGAAGTCGTAAAAGTGGAAAAATATTGGCTATATCAGTGCCGCATTCGTCAGAACAATGAGGCGAGCCCTAATCGAGCTCCTTATCGGCACTTGCTTTTGTCTTAATTCGATGAAGGTTAATTTATGGCAGACCACACTTGCCATAAATAATAGTATTTTAGTGTGACTGCTGCCCTTAAAGTGCTGTTCTGTCAAAATTCACATAAATAATGACGATCCGACGAGACAGATCTTATCTCCGAATAGCGACAAGTCTACGACGCGGTTATAAACAAAAGACGCACTCTAATGACTGAATGAGCCATCGTAAACCCTTAATATTTACGCACGAATCTTTCAGTTCACCTTTTGAGAGGTTTTATAACTCGACGGGGAGATCACCCCGCGCCGCGCTCCGGGCAGGCGCCTACGCCAGTCTCGCTATATCTGATTTATTCATACCACCCGAAACACATGATCGGTTTTTCGGATATCCAGTTATTCTTTTTATACTGCTGAGCTTTTAGTTAGTTTAGCTATATCTTACTATTGTCATGTGGAACAATTTATTTGGAATTGACTGACAACTTAGATTTGTTTTTCACAAAAGTTAGTGTGAATCATCACATTGAACAATACTATCTCATTAGTCTCGCGAATGTTCGCTCTAATAGCAAATCTTTCCACTGTTTGCAATGACATAAAAGTGCAGATATCGGGTTGCAATTAAAACTATTGGACGACGCTCGTTAACTGCAGCGAGCGCGTGGGTGGACAAACACGGCAGATGTGCGCGACCCTCGCTGACCTCTGCACTCACCCCAATACTTGCAATTAGCCACCTAATGTCATCACCCAGTTTCGATACGTCTACGCTTGTAAAATACAACGCTGAAACAGGAAAGTGTCTGAAGTAGTAATTTAACAAAACTATGGGATCCAACCATTTGGGGGGTCTATTTTAGGATTTAAACCCAAGTGACGCAACGTCGGATAGGTGAGCGATAACGATTCAATATTTATTGTCACCCGACGTCCGTCATTAAGATAGTGTCAAAACTGACTGGCTCGCACACAGGCATTACTGGTCGACCGGAGCACTCATAATTATTACTAATGCCTTAAATATGTCAAAACAGGAATCCAGGTAAAAAGGCGTAATTTACGCGCGTCCGATAGAGATTTGGCAGTTGGCGCCGTGGAGCGCACGCGCAGCCGGGCTGCTTCGCGAAGAGGCGCCCACTTTTTGTTAACCATTGTCTTTTAATATAAATTTTAAATAGGAAATGTCCCTTTTTATGGAGATCTAGTTTACGGCTCTGACAATGAAGGCATAAATCTAACGAGTGCGTCACTGTGGCTCGGCGATGATCGATCGATAAACATTATTTATGTACTTCCGTTGGGTAACACACGATTGGACGTGGACGTGAACAAATTCGTAGAAATACGCCTCGAATATGTTAGTAGTCATGTTGTACGAACACTGCACCCTCTGATTTACGTTTCTTAATAATTGATAAACAGCAATTGTTTTCTATTTACCTAATCGTTTTTTTTTTTCAGATTCCTTGGAAAATAATTTAATGATAATTCACGAATCACACTGCCAGCTTTAGCCTTTTACTTACAGGCAACTAAGTCTAGAAAATGAGACACTAAGGTACTGAGCCCATTTGGGACCCTAACACTAGCGGAACAAGATCCAGAGTTGAAGTGATCTCTCTACGGAATGAAAGGTGCAAAGCGGCAAGTAAATACAAAGAATGCCTCTATATGATCGGTATAATTAAGCCAAATGTTAATAAAGAGAACAATGCCGCTCATCCATACGAACCGAACTGGCCTCCAATCAACATGCCTTCAGAAGAGGGGCTGATTAACGACAATAACTCAGCGACAACACCAACTTGACCACGTTTATTTTTATTTTAGGCCCTTTCCAGTCGATCTCTAATGAATACGGTTTATCTTCAAGTTTATATAAAAAATAAATCGCTTTTAACTGAAGAATCACGCCTTAAAAAAGAAACGCTTATTAAAATTTATTTCTTTCTCTCCTCGCGGCACTGTCGTGTACTTCGCTTCGAATAAAATTAAAAAGTCAAGAATTCTTATTTATTTTAATACAATAAACCGCAATCGCTGAATAAAGATAAATAAAAAGCAATAAAAAATAAAATCGCATTAGCAATAAACAAAATACTTCAGCGGATGTGGGCAGAGCGGAGAGCACGCACGGGGAGATGCATAGAGAGGATGCTGCGCCGTCACTAACGTCTTAACTAGATGATACTGGAACTTTGGGTTCAAATAAATATGGCAAATATTTACACAATACAAGACATCGGTTTCTTCGATCCAAAACCAACTAATGCCATAAATTAAACAATGGTTTGTTTTTGAATCATCAATACTAACCTGCAAAGCATTACGTTTCTTAAAAAGCCTACTCAGCCTATGAAATTCTATTATTTTTTATAACTGAGTGTCACGACCAAATAAATCGAGACGTAATGGAAGCTCCACGGCACACTGTTAGCCGATTGTCACGAGTGCTACCCTCGTCGGCGTTTTCTTAATTGTGCCGAAATATTTATTTGATTGCGAACTTTGCAGCACAAGCGTGCAACCGAAATGGTCATCGGCATCCTGACCGCCGCCACAATAGCACCGCCACCTCACCTCGCCACATTAAGACTATGTTACCAATTCAAATCTATTTTTGCCAGGTTTACCAGCCCAAAGCTTTTGAATCCAAAATATCGTAACCAAACGTGTGAGGGCATGCAACTACCAGCGCAATGTCGGTGTAGCTCATTATTTATAACTCTTCGTGCTAATGCATGAATTTAAAATCAATGAACAATTGAATAATGGAGCAATTTGTTCATTAAAACTGGAATAAGTTCTTTGCTCGTACAAAATAGATGTTTAATGAATTTTCATTTGTTTATACACGGACATTGGACTTTCAGTATACCTACAAAAGCTTCCGGTGTGTACTTTAGATAAAAATAAAGCGCATGAAAGCAAAAATAAGGTAAGATAGGTATAGCTGTCAGTTAAAAAACACAGTCAGTTAAGCGTGCGTGATAGGATTGAATAATGTCGGAACACAATCAATTTAGGACAATCAGCTGAATGATCACGTTCAGTGCTCAAGACATTCCTGCCTTCAAGTTAGAGCGGCCAACGCGCGACTCCTGTCCGTCAGCAAATTGCAGTATCTCAGATCTAAATGGGCCACCGAGTCGATGCTGGATACATTGGCAACAGTGCAGCTACGCATCGTGCACTGATCATGCGCCGTGAACAAGAGATGAAATAAAGTATGAAACTGGTCGCGCGTTCCGAACGCAACAGACACAACTGTATGGTCCCAGAGCAACAATCGAGATCTGAAGCCGCGATAACGATGTCAACTAGTGCAGCCTGTCCTCGCCGTTCCCATGATTTGCGATGCCGTTCTAATCGTAATAATTACGGCCTATCCATCAAACGGACGTATGATAAACATGCGTCTCGGGAATCTAACTAAGAAATGGTAATAGTTATCAATCTCCGCGTGCCGACTGCGTTCACAGTTTGAGAAATAGCAGAGATCATTTTTTGCGCGAGTGACGTGTTTATGAACGCTCCGTTATAAATTCTCTTTGATCTCATCTACCATGTCACATCGGTGTCTCGACGTAGTTTTCTCGTACATTGGAGCCGCAGATGGCGCTCGTATACATATTTTTATTGCTCTAATTTCTCTACGTAGCGTTTGGATGGGACATAACATTCGTCAACGGTCCTAACAAAGCTGACTAATTATCGTGGCGCGGCATGTCGTAAAACAGTGCATATTGACGGAATATAGAGAGGCCGGCACACAGTGCTTAATGACATTAATCACATTGATTTATTGTGGTTCCGAGTTATTACAGGCCGGCCCGCGCGGTCTGTGTGCGTGATGCGTGAGTACCGACGCGGAGTGCGCGCGTGTGCGCCCGCTTCTTGTGTAAATGTAATACGCAATGCATACAGGGTGATAGAGTACACCTGTGTTTGCTGCCCCATAACGCTGTAGTTTTAGAAATAAATCTGTGCCTGCCATTTGAAGACGAGCAAAAATAAATCATTTTCTCAACGGTTATTATACTCATAAAACTCCTGCACAACGCTGCAATCTAGATGAACTGCTAACCCAAAATCTGACGTCACAGTTCTAAATACAGAAACGCACAAACGGAACTGAACTGTACGATGAAAAAGGAAAAGTATTTTCCTCGCACCACGAAAGGAGCACCCTGGCTAGTGTCGGCGCTAGTTCACGGACGGGATGGCCGGTTGTGTGCGTGTATGGCATTAGGCAACAATTTACGCTGTTTGCGGCGTGTTAATATTGATTGGCTCGCTTTATTTCGACTCGCGCGAATCTATCCACGAAACTACGTCAATGTATGTGTAAGTAGATCATACACTTCTTCGTAATGCTCTAAATATACTTTATAATCGAAACTTTTCTAACATTTGTTGTGACTTTTCGACCTCATTATTCGACAGAGTGATACAATTCGTGAATGTTTCAACTGCTCATTTTTTTTCATTACCAGTAAGTAGGTTAATATATTAGATTACATGTTTTTCTATCGATCAGTGTGAGTGCAGGTGCGAAAATATGCGGGTGTTTAGTAATCTGTCTGTACACGGATGCACTTGTTATGTTTGATGTATGACGTAGATTCTATTCACAGGAATATAAAGTTGGTGTCTATTTATAAGTGTAAATATGGCCATAAAGCAGTGGTATTTGGAGCAAAGGAGCAATAAAGTTGGCAGTGATCTGAGTCCCGGCCCCGGCGGTGGCGCTAGGTCCATCGCTCAAGTATTTAGTACAATAAGGTACGTGCGGACAGCGGCTCACACGTCCCACTGTCGCGGCCGGCCAGCAAACGCGCTGCCGCATATCAATCACGACATTATAATTTCATAATGCACGTTTGTCAACGTAAATAATACGCAAAATTTATGTTACGAGGTTCTCACCGTTCTACAGAGGCGCAGGGAATACTTAATAAGTCATCATTAAGTATAGAAAACATTGCGAGTGCGCTACTCATATTCATTTGAGGACGTGCCTATAAATTCAATTAAGTCGTATGTAGATACGCATACGTAGTCGTAGGGCGCACGATGTAAACTGTGTTATGAACGCGAATATAAATTCATTTGGTTATTTGCATAAATTGTTATTTAAACTGTTTTATAGTTTGTTTGTTTCGCGCATGAGTCACACATTGGATAGCGTGGGCTGATACTTAGTATAATTATTATATTCTGCCTTTGGACAATCCAAAAATTTACATGCTGAATTTAACAGGCGAAATATGAACTGTGTCTATTGTAACACACATGATATTTCATGCAAATAAATTATTTATTATAATAATTTATAAGGTTCTCCCGACAGACTTACAATAAGAATAAGTCGAGTAATGATGTATTCAGGCGTAACATACCTATACTCAGTGATGGGCCACGTAGTCACTTACATTGTGTACCTAGATGGTAGTTGAATGTAAGAGTGGTGCAAGATCTTTGCACTCACAAAAGGCCAGTCAAAAAGCTATGATTGGTACGGAAAAAAGCTGCTCAAAACTCTGCCATAACCATAAGCATATTTTAAAAGAGTATATCCAACCTACTAATATTATAAATGCGAATGTATGTGAGGATGAATGGATGGATGGATGTATGGATAGTTGTTACTCTTTCACGTCAAAACTCGATGAAACGACAGTCTCGATGAAATTTGGCACAGAGGTAGATTATAGTCTGGGATAACACATACGATATTTTCTTTTTATATCACGCGGGCGAAGCCGCAGGCGCCAGTTAGTAAAATATAACATTACAACTGTAATCCTCATAGGATTAGGTAAAGGTGCACGAAATAGTTCACCAAAGCTTCGTCAGTGATGTTACAGTCCCATATCATAGGTGGCAAGCGTATTGCCATCAACCGAGCTCGTTTAGAGACTCCGTAACTGCTACTGAGAAATCCGTAATTGAAAAACCCAATCATACTTTGCCCAAAGCAGGAATCAAACCCAGGACCTCTGGCTACGAGACTGTTCATAGTCTAGTATCTCTTCTCCTTTAAATCCATCCAAAGGTTGTCTTGAAAAGATCGCTTTAAGCGATAAGACCGCCCATTGTGTCACCCTATTTATAAGTTGTGTACTGTTATTCTTGTTATTTGTAGAGTGTACATAATAAAGAATATTCTATCTATCTAGTAATCACTGTGAAAGTATTAATTTATTTTTTTAAATCAAAGTTCGTATTCCAGTACGTGATAATTTTCAATAATAATACAATATACTCAATAATATGCTTGTTAAACTAAACGAGGCGCGTTATCTTAGTGAGTTTTACTTGACCATGTTTGTATAAGTTTTATGATTGCATAATTGAATTAATCATAGGGGCACTATCATAGACTTTATGCCTTTGCTCGGAGTTTGTAGTAATCACTTGATAAAATCTATCTTGAAATGTTATTTGAGCAAACTGGTTTGTTTGGTAGTAAACGACGCGCACGCCACCTATCTTTATGTTTATGTTACGATTTGTTAACAATCTTCGTAAGAACTTTACATACACATAAGTGGGTAGATACATAATGTATGAATATAAATGAGATGATTAAAAAAACATGAAATTAAAGATTCATTCATTTCACAAAAAAAACATCCTAGTTCATAATATGCAATTGATTGCAAACACATTTTGTAACTAAACTAGTCCTATAACTATATATATAGTATGTGACATATGACTGTAATATAAACTTTTTGGATAGCACGTTTATCTAGGACTAGTTTAGTATATATGCTAATATCTTGACTACGGTGAACAACAAAGTATTCGAAAACTATAGTATGACGTACACTTCTTTTGTTTCGTGCACCTATCGCATAACAAAAAAAGTTTCTGCATAAAAATAACATTCAGTATTTACATGTTCTTCTTCTCGTCTAAGACCTCATGATGAGAAGATGTCAGAAATATTACTTATTTTTCGCCAAATCCCCCTTTTCGTAGAACTCTGTCAGCATTCATTCGCGATATAATGTTGTCATGTTAAATAGGGAGAGCCCATAATAAAGCAACCGTTAGCCATGTCCGTCATCATTAGCCGTGTTATCCGGCTATTTTTGCGCACTCGTACTCGTGTATGCGAACCAAAATAACTCGCAACACTAATGAATTACACTTTATTCGATTGTTTATGCTTAAAATATCTAGCCAGTATACTCCAGGCAGTTAAACAGATAAAAATATCTCACTCAGACTTTCTTACAATCCTAAGTATCACACAAATACTCCATTTGAATACTACGATGTATTCGTACATTCCCTGAAAAATCCGTTAGTAAAACAGGCAAATATATCTTGTAGCACATTGAAATTAATGTTGATAAATATACAAAAGGAACGGCGGAAGTGCGGACGTCGCGGCCGGAAGTAGGTCCATCCATCATCCGCCCGCCCTGGATAAAAACGGTCGTTAGTGCCGCCCCCCGGCTCTACCTGCCTCTCTATTAATGTTACACTCAAGCGCCTCTATTACTCCTGTCATTTGTTATATCCATTTTGGCAAATTGGCTGATCTCGCATAACGCTATCCAGTGGCTGTAATTAAGGGGCTTTTTGCAGCCCTAATATCGCTAATACGACAAATGATAGTTGGGATAAGTAAGAGATTATTTATCATACCTGCTTGTACTGATAAAGATAGACATGTTACAAGGCGTTTTTATTGCCAAACCTGTCAGTGACTTTCTTTGGGGAAACGCTGTAAATCTAAATAATTCAAGTTCTCTAAAGAATCCCCCAAACGAAATAAAAATTACACTAACTGTCACCAGAGAAATCTAATAAAGAGCACCTATTTAACAAATTAAATCTGCCTTTACAAACAACGTAAACAAGGCAAAAACGTGGCAATAAACGTCAAAAGAAAAGTAAAAAGATTCCCGCGGGTGTATTCAGTGGCAACTCACCGAGTGGAGATTGAAGGCATGCACGCGAGGGTGACACCCGGCTCTTGGCTCTTCGGGGAACCAAAACCGCTTATAAAAGTATGCGCCGGAAATCCGCGGGTTGCCGCCCGGAGTATTAAAATTATTATGAAACCGCCGCGCTGCGATAAGGCGGGATGATACCGGCTTAACACCCCTCCCCCCTCCGTGCCCCCTACTGCCGCCCGTACCCACCCCCAGCACCCTCGGCGCACTATCGCACCATGCTCGAATGCCTTTTCACCGTACATCTATGCGAAAACTTATACGACACTCTAGTTATGCATAAATGTTTATGCGAAGTTAGCCAGCGAACAGTTGGTTGACACCACGCAACTATGTAACCCCAACTGACTTGTAAAACACTTTTCATTTCCTTTTTCAGTGTAGATAACTAGTGTATACGTGATTTGGTATTACAAACATGAAAGTAAAATCAGAAAGCTACACCAATAAACTAATAACACTGCAATAAGCATCGTTAATCTAGCTGAGAGTTCCGAATAAATCAAAGTGAGTAAACTTAAAACATTAACCAGATAAAGTTATTTCAACAATGTAAACGTCGCTGAGCAACTTTATGCAGAAGCTGCACTGGTATGTCGAACTACAATTATAACTTTGGCCCCGGACGCGACAGAACGTTGTGTTGCAACAAATAAAATATGTCCACGAAAACGCGCGAGGGGGACGGCACAGCGAAATTTCGTACACGAGACAAAGATAAGCTTAACCAGCACGAAATTATGAGCGTTTAACTGTTTCTAGCTGTAGAATCTGGCACGGGTGCTTCGCCGGCTCGCCAGCGCGCGTTATTTACGAGGGGGTGTCGCCTCCCCGCTGCACCCGAGATAGTGCCTTCCCCGGAAGAGCGACGCCGCCGCCGCGCAGCGCCGAGCCGTGCCGCGCCGACCTGGCCTTTGCGGCCGCAGGCGCAGGGTGCACATTGCCGCGCCCGCCCTCACCACCACAGCACCTCGCGCTCACCTCGCGCTGCTTGTGCAGATTGCTGCCAACCCGCACTTGCTAGCACGCCGCACGACCCACGAATATCACCTCTACGACAAACGCCATACGGTCACGTCTTGAGGACGGTTGCCCGCTTTCGGTTCACACGGCGCCCACCGTTTTCCTACATTACATTATAGTGAAGATGTCTGTATTTCTTGTTTATGATAGCATAAAACTATGGTAGGTAAATTGACGGCGCTATGTCGGTGTAGCACGTCTCCGACACAGCTCGGCACACTACCACACGCCGCTCGATACACTTTGTTAACATTAATGTGTGCTTATGCACTTATAAATCAGGCCGTGCTTTGTACTTTAACATTGTATTTTTGATACATAAGTACCTGAAGAACGAAAACTATGTAAGTGAAGGTAATTAAATAGAATTACTTATACAATGAAGCTTGTATGTTGGTAGGATATCCGAAGGTGTTACCTTTGTACTTAAGTGATTATCGCTCATGATCCTTTACGTGATGGGGAAGCAGTAGCAGTGTTAATTCCAAGGGGTAAGTTTTACAAATAGATAGTGATAGGCAAGCTATCAGATGCCTATCGAGTCACATGCAGTTCTAACATGTGCTGGGATACACTCTATAATGTATCTACTTAAATCTAAATAGAAAATAAGTATGTTTCCTATTTCTGAAATACCATTAACTTATCAGTTTCTGGCCCCCACTAACTGAAATAAGAATCTGTTCCTAATGAGCAATTGCTACTAAATAATGTAATTTTATTAAGCTCCCCATACATTAGGGTCGTTACATAAAGCACGATACAAACGAACAGCGGCGACGGTCACGTACCTACGTCATTTAAGTGAAAATATACGACACACAGAAAAGAGAAAAATGCGCAAAAACCATCCAGAGCATTATGGCTCGCGGCAAACCATTACTTTTAATATAAATAAAATAACAAAATATGAGCGTCCGGCCGTTGAGTGCCCCCGAACACTTTTATATTTCAGCAGAGACACCACCCGCGCCACACTGCCACACACCCCACGCAAGATTTATATTTTGACTTGTACACTACTTATCCCTTTAAAGCTCGGACACATCCGACGTTGTGACTTCGGATGACGTATGATGACGTACGTTATGAACGTGTTGCACGTTGATCTGAAGTTTATCGCAACATGAATAGTATCTAATGCGAGTCTACCGAAGACGTCAATCAAATCCTACTATAATATTACAAATGAGAAAGTTTGACAAATGGATCGATGGATGTTTGTTTTTCTTTCACGCAAAAACTTCTAAACAGATTTGGATTAAATTTTGTACACAAAGACTATATAACCTGCATGAACACATAGGCTTTTAATCCCGATTTACGTGATTAAAACTGGGGGAGCAGCTAGTAAATAAATAATCTTGTTATAATACAGTGATCGTCTTTTGCTTTGAAACAGCCAAAAGGTATGATTAGACCTTTATAGTCTTCAACAAACGAAGAAATTACTAATCAATAACATTTAAATATGTGGCGCTACCGTCAATCAGCAAAGATCATAAACATGACATTATGTATGTACTGTGTGTACATATTTACATATCTAAACAATAAAGATTAATGGTACTAATGCGAGATCAATATCAGGACGACGGATACTTCCCATCAGTATATAATTATCATGTGGCATGTCTTGTTAACTTTATTCAAAGAGTGCAAACTCGGCTAGCATTGACACCATAATTCAAACAAAACAAACGGCCGTGTAATCGTTCAGAACCGGTTGTCTAAATGCATATTTACTCAACGTACTTACATATTTAATGACATATATCTACATATACATAAACTGCTGTAATTAAATTCGTAGTTTCAAAGTCTTGAATATTCGCATAGGTATTCGAAGGCCAACAAGTGTATTAAAAAAACTGATAAAGATGAAACTCACTTTTAGTAACAAACCATAATTATGGTGTTCAGTAAAATATGCCAAAGCGCATTATTTTGAGGCAGCGAACTGTTCTCATACAGCCATCATTTTGACAAGTTAAGTGTTGTTTGTAAACGAGCTGCGTCGACAATATTTTTCTGTATAATATACGGTATTAAAATTTCATCTCAATGTCTGAGGCAGGACATAATAATGACTTAACACGCAAGTCTTACTACTTTTCATACATGTGGAGGCAACTTAGTATGGAACTTGAACTCAGCTTTAGAAGTATCATTTGTTATAGTTTAAACTTAACATTACTCTTTTAAGGCGAGGTTTTGCCAATTTTCAACTTTTCTGACCCTTTGGAAATCCAAATTTATAAGAAACAACGCCATGAAAAATATGCGCATTTATATATTTTATTAAAGTAAGACATATGACCAACCCCTGTGTGAAAACTCTCGATCTACGGGTCAAAGCTTTTGTTATTTTAGACAGCCCTGTTAGAAAAAGTCGTGAGTTCGTGGACGTAAGAAAAATCTTAAAATTACAAGGCCTGAAATAAACAAATACGATAAAACTGGGCAATACAATTCGACTCATCATGACATTGAAACATAAAGCAATTAACCAAATCAGCATTATGTTCAAGTGCTGAATCAAAAGCGAGGGGGCAGTTAAAAGCTCTCAAAGCCCATCCCTAGCTCACCATAGGCGGCTATTTCATTCATGCGATTAGATGATTGTCTGTACAAAAGGAAATATGAGTTACGCTTCACTAGAGTGTAAACAAGTGAATGAACCAACTCAAGTGTTTCGACACAAGAGTTGCGTGCGTTTCCGCGATGCGTGCCCTTTGCACAAGCTCCAATCAATCAATGTCCACTTTTAATGACTTAATACTGACATACTCGACTCGGTATTCCTTCAGAAATTTGCGAGAAAACAAGGAAATTTACATGATTACAGTACAGTCTTATTATCGCCTCAATGAATGTTCCGGCCGGCGCTAATTACACTCGATGCTCCCTCGAAACCTTACGAGGCTTCATCGACCGATATTGTCCATCGCACTCGATCGTAAAGCGGGCCTAACAAAACAAAGAACATAACACGACTATAGAGTTCGCAATAAAACCGCGTGAAAATGGCAATAGCTATTCAGAGGGAGATATTAAAATGCATGGAAATAAATTCGGCGTCGCATTCGGGCGTACGGCTCGGGGGGTGCAGTAAAAATAAACAGCGACACCATTAGAACTCACTTCCATATTCAAATTTATGAACGCGTCCGAGCCGCGTCCCTCGCTGGCGTGGCTCATCCACCACCACAACAGTGCTGCACCGCGTTTCGGCAACCCTACGCCATGCTACACTAGTGTTACGTCACTGCTACGCCACGCTACGGGGTAGCTACGCTACTGCTACGGCACCGCTACGCCACGCTACACATTTGCTACGTAACCGCTACGCCACTTCCATAAACCGCCACTCACACCCACCGCTCATTTATGCCGCCATCATTTTGACGGTCAATTTAAAAATTTCACCCCTGTTTTACCTAACATAAACCTACATTATGCCGCTCTAACTAACTCCACTTTTTCCGCCAACTCGCCACCTGTTAGCGGTAAAATGTAGCTCAACGATAATGAACAGGTAGTGAGTATTTAAAAGGTTATTTTTATGAATTTATAGTAATGTGTAACATGTTGTAACACTAACAAATAAAATAAACGTAAGACAAGAGCGTTTGGGAGGCGGCCCGACGAGCGACGCGTGCTTTAGCTTAAATAAACAGACGTTTTCAAAAATTTGTGTATTTAAATCGTATGTGACTTGTGTTACTGGTGCTATTTCTGTTTAACTGCCGCACTGATGGATCTGAAATAACACCTCCATAGTGCCGTTCAGGGAACTCACATTAAATTCATAAGGGATTAGGTGTCATCATAAACAGGAATTATTTAGTCGACTGAGGTTAAAAACAACAACATAGCTCCCGGCTAATTATTTTTAATGGCAATTATAGTGCGGTTAATGTGCTCCTGAAATATCTAACACGTTCCTTTTATTATAATTTGAGATTTCGTGAGTCAAAAGGGGAGCTACCATGTCGCTAATTTAATGGAGTTTAGAACAAACGTAGATTATAAGAGGGATATAGTTGTGTACATAAATATTTATCTTCGAGCACATTTTATCTGTATGCTGAAAATGATTGAACTATCTCGTTTTATATGGTGATGGAAATAAATTAGAATATCTTAACGAAAAGTTGCATATCTAGGTTTATTGTAAGGTATCGTTGAGCAGAGCCCTAAAGTGGGTAAGCTTTAAAAAGTCAAGGAAAATCGCCTTACAGCGAGACAGACAACTGTGACTTAGCAGTTTACAAATCTATCTTCACCAAAATACCTTTTTATTCACTTACATCAACTAACTATTAATTCAGCACAATCAAAGAACAAATCAAATCAACGTTCCGAACAAAAAACCAGTAGCATACCGACAACAAAATAATCCCAGCCCCGCTACATAGTTGAGTTAATTAAAAAAAATATCCACCCTCACATCCAAGGCAAATGACATGAAGGAAATAGTATCGAGTATCGAGCTTAGTCGATGCCGATCCGATGACTGGCAGAATCGACTAAATTGCTTCTATCACATTAATATCGGACGGCCGAGTTACACCAGTCACACGTATTCGTTATATTTAATTTAAAGCACACAAAGCGATTGACATGGCTCCCGCCATTCGCTTTTTCATAACGACTCCTCGTAAATTTGTTTCAGAAATTAAAATCGGTCAGAGAATGGGTCTAGTTACGGATGTCGGTAGCAAGGATTTTGTACGCTTACCCACGATATTGTGGGAGAGAATGAGTCTGTAGCTTTAAGTCCTGCTGTGATGCTTTTTAATTATTATTATTTAACTTTTTATCATCTTGCTTTTAGAAGGAAGTAGGCTGCGAGAATTTGATAATGAGGTGCTGACATCACAATGACTTGTGATGATGCCGCAGTCATTAACAAAATCACATAGAAACATAAGTACATTATTAATATTGTAGTTATCTCAAAGAAGCCTGAAACAAAGTAAATACATATATATCTACTTGTTGAATTAGGTGTACCTACCTACCCGTCTAGGTAAGCAGGTACCCACGTTCACATTTAGATTTTTCCAGCAGGCAATCATATAAAAAAAACAGAAAATAATAAACATAGTTTTATTTATGAGTACGTGTAACCTGACCAGTCAAAGTTTATTTATTTTATTATTCATGCACTTAGTAAAATATTCTGAAAAGCATAAAAGCATGTAAAACTGTGAAGTACAAAGTTGCAAACTCCATTAATAGTAATATAAATATTTTATAAATGCAAATCGATTAGTAAGTTAATAACAAAGTAACAACAAGTTTTGGTTCTCGTAAATTACCAAGAACTTATCTCTGAGCAATTAAAAATGTCATTTAATAATTATTGAATACGAACAAAAAGTTATGACGTGCAAGTTCAATTAGTGTGTGTGGTGTGGGAGGCTTCGCGGGGCGACGGCGGCCGCCATCTAGCGGGCGTCAGCGCCGCCCACCGCCGCGCCGCGCGCCGCCAACGGCCTCGCGACCACATGTCGCTTATGAATATGAGGCGTTATGATTATGAAAATATGCCCCGCCCCGAATATGGAATATGGAGGAGGGGGGCTCGTGTAGCGCGTGCGAATGGGCGAAGTTTGATTTATGAGCCGGGCGCGGCCCCGCCTCCCTGTCATAACCGTGTACCTGGTGCGCGCGCGCGCCGCCGCCCGCCGCCCGCCGCCGCCTCGCGCTCAGTCCCGCTTCAGATGGCGAGTGGTGCGCTCGGTCACACGCCGCGTCCGCTCTGCACAGTGTACTTCGTCCGAGCCGAGTAGCCGGCGCCGCGCGAGTGTCCCGTGTGTGCAGCCGCCAGGCCGCAGGCAGTGCGAGCAGCCGTGCAGCCGCCTGCCATGCGCCGGCCCTGAGCCGCCAGCGCGACACCATGCCGCGAGTCAAGCCCTCCTGCGTCCGCCGCGTCTCCATCGGTACTTAACCCTCCACTCCGACATCTCACCACATCACACACGACGTCTCCGCCACATCTCACCTTGCCGACCTGTGACCCCACTCTGAGGAGGATACACATGTGTTTTTGTCGATACGTTATTGTTGAATCCACGATTTGATACTCGTACCGATAAAATGATTCAGTTAGCGACGATAAAATTTGGCATACATGAGAAAGTGAGCACTAAAATTCGTCACCAGCGGGGTGAGTAAACAGTGCAGTGAATTTTCACACTTGACAATAATATTGTAGATAGTTGAAAGGAAACATATCAGTTGTTAGGGAGGTATGTTGAGTTTTATTATTTAGTTCAACAGAAAAGCTTACTAAAAACTTTGAAAGCTTCATGAAGTGTTCAAGTGTATTTTCAAAATCAGTTCAAAAACATTGAAAAATAATGTCAAAAGTAACCAAATGATTTCAAAACTTATTTATTGAAGTAACGCACTTTTAAATCTACTCTAAGAAATGTGCTTATTTTGTTTTATTTAACCTCAAATAAAATCAAGACAAATCTCTTTAATTGCCGGAAAAAAATCAACAGACCGGAAAAGTTTACATTTTCCAGGAAGAACAAGATATAAAAATAAATAGTTTGTGAACATAAGATCGGATGTGCCGGTTACATTGTAGCGAACTTGGCTATCGCACTGCCGCGCGCTAAATATCTTAAATGGTCCAATTAAAAAACGGTTACGACCAACCAATAGGTCGAATTTCAAAATGTTTATTACCACGGGTATAAATAGAAAGCTTATTGTGGCTTAGCATTTATTTGTAGGCTATTCTGTTGCATTAAACTATTAGCCACCGTGTCCAACTTTATGACTACAACTATTAATAATATAGACAGAAATCATTGAAACACTATTTATAATATAATTTACGATGTCATTTTTACTGTTTCTTTAAACAATATTTTAGTTATATTTATTGTAGAACGTTTTTATTGCAGTTAGATTGTAGTTTTTATTATAAATTTTGTGACAATTATGGAAATGTTACTTAGTGACTTCACAGTTTGATGGATTAGGCAGGTATTTAGTTATAAATCAGTTTTATGACACTGGAGGTCTTCAGAATAACACGAATATTTATCCCAATAATACAACATGTGTGTTTTGCGACGGCCCGAACAGCAGTATCAAGATCGTTTCTCTGTTTACACATCACAATTTTAAAGCTTTATTTTGTCTTGCCATTTTTTTAATAATATAACATTTAATAGCTTTTTAATGATATTAAAACATTCGCCACATAAAATCCATTGACACAGATGAATACCTTAATTCGGTATTCATTTATTATATTTGTTAGTTTCAAAAATATTCATATCTAACGGCTATATTATAAAAAAAAACTCAAAAGGTAATCTGCCATCTCTAAATGGACATATTTTAGGACCCATTTATTTTCTCCAAAAGCTCATTAAATTAATATTTTTCTATCTAGCAAGATTGTGTTTTTGAGATTGTTTAAATGAACAATTTGTAGGACTCCTCCCTCACCTCTAGCCATAAACATATTTAAACCTTTTTTTTTAACTTTCAAAGTTCATTTACGTTAGAAAGGCTCTAAAGATACAACTTAATAATTTGTAGTAAATGTCTAATATTTGTCTAATAAAGACACAACATATATTTGCATGTCTAATATAATTTTTATAGCACATTACCGTAGCGCCCCGCGGCGTTGTCCATCGTTTTAATGATTTCACAGTTCATCATTCACTTTAGCATGACGTTCTTAAAATAATAACCTTGTAAACAGTATTTATAGACCACATTGATATTGATAACTATTTAGAATACCGAACGTAGCGAAGGGTCAATATGGCAATCATTTAAAAGTTTTATTAGTTGTATTTTCAGTCATAATATATTCTGGCTTGTATTGTTTATTCTAGTAACGTTATCTCCAAAATAATATGGCGTTCTTACGAAGCGGGTGAATAACAATGTTTTTATAATCAACCTACCTAGCCTATATCAAAATCCAATTCAATTTCTTAATAGCCTTTTCTTTAAGCGTGGGATTTTAATGTTAAACAATCGTTTTCCGATTTTCCCCCTTCTTCTCTCACTTCCGGTTCGACTTCCTGATTTTACTGAACTTTTAGAAATGGAGCATTTTAATTTTTCAGTAGAATTTGAGTCATATGCATGTTTGGGATTATGTTGATCTTTGTTTTTATTTTTACTGGATTAGAAATACATTATCTTATTTTATATCTTAATTTAAATAATTAAATATTTCTGTTTATACTTGAACTTTACTTAGCTCAAAGTTTCCAAATTGCTTGGTTGGAAAGCTTTTCATTATGCTTTTTGGTTTTATAGGTGCATACATAGGTAATTAAATAAATTACTTTTTGATCAGATAGGTAGGTACCTATATATAAAATGGAATAGGAACCTATAGGTATTCTAAGTACGTATAACTTATTATTTCAATGAAACGATTACAAGTTTCGACTAAACATACTTTCACGGTTTTTGCTTAAAATGCGTCATTAAAGCTCTGATATAATTTTAATCGGCCATTACTGATTAAAACGAAATGTGTCTATAGAACAAAGTGACACGTTGTCAAATTTTATGATAGCAGCCGCTAGTCGCTATGGTCGGTTTATCTCATTGCTGGCTTTACGAGTGCTCTATAAAATATTTATTACAGACATTCTACCTGCTAACGATTGAAATAACCTATTCATATTCTTATGAAATACTTATATTCTCTATTTGTTTGATCGACTAATAAATTAAAAACAAAACTCGTTAAATATCTAAGCCGGTTCTAATTCGGACTAAAATGAAAGATCGCTATGCATATCGCCGTTCATTTACCTTGAATGATGAATAATAATTACTGTTGATGTATAAATTATAGACTTTCTGTCAGTTGATTAATTAGCATCGACATATTTAATGGCGATTGTAATAACATTAACAACACTTCTTGTTCATAAACACGTTACATTGAGTCCGAAGCTGCGGCGGAATGTTTGGCAGTCCAACGCTCTCTGAATAATTGTAAACATGTTTCTTGAACGTGAAAAGGGAAGCTCAATATTGATAACTTTGCTTTTGGGAAATGTTGGACAATGTCGGCCAATGAATATCCGCAACGGCACACTAAAGCCTTTTTATATTTGTGCGTAACGCGGCGGCGGCGCGCGACGCAGCCTCTTTGAATCCTTGCGCTCTGCTCTCCGGAGCACTGTCAAATACCAACAAACAGATACCACTAATCCTTCTCCTTACAACTAACTATTAATCGCACCGGCATCTCGCTACAAATGAGTTATTTAATCCCCCGCCGCAACATTATCCCGGATTATATCATGTTTTGTGTCGGTGCTCACTTATCCGTCCGCTTTTCAAAACACCACAAACTTCCACCAAAAAAATGCGTATTATGAAACGAATATTCAAAAGTGTGCAACAGCACCAGCCACCGGCCGAGTGACATTGGCAGGTAATATCTATAAAAAAAGATATATTTAAAATATTAAAACGGTGAAAGTATATGTTGCTGATAAGCTAATTTATGCACCAAATACATTTGGAAATCTTTAATTTAACAATATACCTAGTAGGGCCAGTAAGTGGTGGATCGGGTCGATGTTTGGAATCTCGATAAATTAATATGCGGGAGGTTGGTACTTATGTACACACTTTATTTTGTTTATTGGTAAATTTTGTAAATGCATACACACCTGTGTGACTAATTAAGAAAGTCTTGAACTGGAATGTGCTTCCGTAGGTACAAAGTATTGATGAGTCGTGAATGTCGTGATATAGTTAAGAGTCGGCGTGTTGTTAATAACCTGCTAATTCTTATTAGGTGCGTGTACGCATACGTGAGCCGTAAATGCGCGATAAGGACTGTTAACGCCGAATACACCTTTCAGTTCCTTCTGGTATCCTTGACCCGTCGTACTTATAACCGTATTACTTCAGTGATAGGTACTGGAATTTGTTTTGTTCAGTTCTCAATTCAACTGTCAAGAGTCAATTGGAACGGAATTCTTTAAATATCTTTGGACTTTAAAGTATTTTTTATTTAGACGTTGTTTTTTCTAAACCGGAATAGTTTGTGACGTCTAATATTCTTTTAATTCAGTCGTTACACGTGGTCAGTGTCCCGAAAATCTGACAACCAGTCTTACCCAAGTGCATTATCTAGTACTAACTGTGGTGTCTAGGTTAGATAGGCAGTCGCTCCATGTAAAATACTGGTTGGTATTCAGCTGAATTCGGTTAACTGAAAAACGACCCCGACATAATTGAGAAAAGGCTGAGGAGAAAAGGCAGTCATGTAACCAGAGTTATTATTCCTGCTGTCCTTTACCCTTACCTTGTCAGTCTGTCTACCTATGAGTAGATAAGTATACCCAATAACTATGAGTAACTCACTTATTAATTTGATTAACTTGTACTATGTCCTGTTCATTAGATAGAATCATATGAGCGAGGTGTGTAGGATTGACGATACATGCCTATATATCAACTGAAAAATACTTATTTATTAATTATTGAATGTCTGCCACTGCCATTTCTAAATAATAAATTCAATCAGAATATCGCTGTTATTGTTTAATTAGGTAACATGAAATGTAAGGAAGTAATTTTTTTTAAAGTAAAAAGAAAATACATTTTTTTTTACAATTCAATAATGAATCAAACAATAAGCTCATTTTAGTCGACTGAAAAATCTTTTTATTGGATAACTACTCATCAATCCGTCTTCATTTCTATCGCAATTTTCTACAGGTTTCTACATCAAAATAACAGGAACTATTTACATTGAAATACTTAAAACTAATCAAATCTAAACAAAAACAGTCTTCTCTATCTCTCTCTGTCTATCTGTTTTTTACCACATAAATTATTTACTTATGTAGAATACGTAAAAAACTTTCTAAAATAATCAATGCGCTTATTCCACTCATATACCTATTCTATTGTATTCAGTACTATTTACATTTTAACCCTATATAAACAGGGATAGTTATAGTATGTTAAGAATATAAATATAAAAGTACCTAACTATGAAAGTGTAACTGTTGTTGTTGTTTTAATAAGTACCTATAAAACATAGATTAAAATTTATTTAGAAAGGTACTCATAGGATATTGCGATTTCAGAATAAGAAGATAAGAATTAAGTAGATTTTAACTAACTGAGTGGATGCTTGGAAGTATTTTTCCCACTGGCAAAAATCACAAGCTTCCATACCTAATGGCACCCCTTTTTCAGCAATCCTTCCTTCGCTATAAAAATAAATCTCACGCGGCTTTGAATGCGCTTTGTCTATCAGAAAATGAATATATTCACTAAACAGTTAACACCGCTCTGGGTGGAGCGGGGCAGAGTGTCAGACTTGTACTGACTAAAACCCACCCATGTTCTTTGCCGCGGTATCTCTTTCGAACAACCTGCAACATCAGCTAACACCTTACGAATTATTTGCAACTTATCAAATTGACAGATTACAAAATAGATCCCATAATTGTACAATGATCTCCAATCTACGTTGTTGCTAAGATACAGTTTTGAATCATCATTCTCAAATCTCCTATCCCTGTTTTACTTATTTAATTTATTAGCTCAAATTAGGTAGTTAATTTTCAAAAACATTTTCTACCATTAAAGCTAGTCATATTCCTTACAAGTATCAACATTGTTTCCTTTCCACAATATCTTCTGAAATACAGCATAGAAGTAAACATTTAAAAGCTCAAAACTAATAGACACGGATCTTTTTGCTTTTAGTCTTTGGTCACACGGACTCTTTTTGGTTCTAACGTCGAGACCTATTGATATTTCTTAGTAAATAGAGCTTGTTATAATAGAATGTCAATTTAGGTGTATCCGATACAATAAAAAGATGTAAAAATCTCAGTAATAGGAATCTTTCCGAGTTTTGTCGGTAATAGAGAACCAATCAAAAACATTTGTTTAAAAATAATGTTGTTTTACGCTATACTTTTCCAAACTGATTAAAATTAAAAACGTAATCCTACCAACATTATTATATAAACAACATATAAAATATAGTTTCAATTCAAACGAAATAATTACAAACACACACATTCACGAAGGAAAACTTTCAAATAAAAGTTTCATGTCGATGCGAATGTTCTATCGTGATATTTTTAGCTTTGTACCCTTCTCGTGTCTATTGTCACAAAGTTCGTACTAAACACGGCTTTCGGGGCGCCGTGACAAGCTACTACTAGCGACATCTATTGTTGAGTAGCTAGCAACTAAATGTAGACACGAAATCAATTTGAAAATTAGGTGTTTTATCGCGCTGTTTACTGTTTAATTCGATGAAATACTGATTTTTATATCAGTAAATCAAAAGATTTTTATTATAGACTACTCTAACAGTAGTGTGACTATTTCTTGGTTTCAACTTTTACCCTATTACATGTAAATGCTTTTTATTATAACTTTGTTTGAAATATTTCACCCGTATGAAATAATATTGTACCCATATCATGTCATCTCGCGTATAAAGAAAATACTCCGCTCTTCCGCGACGCAACTTGACTATCCCGAATTTTATATTCTCGTGGGAATTCAGTAAAATCTTGTGACAACAGTTTTCTACCTCGAAAAGGGACGTGCACATCAAACAAACCACCGTTTGGGACTCTCCCCTGATAGTGTATCAGTCATCTTTTCCTTTTATGTTTATAAAATAAGCTACATTTTACTAGAATGCTACAAATATATTTTTTAATTCCTTGAGTTTAAACTTAATTAAATAACGTGCTGGATTATTAATTTGATCCGAATCTGTATCAAATACATAGTTTAGTTACAAATGTTGAGGCAGGTGACTTTAGGCCTAAACTCAAACCTACGTAGATCACATCAACTCAATCACCGGCAAGATAATCTGTTTATTTAAATACATACTTAAATAAGATATTTCTAGTAAAGGGGTTTAGTGTTTGGCTTTCTCAAATTATCAATAATTTTATCATCATTAACTCATACCTACATTTTCATAGACACACATTGCAAAAGAAAGTGTTTTACACTAAGCACTTTATTTCATTAATAAAGATCTATAATAACAATTTGCTTGACGCATAAATTTTATGTTTTTAAGCCAATTAAATTCGCCACTTCAAAGATTTTCCTAAATTGACAGAGGATGGCCACTCATTTCATTCAGTCGTGTATTTTAAGGATATGGTTTTAACGTATTATTCCTTTGTTCTAGGTGAAAGTTCGGGTTCGTGTTCAGAAGAAGAAATCAACCATGTGTCTGACGAGACGAGAGACCGGCCTGAGGCGCACATGTGCCCGCGCTGTCAGGAACAATTCGAGAACCTGCACGAGTTCCTGTACCACAAGCGACTGTGCGATGAGAAAGCGTTGCAAATGGGCGAGGAGAGAATGCACTCCGACCCAGAGGAAATGGTCGTTTCAGGCGACGAAGAAATGGATGGACCTAACAAACGATTAGAACAAGTCCGACGGCATCGACAAGATGCGGAAAATAATAACAGCCTCGAAGATGGCGAGGCAGAAGTGCCTGAAGCCGACGTGCCGCCGGTCGGCCTGCCCTTCCCGGTGGCCGGCCATGTCACGCTCGAAGCTTTACAAAATACTAAAGTTGCCGTAGCGCAATTCGCTGCGACTACAATGGCGAACAACGCAGATAACGAAGCGGCGTTACATGAACTAGCCGTGCTACAAAGCACGTTATTTACGCTACAACACCAACAAGTGTTTCAGCTACAATTAATACGCCAGTTACAAAACCAGCTGTCATTAACGCGGCGGAAAGATGACCAGCTCCCGAGCCCGCCGCCAAGTGAACCAGAGCCGGTGCCGATACCTGCCGCTCGATCGCCGTCACCGCCTCGTCCGCCACGGGAGCCTACTCCTGTCGCACCCCCTCCTCCCACTAGTCAAAGCTTACCGTCAACCCATTCGCATCTCAACCCTAAGACGGAACCCATCTCCGTTCCTAAAATCCCAACCTCTTCTCCACCGATGATGTCCCATCCACCTTACAGCTCCATTTCCTCATCGTTAGCGTCTTCAATAATCACAAACAACGACCCACCTCCGTCTCTCAACGAACCTAATACGCTTGAAATGCTACAAAAGAGAGCACAAGAAGTGCTAGACAATGCATCACAAGGCCTACTAGCCAATAATCTTGCCGATGAACTCGCTTTCCGTAAATCGGGAAAAATGTCACCTTATGATGGGAAATCTGGAGGAAGAAACGAGCCATTTTTCAAGCATCGCTGCCGTTACTGCGGAAAAGTGTTTGGAAGCGATTCAGCGCTGCAAATCCACATTCGATCACACACAGGTGAAAGACCTTTTAAATGTAATGTATGTGGATCACGATTTACAACCAAAGGGAATCTCAAAGTACATTTCCAAAGACACACAGCAAAGTTTCCGCATGTCAAGATGAATCCCAATCCAGTACCAGAGCATTTGGATAAATACCATCCCCCGCTGCTAGCGCAGTTGTCGCCGGGACCAATTCCTGGCATGCCACCACATCCACTTCAATTCCCTCCGGGTGGGCCAGCTCCTTTTCCGCCAAGCTTGCCGTTATACAGACCCCCACACCACGACTTAATGCCGCCTCGTCCGCTCATAGACAAACCTCTACCACCTCATCCACTGTTTGCAATGCGAGAGGAACAAGACGCTCCGGCTGATCTCAGTAAACCATCCGCGCCGAGCCCTTCTCGATCAGCACCCGAGGTTAAGTCTGAACCACAAGACGATGATTGTCATCGAGATTCCAGTTTTGAAGACGTCGATCGCGTATCTCCTAAGCGAGAACCTGATGAAAATGATGCCACGCAGGATCCCGAACAAGACAGATACCCTTCAACTTCGCCTTACGACGACTGCAGCATGGACTCAAAATATAGCAATGAAGAACAAATCGGCAGAGAGAGTCCTCATGTGAAGCCCGATCCAGACCAACCGGAAAATCTCTCAAGTAAGAATTCACCGATATCTGGGCCAATTTCAATAGCAACGGGTCTGCGTACTTTTCCTTCGTTTCCTCTATTCCCCCAGTCTCCCAGCAGTATGTCCTCAGGTAGTTTAACTCCTTTTCCGAACTCTATTCAGCACGTCGTTGATACAGATCTGGCACGTGATCCAATGTTTTATAACTCACTTCTGCCCCGCCCAGGTAGCAATGACAACTCATGGGAAAGTTTAATAGAGATTACCAAAACTTCCGAAACATCAAAGCTTCAACAGTTAGTTGATAATATTGACAATAAAGTGTCCGATCCCAACGAATGCATAGTATGCCACCGAGTTCTCTCTTGCAAAAGTGCGTTACAAATGCATTATCGTACGCACACGGGCGAGAGACCTTTCCGATGTAAATTGTGTGGCCGCTCTTTTACGACTAAAGGCAATTTGAAAACCCATATGGGCGTTCATCGCATTAAACCTCCAGTTCAAATGTTACATCAGTGTCCAGTTTGCCATAAGAAATTTTCGGATCCTACCATATTACACCAACATATACGACTTCACACGGGCGAGCGCGCCCACATCCCTTACGATCAAATGAGAAGTATCGATATTGAGGGTTTTCCATCACTGAGTAACGGGTCAGACGTCAGCGACTATCAAGCTCAGCGCCCCTTCCCGCGCCCGCAGTTCCCCACTCCGACCACTCCCGGCGACCGACGGGCGGACTCCCGCGGGACCGACGATGAGAGCGGCCGGGACGAGCGCGAGCCCGCTATTCGGGAGTTCGACGACGACTTAGATATGAAGGATCGTCGAACTTCGCCGCTCTCCGTCTGCGCCTCGGCGTCCGAAAGCGAAATAAAAACCATCACCACAACGGCTTCCCTCCCATCGGCGACAGGTTCGGAGAGCGGGCGGAGCGCGCGGGCCTCGCCACCGTCGCCCACCATGTCGACGCTGTCGACGCCGCCGCGGCTGCCGCTGCACTCGCCGCTGCCGTCGCCGCCCACACCTATCGCCGCGCTGGGCGCGCTCGGAGGATCGCCCTTCAGCCCGCTCGGACTCGCGTTCCCTCCCGCAGGTATGCGATAGCGGGATATTATATTTTCGTCCGCCCCGGTCGCCCGCATTTCCATTTCCTTGTTTTGATCCTCGCCCACCACTAATAAATAAATCACCGGGCGCTCGAATACACGTCAAAGTCACCGACCAAAACTAAATGTGGAAGAAGTAACTCTCATTGATATAATAATGCAGTGTAATCGTGCGTTCCGACTGTTGTACAATTAGTGACAAGGAAACCGCCATGAACGATGGGTTTATTTGTGTGCAGTGCGCGGCAACACGACCTGTAACCTCTGCTACAAGACGTTCGCCTGCAACTCCGCTCTGGAGATACATTACCGGAGCCACACCAAGGAGCGACCGTTTAAATGCACCGTTTGCGACCGCGGATTCTCCACAAAGGTTTGTCTCAAACTCTTTTTATTAGAGCTTAGATTTATCCCTTTGATATTTATATCTCTCTTTGAAGTAACTTAGGTACCAACAGTGTTTTTATCCTACTTATTGCCTGATGTATCTGTGTCTAACAATGCCATGATATGACTATCATGTAATAGTCACATACATACTCGTAGCTCAGATTGAGTGACTTTGGCTTTCAGCCAGTTCATACTTTATTGTTACACAAATAGCTAGACGTACGTGTTTACGACATTTCCACTAATTTTCACTACATCTAAAGAAATTCATTGATAATAAAATCTTTAAAAAATATAAAATTCTAGCCCTAGGCCGCAGCTCTATATAATTATGTACAAGTAGGTTAAAAATATTTTTAATTTTCTGCTTCCCAGTATTGCATTAAGATTAAACATCTTAATTTCTTTCCTAGATCACACTTATCTCACACTTATCTTACTGACATTAAATATTTTTCTTGAACCGTTAAAAACAAACTATTTGAAATACCTACAAAAAGTGATAAAAAATAAATTACCCGAGATTTTTACAACGCAGTCCTTTGAATTTTTTTCTGTAAATAACTTAAAATATTCCGCACGATTTTTCTTTTGCTGTTTTATTATTAAAGTGTCTGCATTCCCTAACCTCTATTGGTATACAAACAATAGGTTAATCTCATCTAATAACTACATCTAAGAAGACGAGGTTTACCTAACTATAGGTGCAGTATAACAGCGGCAGGACACATAGTTCGCCTTTGATAAATAACACGCGACAAGCGGGGCATCGTATTCTAAGTTGAAGGCGAGACATCGACAAGCGACGCTGTACGCGACTAACTTCATGCGCCGGTTTCATTTCATCCAAGTTTCAGTGCATTAATTTTGCAGGCAGTAATTACAAGTCGCTAGTCGGCGCCTCTAGTTCGCATTAGTTTTAGCTGTTGTCTTCCTCCGTCGCCTCGCATCCGAGCTGTTACCGGCTCGCCGAGTAATTGACGACTAACTGCGCAAACTTGTAAGCTCGTTTGTTCCGATTTAATCAAAACTATGTACTGCCTTATTGATCACAATCAACGTTTTATGAATGGTTTATAATTAAAAACTCTACCTTTGTATTAATGTCAGTCTGTACGTGTGTGTCTCATATCAGCGCAAATGCAACCACTTGTTAGCCGTGTGCCCGCCACATTTAACTTCGTTTCCATCTACAGATAATTAAACTTGGTTTATTATCCAACTTCGTTGCCTTATAGATAATCGCAAATTGAACTGTACGTCATGTCATTAATTTATTACTTTGCGATAAAACTTATTTTGCATATCATACGGGTACCAAGCACATTAATCGATGTAAAATGTATTCCTGCTCACATTTTTCCCGAAGTAACGTACCTTTTCCTGTGTGTTGTCTTTTCTTTTTATAGTAAAACCACAGTTAACATCTCAATTAGTAAGATGAAGCTTAAGAGCAGCTCAAGTAACTGACTTTGTATCAAAAAAGAGGTTCAGACCACAAGATGCACGCAAACCGCAAAGATTTCTGAATAGGCTTCCGTTAGAATGCACATATATAGTAAATGAATAAAAGGCTTCATGCGTTGTTTCCGCGTCTAAAAATTGTATGATTAGAGTTCTAAGCAGTAACAAATTTTAACGTAATGTATTTTGCTAAAACTAAAAATGTGTCTTCCGTATTTTCAACCAGTTTCCAATATTACCTAATAGCTCGAGACAGAAGCAAGTAAATGCAATATAATTTAATCATTTAAATGTATGATTATTTATGATATTTCGTTATCTCCGTTAACACTAATTTGCTACTTGAATACTGTACATTACCAAATAATATGCAAACGGTGAGCTCCTCATTATATTATAACGTGTCATCTTATCGGATTAATATATTAGTGTAACTGTTTAATTGCACTTCAGTAATCTGAATGTTCGCACTTACTAATGAATGTCTGAGAAAAACTGTTTTATAGATATTATTTAGTTATACCAACAACGAAATAATAATGTGAAACATTTATTAGCAGGTAGATATGGACAAAATGAATTAATTCAATATTTTAGACAATAAATAAAGGTTGTTAAAAGCATTTTTATGATGATACAAGTTTTATACTGGGTTCGGCCAATATTTCAAGCGTGTAGTGTAAAGCTGCGCTTGCGACGCTCCATCGCGTCGCGCCACAAAAATGATAAGTCATAAAAACAACGTCACGGAAAACGATCGGAATATTAATTCATGTCGTAAAATATTTATTGCTTATAAATCCTTGAGCCTTTACCTACGCTTCTCGTCATAAAAAGATTATTTATGCTTGACAAAGTAACATTTTTCGTATATTACCGAAAGTGACCAGGGATCTTATCAATAAAATATAGGTTATTTACGATGGCGCCGAGGTTAAAAGTTTGAAACCCCACAAAGGCACCTTGCGTACTTTGGTTGGCTTAATTAAGTTCTTCTGATAAATATAGCAAGGCTTAAGTACCAACATATCTATGATTTACATTTGTAGTGACCCAGAAGCCCAGATAAATCCCAACGATTCGTAAGTAATAAATATACATGATAGGTACTCGTATGTTACTTCTCATGTAAATGCTCTTTTACTTGTTATTTTTTTCACGAACGTTCTCGAATGTCTCACAGGAAAGCTTCGATTGAACTAAAATAGATGTTAATTACCTACATTAAACAAGTAACTTATCTTTTGTTTTTAATACTATGCAAGAACGATAAAAACATTAAAGAGTTTTTTTTCTAAATCTTACATCAAATTAAACGCACGTTTTTTTTTGTATTCAAATTCACATTTCTAGCTATTGCTTTAAAACAGGATTTTCCGAGTAATATGATGCAACATGACAAAATCAACCATTTAATACCTAACAATTCCTATTGGTCACAAAATGAGTGATGTTACTCCCAATATGACCACTCCTTAGTCTGACTCATACTTAATACTTTATAGTTACCGATGACAGGTTGACATTAGGTATTAGCGTGCAATACGATAAATTATCATTATACTTAATTGACAATTTAGCAAAACTAGATTCCTATTAAGTTACATTTTGATAAGTAGTGACGTGAACGATTGGCTTTAAATATTAGATGTCAGTTTAACTTTGAATAATTTCGATATTATGCTCATTTTCCTATTAAGAACCTCGACTACGGAAAACACTTTTTCTCATTACAAGATGGGCTAAGTCCTACTGCATTTCAACGTTTTCAAAAATAAATAAAATACCTACGAAATAAATCCTGAAATACATACAATACCTACCTTTATATGTTAAAGTTATTTTCTGTTTCTTTTTTTTGTGTGTGCAAAAATAAACGTTTAAGTAATATTAAACGGTTTAAAGATTATTTTAATCATTTTAGATCGACCTTATCCATGTCATTTGCTTGTCTATAGAAGGAAAAGAAAGAAAAATATTCGTCGCAATTACAACAATAACAAAAAAATAATTAACATTGTATGTTACAAAAGCTACACAAATATTTATAAATACTTACATACGGAACAAAAAAATAGTTATACCATTTATACTTTTACCAATTTATGAGCTCATTAACCAAAAACTTCGAGACACTCTATAACACCCTTTCTACTAGTCTAAAACTGAAAACACAAAACACCGGCTTACTTCACCTTAGTAAGAAAACAAAAACAAGTGTTGCACATTTTGGCGCCGCGTGTCTTGCAAAAAACTGGGGTTTAAAAAACTCAACAGTTTAAATATTAAAATTGTAACGCCAAACCATCAGTAGTTGTCAACGAGCTAACTGACGGCGAGGACTGAAGCGGTCCACTTAACATTTATTTATACTTTATAAGAAAATTAGGCTCCCAAATCGAATTTTTAATCATTAGAATGTTTAGGAATGTACGAGAAAAAAATGCGTTTAAATGGGGCTTCGTGTGTCGGTATGTAACGTTGAGATGGAGGGAACTGGTTAGTGTGATGGTAGTGAGAGACAAGCCAAGACAAGCAACCTGTCACGTCCTACGCACAGTTGCGAATGCCTCGGTTATTGCAGTATGTCGTCCTCGGAGGCCCGAGTGGAGCGACGCACTTGTTCCTACTCAAATAGCTGACAATATGCTAACACATCTACTATCTCTAAGAAAACTTACGAAGACTACAAAAGAAACATCAACCTTTAGTAAAGCTCTCTACTTAACAAAACACTCCCTTCTTAACAAAACATGAAGTTATAAATATACTCATTTTCCATTTGCAAGTCCAGAGAGGTGCTTTAGAATTGGGATCTATCGTTTTAGAAATAAAAGTCCCAATTTTGTCCAAACCTTGACCGACTTTTATATTCAGACCTCATATCGACCGTGGGCGAGTTATTCTGGGGTTGCACTCAATGACCGGCACGGATCCGGGGGACGAAGCTTTTTATTATGAATACGGCATGATAATAAAAAACGTGTCAATCATCCAACAATAGGCACGCAGGGAAACCAGCTTTATACTAAAATAGAAACGGTACAACTCATTTTGGAAATACTAATTGGCTTTTTTTTTGTAACAGGACCTTTCACAGATATGATATTCATTTTCTCAAGAAAGCCCTTTTCAAAATCATGAAATCAATAAGTTAAATGTAAAATTCATATCAGTAAATTAAATTAAACGTTAAGATTTCACTTTAAATCCAGGATGCAGATCTCATTGCCCCAGGTTGGTGATTTTAAAGATGGCCGCCCTAGGCGTTAACCGCTAGTGCCTGAACCAACTTACGAACACATTTAAAATTACAATAAGTGTCGGGGACACTGCACCGACGAAAGTTCATGCGCCAAACTATTTATCGATTATTCCAATCTTCTTGTACACATATAGATACAGTCGTACTAAGTTTATTGACTCGAATAACGTCACTAAAAGAGCTAATGCTGGTTGGTTATAAATAAAAACACCCATATTTCATACCCCATTGTATTTATGCATATAAAACTGGATTTATAACCGATGTCCACTGTAAACCTCATGTTTTTGACAATATTTAAAGTTATGTCCTATAAATACGGCAATTGAAATCCCGCCGTCAAGTTTTCTTTGAACGCGTTTATGTCTATAGAATGAGAAGCGCTCTTTATTTAATTGATTTTCCTACAGAAAAATGGACAACGCATCGGAATCGTCAAGATATTGAAATAATAATGCAATTTGTGTTTATCGAATGACAGCATCTATTGCTAGATATAAGCAAAGCAACCCGCGTTTGTATCTATGCTCTTTGGAACTTAGATCAGCAATGAAATAAATCCATATTCCCAAGCTTATAAGTACGTAGTTGAACAGCTTAATAAATTCAGTAGCAATTAAGCGATTTATAACCGCTAAACTAATGTAGAGGCAGGTAAAATTATTAAACGCCACGGCATAGAAATAATGGCCCAGATGCTAAGAATGCGAAGTCATATATTGTAGAGTTATTGCATTTACGTACCCTACTACGCGAAATTTAACGGAAATTATAGTAATAAATATACCTAAATACTACTAAACCAGTTTATCGATGAGTTAGGTTCTATTGTTCAAAGTTTCTTGCTCACCAACCTACCAACTTAAACTAAAAATATTAGTCATCAAGCATGATGATCAATACGAAATCAAACGGAGCACTTTTTTCACGGCTCGGGCGGGATGTTTTGCTGTATTGTCAAATTAATTAACTCCTGAAGCGTTCAGTAAAATCGTTAAAAAATATTACTAAAAATTCAACAGACTACGATGACATTAATCAACTACGTGACATGATAAATACCGAACAAGCAATGTTTAGTTGAAGCTTTTAAGATTATATAATTACATGGACTTTTATATATTTAGTTGTAGAACCGTTTATGTACCAGCAACCACTATTCGTTAAGTGTCTCTGATCTTTACGTTAATCAAAAAGTTTTACTTAAAATACGCTCCTCAGTGTTCGCATCGCTTACGTGGAGTTGCAGACACCACTCCTTAATCCAATACAATACAATAAACAAAAACTTGTATCTAATGTATTTAAATATTGAATAACTATGTATCTGCCTAAGTTATCTCTACTTGAATACTTAATCGTTTCATTTCAGTTCATAAAGTTTAATAAGGTTTAGAAAATAATGTGCCGCAACAAATTACTAAGTGCGCGTACAAATAATCTAATCAATCATCGGTTACACTGATTAACTGAAGAACTTAAGACTTTCGAGGAGTTATAAACTTAAAACTATAAGACAGAGTAGTTTGTTCGTTTGTTTCGTTGTTAAAAATTCTTAAAAACAGCTAAAAATATGAAAACATACCTGACGCCAATAATAAAATTTATGAATATTTAAGTAAAAAGCCATTTTATTTACTGCCCCTCGGTATCAAAGGTAAATAAAATATCATCGGTGAATAAGAATTAGCTATTTGAATAATATTTAATGGACATAGTGGCCTCATATTTTAAAATAAATCTCCATTTTTTGTAATAATACCACAGTTTCTAATTAATTTAAGTTATTTATGTCGATATTTACTTAATATTTTATTTATTATTTTAACAGTTTACATATATTTTCAAATAAATTGAAACTATTCACAACTGGTAAATGAAATTTAATGACAATTGCAATATTTCTTACTGAAAATGTGGAAAAGTCGGAAAACTTGGCACTTTTTTTAATTAGAAGGAAACAATTTGAGTTTTATTTTCTTTTAAACATAATTTTCAATACTTTGCCTGTTCTAATTCTAGCAATAATGGCTAGTATTGGTTTACGTAGTGGATACAATGATCTATTACTTTTTCATCACGTACTTCACAATACACCATGAGATGTTTTGTGAAACTCGTGATGAAAAAGTCTTCTTAGTGTTTTATTTCTGTGACCTCTTTTTGATGTTTATCTTATGATTAAAATCTCTTATTCTTTGTCAAGTAGTCCCCTTTAGACTGGCTCCCCACTGTAGTTTGATAATTTTAATTATGACTGTTGGTATCTTTGTGTTAATGACCTTAAATTACACTTTTTTTTCATAATTTCCAATAATGTAAACAATATCATGAAACATATGATATGAAACGAAAAGTTGAATTTAAAAACCAGATGCGTTTCATAATTTGTTTACATAATTGGTAAATTGTGATAAAAACCCTAGTGTGTACCTATAACTGTGTGTATTTGTCCCACGGTGCTGTGTGCGTGTGGTGCGTGTGTAACGCCTGTGTATTTGTGGTTCCAGAGCAGTGGCGGCGGTTGCCGGTGCGGTAGGCGCGCGCGCGCACCCCGCCCCCCGCACGCCACTGCTTTGGACCTGTGGAACGCCTTCGTTTACCCGGTATGCGAGAGTGACGCCTGGCCGAGGAGCGACCATATCAAGAGCGTTTTTTATTTTTGCTTACATAGTTTTGCATGACCCTTTTAAATTTCTTCTAATGTCAATTAACCAGTCAAAGTTTAAGCGCTCCTGATATACAGTCCGTTCTTTTGTTCAGTTATTTTTAAGATTAACTTCTAACGCGTGTACCTACCTTCCTTTTTTTTTTTCGACGCGTTTCACAGTTTAATTTATTTCCACATAATTCATAATAAAAAACAGTTTAAAATATATATCAGTTACGCAACGCTTAAACAATAATAGTTATATAATTAACACATTACATTATTTTTCTGTTGCGCTTAACGTTGTTAGGTACACTTATTGCTACTAATAGACTTACAACAAATCTGATTTGATTTAGATTACGCTTACATACTTGAATTGTTAGTTCTTTTGGCAGTTAATTACAATAACATGTTTGTGTCGTCCCCAGGGCAACATGAAGCAGCACATGCTAACGCACAAGATACGCGACGTGCCGCCCGGGTTCGACAAGAGCTCGAGTGGTGCCGATGATGGCCGGGACCCAAGTCCCGACCGGCGCTCGTCGCCCGACAAACTCGACCTGAAACGATCGCCGCCCGCGCATCCCCCGCCACAGATGACGCACCCCTCACCTATCGATATGCCGCCGATGCCCAAACGGCCCAGTGGTAAGTTCCAAAACTTTTAAGCCAAGAACTTTCATGATTTACAATTCATAATTTTTCTTCCTCTAACATCTTGTGTTAGCTCCAAATCTCATTGTTCGTTTGTTACATAGTACCCAGCGGGCCGACACACCCCCCACCGCCGACGTCCTCCAAGCACTTGTGCGGAGTATGCCGCAAGAACTTCTCGTCGTCGTCCGCGCTACAGATCCACATGCGCACGCACACCGGGGACAAACCCTTCCGTTGCGCCGTCTGCCAGAAGGCCTTCACGACGAAGGGTAACCTCAAGGTAAGTTTCGTTAGAATCCTGTTTAACTTGTTTCTGTTCCTAAACTGTGACAAGTCCATCCAGGCTGCTCATTAAGAGCGTGTTTAGCAAAGAGCTCCAGATTCTTATATGGCATCATTCGAAACAGGTTTAATGCTACGCACGCTACTGCAAAATTTGAGTTTGTACCATTTTGAGAAATAATACGAGTACTGGCTTGTGTTCACGTGTTAGCCAGTCATCATGGCATTTAGTATGACAACATTGGTACGACAAACCTAATAATTGAATTGATGTTGTCCGCAGGTGCATATGGGCACGCACATGTGGAGCGGCGGCGCGTCGCGGCGCGGGCGGCGCATGTCGCTGGAGCTGCCGCCTCGCCCGCTGCACGAGCCGCACGACCTGTTGCGCCGCCCCGACCTCTTCTACCCCTACCTACCCGCGCCCTTCCTTAACGGCATGCAGCAGAAGGTAAGCCAGACCAAGATCGAAAGGAAAAGAGACAGATTAGCTTCTCAACAACAAAGCTCTTGTTTTGGTCCAAGTTCTACAATTGTGTTTGTTTGTCAACAGCTAAATGAAATATCAGTAATACAGCAGAGCGCGGGTCAGAACGGTGTAGCCGGAAAATTCCCAGGACTCCTCGGTTTTGGAGCATTCGGAGGAGCGCGACCGGGCGCCGCATCACCACTCGAGCGACCGCCCTCACTGGACGGTGGCGACGAGCGGCAGGCTGCCATGCGCGAGCTGGCCGAGCGCGGCCGCGAGCTGGCGGAGCGCAGCCGGCAGATGCGCGAAGACGACTACCGGTCGCAGCCCCCGCACGGGGCGCCCCCGGCGGCGCAGGCCTCGCCCCCCGCGCCGCACCACCCGCACCCGCTGGCGCCGCTGCCGCCGCCCGCGCGCACGGAGGGGCTGACGGTGTAGGTGGCCGGCAGCCAGCGCAGTACATTCCACAGGTCCGGTCGGCGCGGGGAGCGGGACCGGCCGCGGCGGCCGCGCGACGTCGTGTCCATATTGTACAAAGAGTTAGAGTCTAGTGAGAGTGCGGACCGTTCGTTCGATGAAGCGAGCCGTTGTAGCGTAATTATGTGCGAGGTGTAGCGCTATGTACCGTTGTTATTCCACGTGTTATTACGCCTAGTATTACTGTAAGTAACTTATTATGCACGAGTACGGGCCTGGGGCAATCGGGGGCTCGTCGCGAGCTCCACGTTTATGTCATTACTCTGTGATAGTGCACATTTGGAGGCTGCGTCAGACGGGTCGGCAGCGTCGGCAGAGGCGATCACGTCTCGTAGATACAAATGTGCTATGACATCAAAAATTAAATATAAATTATCCCAAAAATTAAATAATTTTCATAAAACTATATCTTTTTAAATTAAATGTACATAATTTGTATAATAGTATTGTAATGAACGAGTAGATATAAACTTGAATTTAATAAAAATATATTATATTATATTGTACGACTACAACTGGAGTGCAATATGCATGATTTTGTCTTTTGCCACATTCCAAATGATTGATGTTACTTAGAAAACCGATTTGTAACGTGAATAGTTTCCTTTGAAAACAATAGCATTATTTTGTCTGTCAGTGGAAAATTTATGAATGTAAATTAATACTTATTCCGTACAATTATACACATTGCACATTTTAAGAAAATACTGTAAAATAATTCTTGGAAAATCTATTACCTATGCATCTATTGTCTTTAGGTATTCAATATTGTATTACAATACATTTAATTGTAACAGAGGTTAATGACATATTCATATCATGTAAATTAAAAGTATTTGCATTTGAGGTCTATAGTTATAAGTATTTAGAGTCATAGCTATTATATTGCTTTAGAATACTTCAACATATCTTTGTAAAAATGTGAGCGACTGGTGTTTTGAAGACGTTGACTAGGTACTTAACGGTTATATACTATGTAGTATCACCGCACTGTACGCAGACTGACCACGACTATGTACACACTTTTATATTACATTTCTTTCCAAATACGCATTTTCTCAATGCTTGTTAGTAGACGCCGTAGTCCAGTTGCTAATAAATTTAATTATTTTTTAAAGGATTATATATGTATTTTATACTTTGAAGACTATAGTTATCTGTGTATAAATGTCCTACTAAATTATTTATAAATTATAAATCATGCATACACTCTTAGTATTAAATGAACGCTTGCGAGGCGATAGGTCTTGCGTGCCAGTTTAGTTGTCTAGAATAAATTCTCATAGCACCTACGAGCTAATTATTATATCAAGTTGCAAATAGATCTTAGAGAGTAGTATTAGTCATGAATATGATGGTGTCATGTCATGTCAGTATAAATAATCATTGTAAATTATTAAATGTTTATGTAAATGTCCAAAAAGTATTCAAATTATTTAAAAAACAATTATTATACTAATAATTATTATTTTATTTTTTGTTATTCCTTTACCTTCACCTATCTTTTTAGTTTTTACCTATTTTGATTCACGTTAATTACTGTTTTTATTAAAGAATACAAAAACTGTATGCCTAATCATAAAAAAAATATCTAAAAGGCATTAACAAAAATAAAGTCGAGGTCGAGTAAGTCTGTCTCCGGAAAACTTTGTGCAGATTCCTGATGCGACTGTTTTCAAATTACTCGTAGTGTAATAAATACATCGGTTGCCCGAAGTCGGGTCTACGACCACGTGACACCGAAGAGAGGTCACATCTAATAAGACAAAATCTCGCCTTACTTACTATCCAGGTTCTACAGAAGCGAAATTTTACGACTCAGTTTTTCTTTGGTCATTTCCTCTACTTATGAGCAAAAACGATAGGAAAAAAAGTGTATGTACCTTAATAGATATACTACTAGTCAGATGGTAGCTTGTGTTAGGATTGCAGTGTAGGACATGAAATACGTCCACCAAAACGACATGTGAATTATTTCGTAGATGGAACCTAATTTTTTGACACCGAGCGACATTTAAATGACATTTATATAATATGTACTATACTTTGCCTTTAAATATACTTCAAAAAGTATTAAAGAAAACACTACAGTCTAAAAAAACAAACTACAATAATTACTTAAAAAGGTTATATTCTAATAATGTTACCAAGCAAATAATTATGTCAGTTAGAAGTTGATGACGCTGGCGAGTTTCTTGACGCGATTTAGCAGCAAGTCTCCCTCGCGTATGGTTGCCTGGTACAGCTGCGAGCGGTCGGCGTCTGCGCCGCGGCCCGCGCCTGTCACCACGCAGCCGGCGACCGCGTCGATACGGCATTGCAGACGA
Organism: Ochropleura leucogaster; assembly: GCA_958449745.1. NCBI lineage: Eukaryota > Metazoa > Arthropoda > Insecta > Lepidoptera > Noctuidae > Ochropleura > Ochropleura leucogaster. The sequence continues at coordinate 10,962,049 of OY288208.1, forward strand.
CCCGCTGCGGTGAAGCTAGAAATCAGGAAAAAGATGTTATAAAAGATTGAGTAGTTATATCTAAACTGTAACTGAAGTCCACAGTCTTAATGCAACCCTTTAGGTCTAGAATTCGATTCACCATGTCTATTTTTCCCAAAAAAATTGGAGTCGACTTCTAGTTTACCCGTATCCGGCTGAATGCCACTATTTTAAATGGATCGACTGCCTGCCTGACCTCCACAACCCGGTAATATGATATGATATATGACTATCTGTAAGGACTGACAACGATCTACAAATGACAACCGGGACCAACGGCTCAACATGCTTTCCAGGACCAACCTAGGCAAGTACGACTTAACCTGAAGATCGACTCGAGCGGCTTTATTATTTCACCACGAGCTCCTATATATAAGTAAAGTAAAGTAAAATTTATTTGCATAGATTGTATACATAAAATAAGGTGACAATGATTGATTGAGCCTTGTGTAAAATCTACCTTATAGTAGCCATGCAAACATTAATTATTATTTGTTAATAATTGAGATTAAAATAATGATATTAATTACAAACACATAAAGAAAACAAAAAATAAATTATAATAAAAATAAAGAAATGTGCTTCAATAATTAGGTATGTCAGTCAATTAAATGTACACAGTTTAAATGTCAGAGTCATTTAGGAAGTCAGTTACAAAATAATAACATTTTTCAATTAATAATAATGTCAGTTTCTTTTTAAAGTTTCGAATTGTGTATTTTTTTATAAAATTGGGTATTTTATTGTAAATGACTGGGCCCATACTAATAACACTTTTTTTGAGCAAAGCAGTATGACAACTTTCAACACTATAATATAACGAATACGATGATCATTAAACTGCGATTATTCCCAGTAATGTACTCCTTAATTACATTGGGCTTCACTTGAGTTCATAAACAAGTTACACACTAATCAGGCTATAATATTTCCAATACTGGAATACATGACTAAGCAACCCTATCTAGAATAAAAATATAGTGGGCCCAGTGCAAATTGCTGGCCTGTTAGTAATTAAAATTAAAACAGTCTCTTCCAAAATATTCACCATTTGTTTAATCAAATCCGTGTTACCGGTCGATGTTAGTGTAAAATCACTTGATGACATAGTAGTCACTAGTGTGCTACTTAGGGGCCGTTCAAGTATTACGTAAGCAGATTTATTACAATTATTTACCCCCCCATCCCCCTTGTCAGCAAAAGTAAGCAAAGCTCTCACCCCCTCCCCCCAAGCTGACGTAAACATTTTCAATTACTGTAGTGTTTTTTTTTTTTCGTAAACATCCGCATTATTTGTGGGAATCCCCGAAAATGCGTTTTGTTTTCAAGCTAAGACAATGTGAGGGTTGCCATTCTGTAAAAAAGTAAATAACTACCGATGACGTAATCATCATCTAGACTCCCCTAGCCCCCATGTCATCCAAAATAAGCAAAGCAAAGACCCCCCGCCCCCCATAGTGCTTACGTAATACTTGAACAGCCCCTTACAAAAATACCAAAAAAGTTACTATTTCTGGGTATCAAAGTTTTCTTTCCAATACATGACTGGATGTCGCTAATTCTTGGGAAAAAAATACAGGCATAACAACATGAAGAACTCTTCCTCAACACACTGACAGAAAACCGGCTTATGTGTCAGCAATGTTGTCGAGAGTGAACAAAAGTCAAGCGCATAGAAAATTAAAACATGCCTTAATACGAACCTCTAGGCATGTTTTTATTTTCTACAAGCGTAACATTTGCTCTAACCAGGATCAATGGATTTTTTGATCAAATAACTTCTCCCACTCTGGGCGGAATGGGAGTGTCTGACTCTTACTGACTAAAACCCATCCATGTTCGTTTTTTTGCCCTATGTGTTCCGGGGCTGCGGTATCTCTTTCGAAAAAGTTCCCGAAAACGTCGAATATGCAATGTGAACACCGACCGAGGGACACCGACGCTAAAACGGTTACCACGAATTCTCTACGCAATCAATTCGTCAGTAATTTAAAAAACGGTTGTTCTATTTATTTTGACCGTGTGGGAAATGAGTTTTGTAGGAAAAGCGTCGGCTTCCCTACCACAATGTTTATGTGGTGTTGTTCACGTTCACCGAGCGGTACGCGCATAGCAGGTAAACATACACCTCGATACGAACCTCGCCATATTCTAGACTTACAGTATGTAGGATAGAACTAAAACTTACTTGGAGATGTCTTCCTCCACAAATTCCCGGGATACGCCGAAAGTATCAGCGATGTTGTCGAGGCTCAGTGAACGATACGCACGGAGGAGCTGAACATAGGCCTTAATACGCGCCTCGCGCACATAATGCTGGTAGTGGGGTCTGAATACTGGATCCACGCAAATCTGAGTCTCTACCTGCAAGAGAAAATTTGGTTGTTGAGAAAATTTCCAAGTGAACCAAATATTTGTCAATTTCTGATGAAGATGTTCTTGTTTCTGTTTGTTGTTCTTCCAAATATATATAAATAAATATACATAATTGTACAGTTACAGTCACATTTATAAAGCAGTAGAATTTAATACTATACCCAAGCAAGACTCTTCAAGAAGTCAGCATAACGGCACTCATGTAGGGACTCAACCAGTTCTCTGAGCTCTGGGAAGCGAGAGCGGAGAGCCTGTACTGCTGCCCCCTGACGCCTCAGGGCTGACTGGAGAGCGTGGCGCTCCAGGGCCAGGGCACAGGCTAGCACGCAGTATTGGATGATTGTACCTGTAATGTTGAAACAAAGTTAGATGTATGAGTAAAAGTCAAAACAAATGCTTTTAGCTCAGTTTAAATCAGGATAATTTTTAGATATTGGTACAAGCATTTCTATTTTTAGGGTTACGTAACTCAAAAGGAAAAAAACGGAACCCTTATTGGGTCACTTGTTGTCCGTCTGTCGGTCTTTCAAGACCCTTTATGTCAGGCACGAGTGGAGGTATCGAGTAAAGACCACAAAGTTGAGTATATGGCTATAATTTCAATTATATACTCAACTTTGTGGTCTTTTTGTGCTATGGAAAAATCAACCCTCTAAGTCTACGCAGTCAAAAGATATGGCTGTTTATGACGTAAGTTTGTACAGAACACTCGGTGCGCAAGTCTAACTCGCTCTTGGTCGGTTTTTTATTACTGTGAAATCCCACTGGAAACACATTTCCATAAATTTGTACATAGGGTTCTCTCTCTCATGCTGTTGTGCAAATGTTTTGTTTTTGTGAACACAAAGTAAAGAATGATTTTTGAAAATGGAATTTGTCAAGAGAACTCACCAAAATCAACCAGCTCATATGATTCAAATGTTGAGACACAGTCAATGAACAAGTCTGCTGCTTTGCTGTAATCTCTAACAGCTAGACAGTAGATAGCTTCATATGCCTTAAGCTTGTTCCTGGACCGCCAGTCTCCACCCTTATCAACAAGCTCATGAGCCTGAAACAGACATGAGATTTATATGGTTAGCAGATCAATAAAGAATTTACAAAAGTCAAAAGATTAATTTCCAGTTAGTTATTTAGCAATAAAATCAATCAACTTCATGATAGTTAGTTCCATTCATTTTGTTTTTAGGGTTCTGTATCAAATATATCTTTGTACTACATAGCTGTGTAGGTTGTATATCAATAGGTCTAAAAAATAGTTTTGAGGTTTCTGGTATACTTTTATCTCTTCCATGTTCTTATTCTATCCAGAGTTATGCTTTTATAAATATGGCAGTTCAAGCAATAGCCAAATAATGCTTTTTAGGTACCCTTGTCTCAGGGATGTGTGCAGGTATTAAACTAAAATTAATACCAAATACTGAAGGATTTAGTCTCTAAGGAGCTTTCCTCACATCTGTGTTTCAAAGTGTAGTCAAAAAGATATGGCTGTTTATGTCGCATTTCCCATTCAGGAATCAAAATCAAGATCATAGAAGCAAGATCATGGAGTACCAGTAATCATAAATTTGAAGATGTATCACAAAAAAAAATGTGATTACAAACATAATTACAGTAAACTAACTGCAACCTTTATTTGTGTTTAGAGACAACAGTTTTCCAAAGGCAAAGATAAGTTTGTTCTTCAATACAGCTTATCTTTTCATTAGAGCAATGTTTGGAACTTTTATTAGTTATCTTGAAGTTTGTACAGAACCCTCAGTGTGTGAGTTGTATTTGGCTGGTTTTTTTTACTTTACCACAAACTAGGAATTTGTCTTGTACAAACAAACATACTATATAATTATATAATTTAAACTGACATAAACAAACAGCCAGATCTGGAACAACTGCAGCTGCTGGTCATGCAAATATTTGTATTGTGCCATCAAACCTACTTATTCTTTTTTGAAAGATATGACTGGTGATGCAAAGAACTGGTGATGCAGGGAACTGACTTCACTTTTTAATTACATATTTACACACTCTTTCCCATGGGAGTAAAGTAGGTAGTACAGAACACTACCTGCAATTGAATACTCTTTCTTCTTTTAACCACATCTATCATCACTGTTTTAGTATTCAATGACTATTTTGCATTTTTTTAGTTATCACTTGTGAGCAATCCTAAAGACATGAAAACACAAGCATCCATGAAGTATCCATGATATCTGTTATCTGTTCTGACAAACAGCTTGAAGAAACATGAAGAATTTAAGTTCACATCCAAGCTCTAGAGTTTATTTCAAAATCATTAGATAAATATGAGCATACCTTATTTATATTCTTCCCCATTTCCTTGACATTGCAGCCATGGAAATAAGCAATCCTAAACAGAGCAAATACGGCATCCAGGCGTCTATTGGTAGTCAATGTAGCATCTTCATACTTTGAGATAGCCAGAGCTGTTGCCGCTTCCTTGTCACCAATTGAGCAGAGGTAATCCATTCTGTAACATTTACGTTTTATTTTGTTAAAACTTGACACATCATAAGCTAACTATGTACAAGTAAACGATATGTTCATGGCCATAAATGAATTATTTATGCTATTACTGATGGTTTTCATTGGTATGAAATGTTCTGAACTTTACAATGAAATTGTAGATAATTGTTTAACAAGCAAACGTAATTCAGAGCTTACCGATCTTGCCAAACTGGTGTTTCTGAATCGTCTTCTTCGAACTTGCCTAACCTGTCCTGGTTTTCCTTTGCCATATCATCAAATAACTTCTGATCGAATTTCCATCCAAGGTCAGTGCAAACCTCTTTGTAATATGGAGCCATGTTACCATTCTTGATTCCTTGCAATAGCTGTTCTTTTAGCTGCGGATCATCTTTTAGCTGGGGCAAACTAAGCTTGAACTTGATTCCGGCCAATTCCATGTACTCTGGAGTTTTACCTTCGGCAGAAAGCTCCATTTTATGTATTTGATTGAGTACAAATTAAGAAAATAATCGTATCGATTTGATGAGAAGATGATTGACGCGATTCACACAATAATTTGATTTCTATCTTTTATCAATCAACTCCTACAACTTGCAAAAACAAAAGTCACTGTACCCCATTCTAGTACTGTCAAACGTTTAATCTTTAGCATCGGTCGTTTTCTCGTTCTCTTTCTCACTCAGCAAAAAAGCCGCAAGACATTACTGCATCATACCATAAAATTATTTAGGAAGTTGGAACGCACAGCAACAGACAAATAATTTCTTCTGTCATTTTTTCAAAAATTAACAAAAGTAATGATAGTGCACCTACTTTAACCTAGAGTAAATAGCCCCTTTTGTAGATTTTTTGCTGATGGGATATCATCAAATAACTTCCCTCGCTCTGGGCGGAGCGGGGGGTGTGTCAGACTTGTACTGACTAAACTCACTTACCCACCCATGTCCCTTCTATTGCCCTTTATGTTGCGGAGCCGCGGTATCTCTTTCGAACAACCCGCAACCCCAGAGTAAATAGCCCCTGGAAATAGTTAACTACACTGCCAATAAGGATATAAATGCGTGTGCATGTGTTGAAATATAAAAACACCAATTCATTCGGATCTCTCATTTTACAGGAATCTATACAAAGCGAAACCACGTAATGTATCGACAAGAACCAAAACTGATCGAAATGGATGAATGACTATCTTGATCTCGATCTGAGAAATGCTAAGACTCTAAAGGTGCGTCCACATCTGGCGAATGTGCAGATTTGTTTTGTTTGCGAGCTGCCCGCGAGCTGCGGTCATTCAGTCAAGCAAAGGTTCGGTGCGCTTCTTTAGCGCAACTCATGTAAGGCTCATTATAGGCGTGCGTGCGGCGCGCGGTCTGCGCGCACTCAATTCTCGCACTTACAGTATTGGAAACTTTCATATGTTACAAATAAGCGTAAACATTTCTCCTCCGTGCACTCCATAACAACACGTACTTAGCCTCCAGTAATCAGAAACGAACTAAGTGGGGCTGAAAACGGAGGAAAGATTCCGCCCGGAAGGAAGACGCGACCCACTTGCGCGCCGCGGCCGCCCGCGCGCTGATCGCGTACGACGCTTAGAACGCGCGCGAAGCAGGAGCAGTGCACGAACCAAAATGCACGCGCGCAGCTCGCAAACGTCTCGCGAGCTGCACATTCGCCAGATGTGGACGCACCCTAAGAGTTTGACCAGTGATCAAAGAACTGTGATGTGCAGTTGACCCATGCTAATCAACTCGACGAGACTTTCTGCCGTCACGTAGTTATGGGGGAGCCTTAATATAGATTAGAGATGGGTAGCTCGCGAATGAGAGATAAAATTGAACTAGCTCTTTAGTTACAATCTAGCTCCCAGTCGCTCAGTCGTTCACGGAATAGCTCACTAGTTCTTTTAGCTCAACGGCTCATTGACTCTGTACTCTGTGGCTTTGCGAGTTACGAGTGGTACCGCCAGCGGCCCGACAATGTCCGAACTGCCCCGACGAACAGGTGAACGATTTCGCATGTCGCTCACTAGCCAACTCTTCGGCTCAATTCAATACAGCATTGTAAAATATGATGATTTTTAAATACGCTTATCTAAATGATAACGTCTATTCATTACATTATACTCTCAATTAGTTAGCTTTTCAAATATTATTTATCTAGATTGACAGTCCTTAGCCTGTTCAAGTATGAAGGAAAATCAATCATTTATTTATATTGTAATAAAAACAAAACAACCCAATGAATCTAATTTTACAATAGCTCGCAACTGAGATAAATGAACTACAGAACTCTTAAGATTATAAAGAGCCACTGAGCTAGTTGTATCGTTTGACTTGCGTAAAGTAATTCGGCTCAATGAGATCTGTAGCTCGCAACTAATCAATTGAACTGAAGAGTTAAAAGAGTTATTCAGTGAGCTAAAGAGCTAAAAGAGCGATATAGCTCTTTTGATCAAAAGAGCTGTATCTCTCTTTTCTTTTCAGTGAGCTACATTTCGCATGTCTAATATAGATATTTGGGTTTCTGCTCCTTGCAACCCAAAATTTGACGTGACCTTGGCAAATGACACATCTGAGATCTGTCTGACACAATGGTCTGACACAAATTCTTAATTGTCAACTTGACAGGACTTTAATACAAAATATAGAGAATTAATTATTTCGATGATAGATTTAGGTTCCACTAAACTGCAACAATAAATAGTTACGTTGTTGTGCTACCAAAAGTTGTGTTCAATAGCTTAAGATGGAAACAGTTATTATTCATCACCATTTCTTCTTAAAATTGTCATGTAAGGATTGCTGATCTTAGTGCCAGTAAACTGTTCAAAAAGAAGAATTACAAGACATTTCTTACAATGGATATTAATAAACTAGTCAGTGAGAACCAATCCATTAAAATAGTACCATCGATCGAAGAGTCATTGCGGTCTATGGGTCTTAACGTTGATCTTGATGACATTTCCAAAATGTGGTTTGAGCAACTAAAAGTAACTTGGAAAACATGGAAGAGAAGTCCGGCCATAGAGACACACATCGAATCATTTCTACAGAACGCAGAAGAACGTTACAGATTAGCTTTAGCTTTTGTTATTAAATGTGATGATTACAAAGATTGTAAGCCAAAAACTTTACCCTATTTCATTATAGAGACTTTGTTGAAGTGGTCTGAAATTAGTGAGATTTTTCCAGATGATGATTTGAAACTACCAGCATTCCATATAGCGACACAACAGAGGAATCAACATTTTCTGTGTCTGATTGTCAAAACTTACAGAATATCTACAATTAAAGACCAAATTCTACCTATAGTGAAAGATATGGTCAGTCAGGACAATTGTAAACAAGCATCTCAAATTGTAATATCAATGGAACTGTTTGATGAAATACCAGTTGAAGATCTTGTGTTTCCTTTGATTCTGCAAGACAAGTCAAATTTGATTGATGAATATTTAAATGAATGCCCTAGCCAGGTAAAACCACTGTTAATATTTCTGGATAAACTACTAGATAAAACAGTTAGTATTAGAGAATATGTACAACATTACATCCATGATAATAAGATTTCTCATGTTAAATATGATAAACTACACTATAAGCCACTAGGGAAACTAGTGGCTCGTTTATGCAATAAATTTAACATTCCTATAGAGACATGTAAGAATCTCAGCAAAAATCGCACTACTGGTGGATTGAGATATTTAATACATCAAAAATATCAAGAACACAATGTTAGCTCATCTGTGTGGGAAGACCTAGTGAAAGATTCACTGAAGCAAAATGCTGGCTCAGGCCAAGAATTTATTGAAATGTTAGTTGATTATGACCGCAACGAAGCTCTTAAATGGGCTTCATACTTAAAAATGGCTGAGAACGATTTACCATTAGCACTCAGAAACATATCTATAAATGATGTGCCTGCAGAAGAGAATTGGGATACAAATGAAACTTCTCCACAAAGTCCTCAAGAGTATTACAAGTTTTGTTTAGTTGAAGATCAGATTACACTGATAGACACAGGAGAAAAATTCTATGACCTTATGATATCAGATGTTGTTAAAAATAGTGTTGTAAGCATTGATTGTGAATGGAAGCCTTCATTTGGAGCTACACAGTCTCAAGTAGCATTGATACAAATTGCAACTAACAGTAGAGTTTATCTAATAGATACTTTGATATTGAACAAACCTGAATATGCAAGCTTTTGGTACACTTTCCACAAATCTTTTCTGGATAATGCAGAGATAATTAAAGTAGGTTTTGGACTTGAGCAAGACTTAAAAGAAATGAAATCATGTCTGGTAGGATTGGGTAACATTAAAGTACAAGGTGAAGGACTACTAGATCTGGGTACTCTGTGGAAGAGTCTTCTGAACAACGGACTTACCTTGCCTGGTAACAGTGACAATGTGGGAAACAGCCTTAGCTGTCTAGTTCAATCATGTTTTGGTTTACCCCTTGAAAAATCTGAACAATGCTCTAATTGGGAATTAAGGCCATTGAGAAATACCCAAATACTGTATGCTGCTCTAGATGCTCATGTACTTATACAAATTTATGACTATCTTCAGAAACTATGTTTAGAGCAACAAATTAATTTCGAAGAAATATGCAATGATGTTATGTTAGAAAGCAAAAAGAAATGCACAAAGAAACCTAAAGTTGTAGATAGGTTTCAGACATGCGTACCTATGGTGCAATCAAAATCAGTTCATGAGGTAAAATTTTTAGTAGAACCTGTGTTATCAAATTTGATGCCTTATCTAAGATATTGTGGAATAGACACAATTGTGATACCATCCACAATGTTATGGCATGATGTAATAAACCTAGCAATATCACAAGAGCGCCAGATCCTTTTGTGTAAACTGAAACATACACCAACAACTAACTTTTCACAAAGTTCCATATTAGAAGTTGGTAAAGACACTGTTGTGCAACAGTTGCGAAAAATATTTAATAATTTTAACATAAAAGTGGAACAAGACAATCTTTTCAGCTTTTGTATTAATTGTAATAGCAAAGATTTCAGAAAACTAAATTCAGATGAAGTTGTGAAAATGTGTACTGAATACCAAACAATGTTGAAACCCGGCAATGTTGATCAAGCAGACAAATATGGCGGTGGCTATGATGATGATGATACTGCATATTGTGACAATTTTCTGAGTGATTCGGATTGTGATGAAGATTTATGTCAACCAGTAGTTTACACAAGAAGTAAATTAATAACAAATAAAGGAGTTGCAATTGACATACATAATGCTTGTCAACTATCTGCTCTTAACAAGTCAGCAATTTTATGTGAAGCATGTGGAAAATTATTTTGGGATGAAGATATATTGTTAAAACCTGTTGCTGAAGTTGTGTTTAACTTTAAAAAGCTTAAAATTTGGTAAGTTTTCTCGAATAGTGCAAAATATCAAGTTGTTTATTATTTCGTAATAGTTTATTTCCATGTAAATAAATTTCAACATATAAATAAAAATGTTAACATTACAGATACCTATTGAAGCCTTTGTCCTGTCATTACTTAAATGTCACATTTGAATAAATCCCTTTTAACCTATATAAACTTAGTCTTTGGGACTATTTGTAACAAGGGTGCACCTATGAGCTGGTTAGTATTATATGCTATGGAATTACCCAGCATCCCTTACATTTGAAAGCATAGGCTAGGAGTGTTTATGGTTTGTTAAAGACTTATGTGTGCAACAATACAAACTACTAGTTACTAAATCATGATAGATCATATATTTTTCTAAGCATAATAAAATAAAATTTCTTGATAGTGTAGGTAGGGTATCATTACATTTGATTATACACAAAACAAGTTTTAAGAAAAGATAAAGGCCTATTATATCAATGTCATACTTTACTTACACACTATAAAAAAAAACATACAAATACAATAAAGTTCTAAACATACTTGACAAAGCTTATTGTAAGGCAGGCTTGACAGTTGGAGTGCAGCTAAATGTTATTGTTATTAGGGACAAATATTTTTGCAGTAACTATTGAATAATTATTAATAGATAAGTAATTTCTTTCACCATATAGTTTGTAAGTTGTTGAAATTAACATTGTTTTTTCTTTAAAATCAGACTATATGATTATATTCATTAAATGTACACTTATAAAAAAAAACAATCATTTTCAAAAGAAATTGCAACTCTTTATAAAAATTACTTCCACCTACAAAAAATATTTACATCAATGCTCAAAATCTAGCATGACCCAAGCTGGAAGCATAAGGTGCTTTGAAATAGATTTATTAAATACTGCTATAAATTATAGTTAGTTAAAAATATTATTGATTTGTTTTGTAATATGTAAATGACATATTTTAATTTGTTCCAATAATGTAAAAAAGATTTTTACTTTTGTATTTAATGAAATAATATATTAGGCTATGTTATTAAAATTATGGCTATAGTATTTCTAAAAAATAATGGAATCTGGTTTACATTGCTGGAAAAAAATAAAATGTTTTGCACTTTTGGATTTGTTTCGTCTAGTGATACTGTATCTACAGAGTGTAATATAATAAACGCAAGACCTCTTGTGTGGTGCCTCAGACCATGAATAACTTTTGTTCTGTGACGGACACTAATAACATTTATTTAGTTTTACTGTACATGTTAATCAGCTGATTGGGTCAATTCTAATATTTGTTTTATTGCAAATTACGAAATGTTGCATATACATCTCATCTTGCATTTATTATTACACCCTGTATGTAATTTAGACTCCCAAAATACTGAATCGAATTTAATAACATTTTGAGTCTGGGAATATTCCTAAAAATCCTTCATGACACAGAACGCAGATTGAGGAGTAGCAGGGTCAGTAGGTGCTGTTGGATAGTGTGAGGGCTCAAACAAGCAGATGTGGTATTATTCAACCAAATATTGTCGGCGATTATGCAGTAGTTTGCATCTGAAACTACTTCTATTTCTTTTTAAACATGTTAGCTGCGTTCAGTGTAACAAAGGCTTAGTAATCTGACTATCTAATTTTTGTAATAATAGTTTAAGGTTTTAATTATTAACTAATTTTAAATATCTTCACCACCAATAAGTGTCAATATATTCTTCAAAAAATCACTGAATAGTTGCATCTTTTCTTAAATAACTCCACTTCTTCTTCAACTAAATCATTGTTCCCTTTTAAATTCAGTACTTCCAGATTTAAATAAGGGAAACCTTTTAATGTTGTGAGTTGGTTGTTCTCCAAAGATAAATTCTGAAAGGATCAAATAAAAACTTATTAGATTAATAACCTGGTAAAATCAAAATAAATAAATAAATATAAATATCTTGGGACAACTCACACACGGCTATCTGATCCCAAGCTAAGCAGAGCTTGTGTTATGGTAACCAGACAACTGATATACATACTTATATAATTTATAAATACATACATATTATAGATAAATCACACCCAGACGCAGAATAAACAATCATGGTCATCACACAAAGTTTGTCCTGGGTGGGAATCGAACCCACGACCTCCGCCTCAGCAGTCAGGGCCACTAACCACTAGACCAACAGGCCCGTCAAAAAAATATTACGTAAAATAATGTAAACAGTCTATACCTAAGTATCAGTCTTTCTTACTGTAATTAATTGAAAAATTGCTTACTTTACAGTTTTGAAGCAATTCTAAAGAAGGCAAAACATTTGATCTTAAGTTCTGATTAGATAAATCAACATTTTCACAGTGGCTGTAGTATTGCATATGGGGTAAACTGATAATTTTTTCATCAAACTTAATTTTGAAATCAAGGCAATCTTTTTTATAATCCTGTATAAGTTGATCTTCTATACTCCATTTAGTGATTAAATCATCATAGTAACCAGCCCGCAAATCATCTACAGTTTTCAAAGTGTGTAAATTTTGTATAATTTCCTTGTGGTACTGTTTCGCATCAATACAATGAAGAAAAACTGTTGTGGTAAGAAGAGTCCCTGAAAATAAAACCTTCAAATATTTATCCATTCTCGATATGTTGTCTTTAATTCTCAATGTGTTGTCTTGAAGTTATAAAATCAAGGCCAATCAACAAATTATTAGAATTACATTTATTGTCAGGTTCCAGTGCTAGCAACTGATGACAGGCATCCAGCTGGTTTTTCAGTTCTTCAACAACTGACTTTGAGTAATTTTTCTCAAAATTGATTTCACTTTTACCAACATAAGTATTTAAATTGTGTTTAACACTGGGGATTATTTGTATGTTTCCATCTTCATTTTCATACTCCATCTGCAAAATTTAAGATAACAATAAAGTTATTGTTTATTCATCCAATAACAAAGTTTTATTATTTACTAGCCTTTACAATCCCCTTGCGCCTTAAAGATTTGTAATAGCAACGCTAAGTTTTCCCTTTTCTTCCCTCTTTCCCCCTCACATCCCACTTAAAAATTCATCCAAATCGGTTTAGCCATTAATGCGTGAAGAAGTAACAAACAAACAAGCTCATTTTCGCTTTTATAATATTAGTAAGGAAGTAAGGATTAAAATTACCTTTACTTCTAAACCCTCAGTTTTATCAGCATTATGTCTGAAAACCCATAGAACATCGTATTGTTTCCCTGAATAAGACTGCCAATCACCATTAACCAATTCATTGTTGAAGAACAGGCGTGTCTTTGAAGAGACAAATGACTGGTTCACAGGCTGACTAAATGCTACTGTAGTGTGCAACGGTGATACTACATAAACTGCAACTGCTATAACTTTTTTAACAGCTCCTGTAAATCAGAAAGTTATTGGATATTGAATCCTTTACTCCATTGAGCAAGGTAGTGGGATTCATTTTAAATAGTGGATTATGAGTTGGTTAAGACAATGTTTCCCTACCCATGCTGAAAATTTCCCACTTGGACACATGTTGGCATGGCTGACCTGGAAATCTTAGACTTAAGACACAGGCTGGTCATAGCAACAAGGAAAACAGGTTAGGTGGGGATTCACAGCAGACTTCGCACTGGACTATGTGATGTTGCCCCACAAATGATGGGACACAAGACACTGTGTATTGCCTGTCTTCCTGTTTCCAAATCTCAGGAGCAGATGGACCCAACTAAAAGCGCAGTCATCCCCAAATTTTGACACAATAACAAGAAATCAATTAATTGTACTTTCTAAATGAATCTGATTATCAAGGGAGAATCAATAAACTGATGCCTGTTACTTCCGTGTACAAGAATATGTCTTGGCTTTGCAACAGCAGGTAGGATGCTTACATGCAATATCATTATTATAACAAAGTTTTGTATACCTAGGAGCCATCTTTGATAAAACCAAGCACTGGTGTCATCTGGATCAGTGAATGCAGCACTCTGTACCATTTTCAACTCATGTTTATGGTGACCATCCTCTATTGGGCGCCCACCTGAAAAGGATAAATGTATTTCAAGAAAAAAAAAAATAATAAAAAAAAAATAAGCTAGTTACGACTAAAAGTTTAGGTATTAGGGGTGTTAGGTGTATTTTTAAGCAAACAGGTTTTTTATACATGTAACTTTTGCCATTTATTTAGTACATGATTCTAAGCCTGTTGTGTTAAGCATTTTATTTAGTTGGTTATAAAGTTATAAAAAACTGTTGGTATAGCACTTTTTTTTTAATAGCACTGATGACCTGTAGTCTGAACATGTAACTAATTCTTATTAAAAATAATGTATGTCTACCAACCTTCTAAATCAGGATGGAGTTCCACAAGCAATTTACTCCTGTAGTGCCATGCAGAATAATTAGAGAAATTATCCATGAGTTTTTCAGTGGTATAGTTAAACTCATCTTTTAGTGGTGGCTTGGATTGGCTGACAACAAATCTCCTGTAATCCCAGGTATGGACTGAAACATCATACAATCACAAGATCAGAGTTTGTATCTGCTATTGTTGCAAAATTCACATCCACTTTGATTGTAGCAATCAATTAAGACCTTAATGTTGTGGGATCTACTATTTTTTGGAGTTGTGAGTGAGATTCTCCTTTACTCAATGAGTTCCTTTAATATGAGGTACACATTGTAAAATACTACTGAGACTGTTGTATGAAAGAGGTCCAATATTACTTTACAATGTAAATGCTTCAGCACACTTCTGTCTTCATCCTTTGATTGGTTATCTAATCAGTTGTATCCGGTTAGCCTCTAAAAGATGTATGCATTGCCAAGAATTAATCACTACAATTCTCTACAGTTTATTTGTCAAAATATTGTAGTTATTTAACCCACCCATGTTACTTCTATTGCCTTTTACGTACCCAGACTGCAGTACCTGAAATAAGCAGTACCTTTGTGCTCTTTTTTCTTTATCTACTTTTTTATATATTGTTCAGTGTATACATAAATAAATACCTCTTTCGAACAACCTGCAACCGGTGAGTGACACCCGTACATAGTTATGAAAAGGCTAGGCTAAGTGTGTGTTTCTATGGAAGTAATACAGATTTTGCCAATACTTACAATTTCTTTCATCATACTTCAGGTATATATTACATAAAGCTAGTTCTTTTTCCCAATTGGGGTCTGTCCTGGTAGTAAGCACCCATTCTCTCTGGTACCAGGCACAGTATGATTTTGGGTTTATTTTCAAACAAGATTCAGTTAAATGCAGTTCTGCATCATATAACTGTGACAAATCTTCTTCACTATCACCATTTTTCCTGTAAATTATTGCAAAATCATAGTGTCTGTTATTTTAGTGGATATTTGCTTAAATAGTTCCTACAAAGCTTGTTTCAGGTATCTACCATATTGTGCTTTGTCCACATATTGGTTTTCTCTCAATGTATGGAAAAAAGCAACAAAAAATAGCATGTATCTTTCATTACATCGCCAAAATTTTATATATATATAAAATTTTGATTGATAGGTATTTACAAAATTATTAGAGGATTAAGTTACTTGAAAATGATGAGTATTTCTCTTCTTATATTCCATAGTGTATAAATATCTGGGTTGGATGACAATACTTTTCCAGTCAGCTCCAAGAGATCCTTATCTAGTTCACCTTCTTTCCTCTGAGAAAACAATTTAGTAACTATTACAAATTTTCCTGCTTTAGGCAAAAGACCAATACATTTTACAATACACACCTTGTGAAAAATCGTTTGCATAGCATGTTTGTAAACCTTAAGTTTCTCTTGACGTTCTTTCTCTTTTCTCGCCCGTTCTTCTTCGGTAGTACGTACCTTTACCCGGCCGTGCTAAAAATTACAAATATGAAAATCATTGCTGTAAGTTGCTGATACAATTCCACAACACATATTGTAATAATTTAACTTACCATTTTAGATTAAGTTAAACTTGGTAATATTCTTTTAGAATTGTTCAGTTTTGGAGAAAACTTGATGTAAGTATTTCCACGTTTTTTTCAAAATATCTAATAAATCTGACTCAAATTCACTTTTGGTACCTTTTATTAATTGAGATAGAACTAACTTCAACTCTTCATTAATGGCTTTTGTGGACGAGAGATACCACAATTTTGCCAATAACACGTGTACTGGAAATAAACTATCAAACGCTGGAGAATATTTAGCAAGTAATCACAGTAATTAAAAAATATAAAAACAATAAAAGTATTTCTTTGCAGATTTATTTAGATTATCATTTCATATGTCAGAATGACAGAAAAAAAAAGAGACTATAAGTAGAAAAAAAAAAAAAATAACGATCCAAAAAGTTACAACTTAATTTTATTAATTTCGATGAATTTACATAGTTTGAAAACAAAACGGGAAAACACAAAAGAAAGAAGACATTTAACAGAAGTTGGACGAGGGATATGAGGAGGAATGATTTCATGAAAAGAGAACCGCAATTTGGGACAGGAGAAAAATAAATGGTCCACGTTTCCTTCATCCAAACCGCATTCACAAAGAGAGCTATCCCTAATCCTAAGTTTGGCCAAGAAAAAAGGAGTACAACAATAATTTAATCGTAAACGACAAATAGTCGAAGTAGTTATTTTTTTTCCCAATTGATATTTGAAAAACCAAGGTTTGTGGGGTATCTCAGGTTGAATATCTCCATAAAATTTACCTTTTATGGACTTAGAGATTTGCCATTGATTGGACCAAGACTTATGCATAGATTGAGGTAATATCGTACAAATGTCTTGTGAATAAATTTCTGAGTGGTCGAGAGAACCTGAGAGAACAGCATTTTTGGCGCATGAATCAGCTGTTTCATTACCAAGAATACCGACATGACCGGGAATCCAAGCTAAAACAACATTAATATGAAGTTCATGACATTGAAATAGCAAATCTCTAATTTTTAAAATTATAGGAAATCTTGACTTAGATCTGAAAGGGTTACATAAAATGGCTTGAAGGCAACTCTTTGAGTCAGAGAAAATAATGGAGTTATTCAACTTATGAGACAACACAAATGAAATGGCTTCTAAAATGGCAATTGATTCACCTGTAAAAACTGATGTAACTGAAGGACACTTGTAATTTAGAATAATTTTTGTATGAGGAATCCAAACTGCAGCTCCAACAGGGCTATCATCAGAGACTTTGGAGGCGTCAGTAAATATAGTAGTCCAATTATTATAATGAGACGAAACTTTTTGAGCAAAAATCTTATTTGCTTCCAAGGTGTTTTTATTAATTCCAAAGTCCAAGATGACAACAGGTTGGAACACCAACGCATTATAAGGAACTGTATATAGATATAAAATAGGGTTTTGAAAAAGTGGGCTAGAAAGACGAGAGAATTGAAGGTAGGCACGAAGAAGACAAGGAAGTTCTACATTAGAACGCCGACAAGAGTCAAAGATGGAAGATAATTGGTCCAGCTTACCAAGCAAGGGATGACCAGAATTTTGAACCAGTTTAAAAATAAATCTATTTGCAAGAAATTGTCTACGAATCGAAAGGGGAGGTTCAACACACTCAACTTGCATAGCATTAATAGGGGACGACTTCATCGCCCCAAGAATAATACGTAAACACTTTGATTGAATTTTATCAAGTTTTTGCAGGCCAGATTTATTACAAGGATCTAATAAGAACATACCATAATCAAAGTGACTACGAACTATAGCATTGTAAATCAGTTTTTGTGTATATGGGTGGGCACCCCACCAAACACCAGAAAGAGAGCGAAGAACATTAATGTTTCTTTCGCATTTTTGAGCAACGTAGTCTGTATGAACAATTCCTGATAATTTTGAATCTAACCAAATTCCTAAGAATTTGACATTGTTCACCTGGGAAATATTTTCTCCGTTAACTTTAATGTCAACAGGCGGAACAAGTCTTTTTCTTGTAAACACGACTACGGAGCTCTTAGAAGCTGATAATGACAAACCGTGTTGAAGGAGCCAAATAGATAGATATCCAAGTGCTGAATTTAAGCGATCACTAGCCTCGACCAGAGATTTTCCGGAAAAGTACAATGCCAAATCATCAGCATACTGTAATATTTGACAAAAAGAATCAACCGAGAAATGTAAATCAAAAGTATAAAGGCTAAATAGAAGAGGACTTAAGACTGATCCTTGTGGTAAGCCTTTCCAGATAGTCCTAGGGGGAAGAGAGGAGTCTTGAGTTTTTATAGAGATGGTTCTCTCCATCAACAGATTACAAATGAAACGAACTAATCTCCTAGGTATATTTAATTGATGCAAAAGTTTATCCCTGAGCACCGGAAGTAAAACGTTATCATATGCAGCGGAAATGTCCAAAAAGGCTCCGATTAATAGTTCTTTACGTAGCAAAGAGATACGAATATCAGAAGTTAAGATGCTAAGACTATCCATAGTGCTCATACCTTTTCGGAATCCAAACTGGGATGCGGGCAACAAGTTTCTGTTTTCAACAAACCACTCAAGTCTGTGTTTAATCATATGTTCAGCAACCTTACACAAAACAGACGACAAAGCAATAGGCCTGTAGCTGTTTGGATCTGACGGATTTTTGCCAGGTTTAATAACAGGAATAATAGTTTGTAGTTTTCACGGTTGAGGAACAAAACCAGACTCAAAGAAGTTATTCACAAGATCTAAATAGTATTGCTTTGTTGTTGTTGAGGCGTTTTTCAAAAATGAGTAAGGAATCCCATCTGTACCAGGAGAGGAATCCACGAGACCGTCAAGTGCCATTCGAAGTTCAGAAAAAGAAAATTTGCTATCAAAGATATTTTCGGAAGGAAGGAAACCCGGTAAAGAGGGAAAAGAGTTTAAACTTGGAACTGAAGGGGGAGAAAGTTTATCCGAGAAAGATTCAATCCAGGAAAAAGGATCGTTGGCTGAAATATCGACAATATTACAGGAGCCTCTGAACCTTTTAATTTGCTTCCATACTAGAGAAGAAGGGGAACAAGGAGATAAACTTTGACAATAGCTGAGCCAACCTTTTTTTTTTCTTTTTTGAAAGAAGTCTTATGGTAATGGCAGCTTTTCTTTGGTAAACTAAAAAATTTTGGGGAGTCATTGAATTCGAATAAATATCCTCTGCCATTTTTCTTACCTTGACAGCGGAAGTACATTCTGAATCCCACCAAGGAGTAGAGACTTTAAACTTGTAGGGTTTCTTTTGGGGAAAATTGTCATCAGCACTAGAGATAATAGAATCTACAAATTTGGAATAACAATCAACAAGATTATTTCTATCGGGAGGGGGAAGAGAAGCTAACTTATTTTCAAGAGAATCAGAATATGAGGACCAGCTTGCATCCTTTAATCTGTACTTAAGAGAGGGATTAAAATTACGCATTGGAACAACTCTATCAGAGATAGAGACAAGGATAGGAAAGTGGTCACTACCATAAGAATGAGGCAAGATATTCCAGGAAAGAATGGAAGCAAGAGAGGCAGAGCATACTGTAATATCCACAGCCGAGTTTGGGTTTTGAGAAGGACGAACCCTCCTAGTGGGAGAACCGTTATTAATGACGCATAGATCAACTTCATCAAAAATTTCAAGGAGGGCAAGACCAAAGTTGTCGTCATGGCTCGAGCCCCATGAGCGATGATGAGCATTTAAATCCCCCATAAAAATGATTGGAGAGGGAACTGAGGAAAATATACATAGAAGATCTGGAATTAACCTAGAATGGGGATGGGAAATGTATGCAGAGAGAAAAGTTATAGTAAAAGCCCTAACAGCAACAATATTAATGTCAGGAGAAGAAGGGGGAAGAGAAATAAGAAAGAAGGGAAGGGAGCGCCTAACAAGAAGAGCACTACCTGCATACCCATCAGCCCTGTCATTCCGAAGACAAGAGTATCCTGGAACCCGAAAGTGTGAACCAGGAACTAACCAAGACTCCGAAATGGCAATGACTGAGGGGTGAAATTTATTTATTAAAAACAAAAGTTCAGGCTTCTTCGGCCGAACGCTTTGGCTGTTCCACTGAAGAGCGGAGACTGGATGATCCATTATTATGTGAGAGAATTTGAGAAAGTTTCTGGGCAACGTGGGACGGTAGAGGGGAATTATCACGGGATACAAGACTAATAACTAATGATAATAGTAATTCTAAGAGACTATCCTCTTGAGGAGACATTGGGGAGGAAGCAATTTGAGAAAGAAGAGAGAAACCATTGGGCAAGGATGACGGATCCTCTGCAATAATAGCTCTATGAGCAGCTCTATCATAAGATTTACCTAGAGGAGCTCTAGGCTTGGGTCAGGAAAACACAGTTTTCCTGTAAGAGGAAGGAGAAGTAAGGATATCCGATTGGGAAGCAGAGAAAGAAGGCGACGGGAAATTTTGAGCGACTTCAGAATACGATTTTTTGACACTTGGAAGAGACCGAGATGCTTCATCGTAAGAGAGATTTTCCTGAGACATTAATATTTTTATAGATTTTTGTCTCCCTTGTTCAGGACAGCCACCATAGAAGGCAAAGTGGCGGCCCAAACAATGAATACAGGTGGAGTTGGACTCTACCACGTCACAAGTATCACCGGTGTGAGGTTGGGAGCACTTGAAGCATCTTGGTTTGGACCGACACTGAGCCTTGATGTGACCAAAACGGCAATAATTTTGGCATTGAATGGTGGGGTATTGATACACCTCCACTGGAAGCGAAGTATGGTATAAAAAGACTCGTTGAGGGAGCATTTGCCCTTTGAACGTTACCACTATCGTCTGAGTAGGGATCCAGGAGGTCTTGCCCTCCTCTTTGTTTTTACGATTTAATCTACGCGCCTTCAACACGATTCCACACCCATCTGGTAGAATTAAAGCCTCGACAAACTCATCCATGGACATTTCGACCGGCACTTGACGGACGATACCCATTTTTGTAATGTTGTACGACGGAATAGAAGAAGAATATTTATATGTCTCTAAAATCGGGTTAGACATAAACTTATTGGCCGCATCTCCAGAGGAGAATTCGACAGAAATTTTATTCCTGCCCACTTTTTTAACACCATCTCTATTAATTTTACCTATATGATTTTGATGTAAAAATTGGCCAAACTTAATTGGACGAATCGACGTCCCAGCAGAAGGATCTGGTTCGGTTCTGGAAACATGGACAAGGAAAGGACCTTTGTCCGATAGGTCGTACGACCCAATCCCGGCTTCCAAAGAAGGGTGGACATAAATAGCTTGTATCGAAGCAACGGCCATGTCTCTATTTATTATAGTTTTTTTTTAAACCACCTCAATGGTTTCAGAGTCAACAATAAGACGTCGCTTACCGAGCGTCTTGGAGGTTGATGAAACGGCGTCAGGAGGGTCAGGAGGGTCAGGAGGAGCTGGAGGGGGGAGAGGATGATCCATTTTTTACACTAAGATACTGAAACTAAGATCTGCACAGAAATAAATAAAATAAAAATATTCAACTGTTTTAGGAAAAAAATTCTCTCCGACACGTGTGACAGCTATCGCCTTCGAAAGTCGAATCTCAATTGAGATAGAAGAAGTAAGAAGTCAGTGTGGTCAGTGCTTTTAATCACAAAAGAGACGTCAATGTCACTTTTTGTCAATATTAGAGTGCGTTCCGAATCACGTAAAAATCACGCACACACCTCAAATTAATACGTGCAAATTAGTGTGCAATCACCGACGTCTATATTACTGTAATATAGACGTCGGTGATTGCACACTATTGATATAAACCTATGGAGACGCCATATTTAACTAAAAAAGAGAAACTTTTTTCTCATTATAGACATTTAGACGTCCCTACTCCGCGGCCGACCGTCACGCAACATGCAACACGGGCAAAGTACTTCGGTAACCCAGGTACTCTTCGCGAGATCGTCAGCGCTGCTGTCGTTTCTCGTGGAGCTGGGGTGGATCGAATAATATTCCCACCCATACGCAAAATACGCGCCTTAGACGTGGAGTTGCGGACACCAACCCGTTATACAATACAATACAACATGCAACACACAGACGAAAAAGTTTTGAGACGATGTAATAATAGTTTCACTTTAATAAAGTACTCATACCTCTCTAATGGCGTATTTCTTATCAGATTAAAATGATTTTGAAAGAGTGGTTCTTTTAAAAACGTTTGTTTTTCAATTAAGTTTTTTAATGTAATGCCTCTAACTCGCTCACCATAAAAAGTGGCTGTAAAGATCGTCAATTTGCTGTAATGCATTCTCCAGTGTTATTTACTCTATGTCAAGCGCAAACTACAAGACGTTTATGAATGTATTACATTTATATTAAAGTACTCTGTGATGTATTAAATAGAATGATGCTTGTTCGGTACCAAAGAGTATAATAATATGGTACTGCCAATTCTGCCAAGCGCCAATTATTTCAAAACTTCTCAAACTTGCCTGAAGCAAACAAAAAATAAAAATAATTTCCATTCATAATTATTATTTAATAGTTTCGTATTGACATTCGATGCTAACGAAAAACAACATGTTTGTTTTGTTTTCATATTCGTCATTTAAATTTTTGGGTTGGCAAGTTATATTTTCCCCATGAAACAAATGACAGATTGTAAACTTATTGACATTCGTATTGACAACCAATTTTTGTGTAAATGAAAGAGAAACTCGGATTCTTTACTCGAAACATCGAAAATATAACCTGACCTTTATCAAATCCGGTCGATTATCTCAACAAAGTGATAAACCCATTAGTAGATTAAGTGTTTTCGTAATTTCAGCAGTGGTTTTGTAGAATTTCATTTGCAGAATGAATAATGCACCGCAGTTCTCTTTACGCTGGAATAATTACGTATCTCACGTAACAGAAGCGTTTAATGTTCTCCGTTTTGAAAATGATTTGGTGGATGTCACGCTGTGTTGCGATGGAGGCAAAATCAAAGCACACAAAATGTTGTTATCTGCTTGTAGCAGTTACTTCAAGCAGATATTTAAAGAGAACCCATGTCAACATCCTGTGATTATATTCAGAAACTTCAAGTTCGAGGACCTGAATGCGATCATCAATTTCATGTACCATGGTGAGGTAAACATATTCCAGGAACAATTGGAATCATTCCTAATAACTGCTGAGCTCCTGGAAGTTAAGGGTTTGACTGATAACATGGAGGATGAATCATCTAAGAGCCAGTTGAGAATCACAGACAACACATCTTTAGATTTAAGTTCTAAATCCAGTAGAATGACTGAGGAAATAGTGCCTGTGTTGTCTGATGAACCAATTAACTTAGCTACAATGCAGACTTCTAGAGAAGAGTACATTCCACAACCTATCACAATGACAAGCCACCCAATCAAAAGTTTACCAGAACAAGAGAATGGTATTGTTGAAATGCAACCTGAAACTTCAAAGTCTGAAGACAGTGTAAAATTGACAATGAGAACCGCACCATCAACTAGTAGCGAAGATATGCAGGTTGATACGCAGGCAACATCAGTTGAAGATTTGTCAGAAAAAAACAATTCCGGTATAAATTTTCTGTTATTTGTAAAGTATTCAACGAAATAAGCTTTATTACAGTAATAAGCAAGTTTGTGAGGATGTATGTTTGTTGCTCTTTCATGCAAAAACTACTGAATGGTTTTTGATGAAAATATACTTAGCTTACACATATCAGAATAACATGTAGGCTACAATTCATCAATTATTGTATTTATTATTATTCTACCACCACTCAAGTGAAACCGTGGGGTGCAGCTAGTCAAATATAATGTTAAATAATAAAAATATTATAAAAAAAAAACATTTTACAAAACAAGATCTAACCATAGCTAAATCTAAAACCTGTGCTAGTTTCTGTATTCAATTAATGTATTTTGATCACTGTTGGGCTATTATATTCTTTACTAACAATAATGGATTGTACTGATCTAAAAAATAGATAATAATAAATAAATAAACTTAAAAATACTCATCGGCTTTTAAATCTAGAGAAAAGAAGATTTTTCTAAGGTGTTTTGTGAATATTATATTTGTGAGTAAACCATGTTAATACATAGATTTTCCCCCTCTAGCTTGGAGTCATGCAAAAGATCATAGTTGTACTTCTCTGTTGCTAAATGCTGCCTTTTGCTAATTGATGGCAAAAAAGAGCATTAATACTTGTAAACATAGTTCCTCATTTTTTTTTTAAATTAGCTGTTGCCCGTGAATCAATGTTCACTCATAATACGGTATTACACCCATTTTTAAAAAGTATCTCATCTTGATCCTAGGGTCCTAGTAAATCACCAAAAACAAAAAAATATTCAATCGATAAGTGGCACAAAACTGCATTTCAATTTTACAATTTCTATTTTTGCGCGTAAAATCCCAGAAACGCTTGACGCCATGTTACTCTGTGGTCATGACGTCAGTTGGCCATGTAAACAAATGCGCTGATAATAGTTTTTCTGTTAAGTTGTATTTTCACTATAGTTTATTATTTCAATAAAAAATAAAATTTGTAAAGTTTTATAATACAAAAATAGTAAGTAATAGTTGCTCAGTTGACAGATGTCACTTTTTGTTTACATGACCATATGACGTAATAATCATGGCGGACACTGTTTCGCTTAGTAAAACAACAGACGAAAAACTGTGAAAACTTTGAAATCAATTTAAAAATTTATCTAGTTATTTTATTAACTAAATTTAACATTTTCCGACTGTTTGTTGCATAAGCTATCTGAATTGTATATTTTTAGAATTTCTTTCATATAGAGTAAAATACCCTATTGTCATAGAAAAATAATTCCCAATTCAAATTGAATTTTGTTATCAATTCCATGTTTTTTTTTATGGAACCCTAAATCCTTCTATTACAACAAAATACGATATAATATAATTCGAACCAGCTGTCTCGGAGATTGTTATAGGTACCATATTAGCATTCCAAAAAAAGCTATTCTTTAAAAATGACATACAGAAACTTTTATTTATAAATTTTTGATTTATTTGTATAGATATAATCCCTGACTTACCTTACCTGTTTGCACAGAATGTAATGTTTTTTTTATTTACAGAATCAGAACTGGCTAAGTTTCGCTGCCAACTGTGTCCAAAAGGTTTCAAGCATCCAACTTCATTGACATTGCATAAGGATTCACATGCAGGGAAGACACAATGTCCTGTGTGTCATCGGTCTTTTTCACGGTCGTATGATATGCGGAGTCATCTTCAAAGAATACACCAAGGGAAGCAACTGACTATCAAAGAAATCAGATACAAGAATACAAATGACAGTGTCGCCCCCAAGCAGTTTACCCATCATATTTAGTTATAGCTTCATGGTAACTAAGTTACCAAAATGTATGCACGCAGTGCAAATGCCTAGAATTGTCTTATATTATAGAGTTTATGTATAACAGCTATTACTTATATTGAAATGAAAAAAATATTTTTATTTACTATCTTATTAAGTCACAAATGATATTGCTCAGTACTAGCTTTGGCTATTTTTATACTAGTCTGTAAAATTACTGTTTTAATATAATAATTGTTTCCATTATTCCTTTGTTTTATTTTTAAAATTCTAGTATAAAAAGTATATATATATTGACATATATGTATATATTGACGGGCCTGTTGGTCTAGTGGTTAGTGGCCGTGACTGCTGAGCCGGAGGTTGTGGGTTCAATTCCCACCCAGGACAAACTTTGTGTGATGAGCATGATTGTTTGTTCTGTGTCTGGGTGTGATTTATCTATAATATGTATGTATTTATAAATTATATAAGTATGTTTATCAGTTGTCTGGTTACCATAACACAAGTTCTGCTTAGCTTGGGATCAGATAGCCGTGTGTGAGTTGTCCCAAGATATTTATTTATTTATATATTTGCGCAAAAAAAAAACATTTATGGGCTGACATAGGCAAGCATTGCCTTAATCTAACAGGTTTATTTTTATAATTTTTGTTTGTCTGAAGACGGGTTGGGTTGGTGCTAATTCGAGGTTGTTTTTATTCCTGTGTTTAAACCCAACAACACTCGTCACAAGCCACACACCTGTTTAGGCCTAACAAAAATTAACCCACAATGCCCTTTTTAACCAATTTAAAAAAGGAAGAGGTTCTGAATTTGTTTTTTTTATGTATATACCTACATATTATACACCAACTACTCTGCTAACTGAGGATTGGTTTTCATAATTCTTTTTTGTTTGCAAAAAACACCGACTTCTGAAAGTGTTATTTTCCACACTATAGTTTTTTGAAAGTCGGTTATTTTTTTGCTAATAAGTTTTTATTAATTACCCACAAGGGCGCTGTTAGGTTATATTTTTTGCGCTGAGCTGAGCAGACTGAATAATACATAGGTAGATGCACTTTGCGCATATTAGGAAAAAAGGGAATTTGTGAGTGCAAGACGTGCGATCGTGTGCTTTAAGAGAAGCGACGCATTTCATTCTAACTTTAGAGAATTGCACTACATTAGCTATACATTTCTTGTTTGGTCCTTACTAATATTATAAAAGCGAAAGTGAGTTTGTTTGTTACGTCTTTACGCCTAAATTGCTGAACCGATTTTGTTTAATTTTGGTACAGAGATAGTTGGGTATCAACTATGGAGACGGGCATAGGCTAGGTAATTTTTTTTAAAGGGAAAACTTAGTTTTGCTATTACAATAACTAAGGCGCAAGGGCAAAAACTATAGGTAGCATCCGTAGCAGGTACATAACTGCAAATCAGGAAAGGGGAACTGTGTTACCCCGAATTTAACGCAAGGGGAGCCGCGGGCAAAAGCTAGTAGGTAGGTACTGTATAATTAAAAAAAAGTTTGTCCATAAAAAGTAAGGTAGATACCTACTCAGTAGGTAAAGATCATAATGTTATCTCAACTTGTGTATCTCTGGCGCCAGTTTTACTGGTTTGAACTAATAGAAACCTTCAATCAGCTTTGCTGAAAAAATACTCGTATTGAATTGCAACAGTATTCATCATCAAAGCCTCGACGTAATATATATATATACCTATCCTACACCAATACAAGATTCGTAACGGAACCAACGACTAGAACTTTAAGAGTTGTGGTTGCAAGCGCAGCTTTTTTTTCTGATGGGAAATCATCTAGTAGGTAACTGCCCCCACACTGGGTGCCGTTAGAGTGTCAGACTTTTACTGACTAAAACCCACCCATGTTCCTTCTTTTGCCTTCTATGTTCCGGGGCCGCGGTATCTCGAACAAACCGCAACCCCAGCAGGCGTTGCTCTGGAAGGCCCCTCTGCTGCAAGCGCAGCTGCTTAATCCTTACTAATATTATAAAAGGGAAAGTGAGTTTGTTTGTTACGTCTTCACTCCTACATGGCTAAACCGATTTTGATGAATTTTGGTACAGAGATAGTCCTACCTATGTCCGTCTCCAGGGACCCTGGAGACGGACATAGGTATTTTTTTTAAATAGTTGTTAATGAGTGTGATAGAGGGAAGAAAAGAGAAAACTGAGCTTTGCTATTACATTATTACATATAAATTAGGAGGTAGGGTAAAAACTACAAGTAGCAAGTACCTGCAAATCAGGAAAGGGGAACTGTGTTACCCCGAATTAAACGCGAGTGAAGCCTCATATTTGTAGTTCGATTGGATCGGGCAAAGAAAATCCTAGTGTTTTTAAACGACTTCAAAAAAGGAGGATGTTGGCAATTCATCGGTTTTTTTAGGGTTCCTAAAACAAAAGGGATAAATCTGAACCTAGTCTATCTGTCTCTCTGTCCATATGTCACAGCCATTTTACTCCGAGATTGTTAGCACCACAGATCTGAAAGTAGGTGTTTTCTATGAATACACACAAATATATTGTAACGAATATTTATGTTAAAAAATAAAATAGGATTGCATGTAACCATGTAAGTGAGGGTTGATAAAATGTGTTCAATTTACCTAGGTATAATTGTGTGGGGTTTCTATCGACAGGTCTTGAAAAGTGATATCTAGGTTTCTGAAACATTTTTTCTTGGTCCAATGGCTGATGAGTTAATTGCTTATCAAATCAAATGATCGTAAAATCTAACATCTTTATCATTAATTATTTAACTGATTTAAATTGTTCGAAATGAGCCCCGTCGTTTTACGACAAAACTTTTCTAGGGGGTAGTTGTCTGTCTGCATAATCTATCGCCCTACCAACGCAAAAAAAATACGTAAGGGAAGCAATAGGTACCTAATAATTTATAAAATCTGTGGACAAAAATGTTCCAAATATTCGTTTGAATTTTATTGCTATCGCGCATTGTGTAAACAAAGTCAAGCATTCTATTTTCAAACCTCGTCTATAGAAATCTGCATAGAGGTATTATCTCTATGCTGATTTCGATCAGAATACTTAATTATTATTAATTAATGGTTGCTAGAGATATTGTTACCCTGACTAATAATCCTATCGATTAGTATAATTTAAATAGCGAGTGTTTGCTGTTATTAAATTTTAGTTAGTTAGGTAGTGACTCTTCCATTTATTTGTATTAGATAAGTATTTCTTACAACTAAAAAATTAAAATATATAACTTTTTTGCAAACTAACTGACTATTCCAAAGAAATACCAACTAGTCAAAACTAGGAGTGTGATACGTGATTTAGAAAAGTGTAACATCGAATAACACGTCCCCGTAAGTTCACAAATACGAAATACTTAACAACGAATGCACGCTACCACGAAAAACTTAACGCCGTAGCAATGTGATCTCGA
Source organism: Ochropleura leucogaster (assembly GCA_958449745.1). NCBI lineage: Eukaryota > Metazoa > Arthropoda > Insecta > Lepidoptera > Noctuidae > Ochropleura > Ochropleura leucogaster. Next base: position 10,991,000 of record OY288208.1, read on the forward strand.
ATAACTAAATCTCTAATGTTCACTTTTTCGAAACACTTAACAGAACTTTGTTACTGAATCAAACATACTGAAGACAACTTCTAGCCATTATTATTTTTCAATTTTCGGTGTTTTTTTTAATTTGTATTAAGTACTTACTAGCTTTTGCCCGTGGCTTCGCTCGCGTTAAATTCGGTAGCGCCTTATTGATTAGTAATAGCAACGCTAAGTTTTCCCGTTTCGTCCCTCTTTCTCCCTCATATTCCACTCTTTCTTAAAAAAATAGCTATGTCCGTCTCCTGGTTCCCAACTATCTCTGTACCAAAATTCATCAAAATCGGTTTAGCCATTAAAGCGTGAAGAGGTAACAAACAAACAAACTTACTTCGCTTTTAGAATATTAGTAAGGAAGTAACGATATAAAATTTTTGCCTCAAAACGTAATTCAGTGGGTGGGTAAAAATTGTACCCCTCTAATGCAAGTGGAGACCACTTCCTTTCCTCCTTTTCGAGAAATGGCGCGATGTCATATTATTAGAATACCCATGTTGGGAATGGGCCTAAGGCCCAAAATCAAAGGCACTCATAATAAATATCACCAGAAACATTTTCCAAGGTTTTTCCTTGCATTCATTGAATACAATAAAATTGTCAATCGGTAACATGAGAGTCAATAATTTGAAACTACTAATATACTTAATAAAAGAATTATAAATTAACCGCGCGTTAGTGCATGCAGTAATGCCCGTAATAGCGAGGCACACAGAGCTGCGGAGGGGTAAAAGCTAAGAACCAAAAAGCTTCAGTAGCCGGGCGGGACAATCAGGGGTTGTAGAAGCGAGGGTGGCGGGGGCCGGGCGGAGGACGCTCGATACGCGCGCGCGCCGCGCTCCGCCATGAGCCAGTCGCATTTCGACGTCGTTGCGCCCGGTCTGTATCTCGTTTAACGGCGCGCATCTGTCAAACGCTACGATATCGATATAAAATTCTCGCGTTTCTCACAAAGTACGTATATTGTCTATTGAAATTACTCAAAATTATTAATTAAAATTGGCTTTATTGTGAATCGAGTGTGTTATAAATGAATTTGTTGGTATTTCATTAAATTGTTTACATTCAAGCCACATGTTTACGCGTAACGTTAAGTTTGTTTCTGTTAAGCAAACATATTGCATTGATAATAATTCGTCATTTATTAAGTGCAGTGCATCCTCTTATCAAATAAATGCTGTTGAAACGAGAATTACACCTGCTATAGTTACTCATTAATCGTCTGAAATCTGAACAGTGCGTTGATGTGGTGTTTGCAGCGATTCTTTTCATAAATCGTTTGGAGATTCGTGAAGTTTCGTAGAAATAGCGGGTGCTTTTATTCAGTAAAATGAGTGTGTGAATTTTTGATGGTGTGTCGTGAACGGGAGCGCGTGTAGAGTTCAGATTCGCTCGGTGAGCGTCGCGCGACGGCGCAGCGAGGGTATTGATCGGCGGCGGCGGCGGGTCGCGAGACGCCGGCGTTCGCCCGCCGCCTAAATAAAGCTCCGCATGTGTGCGCCCCGCCTCGCCGCCCTACGTCGATGCCGCCCGCCGTCCCCGTCGTCGGCGACGACGTCTTCGTCGCGTACAACATGCTCTAGCCCGCTAAACAACACACTATCACATGATTCAGACGTTCATTTCATTTAAAAAATCTGCGCCCTTTTAACAGATAGTGTCGAAAAAAGGATTGCTGAAAGATTCCTGAATAATACTGCACTCCTACCTACCTACTAATGTGTTCTTGAGTATCTCAATGAACCCTAAAGCACCTTGGTTCATATCGATCAAACACATATAGGTACCTATTCAAATTAGAAATTGAAGATCCTTGCACGCTCCGCGAGTAGGTAAATCAGGTGCATCCTGCTTCGTAAGCCAAAATCGTTTACATGATGAAATATAAATTTCATGCTATATTTTTGGATTACATACTAAAATGTTAGTTATTTATAGGTAGGTACTTGGACCCACATACTTTGTTTATGATTTTAGATCATGTAGACGTCTACAAGATCTTTTTTCACATGGAAATACCTAACAAATATCGTTTAATATGTGCTTAATGTGAATCACGTTTCGGTGAATGAATACCCAAATTGAAATCAAGATTTAATAGCTGGGATCAGAGCATTGAACCCCTTTTTGTAAAAAATATAACCCATTGCTGCTGATAAGAATCAAAATCTATTAAGATTCCGATTTTTGGATGTAATGGCCGCGTGTTGTAAATTCACGCTATTATTTCAGGATTTATTATTATTGCACAAGGTTTTTAAAAAGTCCCCAGATTGATTAAAATTAATGCGCATAAAGATCTCCACGTGATCGCGGTTCTTTTGGAAAAGTACTGCAGTTATGTGCACTGTCACTTGTATTCTATCAACTTCAATTACCTACCTCGTTTTATCCAATAAATGGATTCCCGATTCCTTTACAGCCGTTCCTAATCTTAAAGTCACAGTCGCCGAGAAAGAATTAGATCGATCAGAGCGTGATTGCGTTCCACTTTGAGTCATCATCATTATTGAGTGGAAAGACGTCTACAGCAGTTACTACATAAGCCTGCAGTACGCTTCGTTTACTTAGTACTTAGTAATATTTATTATTAATAATGGAGTAGTAGTATTAATATAATTATCATTTTTTCATAGTAAATAAATTCAATGTTTGTTTTAGGTGAAATGTTGGGATAGTTAGACGATATCCCCGTTAGAGCTATGGCGCGCAAAGTGCTGGTGGGCGGCGCGCTGCTCTGCGCGCTCAGCGTAGTGCTGCAAACGCGCGCGCTCACCTTGCTGCCACACGACGTGCGTCCCGGGCACGCCGTCAGACACTTCATAGGCAATCACTCAAGATACACGCTTCTCGATCCTGAGTTCGCGCCCTACTTCACTCTTCTCGATAACGGCCTACTCATGACCACCGCTGATCTAACACCCCTACTCAATCAACCCGTCAATCTAGCAATTCTAGAGCAAACTCCTTACAGCAGTGCAGCTCATGCCATTCATCTCCTAGTAATGGATCGACGGCAGATGCTACATTTCACCGCTACCAACGGATTGATAGGAGAAATTTCAGAAAATGCACCACCGGGTACTGTCGTGGATCTCCTACCTATTAGAGCTACGGCTCTAGTCGATGTGGGTCCACTAGCTTATAAAATCATAAAAGGAAATGAAGATTCTATATTTTCGTTACGACAGAAAGGGAAAAGTGAAAGTAATTCTGAAGTTAAGTCAGTTGTAACTGATGGTGATGTTGAAATTATAGCCACTAAACCTTTAGACGCTGAGGACAAAAATTTGTATGAATTAATCATACAAGCAACAGACATCCATGGAGCGAATAAAGCTAACCTAGCAGTTCGAATAGATGTGGGTAATGAAAATGATCATGAGCCATGTTTTGACCAGGACTCCTACTATTTTTCTGTGAATGGAACTGCTGACCAAAATGCTCCAAATGGCACTGCGCATTGGCAAAGATTTTCTAACATTGGGCAAGTTCAAGCTGATGATGCTGACGGAGATCGAGTGTACTATTCTCTAGAATCACCCAGCAATTTGGCGGTAATAGTTCCCCAGACTGGGGAACTTATATTAGCAGGTGAACCTGATGGTCATGAAGCTGAACTAAGAGTGGTTGCGCATGATACCGGCTTCCCACAACGTAAAAGTCGACCAGTACCAGTCTTCCTGGATTTTATAATTCGTGACCAAAGAGATCTTCCCGTGCTTCATCGTGAGAAGCGTCGTGTAACGCGTGCTGTGAGACCAACGAAAAGAATTGAGTTTACTGAGGCAGATGGTGAAGTAGAGGGCCGTGCAGTTTTCACGTTAGAAAAAGAGACTGATCGCGAGACATTTAAAATTCGCGACGAAAATCCGTGGGTTACCGTTGAACCAAGTGGTGTAGTGAAAGTTAAAAAGAAGTGGGACTATGAGGAATTGGGACCTGAGAAAACCATCGACTTCTGGGTGACAATCACCAACGCAGGAAATGGAGGTAAGTTATTAAATTAAAAATATAGGAGATGTATGGACTTCTAAAGCTTGTCATAAATAACCGTACGTTAATCATTTATTAAAAGTCGTAATGTTAACAAAATCATTAAACTTGGCGGAAAATTGGCATTATTTTCTGGGACACTAAATCCTTTCTGGAGTGATTTAACACCAACTCTTGCAATATCCTCTCTAAAAAATACAATAAACTAGTCTAGAATGAAAGATGATGAATTCGTGAGTCAAACAAAAAGTTCCTAAAATATTGAACAATTCTCAACGCAATCTAATCTCCTCCAAAAGAAAAGGTGTAACGCAATTTAATATTTTTTGTCCGAGGCATTTTTTATCCATCCATCTATCTCTTCAATGTCTCTATCAAGGGCAAATTGAGATAATGATAGGGAAAGAATAGGGTGGTAAGGGTACGGGTGTGTATTATACGGTCTACACAGCGACAGCTTTAAAATTCTGTTAATGTTCGCTTTCATTTACTAATGACGATGTTTAATTATATGTTACTTATCTTGTTACGGTGACAAAGCTTTTGTTACGTTTCATGTTGCCTCTCTGATTAATTGTACACACTTATCATCACTCAGGATAAGTTGGCATAGAAGCACTTTGTAACTGGCTGTGCCTGAAGTGAACTTATACGACAAGATTGAACCATGCTCAAAAGCTTCAACGTATGCTCGGATATTGAGCATTAGTCATGATGACACACTGCATTTTTGCTTCGATGACAGTATTACGAGGCAAGTTAGAAGCGACCGTTTTTTTGTAAAATAAAAGTTTAGCGTTAATGTAGTAAATATGGTATACGTGCCGCATGCACCTGTCGGATCGAATGGCGCAGTGGAGCATGACGCCGTGGTCAGGTCCGCGGTCCAACCCGGTCACGACGGACAGCCACCGACAGCCTCCGTCACTCCCATCACGACTAGCTAATTGTTTACTCTGTCGAAACGTGTCTAGCCTCAAGAATAGCCCTTTTTACCTAATTATCGTACCTAATAACGTGATTTGTATTCAGTTGCCGTCTCTCAAATATTTTTGTTTACAATTTTTCAATTTGTTTTGTTTTTGCCATTTTATTGAATTGAGCAACGCTCTACATCGTTACCGTATTTTATGTGTCAAAATTCTGCCGAATTCCATATAACAATGATCATTTCGTTCTCCCATTGTTCGTTTTAAAAGAAATACATAGCAGTGATTTTGTATTGTTCATTTTATTGCTGTGCACATGTTGACTGGGAACTGAAATAAAAACAGCCTGGACAACATCCGGATTATTCATTATGCAGATTCGTTTCCGAATAGAGACCCAGCTACAATAACATCTCTTGGAATATTTTTTTTTATCCAGTCATTTTTAATAAGTTGCACTCGATTTGTATTATTTAATTCTACAGACGAAATTCATGCAGTCGCGTGTAATAGTAGGGACTCAACAGCAGCAGCCAAGTACGTTACTCTGGTAGTAAACTCTAGGGCCTTAGCCTCAGGCATTCTAGACAGATTAGATTCTATAAATAAAGTCCGCGCCTCATCTGTCGCAAATTAGCGATGGCACGAGTGTCCGGCGCGTGTGGAATGCCCATTAGGTACAATGGTTGTCAGGTGGAATGGTAGCAGGTTGCATTGTGACCACGGCTGCTACCGTGCTGAATGCGTGGATAATCGGGGACCTGTCGCACGGCCCGGACGCTCCGCTCCGCTTCGCTTCCGATTCGACGCATCGTAATTCGTGACAATTACCGTAGATGTGGAATCTTCATTATTAATGTGTTTTGTTCTTGTAGATAACACTTATCTCTTAACCACGTAGAAGATGTGTCATTTTTCAATAAAAATCTAATTATTATGTATTGCACACACAATTAAAAGACATACGAAATTTAATATTTATATGGCTTAGGTAAAAAGTCGAGCGGGTTTTCTTACTACAAACCTTACTTCGATTGGGAGTTTTGCAAAAGAGTATTTTTGTTGTGTAGAGATTAAGAACGATTTTGGAAATAAAAACCGCTTTGATGACTGCTTAAATAACTGCCTCTAAATTCACTTGCCATCGCATCTGTTAGTTAAAATAAAAAACATAAGAGAGTAAATCAGTAGAGCTTCAGTTTGTACAGTGTGGCGTGGTCCATTCGAGCGTTATCGGACATTATCAAAATAAATCCGAAAGGGTTTTGTTTAATTACATCATCGGGGCACACCGAGGTGGGTGGGCTATCCGAGCCGCGGGCGAAGCACCCCGTGCCCCGGACCTCGCCAGGAATCTAATCATTATCATTATTGCGTGGATAGTTGTATCAATTATATAATAGTGAACATGCAGGATTTCTTTACTTACCTGTGAGACCCCTTGAAATTTTCGAACCAATTTTAGATCCTTTGTATCGTGTGTGGTTTTAGTTAATGGATCTATTACATTTCAAGCTACACATTATATTTAGTGAAGGCGACGATGAAACAATTTCGTGCAACGGCCCGCACCATAAGTCGGTTCGTGACGAAGTACGCGAGGGAGCGCCGTCAAAGCACCTTTGTCTATTGGAAAGCGTGCTCTATTGGCAAATTAATTCTCTACTCTTCTCCAGGAACGCTTCTCTTTGAACTAATCGACAAACACTTTGAAGTGTTTTCAGAACCCTCATTCACTTTTACCTTTGAGAGGTCTGCATTGGTTTAGCAAAAATCATTGAAGTGAAAAATAGTAAAGTGTCCCGTCGGATAATGCTTTCCAATATGTAAAATAGTTGTTTTATATTGTTTAAATGGGTTGTATATTTTCAAGCAATAAAGGGGCCTGGCCGCCCAGGTGCGCCATGAGCCCGGCTGGCATTTTAATCCTGCATGAGGGATGGCGCAACGAAGAAGGAACGTTCAGTCCCAAGAGATATCAATTATCAGGATGCAGCGAGTCAACTTAGCCGCTGTTTATTTTTTTCGAGTTACCTTATAGTTACGTAGCATACCATCAAGCCTGTAATCTCCGAAGTATTAGACAGAGGCTTGTATCAAGATAAACTTATGTATTACTGACGCGTGATTCCGATTATACAAAAACCGAAAAAAATGCATCAGTGTTTGTATACATTTTTAGTTGCCCTATTTGTCGTAGTTGGGTTTCAGTTTTCAAAGATTTATAATTTACAAGTCTTTAAATGCCCCACTGCAAGGCAAATGCCACTTCTCTCTGCCTTGTGCTACAAAGGATCAGTTCTTATTGAAAGAGTCGCAACTTGCACTCACAATGTCACTTGCCATTTTTAAGAACCCATAACGCATAGTCAATCTGGATACATTTTTTGCAACTGCGCATCAGGACCATTCCTAGAAGTATCAACTTTTTCCGCATTTTCGATAGTTTTTTTTTGGTGCGATTGTAATTGCAAGCATGGTGTATCAAACGGTCTGTCAGCGCTGCCGGTCAATCACTTTATTATTAGATCTTAGTTTTAATTTCGATTCATCCGCAATGATAGTTATTTCTAAAGTACAATATAACCATTTTGTCGTTTATTTATTATGGTGTTAAGTATTTTGTAACGCTAGGCATATTGTGGAATTCTATGATTCGAATATTTTTTTAAATTTCGATATAAATAAAAAAACATATATTCGTACAGTCTATCTAAAGGTTGCGTGGAAGATATTGCTATCAGCGATAAAACCGCCATTATAACCATAGAATTAGTAGCAATAAAGTATATTCTATTCTATGGGTTGGTGTTGGTTTGGTTGAGATTTCTGGAGAATGTGTTCAATCCAATTCAGAGTTTTCAATATTCATTAAATGACGTTTACGCAAATATTAAATCAGACAATAACAGAAATATGTTTCTCGAAATGGAATTAATTTGAGGAGATGGTGCCGCATTCAAAATTAGGTTTCCGAGAATAGGTGTAGTATCTGTTATATCGGATATCGAGTTTGAGCTGCTGGTTTGCGCTGCAACAGTATGTCAAGTCAAATCGATAATTGAAAACGATAGCTGGTGTGACGTACGTCAGGCGCGCCGTCGGCGCCGTCGTCGCCGTCGTCGGTTAGGAATTGGCACATCCGGACAGGGGTCTGGGCGGCCTAGTCTGTTTTAGATTATACGTCCCAAATGTTCCGACACAGGAAAAGACTGGTTCAAGAATCTCGTGCTCGAAACAACTACATATTTCGTTCTATAGAGCAAGCGTAACAGAATTGAATCGCGAATAATATTTTGATGCACTATAATGAATATGGCAATAGCAATAGACCAACGTCGCGGTGGACTGGTTACGTGGTTACGGGCCGTTTGTGGTACTTTGTTTGTTAAATTCAGTCGTCATTCAATCATGGGGATGGGCGCGGGCTTCGCTCGCACAACAATCGCACTGGCCATTACTGGCCAATTCCCCTCATTGTGACCACTCGCCGCAATTACGTATGCGCACTTCCTATGGCTGACCCCAAAGCAATGATCACTACACGCCACATCTGCTCTCGTTGTTTTTTTTTTGTTTTACACGGTCTCTTTATAAGGATGCATCTTGACTGTTAATAAACGCTAAGAGTTTTAATTAGAACGATGCAAACGTCGTTGCTTGAGGTCATGTGAAAGTTATTTCTTTAATTTGTTTACAATTATGCGTGTTCGACTCAATTCAATTTAAAGGGTTTTCAGTGCTTTTTTGACAAACATTCACACACAGTATTTGTAAACATCTAATATTCCAATCAAATAATGTAAGTGTGGTTCATTCGTAATTTTCTTTTCTTCTCAGGGGTCTAGTACCAGACTGTGAGCCGTTAATAAAATTTGCGCACCCCCTCATTTATTTTAATCAAAATACGTCTCCGTTGTGTATTGTGGACGCTGTGGTCGACCCTGATTATTTCTGGGGTTCCATATTTTATTGTTGTTAGAACTAGAGCCATTCCGTTGAGAGGGGTATATTTTAACAAACGTTGGCCCTCATTTTTTTCTAAAGAATGCTTTTAGCATACTTAGGCCCTACAAATTACGTTTAATTGCTTTCTTTCCGAAACATTTCTTCAATATAATGTGATTTATTTGTTACGGCAACTTAGTTGGTTCCAACGAAACGGTAGCGGCCACGACACGTTGGACAAAATATTTTAACACATCAATGGGTGTTAGATGTAGTTATGCGTTCTTATTGGTACAGCGTGTACGGCGAGTCGTGACCGTGAGTGATGCGCACACATCTCTCCTATAATTACATCTAACGCATTGGTAAACAGCAGAGGCGTCGGTGCGAGAGTGCTGCGATCTCGACCTGCCCATTTATAGGCTTTCACTCTGATTGTGATTTGATTGCGGTCATTTGCTCGTCCACCTAAACGGCGAGCGACCGCGATGCGTTTACACGCTCAAGCAATGTTACATTATCACAATTTGTTAGCCGAGTAATAAATTGGTGGTCCGCATTTGAGTTTAAAACGATAACAATCACGTTTGCGTAACGTCTCTTTTGCATAAAGATACGAGACTTATCTCAAAGGATATTATCCGTCTGTCGAGCCGTGAGTATGAAACAGTACGATCTAAGTCCGTTCTAATCTTATCACTAAGCGACCCCTAATTTGTCCTTTGGCTGAAGCGCTGTCAAATTTGTCTCGTGCTATCGATTTCACGTAAACGGGCTCGTAAATCAGAGGTTACTAACACGTAGAATTTTGATGTTCGATGCTCTCTCAACTAACGATTATAGTTGATTAATGTCGCAATAGATCTCCGTCAATCGGATCGCGGTGTGTGATGTTCGGCTATCAATTGTAGGAGAACGTCGCGGTCGCGGTCCGGGGTACATTGGATCGGCCAACACGCAAGCATAAAGGCATTAACAGGCGTGTCATTTTACAACGTTGTACGATGGTTGTGCTTATTACTATGAGTGTTCACATGACCTCGGCACCTTCAAATGTCATTTACTAGGAATGTATGTTTTATTTTGCTTATTTAGCTGAGATAGATTTCGTGATTATTTTCTACATATTTGATTGAAGATTTGGTTACTCAGTTTGTTTCTTAATTATTTACAGCAAGTGCAGTTGTTGAAAAGTTTCTTTGTTCATTTTGTGTTATTTTGTAAGTCAATTCATTACTTGTTTTTTTTCGGATGGGATATCATGAAGTGACTTCAGCCTCGCTGGGCGGAGCGGGAGTGTTAGACTTGTACGGGCTAAATTCATTCATGTTCCTTCTTTTGCCCTTTGTGTTCCGGGGCCGCAGTATCTCTTTCGCACAACCTGCAGCCCCGGTAGGCTCTGACGGGCCCCTCTGCTTTGCTGACATCTGACATCTCTTTGAGGCGTACCTGGAACACAAATGCGCCGTTAGCACGGCCATCGGTAATCTGTGGTCAAGTGACGACATCACTTGACCACAGATTACTAAATAGCTATGACGGTGAGATGCCCATTGCTCACCATCCGCGGACCCCAATTCAGTACCTAGACCATAACGGACTAGTTTAAAATTTTTGCAACTCTGTTTTTTCTGCCGGTGAAATATTTTTATTCCCACATTTTACAGTGACTCTGCAGAAACAATATTTTGTTAAATATTTTTGCCATAATTTTTGCCCACCGTGCAAAGTTACTTTAGTGCACATTCGCTACGCCTGCAGCTAAAAGAGCTTGTTAGAAAGTTTTATTTGTGCTGATAATACACACTTCGGTTATATAACATGAAGCTGTGTGCTTTGTGGGTGTGGCAGGAGGTTCGACGCGAGTTTCGCACTGTGAGCCGCGTGCAATGCGGTCGTGCATGCACTTCATTCCGCATTGTTCGGTTTCGCAATGGCCGCTCTCGAGACCTCTCTAAACACATCCACGATTGACATTCACAGTTTGTACCAGACGGCTTATAGTTCACCCCCCTACCAAGAATGGGGTGGCCCTGCAACAAGACGCTCTCAACTTGAACGTTCCAATCCTCTGTTCATACGAGCAACTTTATGTGAGAACATGCATTGGGTTCTACGTACAATTGCTAGTCTTGAACAAACACAGTTTGTTTTAGAAGTAGTTAGGTACCTACTTTTTGTTGTTTATCAGAACAATCCACACGGTACTCGATACAGCACAGGGAAGTGTTTTTTCAAAACACTTTCACCGTGTGATGAAAGTGTTTTGAGACTTAATTTCAAACCGTATCAAATGTTTAAAAAAACCAACAAATTCTAAACTAATGTGACGTGTTCAATAGACAGTCATTACCAAAACATACAGTTAGCCGCTCGAGTGGGTACTTACTTGAATGTTTGTCAAGCACACGCCAAAGCGGCTGTGGTTTTTAATGCGCTTGACATAAAACTTATCCGTAATGTCACATCATCGCGTGGTATCAAGTGTGCGTCAAGTGAGACACCTCTAGTTGTAGAGGTGTGGCAGGTTCACGCGCTGGGTTGGGTTGGGCGTTGGACTTAAACAGAACGACCGATACACTGCAGTTGCTTCTAATAATAGCCAACACTGGCCATATGGGGATCTTTATTATATCACGCCAGGCGCTTTGTTTCAACCACATAATTAGGTCGCTTTCTTGATTTCATATAAATAAAAATACATTATGTTAACGTCCAATAAAAGCTCTAAAAATGAGCTACTTTACCTAAATATCGGTTCTTCTTCACACTATATGTAAACACATAAGCCAGCGATTTGTAGATTTTAACTAAGTGGGTTAAAGTAATTCATAGATTCCATAATTTAACGATAGACTGTGTTATCCCGCAGTTCGGGAAGGTATGCGAGCGCTCGTTTAATTTATTAAGGATAGACGGCAGATTGGGGTCTACGTTCGGTGGCTTTATTAAGATTTACAGCACCTCTGGGATCTGGGCGCAATTATCAGCAGACGCCTTGACACCCATGGGAAATATCGTGAGGGGCATAACACCGTATTGACCCTCGCCGGCATCAACAACGATCCATAAAAGACAGCAAACGGATTGTATTAAATTACGCCGGTTTGTCCACAAATATGAATGTGTAAAAATTACTCACGGAAATAACCGTGAGAAAGTTCTTACATTGGCTACTCGTTTCTTGTACAACTCCGAATAAAAAAATAATAACTGCTATCCGTTCTTATAAATGTCCACGTCTAATTACTATCAATTTAATATTTAAACGTTAGTTACGCCGTTACACGCCTTTTAATTGTTACTACGTTTAAGTTAGATATATTTTCTTGGGTTGTTTGTTAAACTATTTTAATTAATTAGTTTTAGAAGGTCTTGCAGTGTCGAGAAAATATGTAAAACCGCTAGTATTATATTATCTGTGGTTAAACTAAAGCTTTGATAGCTTTAGTTTAACATATTTTTTAAATACTTATACAAAATTTAATATTTTTAGGTAAATTCATTTCTGTTGGCAAAAACAACCGGCCAAGTTCGAGTCGGACTCGCCCACCGAATGTTCCGTACAACTACAAACTTCCTATAAAAAGTTTTTGACTGCGTAGACGTAGAGGGTTGATTTTTTCACAGCTCCAAGTGACCACAGACTTGAGGGTATGATTTTAATTTCAACTTAATACCTCCAAGCGTTCCCGAGATAAAGTGCCTTGTCAGACAGACAAACAGACGGACAACATAGTGATCTTATTAGGGTTACGTTTTTTTTTTGAAGTACGGAACCCTAAAAATAACTAGCTTCGAGTGTAACGTGCGTTAGCTGGAAAATTCCATAAAAGTTAGAGGCGGAAACTACAAAAACTGATTTCAATCTTATCATGCATAATTCTACGAACGGCCATATGGCTGAAACGGTCCATTCATCATCTTGAATGATTATAGAACACGTTTCCCCTTTTAATTTGCATTTTGTACGACATAAACCTCTTGATTAATTGTGCAGAGTGCGAGTAGTGCGACAGCCCGACATGTCGCGCTACTCGCGCTGTTTTTGGGATTACTGGCCGCTTAATTGGCGCAATCATAGTTTCAGCAAATGTCGACTTTGTCCAACACTTCGTTATCTCGCTCGACGCCTGTTCTGATTCGCGAATGATACTCGCAGGTGATGCTGGAAATTAACGGGTTTCCGCTGCTGTCGTGCACATACAATTTGTCTGATTCGTAGCCGATTATAATAAACCTCAATTGCTAACTTGCTGTGAGGTTCTAGTTTCGACACGGGCTGCGGTGGTCACGAAACATTACGAACATTCTAAAATTTGTTTTGGTTATGTAGATACGCTGGATGGCATGCACCGCTCGAGTCTTTCCAATCAAATTCAAATGCAAGTTATCGGTCCATAGCTATTTGATTTATTAATATTATGTTAAGCTTCACTATTTCATCTGTTAAAATGCATTCCGAAACATTAGTCAAACACGCGATCGAAATTCAGAATCCGCAGGGGTCCTGACACCTACTGTTACGGACCTGGTTAGATGGTTCGTTATATTTTTAGTATTGGTTTATGATATCGACTATTTGAATCGGTAAATGTTTATTGCTTATTACTTCCTTATCTTCATGCTCTCATAGTTTCTGGGAGCGTAAGTTTCGGATTGCTATTGTGAATAAGCTGTGACAGCTTAATAGCCCATTTTATTGCAAACATTACAATAACTAACTGCTAAAACCTCGACTAATGAAACTACACAGAAACAAATTATCTTTATTATCTTCCATTTACAAAGCGCAAGGTGGAACTATTAGAAATTATTAAATAACACCCTTCATACTGAGGATAGTTTTTCTCGACATTTCTAAGGAAACATCTGAGAAATGCGCTAAGTGGCACCACTAGAAAAGACAAGAACCTTAACTACTGGTCAAGAGAATTGGTTCCCACAGCACTTCAAACTAGTGCACAACGAACATGACAAATAAGGATTGTAGTTTTTCTTATTTGGATGTAACCGTCCAGCGTATCGAGATTTTGCAATAAGTATAGATCCCAAATACTTATTTTTTATTGCCTCATTTTTAAACAGACATGAAATTTTTACCAGTCCAATGGTAGGAAAGGAATAATAAATGTAGCTTAGACGACCTTTTAACCCGACACGATACGGAGATATTCTCGATCGATGGTGCTCTCGAAGATAATGCACGCAATGGTTTCAATCTTTAATTGTAACGTAACGCTTTCTAATCCAGATTTATAGTAAAAAACATTGAATTGCAGACAGTTAAAAACTTCCTCCCATTTCCTTTTATTGCAGCTGCAGCGTTGCAAGTGTTGATTAATTGCGTTAAATTGAAACAGCATTAAGTTGAACTAAATAACACCACTGGCAATTGTTCAAGGCTCTAGGGGCGTACATTGTTCAGTGCTTTAGATGAAACCTATCCATCTGTTCAAGTTAAGCATTACTTTGGAGAATATCTGAGGGCGTAATAGAGCACCTAATGAAATTATCTGCAACAATGCAATTCGTGACCGGAGCTCCGTACAGTCATCGCCAGGCGGGCCACTCGGCGTTCACAAGCATCTCAACCGCAATCCCTCAGGCGAAATTGCACTTCATTTGCGTGCACGCGGCCTACGAGCCCGAGCGACGTTCTCACGCCCTTCACTGAACTGAACCTTTGGAGATATTGTAGACGCATCATCACGTGCATACCGAACCTTACCGTGCCTGCTAATAGAGCGCTGACACACTCGTCTATATTATTTGGAAATACCACTCATACAGGTTTAATTACATATCTTTTAGATTGATATCGAGAGATGTTTTGCCGCATCATCCTGCTCAACTCTCACGGCTTATGATAGCGTCGAGTTGTAATGCAGGCGGGCTCGTTTAGTGCTCTGTTGTTCTCTGAGGATCTGGTATTCTATGGCCGTTACATAAAGATACGAGACCGCGCATAGAAACGTGTTTAATCGTCAATGCTGGCGATGCAATGTGGGCCGAGCTCATCCTGCGTTTGGAGCGAGAGGGGAGATACGGCTCTTGCACGGGGTAGATAAAGCTGACGATGCAACTTTTGATATCATAATTAAGCCGGGACTAGCGGCGGGTAAATAAAAAATGTTTATCTTATAAGCTTAAATGAAGATGATTTTTAATAACTCGACACGTTTGGTCATTAAATCGAAGCTCGCCGGCGTTAAGGTCGTTTAGTCACGCTTCCAAGTCACACGTGGCGCGGAGCTTTCGAATTGTTAATTAAATACGACTCGAGAAAA
Source organism: Ochropleura leucogaster (assembly GCA_958449745.1). Lineage (NCBI taxonomy): Eukaryota > Metazoa > Arthropoda > Insecta > Lepidoptera > Noctuidae > Ochropleura > Ochropleura leucogaster. Next base: position 11,006,193 of record OY288208.1, read on the forward strand.
TTTAAAAGTATTTAATTAAATTGATGACATATTTGAATAATTTATTAAACAAGGACATTTTTAATTAATTATTTATTTGCCGATGCTTCACAGGCGAAATGGGTAGGTATACATAGAATAAAGCGTCACTTGTCCTTTTCTTTTGTTTATTTTGGGAAGTCAGGTCTTTTGTCTTGTTTTTATTACGTTTTTTTTGTTTCCAGTCTCACTACCAAGACACCTCATTGTCGAATTCAGTTAAATGCTTTAGGCTGTGGATCGTGCCAAAGAATTAGACATACACAAATTACGTTCGAAAAACATAACCCTCCTTTTGACTGATGGGTAAAAAATGATGCAGTTTGAGAAATAATTTGCATATTGATTGCCAATTACCCTAGTAGCTGTAAAAGCAAAGCATTGGGTACAGGAAAGAGAATACAGCAAAGTGTAATAATGTGCTCTTCATCACGTTTTTAATTTCCTTCCATGTTGAAGTCGTACTTAGGAAGTCATTATCGTTCGTAATGAATATAAAAGCTCGTGAACAATTCATTATCCTTAATGTGTACATAGAAACATTAGATTAAAATTTATTGACATAGAAATAATGAGGAAATACCACAAAAAACCCATAAAGGCCAACATTAAAAAAATATATAAAAATAAATACCTACAGAAGCCAAAAATCACACCCTCCGCTTTCTAAGTTGATGCTAAATCCTCAAACCATGCTATGTGTGGAAGGTCGTAGTTCGGTGCATTATTATAAATAACTTCGCACAGTGGCGAACGGATGCACGTGTGAGACGCCCTCGACGACTTTTTATTGCGTTTTGTCGCACAAGCCCGGCTGGCTCTGCTGCGTCATTGCACCCGCAGATTTCTGTAATGAACAAACACGACTTTTGTGGGGCGGTGTTGCGTCTTTGTTTTTCTCTTTGCTGCTATAAGTAGTACATTTTGATTCAACTGAGGAAAGTTTGTCTTTACAGTCGATTCGGATTTAACGAACGCGACCGAGCTAGACAAGGGTGTTAGAGAACCGAGAGCAGCAGTGACTAATTTTCACGTAAATCAAGCGACTTTTTTCAATACACTTAAAGACACTCAAATAAATGCCAATTTGTTGTTTATTTTATAAATGAAAATGTTTATTTGTGATATTCTGTTGATAAAAACAATTAAAAAAAAATGCGCTTACTTGGCTCTTAAAAAAATTACCACCAGCTACCTATACGGAATTGAACCGTTTTGGTGAAATCTGAAAAATATAAACCCTCGTTGCGATAAATGAGAAAAAAGCACGAGTGTGAAATAAATTGCATGTTGAACCTAATTTTAGTGCAATAAGAACCAGTTTTCGAGGAAGTGTATTGAAAATAAAAACCTAAACTCGCTGTTGACTATTTTAAATCTACGCTGCTCTTTGTTCTCTGTGTTGTTTATTTTTTAAACTTTTTATTTATTGTTTTCTAAATTTTATCTCCAAATTTGCTGGAAGTAATTTTGATTAATATTAATATAAAATCGTGTACTTAATGAGTACTTACGCATTAAAGTTGAATTGTTGACATAACAGCATCAATTTGCTCTAGTACCGTTCAACAACGGATATCGGTTCTTGTTCTTTTCTTTTATAGGCGCTCCCTTTTTAGAGGTTTGTCGAAATATTTATGCCCTATATTGTATGAAATTCCAAACAATGCGATCGGCCGCGCGCCGTACTCTCCGCGGCACACGTGCGCGCTTACGCTCATAGATTAGTCTGCACGTTGAATAAACAGAAGCGACACGTAGGCAGTATTAGGCGCTATGTTTTTTGTGAACGTGTATAAGAATATTTTATGAGCTTGTATTATGTTACTAGGTAATGTCATAAATTTTCCTTATTTACTGCGACCATATTTTTACGCGGGATATTATAATTTTTGAGCATTACTTGTGAAACAGAATAGTTACTTGTAACCTGACAAGGAAAATGAAGAATGTTTTATTAAGAATTTTATTACAGCTTACATTAATTAAAATCTATAGGTGTACACAAAACTTACCAAAATAAACATGAAGCTTTTGATTTTAAGGCATTTTAATCAATTTTTAGTGCAAATGATACTATTATCCAAGATTTTCAAACAAAACTACAAATAATTTATTACCCATGTATCATGACATGGGACAGATGCTCCCATATTGGCTTTATCCCTTGAACATTATCTTTTCGAACAATACCGTGAGAGCACAAGCTTATTACGTATTCATCGAGCAATGAGCTTTCGTTTATTTTTTTGTGAGAAGACTTGTTGTAGATGGATGAGCGGCTGTGTTAGTGGGCGAGAAGCGGAAATGGAACTTGAATAAATTGAATTGTGTGACTATGATTGCTTCAATATGGAAATCTACATAGTGCTAAGATGTTTTATTCTAATCGATTCTGTAACACCCAAGTATGGAAACAAATCAGATTATAAATAATTGAATTGAAAACATGTTTCTACAAATTGATTTAGTTTATTGAATTGTAAAGTCCATATAGTTGGTAAAATATTCGTGAACTGTTTGCAAAAGAAAAGCAATCTCTTTGATTTATGAGTACTAGTAGAGAATGAGCGACGAATCCTGTGACCCGTCAAAAGAGGCGGTGCTAAAGGCGAGAGCGACATAGCACGGGGTCAGACATCGATCGGGGCGGGCGGCGGCATATGTAGACACAAGAAAACAATTGCTATAACCTGACACCACTTTTCTACAAGCGTTAGCGTTCAGATCTACTATCCATAGGCGGGTTCAATTAGCGTGGTCCATAACAAATTAATATCGATGGTATGCAAAATGGCGTAGAGCAACACGAATACAGTAATTGATCGTGGTTATTATGCGTTTATGGGACGCTAAGGTTGTCGAACTTAACTATAGCGATAACTAAAAACTACTAAAAGTTTTCTTGAAAATGTGGTTTCAGAAAATACATTTAAATCCATTAAAAATGCTTCGAATTTACTGAAACCGAAACGTTACAAGCAAATGCTATATACTATGTTAAGTTCATAAATTAAGACACAGACATGCAGGAACACCTTTTTGTGTTTAGTATAAGCTGGGCGAGGCTGCGACACAATATATTTCTTACTATTTTGATCATCTCGAACTCTCGACTTAGCTGTTGCTGCACTGTTCAAACGATCTCGGTTTATATAGTTCGGATTCCGATAGAAAGGTACAAACCTGTGCCGAATACAGCTAGTAACACCTGAAATGTATTCAATCCTGTACTAATTCGGTCTCCAAACACGCTCAACGCCCTATAATGTGATTAATTCTGATGGAAACACTCTGTATACAATTACACCCTGGCTAATTTACTAGTAAATCGATCGACTTTCGAATAGCTGTTATAAAATGCTCTGTACCTGTTTTATTAAAGGCCGTTTCTAATGTATTCTGGTATTCGGGATCCTTCTGCGATTTGTAGAAAGTCGTATATGTGTTGCGATTGCGAACCCATGACACGTCACGGGGCGTTAGTTCCTTTGGGTGGCCTTTATCAACTGCTTTGTGTTGAGATGCGTAGGTGGGATACTTCCTGTGAAATCTTAATATTCAGGCCAGCATCGAGTGTAACTAAGTTTTAGCCAACGCCAACGTTTGTTACTTAGTTCGTGTTAAAGCAAAGAAAACTAAACGAAACAGCATAGCACGATTTTATAGGCATAACCATAAATTGCAGAGTACAAAAAATGTTTGTTTATAAATTCCCGTTTTGTGCGTATCAATGGTCATCAGAGCGGGCAGGTCTCCGGAAGGAAGTGAGCGGCTCAATTACCATGCGCGGCCGGGCGTGTGTAACGGTGTGGTCACATGGAAACTCAGGCCGATCGATATTAACTGTTGTGGTGATTTACACGGCGCAAATTCTGTGTTAAACGCACAATCGAGAAAGGGAAGGGATATTTCTGATGAGTAAGGTTCTAGATTACGTCAGTTTCCATTGAATCGTCGCATCGTTAGAAGTCAAGAGAGCCTATTAAATGTATGGAATTGATATGGTACTCCCACCAAGACGTGATATTATAACAATCATTATTATGCGACAAGGCTTTCTTTTTTGCAGTCTGGAAATCATCAAATAACATCCCCTGCTCTAGGCGGAGCGGAGGAGAGTGTCAGATTTGTACTGGCTAAAACCCACTATGTTGCTTCTATTGCCCTTTAAGTTCCGCGGCCGTGGTATCTCTTTCGAACAACCCCGGCAGGCGCGAGGCGGTGCCCTGGCAGGCCCCTCTGCTTTGTTGACATCTCTTTGAGCTCACGTGGAACACTAATGCGCCGTCGACACGGCTGTCGGCAATAGACGGACGGACGGTGAGCTACCCATACTACGAGGATTAGGTAACATTTTGTCGGATTCGAAAACAACGTCAGGCTTAGAAAAGAAACAATCCCTTTATCGTTGTAAATCACTCAATTCATTGCGGGTCTTTCACTGTTTCCCAGTAAAAGAAACGTATTTTCGTGACGTATTAGGCCCGATGTTGTTTAATTCAGTTCCCACAATGGTAAGATCGTGACCGCCTAGACGATCAGGAGCTGTGATAACTCGCCACTCTGCTTTGTTCAGAATTAAGACTTACATCGTGAGGGCATTTAATTGTATATTGTAGTCGAGATGATCTATGTGTGGATCTTGAAACGTTACTTCTATTTAATATGACACATATTCTTGTGTACATACTTAATGATACTTACTCTTGTGTTCATAAATATAATGTAGTTTTGAATCCCCGTGCTAACCCATTTAATTTCAATATTACACGATATAGCTAAGTGTAAAACTTTTACGATTATCTGTATAATAGATGCATCGTACGTTTAAGTTAGTTAGTTCGCACCTCGTGTATTCTACGCTCTATCTATGTACACAACTTCTATGAAGAAGTTGTATTGCACCTGTATCTACGGGCTATTCATATTCATGAATGGGATGAATTATTTATCCATGCAATGCCTTTTGATGAGGGTGATATTAATGGGAAACTGTCTCTGTTAATTACTATTGTTAAGTCTATTGGAAAGTACACAAAACACTCAAAAACGTTTCTAATTAAAGGAAAGCCATCCTTAATTCTAAATATTGAAAGGAATATGCACCGTATAAAAATATAATTCCGTGCTATAAGTAAAAAAAACACGAAACAATGGATTACAATTTCACAACTGAAAACAAAGCAAGTCGTCGACAAGAGAACTTTACAAAGCTTCTTGAAATTAAAGAAAAAAAAACAACGGCGTCCTTTTATATCTGCGTCTTATTTATTAACTGAGTACATTCAATGAAAGGGATCCCATACAGTCGCGTCGCGTAAAGCCAAAGTTTTAGTTCAAATATAATTTTTTCTTCCAAGTATAAGCTCGTTCGACGTTGAAACTGCAGAAAGGATATACATGTACAGTGAACAATTATGTTATAGATAATTAAACATGAATGACACTCAAGGAAGGGTGGCTGTTGGGAACTTAGAAGTTCTGTATCAAGTTGCGAACAATAGCACAAGATGCGTGGGCAAAGTATACTAGGTAACTTGGGTACCCTATTCAGGGGCTTTCATAAAGCCTTAACAATCAAACAGTTACGTGTTTATACAGTATTGTTCATTTAGTTCGATTCAAAATAATTGTGCTATAAATAGAGTAAATAGTGATGTGATGACTGATGTTACATTTTAACAGGTCGGGCGCCACCCGCACTACATTGTAACTGGCCATGCCGCAAATACACCAAGTTCAATTATTTAATTCTTACTAATTAATCATGGGAACGACGGTCACTTTAAGTGTCCCTTCAATAGTGTTTATTGCATTTTGTTACTTTTTACGATGAGAACTCTTCGTGTTGGTATGTCTACAATAATTTCTTTATCTATGACAAATCACTTATAGTTTTGACATTTCTTTTGTTTTATTGAATTGATTGAATTAATATTGTACCACTACAATTTTTGAATCACACAAAAAACAACAGTTTATCCTAACTGTGAGTATGAAAGAATTGAAAACCATGTCAATTTGCGAGTTGCATGCGATTTTAAAACGCGGGCCCGACACCCACATTGACTGAAAAGAATTAGGCTAGTAATTTTTAGTTGCCCTGGATCTCCAGCGAGATTGGATTGTTACGGTCTATTCGTCCGAAGTCGGATAGAACCAACGATGTGTAGGTACTTAGGTAGGTGAGTTTCGAAACACTATGTATTATGTCAAACGTTTGTGGTAATACTTTTCTTTTATTGCTTATTATGAAAACGATACACAGAACCGTGAAAAATTATATATTAAAGAAACACACATTCAAATACTAGACTCGGTCACCCCAAACCAAGGATATGTCGACGCCGATTCAAAGCACAGCGTGAACGTGGCTTGGCTGAAGTGTTGATCACTATTAGGAGTCTTCTATGATGCTCGTATGAAAATAAGAACCTATGCTAGGCCATGATGTACGGAGCTGGTTGTAAGCCAATGAAAATGACGCATGTGTACAAAAACTTAACATAGCCGAAATGAAGATATTTACTAAGGTGGAGACGGAGGCGTGACGAGTTTGGACCAAGTTCAGAATTACCATAGTCGTGGTAGTTTCAAAGTCACCCCATACCAGAGTAACTAACCGAGACCCATCTCAGAATTTGAAGAAGAACAGTCTCACCTAACAAACCAAACCGGTACAGATTGTCCTGGCGCAAGAAAATGAAGAGAAACGCGTTAAGAAGAAGAAATATTATTTCTCACTGTAAAATAGTTTCATGATCTGCATATTGATTTATCATTATACCATATATATTCAGATAAGAAACCGTATTTTAAATTAAGCTTCAATTATTTCGCGAAATGTAATTATTTGTGACCGGGGCGTACTATTTTTGTATACCTAACATTGGCGATAACATTGTGACATTTTTATATAAATAAATGAACGATAAGTCTCAATTCTTGGTAGTGTATCTGCGTGTTTTTAACACGAGAGGCGTTTATTGCGACCGCTAATATTGCGGGATTAAAAATAAACAAACGTCTGATGACGTGACGACTGACTGACGTCGGCAAACGTCGGGAGACGTCGGGCTGTGTCCGAGGCCGACACTCAACGCGTTTGATGTTATTAACTTATCATAATAATGACTTCCAGTGAATAGCTATGAGTCCATAACATTAACATTATTAATAAAAGGTAGAGCTTAATGCGCACGTAACTGCAACATTTAATTTAATCTTTGAAATGTGTGTACATACAAGTCTCTCTCTCTATGTTACGCACAATTTGCTCCAGTATGTTTACTTACCATCTTTGCGTATCATTTACCCATGACTGACGATTGCATCTTCTGTTTTCTTTTGGAAAGTGTGAACATCTGTTAATGATATTGATCTAGCTATCGTATTTCATGAAACAAGAGAGGTGAAATTAGCAAGTAAAAGTAATCAAATATTTTACCATGCTGCAATTAATATATTTTTTTAAGGTTAAATAAATTAATAATTTTTATTAAGTTGTCATTTTTTACATTCATTCCAAAATTCTCAACGGCATAAAAAATACTAACAAATTCGAATACTGCACTGCAACCAATTCGATAGGTTTGTTTGTGTTCAAATCCAAAAACAAAACGGTCCATTCGTGAGCAGCCGTTCACGGTAAACGCGTAGGGAAAAAATCCAATGGGATACATAAACATAGTGCGGGAGATTCGTGTCAACGGCCGCGGCATTGTGCCCCTGCCCCGCTCCCATGCCCCACCCCTTAGCCGTCCATGCGACGGGGAAGCGATTTCAAGGGTGGCTTGGCTAGCTACGATATTTCCTCCCGTTTATCGATAGAGTATCGAAGACCTCTGAGACACATCTACTCCAGTAACTTTATCTTTTATCACGTTCCGCTTTCATTAAGATCTTACGCGGCAGCTTTATTAAGTTGATTGCTGTTGAACGTTTTTGAATGCAAAATTTATGGACGCCCTAATTAATAATGGCCTTGAATGGAGTGAAGCGACCCTTTAATGTTTTGTTGTTGGATTTAAATTAGTTTTTTTATTCAATGAAGAAATATCGCGTTAGTATTGTACACATTTCATTTAAAAATAAAACTTTAAAATGTACCTGTATGGTTTACTAATTACAGTACTCGGCACAATAGTTGTATGTAGGGAGTCTTATTAAAAATTGAGATAGTTGTGAAGGTAAATTTACTGTGTGATGGACACGGAACGGTAATCACACGGGGTGACTAGTAAGCCGAAGTCACCCGTTCTTCAATTTTTTTGTGTTTTTCCAATAGTTTTCATTTTATGGCAGTAAGTTTTATCTTCTCTTAGAAGCCTAAAGCACATTCGGCCATTGAAAACATCCTTTCAGGCAAACCATAACTTGGAAGTAAATGGACCCATCAAAACGTAACGTAGGAAGATAGTAACTCTAATATAAGTTTTTATCTCGAATCGCGAAAGTAGCGCGCTGTTTATGACGCGAATCGAATAAGACATAACATGCCGCTTTTAGGGTGCCTCCACATTAAAGCGGGGCGAATTGAGAGGCGCTTGGTAAACATACTTAACATCCACCAATGAAACAGCCTTATGTTAACATCTTTATAAGATTAGCGGCTTATTGGTTGATTGATACCGTTCCTTTTTGCTTCGAGCGTCTGCCAGTCGAGAGCCCCCTTAGTTCAATCGGACTCGAGGACTGGAGACGATCGATCTTGCAGTAGCGATACCAAGTCTATTAACTTATTGGTTAGTGCCACTCTTTTCTTCTTTATTTGTACGCCTTATCTGCGAGAAGAAAACCTCGTTTTGTAATGCCGTAATGGGCCAATGGAACTTTTTGCTCAGTCATCCATTAACACTAATTTCAAAGAGTGTTTATCGTACGTTCTAGATTCCCTTAATCCTTCGAGGGATTAATGGCGTTATTTTTAGACTGCCTGTTCATCCCCCGAGATGGATCAGATCGCAAACATCCCCTTTGTAAGGGGGCTAAACTGTGTATCGAAAATTACGTTTGATATTATTGATTATGTTTCCCTCATTTTGGGATAAGTAACATATCCAGTGGAATTATCTAATGTCATTAATCAAAATGTACTTGTTATGATTCAAATAGCAGTAATGTAAAAAATAAAACTAAAAATAGGTCATTTATTGAACCATAATTGAAAAAAGAAAAGATTCCAACGAGAATCGAGAATCTCCTCCTTTTTTTGAAGTCGGTTAGAAATAAATTTTCAGTGAGAAGAGAGAAGGTCGAACTGATGTATTCAATAACTTATGTTCGAAAAGCCGGACTAGATAGTGCCGGATCCCATGCACAACGGTAGTTAATCTAGCAGGAGGATTTGTAGAATCTTCCCATTGCACGAACCCTATCCCTTCCAATGGCACTTGATTAGGGCAGGCTAGCTTTAGATGGCCTATCGGAAGATCTAGACGGGTTCCTCAGATATATTACCTAAAGCTTTTTGTAAGCTTCCTACTTTCTTTCAACTTAGATTGAACTTATTTTGAAACATTAATGAAATAAGTTTGAATATACATAAATTTCTCAAACTGTTTTATACTGGTTTAGCAATTGCCCAAGTTTGGACGTTAAAAATTTTGCAATGTTTTGAGGAAATAAGAGATATTTTTTGCTCCTTCCGCCATTTTGTTGAGGAACGATTGAGAAATGAGGGGTTTATTTGGTTTTTAAAATGTAGGCAAAAGGAGAATGACCACGACAATATGGACCACGGTTCAGAGTTGCATCAATTCCAAAGTTGTTTTAGATGGTTTATAAATTAACCAATTAACCATCTACAATTGCTTTTTTTGAATCAAACCCGCATTTCCAAGTTTTTTTAGAAAACGTAACTTAACCTCAAAATAGAAATATCCGTCGTGTATAGAGGTAAGTTTATAGGTCGTAGTTTGGAGAGCAGATTAATTAGCATATCTGATGGGATAGAGACTTAAATAAATCAGTACTTTGCCTCGATCAAACCAATAAAAAATGTAATATTTAAATCGCAATGAACAAACTTAGCATGCACCACGCGCAATTGTCATTGGACTTTTTGACAATGACTAATTCAATTTGAGACACCAACACTAATGTTGCCACTTTAGATTTTAAATAAAAATCGATTACTCGAATAATTACACTCGACACATAATTATTTCAAATGACTGATTTAGTTTTTTTTTAAATTAATTTATTAAAAAGTTTCGATTTATATCAAACCGAATAAAGATAATTTAAAAAAAAATCTATGCAATCATTCATTTGTATCGTTAGCCAACAAAGTGAAATTGGTTTTGAAAGCAAAATATTAATACGACTACTGTGTGTGTGAAATACTAATTATTTCACACCACAGTAGTATCATCTCGCTTTATTATTTATAAAAACCTCGCGATTTACCTTCCCAATGACTTTACATTTATATTCATTTGTAATCGTATGCAAAAAATAATCGATTACAGTTCTCAATATATTTACTTATTTAAATTATGACAACACTTTAACGTCAGAATAGCCGGCAGTAGGTAATTCATTTTATCAAAACAATTTCATAACTTATTAAGTTTACAAAATAAACCCCTATACAAAATTGGCATTCTAATTGCAGAATGTCTTCAAAAATAAAGAAAATAATTGTGATATAATTTTTATCTTGATGCATGAGAAAAACTAGTACCGTTGATGGTCATGATCCTTTGTAATACAAAAAAATATGACGATTATGTGCATGAACGGGGAAACTATGGTGACTCGCATCAACTGGGGTTTGGGGTGTGATTTAACGACAGGGAGAGATTTCTGTTCACTCATAATGATCTCAAGCGCATCCTATCGTCGTGATAATTTTCATAAAGATGTACAAAACTTGGCGTTTAATTTTTTCTTGGTGCCTAATTTTTATTCGGATTTTAGTTTAAAAAAACTTCGCATCGCAATGACACTTAAATATGTAATAATGTACTAGTACACATAACGGGGATTTGCTACGGAAACATAATATATTTGGTTTATCTTAAGTCCGTCAGGCGTATTGCCAAAGGAAGTTTTTCTAAGCGAATGTTCAGAGATGTTAAACCCTGTTTCGTCCATTCAGCGGAAACTAGAAGGCGCGTTATCGAGGGGAGTCCCGCGGTGATATATCGACGCATTCCTCAAGAAATATTGTCGAACGCACGCGATATAAGTAACGTATCTCGTATGCGAGTGGCGCTGAGGCCGAAGGGCGGACTTTTATATTCTGAAAGCCTTCGCGGAAACTCATCCGCATGTGAAATAATGCCATAAAAGAACAGTAATAATACGTATTGCGATTACTTTTATCCCCGCGTGTGGTAATGTGTGTAGTAAAGCAATTTGGAGAAAGCAGACTATTTTATTGTTTGGGTAGGTATACAATACACACAATAGACAGACAAGGCAATACATTTTTATTTGATGTAGTTTTGAAAGCAGCCTGTATTTAATCTCTTAGGAAAAATATTTATAAAATGCGTTGATTCAATAATCTTACCGGTTTTGTTACCCAACCACTTTTTAATCCGTCATTTACTTTAACAAAATTGGTATATATACGACATCACGCTTCGTTAAGCTTGTCATAAAATAGTATTTTAACAATAGGAACGATTTAATGCGACCGTTTCGCGTTCTAAAAATGAAATATAGTCCTGGTTCCGCATTGCAGTCCTTGCATGGGGTAACCCGTAGCAGTGCTGCTTGCTGCCACAGTGGGGAGGCGACACATGGAAATAGTTCTACTAGAAAGGATAACGTAGTTGTCTCTTCTAGAAAATATATATATTTGCTATAGTCTGTTTCATTTTGCGGTAAGTATGCTAAAATGTTTTTTCATCCCACCATCTCGGAAAGAGTATTTTTAATCTTCAATATCTGAGTGGAAAAGCCGTTTTTATTCTCTAGAGGATAAAGTAAATTGAATTTAGAACATCGTGTGCACTAAGTTTGTGAATTAAAAAAAACATTAAACCGATTTACTGCTACCTCTATGGTGCCGAATATATCATACAACTTTTTCTTAATTTGTTAAAAACTCAGACTCGGAACCTTCTTGGTGTTTTTTCAATTTGCTTTGTACGCGGTTCTTTACGCGGCATTTTTTCACGTCATTGTTAAACCTTATATTTAAAACAAGAAACTTGAAAACAAGTAAAAAATATTATCCTTACTATTTCCTTACTAATAATATTATAAAAGCGAAAGTGAGTTTGTTTGTTTGTTAGTTACCTCTTCACGCTTTAATGGCTAAACCGATTTTGATGAATTTTGGTACAGAGATAGTTGGGAACCAGGAGACGGACATAGGCTAATATTTTTTTGAAAAAAGTGGGATGTGAGGGAGAAATAGGGAAGAAAAGGGAAAACTTAGCGTTGCTATTACAAATCAATAAGGCGCAAGGGGAACTGTGTTACCCCAAATTTAACGCGGGCGAAGCCGCGGGCGAAGCTAGTAATATTATAAAAGCAAAAGTGAGTTTGTTCGTTTGTTTGTTTGTTTGTTACCTCTTCACGCTTTAATGGCTACACCGATTTTGATGAATAAGATAAGGCACAAGGAGAACTGTGTTACCACGAATTTAATGCGAGCGAAACCGCGGGCAAAAGCTAGTTTTGTTATAATTTAAAGATTATTCTGCAATACTTACCTGTCATAATGTAGTAATTAATACCTTCTGATTGTCTTGTGATTGTAAACGTCTTTTTTTTGCATTTAGTCATTTCCTCGGTGAGGTGGAATGAAAAGTTACGTGTTGCACTCGAGCGCAAAGATTTTTCACCTCGTGCTCTTTTGATTCCCTCGCTAACGCTCAGGATTCTAATTTTGAATCACTCGCTGCGCTCGTGATTCAATTTTAGAATCTTTCGCTTGCTCGGTCATCAAAATTGAACACGCGGTTAAAAAGCAACTTTGCACTCTTGTATAACAAATAACTATTCTGTTATCGTACTCACTGTGTCCTAATCTGTATGCAATTACACGTAGACAAAGAATATAAGGAAAAAGCGCCAGTGTAGCTTTTAATTAAAGTTGGCTCAGGAGTTTTGGGGATTATCGTCACTGTACAGGCTCGCGTCTTTATTAGTATAGATAGTCCGGGGAGCCGGGCGGATACCGTCGATTTAGCCGTGACGGGCGGCACAGTTTACGAATTGATTGTTCTCGACAGTAAAATCAATAATAACGATTTTATTATTGGCGGTCGCGACCCTCGTTTTGTTGTAGGAAGCTTGCGCTCGGGGCAGGTTGTATTGTGAGGGGAATAGGGTAACCAAATGGTAGTGTAACATCAACAATATCGCGCTTAATCAGAACTGCGGAACACCCATTGTGAGCGTTGTATCGATAAGTATACTGTAGAAATTATCACGAATGAAACAATCAAACTCCGTCTTGTGGCTTCACGCGGTGCACTTTAGCTCGATGCAATCTAATAAACCTTCCGTTGTTCCTAGTTGATTGAATCGATATAGTTATTTGATTTGTACTAACATTATTCTAAAAGGTAAATTAACTTAATTAGAAACAAAAACAGATGTAAAGGGGATTATTATGCGGGCCTGTGGACGGTGAGCAATGGGTAGCTCACCGTCCGTCCGTCGATTGACGACAGGCCGTGTCGACGGCGCGTTCGTGTTTCACGCGCGCCTCAAAGATATGTCAGCAAAGCAGAGGGGCTGGCCAGAGCCTCCGCCTGCCGGGGTTGCGGGTCCAAGTCATTGGATGGTTTCCCATCCGAAAAAAAAGGGGATTATTATAGTTGTTTACCCATTCCACCCACACCATAATCAGAAGGACAATCTTTGTGACTTGTCAGAAGAGGCTTTTCAATTGATTATGTTTCTCTTGAAAGTTCTGAAGAAATATAATGAGAGCTGCCGCTGGGTTGGGCATGTGCGGAAAATGTCGTGCAGAAAGTTTTTCTTATGAATGTGGATGACTATTATGAGTTATGAAAGACCAAAGAAAGGACGGATGCACTGTGTGGAGGAGGATGATACGGTTGGAATGGTACCTCATGAAATGTCTAATAAAATTTAAGTATGCATGAAAAAGGCATGCGCCAATCCTTACTTCCTTACTAATATTATAAAAGCGAAAGAGAGTATGTTTGTTTGTTACGTCTTCACGCCGTAATGGCTAAACCGATTTTGATGAATTTTGGTACAGAGATAGTTGGGACCTTGGAGACGGAAAAAGGCTAAAAAAAATGGTGGGAAATGAGGGAGAAAGAGGGAAGAAAAGGGAAAACTTAGCTTTGCTATTACAATCAATCAGGCGCAAGGGCAGAAGACTACAGGTAGCAGGTGCCTGCAAATCAGAAAAGGGGAACTGTGTTACCCCAAAATTAACGTGAGCGAAGCCGCGGGCAAAAGCTAATCCCAAATAAATTAGGATAAAGGTAGGAGAAAGATCCTTAAGCAAACCTTTATACAGTAGTAAAGGTTTATCTTACTCTATTTTCATTGTTAACTGGAACAGTCACTTGTTATTTTGCTCATTTGTGAAACTTTGTCATTAGCGGCGATGAGTTAAAATTTCGTTAGCGGTTTACAAGTAGCGGAGTTTTGATTAGCGACCATTGTTGTCTTGGAAAATTAGTTTGAGACTCGTGTTGCTTGGTGACTACTTGGTTAGTTTCAACCAGTTTCAGTCAATTCACAATGTATAGTGTTTTTATAGTAGGTATAACTGTTTAGTTGTACTTACTTGCTTATGAAGATTGAAATGTGCTGAAAAACAAAAACATATAGTGCTAACAGTAATTCTATAGGTGCCAGGTTTATAATGAAGTCTTTAATAAAAAGAGAACATGAATAATTATTTAATTAAAACTTTGAGGTTAGGTTCGCTTGCTTCATTACCTGTAATAACCATCGTTACTAAAAGTACCGTGATATGAAAATACATGATATTCTTTTGTTGCATAATTGAGTTCATTTTGTAGAAATTGTATATAACATTCAAAATGACCGCGTAATAAAAGTTCAGCTATAATACTTTGAAACTGGGTTTTCGCAATAAAGTTGGTAGCCATGATAAGAGCTATAGTAAACTTAATGCGATACTTTGTGGTACAGTCCCTGGGTGAATCTAGCTGCAATTTGTATCTTTTACTTTACTACTTTTTTTTTGCTTTTGACGATTCTGGCAGTTGAGTACTATTTAGGGACCTACGCTAATGTCCTTTTTTTGGTATTGTTCGTCGTTTCGTTGAGCTCCTTGGGTTATGAGTCGAGCTACACGATAACTGACAAATGCTTGCACTGACTGGACAGGTCCACTCAATCTGTGTGGTGCTTTCTTAAAAAGACCACTTCAGACACTAATCTGCATAGTCCTCATGTAAGTTGACCAAGATTTTTTTTTGTCTGGACTTTAAAAGAGACTATGACCTCTGAGTTTGTTTCGGCTGTTTCTTCTCAGAGTAGTCGGGTACGAAACACCGGCCTCATCTAGTTTTAAAAAAAAGACGTGTAAAAGTGTTTGTGAAAACCTACTTGCAAAATAAACATCATTTATCATTTATCATTTATCTCATGCCTTACCTACGAGCTTTAAATATAATTTGATATTCTTTTGTGCGAAAGGCACCTTCTATTTTAGGTGACCGTAAAAGTTAATGCGCGAGTATCTTTCTTTGTATGTTAGACCGTTAGACGCTAAAGTGAAAATACTATCACATTTTTTATAACGTCCTTTTACGGTTCCTTCATAACAATATTTTTAGTTTCTAGTTCATTTTTACAGCTTCATGCTTACGTCAGTGTTTACACTTCAGGAAAATTGACTTCGATTTTTGTTCATTACCTACGTATTAAATGTCGATTGCTTATGCTGGATCTGAAAACGTGTTACATTGATAACCTCTGTGATGGCCTATGTGCGCGCGCCTGTTGAAACTGAAGCACTTACATAAGTAAACCCTGGTTTATATTTTCGTTCCGTTGAAACAAGGTTTATTACCTCCGCTTTGTCCTCGGCTGTGCTGTGTGCCCATGTAAAATCCTTTCCAAGCAAATTGCCTCCATCTCACCGGCAAAGTGGGTGAAAATGCACCTTTATTTTGCCGTCCTCATTTTTCGCTGTTATTAAACAAATTATGTTGATAACGTCTTATAATATTAAGGCCACGAGTTTCTAAAGACCCAAAATGTGAAAATGCTGCTTTTACCCATTTCTTTGTTGGTTAAGTTACGTATTCATGTTAATATTTAGAAGTGGTGTGAGTTGGTACCTGAAGGGGTACGGGGTATGAAAATAGGGAGTGATTTTGTAGTGTAAGAGATGTTGGAACGGTATCCCTCGGCGTCGGTGCACGCATTCTTTTAAAACACCCTTTTGAGACGTCTCGTCTGTGAGGGACGGGAACTCGACACAAGTACCGCGATGTATGTGGCTCCGGGCTTGTGCGAGATACACATTTATTTAGAAACGTCTGTTTGCGTTTTATATTTTACGTATTTGTAGAGTTTTTCAAATATGCTGGCAGTGCTTAATTTATCGTTTTGGCTTACGTAAAGGCGTTTTACTTTTTGGTGCGAAATAACAAAAGCATTAGCAGTTTCGGAATGAGTAAAAAGCGGTTTTGTAGTGCAAATACACGTTAGCAAGCTGCTCCAAACTCTGACTATGATAGGTACCGGCAAGTTGGTGCAATATAAGAAACTTTTCTCAGAAGTAAAGCTAGCGCGCGTGCTCGGGGGCGCATCTGATGAGTTTACTAAGTTTCTCGTTGGTCGTGTGTTTTGTTACCCGTTGCGGGCGTGTTCCGAACGCTAAATGGTACGTGTGACGGCACACAGACGGCTGCCGATTTATGACACCCCCAGTACATTAGTACCTCGTGGCAAAATACACGGATACTCCATGGACAGAAAAAATATTGGAGGAAACATAAACATTCCACGGGCACTAAAGGAAAAATGAAACTGAGAAAATCCAAAAGAAAGCAAATAACTTTCTCTACAATATCCTTAAACTCTGGCATTTGCTTGTGCTTCAGTTAACTGTTTACTAATTAAAACGATTGTTAACACAAACATATAATTAAACTTCTGATGTATAGCGTATTGTTATAGGACTAACATTAATTATAACTTCGTGTAAATTATTTGTTTGCGCTGAATGAGCTGGGACCGCGCTGTTATGAGAGGGAGATAGTGTTCCACAAACAGTAGGAGGGAAGATACCGCCTGCAAATGAAAATATCTAGGCAATGTCGGAGACATTGCATAAAGAAAACCGTGGAAGTGAATATAAAAATGTCTGAAAAAGTTATTGTCGTTTTCTCTGCATTTAAAGATATTTAGTGGAGCAATAATTTAGACCTTAGCTCAAGTTGTTTACAAGAAATTTTAAATTTTGAAAATCTCGTTGTTACTTCATTTAAGGTCCATACATCTTAGTTAAACGCAAAATATCGTTCCAGTCTGTCGATCTTTGAAGGTAACAGAGACGGAATGATGATTTAAATACGTTTATCTTTTGCTTAACGTGTTTAACGATATGGTGGTGCAAGCGGGCCATAGTTTTTATCGAATAATAGAAAGAGCTATAAGACAGATATATACAAAATGCATTATATATTATATTGATAATTTGATACAGCAACTGTCAACAATGCCCTTTCCAACGGCTGTGTACTGTTTCAATGCCTCTTGCTTAAACCCAGCAATAGGAAATTGATCTGAGCGTAAATAACTAACGGTTTTAGTTTTTTGACACAATTGTCGATTGTCGCCAATCAAAATTGAACAAAAAATATCCAACTATTCTCTGTGGACATTGCTTAATACAAGGTATTATGATCGATATAACCAATTCTCTAAAGTAGTTTTTGAGTAATTTTGTTTTATGAATACACTGTTTTCGTAGATACAGATACTTCATAGTATAAAATAAACTGGCAATAAAAACATCCATTTAATAAATTCATCAGTTATTATAAAATCGTTTACTTATTTGTAAATTAGATTTGGAAGAAAAACTGAAGTATTCTCTCGGCGGGAGCGAAGCCGAGGGCGCGGAGACGAAATTATTGATTTCAGCGAGGCGCGAGCGAGGGTGAACTTTTGCATTCGCTTCCCTTACTAGACAAATTGCTTATCTTACACTATTATTTACGCTCTTATAATTTCTTCTTACTCCTATATCTTTAAGTTAAATTGCGGAATACATTAATGTTAATTTTGTGGTGGTTGGAATACATGATTGTTTTTAGAGTCATAAATATTCGTCCTTTCATCTGGCATCTTTAATTTAATTAATTAACTTAGTTATAAGAGTTTTATATGTAAGTGGAAGGTGACTATCAGGTGCTGCGTGTTTAGCTATTTCGATTCAGGGTTAACGTGGACCATTGTTCGTATGTTGTCTAGTTCAACCGCCATCTTCAATGTGGTCTGCTTTTTTGCCTTATGACAATGGTCATACAGTTACAAATAGTTATTCACAGTTCCACCTACTAAATAAAAAATAACCCACCTGCTAAAATATAATAGGCATTCGTAAATAACAATTTGAAAGGATAATACCATAATCGCGTCGTAATGTAAGCAGATCGGTGATCACAGTATGATGTTATTATCCCGCAGGTAAACGCTGCCCTCCTGCCTTAATCCGTTAGTCGCCTCTTATGACACGAGGCAAAATGACGCAAAATAATTAATTTACACCTTATTATTATACTGTAATGTATCAGGATTAAGGGATCTTGGAAACACACAATGGGTTAGTAGTTCATCCTTGCGTCATGTGTCATTTAATTACAGGTAGTTACGAAGGCACGTGCAGATGGACATGGTGCAGTTGCTACCACAGAACTTTCATAATCTTAATTATTTTTTGTTCATTCTCATTATGAGTTTAAAAGAATTCAAGTAACTCGTTACATCGCTGCGCTTTAAGGCTGCCGTAACTTTTATGTAGAAGAGAATAGAAAACTTTAAAGACACATTAGCAAAATTTTTCATGAGTAACTTTAGCTTAAGTGGACAGTGCAGGCTACAGGGTGTGTAGTGAGCTTCTTGCTAATGACTTGAATGGCTTCATTAACAGAGTTACTCCGATACGTGACTGCAAATGCTAATTAGTTTAGTCACTGGAGGGTATCGTGCGAACCTTGCTTTTTCTCGTAATTTTTTCATTCAGTTTGTAACGAGATTTTCTTCTCGCGAAAGGTCAAAGTTTAGTATTGGAACGAGCGCATTGTTCGTACGTACACATGTGCAGTGTTGTGTACCGTCCAGCTAGGGTAGGGTGTGTTAAAAATAGAGTGGACCGGACATTGAACCGGTGGCCCCGGACATCGCAGTAATGAAAGTGTCCCATCGTGTACAGCGCGAGTTTTCGCGAGTGAACCAATTTCCCGCAGTTCGAAATAATTCACGTTCTGCTATCCAAGCTATTTACCAATACTGAATGGACTTTGAATTTTCATGTAACAGATCGCGTGGTTTTTATTGAAGCTCTATTTGATATTTTTGAATAAGATAATGTTACGCAGTCTAGACATTTAAATTTTAATCATTTTAGCTGTGTAGAAACGAAGACGTCTATTCTTGTCTAAAATGATTTGTAGAGCGACTATAATTATGTTTTCAATTTGATATAATACAATAGAATGCCCTTTTTGGAGCTGGATTACTTAAAACTATAGTTGAGAATTTAATTAATCACAAAGTAATATAAACAGAACTAAGTGCACTTTGCGTACAGTATTAATAGCACAATAATTTAAAGTTTGCAGTAGCGGAGGGAGTTTCCCAGAAGACCGTTATTACAGGCATATCGCAGGCACAGGTACTAGGGGATAATAAACGGCTGCTGGTATTAGTAGACCGGTGTGTATCATTAGTCGCGCGCCGTCGGCACGTGCCGTCACGGCATGCGGCAGCCGCGTCGTTGTACGGCTCTGTGCATGCTGGCTGTGTTTCCTATGATTACAGGTATTTTCGTACCTTTTCATACAGGGAACATAAAAATGTGATGAAATTAAGGACACTTTTTTCTTTCGACCATATAATATGGTGTTCAGTCAAAGAGGCACTTAGATAGAAAAAGATAAAAGCATATGTATAGCCGCTGTCCTTTATCAAAATACATTTGCCTTAATTTTCGATTCATTTTTGGGGACTTTACCAAAAAATATTGTTGGTTAAAATATAACTAATGAAACCGTAATTTTTTCCAAAGAGCTTACGCGCACAAACGTCTAGAAAAACGATTGAAAACTGTTTCATTCTTTCAGATAATAGAAACATACCCACATAATTATGAGATAACTAAACTCTCTACCAACAGGAATATCAGTAACGTGAACACAGTACTGTGTAAGTGTCAATTCGCAGTGTGCTGATATTGCTCTCTCGATACATTCTTGCTCCGATGCAATTGTCACTGAAATATAGAATTGCATCGGAAGCTATCGATAGTGTGGATCTGTATGTTTCTCTTCCATTGTCTCTTGAGGACATATCAATGTCGACGTAATAGTGTGCCTGAAGCCCTATCGTTCGTGTGCTCATTGCCACAAAGTTTGTCAACACTAAGTGGTAGCAAATGGAAAGCGTTAGTTTGCTCTGCCGCATACTGGCGTAATTTCACCCTTATTACGTTATATTACCTAGACGGTGTTAGTGGTTTCGCTCCAGAGGTTATTATATTTTAGGGTATATTTCAGAATAAATTTAATCTAGCTATCTTCTACATTGTAAAGTGAGGAGAAAATATTTGGTTTCGTTAGGTTGAAATTCGAATTATAAAATTGGTGATGGTGGAAAATAGTTTGTTTTTCTTGAGATTGCCTTAATTACGGCTTTTTAATTAAGCTTAGTGTAGCATGCTTACAGCACTAACGTGAGCACTTGATTCTACCACTGGCTTAAATTGGTTTTTGATGCTTATATAAAGATTTAGTACCTCAGGGCACATTAAATCAATATTGGTGGAAGCTTTTAAGGCGTTCGTTTTGTATTTAAGCTTGCGCGTTTTAGGCTACGTTTTAAAGTACTATTATGGTAACCTTTGTTGTCCTAGTGTTTTGGTGCCATGATGTGCTTAAAACAAGTTTACTACATTCTTGTTAGAACGAGGGCTTGGTCTTTAGGCGCACCTACGCGTGCAATTACTGTTATGATAAGCTATACCCAGACGAACACAGTTAGCATTATTATTGTTTGCCATTTTCACTGGTCTGGGACGCTAGACCACTTAAAGTGACGCACCACTCACCAGTAACGATAAATGGACCAGACAGTAGTAAGGTGTCGGAGTATTAATACTCTGTGTACGTACTCATTACTCAGCTACATAGTTTTTACGATAGCTCATCTCGAACTAATGTGCTCTTTGTTACAACAGCACACAATATGTAACTCTTCTGTAAATATTTTCTACGGGAACCTTTTTGTTTGATGTGACGTGCGTGGGTCTGAGCATTGTCCGGAATCGCTGTTTTGTGCCCTTTCACATAATGGCGTGTGCTTCAGTCGTAACTGACATTATATACTTGAATTTTTCCATTATCACACCGTTTGTTTATTTGTTATACCTGTCTGTCACAATACTCGAGAAGATACGGTAACGATGATGTAGTGCTTACATAACAAAGGTATCAAAACGAAATGAACTCGGCGCGTCCTTACCTAAAAAGTAAGCTCCCCGTCCGCGCTCGTTATTACAAAGCTCTCTACGATACAAATACGATGGATATCCGACGACATCTCTTGTAAATCAATAAAAAGATCTGCATGCACGATACCCTTGGCGCTCTCTCACAATGTTACGCTGTACTGAAAAACATTACTTTTTGTGGCTTGTATAAGTTGTAAAGTTCGTTCGCCCCGCTGAAAGTGAGTCAGGTTGGTATAATTTTAGTAACATTTAGGAATATAGAAACAAAGTTATACAGCACATTAAAGTTTCTCTATGACTAAAGCGATGCAACTCCCTCGTGATTCCGCGATATGATTGTATTTGAAGCCCGACTTTGGTTTGGATCGACTGGTCAATTACGTGTCATTTAGAGAATAAATAAGATTTCGGTGCTCGATCTTTCATTTAGGGGATGTATACTGACTCCCTCTTCTAACTCCGCTTCA
Source organism: Ochropleura leucogaster (assembly GCA_958449745.1). Classification (NCBI taxonomy): domain Eukaryota; kingdom Metazoa; phylum Arthropoda; class Insecta; order Lepidoptera; family Noctuidae; genus Ochropleura; species Ochropleura leucogaster. Next base: position 11,028,345 of record OY288208.1, read on the forward strand.
TTTTCCCAAAATTGGGTGATGCGGACCTCTCGACGCGCTCGTAGCCTTTGGCAACAACCTCGGCCATTTTCTCGTTTACTCTCAATAAGGCTTTAATTTTACCGAACGAAGTTTCCATGAAGATTTATTCAGCTGGTAGAATAAGTTATTTTTTCCTTAACAAATGATAATATACGCCGTTGTTCGCCTTACTTAGGTGTTAAAACAAATCAACTAAAGGATTCGCGCGTTTAAGTGTCTTGTGGGCATTGAGCATAGTGAGCTAAGCTTTATTGCTTGAAAGCGTTAAATGTGAATCCGTCCCGGACTCCGAATAGCACCTGAAATGAGGCCGCCCATTTTCGTTTAATCTTGTGAATTGAATAGCTTTCAATACCGATAATTGCTTATTTTATTGCGAATCTTGTAGACTGATACTAAAATTAAGTTTACATGAGAAAACAATATGGAAGGCTCTTGAGGTACCTCTGCTAGTTTAGGAGCAGGCTCATACGGTAATGTGTAGCTATTTAGATCAGGCAAAATAATCAAATTAGTATGTTAATTTCGCACAAGCTCATTAATGTTTATATTCAGCCCTCACATTCAGCGGTTACCGACTGCTAAATATAGGCCTCCCTCGTAGATTGCTTGATGATGTTGCTAATAACCATGCAATGCTCTTGCTTTAATCAAATACTTTCTACTTCGAAAGATTCGCGAATACGAATTCGATTAGATGTGGATAAATATTCTGAATAACTTCTGCTAAAATGGTAAATAACGAGACGTAGGGTGTCAACGTGTTAATGACTCAACATTAAAATTAAAAAAAACCAAGCTTAAATTGATTACATAATATCTAAGGTGACCGCTCTCCGGTCAAATAAACACTTATTAGCGCTCAAGGTCAAATTATGATAATAATTAATTAATCGTACCTAGTTTATCATCTACTTGAGAAATTCGAAGCGATTCGTAAATAATTATGACCTTAATTGACTAATGACTTCATTGTTTATGTATTTGAATTAAAAGTCCCACAAAAGCACTAAGCCGTTACTATTAACAGTAGAGGACTTTTAGTATAAACCTATAATTAGAAAGGTAAGCTCACGAATTTTTGTCAAAAGTGTAGCATGAAAATAATAATCGTCATTTTTGAAAGCTGTGGAGGGTCGTAACGTGGGTTAATGAAGCCCTGCAAAGCAGTTTTAATTGCCCTTATAGCTGGCCCGTATTCCACACTGGCGCCCTCAAATGACCCAACAAATTGACCGCCTCACGCAATGCTTAACTTATATTATAGGTATTTCCAATAATGACTCGACAAATTAGGAATTTTATTCGTAAATCAATAGAAAAGTTACACAAATATTGTTTCAGCGGTGATTTATTTTATGATACGAATCATAAAAACGATGATTACTGTTTACGGTAACGCTTTCTATTGTTATTCAGTTAGTTTTCGATTCGTTCCGTCTACTGTAAACATTCGAAATTTCAAATGGAACACCGTCAGAAAATTTTGTCAATATTTTCTGGTGTTTTCTCGAATATTTTGCCAAAGCGAGATGTGAAATCTATAATGTAGTGGTTTTAAAAGATGCATTCGTAAGTCTTAACAAGATTCGCAGCTGTTTCTTCTTAATCCTGCCGATCCACCTCAACAGTCTAGTCTACAATTATGCGAACTGTCGCAATTACCTAGTATTTCCGATCATTCACTCACACATCTGCTAAAGCTAAACATTAATTAGCAGCACTGTCGACAGTGCCAATTTTAGCGAGGATTCCGTTCTATCGCTCCAGTATGGCATGTGCCACATTCATAATTGTACATGGAACGACCACTCGGTGTACAATGTTTTAGTTCACTGACCGTGCAATGTGCAATTTAATAGCGGTTGCGACATACACCATAATTTGTAACCTATTAGCACAATAAAATTGCAGTATCATATCAGTTTTAATATACATCTGACATCTATATTAAATACCGCATTTTGGCATCTTAACTCGTAGAAATAAAACTTTCACACCTTGCATTTTATCAGTCCGGAAAGTTATAGTGTAGGCGACCTTTACCAGGATATTACAAGAGAAGAGTGAGCCGGTTATGAGGCCCGGAGGCTGGCATACACAATAAAAGGCGAATATCCTTGAATATTCATCACTCAGGAAGGACTTTGAATGCAATATGCTGTCTTTCGTCTCTTTGACATATGAATTTTCGAGAACATGGCGATAGAAAGGTTGGCGGAATTTAAAACTGTGATTTAAATCGTTTTGGCTTTTCTGTTAATAATGAATGATCACTCGAGAGTCGACAAATTGACGGAGGGGCATAACATTCTCGTGAAACTCAACAAAACCGTGTCACCTCTATATTAGTTAAATGAGAGTGTAGCGCAATTATGACATATGGCGCAACTATGCGCGTTAGCCGGACACAGTTATAAATAATTTTATAGCTTTCAAAGTGCGGACTAAACCATGATCATTTAAGAATAATAGAATAAATGTATGTTTTAAATGGTGTTAAATAAAGTTAAGTGAAACAAAATTTCAAGAAAAATAAAAGTGCTTGTTTAATGAAACGTATTCCTTTAATTTCTTCTGTCCTGGAAAATAACGTAGGTGGCGAGCCAACCGTAGCTACGGTGTCGCTGATTTAAATAATGTTAACGTAGCGACTTATTACGCAAATGTACAGAAATGTTTATACAGTCCTTTCGAAAACAGGAAAATATCCAACGGGACATTACTTTAACTGATTACTAACGCTTTCAATTTTCTTCTTTCAGGTAAACATCAAATTTTCCGTTTCTTCAATTGGTAATGGAAACTATGCCAGGTAGAGAAATCGCCACTTCCACACCGAAATTATTTTATCAAACTTTTTTTTTTTTTGATAATATTAATGAATATATTCCATTCTATTTGATAACTAAATTAAACTAAAATTATTAAACTAAACTTTTAAATAAATTAAAAAATAGCGTCAAAAAATTCGTCCTCAACGCTGTCAGTTGGCAATGTCCCCAAGAGACTGGCCGCGTTGCCACGTTGTATGGCAACGCAACGTTCTGGCCAAAGTAAAAGCCAGCCCTTGGGTCACGGGAAGTGTCAACCAAACGTTTTGAAATTTCCTTAAAAAGGCTGTGAGCACAAGGATATCAAACTGATTTCAAATGCATTGGTTTGCTGACTAAAACATGCTTGTATATAGGTATACAATACATATTTATGTACCTTCATAATATATGCAAGAATTTAATAATATTTAAAACTACAGGTGAATTGTATAAAGTACACGATACACGACAAAGTTGATAAAACGACATGCGACGCTGAACTAGTTTCTGAAAATGTTCAACAGAATTTCAGGAAATATTGAATAATGCGCTTTTACCGCTTCATATATACAATAATCATTTTTGAAACATGATGTTTCGTTGAGCAGTTGAGGTCTAGTTAATTTACCTCAATGTGAAATTGTGGAAATATGAAACAATGGGTGTCCATTAAGTCATTACGTGCCTAAATTATTGTAATATCCACCTTATCACCAGTGATAAATCGCCACATAAATATTATGGAAAGTATTACGATAGGGGACTTCTACACTTAAAATCTAATTTTCAACAATTGGAGGGTTATTTACTGTTGTTGTTAGAGCTTGTAGCTGATGAACAAAGGCCTTTCAACTTCATTTTGTGGTTTTAAGCCAAAGTTGACTCAGACAGACCCTACCTAAATTATACGATGGGCCTTGCAAAATAGAAGGAATGGCGAGCTTCGACGTTCATCTCAAACTAAAGAAAAGTAGGTACGAATTAATTTAAAATATCTATCAAGTAAAAGTCAAACGGAGAAAAGGTCCTGGAAATTAATAAGGCTTAAGTAGCCCATCAAACTGCAAACTACAATTCGTCAACTCGTAACTGTTTAATCCTTACATTTATAACTTCTAATCGTGGTTTTAAGAAATGTTCTGGCTTTAATTAAACCTTAACTAAACCGACAGAGATTATGAGCCGGGTTTGTTTGTGTGAATCGTTCTTTTCTATCTTATTTTTCATTAAAAGATTTAAGAGTTATTGTCGTAACAATTTGACGAGCTCACGCCTCTTTTCAGCTTCAGTGCTTCGAAAGCGTTTAACAAAAGCTGTTTGAAGCTTTGTGTTTTCCTTGTCTAGAACGTATATTCTTGCTGTTTAAATGTACGTTCTCTTTCATTCAAAGTTGCTTTTCAAGTACTCCGTAATGACAATCTTACTATTAACCATGAAAATATTCTCTATAGGAAAGTAGATACCGTTTTCTATATTTTAGTTCTCTTTTTATTTGTTTTTACTTCACTCTTTTTCAGACGATCACAGTTAAAGTCCTTTTAAATAGTCAGTTATCTCCAAAATATATTCTTTACAAGCTTTCGCCCGCGACTTCGTCCGCGTAGCGTAGTTACTTTGGGCTAACGCTAACTTAAACCAGCGTGATGATCGAAAAAAATAATTTATCATTCTCTCCCCTTTTCTTCCCTCTTTCTCACCTTTTTTTCACTCTTTTTTAGCCTATGCCTATGTCTATCTCCAGGGTCCCAACTATCTCTCTACCAAAATTAATCAAATCGGTTTGGCCATTCAGGCGTGGAGACGTAACAAGCAAACAAACTCACTTTCGCTTTTATAATATTATAGTAAGGATAACCTTTCTTACCCATTATTTAGTTCCGAAACACGACATTGTATAGCGAGCCAATGATTAGATTTGCGTTGCTTCAACTATCTAATTCTCGTGGTTTGTCTCTCTCAATTGAGTGAGTATCCTACTCAATTGATTCAAGTATTGTCTCGATTTAATATTGAAGCTTTGAACTCAGTAGAGGCGTGGCTCTAAGTGGTATGAATGTGTCTAGTGAGTAGTGTTGATGTTGTCAAACGATTCACGAGAACTAGTAAGCCTATAAACATTCTCCTTTGAGCATTTACTAATAGGTAAGGCCATGAATTCACATACGATGGAACAATATATATTGGAAAATCTCACGTAGATCCACAATTTGTGTGCTATCGTATTTCAATTATAACAAACATTTCAATATTTAATCTATAGGAATCCGGGTTTAAGCCTCACTGACATGTATTTTGTTAGCAGCACAAAAACACGTTACTGTTTTAAAATACAAAACATTGAGCGACATATCCATTTTGCATATCAATTTAAAGTGTCGAATAGTGAAAACTGCGGGGAAAAAAGTTGATTTGACTTTTCGAGACGGACGGCGCGGTCGGCGCGCGGCTTGCTAACGAGTCCCGGTAGACAATGAAATAATGAAAAACTGATGCACGTAGATCAAGGTTGACATTACTACGTCAGACTACGTAGCAGCTACACCTTGTCCAACTTATTAAAGTTTCAGCGGATCATCGTCGGCTCGTGCACTCGTGCAGCATTGCGCTCATATTGAGCGCTTTACAAATAATACCCACTTTGCATGCGCATTTCTGCGCAGACTGAATAAATTTCGTTTGTAGTGCACACTGATTCGACTGCTTTGATAAAAGTGTACTTAGTATATTAAATCGATCCGCACTTTCGTTATGAACCTTCCATTTCCATTAAAGTCTGTAATTTCGTTATGGATTGCCGTATCGTGTAATGTTTAAAAATATATTTCCTTGTTTGGTTGCTATGGAAACGGTATTGGTTAGTAAGGTCCGACTACTTAATTTGCGTTACAGTAGCAGTTGCAGGGCTATTGTTATGAAAGAAGTTCGGCGTTGCAAAGTAGTGTAGACTGAGAGTTGAGTTGTAGCCGAGTTGTGCATGGTCACGAGGAAAACACGCTGGCGTAGTGTACGCCAGTACGCATGCGCCGTGCGTGGCTGGCGTGCGGGGATGGGGCTGGGCCGCCTCCCCTCCTGCCACCTGCTAGCCTGCCGCCTGCCTGCGCCACACCTGCACCCGCCGTGCTAAAACCTGCTATATTTCACGGTTTCCGACGAGTGTCATTTATGCCTCTGTTCTCTCAACAATCAAGGAATGAAAATTGAATGTTCGATATTATTTCAACCGTGACTAACCAGAAGTGCAATTGAAAGCTTTATTGACTGTTTGTCGATTGTCTTTAAGTTCTGAATTGTAACATTTTCGCAGTTTAAGCAAATTGCTACCAAGTTGACAATATCTTTTGAAAAGCGGTTTTTATTATGGGCAGCTATTATCAGCGATTGGCGAGATGCCAACACCAAGGGTAGAGTCGGGTCAACGGAGTTTGATTCCGAGTTTCAGGCACTTACTGTCAAGATATCTTTGATAACTTAGTATCTATTGAAATTTGTGAATACTAGAAAATTCTTCCAAGCAAAGACCAAAAATATATTGTTCCTGTTACTAAATTAGCAATACCTTTGTTTATTCAGTAAACGTGAACGTAGCGGTGAACAAACGGAACAAAACACAGTATTGGTCGTCCGTTTGGGTTCGGAGGCGCACGTTTGGAGAGTAAATAAAAAGCGAATAGATTTGAGGTGGCACACATTCAAAACAAATACCACGTAGCTACATATCAATATTCTCGTATACTACATATGCTTCAGATATTTGGCATTGCTCCAGAGTTTGTGGGGAGCTCCACAAACGTTCCTTTAGTTGGTTATTCCCTCCTGTTATCAAGAGTTACTTAAATTATGTGATAGTGTTTTGTTTTGTATGTTGCGGTATTAAAGGAATGGCATTATGATAAAGGGCCTTGATTAATCTGATTCCGCTTCAAAGGGAGGCATGTTGATTTTCGCTTCCTATTTTATGAAAAGCTTGGTGTAGTTTTCGCGGGTGACGCTCTTTCGTACTCAGCTACAAGTATGTTTGGTGAAGGAATTATTGTATTTTGAGTTTAGTGTAGATTAGTTTTCATCGCTTCTTTCATATTTAAAACAATTCTCATAGCTGCATCCTAGAATTTAAAAAAAAAATGCTCTGGCATGTTCCAAATTCAAAAATTCTAGCAGATCGTGATTTTGTTGCTTGGGTTAAGGTTCAAGGGATGACGATTAGCCCTTATTGCGTATATCTTACCTACATGCTATTCTGTCTAAGTCAAGACATAACAGGCTTTTTGGGTTAGGTCGTTCCATCGACCATCTCATCTCTGTCCATAGACAAGATTAAGGTCAAGAGTCAGCCTATTTACAATAAAAAAACCGGCCAACCGGATTCGCGCACCTAGGTTTCCCCGTACAATCTTTTGACTGCGTAAACTTCTTGGGTTGATTTTTTTAAATCTCCAAAGGACTATAAATTAAATAAAATAAATCTTTATTCAGACAAAGTGTCAATAATTATTATCATAAAAGATGTAAGTACCTATAACATGAGCAAAAATAAATGTTCTTAGGATACTTAAGTCTTGATTGTGTGCAATGACCTGTAGGATGCAGTTAGTGTTACCCCGGACTCTGCCTAACAACAATATGAGCCGCTTGCGCACTATGGCATGGAAGCCGTCTACCCTGGCCTCCGCAAACAACCAGAGGTACTACAAAAGCGGGGCAGCCCTAACAACATCTTGAATATATCCTATAGACTTAACTATATCTATGGTTTTAATTTTTCTCAACGCCTTCACGTGTTCACGAAATACAGGATCTTGACAAAAAGAGAGACAGATACCACAGTGATCCTCTAAGGGTTAATTTTTTCCTTATGAGGTACGGAACCCTAAAAATCGATACTTTAGAAGTCCTTTAATGTCACGCTTAAAGAAGTATTATTATGTTATTCAAATAAGGCAGGTAGGTTACGTAAAATATATTAAAGTAACATTAGAACGAATAAAATAAAATATTCGAAAGGTTCTCAATGTAATTATTTTAACGATTTTGATAGGTATCGAGTTTGTTTTTCTAATCTCACATGGAAAACAGTAACCTACTCAATATTAAAAGGTCAGTGCGTAGGTGGGAAGGCTGAAAGGTAAGCTCTACCTATATACAATACAAATAAATACATCTACATTTGCAATTTATAACTTTACTAGCTTTTGCCCGCGTTAAATTCGGGGTAACGCAGTTCCCCTGTTCCTGATTTGCAGGTACCTGCTGCCTCTAGTTTTGCCCCTGCGCCTTATTTATTGTGATATCAAAGCGGAATTTTACCTTTTCTTCCCTTTCTCCTTCATTTATACCTTTAAAAAAAGAAACAGAGTCTCAACTAATTATCTCTGTACCAAAATTCATCAAAATCGGTTTAGCAATTTAGGCGTGAAGAACAAACAGACAAACTCACTTTTGCTCTTATAATATTAGTAAGGATTCTATCTATACAGTTACATAAATAAGGTTGTTATCGTAAGATATAATCTTATTAAGACAACGTGTCAATGTATTGTAAGTAATGTTCAATGGTGTGTGAAACTATACCAACTAGGTATACCCCTAAATGGTGCCACGGAATCGGATTAGAGCAAACTGCGGATTTATACCGAGGATTTCGTAAAATCCCATCGGACAAAAAGGATACCGCATGGCTACAGCAGCATTAGAGGCAATGTTTGATAATACGCGCTGTTTGTATTCTGATGTTAGTAGCTTTTCGTTATTATGACCCTACTCTTATGTTTTATAGACATTCGACAAGTGGCGCCCTTTGAATTATTTTATTAATACTTTAGGGTTGAAGCGGTTTGTTCCAAATAAATGTAGAGAGGATTTTTAGAAAAAAAGAACTAATTAAACGGCGTTCATAATCATACCTTTAGAGGTATTAATAGTAACATACGCCATACCTACCTACATACGTCATAGTTTTGAGAACTACTCTCAAACTTTATAATTTAGTATGAAGTTTTAACTACATTAAAGTGTGAAGTGGCGATTCTCAATTTAATTTTAGTACTAACCTATTTAAGTTTTAATTGGAGTAGAATATGGAATGTCGACGCACAAAATATCGATAAACGAACCAAAACGCATAGTGAACAAAATAATACACACAAAAATAAGTCTAAGCAACACATACTATTTCCAATTTATTATTATATCACTTCTTACCAAGTAAGTTATAGCTATGTGAGCTTTTTTGATCTAGAAGACATACTGGCTGGTTGTAAAAAAAAAACGAGTATCATTTGTTTTTTTTTCACAAATTCAAAAGTCCATGCATTTGTTCGAATTTTAGAGCGTTGTTATTATTATTTTTTAGGCCCATCCAAAACATATTTTCGTTCGGATAGGTGATTTATAATAAATAAATACAATAAATGTAGATAGCTAATATGACAAGCTTAACGAAAGACGAGCAGGGACATCGAAGTGTAATAGTTTCTCAGTATACGATGTTTCGCAATAGATTATCAATGCCAAGTTACTCCGTAGTTTTTCGCGGTAACGTGCATCGAAGTCAAGTACTATCACAGTGAAGATCTATCGCAGTAACGTGCATCGCAATTTTGTAGCATCGTATTAGCGTTTATCGATTATTTGCGTCGACATTCCGTATTCTACTCTTTTAATTGATATTATATATTTATAAGAGTGTTCTGACTAAAAGGTGAAGGTTACTAATGTGTTATTTTATTTATTTTCCATGCTAACCAAACAGTTGCGCTCAAATGTAAGTATAATCCGTATCTATAATATCCGTATATATAAAAAAAAGAAAACCTAAAGTAAGTAATTACTTACTTTAGGTTTTCTTTTTTTTTAAATCGTTGCCCTACACTAGGAATTACTCCTGTATCTTGGGTGCGTTTACAAACATTTAAACTCACATACACAAACGGCCAGACCCGAAACAATTATCTCCAGGTCATACAAATATTTGTTCCGTGCGGGAACCGAATTTGCGACACGCAGCGTAGCTGAGTCGATCGCTCAGCCACTGCGCCAACCAACAACAATATTAAACTTTTTTAAGTAATCATTCATTTTATTGGTTTATTGTGCTTGTGAGCACCATCTGGCACATTTTTTTGTTTTGTTTTTAACGATTGTCTGGCAATTTGAGTAGTATTGGCGACCTACACAAATTTAATGTCTTTTCTTCGGTATTGTTCGTTTTATCATTGAGCTCCTTGAGATTCGATTGATTCGAGCTACAGGATAACAGACAAATGATTGTGTTGGCTGGACAGGTCCACTCCAATCTGTATGTAAGTTGCCTAAGTTGTTGCCTGCTGTTTCATCTTGTCGGGTACGAAACATCGGCCTCATCAAGTTTTATTGAAAAAAAAAATGTGTTAAAGTGTTTGTAAAAACCTACTTACAAGTAAACATCATTTATCATAACGAAGTACTCCAAAATGCGCATTTAAATCCGCATTTCGAAACGTGTCTCCCATTGTTTTATGTATGTTCTGACCAGATGCTCTAGTGTTGTAATTTAAACATGCTGGTGCATTCCATACACTATGTATAAGCTAACGAAGTCTACCCGCTATAAAATCACAACGTAAAATCCCGTCCAAACCGCATGAAACTGTCCCCACGACGTGATAAGCGGATTCTCTGCCGTGTCGCCTGTGTAAACTACTGAATCGTCCCGCATACAATAGAAAAAGTGGGCACTATCCTTTAATATACACAGCCGCTCCGCCATACTGCCTGCACCATCCCCCTGTTACCGTTTATCAAGGTTTTTGCGTGAAACTCAACAATACTCTTAACTACACAACTTTTTTTCGCAAACTGAAAACCCTGGTGTTGATTCATGCATTTCATATTATGTATGCCCATGTTTTAACAGGATTAGCCAAGATATACCTATGTCTGTATTTTACATGAAAATTTATGATGATTTTCACGAGAGCAAGTCCAAAATTCGCCCAGAAATTAACACCCATTTCATATTTGCGTGCTTAATTAATTCCTGCGGTTTAATACCCCTCAAGTACACTCCAGATAGCTTAATAATTTGATAGTTTTGCTAAGAGGGCTTCAGACAAACACTACTTGACTTGGTAATGCGTATTTGGAGTCTCTTTGACATTGACATTGTGATTTTTCAGATACGGACAATCAGCGAGTGATAATTCACGTGAAGGATGTTAATGATGAGCCTCCTTACTTCATCAACCGACCCTTGCCGATGCAGACTGTGGTGCAGCTCAACGCAGCTCCGAACACGCCAGTCTTTACTCTACAGGCCAGGGACCCTGACACAGACCACAATATCCACTACTTCATCGTCAGAGACAGGACCGGGGGCAGGTTCGAGGTGGATGAGAGGTCAGGTGTGGTGCGCACGAGAGGCACTGACCCCTTCCAGCTCGACATGGAGTACGTTCTGTACGTCAAGGCTGAGGATCAGGTCAGTGCTCACACATTTAATAAACTCGATGAGCGATTCCCGCGTACAATCTATTAATTAAGCCACATTGGCGAAATATTGTTGAGTCTGATCATATATAAATCCAATTAATATTCGCAATGATGCTTTGGACAAATTAAAATGGTGTGATGATTTCTTTGTTTATTGTTGGCAATTTTATTATTCGAAATGCATACAGCTGTAGTCAAATTATATCAGTCTGCTAACAACAACAACTAGGTATGTTAGCCAGACATCATTTTAATATGTTCATACCATTAAACATTCCAAATACTGAACTAAATTAAACAATACTTTTAATATTTATTTTCCTTGTTTTCCACGTATCGTAGCGACGCGCGACGTTCAGACGACTTTATTGCCGCTTCTTCGCAGAAAGAAACCATGCTTGCTTGACCTAATTAAGTAATTTAATATTTTATGACACAACATGTTATGAGTCATGCAGTCACTTAGCTACTTTATGGTTTAGCTTTACTAACGCTGCCCTTCAAAGTACCAAAACTTTAGTTGACCTGAATAGCTTTTCCGATTTTCGTTATCGATAGAAGTGTCTCAACTTGAAGCGTTATCCACTGTGAAAAACTTTATTGAAAATAAAATGGGCTTACCCTTTTAAAAAAAATCTTCTAAGTATTCCGAGTCCAGTTTTATCGTTACTGAAAGATAAAGTGAATATAAAATTGGTAACATAATACCTACCAATAATGTTAAGAGGTTCTTGAGTGGCGTAACAACTCAGGCTTCATTATAGACTTGGAAACACGATGTGGATAACCTACATTAAGTTGTCTTGTACAATATTGGTACTTGATTACAAGTTAGATTACAGTTCAATTTTGGTAATTTGTATTGGGGACAGAATTGTAATTATACCTACATTTCGCTTCTCTTCCCAGGCCGGCCAGGTAGTTATCCCTTGAGATATTGCTTTGCGTAAAACCAGCGAGTTTCAGAGAAAATCATATCATCATTATCTGGTATATACCTACCGTCTTATACCGTGCAGTCTTAAGTCTTGTATTTTATATAGCCCGATATTATAGGGCACACCACATTAATGGCGGTAAGTCCCCTCTTTGAGGAGTGGCTGGCTTTATACTTGAAGCCTCTCCGGCTTCAAGTATAAAACACCCGGGTATAACCATTGTGACGATCGCACGGAAGCCACGGTGGCATCTTCTCAGCTTGGGCAGAGCACCGCCGTGCCCTTGTAGAGGCGATCGGCGGTGGCGATCTCTCGCGCCCGGCCCTGGTATAGTCCATAGTCTGGAGCGAGAGGGAATGGGCGGTCACTTCCTTCTGCGAAAGTCCTGCTAACGAAGGAGGTGGCCGGGCTTTTGAGAGAGATGCTCCGGGCGTCAGGCGACACGAGACGACTCCCGGCTACCGTAGATGCAGGCTGTGGACGGTGAGCAATGGGTATAGCTCACCTTCCGTCCGTCCATTGATGACATGCCGTGTCGACGGCGCGTTAGTGTTTCACGCGCACCTCAAATAGATGTTAGTAAAGCAGAGGGGCCTGCCAGGGCCACCGCTGGGGTTGTGGGTTGTTCGAAAAAGATACCGCGGCCCCAGAAGGACAAATATTGCCCCGCTCCGCCCAAAGCGGGATAAATTATTTAGGTTTCCCATCCGCCTGATAGTATTAGGACATACGCAAAGTAATCAACTTATTTTAGCTAATGGTATAAAGACAACATTTGAGGCTAGATCCGAAAATGAATACACCTACACTAAATAATTTCTGAACAGATGAAAGAGAAATATGAGAGCATGTAAATTAGGTCGGCATTACACTTAAGGTTTTAATTCACGTTCGAGCAAAGGTGGAATAATCAAATAGTGATACTTATAAGTCACAAATCTTAGATCATAAACGTGAAAATAAAATCATAAAATATAGAAGTGTATCCAAACGAAAAGCTTTCATAAATAAGAGAGGGTATTATTAAACCCACATTTTTGGGATTCACATGTTTTTTTTATATTGATTTTTCATTGTAATTTTCTGTCATTTCAGAACGGCCGTGTTGATGAGAGGAGGTTCCAGTCTACGCCTGAGGAGCGGTTGAGCATTGTTGGCGGCAAACGAGCTCCCCAGTTCTATCTGCCTAGTTATGAAGCCGAAATTGCTGAAAACCAGAAGAAAGATTCAGAGTAAGATGATGATTTTACTTTTATCACCTTTTTATTCATGGTTTGCTTTCCGCAAACTTCAAATTTAACTGGATAAACAAGGACAAACAATGATTGATGGCGTAGGAAAAATTATGTATCTTTAAACGTGCATAAACTGTGTGATTTGAAAATTATCTTAGTAAGAAACCTAGAGTTGGACAATCTATTAATCTCATAGAAATTTCGCGAAACACACACTCCGTGGAACACAGTATCGTTTTTCTAGGAGCTCTAATAAAGCTTCTTCAATCACTTTTTTAGACGGAAGATTGCGAAATAATCCTTATCCTTACTAATATTATAAAAGCGAAAGTGAGTTTGTTTGTTTGTTTATTTGTTTGTTTGTTACCTCTTCACGCTTTAATGGCTAAACCGATTTTGATGAGTTTTGGTACAGAAATAGTTGGGAACCAGGAGACGGACATAGGCTAATTTTTATTTAAAAAAAGTGGGATATGAGGGAGAACGAGGGAAGAAAAGGGAAAACTTAGCGTTGCTATTACAAATCTATCAGGCGCATGAGCAAAAACTGCAGGTCTGCTTGGTGTGTTATACCGAATTTAACGCGAGCGAAGCCGCGGGCGAAAGCTAGTATAATATAAGAATATTAAGGTTAGATTTATAGTTGTGAATTCCACCAATGTCATACTAGAGCGAAAGTGAAAACAAATCACTTGTATTTGTTTATTTTTCCGGCAAGTTCTGAATAAAGTGTAATTGATTAGTCGGCCTTGGTAGTGGATGGGTGACTTTCAGTTTTGTCACTTCTTGTGATTTGTTAGTTTCAATAAACAGATTCAGTGTCTGTCAACAACCCTGTTTTCTTAGATGAATTATTCAGTGAAGTTAGTGTTTGTTTTAGTTTGCTTTATCCAAGTATTCACACGTGAGACCAACAGAGCAGGACTGTTCATAGACATAGTTTTTAAATAGAAACTGCATATATGTCTAGAAAAAAAAAACGTCAAAAAATTTTTTGAAAAAAAAAAGGAGAACCTGTTATTCTTTGATGATACGTTTTAATTCATGTGGTCTTTTGTTTGCCTTTGTCTAGAGACGAAAGAAATGGCAAAACGATCAACGAAATTATTTAAGTCGTCTACCAAACATACGAAATACTCACGACTATCTCTGAACACAACAAGTTGCTCTTTGATTCGTCCCAAATTAATACAGCGATCGTGTTGACACATTCAATTGTGGAAATTTCACTAACGTCCACATGCCCGTTTAAAAACAGAAACTAGGTCAGTCTGATGTTCATATCGTGGTATGATTGAAATAAACAAACTTGGTGTTTTATTACTTAATTGTTTGATTATTTTATGTTAATAGCACGTTTAATTGCTCTCGGTTATAACGCTATGAGGCTCGGCTTGAGTTATCGAATTCGATATCAGGCTATCCAGTAGTAAAATTAATCAATCGTGTTTAATGTTTTTATTAATTGATGATTTATTCTATAATTTGCTTGTAATATGATATTTAAAACACTAAAGTACCTAATGAAAACAAGAAAGGTACAAAAACATTGTGGTTTATAAAATGAGGCATTTAACTGTTAGAACATGTTTGAGTTTGAGAATTGGTTAGACTCAGTACTATGGTATAGTTCTTTAGTCCTTGCAGAAAAGTATTCTATATTATACCTAAGAACCTTATAAGGAACTTTGATTACGGAACCAAAATTAGATCACTCCTCTAGGACAGACATTATATCCTTATTAGATTCATGCCATTAAATTAGCGTTTTCAGCACTTTAAACTTCTCAAATGTTCTTAAATCATCAACATAATAAATATGTATCACATCTGTCTATCTATCTCGTAAGCATAGCAACGTATACATATAAAGAGTAGTACTGAAAACCAATTTCTCTTATTCCAGTATAATATCAGTGAAAGCTAAGTCTTTTGCTGACCGCGAGATTCGCTACACCCTAAAAGCTCAGGGACAAGGAGCTGGTACCTTCAACATTGGACCAACGTCAGGAATCGTGAAGCTTGCCAAGGAATTAGACTTTGAAGATCTTCGGCAACCCCACGTGTATTCCTTAGTGGTGACAGCTACTGAAGATTCTGGAGGATTTTCTACTTCTGTTGAGGTGTGTTCAAAACTCTACTGTTTTATTTGCCTTGGAGGTACGACTGGATATTGTGTTGTTAGATTTGGAAAAGATATCAAGTAGATATTACTAAAATCATGGGCATTTTTAATATTTTTTGTTTTTAACATACATGCCGTGCCTAAACTTTAAAATAATCCTTACAAAAGTCTTGAGATAAAGTGTCTGTACTCATTGAATTTTTAACTTTCCACAGCTAACCATTCGAGTGACGGACGTAAACGACAACGCGCCGAAGTTTGAACTACCCGACTACCAGGCGCACAACGTCGATGAAGATATTCCTCTAGGCACCAGTATACTCAAGGTTAAAGCCATGGATGCTGACTCCGGGAAAAATGCCGAAATCGAATACTTAGTTTCAGGTAAATAACTCAAAATAATGCGCCTCAGAACATGTTCTAGCCGAGCACCTACTAGCGACATCTAGTATGTTTTTGTGAAACCTCTTGAAACTGTATTATTTCGCTAGGTGGCGCTGTTACTACAAATAACATAGAGGTTGTTGACCTTTGCACTTTTCGCACAGGTGTGAAGCGATGATTTATGGACACTTTTAGGCATCTTTTAGTTACTTTAGGGACAGGCAGATCGAAATATAAGTAATTATTTACTAACAATTTTGAAATATTCTTAATTTATTCGCAGATACAATAACATTGCGCAACTATCACGTCACACGTTCCCCAATATTCCTAGAACATGAACATTTGTGTTTTGTAACGTTTGCTGTTTACGTTTTCTTTCTTTTGGTTTACATTACCTTTGTTTTCAGGTTGTTTATGTCAGTGTTTCATTGAGATGAAAACAGTTTAGGTACATAAATAATTCATGTCGGTAGTTGCATACAAATTAAACATCTGCGAAGATTGTTTTGTATTTTGTTCTGTTAATAACCAATTTAAATGCATCTCATTACAGATGACCACTTTAGCGTGGATTCAAACGGAATCATCACAAACAACAAGCAACTGGATGCTGACAATAATAACGCCTACTACGAGTTTTCAGTCACAGCCAAAGACAAGGGAGAACCAGCTAAAACTGGAACGGCTACCGTCAGAGTTTATACTAAGAACAAGAATGACGAGGAACCCAAGTTCTCACAACAAGTGTACACTCCCAACGTGGATGAAAATGCTGGTCCGAACACTCTAGTCACGACGGTCGTCGCTTCTGACAAAGATGGTGACAACGTGCGGTTCGGATTTGTCGGTGGCGGTACCAGCTCCGGCCAATTCGTAATTGAAGAAATCACTGGTGTCATCCGACTACACAACAAAGCGATATCTCTCGACAGAGACAAATACGAACTCAATGTCACGGCTATGGACGACGGCGCTTGCTGCGTCAACGGAGACGCTACGATCCACACGTCTACAGCCGTCGTCGTCGTGTTCATCACAGACGTAAATGATAACAAACCTATATTCAAAGACTGTCCTACTTACTTCCCGAAAGTAGAAGAAGGCGCTCCAAACGGTAGTCCTGTAATTAAAGTTCACGCTACGGACGAAGATAAAGGCGTCAATGGCCAAGTAAAATATTCAATAGTGCAACAACCAAATCAAAAAGGAACTAAATTTACCGTCGATGAAGAAACTGGTGAAGTATCGACTAATAAGGTGTTTGACAGAGAAGGTGACGACGGAAAATTCGTATCTGTGACGGTAAAGGCAACAGATCAGGGAGAACCTTCCTTAGAAGGTGTCTGCTCGTTTACTGTTGAGATCACCGATGTAAACGACAACCCCCCACTATTCGACAGACAAGTAAGCGCAATAGTGTACATATAACCGTAGAATTAAACACAAAATTGCATGATATCACAACTAGATTTTTGTTTGCATGAATTTCAGCGATCCATCGCGATTGTTGACTGTCATTATAATGTGTCTTGCAGAAATATGTGGAGAACGTAAAACAAGACGCCAGTATAGGCACAAATATATTGAGAGTATCCGCATCCGACGAGGATGCCGACAATAACGGGGCTATTGTTTATACATTGAGCGCACCCTATAACCCTGCTGATATTGAGTATTTCGAGATCCAGCCCGAGTCGGGCTGGATCGTTCTAAAGAAGCCACTCGACGTAAGTATGCTTTTACATTATAACTTCACACTGATCACGTGGTGAGAGCATTTAACAAGATTGATGAATGAAAGGGATCAACTTTACTACAAAGTTTGGTGGATGAGTGCTACCTACAGGCCTTAGGATTCAATTGGCACTTACTTTAAGTTCATTTAACTGTAAATAGTTCTAAATTAACCGCTGCTGTAAATTGCTGTGGAGAGGGGTAAATCCTGGCTGTGAGGAGTAGTTGTCCATTGAACGGCAGTGCGGGGCCTTCGGGCTCCGCAGCCGTCGGGGGCTTGTTCTTCTTGCAGCACAATTAGTTTGAGTTGCCGCCAGCGTCGGCTCCGCACTAAATCTTCGTTAAGATTTATTTCCGCAGCACCGTCTTGCATTAACTTTCTTACAGATGAATACAACTTGTGTATAATACTAACCTTGTACCAAAATTATACTGCTGTAAATATTTCACCGTTGAACCTATGTTTAGTTCTAAAACATGTACAGTTTCTGTAACAGCACTTCTGTATATTTCGCACAAACTAGTTTCAAAGTTTTTTTTGTAAATTATCGATTAATTGATTTGAGAAGCTTACGCTTTTAACATACCTATCAGTATTATATGTATTTTGTACATGTTTTGTTACTAATCTGTTTTATTTTGCGGAGCGATAGTTCCCGCCGTCCGCGCCGGCCGGTTCGATTCCGGCCGTGTTCATCGCTGCGCTGTAGACGACTACTCATGCAATATAACATCATGTGCAATAGTGATATCATGATAATTGTGATTTTTTCCAGGACAGCAGTGCTATTAATATAATTTGTATAATATTAGTTTAATATTTGAGATGGTCAGATTGCCCACAAGGCAGTTTGGCCATCTGGCCAGTTGTGACATATTCCTTCTGTGAAAGGGGCAACGTTCGCGAATCCAAATTTGTACAGTTTAACGTAACGTCCATCGTTTGTAATATATTCATTTCAATGAGTGTCGTTTCGTTGTAGTAACTAAGAGGTCACTAAACCATTATTATGACAACCTGACCTTTCCGCCATGTCTTGTATGCAGAGCTGCATGCATTTGCCTGCTTTTCGTTACGTTTTTTTAATTTTTAAAATTAGTTTAGTTTGATTACTGTAAAAAGTACCTTATACCTATAATGTACAGTTTGTCTTTCTCCTTATTGTACAGACGAAACTTGTAAAATATGATCAACATTTTTATTTCCAATTTATTTCTTGCACCATCTAATATTGGCTACGACAGTAAGGAATGTTCTACTGTAAGTACGACAGTGCCTGTGCTGTGACTCTGTGAGTGGGAGGAGCAGACGACGTGAGCGAACGTAATGTTACAACTATTATTCTCTATAGAACCTTATTCCTCTATGTTTTATTTTGGCTTACTGAATGTGAGAAGATGAGTGTAAGCTTTTACTTTTTAGCACATTATACTGTGAAATAAAACATTTGTAAACAGCCAATAATGTGGAAGTGTACCGTACTTCAGTTTATTTTTTAATTATTTTAATTGTTTATTAGCGATGAGTACTTATGTGTTTATATTTTAGTTGTGTTATGTTTTGTTTCTCCCCGCTGACCTCTGACCCGTGTATCTGTAGCGGGACAGGTACCGACTGCGCGTGCGCGCCTCCGACAGAGGCGACCCGCCCTCCTCCGCAGACGTGGACGTTGAATTAGACGTGGTAGACAGGAACAATAAGCCCCCCATCTGGGACATGACCACGTATGGCCCCGTTCACATCAAAGAGAATGTCACAGTGGGTACCGTAGTGACCAGTGTGAAAGCCAGGTTGGTATAAGGCGCAGCGGGCCCCCGGGCCCGCCGCTCCTCCACTCCTTAACACTACTAACGACGTGGTTTTGTCTGTTTCCATCGACTCTTTCCCCGATAGCGAGAAACGTACAAGTTGGAGGCTATGGCTCAAGACAAGGGTTTCCCGCCCTTGTCCAGAACCGTGGAGGTCCAGATAGACGTAGTGGATCGCGCGAACAATCCCCCCGTGTGGGACCACACGGTGTACGGCCCGATCTACATTCGAGAGAATTTGCCCGTGGGTGCCAAAGTGGTATCCGTGAAAGCAAGGTGCGTGGGTAACTGTTCGGCACGGGCACCGCACGCAGCCCCGTCACCTGCACGCAGTGTGCGACGCCGCGCACACCCGCGCACTGCGCCATGTCGCGCTCTACGCTCACGCCACGCTTTGCTTTTAGTGCTGGTACTAGAATCCGAGAATATTCGGGCTTCAGTATCAGTAATAACAAGCTTAGTCGTCGGTTGATCCTGAGGGTGTGGCACTTTTTCGTAGAAAGTATCGTCCGCTAACGCCGATGCTTTTGCTTTCAAACATCAAAGCAACAATGCTAAGCTTTAATGTTTAAAACAGAAGAGAAAGCGTTAACGGACGTTATTGTCGTACGATGTACTTTCTGAATTACCGCATGAGATGAAACCTTGTTTACTGTTATTCGACGTGGTGGCTTGTGCGAACCAGGAGGTTTATTCTGATGCGGTAAGGTCGGAGGGTTCTCTTCGGGCAGTGAGCAGGTGCGGCGCGCGCGTCTCAGTATCGTTTGCCTCTCACTTGGTGATCTGACTACGGTGTTATGTCTTTGTCCGTGAACATCCAATGCATCGTTATGGCACACGCGGACTCGTGATTCACCAGCGTGCATTTAGAAGGGCTCACTGCTTACGTGGAACGGGGAACACTGTGTTGTATTGTTCAAGGACATCTATTAGTTGCTCGTTGAAAAAAGAATGCTTTATTTTTCTTAAAAACATTGCTATCTTTTTAGAGTTTGCTGTCGGGTAAAAGCACCCAACATTTAGCCAATTTCTGCCTAAAATCTTATAGATACATTGATGTTTATTTTTGTAGTTATGTTATGTCAATAGATGTTTTTGAACAATACTGTGAGAGGTATCAAATGGGTACTTTCTAATTATAAAGTCTGTGTATCGTATTGCATGTAGGATGAGGCATCAGTGCATTATGAGTTATATCAGTTTAAACTAAAGTACGAAATTTTAATGTACCTGCGGGTCAAAGTAGCATGTCAAAAATACTTTAAAATGTTTTAGTTAGTAGATTGATTGTAGTTCATTCATTTATTTTTATTTGTCTATTTCAATGGATTGGAATAGTGCTTGACGATTTTCATTGTTTTTGGTGTTGTTCACCTAGGATTGATATACATACCTAAATTTTTAAAATCTCATTTATAACTGCTGGCAACGTAAATTCTCCGAAGGAATAATTATGAAAATAATTAGCCCTTTGTAATAAAACTCTTAAGTTTTTTTTATTGATTTAATGAGTGCGTGATTTTTTTTTCAATTATTTTTTGAGATCCAAGTTTCAATTTGTTATAATAGCTAATAAAAGATGCCTTAAAAAAGTCAAGTACTTATGTTCCTGAATTTAATCTTATTTTTAGAACGAAAAAGTAGCCATTAAAGATATTAACGAGAAAAGTTTCATACTGATTCATGACCTACTTAATCTACAATTCTGTCTTACTCCCTGTAATTCCTTGCAATCATCAAAAATATTATTACTGTTTCCATTAAAAGTTTTATAGGATTAAATAGTTAACAAAATAATTCATAATTTAAGTTTCAAGTCAGTATTTGAGGTAGGAAACAGTCTTTTACAAATAAATAAAAATAGTTATGTGCATCACTTATGTACCACGGGCTATTAACTATATAATGTAACTGGTATGCAATATTAGTCCAATTTCATAGTGCATCATCAATCACTGAGTGCTGGTCGATGGCAAGTTTGGTTCACACCTCTATGGTCTATCTGTTCGTCCTAAACAACACACATTTCTAAACTCACAATATTATTATAATAAATACACGGAGACGAAACCATTACTAACTCACCTTACTAATTTAAAAAGTCGCCTCAAGTCGAGGCTGCCTCGACCGGGCGCCTTGAGTTGAGCGCGCGAAACATCAGCTGAACCTCGCATAGAGGCATGAATGGGAGCCATTCTCAATTTAATATTTATTTGCATTTGAGACTGTTACTTAATCTGCGGCAGGCTCAAAAAGTGCAGAAGCTTTGAATAATTCATTTACAGTTTGGTAATGATGACTATATCAATAGAGTTTCATCCAATAGTGAATTCAACACAGCGTAATTGCGGCTCGATTTACTAAACTAGATAGGAGCGCGGAATTCGGTTTAGCTCACTTAATTAAAATCTGTTTCAATTATATTGATACAGAAACAAAGTGTGTGATTTTTTTTATGAACAATAGCGTGTGGCTAAATTGGATTCACCGCCCTTTTAATCAATTAGTTCGTCAACTATTAATTAGTTTACCTTTTGTTAATGGACAGTAATTAAAATAAATTGCCGGCACGATGTGGTGAAGGTTTTTTGTAAAATTGTACGTCGGTTGTATCTCCCGATGGTTGCAGTCCAATTTGTTTATTTGCAATACTGTAAAAAGCTACTTACATCAAACAAGTGATCTTCGTTGGAAAATACAAGTACTGCCCAAGCAAAATATTGCACCGAAATATTCTAGCAATCTTTAAAGGTATCCAAACAATCTGGAAGCAAGCCCGTCTTTTGAACTATTTACCAACTCATCGAATGAAAAGTTACTTAAGGAGTTTAACTATTCTTCCGTTATTTTGGTATTTCTTTGAGATTTACTCAAGAAAATTTTGATTTACCAAACTGTAAAGGAGTTACCCGAATAAAAAGCTATTTATTTTTTTGTGTTCTCTAGTTCAGTAAAATATTGAATAGCCTTTAATTGTTTGTCCCTTTAAAGCATTCGTTCATTGTTTAGTTTATATTTGAAGTTAATAATACAAGGTGTAAACAGATCCTTTACGAAGCCGGCACCAAGTATACTAAGCGTCTATCTGTACATCAAACTAAAGAACATTCATATAAATGAATACTGGGAAACGATTTTTATTTGGGGTGAACAATCTCGGCCTATGTCAGAACTCAATGTAACGTACTTAAAAAATATGTTAGTAGATGCATTCGATGGTACAGGGGTCGCGATGGTATTTTAAGTTAAGTTATAATACTAAAGTTGGAAGTTAGACCTCCAATGTTTCCGTAATTGATTCCCAGATATGGTCCAGCACGAAAAAATATTTCATTAACGGAGAAAATAAATGCGTTTCGGTTTCGTTAAGGGTCTTCTTACAACCATTATACAACCATTTGCAATATTTGATGTCGTCTTGTGCATAAAGTAGTTGTTTTTGTTCCGTGACAATGATTTTGATGTTGTAGATATAGAAAACTGTTATTATAACGTATTGTATATTTTCAGTTCGGGTATTGAGAACAACCCGACCGTGTTTTACCGGCTGATGCCCGGCTCCACGGCCCAGACTAACAAATTCCACACATTCTATTTACAACAAAGGGCCGACAACGGATTTACTTGGGCCGATATAAAAGTTAATCATCCACTCGACTATGAGAGCATTAAGGAATATAATCTTACGATCCGAGTTGAGGTGAGCCTTTACCTATATTTACGTTACAGTATTAAAAATCCATACCTTTGTGTGAATATTAAAACAGTGAACCATAAACAGTGTGTATATTGAAATTGGTTCTTTTGTCTTATTAAATTTAATTTTCCGTTTCGTAGATTTCGAGAACAATGTATCAGTCAACTATATTCTGAGTTATTCAAATAATTGTTTTGTAAAATGCGTCCGGCTTTATGTATATATACTACCTATATGGGTTACGACCTACATTATTTTGTGGTTGGCAGTAATATAGAATTTCGTTAACATTCAATTCAATTTATTTGACTAAACCCACGTAATTTCGTACTAACGATTCTGTGAAATTGGAGTTTAATCATGAAAGTATTATTTTAATTGCACTACGTAATTGATGTGGATGTAGTGTAGCGACTCTTTAGAGTGGTTTCGGACCAGCGTATTTTTTTGCTTACATTTTCTTACGCGCTTACCTAAATGCGTGTAAACGAACTTATTCGGAACGTGTACAGTCTATCCGCTCCAACGACCAATGGTCGTTGATCCGCTCGGAAGCTTCTCTCGCGGCTCGCGTTTTGCGAGCGTGTCAACGTTCGTACGAATTGCGCGTCTTGCATCGGGTGTCATACTTGCCTATACTTGCTTCCACAGCCGAAAATACTTTAATCCGAAACCGCCCTTTCAGTTATATTGAATATCATTTATTATTAAGTCTAAGCATCCTAGGTTATACTCATAACACAGGCCCAATGCTGCAGTCAGTCAATAAGAACTATTTCACAACATTCAATTTTATACACAGAACAACGGTGCCCAGCAACTGGCTTCAGAAGCGACGGTGTACATCATGCTGGAAGACGTGAACGACGAGATCCCCCTCTTCACGGAGAGAGAACAGGAGACTGTGCTGGAGGGAGAGCCCATCGGGACCAAGGTGACGCAGGTCAACGCTATCGATAAAGATGGAACCTTCCCGAATAATCAGGTAAGATTGCTAGATGATTTGGTTTAAACATTCCAATATTAGTTTGTAACCGTTATATATTATTATAAAGGTTAAGGTTTCTACGAAGGATTGAGCATTTATGCTACTGTTGCAAATTCATCATCTGCCTAGCCTTTTCCCAACTATGTTGGGGTCGGGTTCGAGTCTAACCGAATGCAGCTGACTACAGTATTTTACATGGAGTGACTGCCTATCTGACCTCCACAACCCAGTTAGTACTGGGTATAGCCATAGCCCTTGGTAAGACTGGTTTTCGGACTTTCGAAACACTGACTACCTGTAACGACTGTCAAAGATCTACAAATAACGTGCTTTCTGAGGCACGGAGGAAACTCGGTATGTAACGGGTGGTCACCCATCCACAGACCAACCTAGGCAAGCGCGGCTTAACCTAAAGATCGACGCGAGCGGCTGTTATTATTTAGGCACCAGCTCCTACTATTGCAAATCATTGTCAATATTTCCGGAGGATTTCAAGACAAACATTCCTTATCTATTTCTTCACAATGTTACAAAAAATCGTCTTCTTGAAAATGTAGATAAGTTAATGAATGTTGAGTTGTTGTTATAGACAGCATTGCCTGTGTTATTTCGCACTTCATTTTTTTAACCGAGTGTTGAAATCCATGTTTTTGGTTTCCGAACCTAAACAGGAACGAGTTGAAATTAAAACAATATAAGTAGGTACTTAAACGTAGAGGGTTGATTTTTTCCCCCTCCAAGGTAAACAAACACCTTGGAGGGGAAAAAAATCAACCCTCTACGTTTTTATTAATAATTGTATTTAGATACATGCAAATATTTGTACACCAGGAATGGTAGAATATATGGATCTGTAATAAGTATAACATCTTTTGTAATGCTATATTCTGACAAATAAACTTTTCTTTCTTTACGCAGTCAAAAGTTATTTCCGTTTATATTGCAACTTTGTACGGAATCCTTGGTGCGCGTGTCTTACTCGCAGTTACCTGGTTTTTTAAACAACGAAAATGCAATAATGGAACCTACAACTTCAAGCTCCAAAAGTACATACCGCCACAGTGACAATTAATTTCATAATAATAAACTGCATTTTGAAAGTTGGCAACAAGGTACCTAAAAAGCTCTCAAATATTTCATTGCTTTGTTCATTTTGTCGAATATTAATTAAATAATGTGAACTAAACCGAATTGAATTTTAAAATATTATTTTATAAAAAATGCACTGAAATATAAATTTAGCAAAATACAGTGTGTGTGGGACCTTACACATGATAAAGAAGGCAGCAGAATCTTACTAATATTATAAATGCGAATGTTTGTGAGAATGTATGGATGGATGTATGGATGTTTGTAACTCTTTGACGTCTGAACAGCTGAACGAATCTTAATGAAATTTGGCACAGAGGTTAGTAGATAGTCTTGTATATCACAATAGAATTTTTTTTTTGATTTCATTCGGGCGAAGCCGCTGGCACCAGCTATCTTGCTAATATTATGTTACTCTTTCACGTCAAAACGGTTGAACGGATCTTGATGAAATTTGGCACAGTGGTAGATTATGTTCTGGAATAACACATCGTTTTTTTTTATTCGGTATCACGTGGTCGAAGCCCCGGGTACCAGCTTGTATTAAATATAACCTTAAATATTTAAACAACTCTTTGAATAGCCGAACCGTGGGTGTAATAATTGATAAAAGGTGGGTTAAAGGTCATATCCAATTAGAGAATAACGTAGGTCAACGGTGGTACAGTGGTATTTTCGAATTCGCGCTAATATCCAGGTTCCTTCCACATACGACTTTTGTGAAGTCATAATAGTATCAAATTCAAGTTTAAGACATAGGGGCCGTTCAAATACTTATTTCGTAAATACTATAGGGTGATAGGGGGGTCTTTGCTTATTTTTGATGACGTTGGGGGTGGGGGTGTCTAGATGGTGATTACGTTATCAAACGAATCACAGTTTTGGGGATTCCCAAATAATAAATTTATTCATTCTTTAATAGAATCAATTAACTTACAAATAAATTCGTCCTTAACGCTGTCAGTTGGCAATGTCCCCAAGAGAGTGGCCTCGTAAGAGCTTTGCTTACTTTTGCTGACAAGGGGGGAGGGGGGGTCCAAAACCGTAATAAATTTGCTTACGTAATACTTGAACATCAGAGTTTTTTTGAGATGCAGGTCTGAATCAAAGAAAACTACGTATTGTACCTTATAGATGCAGTTCGTAACACCATAACCTAGGCGACATCGGATTTCCACTATTAAAATACGAAAATAGAAAAAAACATTAATTTCGGAGCACTCTGTAACAAGTAGTATAGGTTTACCTAAAAACGGAGCCAACACGATTTCGTACTACTATTAAACTTAATAAATTTTCTTTAAAACGATTTATTTTCACGGTAGTGCTCAGTGGAACGCACTCAAAATACTGTGCTGATGTTTTCAAGGAATAGTTCAGGGGTCATGGAGGTCATAGAGGAATTTAATGTCAAGATTAAGTTACAAAAAATATTATATTAACCGAATCACGAAAGTTGACGTAGTGTGATAATTTCAAACATAAACGACACGCGCCGTCTTTGCGCGGGTGCAACATTGTTTTAGACAATTTCATACAAAAAATAAATACTTATTTAAATTGCTAACACAATCAATCAATTATTTCAGATTGCCCAAAAAAAATGTTTTGAGAGTTATATATAGATAGGAACTCGTAGATTCTTTTCCGCGATTCTACTGAATTTCGCCATCTAATGTACGAGTACTCGTTTACGTATCAAAAAAAGGTAAGTAGTGTTCTTGAATACTATTTATATTAAAGTACTTCAAAAAGGGGTTAAAAGGGGAATATCGCGGTTATCTCTTTTCCCAAGGTTAAAATTAACTAAAACCATTTGGTTGTTTGTTTATTATTCATTAAATTCGTTTTTATTACCACATTAACCTCACAGTTATGGTTAGTCTTGTACACAAAGGTACAGTTTGTTTCTTTTTAGATGGGAGATTAAAAAATAATTTCTTGATACTTAAACGTTTTTTGTGATATTAGGTACTTGACCTTTTGGAGTTTTATTAACCCGGCAGCACTCGCTACTGGGTAAGAAATACCACAGAGTACCTAAAGCACGTGATATTTTTATTACTAAACATTATGGCAACTCACGACTCTAAGTACCTTCTGGCCAATAGTTAACACGCGCGTGTGTCAACGGGCGACCACTTCGTGCGCTGCACTTGGCGACAACGGATGAGTAAAGTGAGTATGGGTGAAAAATACCCGGTAGCGACGGTTCTTGTTACTTTTTTTTTTGATGTTTTTTGTTATTTTATTTTGTTTTAGAGCTGGTTCATGATTAGTCTAGAACAAGAAGATAGTGAAGAAGAAAATGTGTCAGAAAAAGAAGGTTTTGAGGAGCATAGTGATCATGAAAGCGGAACAGAGCAAGAAGCAAGTGATTCAGATGGGTCATCAGTGTCGGAAGAGAGTTTCCTTCGAATTTACATATTGAGAATACTGAAGATGAAGAATATTTAGAAGATGTACCGCTGAAGTACTTGAGGCGAAGTCGTTTTACTGGAAAAGACAAAAGAACTCGCTGGCAATTTACGAACAAGATCCCATAACATTATATATCATTTGGCAGGACCGATTGGCGAAGGCAGATCTTGTTCGTCTATGTTAGAAGCCTGAAATCATATTTTAACGGAAACGTGTTTACTAATGATTGTCCGTATACTAATCTAATATATAAAATTCTCGTGTCACAGTTCTCGTTCCCATACTCCTCCAAAACGGCTGGTCCGATTTAAACGAAATTTTGTGTACATATCGGGTAGGTCTGAGAATCGGTCAACATCTATTTTTCATAACCCTAAATGACCAGCGGGTGAAACCGCTGGGCACAGCTAGTAGGTATTTATATAGAAGAGCTAAAGTTAGTTGTAAAAGTACAGATATCGTTGAACTTCGAGCTCTTTTTGGATTACTTTACACACTCAGCTTTGCGACCATCCATATCTGCTTTCCGCTGTGCAGTATGTGAATCGAAGAAAGACCAAAAGTAAGACATCTTGTAAATTGTGTTCCAAAAGAATGTGCCGTGAGCATATGACCCAATTTATGGCGATTGTTATGCCAAAGCTAAATAGTTAGATTAGATACGAGTTCTTTGAAACATAATGTTTGACGATTATTTTCTCGATGTTCATTTCATATAAACAGTATTTATTATTTGTTGTTTTGGTAGAGTATAAGGTCGATTTATAATTTTTGATCTCAATTTTACGTGATACCGAAGAAAACTATGTTTTTTGTTGATTTTTCTAAGACTATGAAGAATTTTTGTTAAATTTTCAATTTTTTTTGGGATAAGCTATGATTTGAAATAAATAATAATTTAAACTTAAAATTTTATTTTATTAATTAGATATTAGTATCAATAAAATAAATGTACCATTAAAGTCTGAAATGCAAAATAATTTTCCAAGATAATGTCATTTAAATGATGTGGTATTTTTTACCCGGTAGCGAGTTTTCGTGCATGTAAACACCTAGCGAGTACCGCCGGGTTAAAGAGGTGTCTTATAAAATATTACAAGTCTCAAGTGTTTTAAGCTACCTAAGTGATTCATGACAGTCTTTACTCTGCAGTAGGACATTTAAATACAGACGGATATGTGTTAGTGCTCATACAGACGAGCGGCACATTGTTGACGTCAGATACCACTGCACCAGTAGGAAGCGATTTCACCTGTCGGTGACACTCCGTCCGACTGTCGTAGTTCACCAAGATTGCAGTTGTGGCATGTCGCTTAAATCTGTAGCAATCGCAGTTGGCTCCTTTAGTCATCATAATCTGCCTAGCCTTTTTCCAACTATGTTGGGGTCGGCTTCCAGTCTTACCGAATGCAGCTGAATATCAGTATGGAGCGACTGCCTATCTGACTTCCACAACCCAGTTAGTACCTACTTGGTAATACGATGTTCCTTGATAGCTTGATGATCCTTGAGCTGGTTGTCAGACTTTAAATACACTGACTACCTGTAACGACTGTCAAAGATCTACAATTGACAGCCGGGCGAACAGCTTTCCGACGCACGGAAGAAACTCTGTATGTAACGAGTTGTCACCCATCGACAGACCAACCTAGGCAAGCGCGGCTTAACCTAAAGCTCGACCCGAGCGGCTGCTATTACGTAGCCACGAGCTCCTCCTTGTCTTGGCTCCTTTAGTATAATTACTAATTCAGCATGAATTTCGTCACTGGAGCTTCATTTCGCGGTCGATTGACAAAATGGCTCTCTCGACACGCTACAACTGTCAACCACACCCGTCAACAGCTGCCTTCGGCGATTCCGATAGTCTGTATGAGCCCTAATAGCCAACCTTAGGCCAACGTACGTAAAGCCTACTTACACTCCGGTATGTCCATATATTCCCTGTGGGTTGCCTGTAACGATAGATCTTCCTTACCCCATCTGTGGGGATCGTAAAACGCGTCTACGGGATTACGTCTAGAGCATTGACAGCAGTGTGTTCTGTCTACTAAGAACAATATTGACTGAGCTCACTAATCCGAATATACCTTGTTGTGCTTTCATCCATATTCTAAACACACGTATGAGTTTGGGACCTTCTAGTTAGTTACTATACGACAGGAGGACTCGAGCTATTACTAAATGTTTTTCTGACAGCAAATAATTGGAAGAATATGTAGTGACATCATCATTTTCCTGCCCTTGTCTCATTACATTTGGGGTCGGCGCAAAACGTTTTATTCTTCCATTCTTTCCTATCAGACGTCACGGAATCAGTTACTTTCTCTTTCATATCATTCCTTACACAATCCATCCATCTTTTCTTTGACCGTTCTCTCGCTCTCGGTCCATCAACATTCAGATCCATCACTCTTTTAGTCACACTATTAGATATTCTATTAATGTAACATCTCGCCTGTTTAGAGATGTACCATAGCACGGACACCCACATTTCGCCGTCATCTATAGCCATCAACTGGCCACATCTGAAAATTTCCTAGTGAAAAAAAAAATTACCTACTTGGGAATCGTTCCCAGAAGACCGCATGTAGGTAACCAAGTGGTGATATATGTACCTATAAAGTTGAAAACTGCTTAACACTTCTAACAATGAATATGGTAGTAATTCACTTCAGTGGAAGAATTTAACTTAAACATGATAATGATACGTTCCCATTTTTAAGGTTACGTACCTCAAAAGGAAAAATGGAACCCTTTTTTTGGGTGGGAAACCATCAAATAATTTCCCCCGCTCTGGGCGGGGGGAGTGTCAGACTTTTACTGACTAAAACCCACCCATGTTCCTTCTATTGCCCTTTACGTTCCGGGGCCGCGGTATCTATTTCGAACAACCCGCAACCCCGGCGGGAAAAAACGGAACCCTTATAGGATTTAAATTAAAACCATATAATCAAGTCTGAGGTCCCTAAAAACTGTGGAAAAACAACGCCAACAATCTTCGTAAGTCTACGCACTCAAACTATATGACTGATTATTATCTGAAAACCAAGGTATAGCAACTAACAGAATCCTGGGTACGATTTATTGGGCGTCTTTAATCCACATGATGAAATAGAGCTTTGGCCTGTCGACCACATACTAAGAGTTAACCCTAATGGCCCATATCTCATTTACCTCAATCAAACGCTGCTAACCCCTAAAGATTGACCCGTGCTGCTGTTAATGTTTAACCACAAGCTCTCGTACTGTGCAGGTTCTGTAATTACAAAATTAATTAATTGAATATTTCCCCACTTAAACGAAATTCCTTCTACATATGTGGTTCTGACGCACGTCTATTCAAAAATCAATTTCATTTAACATATTCTAAAAACTGCTCTCCAACTTTTTTCTCGAAAATTTCGCCTTATCGGAAAATGATTTTTAAACTGAAATTATACTCTTCATTTCCCTTATATAATATATTCATTTCATACTCCAATTCCGTGGAAGCTAAAAGTAATTCTAGATTTTCATTTTACATATCCAAATCTGACCGAAATAGTTTAATCATAAAACTTCTCTATTTTCCAATAAACAAAGTTTTACGTATTAAGTCAATCGTATTTAATTTCAACCGATGTTTAAGTGCAAGCTAACTGTGAATTTAGACTCATTTTGAGCTCTCATCTTTACTGAATGTTGCATTAACTCAAGGTGACTTACTGTACTATGTATTAGCATGACTAGAGTGTAATCAATTTGCTTGTTTAATCGGTTTAGCAAGAGCTTCTCCTCTAGCGTTTCGAACGCAGTAACCAAAAGCAACTAATATATTATTTATAGCGTAGTTTAACCTTCATAGACGCCATTTAGAATTAATAATCTACGGAAATCACTTTTAATATAGGTATTATTTACTCCCGAGTGTTGACGTGTTAAGGCCTACAAGTTTTCAACCTACAACAAGTAATTTTCTTGTTTTTCTACGAAATTCTGATTCTGGGTTTAGCTAGGTAACTACTACTACTACTAACCTTGCTACTAATAGTTAAGCTTTCTTAACTAATAGTTAAGAAAGCTGAACATACGATATCACGTCAATGACATCACCTCTGTCAAATGCCGTTATTATTATTTTGGAGTAGGCAATCTCAAAATAATAATAAAGGTATTTGTCAGTGGTCCTTCAATATTCATGGCGTAGCTAATACGAACACAAAAGGCAAATTTCCAACACGTGTAATAGAAGCCGCCCGCTGCCGCTACAGAACACACGAAAGGGCTATTTATGTGCTTATTATACATACTTACTGATGCGTGACTTGTTGTTATGTATCATAAAATCCGTGTTGACCTTTCGTCCTAACAGTACCGATAAGGCCGGGTCGGTACTTGTAACTTTAATGTCAAATGTACTATGTAAACTAAAGCGGGTTGGATATCAGCATTCAAGCTCCATGATACTCACTTTCATACGTTTTATATTTTATAGCCTTTTGTGTTTCGTCTCCTATATAAATCCTTTAAATCCTCTCACGTTACACAATTATGCGATAGTAAAACGTCTTATTGTTGTCTGCCCTCTGCTATAAACAGTCCAGTCCCTTACAATGGCTTCGAAAGATGACTACATGTATTATTATTATTGGTTGTTCTTTTTTCCTCGGAATACGTGCTGTCGCTCGTGTACATTAATTGTGTAAAGTATTTCAGCATTAAACCTACAATTTTAATGAATCCACGATGACATGCAGAGACACGACGCGGCCGCTCAACGAGTTATAAATTTCTGTACAAATATGCAACTGCTACAATTTACTGTGCCTATAATTTTCGGGAGCGCCAGGGAATAAAAATGCAATTTTCATCCGTTGTGATTGCGCTTTGGATTGGTGCGCAATACTGAATAATTAAATACATTGCCTTCGCTTAGTATATGTGTGTACTTTATAACTCTCCACTGCACTGCGCTGTCATATGAAAATATGTGAACTCGTGGCCATTGGGTTACGAAAGTAGGCGAAACGGCAAAATTATTTTTTTCGATAGACTTTGTATTCTTCGGATATGAAAACTGTATCCCTTCCTACAATCAAAAAGTAACTTTTCATTTGATTGTAAAGTTAAAGGCACCCTACGTCTCTCCCTTCTCCACTTATAATTATTTTCTACGAGAATCTGGCATAGAATTCCGTTGCTCATTATGAAATGCCATTTAAAATACCTCCGTGAATATTCACCAATTTCGTGAATTTTCAATTAATTTTAGCGGAAGTGGTAGTAATGGTAAGAAAATGAAAATTGCTTGTTATTGTAATAATTTTCGCTCTATTGTAAATAGTAATTACTTTCTTAATGGGTGTTAACGGTTAACCTGTTTGTTCCTCCATAAATCAGGGTGTTTTTACGAGCTCTCCTAAATACTTTAATTACTTGCTTTCTGAGTATTTCTTGTTTCTTTTTTTAATAAAGTTTCCGATAAAACCTTAAAGATATCATCTAAAAGATATCTGGGCAGTCTGTGGGTGGTAATAGATCTAAAGCGTCGAACTCTGTCTGTAGTTTCGGACGATATTCTGCCCGTCGAGTTTTATCGCAGTCAAAGTCAAGTACGAACACATAACGCCTGTCTCAGGTCATTTCATTACTGTTTTAAATATTCGCTATAATAATAAGGGAAAAAAAATTGTGTTCACCAAAAATACTGATCGTGCACCAAATATTCTTTCCTGAATGCTAAAAAAATGCGTAGGTTAGGTTAGGTTAAAACTGCGACCCCCTACGCCAGTAACGACTTGCATTAATAGAAAATGGATAAAGATATAACACTTTTTTATTGTAGTGCTGTCTTCTAACAGTATAGTATAATTGATTTATTTGATGAGCAAATTTAGTGTGCAATTCAGTATTTTTGGTGGACACATTTTTTTATTAATTTTATTTAGAGATTACAATATAAATCTTTAGACGTATGTACATGTGTGTATTTTGTGAGTTCAAAAATATTTATAAATCTTAAGTTTTGAGGAGTTAAAACTCGAGAAGCAATTAGTGAAGTCCTGTTAAAAGTTTAAGAGTAATGTATTCTTAAAATGGATTGCTGAAGAATAGATTTATTGAATTATTTACGTATCTTTACCTTGTTTTGGCATAAAAGGCAAAAAGGTCGTGTGTATTTTTGACCCACTATGAGGTACCTTAGCTTGAAACTTGATAAGTACTCTGTAATTTGATTCACTAATTGGGTTGGAGTTGTTATTTCTAAGTTTGAGGTACAGTTAGACTAGACGGTTCATCTTTCAGCTGTAGAACACCTGTCTGGGGTAGAGAGTAGGTACGACTTGCAAGATTTACTTATCCTACTACGCTGTTAGATTCAGACTTGAGAATTCCATAATATTCTATAACATGAACCTCTATAAGAATCTTTGAGAGCTTTTGAATATTAAATGTCTGTAAACTTTCTTCGGGAAGTTTGTGCGGTTTTTAATGTGCTTGAATGAAATTCAGAGACCGAATATGTGTAACTAGGAGAACTGATTTACTATACTATACCTCTCACAAGCACGACAAGTGTAACAAGACCAAATAGGATTTCTAAGACGTTCTTGTCTCAAATGCAGGTTTGGCATTAAATTTCACGTAATAGAAACACACGTTTAGTTCCAAATACGACATTCAAAGTCTAATAACCAGTTTCGTTATAGTTCCGAGCTACAAGCATGTATTACAACCGTCATTAGGGTGCCTAAAGTCTGCGTTTAACATGTACTCCAGCGCACAATGTACTTTAGTATAGGTAGCTTGGTGTGTACATAATGGCTTGTTCGGCTGTTAGTTCTCTTGCACCAAGCTGAAACCTATCTATTATTTAAACAGATGCGTTTACTGAAGCACTTCTCGGTTAGTTAGACATCTTTATTGATATATTCCGTTTATTATGCTGGATTCTCAACAAAGTGATACACTTATTACATAAATAAACAGATTCGCGAAGCATATTATTTACTAAAAGTAAATCGATCAAAACATTTTGCTACATTGAACAAAAAGTATGGCCGTCAGAGTTTTGTAAACTTTTTTTTCCAAATTATATTAAAATCAACACGAGTTTCCGGCTTAATATTTTTTTGTTTGACATCATTTTCACCTATATTTTTTCATGAATAAAAAGTTAGAGAATCTAATTGGACGTGTGTCAAATAAAACGGTGGCTCGCTTCGCTACCAACGAAATCTATACGATAACAAGATACTCTTTTTAGGGTTCCGTACTTGATGGGTAAAATGAAACCTTATTACTAAGACTCCGCTGTCCGTTCGTCAGTTCGTCTGCCACCAGGCTGTATCTCATGAATCGTAATAGTTAAACAGTTTAAATTTTAACACATTAT
This sequence comes from Ochropleura leucogaster, assembly GCA_958449745.1. Taxonomy (NCBI): domain Eukaryota; kingdom Metazoa; phylum Arthropoda; class Insecta; order Lepidoptera; family Noctuidae; genus Ochropleura; species Ochropleura leucogaster. Next base: position 11,063,446 of record OY288208.1, read on the forward strand.
GTATTTCTGTTGCCGCTATAACAACAAATACTGAAAAACGGAATAAAATAAATATTTAAGGATTCTGCCATACAACAAAGATGTTTTTTTCCGTTTTAATAGATACTTAATGGCACGGAACCGTGCCGTGCCGTACCGTATTCGTGCTTGGCCGGTGTTTTATACCGAATTCTGTGTATCCGAGAATTTGGAAATCTGTCTGACGGATGTTTTTACAATTATTTCGCTTAACAGTGTTCATGACAGTGAGTTCTGTAGAATCCCTCGACAGCAGTTATATTACATTTGTGGATATTGAAACACCACGTTACGCAAAGTTCGCATCGCATCTCGCGAATGGGTTTCGTCATAACCCCGTGTGTGTAGTATTACTACTTATAATATGAGTTTGTGACATGCCAGCGCTACGTTTTATTACGGGCGCATGTAGAAAGGATTTTCGAATTTGTCCGTACGTGTTTTTATGAAAGGTTCGCTACTTCTGTTTGTGGAAGTAAACAAAGGGCCGGGAAGTCTTAAGATATGCGGAACGTGTATTGGACTTTTTGAATAAATCACTTTTGCTTTTAGGTGTACTACTACATCGTTGACTCGCCTCGGAACGAAGGGAAGGACTTCTTCGAAATCAGCATGCAGACGGGCGAGATCTTCACGAAAGTGGTGTTCGACAGAGAGAAGCAGGGGGCGTACGCCCTGGAGGTGGAGGCCCGCGACGGAGCACCTTCGGCGCGGCCTAACTCCGACAACCAACCCAACTCAGGTATGTTTGCCATTATTAAATAACGACTCATTACTTGGAGCGTAGGTAATATCGTGTCCCTATATTAAATTGAAGTTAATAAGAGCGGAATTGGGTAGGTAGCTACGGGTAGGGTAACCTACGAGAAGAAACCCGAATAAACCCTGTGGAATGACGGAGAAGAGTGATATAGTAATCAAAGTTACGTAATATCACGCCTTGAATCCTCGAAACCAGCGCTGTGCTGTGGGCTCCCATAGCACAGCATCATGCTGAGTGGTGACCTACTTGTCGCAGTCACGACGTGCAAGCTATTTTTTTTATGCCATATATGTATTTATAAATGTTTGTAATGCTCTACATGTTTAATATATATATTGTGTTCTCATCGTAATTTTAGTCTATTACCGGGCTCCAATATACATATACTCCGTGGCGACTATTGAGAACATACTAATGGTAAAAAAACGTAGTAGTAGTAGCTACTGCATGGTATTATTGTAACAAAGTAGACGGTTTCTCTTAAAACGATCCCTTATTAAAAATAATGAAAAGCTCCAATACAAAAATTGTCACCACTGCTATAATTAAGCCGATTTGATACTAACCAAGCCTGAATAAAGCTTCTTTCATTTTAATAAATGAAATGGGGCCATTTATGTCAAAAGATCAAATCAAAATCAAATCAAATCAAATCATTTATTTCAATTAGACCATTACAGGCACTTTTGAATGTCAAGAAACAAAATGAATCTACAGTCCCGGTCACAAGGCATAATAACTTGTGAAAGTACTGCAGTTGCCCATTCCAAAGCGTTGATCTCTATGGAGAAGAATGGGCAAGAAACTCCATGGACACTCTTTTAAATTCTAATATTTTTACAAAATAGTATTTACATCATTCGTGTTGAGATTATACAAATATGTGAGAACGATGTAGAAAGACGTGCACAGTAAGAGCGTCCAGAGTAAATAAAGAGCAAAATTCAAATTAAATCTAAATAAATTAAAAATGACCGTGGTAGTTAAAAAATGACCAGTCCCAACTGACAGCGCCCGTTCACGAACATGACGTATGGATCAGCCCCATTCAGCTCGACCATTTTGAAGGGAGCTAAATGACCCGACACACCCGCCGCCATCAGCGAGACATTTAAGTGAGCATGACACTATTAACCACCAGGGCTTCGTCAAGTCAATGATAATACATAGCACTCACATATGGGCTTAATAATTATACAATACTAGAGAATTGATTCTATACATTGCAAAGATAGTCTTACAATCTTCTGCAGCTTCCACTATAGCTTCGGATACTTATTAATGAGTTTACCCCTATGCTTGAGGAGCAGGACCAGCATTGAGCCAAGCATTTTTATCATCAATATAATCCCCCAACTTATAATATGCTTGCCTACATAGTGTGCGTTTAATACAAGATTTAAATTTCGTTTCATTCAGTTGAAGAATGTGGGGAGGTATTTTATTGTAGCATTTCAAACAGTACCCCATGAAAGATGAGTCTACTTTAGCTAACCTGAAACCTGGTTGAACTAATTGGTCCCTATTTCTAGTATTATAATTGTGTCTGTCACCTCTTTTACTAAAAAGATGCGAGTTTTTCCTGACATACATGATGTTTTCATAAATATATTGACAAGGTACTGTCATGATGTTAATATCCTTAAACTGTTCCCTTAAAGAATCTCGCCTACGTAGGTTATATATGGCTCTAATGGCTCTTTTCTGCAGAATAAATATAGACTCGATGTCTGCAGCCCGTCCCCAAAGTAAAATACCGTATGACATTATACTATGAAAATAACTAAAATAGACTAGTCTCGCGGTATCAACATCAGTAAACTGACGGATTTTTCTAACAGCATATGCTGCTGAACTAAGGCGTCCTGCAAGAGATGTTATATGCGGACCCCATTGTAGCTTTGAATCGAGTGTTATTCCCAAGAAAACAGTTTTTTCGACGAATTCTAGTTTCTCTTGATTCAATACTATGTCACACTCACTGTTTTTGACATTTGGTAGAGCAAATCTTATACACTTCGTTTTTTTCCCATTTAATACTAAATTATTAGCGGTAAACCAATTATGTACCTGCATTAGGGCATTATTTACGTCGTCAAGATTTGTGGCACGTCTGTTTATCTTAAATATTAGAGAGGTATCGTCAGCAAATAACACCATTTGTGGTTGGTTTTTAAACAAATGGGGTAGATCATTTATATATACTAAAAAGAGGAAGGGACCTAATATCGATCCTTGTGGGACACCCATCTTTACATTTAAACCCATTGAATTGACACCATTTATTTGTACTTGCTGCTGTCTATCATTTAAATATGATTTAACTAAACTAAGGGCAAGTTTCCCTAGGCCGTAATGTTCAAGTTTTAAGAGAAGGGTTTCGTGGTTCACGCAATCAAATGCTTTTGAGAGGTCACAAAAGATCCCTATGGCATCCTGTGCCTCTTCCCACGCAGTAAATATGTGTTTCAATAGGGTGACACCGGCGTCAGTGGTACAACGTCCTTTGGTGAAACCATACTGCTTTTCATGTAATATTTTATTGGTGTTAAAGTGGTTGAGCATTTGGTTAAGCATTACCTTTTCAAACACCTTGCTGAAAACCGGCAAAACGGATACGGGTCTATAATTATTGGTGTCTTTACTGTCCCCAGATTTGAAAAGTGGTATTACCTTGCTGTATTTCATGAGGTCCGGGAAGACTCCTTGGTCCACACACAAATTAAATATAAAGGCTAAGTACGGTGCTATAGTCTCAATGATAGCTTGACAAACTTTAATTGACAATCCCCAAAGGTCTTCGGTTAGTTTGATTTTTATTTGTTTAAAAGCTTTAATAACTACAGTGGGGTTAATATGTTTAAACTGAAACTCAACCGGGCATGGTAAAACGTTTGCTCTTAATAAGTCAACAGAAAGCAAGGGTGAGGAATTTAACGTTTCTGTAGTTTTAATTGGGATACTAGTAAAGAAATCCACAAATTCTTGAGCAACTTCGTTTTTAGTGGTTAGAAGACCACGTGAAGACTCTAGTGTTATATCATTATTATATTTTTTATTTCTATTAGTTTCACTATTGATTATTTTCCAAACCGTCTTAATTTTATTATCAGCGGATTTAATCTTGTTGCTTATGAATAAGGCTTTAGCTACCTTGCAGGTGTTTTTAAACATTTTTGAGTAAGTAGCAACATAGCGATTGAATGTTTCCGAGTTTATGTAAGGCTTAAGGCCGTAAAGCTCAAACAGTCGTTCCCTACTTTTTCTTATACCCTTAGTTGCCCAATCACTAAATATAAACTTTGGGCTAATAGATTTAGTTTTTATTTTTAGCGTCTCATTAAACTCTGTGTAGACAACCGAAAAGAATTCCTCATAAAAATGATTTACATTATTAATATCATATCCCGGAATGCCTAGACTACTTATTAAATTATTATTAAATTTATTTAAATTGCTGGGTGTTATTTGTCTAGACTGTATCTGAATTTTTTGTGATGATGTGTAGGACTCGAAAACAACGGTTTGACCGCTGTGATCAGAGGGAAGGTAATTTACAATGGATTTATCTAAGAAGTCGCAGCAACAGAAAACATTATCGATACATGTAGCGGTATTTGTAGTAATTCGGGTTGGCTCCGAAAACACATTCAACAAATTAAATGATTTAAAAAGATTTAAGAATCTACTGCTGTTTGAATTTTCATCTAAAATATTGATGTTAAAGTCACCACAGATGACTAGCGATTTATTACCTGTTGCAAGTTTTGCCAAAGCATCTTCCATTACTGACTCAAATATCGAGTAGTTTTGATAATTTGGGGGCCTGTAAACGCACACTATGACATGCTTATCTAGCTCAACACAAGACAATTCAATATTATGTTCAACCGATAGATCAACTATATCAAAACGACTTCTAAATTTAATACTATTTTTGACTAAGATTAGTGAACCCCCACGCATCTTAGATTTACGGTTAAAGCAACTGCCTACATTGTAATTTTCATAATTAATTAACATTTCATGATCTTTTAACCAATGTTCGGTGAAACAAACAATATCAAACTTAGTTTTTTCTAAAAACAATTCAATCTCTAGTTGTTTTGAAGAGAAACCTTGAATATTTTGATGGAATAATTTCAAGGAATTCTGCTTAGCCCCTTTTTTAAATTTAACTATTTGAGAGCCAGAAGGTACCTTGGTGTCTGTTGTCTTACTAGCTAGTTTAAATGAGCCGGAGTGAGCGACAATACTCCCCCGCCTTCCTTGTAAAAAGGTATATTAGTAGAAGTTCTAATATTTGCAGTGTTAATAATTGTACAAAACATAGACATAATATTTATGTCCGAGTGAATATTATAAGCTAATAGCCTAGCTATTTTGTGTCTACAACTAGTAGGTAGAAACACACTACCCCGTGTCGACCTAAGCTTATCAACAACAGTGTTGACATCAAGATATACAAGCTTGTCACAATAGTGACCTACCAAGAAATGCATATGCTTATTCAGCATGTGAATGTAATTGTTCTGTTTGTTTGACTTTTTATATAAGTATGGAAAAGCACACAATATTATTTTACGACAGTTCAACTTTAACAACTCAGTTACACTATCTGTGATGTCTTCTCTTGTAATTTTTGAACTATTTCCTATAAATATAGTTAAATCAGTATTTTCACTATAAACATTTCCAGTTACTAATGCCATTATCTGTTTATAAGTTAACCCTGGCATACAATTATTTTGACTGGGAAAACTCAGGTTATTACTTAATAATTTACCTACACCCCTTCCTATACTATCTGAGAACATTACTGAGTGAGAACATTCACAACTATCATATATCTCAGTTTGTACCACTTGTAAATTATTTAGTGGAATATTAACTGCATCTTGGTTCAGTATACAGTCCAGAGGCAAATTCTCAGCCTGGGACGGGTCCTCCATTACCTCAGGCTGGGTAGTATCATGGTTGGAAACTGTATGGCAACTACATTGACTCATTACCAACTCATTTGCTGCAAGAATATGTTCCCTTATTTGGTTTTGAGAACTCACATATTTACTAGAAAGGGAACTAAGTGAGTCCTGAAGTACCTCTATTTCAGACTGCAATTGCTGAGTATCTATATTATATATTTTAATACTGTCTTCTAACTTTATTTGATAATTTTTTAACTTGTTCACTAAATCAACACGTTCTTTTCTTAGTGGAATGTTTTTAGAAAAGTGTTTATATTGTTTTTTAAATTGATTACATTTTTTAATTAGTCTATTTAACTTAGCATATTTTTTTATTTTCTTATTGCTTACTGAATAATTTGGTTTTAGTAAGGAATCCCTGTTAAAACCATGATTTACAAGTGGTACGATGTTTTCAATCGCAGCCGGGGGTTGAGAGATGATCACTCGGGGGACTGCGACGATAGATATACGGAAATGTTGCATTTAAATGAATTCCAAAATGGACGTCGGTAAAACGGACGGCTATTGGCTGTGAAATCGACAGATCGGCTTAAAACGCTTTGTTTTGCTGTGGTTATGTCTGTCAGTCAGGTTTATACTCACATTGGGACCAATTAGGTACTATTTTCTAAATTCCAGATATTCTAGTCGTATTTCACAGCTTAGCGTAGCTCCTATCACAAATGTTTTTCTAGACAAACATCAAGACGAAAGTTTAAGGACTCTAAAAACACGCACAAATAAAGCGTCTGGTTTTTCTCCAGATTTACCCAAAACGATTTTTATTTATTCTGACAAACCGAGGGGAAAAAGTTTAAGGATTATAATGAGACGAAGGAAGCTATCTCGATTTATTTTAAGCGCAAAGAGAAAGAATATTTTTTACGGCTCCGGAAAAAGGAAAATAATTTGTTGATCTGAAGCGTCGGTCAACGGTCTTAAAGGCGATTATTTACAGAAAGGAAACAGTTTATACTCCTCAATAGGTATCTGTTATATTACTTTATGTATCTATGTAAAATATTGGATAATAACAAAGAAAAACACTCAATTGAAATGAAGGAATACAACTGTGGTTTCAAGATCTCATCTTTACCTATTTGTGTACATTACTCGTGCGTATGTAAATGTTTGATATGTCTGTAATTAACCGCAGTTTCGAAGTTGGAGTGGTCGGTAACGTCCTTTAAGAACATTGTATGTGAAGATTGTCTCTTTGTTCTGAACCCCAAAGGGTTACAAAGACATGACTTACAAATGAAGCACAAATATTCTACCTTTTACGCTCTTGAGGCGAAAGGTTGACAGGATATTACTGTATAAAAATTTTATATGTGGACGCGGGTCAATGTCATAAAAATATAGGCTCTTTAAACTTTATTCGGGCATGGCAGATATTAATGGCGTTGACTTAACAACGCATATGCGATAAATGCGTAAGCGTTTATGGCGCGAAACGTATCATGAATCTACCTGTCAGCCGAGCATGTAGCATAAAGCATTATGTAGATTTGAAATGGATCCCCAGCCTATATCGAGGTAAGGGCCCTCGGAAGTTATTTTATTATCCTAAACGACTTAGAAAAAGGCACATACTGTGAAAACGTCGGCAGCTGAAGGAACCGTTCAATTCACGTGCGCAGATGTAGGGTCGCAGGGTGGTAGGCGATCCGGTCCTTGGGCTAATCACAGCCACGACCCGCATTTAAATGTCTTTTTCTTTCTTGTAAATATACGTAATGTGGAAACTTCGTCGACTGCCCGACTGCGCACTTGCGTCGTGTTGTGTTCGTAGTGGAGGTCAAACCCTTCTCGCTACTGACACGTGGGTCTCATATTTCACAATGTTTCCCTGTCCCTGTCGCCCGGATTCGTTGGAAATTGATTGTATCGACGTGGCACTCTCTATAAATTCTCTACTCTATAAATTGTACATTTTGAGTGTACTCAGTCTATTAGGTAAGGAGGTCGTCGGCGTCGTGTTCCCGTATCGCGTCATCGTAAATCAAGCAGTAGAATAATCAGCGTCGCCCGGGGACATAATCCGTTTAAGCTACTCATCCCTATCGCCGTCTCGCGGAGACAATAGCTAGCTTTAGGTTCTAGTATTACCTCTATAATCCGTAATAGAATTCATGCGATGCAATAAAGGTTGGTATAACCGCCTTCAAATCGCAGCGTTGTGTTGGTTCACACGCTCTGAATACTGATTCGTAGTATTTTTTCAATGAAATAGTGCTTGTTGTAACTGCTGAAATGTGAGATGGATTATATTATCATTAATCATAAAACGTGAGGTCGATATTTAGGTAGGAGCTGGAATATTGTGTCTCCGGGCCACGTACCAATTTCAGCATATTGCAGCTGGTGGTGGTGAGACGTGGCGCGGTATTTACACGCGTGACGCGCATACTGATGACCCGAACGACCACGTGGTGCTAAGATAAGGATTTTCTCATCTCACTGTAATACAACCAATTAATTATGAATAACTTGGAGCATCCATTTTGCCGTCGCAAATAATTTTATTTTCAGTTCTATATATATTCATATCAGTTTTATATTCCACAATATTACAAAAAACGTCGCTTTTTCATTTATTTCTCTAAATCACTTTGATACTAGAATAACGATTGATGGTTTTGCGTGAAACTTTTGAATGTTTGAAACGTAGCTTGTTTTTTTTTTGTGTTATCTGGCGCTGACCAAAATATTTTTTTACGGTTCGTACCTTTCTATTTTATTCCTAAGAGCAGAGCGTTGAAGTACGTAAATAAAACCGTTAATAAAAATACAATGGTACCCTTAGCAAGTTTATGTGTTTTCATACATTTATTTTATTTAAAGCTCAATACATTTTGTTTTGGCTTTGCCTGTCCAGTTTATTTACAGTCAAAACGTTCTGTAATAATCTTTATATTAGATCGTATTAGCGTCTGTGCCTATTTACAATCGCTTATGATTAATGTTACATTAGACTTGAATTTTGACTGTATTTATATTCAAATACTTAAACAAATTCTAAATATAATAATAAGGTATATTCTTTTCTTTACGTCTAATGTCAGACAGAATCAGTAGTTCATTTTAAGCTCACGGAACGACCTTTTCCTTCTTTTTTTTATCTAAAATGGAATTTACAAATCGTGTTCAAGTATATAAGTATGCAAATCTAAATGGAGACTGTTCTAATTTTGTTGAACAGGGCGTCGTGGTCAAAAGTCATGATCAATTTTGTCACGCATAATGGGCTTTGTCGTAGTCGAAAATGTCGATACTGCTGTAAACGTGTATTTCCATATTATCCTCCATTGCGGGTAGTCAGAATAGCAATTTTCAGCGGGCCTTTCGGGGTGCATTTAGCTAAAACGTGTTCGGTGTTTGAAATAACGATGTCGTACTAAATTGGCCTCACTTTGCCGTTTATTAGCAGAAGTACGTATGTGTTAAGAGGTAGAAAAGCTTGATTAAAATTATGAGTGATACTGAGGCTTAAATACGCGATTTTGGTGCGTCTTAGCTGTAATCCTGTAGCTCCGGTAATGGCTTCAGTTGCTTAGATCTTAAGTACTGTACTGAAAACGTAATATGCAGCTCCTATATCAAACAAGAGCTGAGTATTCAATATATTACCGCCTCTACTATTGCATTAATATTGACTCTCGAGCTCTAACGCTCGAAAGCCTGCAGTTAGTCTAGAATAGTCGAATACCTATTGTGTCTTAGGTTTAGTGGCAGCCAAGCGTGATGTCCTAGCTTCTCTTGTGCGGCCAGGGAAACTGACATCGTTGATATTTTCGGTATTAGTTAGCCTTTGACTGCTTTGGGAATTGCGACCGTGGAAATGATAAGAGCTGGGGCCTTTTGTTACTGAAAGCAATTATGGCACACTGCTTCGTGTCTATCGTGTAGGTAACGAGAATATAGGCAAAGTGTAGCCTAAGTAGAAAATATCTAGCTTTACCCAATAAATCAAATAGCTGAAGCCTGTGTTCATAGATACTGAAATCTAACGTAAGTACGCTTCGAACTGTAATTAGGTACTCTGTTTTAGCTCGTGGTTAATTGATTGGTTGTCGCGTAAGCCTGGTATCAATCAACACCAGACACTTGATGTTGTGATCCTAATCTCATTATATTTCTTCGCTTCATTCTTCAGATATAGGTATACCAGGTAGTCCTTTTAATCTACAAGATAACATGCACACTTTAAGAGATTTATAAAAATCGATGTAAGAATCGACTTAGTCGATTCGATTTAGTCGATTCTATACTGACCATAGCCGCACCACTAGTCAAGCTGTCATTCTTTTTTCGTGCACGATAGCAAGCACACACGCGCCTACTAGTTTTTAAAAATGCCGAAAAAACGGGAATATTCTCACGAAATTGAAGACTATCAACGTAAAATCAAGAAGCTGGAAGATGAACGAAGACGAAAACGTCGTAGAATCATAATTGAATCTTCATCGGATTCCGGTATGTATTGCACATACAACTACCCTCAATTATAAATTATTTTATGGTGCCACCTAATCTTACGAGTTTTAAAGACGCATCGTTTTCGGTGCATAAGTGCTATTTATTTAGTACGATTTTACCCTGGCGGTTAACCGTGAGTTAACACGAAGGATTTGATTTTTAAAACACATGCGATTATTGTCCCGCCAAGCGGTTAACCGAGCGTTAACACGATGGCTGTACTATGGGATTATTATGTATAGCTATGCATACATTTAGTACAATCTATATGATGACCCACACAGAGGCTTTATGGCTTTATAACCATTTTTCTAGCGGTTAACCGAGAGTTAACACAAAGAACAAAAATTCCGAATTAAAAGTTACGTCTTATACGTTTCAGACGGTAACGAATCCTTACGTTCCGCCCCCGAGGCTAACGTGGAAGAAAATCCGACGTCGTTTGAAGATGCGACTAATAACGCCGCCATGCCGATCGCAGAAGCAGCAACTCTTAGTCAGGAGGATGGTACCGGTCCAGAGCTCGATCCAGAACTATTGATAGCACTCGGAGAGGATTCAGACAACTCTCCAAGGTTCGGTGATAAAATTCATCACAGCTTAGCTCAGCGTTGGGAACCTATCCTTAAGAAGGGATTATCAAAGGAAACAAAAGATAAACTGTTTAAAGATTATCTTGTGCCCGACAACTGCACTCTGCTTCAAGCACCTAAACTGAATAACGAAGTTTCAGCGGCTATTTCCGAAGCATCTCGCCATAGAGATAGAAGGAAGGAAGCTGAGCAGCAGCAACTAGGTGTTGGCGTTTCAGCGATCAATAAAGCGTTGACAATAATGCTTACTAGCGAAAACAAAATTGAAGCAATACGGATTATAAGCGACGGATGTCGTATCCTGAGTGATCTTCATTATCAAGAAACACAATCGCGAATTAGCGTCATCAATTACGCATTAGCCAAACCTTTTCTTAGCGTCGTTCAAGACTGCGAAAGGGACGAAACGTTATATGGCAACAAATTAGGAGAAAAAATAAAAGCTTCCAAAACAATCGAGAAGCAAGGCATGGCGATCAAAAAAGCGCCAAAAGGCCAAAAAAGTTCCACCGGGATGGAATCAACAATATCTCACTCACGTCCCCACTATCAATATCGACAACCGGGTGCGTACCAGGGAAACTGGTCAGGCCCCTCGCGATTCTCACAGAACAGGGGGGGGCGGAGAGGTCCGAACAGGGCGAACAACACCATGAGCCGTCGACCTCCACTTCAGCAGTCGTCGAGCTCGGTCGCTGCGAACAAGGCGAGGGTACCTGCAACGCGCCAATAGCTCAGGTACAACACGCTGGTAGAATTTCTCACTTTTATGATTGTTGGGTCAACATAACATCTAACTCCGTAGTTTTAGACTGGATACGTAACGGTTTTCCTATACCGTTTGATTGTAACGTGACACAAACTAATGTACCTCACATGTCAATGACAGCGGCTGAAAAAGTCGACATGTCGTTAGCTATACAAAAATTGATTAAATTAGGTGCAGTAAGCCCTTGTAAACCTAACAAGGACCAGTTTGTTTCAAAAATATTCTTAGCCTTAAAATCTAACGGTGATAAAAGATTTATATTAAATTTAAAAAAGTTAAATCACTATGTTACAAAATTACACTTCAAAATGGAAGATTACCGAACGGCTTCTAAATTACTACCTATTAATGGCTTTATGGCCACTATTGATTTAAAAGAAGCATATTTCCTTATACCAATTCGTAAATCTGATCGCAAATATTTAAGATTCGAATTTGAACACGAGAACTCAAACATTACCTACGAGTTCAATTGTATGCCATATGGCCTTTCGGTTGCTCCGAGAACCTTTACTAAAATCATGAAGGAAGTGATTTCTCACTTACGCTACCAAGGTTTCAAAAATGTGGTTTTTCTCGATGATATACTTTGTATGGGTGACGATTATCAAGAATGTCTAAATAATGTTAAAGCTTCATTGAACCTTTTAGGATGTCTCGGTTTCGTAGTTAACTACGAAAAGAGCTCTCTAGTGCCTAAACAGACCTGTAAATTTCTGGGTTTTATGTTTGATTCAGTTAATCAATCAATTTCTTTACCATTCGACAAAAAACAAAAAATTATTAACCTAGTTGACAAATTCTCAGAATTGTCTCGGTGCTCAGTTAGAGAATTTGCGCAGTTAATAGGAGTTTTGACAGCCGCGTGTCCCGCGGTCAAATATGGTTGGCTATATACAAAAATTTTGGAAAGACAAAAATTTCTATCCCTACAAAAATATCCTAGCTTTGATAGACAGTTCAAACCTCACCCTGTAATTCTAGAGGATTTAATTTGGTGGAAAAGGAATGTGCTTATTTCTAAAAACACTATGAAAACACCCAACTTCGAATTAGAGGTTTATACAGACGCCTCGCGTACCGGTTGGGGAGCTGTGTGTAACAACGAACGAGCTCATGGAGCTTGGAAAAGTAGTGAGCTCGTACAACACATCAACTACTTGGAGTTGTTAGCTGTTTTCTTAGCATTAAAGTGTTTCGCAAGCAAAAAATCTGATTGTTCTGTTTTACTACGCGTTGATAATACAACAGCCATCAGCTACTTAAATCGCATGGGTGGAATACAATTCCCCCATTTGAATTCTCTTGCTAGAATGATTTGGAAGTGGTCTGAAAGAAGAAACATCTGGTTGTTTGCTTCATACATTAATACCAAGGCAAATTACGAAGCAGACGAAGAATCCCGTAGACGAAATCCTGACACGGAATGCGAACTATCCGATTTAGCTTTCGAACGTATAACAAAAAGTTTCGGTAAACCCGAAATCGACCTATTTGCCACTCGGGCCAATGCCAAATGTCCGGTTTATATATCATGGAGGAAGGATCCAGACGCTAGATCCATAGATGCCTTTACAATAAACTGGAACAATAAGTTCTTTTATGCTTTTCCCCCTTTTCCACTTATTCTTAAGTGTCTGCACAAAATCATACAGGAAAATGCCACCGGTATTCTAGTGTTTCCCTTTTGGCCATCTCAAGCTTGGTACCCACAAGTAATGAAAACAATAGTTTCCGAGATAATTTGGTTACAGCCTCACGAACATCGTATCGTATCATGTTACAGATACCCCCTTATCCTGGGTGCAGCAGTACTCTCAGGCAGGCGTTCTCAACGCGGGGCGTCCCTGAATCAGCCTTGGATTTGATGGTGGCGTCGTTGTCAAAGAACACGATGCAACAATATAACGTGTCCTTCAAGTTGTGGTGGCAATACTGCGTAAATAATAATTATGACTTTTTTGATTGCTCTGTCCCGATAATTTTACGTTTTTTAAGTGAACAGTTTGATACGGGAAGCTCGTACGGAACTCTAAATAGTCACAGATCTGCGTTATCCCTTTTATTAGGAGGTAATATCGGTTCTGATGACCGAATTAAACGGCTACTCAAAGGAGCCTTTAAATTAAAACCTTGTTTTCCCAAGTACTGCAATACATGGGATCCTCAGATCGTTCTTAATTATGTTTCTAATTGGTACCCCAATAGAACCCTCGCAAGGGAAAAACTAACCAAAAAGTTAGTAATTTTATTGGCTTTAAGTACTGCCCAACGCGTTCAAACATTATCACTAATAAAGCTCGAAAATATATCAATAGGATCTAATGGTATAAACATAGCCATCAAAGATATTATAAAAACATCCGCTGCAGGTCGTGATCAACCGACATTATTCCTACCATATTTTAGAGAAAACCTTCGCATCTGCCCCGCGACTGCTCTCGAAGATTATCTTCACATCACAGACAAAGACCGGCCCGCTAATGTATCCAATCTCTTAATTACTGTGAAGCGCCCCTACAAGGGCGCGACAGCACAGTCTATAAGCAGATGGATAAAGCAGATATTAGGGGAGAGTGGCGTGGATGTGGCGGCGTTCAGCGCGCACAGCACGCGGCACGCCGCCACGTCCGCGGCCGCTGCCTCCGGGGTCTCGATCGACATTATTAGGAAAGCCGCGGGATGGACTGACGCGTCTAAGGTTTTTGCTCAATATTATCATCGCCCGATAATAGACGATGAAATCTTTGCTCAAGCGATCTTTCATGTTAACGACTAACTAAAATATTATGTACTTACTTTATAAATTATTATTACGTATTAGAAATAAATACAATTTAGTTTGATATCTATTCTTAATTATTAAGTTTATATTGATTAAAACTATTAAATTCTTACAAAATAATTGTTTTTACTATAAAACACAAAACTTTTCTCTAAACATCTACCTGGTATACCTATATCTGAAGAATGAAGCGAAGAAATATAATATATGATCAAACGAACTTCTCAAGCGAAGTTCGATCATTATTATATGAGTCGCTTCATTCGAAGATATAGGTTCCCCCCCAACCCAACCCCGGTAATAAAGTTTTGCATTTGTCATATACATATGGATCTCTAAAAGAATGACAGCTTGACTAGTGGTGCGGCTATGGTCAGTATAGAATCGACTAAATCGAATCGACTAAGTCGATTCTTACATCGATTTTTATAAATCTCTTAAAGTGTGCATGTTATCTTGTAGATTAAAAGGACTACCTGGTATACCTATATCTTCGAATGAAGCGACTCATATAATAATGATCGAACTTCGCTTGAGAAGTTCGTTTGATCATATATTATTATGCAATACATGATAATTATCAGATTATGTTATTAACATAGCCCAAGATAACCTCAAAGCTGACAAATAAGTTGGTGTATTTAGTAACATATTTCAAAAGTACATTTTGTCATATTTATTTTTTCTAAATTTATGAATGTGCAATATTTTGTTTCATAGAATAAAGATGTTTTTTGAATTAGGATGCCTTTGATCGGAGAACTTGAAAGCCATATTTTCCATGTACCATAGAGACGTAGCTACCTATAACTACGTCTACGTATTCCATTATCGTTTTGTATACGATGTCTCTATCCTATCCTACTAATATTATAAATGCGAATGTTTGTGAGGATGGATGGATAGATGTATGGATGTTTGTTACTCTTTCACGTCAAAACGCATGAACCGATCTTTATGAAATTTGGCACAGAGGTAGATTGTAATCTGGAATAACACATAGGATACTTTTATTCACGCGGGAAAAGCCGCGCGCGCCAGCTAGTCCTTACGTAGCTACTCCTACGAGTTTGTTTGTTTGTTTGTTACCTCTTCACGATTTAATGGGTTAACCGATTTTGATGAATTTTAGTGCAGTGATAGTTGGGAGTCAGGAGACGGAATCAGTATTTTTTTTTTAAAAGTGGGATGTGAGGGAGAAAGAGGGAAGAAAAGGGAAAACTTAGCGTTGCTTTTACAAATTAATAAGGCGCAACGGGAACTGTGTTACCTCGAATTTAACGCGAGCGAAGCCGCGGGCAAAAGCTAGTACTCTATAAATTGTTCGTTCTCGGTCGTTTTGTTGTACGGGGTTCCAGAACATGTATTTGATTAAGTAGAAAGCAGAGTTAGTACTAACTTGGACTTTGCAAAAAAAATAACTCGCCCAAGAATGTCTTTCAGTACATTTAATTTTATTTCACTGAATTTTATTTGATAGTAGTTCATGATATACCAATTCGATTTGACACATTTTTAAACCTTTACCTTATTCAGAAAAGCTACCATGTTACGATCTATATAAAATTTTATTTTTTAAACGGACAAACCCACTGCCATCAACTTTTATTTTTAACCCGGCCGGGTCTCCTTAGGTCCGTGTTTTGCGGTGTTTTCATTTGACCCTTAGTTCCCTAGGTGACTGTTATCGTTTATTTATGCGACTGTTTTAATTAGACTTCCTGATTGTTTGTTTACTGTTAGGTATATTTGGAATGAAGAATCCAAGTCTTAATTAAATAAAGTCGGTGTTTTTGTTGCGAAAGTTTTTTCGTGGAATAGGACGCTCGTTAGTTTGGGCGTAACATCACGGGACATAAATTGCCTCCGCGGAGTTTAGTTGGTGGCGACAATGCGACTCCGGACTGAGATGTTCGAGCCGTGGCGACTGCCGGCGCTGGGCGGAGCTTTGTTGCTATAAGTCGTCTATTTCAACTATTTCCAATTACTTGGGCTTAGAGAAGCTGTGCGATGTCGCCAAGTGACAAAGCAATATTCCGCTTGGCGGGCGGCGGGAACTTGGTGGCCTACATTTAACGTTGCGCCCTCGGGAATTCGTGATGAGGACGCGCCCGAGTGCACTGCCTGGTGCCTGCCGAGGATTACTGTCAACTTCTATTAAATATTGCCCTTTACTAAACAATCTGTGCCGACTGCTACGCTCTGATTGCATTTGAGTTGTAATTAGCTGGAAATATACAGCGGACTGGAGTTACGAATTCAGACATTGTTGACATCGTTTCTTCTGAGGATTTTGTTGCTTTTTGTATACTTATTTGGGTTGCATTATGAAGAATGAATTATCGTGATTCATTTAACATTTTCGCTATTACAGGAAACGATATACATACCAACAATTTTAAATGAATCCATAACGGATTCATTTATAAATTGTCATTCTCTTTATTTTATTGAAGGTAAATTGCGTAAAGCGCCGGAGTTATCACCGTCGCGTTACATTCAACATTGTATTTGTAATATAACAACGTTTCTACAATTTTCCTTGTCGTTTATAGCCATTCACGAGACGAGTTCGAGTAATTTGAAAGATTTCTACAGACGATGTGGCTACTCGGGACGAGAAGAAATTTTTGCTAAATCGTCAAATCGACACGAGCGGGTTTATAGTCGCCATAAGATCCAGGAATCACTCGCCTCGGCCGTCATAAAAATCACTTCACCCCATCTCGTTTGTGTATATTAAGGTCGTCTGCTCTTAACATAACGCGTGTGGTGCCGTTCATTACTCGCCTGATTACATTCTAATGATTTTTTGATTGTGTAGAAATATTCCAGTTGAATTTGTTTGTAAGCTATAAAAGGGAGATACAGAAAGCTATCGCTGGCCGGGCGTAAGTTTAATTAAAACATCGCTCGTCGGCCGAGCGTTTGGAGCGGACGAGCGGAGCGGCGCGCTCAGATACTGCCTACCGGCTACCGAGACACGCTCTAAGTGACTCTAATTAAAAACACTATAATAATTAATTGGAAACATTTGCTTTTACGACGAAACTGCTTTGTTAAACGGTATGTCATCACCTTTTACTGTTGATGTTAACAAGTAGTGAAGTAGACATATATCGAGAGCAACGAAATGTTCTTTGAATGGAATAAATAATACCCTGAAGTACTGCCAAACGAACCAACTTTAATAGTTGTTTCGAATTTAGTGCAAATCCTTTAAAAGTTAAAAGGTTTAACTTTTCCGCAGTTATCGGGCACTTGTTTCAAGGAACTTGTACGAACTGATCGCATCGTTTTATACAGATAGGTGAGTTTAAAACTTGTCTAAGCATAAGATCTACAAAAAGGTGGTTGGGGAGTCTGACGGAGTTGAAAATTAGAAGCTTTAAAGTTTGCGCTCTCTAGGCGCCATTAGTTATTTTAATTGGTGTTTTAAATGCCTATTCAAAACGAGGCAGACAGGTGATAAATTAAGAATTTAGAAAGTCACTTTTAGAATATAAATCACCTTTTATTTTGTAAAATAAAATAAAAATACGCTGTAACTTGCTCGTAACTTGATTCAGCTGAGTGATTGAATTCAGATATTCGTTCGCTAAACTATCGCATCCGAACCGCCCGATGTTTCTTTGTCTGAGCTCGCACTAAGTAACGGTTTCACTGGTTATTGTCAGACTGGCTGGGGCTGGAGCAGAGCGTATCAGTATAGGGCGTGGCGCCATGAGTAATGGAACTTTGAGCTCGCATGAGGAGGGTCCACTTATGTCACGAGAAATGCTATGATTGATAATACTACCTTCAGTAAAAACACTGCTCTTTTGTAGCGTAACGATATAGCCATTCATATATTTTATAGATAAATATTTGTACAGTAACGAGCCTCGCTCCGATCTCTGCGTGACGTATTTGGCTGGGATATAATAAATAGTAAATTTAAAATATTTTGGAACAAATATTGAGAGCGGGATGTCATTTTTCGATGTATTGTAGGTACCGAGCCGAGATGTTTGTTTCATGTGGTTAAAGGAGGTTTGTGTGAAGCCAATAAGCAGAGCCGCGGCCCCGCAGGGTAAATTAGCTAATGTTGAAAGTTTTCAAGGCTTACTTAATGAGAGAGGTTGTAAGGGAGCCAGCAGTGCGCTCCGATGGGCGGCTACGTAATGGCTTGTCAAGAAGAGTGTAAGATCCCGTTACACACAACTTGCCAGCAGTAAATACGACTTTTGAACAAATGCAGCGTTTCGTCAAGTTGAAAGGCGAAAGTTATTGTTGTACCATTTGGGGCGAACTTTTCCCTGTTGTACTCGTCGCGAAAATAAACTCGCCGGAAATACTTTTATTGTTTCAAAATTGAGTTTGTCAAAACGACCGCGCTGCAAATTCTTAAAGTTTATTGCGTTGAGTTCATCCGTAATTTGATGCTTAACTTAGATTTAATAGTTTTGCTTTTAACTTTTTAATCAGAAGTTGAAGAAGTTAGTCTTTTTTGAAAAACATAATAGAATCTAGATTATCGTCTTGGGTTGAAAATTGAAATTGACAAGACAAATAATTGTATTGAATCATTTACCACCTTTACTGTTAACATGGCGCTAATTCAATGAATAAGATAAACAAAAACTAATAGGTAGGTATGTATATCTAGCCCGTAAAGGTAGCTTTCCTTTCTAAACGTATGTATTTATTATTCAAATTATACCATATACAAATATAATCTTCGTGGAATTACCGCGTGCGCAGTGCGTACCACCAAAATATGAATCTCGTTTCATTTAAAAGTGTTAGGTAAATACCAGTGAAGCTGCCTACATTTTAGGATGTGATAAAAATATATTTTTAATAAAGTTTTACGACCAACCCCAAGTAGCATTTCCTTCTTTATTATTTTAAATTATTCATATTGTCTGTCGGTTACTGTCCGTTTTAAGAAATATACTTTTCTCTGTAATATATTTATAAATTAACGTCCCAACTTGTTCCCGAGTTATTTTATGAGATTTCGCGAAGTGAAATTAGGGGAATGTAAAATGTTAAATTCTTCAACGTAAAAGCAAAGCTGTAGTGGTTGAAGCTTCGCTAATTAATGAAGTAGCACCGCAGCGCTGCGTCGGCGTCGCTCGGGGCGCCGACTCGAATACTAATAGCGAGGATATGATTGTTCCGCCGCGACCATTACACAGCTGTCTTGAGTGAGAATCTCAACACCACCATAGCTACCAATGGAAACGTAAATCATAATTCATTTAAACATTGATCTTTACACAAGGCGAAGTATGAACCCAAATAGTTTATTTTATAACAGAAGATTAATATGAAAGCCGGGTCTGAGTTTTTCAATTCATTCCTAAAGCGGCACACTACGCCAGCGGCAGACCCTTGCAAAGGACATCTCGTAGATTCATTATTAAAACCTGTGAATGAAATAAGAGCAGACTGGCTGCTGAATCAGTGTGGCTATTCAAAACCATTTGATATTAAATCCAAAAGGAAATGTTTGTAACGGTGAAATCGTTCATTAATTTATCTTGAACATAAAAATTTACACCTTGCAATCTCTCGAAGATTTCAGTTAATTTTGTTGAAATTCGCAGTTTCCTCGCCACCGCAGCAGGTGTTAAAATATTGAACGCAACTGGGGTGTCTTCAATTTCCTCTTTTCCCCACTAGCATTTTCTGCTCACGTGCAATTGTAATGTACTACGTAACTGATATGGCGTAAGTTAAAACAGCTTCCCAACAGATTCCGCGCTGTATCTTGTAATAACGGACCGAACTAAAGTGAAACCATGACAACATGGAATATTTTTGATACGATAAAAACATTTTGTTTAGGGCGCCCTGTCTCGCATAATAAACGCTCTTATATAGAAATGCTTTCGGCTATTCAACTGGCCACAAATACCAATGGAATTGTCCATTGGTATTATTGTAATTTTAGTAGATGGCTATTGGAATGAAAGAAAAATACACATTGTTTATTGTCGCACAAAACATTGAATGAGGAGAAAGAGTTATAGTGGTGCTTGTAGGTTATGATTTAATATTTCTGTTATGGGATACTGCTTTGCAATTTTAAATACAGTAGTAATAAATCGTACACCGCTGCGACGGCTCGTGGCGCAAATGAAAAACCATAAGATATAAATGTAGTATACAAATGTCGTACATTATTTTACTTTAATGCTGCATATAATATACAAATACATATTAACATACAAGCAAAGTGAATACTACGTGATATAAATTTTTCACTTTTGTTTGAAAAAAATCTCATTTGATTTTAATTTCAAAGGTGTAATATTTTAGCACAATAACTATTCTCTTTGTGTTAAACTTTACAAAACTGTTCATAGAATACAAAGTACTCTTAAATTAGAGTTTGAAACACAGAGCAATATCGCCAGCATAATTTGAGTCGAGAATCAAATATACGCCTGCACGAATATAAAATGGTCGACTTTTTATTAGATTTTCCAATGCTCACTTGACTGAACACAGTGAAATCGAAATGCTATCGACAGTCAGTCTGTCTGTTTGTGACATATGTTTGACCGGCGCGAAGCAAACAATTCTATGAAGAACTCGCATAACTTTTTTACGATTAATGTTTTTTTCCCTGAAATACTAACAAAAAGGTTTGAAAATCGACTGTCTCGACATGGCGTATAAATGTGTATGTATGAGTATGTACTGTCGTTAAATTTGTATACCGTGTTGAATTTGACAAGTGTAGTGCACTTGGCCGGATACCGGAACTACTTGTTTCTCTCTCTTGACAACCTTTTTAAAACACTTGGTCGAAATGTTCGCCGTAAGCAGGTGTACCAATAAACACTGTCTTCGCAAGCCTTTCAGCTCACGTTCTCGGCAAGTCGTAACACCAAGGCACTTCGCTTATATGAAATACCGTCTTTATGGTTACTTATTGCTACGAATATGATCGCCATACTGAACATTTATATATTTTTTTATACGTTTTTCTGTTGCCAAGACGGGTTTTATCGTGTAGTAACCATAAAATACATTGTTACTACGCATGTTATGTCGCATGTAGTAAATATGTAATAGCATTGGATTTGTGGTCATCTTGTTATGTTCGCTACTTTTAATAGTAATTACAATTTCGGCACATAAATAGGCTTTTTAGTAATTCGGTCAGGTTCTTTGATGTGTACATGAAGGTCGATTTTCAACTGAAACGTTTCCTTACAGGGATCACGTACTCTCTTCTTGTCTACCGTAGATAATATAGAATTAGGGAGGAAAGTCGGTAACGAAAGTGGATAGGTCGCTGTAATGTGGTTGTTAGGATCGGGGATACGTTACATTAATTGAAGTCTTTAAAACGTGCTTTCTGTTTAAAAATAAAGGGAAGGAATTTTCTGAATACGTAATTAGTATTGAGTAGTTTATGAGGCTCCATACGAGTACGTCGCGCGTGACTCCACGCGTGGCTGATATAATTCTAAGCTCCTCACAAACTCGAAGCGGCTAAACATGTAAAATATGAGCGGTTTGTGTATGAATTGCGCAACTAGATGGCTGAATTTTCTGCTTTGCCTTAGCAATTCTCTATGCGAGTAAACAAAGTCTGATCCTTAAATCTTTTAAATCCCATCGAGCTTCATATCTAGTAGTTGTGAGATTTATGACCATGGCTGTTGCAAATGTTCCTTCAGTAGACCCTACATCCGGATATTATGCACCAACCATAGAATGAATTTATGTGTAAGTCTGTAAATTCCAAAACCTACCTATTAGCAAAATGGTACTCGTTTTACCGGAGTTAATATAGCCTTGTTTGTTGAATAGGTTCTAACCAGGTGCTATAAACTGCTTGAGATAGTTTCATAACTCTTATAAAACATTCACAACATTCCTCATACTGCATTTTAGATAAAGAAATACTACTTTATAAAAATGCTCGTATCAGATGTGTGTACATGCGCACTAACACACCGACGTAAAAGCACCGGTAACATGTTTTGTTCTGCACTCCATTCTCCGAACGTGTACATGTCTGAAACTCTTCCATCCAAGTTTAGTGTTGTGCGAGAAAACATCATAAACAACGCTGAAGAAGACTTATTAAAACGTATGAAAATAGTTGTTGTCGTACCGAAAGGCAAGTCAGGTTAAAGGTGATTTATACGTAGGCGTCCAGATGATAAATAGGTACACAATGTAAGTGGTAATTTATAGATATGTGATAAATCAAAGCGAGAGTCTCTAGGGTACAAGCGCACGAAGGTGAACGAATCAATCATGATAAATTATGCCGTGTGCTGGCGTCGAACGCTCATACGAGGACGATTCAACGTTTGGACATAAAAATGCAAAAAAATTGTCTCCCACAAAAAAATTCTTTGATGTTTTGCAAAAAATCAATGTTACTTTTTATGAAGCTTGACGAGCATGTTAGCGATCCATAAAAAGTATTTTGTAATTCGCAGCTTAGTTTTTACAGCTGAAATATTCGTTGTGTAAGTATAAATTTCTTATAAGTAAGCGGTTTTAGACAGATGAGATTCTTTTTGCTCTATTGGTGCCTGGAGAAGAATAAAATAAAGTTGTTGTGGGGAGAAACACAAAGAAATAGTTAGTAGTGCGGTCCCTCGCGGCAAATGCCGCCGACAGGTGTGGAGCGCGGCTAATGTGCGCGTGACTACCCAACAATGACTTGGGGGAAATGATATAATTTTATTCCATGTTGTTTTGCCTAACTTTTATTTTATTTATAAAATGATTTGAAGTTATGAAAACAAAAATGACTAGGATAACATTTTTTTTTCTTCTGACGTCGTCTGAGAAAATTTCAATTAATTGCCTATCAACTGAAATCGTCTGTAGATTGAAACTGTCATTTTTGATAGTTGTGCGAAATGTTTATATCGTTGTAAGTTAACGTAGTGTGTAATTTTTTTCAACAACCAATTGCCCTAACTGTACATTTCAAAGATAATCGGGTTATTCAGTGAGTTAAATCGGTTTTCACAGAAAAATGTGTCGCAATATGTGGCAGTTTATACACAGTTGCACTCTTTAATCTGGTTACTTTGTCGGTGCACCTCGAAGGGAGCTCACGCCGGGATCAATTCCAGGTGCGCTGCGATCGCAGAGCTCTTTCCGCTTAAAATGAAAACTCACGCGAACGAAACACGTACATATTGTTTATAGGAGACACGTAGCTTATTTGGTGCCAAGCGTTCACCATGACGAGTAGAATGTGCTTATCTCCTACAAACTTGATAGTAATCTACTTAAACGAGTCTAGCAGAGAATTTATGCACTTCATTCTAGCTCTAATATGTTTTGTAGGTGGTATTTGTTCATCCGTTTTTGGTCGATGTTTTAAATGGGTCGACGTTTAGTAAACATCTTCCTTAATATTATAGCATGGCTATCGTGAGCAAAGATTCGTTTCTTTTCCCTAAGGTGAAAGAAAGTAGGCCTCCATTTAGATAACCACGCAAAAAAGATACATGATGATTGTCGTTTACAAATAGGTTAAACGTAAAATATGTTGTACCAACTAAAGCTGTCTACCAACTTACACACGACTTGATATATTTTTCTTAAATACATTTCTCGAGAATATCAACAAAGGGGGAACTCGTATTACTGAACGTTTCAGGGAAACAGGCGGCGTGACTGACGGCGCTTGACGTAAAGTGTTGTACCCTGAGATTGCTACAAATCGCTTCCTGTTATATTGACATTGTTCCTGCGTCAATTTTTTTTGTTCACATACTAAAATACCTTCATATGTGTCTAAAACCAATATTGGAAGCGTTTGTGTGACGTGGTTATGTGGCAATGTTTCGTTTATTAAAGATTTTTTCTTCTCGTAACGTCGGATAGTAAAAGCTTTGGGTAAAGTGGAGTGATATTTATCGTTATTGTACCGCATGTAAGTGATTAATGTTTTAGTTTTTTCTATTTTGCGCGCCGTTATTCTGCTCTGTTGCCAGAGTGGACTAATTACAAAGAAGCGTTGTTCCATATAAAAGCACAAACTTTTATACAGAACCGCGCTTTGCAAGTTTTTAGCAACATTCTATTTTAAATAAGCTCATACTTGCTGCGGCTTTTATAGCTTGTGTCGTCAAGCCAAAATAGCGAAATGAACACCCGAAATAATGCCTAACCAAGCCATCTTTCAATAAAATCGTGTCTATTTTGAACATTGCTCTTGTAAATTGCATGGTGTTCTGGGGATGGAACTGACTTTTGTTTCATTTCCAGCACGACATGGAAATCAAAACCATCGTGTTCCATTCTATCTTTCCACTCATCTTTCACGTTTTTTGTGGACAAGCTTAGTTCCGTTTTTGTTCAGTTTCGTGGCTGTATTTTTGCGACATCGCATTTGGTTCTTTTCCGTAACCATATGCGTAACAGTCACACCACTTTTCCTTATGGTTTGTATATAAGAGTGATTTACACGCCAGTTTTTACCACAACTCTACACCCAGGTGGCTTAGCTACTCGCAATTACACAGGGATTTTCCCTGAGGCCCGTATTCCAATTTTATTCATTGTCATGAATAATTACATACTTGTCTATAAGTAGAGAAATGCGTAGAAGCATTTACCGACGGAATAAAACGCTTAGGAGCTTTTGTCGCATCGCTGAACCTAAGCTACTTCGAAGCTACGTTGGATAACGATTATTTGAACGGATAAAAAAATCGATTGTAGGATTGCATTTATATAACGTCCGTTGCAATTGCGTCGCAACGGTTATTTTCTTAGGCAATTCCGATTATCTTTGCGGGGCTAGTCATTAGGGGCCATCCGAGGCTTAGCGCGACATTGCGGATTATGCTTCCGTCTTGCAAAAGAAGGTAGTTTTTAACTCCATCTTGCTATATTAGGTCTGTGTTGTTTTTTGGCTATGTTTTATTATTTCCAAACTGTCAGCAATAATGTAGGGAAGTGCTCCGAGGCGGCGTGTTATGACTGTCCCGTCGAGATATTGTTTGGCATTGAACTCGAATCTATTTCTGATGGAATGAGGGTTTTCGTACTTGTTTCCGTTTTTTCTTTATATTTCCGGTCTCTGTTTTGGTTATATAGGCACGATTCTATCGGGAATTTATTTTATGTGATTTTTTTGAGGAAGCTGGACGATCCCAACGCTACCATATCGATTTAGATAACAACTGGAACAGCTGTATTGGGCCAGCAGTACATTTTTCTGGGATGTTATGAGAATAAAATCTGTATTTTTTACAATGTAGCACATATTGTTGAATGTAAACAAAATAAAAATCCATTGACCTAATTGCAGTTGCATTTAATTGTACAATTAACGGTTTCCCAGTAATAATGTCCTGTTTTCAATGAATATATGAAGCTCGTTTACAACTGACAAACGACTGACAGAATAAAAGCTATTGAAGTCCGAAATTGTCAAATATATTAGGTGTTTTAAACTAGTAACAATGAATATTGTATTGCGCATGAAACACCATTTATTTGAAGTTAGGTATTTGGTGACGATGATTCAAAAGCTTTCACCGCGTATAATTTATTATTATGTTTTGCTCGACTACCAGGTCAATAAATAAAGAGTGAGCACTTAAAAGCTATGTAGAGTGTTTGAATAATATTATTACAAAAGAGAAGTAGGTATTAAAACAACCTTTTACTTGGAAAGCCTCTGATAATTACGATATTAATACGAATATTTGAATTTTAAGCTCTATTTGAGAATTTTGTTAATATTTAATATGTATTGAAATTTCTGTTCAAAACACATTATTACAAAATTCTAAACTTTGTAAGGATTTGTTTTTAATTTCCATTTTATTTTAGCTTTTCATTTAGTTTCAAATCTGAAACGCGAGATTTTCTCAAAATATTAGAGGGTCATTGGTGTAGTGGTCGAAATTGCGACTGCTAAGCATGAGGTTAGGGTTCGATTTTCCGTTCGGGCACATTGTTATTGGTTTTTTTTCTATCATGACTTTATCAGTAGCAGCCACGGAGCCTGGATCCGTCGATGGATCGATCCCGGTTGATGGCAATAAGGTCGTACCTTACTAATTGACTTAAATAAATGTGGCTAGATATGAGTTTATTATTAGGTAGGTATACTTTTGCCTAACCCTTCGGTAGGTACAGGCACAAAATGACATGTTATAATACGCTCATGTCTTTACTATTCAATTCAAATACAGATACTTGATTACCTATTCTGGGCAAGAAAGTCGAATTAGAAATTACCCCTATATTTATTCTCTAGTTACCATTTTATTCGAAAATATAATAATACTAGCAGGCGCCCGCGTCTTCGCCCACGTGATATCGCAAAAATAAATTGGAAATAAATAGTATCCTATGTGTTATTGTAGTTCATAATCTATCTCTGTGCCAAATTTCATCAAGATCCGTTCATCAGTTTTGGCGTGAAAGAGTAACAAACATCCATACATCCATCCATCCACCTATTATCACAAACATTTGCATTTATAATATTAGTAGGATTTCCTTTGTTAAGACGTGTTGTCCATTTTGTGCTAGTAATTACCGGCCAATCTACTAGGTAAGGTATTCGTAAACTAACATTCCTAACTATGTTATACTCCTGTATACAGTTCCCAAGTTCCCGGATAATATTGCACTTGCATACTATATGGGTAGGTAGTGTAGTTATGTAGTCGACTCTCAAATAACTATTGTGTATGTAGGAAGGTTTATGTTAGGGTTTATAGCTGTTCCCGAGAGGCCTCAGGATTCAACAACCAAATCCTTTCGTTGGTAGATTTTTTTTTTGTATAATATCATCATATACTGGTGTACCCTAAGAGACTCGTATCTCTAAAACCTTTCTTAAGCCCTCGAAGCACTTATGTGCTTGTCTGCTCCGAAACTTATTTACATTGAATAATGCCTATTAGCGTGTGAACAAAATTACAAGTCTGTTGTGGGTAAGAGAACATCTTTGTTTCAGTTTCTAGCTAGACCCGAATAAGGTAACCCTAGTCAATGAGCCTGCTACTAAATGGGATGCGGGTTGTCTACATATCTAGGGCGGGCCTTCAAATAGTTTAGGTCTTTTCTTAAACACTTTTACTCTAGATCTGTAACTACATTAATCGAATTTATGCGTAGGTCTGCGTATTCTGAATATTTACTTTATTACTGATGTGTCTGCGAAGTCAGCTTGGAAATTCTTATTCTTAATTTTATTTCAGAGTACATTCCTATTTTTTTTTTTAAATATCCAGCATGAATAAAACGCAAATATCGTTTTAAAATTAAACGTTGCTAATCTTTTTATAAAACTGGCTTTAATTATTTTTTCTGGGAAATTAATGATTGTTTTTTTTTGAGTGGGAGTACCTAAGTATTATGTTTTTGCGTAATGTTTTTAATTGTGTTTTCTTTCTTTTCAGGTAAGTTTTTATTGAATAGCCTTATCCTGAACTAGCATGAACATGAACCAGTGTGCAATAAGGTAAGTGTTCGTGCTTTAAAACGATAAAAATAAATTCGTACTCCGTTGTTTTCTAGACCTTAATCTTGGTGTATTTCGTCTCTATTTTTATCATGAAAGTATATTTACATAGAACATGAATATAACGAATACATGACAAATTTAATCTTCACTCCTACAACCGCAACAAATCACTGAAATAGTCTTATCGGTACGTCGCCGTCGCTGACAAAAAATAGCTTTGACATCCGACATGGTAACTCGCTTAGGACGTGAGGTCTTTATTACATTTCCCACTAAATATCATGGAGGAATACTGATCTTGTTTGTCTTATGCGACGTCGGAGCTACTAACGCAATTAAACATGGTAGCTGGCAAGCTATAAAATGAATAATTCTGCCTTTGATATGACATCACAGGTCGTATATCTAGTATAACCATGAGATGGCGTCGATCGATCGCCTGCCGCTGCCCGTGTCGCCTTCGCCGAACAGAATTCCGTCTAGTAAGCAGTAAAAATAAATGACGGCAAACAGGGTTGGGTGTGTAGGTAGTATGAACGACGAAACGTTAACAGGTCGATTATACGAGGCCATCGAGCGCGTAGGTACTTGAGCGATCCCGGACCACTCCGGTCGCGTGCCTAATGACGGGTCACGCATTTAAATAGGCGGTGAGCGGTCTGTTCCCAAGCAATCGGTTATTCCAATACAATAGGTACGCTCATATTGAATTCATTCGTTTGAGGATTTATGTTGGCGCGTGCAGTACCTCGGCACCTGCAGCAGCCAGCGCCTCGTCGTGTGTGCACAGCTTATTCAAGCTATCGCGCTACATTACCGGAGAGTTGGTAGTACTGATTTATTCTGGACATGCATAACACCATTTGTGGCTATAGTGCAGCTACATAGTATTTTATATCGGTAC
Source organism: Ochropleura leucogaster (assembly GCA_958449745.1). NCBI lineage: Eukaryota > Metazoa > Arthropoda > Insecta > Lepidoptera > Noctuidae > Ochropleura > Ochropleura leucogaster. The sequence goes on from OY288208.1 coordinate 11,092,201, forward strand.
GCCTTAACTATTCCCGTTTCCAATTGAGCCCGGCTAGGTGATGTGAATAAGTAAGTGTGTTGCTTCCATTTGCGGCCATAAAGTCAGCACTTTGATACATAGTGTTTTATTGTACCTACCTACCAACGCCATGTTATGAGAAGCCATTTGTTAATGTCGAATGGAGATGTTTAATATGTTTTGCAAATAGCTTAGGCGTGTTGCCAAAACGCTAACAGAAGAGGAAACTTATCCGAACCATGCAGACGCACAACTTCTAACTACTTACTGTAAATAAGTGCATGTACTTTATTCTATTTCGTTTAGTCTAGTCGGAAAATGGAAGTAGAACTGCTTCCATTCGGTTATTGCATTATTTGCTTAACAATGTCGCTATACAAGCGACTAAATAACAAGCCTTGTATATTTTTAAGATCAGCCGAAAATCAAAATTTATAAAAAAAAATGTCGATTCATTTCGAGATAATGAATGGAGTTCAGCAATTCATTGTCCGTGGAAAATAATTAACTGGCTGACTCGACACAAATCGAAGCATTCCCGTCTGGAAGTCCGAAGATTATGCAAAGTTATAATCCTCCTGTTGGGTACACCTCTGTGTCAATGGAATTAAGAGTAAATCTTACGCCATTTAGAGCCCGTTGGTTTCAAGAAATAATTTTAATTTAAAAAGTACTTCACTTGATTTGTCGTAGTCACTTGAGATAATTTATATAAAGCTAACAATCCTTTTAGCGTGTACATTATAATTTGGGCGGTGCAAGCGGGCAGCGCGAGTTTAGCGCGGTCGTCATTGTTTTCAGGCCGTAATTTATATTGTGCTTTAGGAAATTAGCGAGGCGGCCGCCGCAGGCTCAGGTGCCACCGCGCGCCATTACCGACCAGATTTACTCGCAGATCTCGTGCTGCTAAGACGAGTAATTTGTTGTATAATTATTACAGCTCATTAAAAATGTATTAACTACGCTCCCTTTATTTAATTTCACAAACAGACGAATTTGTCGACGTTTGTTTTGTAGCACAGAATTCAGACTTCCATCTACTGTGTACCTTTTGGTTAAATCTATTTGTAAATGAAAAACTTAATTCAATTATATTGGTCTGATGAATAATACCTCATTAATTAGTAAACTCTGGCGTGATCATGTTCTCTGTAATTAACTGTTTAATGTTGGTATCAATTAATTGATATTAAAAACTATCTGCGAACTGGCTCATTGTTGAAATAACCAGAATTTACTTTGGCGTATTGTGTTCGCTGTGAATGGTAGGGCATATAATTGTGTGCGCAATTTCAGTAAATCATGGTGCGTCATTGAATATAATTAGGTGCTATTGAAAGCTGGAGGGGAAATTAGTCTCCGGTACTTATGATTTTCGTGATTTAATTCGCCATATTATTAAATTTCATCTCGGGATATGGAACAATTACATACTCGTACAGACACACGTTAGTGTTTGTAAGCCTGAAAAAGCACACTGCGATTACAAACGATTGCGGTTCGTAAACGAGGTCCAAAAACTTCATTAAATAATATGAATGCTGGTTGTTTTCGTCGTGTATGCCGGTTGCCGTTTGCAACATTTCAGCGCGTTTTTAATACGAATCTCCTGTTTCCTCTTTTGGCGGTAATGGTGACAGCCTCCGAGGCTCGGCTACCATTTATAACGAGTTTTAATCGCGACACGGAAATTAGTTATATTACGCGTCTATCCGCCGCCGTCTATATTATATGGTTATTAACTCAGACGCGAGGCACGGGCGTGGGGGTGCACCCTAAATGAAACACGATAATTATGCCACTTTGATAAAAACGAGGCTGAACTTTTGAAGCGGGCTATCCAATTAATAACTCCATACCTGAATATACGTTTATTATTCGACGATAAAACTGAACTGCAGTATTATTTTCCCGAAAGCAATAATGCAGATAAATGGCGCCTATTTTTCTATCAAATGTTCTAGACGTCCTCTGCGTATGCAAGCAGGCCAGGCCACATTATAGTGGAACTAGTTCTAAAGGCGTAATGTTATGTTTAAGTAGATAGGTACTACATAACAAATCTATTATCGTGTAATTTGTAAATAATAAAACTACAGCTGGAAATATAATTTATTTTTAAGGATGTTTTTTTATGTTTACCATGGACAAAACACAGAAAAAGTTGTTTACCTTGTTATAAGACATGGTCTTGAATATGTACTCGCCGTAAAAAAAACTCGTCCCCAGAAACACCTTGGCTTTTGCTACGAAGTCGAGATGTATCTCGTACCGACCCTGTGTATAAAATCACGTTTAATTTTATGTTTACGACGGTTCTCCGAAATTAGTTGATACTTATCTGGAAATCTTACCTTGTTAACTTTGCAATTCTTAGTTAAATTGAACGAATCAACAAGAATGGGGCCCAAAACAAAATGTTCGCAGGGTTGGTTCAGAGCATAGTTCCACAACTTTTTTGTAACATTGTTGCTTCTTGTACTAACCACAACTTTTGCCTGTTTAAAATGGAAATTAGTTACTGAAATATAAAGTATAATAGTTCCTTTTTTGTAAAATTTTAATTAAAATACCAACCGAGGTAGCCGGGCAATCCCTGGGAAAGTCCAGTAGGAATACTACGTCCGACATATTTTGTGAATTTTTGATTTCAAACTTGCCGCACTCGCCCTGTTTGGGACCTTTACATTCTTCAAACTTTTCCCATTCCATTACGTATGGACCCTGAAATTACAACACAAGGGAACGTATAATTAAAATTATCTGCTCACGCTCCACTTGCACCTTCATTGTATTATCTTTGCGACTATAGAAGATTACTAAAGTAAATTGGGAATTCTCAATATATTCCAAATTGAGTTCGATTGACTTTCTTCAATCGCCCTCGCCCTCCAAGCTTTTGCTATAATGAAAATGGCATGTTATTCGAGCCCTAAAATCTTTGGATAAACAAAAAACCGACAGACGATAGGATTTAGCGGTAATCAGGTGTGAATAGATTTCTGTGAATGACGGATCATTGAGGTGAGCAAATGTCTGTGAAAGCGGTCTTTCCTTTGTTCAAAACTGTAGTCGCCACAGTTGACTTACTCAACGGTGTCTACTTATATTTAGGATGCTGAACAATAGTTTTTATTTTAATGTACCTAATTGATTAGTTAACACACTAGGGTTTCAACTATTTTCAACACTAATTATTTTACACATAAACCTTCCGGGATGCATATTCTTATTATATTGAAGAACCTTCAAAATATGTTGCAAAGTTTAGAAGAATGACGCAGTCACACACACAGACACGAAAGAGTTATTTATTTATAGTATATTGAGTAATACTGTGGTAAGACAAGAAGCTAGCCACCCAAACACCCATTGGCAAAAGTTCATGTTCATCTAAATTCTCGTTCAATATTGCTCTTGATCAAAATACACTTGTTTATTGGTATGGAATCATCTCGATGGCTTTATACGCAGTCAAGGCACCGTCGGCTTAACGCGCTTATAAGCTGTCAAGAAAAATAAAATATAGGTGTGCCGGGAACAGCGCGGTTAGCTTCGGGGCAGGCGGGACAAGCTGGGAGCCACGATACCGCGTCGACAAGTATACGTGCCGATGTGCTAATGGTAAACCGTTCCCCAGGCTGAACTAAATGTCGGTGGAAAATACCACCGAAGCAAATCTGCCGGGGCTCATACTGATAAATATCGGTGTGCTGAGATTCAGCTATTATAAACTTTAGTACTTACATAGTTCTTAGGATCCGTCTGGCCTATTCCGTTAATAATGAATGAGAGAAATATAAGAATCAGTACAAGACACTGCGCCGCTGTTCTCGGCACAGGCAGTACCGACGTACGACACGGTTCACACATGACGTGCTTTTGCATAGTTTTTCAAAGTAATAATGCTCGAATTGTTATCGATAATCATTGTAATTCTATTTAAAAAAATGGCCATTAAAAATGTAATTTCCGGAGATCTGTACGATTGACGATAATTGCGTACCCGCGGATATTGAATAACGAAGGAGAGATGTAAAATGATAATGTTAAATCATTTTTCGGCTCATATTTTCTTTGTCCCACAAGGTAAGTTGTTTACTCGAATTATAGTGTCTGTGTATAATGCGCAAAGGAATCATATAATAGTATTAATCGCGAGGGGTCGTTACGGAGAGCGTGGCTCCGGCAATCATTAGTGCATTTTATTTCACGAGCCGCGCAGCGCCGCTCAACTTGGTAGGTGGCTTAATGCGTTTCCCCATTACCTGTCACCTCTACCATATTCAATCCTTTTAAGCTTAACCCGTTATTGTTTTCATATCGGAGTGTTTCATTATAAAACTAAACATTCGCGTCAATATGTTACGTTGTATTGGATTATACAACGTGTACAGATTACATTAACACAGTGTAATGTAATTTGTATTGAATTTCAATGTTCAGCAACTAATGAAATGATTTCGCACCTGAGCCTGATTTGATTGAATTGCTAATATAAAACATTTTTGAAATGAAAAAATTGTATCTCAATTTAATTTTCGACTGAAATGTTTTGTCCTTTAAATTGAACAACTTAAATGATTTAATTGCTTTGATAGAATAATACAATCAATGTGTTGCATGTCAAGTTCGTTTAAGTGTCGGTGCTGGTGGTCGACATCGTCGAACTGTTCTTGTGCAGCGAGCACTAGCTTAGTTGAGTGGTTTGCTCCGCCATTTGTTATACGAAACTAGATACCAGTGAGTGCACTCGGTTCGGCGGCTATATCTGAGTCTTCCGCAGACCCTCGACCTCTCTGTTTGCCAGCTTATGTGGCGATCGCTGGGCTTAGTCTAAATTGCAATTAAACGAACTTGCGCTTTTGTGCCCGTTCGCGCTCCGTTATTGAACTGTTTGTAGCTCGCGGGTGTGAGAAAATAATTTTGAAACAGAGAAAACGAATTTTTCCACTTTGTGGAATCTATAAAACCTCGAGTCTCTGTCAGCAGTTTGAGAGATATTATGTTTTCATGGACACTTTCGCCGCTCAATCTTTAGAAATGGCTCGCACGATAAAGTGTTGGAGAATGTCCTTTTGACCTATTCGACAGTTCGTAAAGAAATCGTGTCGTCATCTTTCGTTCTAAGTATCTGGCGAGATGGACATATGGAGTGTGAGCGGACTGTATATTTATCTTCCTGGGGTAATTTAGTCAAATCGATTCACCGTGTTACGTATTCTACCGGCGGCAGGTTTAATAACGTCTTTGATAAAGACGTGTATTCGGGACGGGTTAGATGAATGTGAGGCCCTAATATGCCCCGCCTTCGTCGCACCGCCGTCGACCGCTGTCGGCTCCGCGTATGGGTTCCACCGTCATATTCGCTGCCGCAGCTCTCGCCCATTCATATGGATAGTGCGGCATAGTTTACATATTTTGATGCGCGGCCGCTTTAATAAAGCCATTAATTTTAATAATGCTTCGCTCACACGTTAAACATTCGCGGTCGCGTTTAATAGTTTCTCTTGTACCTACACCATGTTACGAGAGTAAGTTATTAGATGGCTGTTTAATTAATGTCGTGTAAATATTTACATTATGTCAGACGTTCATTTGAGACTAGCTGAAAGGATTGACGAAAAACTAAGTTGTATGTAAGTAACTATCTAAATAATAATTTTATGTTGAAGGTAAATAGTTCTTCTCTGAATTTATATTAGAGATTTGTTTTAAATGAATATGATCGCTTAGGTACTTTTATGAGATACTTGAAGAAAAAACTCGTATAAAGTGGTCGGAGGTCGTTAGGTTCCAGGTGCGTCGGTGTCGTGTAGATGTATGTCAATCACATGTGCTTTGTCGATCGGTGCGCGATCACTTACACTCCCGGGCTCCTCGACTCACACTCGCTAACGATCTCGTGAGTCGAACTCCTTATCTAATCTTTATAAGCATGACGAATGACATTTTCCTTGTTCTATCCTGCATGGTTATGGATAAGAGTTTTAACGACCGTCAGTTCGGGTCGTAACGAAAAATGTTTATGATAATAAAATTCATGTGTTTGACTTTGGCAGCGGATATATTCTATACCGCAACTTTATTATTGTAATATAATTCCTGACTTTCATTTGAATATAAATAAAATAAACTTTTTTAATATTTATCCACTTGACTTTGATGATTACAAAAAGTTAGGACTTACTAATTTTTACAATCTGTTTTAGTTTTATTCAAACCTTTTCAGAATTTAAAATGATTTTCGAGAGCAGGTTAAAACAGCCAACCAGTGGAAAGAATTGTAAGAAAATGTAGAAGTTTTTCAAATCCATACTGAGATGGTTCCAATGAACCAAAGAAAACGGGATGGATCCATCAATCAACACAATTTGCACTAGCTACTAATATAGTTAATTGTGATGGTGTGGGGTGTACTTAACAAAATGCTGATATAAGGAGTTGATTATAGTGCACTAAAGCACTTAAGAGAGCTCGAAGTGTGATGAATGATCGTCTCCGGGCGTCGGTAGCAGTGGCAGCGGTGTGGAACACTGCGCGCGCCGCCGCCGCTGCCGCCGCTCACAATATGATTGATAGTGCTTTATGTTACATCAAATTACTTCAACCATATTCTATATATTGATATTAAATTCTAATACCCTAATATAGCTAAGCTAGATCTAACGATATTAAGATGGTAGGTATTGAATCAAGTTCAAAAGGATCAGCTTCCATTTGATCTTATTTAATCGCCTTACATTATCTGGCAAAAATGTACTATGAAAGACTAAACGCCCGCCACCCGAACTTGTCTCGTACTTGACCTGACTTCATTGTATAACTCGATTGTCTGATAAAGTCAGTTTGAGTTTATTTAGTTCTTTATTCCCAGGCGATAACGCAAGGAAGACATTTGCCATCTCGGTGAGTAAATACGTTATTAGCTCATACACTTACGGGAAATATGTGAACGCTTTAGCCATCTGTAGTTGTTGCTTGTTCTGTGATTGTTGTGTAGTGCGTGGCTCACTCACCTCGACGGCGGCACTTGAGCAAGCAAACAAGCGAATGTTGCGTAAAATGGAGTCGATGCGTTGAATCGCACCTATTTGTCTTACTTTATTTTCTTCGCATAGACCTCGTTCTATTTTGATTAACTCATTTATTTTCGAAATGGAAGTGTGCGAAGAGTGGACCCTCTTGTGACTTTCCCGTTGAGCGAAATTACCCAAGTCGGTGATGTTTGCAGTGCGAACGTGTTGAGTGTTTGGCTCCCTCACGACTATTAACTTTTTGTTGCTGCGAGCTACCCACCGTTTACTGTCAGTTAATACCTTTCTCAGAAACTACACAACACTACGATATCGAGCTTGTTTTTCGTGAAAAAAGGGTCTTTCCACTCTCGATCATTTAATAAAATCTTTACATATTGGTAGGTACCAAATAGGTGACATGTGAAATATTTTCGGAATTCCAAATTAGATATGCGATCGTGTTAAGATCAAAAGATTGGTTCGGAGAATAAAAGACAAAAGTCAAGATAAGTCGTCGGCAGGAGATACTTTTGACCTCGTATCTGTACAACAAAAATACTTGAAGATATTCACCTAACGCTGTGGAATATCTTTATAAGTTAGCTTAATTCAATCGTCTATTGATACTCGGGTCTTCCAAAGCGATTGCCGAACCACGGGAGGCCACTTCGCTCGTAGTTGTAACGTATCTCGTTAATTCAGGTGGCCACATAGCATGCTATAGCACATCTAAGGGCCGGCTGATTGGTCACCTCTATTTAGAACCTCCACATTCCGGTGTTAACCTCGAATATCGGAATAGCTCCCATTCCTGTACCTGTGTGGCTATCTCTATATTGAATAGACCCTTAGACATCGATATGTACGTAGAGAGCCACGAGCCACGTGTAGCAGACAGGTATATATATATATATATAGGGTTGTGCTCATGTTTGTGGTGTATAGGTATTCCTTCCGTGGTGTTATGTACACGTATGATTACGTACTTTACTTATCCATGCGTTAAACCTGATCAAGCAACTCTATTATCGATATTGGTTAACGCCTTGTTGTAGATAAATATCAGATAACAGAAAGCTGTTTATACAAAAATCTTAGAAAGCTTTGATTTAGTCCGATATAAACATCTAAAAATGTTAGTAATAATGCTAATAGGTTTATTGTTTATAGAAGGGATTGTAATATTTTCGGACAAATTTTAAATATAAATAATATATGATCAAACGAACTTCTCAAGCGAAGTTCGATCATTATTATATGAGTCGCTTCATTCGAAGATATAGGTATACCAGGTAGTCCTTTTAATCTACAAGATAACATGCACACTTTAAGAGATTTATAAAAATCGATGTAAGAATCGACTTAGTCGATTCGATTTAGTCGATTCTATACTGACCATAGCCGCACCACTAGTCAAGCTGTCATTCTTTTAGAGATCCATATGTATATGACAAATGCAAAACTTTATTACCGGGGTTGGGTTGGGGGGGAACCTATATCTTCGAATGAAGCGACTCATATAATAATGATCGAACTTCGCTTGAGAAGTTCGTTTGATCATATATTATATTTCTTCGCTTCATTCTTCAGATATAGGTATACCAGGTAGATGTTTAGAGAAAAGTTTTGTGTTTTATAGTAAAAACAATTATTTTGTAAGAATTTAATAGTTTTAATCAATATAAACTTAATAATTAAGAATAGATATCAAACTAAATTGTATTTATTTCTAATACGTAATAATAATTTATAAAGTAAGTACATAATATTTTAGTTAGTCGTTAACATGAAAGATCGCTTGAGCAAAGATTTCATCGTCTATTATCGGGCGATGATAATATTGAGCAAAAACCTTAGACGCGTCAGTCCATCCCGCGGCTTTCCTAATAATGTCGATCGAGACCCCGGAGGCAGCGGCCGCGGACGTGGCGGCGTGCCGCGTGCTGTGCGCGCTGAACGCCGCCACATCCACGCCACTCTCCCCTAATATCTGCTTTATCCATCTGCTTATAGACTGTGCTGTCGCGCCCTTGTAGGGGCGCTTCACAGTAATTAAGAGATTGGATACATTAGCGGGCCGGTCTTTGTCTGTGATGTGAAGATAATCTTCGAGAGCAGTCGCGGGGCAGATGCGAAGGTTTTCTCTAAAATATGGTAGGAATAATGTCGGTTGATCACGACCTGCAGCGGATGTTTTTATAATATCTTTGATGGCTATGTTTATACCATTAGATCCTATTGATATATTTTCGAGCTTTATTAGTGATAATGTTTGAACGCGTTGGGCAGTACTTAAAGCCAATAAAATTACTAACTTTTTGGTTAGTTTTTCCCTTGCGAGGGTTCTATTGGGGTACCAATTAGAAACATAATTAAGAACGATCTGAGGATCCCATGTATTGCAGTACTTGGGAAAACAAGGTTTTAATTTAAAGGCTCCTTTGAGTAGCCGTTTAATTCGGTCATCAGAACCGATATTACCTCCTAATAAAAGGGATAACGCAGATCTGTGACTATTTAGAGTTCCGTACGAGCTTCCCGTATCAAACTGTTCACTTAAAAAACGTAAAATTATCGGGACAGAGCAATCAAAAAAGTCATAATTATTATTTACGCAGTATTGCCACCACAACTTGAAGGACACGTTATATTGTTGCATCGTGTTCTTTGACAACGACGCCACCATCAAATCCAAGGCTGATTCAGGGACGCCCCGCGTTGAGAACGCCTGCCTGAGAGTACTGCTGCACCCAGGATAAGGGGGTATCTGTAACATGATACGATACGATGTTCGTGAGGCTGTAACCAAATTATCTCGGAAACTATTGTTTTCATTACTTGTGGGTACCAAGCTTGAGATGGCCAAAAGGGAAACACTAGAATACCGGTGGCATTTTCCTGTATGATTTTGTGCAGACACTTAAGAATAAGTGGAAAAGGGGGAAAAGCATAAAAGAACTTATTGTTCCAGTTTATTGTAAAGGCATCTATGGATCTAGCGTCTGGATCCTTCCTCCATGATATATAAACCGGACATTTGGCATTGGCCCGAGTGGCAAATAGGTCGATTTCGGGTTTACCGAAACTTTTTGTTATACGTTCGAAAGCTAAATCGGATAGTTCGCATTCCGTGTCAGGATTTCGTCTACGGGATTCTTCGTCTGCTTCGTAATTTGCCTTGGTATTAATGTATGAAGCAAACAACCAGATGTTTCTTCTTTCAGACCACTTCCAAATCATTCTAGCAAGAGAATTCAAATGGGGGAATTGTATTCCACCCATGCGATTTAAGTAGCTGATGGCTGTTGTATTATCAACGCGTAGTAAAACAGAACAATCAGATTTTTTGCTTGCGAAACACTTTAATGCTAAGAAAACAGCTAACAACTCCAAGTAGTTGATGTGTTGTACGAGCTCACTACTTTTCCAAGCTCCATGAGCTCGTTCGTTGTTACACACAGCTCCCCAACCGGTACGCGAGGCGTCTGTATAAACCTCTAATTCGAAGTTGGGTGTTTTCATAGTGTTTTTAGAAATAAGCACATTCCTTTTCCACCAAATTAAATCCTCTAGAATTACAGGGTGAGGTTTGAACTGTCTATCAAAGCTAGGATATTTTTGTAGGGATAGAAATTTTTGTCTTTCCAAAATTTTTGTATATAGCCAACCATATTTGACCGCGGGACACGCGGCTGTCAAAACTCCTATTAACTGCGCAAATTCTCTAACTGAGCACCGAGACAATTCTGAGAATTTGTCAACTAGGTTAATAATTTTTTGTTTTTTGTCGAATGGTAAAGAAATTGATTGATTAACTGAATCAAACATAAAACCCAGAAATTTACAGGTCTGTTTAGGCACTAGAGAGCTCTTTTCGTAGTTAACTACGAAACCGAGACATCCTAAAAGGTTCAATGAAGCTTTAACATTATTTAGACATTCTTGATAATCGTCACCCATACAAAGTATATCATCGAGAAAAACCACATTTTTGAAACCTTGGTAGCGTAAGTGAGAAATCACTTCCTTCATGATTTTAGTAAAGGTTCTCGGAGCAACCGAAAGGCCATATGGCATACAATTGAACTCGTAGGTAATGTTTGAGTTCTCGTGTTCAAATTCGAATCTTAAATATTTGCGATCAGATTTACGAATTGGTATAAGGAAATATGCTTCTTTTAAATCAATAGTGGCCATAAAGCCATTAATAGGTAGTAATTTAGAAGCCGTTCGGTAATCTTCCATTTTGAAGTGTAATTTTGTAACATAGTGATTTAACTTTTTTAAATTTAATATAAATCTTTTATCACCGTTAGATTTTAAGGCTAAGAATATTTTTGAAACAAACTGGTCCTTGTTAGGTTTACAAGGGCTTACTGCACCTAATTTAATCAATTTTTGTATAGCTAACGACATGTCGACTTTTTCAGCCGCTGTCATTGACATGTGAGGTACATTAGTTTGTGTCACGTTACAATCAAACGGTATAGGAAAACCGTTACGTATCCAGTCTAAAACTACGGAGTTAGATGTTATGTTGACCCAACAATCATAAAAGTGAGAAATTCTACCAGCGTGTTGTACCTGAGCTATTGGCGCGTTGCAGGTACCCTCGCCTTGTTCGCAGCGACCGAGCTCGACGACTGCTGAAGTGGAGGTCGACGGCTCATGGTGTTGTTCGCCCTGTTCGGACCTCTCCGCCCCCCCCTGTTCTGTGAGAATCGCGAGGGGCCTGACCAGTTTCCCTGGTACGCACCCGGTTGTCGATATTGATAGTGGGGACGTGAGTGAGATATTGTTGATTCCATCCCGGTGGAACTTTTTTGGCCTTTTGGCGCTTTTTTGATCGCCATGCCTTGCTTCTCGATTGTTTTGGAAGCTTTTATTTTTTCTCCTAATTTGTTGCCATATAACGTTTCGTCCCTTTCGCAGTCTTGAACGACGCTAAGAAAAGGTTTGGCTAATGCGTAATTGATGACGCTAATTCGCGATTGTGTTTCTTGATAATGAAGATCACTCAGGATACGACATCCGTCGCTTATAATCCGTATTGCTTCAATTTTGTTTTCGCTAGTAAGCATTATTGTCAACGCTTTATTGATCGCTGAAACGCCAACACCTAGTTGCTGCTGCTCAGCTTCCTTCCTTCTATCTCTATGGCGAGATGCTTCGGAAATAGCCGCTGAAACTTCGTTATTCAGTTTAGGTGCTTGAAGCAGAGTGCAGTTGTCGGGCACAAGATAATCTTTAAACAGTTTATCTTTTGTTTCCTTTGATAATCCCTTCTTAAGGATAGGTTCCCAACGCTGAGCTAAGCTGTGATGAATTTTATCACCGAACCTTGGAGAGTTGTCTGAATCCTCTCCGAGTGCTATCAATAGTTCTGGATCGAGCTCTGGACCGGTACCATCCTCCTGACTAAGAGTTGCTGCTTCTGCGATCGGCATGGCGGCGTTATTAGTCGCATCTTCAAACGACGTCGGATTTTCTTCCACGTTAGCCTCGGGGGCGGAACGTAAGGATTCGTTACCGTCTGAAACGTATAAGACGTAACTTTTAATTCGGAATTTTTGTTCTTTGTGTTAACTCTCGGTTAACCGCTAGAAAAATGGTTATAAAGCCATAAAGCCTCTGTGTGGGTCATCATATAGATTGTACTAAATGTATGCATAGCTATACATAATAATCCCATAGTACAGCCATCGTGTTAACGCTCGGTTAACCGCTTGGCGGGACAATAATCGCATGTGTTTTAAAAATCAAATCCTTCGTGTTAACTCACGGTTAACCGCCAGGGTAAAATCGTACTAAATAAATAGCACTTATGCACCGAAAACGATGCGTCTTTAAAACTCGTAAGATTAGGTGGCACCATAAAATAATTTATAATTGAGGGTAGTTGTATGTGCAATACATACCGGAATCCGATGAAGATTCAATTATGATTCTACGACGTTTTCGTCTTCGTTCATCTTCCAGCTTCTTGATTTTACGTTGATAGTCTTAAATTTCGTGAGAATATTCCCGTTTTTTCGGCATTTTTAAAAACTAGTAGGCGCGTGTGTGCTTGCTATCGTGCACGAAAAAAGAATGACAGCTTGACTAGTGGTGCGGCTATGGTCAGTATAGAATCGACTAAATCGAATCGACTAAGTCGATTCTTACATCGATTTTTATAAATCTCTTAAAGTGTGCATGTTATCTTGTAGATTAAAAGGACTACCTGGTATACCTATATCTGAAGAATGAAGCGAAGAAATATAATACACATCGATAAACAACTGGACTAAAAATCTTACCATAAAATAGCATAAAAATAATGTCTAGCCTCTTATAAGAGTAATTACAATAATTACTGGTCGATATTCGACCGTTATTCATAATTTCTAGAGATCTGTCATACAGGTCCCGAACCCATTATAGACTCCAGCTCTCACAAAGGTTATAAATCTGATTTGACATAATATGAATTGTACCAAAGAATGTACCTTTTTGAGAGAAATAAAAACCTATTCTATTCTATTTTTCTGGATATACCTAATAACAAAAATAAAGTATAAACAAAAAAAAACGATACACAGCCACAAAAATGAAATAGTACAAAACTATTTAGTTTTAGCCTTTTTATAAGTAATGTTATGTTACTTAGAATAATCTCGTGTTAGAGCTTATTTACACCGAAACGTGGAAAAAGAGGCGCGAAAACATAAATCCTTTTATGATTGTACAAAAATAAACGTATCTTATATTATATCCCACATGACGTTCTTTTAAAAGGCTTTACGGTATGACGCATGTAAGACTTATCACAAAAACACCTATCTAGTTAAAAAGAATAACGGCCAACTGCGGATCGCACGCAGAGGGTTCTGTCTTACTTATACCTGAAAGATCATACTTTAACTATGGGTGTATTAGTAGTTTTGTCACTATCTCGCCATATTTAGAGCTATATTTAGTTTCACGAAGAAATTACACGTTTTCTGTGTATTCATTCATTCAGTACGTAGGGTTTTTTTTTTTTCGGGTGGGAAATCATCCAATGACTTCCCCCGCTCTGGGCGGAGCGGGGGGGGGGCATGTCAGACTTGTACTGACTAAAACCCACCCATGTTCCTTCTGTTGCCCTTTACGTTCCGAGGCCCGCGGTATCTCTTTCGAACAACCCGCAACCCCGGCAGGCGGAGGCTCTGGCAAGCCCCTCTGCTTTGCTGACTCTCTTTGAGGCGCGCGGGAAACACGAACGCGCCATCGACACGGCCTGCCGACAATCGACGGACGGACGGTGAACTACCCATTGCTCACCGCCCACAGTCAGTACGTAGGGCAGAAGGGGTTACCACGGTAAAAAAATAATACGCGCCGAGTAGGTGACACAGGTGGCGTGTCTCTTAGAATCGCGATATCTCAGGAATGGTAACTCTTAGGGAAAAAAAATACACGGTCATTTTTGTAGAGAATTTAAAAATCTACTACTCTGTTTTGAAGTTTTTTTTGATAAAACATACTGTTATCGAGAAAAGTCTAAAAAACTCAAATTTTGACCTTTGACCTTGAATAACTTTTGTAGCACACAGGAGCGATGGGGATCTTTAAAACTTTATATGGAATGGTAAACCCCAGCTCGCCACCAAAATTTAGCTTTCTGGGAATTATTGTAATTTGACCACTATATTTAAGTCTAAACTAGCTGGCGGCCGTGGCTTCGCCCGCATGATTTCGAAAAAAAAAAGTATTCTATGTGTTATTCCTGACTATAATCTACCACTGTGCCAAATTTCATCAAGATCTGTTCTGTAGTATTTTCGCTTTATAAATGCGAAAATTTGTGAGTATGGATGTCTACTCACAAATTTTCGCATTTGTAATATTAGTAGGATTGACCGGACTAGTACATTTAAATGGATAGCTCTACTCACATACAGCGTATGTCAAGTGATCGAATTCTGTTGATCCCCTATGCCAAATGAACCCTAAAAGGATATGTTATATTCAGTCAAAAGTAACAGCAACGTACCCGTGTTGTTTATTTTCGGTCTGTTATTCTAGCCGTAAGACAACGTTTGTTATCTATGCACACTATGGCTGTTTGGACTAATTGTTCTGGAGAATCTTGTGAGCTATCCCAAAGCTTCAGAATGCAGAAACAGACATGAATTGAATACTGTTTAAATAAAACTTATGTGCATTTTTTGGGTGAAACATAAACAAATGTTTATTTTGAGTATTGTGGCGCAAAGACTAAAATCATATTTCTTAACTTAAGATTAAACTACGACAAATTTTGTAGAAACTTAATTTTAACATAGCACGCTTCTTAATTCTCCTTAAAAACTTAAAATTACGTATAATATGTACGTATAGTATGAACCTGTATAAGTAATTTTAAATTTCTTTATTCCATTAATACTTAGTAATAGAAGCGCAGTAATTAATATGAATAAGGTTATTAACAATTCGATACATTGTGGCTACGTTTAAATTTTGTTGACGGCTACGATGGTGCAGTGGCTAAGCATTTGACTGCTGCGCTGCATATCGCGGGTTCGATCTTCGCAACGAATAAATATTTGTATGACCAACAGGAGGTTGTTCCGGATCCGGCTATGTATGTGTGTTTAAATATTTGTAATCGCACCCACGATGCAGGAGATATTCCTAGTGGTTCAACTATGTTTGTTCATTGTTTACTAAAACACTTAATAATATCTATAAATCCTAATGAACTTGTAAATGTAATTTAGAAAAAAAAAGTTAGGTATGTAATTATAATGTTATTGAAAAAGACATATTGAAATGCATCTCAAAAACATATTTTTGTTGAGTTTAAATTACGTGTATTAATATTACGAATTGCTTATGAACAAAGAACAAATGGATAAAGAAATTATAGGTACATTTAGTATCATTACTTTTATCTACAAGATTTGTAAATTGTTAGATTGAAATATATATCAAGTGTCAAAATGAACGTGGTATTACAGTTAATCGTAGCACTATATTTAACGTATAAACTAAACGTTTTTGGAAACCGCTTTTGGGGTTTTGTTACCTAATTCACTTCATAAAGTTAGATATGACTTGCGATGTTCATCCTTCTCGATTTATCCTGAAATGTCAAATGCAGAGTTCCACTAGACGGATTTTTCTAAAACATCGGAAGAGACAAGTCAAGCAAAAGATCGAAGCTCACGAATTCTGCAAAAATAGGAGCTTTGCATCGCTTCGACTTACTAATCTCTACATCCTGTCAACTTAATATACCTATGAAGTAAAAGTAATCTAAACCGTATTTAACCCACAAATGTTCGTCGTTTGTTTTTACTAAAATTGAGACGAAGCCATTCTTTGTTGGGATTATTATGAAAATAACATCGAGAGTTTGGTAGAAATTTACAAACTTCCAAAGAGTTTTCGTAGTTTACTAAGCTGGCGTTCTATTTGAATTTTTAATGAATGCTGTGGCTGGATTTTGTCAATGGATAAAAAATTGCCGCAGCTTACTTGACTTTGTAATACTAGTAACCTCTTTTTCAGACCAAAAAATTCACCGTAACTTTACGTATTCAAATAGTAAAGTTAACTTAGTTTTTTTGTCGAATGTGTCTCTGTTTCTCTCCAAAATAAACAGAATAAGAAAGTGTTTTAGTAAAGTGTTACAGGTAGGGAAACAAAACATATTTTAGTAAGACGAAAAGCAAAAAGTGTGTCTTAAAACTGTGATATAACTCGCACCAGGCACCAGAGATGTGATATTTTCAAGATCCCTATGTAGACGTTAAAGAAAATAGGTAACATTTTTCTTTTTATGCCATGCGTATTATTTTTCTGTTTCTCGTCACTACTGTCTTAGTGAATTTTGAATTTCATGCGGACAATATACTGCTCTTGGGGTAACTCGATGTAAATCGAATTCGCACGGAAGCTTCGCGTAACGTTCGTCGGGTTACGCTGTATGGTAAGCTGCGTACAGCTGCATGTATATTTTTAGTCTAATTTTAACCATTTCTCGGTTTCTTTTCATCTTTATCCGGATTTGCGGCTCCTTCTTGAGCCAAGTTGATCCATTGCGCAAATTGTGTGAATCATGCCGGCTGATAATGGGTCTTGGATTGATCGTAGGCCTATTGAAGGCGGAACGAAGTTTTGAGAGTGGTACTAATTCGCGATGTGGCGGCGGGCGGTACGTTTTGTAAGAGAACCTTTCTCTATCGGCATCTGCAGCCCAAACTTCATTTACATAATTAATCTGCGTCCGACGAGCGTGTTGGCCCGCCGACCCGCCTCCATTAAATAACGATATCACAGAAGGCGTTTGTTCACATGTTAATCAACATACCATTTTATTTTAATTACATTTCCAAAAGGTTGTTAGTGGAAATGTAATACCCTGTCGTATTTAGTAAATCGTTTCAATTAAAATTACGACTGAACTAACTTCCCAGTAATCGTAAAATACAATAAATAGAATTTTGAGGGTAGAAAATATAAATGAAAATAAAGTTTTGTTTAAAAATCCTTTTTTTTTTCTACTAGCTAGCTTTGCTTTTACCTCGTCTCAGACTTAGAGAAAGCTTCGAGAGAAAATCCCTTTATGAATCTATAAACGCACTGAATTTAATTTAGGTAATGGAAAACACAAGACTTCTTATAGATACGAGAACAAGTTTATTTTATAGTATAGAAGGTAGTGAGCGTAGCTATAGTGTAGTGTTGTGCTCACATGGAGCAGGGAGGCTGCCTGGCTGGCACGCCGGCCCGTAGCCCGTGCCCGCTCCATGACGAGGGCGCTTCAATTAAAACTGTTCAAGTTTGTTTAAATGTTTGTGTCAGCCCATCGCCGAAAACGCCGAGAGTTACAAAGCTACAGATTTCACTGTAAATTAACAACAAATACTTCCTCCATTCTTAGGTAATACAGTTTTCGGGTAAACACCTTAACCGATGTATGTACTTTGCTTCAACAAAAACTTATATTGCAAGGAACATGAACACGGATAGTTCAAAACGGATCCGTGTAAACATTTAACGTTAAACTTTGGACTGCACGAGAGTGTATTTTCGATAGAGAGTTTCACATCATCGAATACAGTGAATAACGCGATTGTCGATACTTTAATACTATTAGGTTGTGGCTGCGGAGAGATTTACCTTGCTTGGGTCGGGTAAAGTTGTGAGCTCTGAGTCAAGCTGACTTCACTGTTTCATTCGGCTAGAACTCAACTCGGATTAACCCTTGACGCCAACCAGCCTGACTTTGTTGTCAAACTAATTAGCTGTCCCCTTCCATTTCATTTTAAATATTCGCTATTGTATTTCCTTTACATCGGTAAATTTTCCACTCCACACAAAAAGATTTTGGGTCGAGATGAACTAAGAGATCTTGTCGCCTCCGTGAAGATCGCTCCGATAGGACCTACTCAAATTAAGCCTACTGGTCGTAGAATTAAAACCTTTTTCTTATTTGCAAGTAGATTCTCTTTGAATATTTATTTCTTCCTTTTCGAGAGGATTTGCAATTTGAAAGTTCAGCGTACCAAACAGAATCTCTTTTCGGAATTAGTCATAATCCAAATATGGTTAGGTAGTCAGCGGGACGTCTGTGATATTTATGTAATTCTCAAGTAAGCCGTTTAATCGTCCATCGCGTACTTAATGTTTGAGCTTCTAAGAAACGTCGGGGGCGGGTGAGCCTAGTGAGGCGGAGGTGGGGGGTGAGGGATCCCAAGGGTTGGCCTCGTTCTGCTAACAAATCGCTCGCCGCACCACGCACAGGTAGTGTCACGCCTCATTACTCCAACTTTATGTTCGCCAAATCACTCTAACGTCATGAATAAACAAGATTTAGGCTTATGACCTTCAACAGCACCCTTACACTATTTAGTACAGTTTACCTATGCCTAGTTAGAAAGTCATGAGTATTTTTCCAAGGTATAAAGTTTTGGAGGGGCTTTTAGTACCTCCCAAACTTTAAAAGCTAAAATGAATTTCGTAGCTATCACACCGTTACACACTAGAAATGACACAGCATAAATATTAATAAACTGCCATAATACAGTACTTATTTAAGTGCTGTTGTTACTAATATAATTCATGAAAGTGTTTGTTGGCTTGCCCCATTAAGTTCATGAATTAAAAAGGAAACAATATCAGTATCCGGTACATTAAAATTCTTTCCTGGAATTTGAAATTGTTTCGTCATGCGATGCAAAGAGTTATAACCTCTTTGAAGAAAGCAACTCAACCCCCATTAAAATGTCCGCGCCAAGAAGGTTATTGTTTTCCTTTTGAGGTCCGGTACCCTAAAAGGAACATAACTAGATTAATATATTCTGTGCAGTTAAACTTTTCATAAAACAAGCGATCTCGGGATTCTTCACTTTTTGTTTTAAAATTCTTTGCAGCTCTTGGCTTCTATTCTCGGCGACTTCAGGATTTTAAAATTAAAAGCGTGTCATGCTATGCAAACAATAGAACTTTAAACTAAAAGCATTGTTATTATATCTACTTCTCATTAGTTTATTGTTTTTGGCCAAAGTCTAAATAAAATAATTGAATTCATATTCAGAATGTTCTGCGCATTGGCGACACGTTACACTAATTGATGATTTATGCATTATTGTAATCGAATTAAACCGACTTCATGTGATTGCTTATGTGTACTGAAACAATGATTAGTAAAATTACCCATGTCGGGCACGCCACGTGCATCAGCTACAATAATTATGTAAATGAATGTTCGGATATCGAGGCTAGGCCAATAGAATATGTCGTCTAATTTAATAGGTTTAATGGCTTCGATAATTTTAACACAAAGCATGCTTGCTTTGTGCCGCATAAACCCGCACTAAAATAAAGCGTAATAGACGACACATGTTTATTAAACTAAACAGACGCACATAACATAGTTTGCGTACGTGATGTGTAACAAAAACGGAACTGTCCTTTTACAGCTCTACGAAGTAATCATGCGGAACACTCGACAAAAGTTTGTAATGGTCATAAACTTCCACATTTTTGTGTTGCTCATATTCGCATACGCAAAATATTAACAAACCCCAAATTAATTTGACCGCAGCTGTGTTGCCCTATATTTTTTTACGTTCACTCAAAATTTTAACATTTACACCGAAAATATTTAACACTGTTTTTTTATAAAGCAAATAATAACTCATTAGGTAGATTGTACTTTAATTAATGGAAGCAGAAATGAGCATGCAACGTATTTTATTTTTGTTACTTATTATTTCGATGAAAGCACCCAGAACAGAAGTAGAGTAGCTATTGCAAAATGTAATAGGAAAAAGCAAAAAATCGTAAGCTTCATAAAAAGAATATTCGTGGGCTAGCTATTTGAATAAAATATCAAGAGAGGGAACCATTTTTCAACGCGTTGGTGATAATAATGACGCTATTTATCAACGAGTCGAAAGGGTGGTAATTATTAACATAATATTTCGGTTTCGTTTGTTTACTTACATACATTTCGTGCGATATTTTTCACAGTTAGCGACATAACAGAAAGGTCATTTCGTTTGGCTGTGAGGGGATGGCTCCCAATGATTTATTGTTGTGTTGAATATGCATGTCGAGATGAAAAATGACGAGAAACGTGCGAGTGGTTAGTGTGTGAGGATCGAGCGGCGGCGGCGGCGGCGCGGCGGGCACGGCACGGGCACGATGCGTGCCGCACGCCGCCAGACGTCGCGCACGCCGCCGAACGCGTCACATTGCGGAAGTCGTTAAGAAGATAAATCGCGAACCACACAAGACCCCATAATCCTTTTAAAATATCTAAGTGAAACCTTTTTTACTATTTGGATTAGGAAATGCTGAATATTTCCGCCACTATCCCACTTTTATAAAATTATTTTTGTATGTTTTCGTTTGTGGACAGTTTAGACGAGTGGTGTAGTTCTTCAATATATTATAATGCCTTGGTTTTCATTCCACCGCTGAAAATCTTCAAGTTTCGATACAAGTTTCCACCAGACAAAATTTTCAAAGTCTGAGACATTTGCAAAGTGCATCCAAGAGCGAACTTAGAGGTATGGGTACCAGTTTTAATAGTTGCCGAAACAATAGCGTAGAAGTTTTACTTGCCGCTCGCTCCGGCTCCGTACCCGTCCCCGTTCATTAATACGGCTCGAGCCCAGCACCATGGTACGTTAACTCGTTCGATTTTCGAAAAAAACTGCACTACATTTTTTTTTCACAAAAATAGCATCCATCAGGATCGAGAATAGGTTGGCTTTAATTTCCGCCACGATAACATATCGCTTCGAATTAAGAAGATAAAATAACGTTGCGGTCTTAAAAAGCGAAAATTTATTTTATGGGCACTTTCTTCAATAGTTTATTGCTTTCGGTTACTATTTCAGTTGAGCTTTCTATTTACATTCTCTTAGACTTTTATATTGTTTAAGAGAAAGTGGTAAAATTTAAAGAAGCAGAAAACATTTTTCATTGGTTGGCTAGACTGGTTTCGTGAATACTGTTTACGTGAGCGTCCGAATAAGAGTGTAGTGCTTGGTTTATTAGCTTTGCATGTGTTTATTTAGGTTAGTGGAAATGTAGTTAGCATTGAACACCATGGTAAACATGAATCGACCGGCTCTGTAGCAGCGGTTCGTTTCTCATGTCAGAGCAAACCGGCAGCGCCGTTCCTTTCAATGCTAGCTGCGCAAACAAACTATCGAACCAACAATTTTACTCCAATTAATGAAGTCTCCCAGAAACATTTGTCAGACTGTATTTGTAGGTCGGGCCGGCTTACAATAAAATACGTTTTATATCTGTATCTCATCAGGACGTGATCAAACGTACGTCAGGTTTGGTTAAATGAAATTCCGCTTTTTTATACGAGTGAAAATGTTGTTTCCTATTATATTTTTGTGTTTTTTTAGGTCTGTTTGTGACTTTTCATGATTTTTTTCGACCATCTAAAAGAATTAATGTACTTTCACCTACCTTTTTCATTTATTTTATTTCTCCTTTTACAAGACACAAATCGTTGGCATATTTTGCACACTGAAACATTTGGGCAATAGAATATGATTAGATTTAGACGCTGTCTAATATGTACTTACATATTATCTAAAAACTGGATATCTTAATTCAGAATATTATTGAGATACTAGCTTTCGCCCGCGACTTCGTCCGCGTGGCATAGTTACTTTGGGGTAACGCTAACTTTAACCCGCGAGATGATCGAAAAAAAAAAATCTTTCTCTCCCCTTTTCTTCCCTCTTTTTCCCCATAGTCTCACTTAAAAAAAATAGCTTATGTCCGTCTCCAGAGCCCCAACTATCTCTGTAGGTACCAAAATTCATCAAAATCGGTTAAGCCATTTAGGCGTGAAGACGTAATAAATAAACAAACTCACTTTCGCTTTTATAATATTAGTAAGGATAATTAGGTACAACGACCTATAACTTTTTGCCTTGATTCCTAATTATGTTCCGAGCCCCAAAAGCGGACGTAGCTACATTTGGGTCATCAACATCGACGTCATTCATTTCACAACTGGTGTCTGGTTGGTTAAAAGCCATAATTAGTGGTGAACATTATGCAGAAAAATATTTTCTTTCACTCTTCCATTTGATTTTTGTACTGTTTTTTAGTTTTGTATTTTAAGTCGCCAATCTGCAAAAAGGGAAAACGGCAAAAAGCTTTGTAATTAGGGAGTTGACTCGACAGGAGCTTAATAACACTCCGTCCCAGTTGGAAGCCTTTCTGAAATGGATTCTAAACTACTACTAGTATGACTTCGGGTTGTTCTGTTTGGAATGGGATGAAGTATTTAAAATATTTTTATTAAGGAAGACTTGTCATGGCTGTGTGTGTGTGTGAAAAGTTCAAAACATGTCCAATCCACTATGTTGTGTGAGTTTCACGTTTCGAGCGCTAGTTTCATTTGATAGTTTTGGAATAAGGTCTAGAATTTCATGTCGCAATTCCTTTTCGGTGTATTTAGATATCCCTACCCAGTCTAGCTATAAATTCCGAACAATTATTAGACGAGCAAACAGTAATTCAATCTACTTAACGTTTTCTTGAAGATATCACAAGAAAACCGCGAACAAAAGTATCAAGATTTTGTCAAACTTTTAAAGAAAACCTCACGAGTTCCAGCTTCCAATACCTATCTTTTTTTATATGTGAGAACTTTAAACTTTCAAAACTCACCGATGTAGTACTCTGGTCTACACTGAAAATTCTTCAAAACTGAGCGTTCAGAGCGTATACCGTCCGGGGTTGTGGGTTGCTCGAAAGAGATACCTTGGCCCCGGAACGTAAGGGGCAATAGAAGGAACAAGGGTGGGTTTTAGTCAGTAAAAGTCTGCCACTCCTCCTCGCTCTCTCGCGAGCGGGGGAAGTTATTTGATGATTCCCCCCCCCAAAAGAGTGTATACCGTTTGTAAACACAAATGGTAATAATAATGATGGAAGCAGATAAACAAGCAAGGCCAAGGGAAAATGTGCCTAGAATATAAGCGATTTAACAAGCTTGAAAGAAACTAGATAATCCGATTATGGATGAAGCATAGTTCCATAGTAGTTGTATTTAGGTAAAGTGCAATCAAACAGCCCTCAATAAACGGCGGTATTGTTTTGCCTGTTATTGCGATTCCGTTGCCGAGACACGTCCGGAATAAATTAAACTGCAATTTGGGGCCTTTAATATGGAGTGTTGTTCGCGCTATTGGGCTATAGTGGCGTGTGGCAGCGTGGCGATATGAGCGGCATTCGAATGAGTACACAAAGGGGTTCGGCGCCATGCTGCCCATCGGTAATGCAGCCAAGCACATGATTGCAGCGCCACTCTCCAGGGACACCGTTTTGTTACCTACCTGCGTACCTACGCATGATCGATTTACTGTCAAATTTTCGTTGCACGTTTAGAATTTGGCAGAAAGCTCCGCCGTGGAATAGCCGTGAGCGCTGAATGCAGTAGTCGTGGTAATTGCGCTGAAATGGCTACGTGTAGCGTTTCTCAGTTGCAGATATAATTTACATTGCAACAAATACAGTTTGATAGTGGGTTTAAAGTATCTTTATTAAGTTGTTTATCAAGGTTTATGCAGTGCTAAGATTTAGGCCGCTGATGCCTTAGGTTATCGGAGGTGGGAAATGTATTTTGTGATTGAACACTCCAGCATGAGTCTATCGTCTACCTCTTCAAGTTATAATCAAAGAACTTCAGTCGTTATAGTGGACGATGCACCAGCAACCTAAATAGTATTTACGTCGCACACGTATAGGTAAGCTATGCAACTAAACTTTACTCATCTAAGTTTTACCAGACCAATGAACACTAAACTCCCGATATCGCAATGAAATTAAGTTCAATAGCAGATAGTCAAGATATGGGACTATCTTGACACACAAGCAGAAGCACCGCATCATCGTGTTTATTGCGTGCGCAGAGCATACTATGGCACCATTAATGCACGTAGCGAGGCGTAAGGTCTAGTTGCCCGTTCAATTTGCGGTATTGCTCTAAGCTACCGTCACATAAACAGAGTCAGGAGCTTCTACAGATCCACAATCGTCCCGTTGTTTGTCCGCCCACATTCCTGAACTGAACACCTAACGGCTCGCAGAACGCATTAGTACTTCCATAAACGCCACATTCATTGTGTGCACACGTTTGACGTTGCAGCCATTTTCAATAGCATTTATACATTCACTAGAACGACGTACCTGCAGTTCGGTACGTAGTACAAGGCAGTCGTTCAGCTGATAGCTCCAGTCATTGCTTTGAGGTGTGTAAGCGTATGGCATTTATAAAGTTGCTCCCCCGGCGACACTACACTTCAGAGGAGCTCTGTTTTGGTCCCAAGGGAGATCGCGATCAGAATTAACGAGACCTTTACTTTATTCTCTCAGTTTGGTATTTAACGCAAAGGTAGGCAGTCCCTGCTTTTGTACAAATCCTTTTTAACAATGAACTTTGTGATGTAGATAAAGAATATCTTACTACTTTTATTTTATGTGATGTATTTAGATTAGACACAGCTTTTAGTTACAAAGTCCCCCTCTTAAAATGTATATTTAAATTAGATAGGGCTCTTAATTTCAAGGCCCAAGAATTACAATTAATCGTATTACCCATTTGCCTTAATGCTTAGATCTACGACAGTTTGCTTTTTGTTTGGAACCGGTCCAAATATATATCTATCAGCGGCACTTTTATTATCTTTAATGCGTTCGACGTGCATTTGTATGGTTAACCTCGTTCCTAAGAATGGATTTTATTGCATATTAAAAAGGCGCACAGTCTAGTAAAAACCAGTTCTGCTGACAAAATCGGATAGTAGTTTATCTTCTCTGAACAAGCAAGGTGATTACGGAGCTCTCGTCAAATATCAAATCGAGCATTTGATGTTTTGATCATTAATAAACCTTCTTGGGTACGGTCTGCTTTAAATGATTAATAACAGAGTCCACGGAACGTGCCACCGATCAAACGCGGACCATCGCCAGACGTCGCTAGTTTAGTGTGTAGACATCTGACTATGTCCGCGCACTGTGTACCTCCCTAATGAGATTCTATCTTAATTATTTTTCAGTGTTCGTCGTAAATTTCCCTCTAGAGAGTTGCTGAGCCATTCCGTGGCGGAAACATCCTTTTCCAGCTTAATTATTTCCTTTTTTTTACTGTGTTCAATATTCATTCTGATTTTCGTCGAGCAGACATTAAAATTCATAACTCAGCTATTACACTCGTCAACATCTGGCGCCACTTGAATGTTATTATCTTTAACTCTTAGAAAAGCATTAATTAAGAAGTTACTTTTTATGTCACTTTGAAATATATAATTTTTATGCGAGTTTATCGGGAAGGCAGCCGGCAGGTGGGCGTGGTGGCAAAGGGGGCTATTTCAATATACCGTAAGGCCGTAACTATACTAGTACATCTTTACGTATGCAGCGCCCGAAGTTGTCTCTCGATTAAGAGTGGTCATTTTACGAGTTTCGCCTCATAACACTTGAGAGGTAGGAGCTATTGTTCTATTCATCGAAGAGGCATTTTATGACGCGGACACACTTGTAACGGGTCGTCTTCTCGAGTTCCGTGTCTGGGCGCACGAGATAAATTTACGTCGGCGGTTTACGCCCACAAGCGTCGCCAACTCGTAAAGCAGTTGACGGCGGGGGTAACCTCATAAATAAGGTCTGGCGGCCCGCCCCGGGCACCCAGCTTCCACGCACGCTTGCATACCCCTGGCGGCCCTGGCGCGCACAAATGCACATGCGCTCATGCGCTCATGGACCTACTTATCTATCCCTGCAAAGTGACAAGAATATGAATGGCCAGCAGCTATGACTACGACAGAAATATGGCGCTTGCCTCCCCAGTTTATTATTTTAAAACGGTTCTTAAATAAAAATAAATCTCTTCTCATTTAGTTGTAAATGAGCAATTTTATTCACGTTAATAATGTTAGCATATTTCAAGTGAACTTTGGACAGATGAGGCTTAATAAGCTCTGAGAATAAATTGAATGTGTTGCTTCGCCATTGTCATTTAGGTACCTCGGATTGGCGACAACGGAGGTAATCATAGAATTGCACGAAGTATATTGGTAGATGCGATTGTAAATTTTTAATTACTTATGGTTCTGAGAATTCAGAGTAGTTTTTACTTACAATTATCGAAATACGTTAAAATAGTGCTGTATGAGATATTCTGTATTCATATGATTTTTTTAAATTGTTAAATCTAACGACCACGATATATAATATAGTAGATGTGTACCAGTGCAGCAGTAGATCGGTGAGTTTCCCAAAGACGTCAGCGGAACACTCGATACTAAATTTCATTTTGCGAAGCGACCGATCCTCCATAGCATCGCGTCACTTTACGGAAATTCTCTCTTCTTTACAACCTTCACCTGTTTTCTAGTGTTCTTCAAAATGATAAAACGAAATTCAGTTATATTCATTCACTGCAGCCAATTAGATATCCAAGTTCACCGGGAACAGCAAGAACCTACATTAACAATTTTAAAGTCAATATTTTATTATTCAACACGAAATAAAACCGGTAAACAGATAGGGGTGCAGTGTCGGAATAACAATAAGATAAAGAGGGAAACGCTGTTGCTCAAGATACCGCAAAAGATGTTATTTTTATAAGAAATTGTATTATACGGAACACTAATCGTGAGCAGCTACTGACTCGAAGCCGGGTTTTTTCACTCGTAGCCGTTTTACATTTTTATTTTACTCCTTTCAGTCTAATTTAATATGCGGCCTCGTAGAAGAAATTGCGAGGATATATTTTTGCATTTGTTAACTCCACCTTGAATAAAATCAGATTTTACTCGCGAATTTATGTCGAATTGTATGAGACAGGTAGAGAAAGCCCCGGCTCCTTCACATGCGTATTAAAATCACGTACTGGCTTTATGTGTTATTTGTGTTGCAATATCGAGTTTATGTTGTCAGATCGTGTGCCGCACAGCCTGATCAAACTGCTGCTTAATAATAATTCCGCGTACAATAACAACGAATTGAGTCGTTTGCGCGAAAAATGTATCGACGTAGGATACCTAAATTGAATAGGATTTCATTAAAACCTTCTTTTACAAAAAGAAAAAATCTCATCGTTGCTTGGAATTTAGACAACCGTCTATTGCAAGATTTTTAATTAAATCGACTTTGATCACAGGACTGGAATGTCTCTGGTAAAACGATTAAAACCGATATAAAACAGTTGCTGTGTAATCTTTCCGCGTAACATCCCCACGTAACGATTTAATCAAATGCTTTTAATCATTTTTTTATCAAATAGATTCTATAATGTCTTTTTTTCTAGCTAAGTTTGAACCAGGCTCATACATTGCAAGTTTAGATAGGTACACAAAGTAGAACAAAGTGAAACAAAGTAAAACTCTGTAGCCTCAATCCGCAGCTGTTAGTTTTCACCGGCTATTCTTCTTTTGTGTAACGTTGTCGTCGGCTGGTGGAACATGGAATTTCTAACGATGAGTACGTCTTCGTTAGAGCAAATATCAATTAAGGCGGCCTACGTGTCGGCGATAGACGACGTGATCGTGACCGAGCGTGCGACCGGCCGCCGGCGTAGCCCCACCGACCTACGCGTCGGAGCGCGTAGCCCCTCGTAACGCATCGTAGACGCTCGTAGCTACGTGTAGCACCACGTAGCAGAGGTACTACGACGCTACACGTTGCTATGAGTACAAACATCTTACTACGACCATGCATACAAACATCACCTTCAAAATTCGAAACGTGCTATTGCTTAAACAGCCACTTACTTAAACTAAGTCCCACTCTGTAACTCGACCTGTTGTTTACTTATTTATTAATTAAGATTAGGTAGGTGGGTGCCATTAGAAATGTACCTAGCGAGACCCCTTTCAGCCCCTATGTTTTGCACATCGTATTTGTGGCAGAAATAATAACATGGTAACCGTGACGTTGCTACCCCTGGAACAAATAATTTCGTGTAATGCATGTTGCGTAACTTCACCGTTTGTTCCCATAATGTTTTTAATAAGGCCGTCGATATAAAATGAGGGACTAATTTACCAAATTTTGACCGTAAATACGTCACGATTTTAATTAAACTGTAGTAAGTATCCATGCCTCTTCTGCTAGTCTACTTCTATTGGTATTTGTAATTTAAAGTCTAATCTAATGTAAAAGACTTTTCATGCTGTACGTTCCTATTAATGTAACGATATAGTTTTTAAAAGAAATGTAATTATATTAATAGGTTCATTTGACAAGGTTTATGAATGTGTATCTCATCAAGCCAAATAAAATAAATATAAAAGTTGTAGAAGTTAAACTAAAATGTAACAGTAGGCAGCAACAAAAGCCACCAGTTCGCCTCGAAACAATAACCCTAATTATAACAATAAATGGACCTTTTTTGCTACTTAATATTCTGTAATACAAGTCAAAGTAACTTTGAAGGTTTCAGAGTTGTTTGAACTGTAATTTTATAAAATCATATCGTGATCTTTGATAACAAAAGCGTCTCTGAGGACGTGTCCCGACAGTCTACCGACTACCTGGCCACCCAGAGGACCAATTAAAGACTTTAATTAATCTAAGCAAGGGATGGTTGCTGTAAACTCTTAAATGACAGGAGCGCATGTTCCTGCAACCGTTTTGAAACTTGACTAATGAACGAAAACTTCAGAAAGGCGAAACAAATTTTATTTCCAATATTAAGTTTTGACTAACAGTCCCGAAAGTTCTTTGAAAGATAAACGATCCTGTTTAAATCTTCAATGTCATCTCACTGAAGTAAGGATTATAATGAGATACAAAATGAGTAGGCTCTAAGACACTTTAGTAACCTTAGTCGACGCCTTACAGGTTTAGGATTTAAAGTGAGCGTTATTTTTATTGAGGTACTATTTTATTCATCATTACGAGGATTTCATCAGCCTTTGCCTGTAAAGGTCCTCTGAAAGAGGGCCGTTGACACTTACAAACAACGGTTATAGGGGGTATTGTCATTGTAATCATGCTGGTAGACGGATTTGTGATCGCTGTTTCATTACGGGTTGTTAAACGCTGCTATTTCTTTTGTGACTTTTTATGGCATCTATAAATGATTTTCTATTAACCAAAGTATTTTGGTATGCGTACTACCTCCCTTTATATTTCAAATTATCTTCTATATATATTAGATATCTTATCCTTTCAGATAAACCTGCGTAATTTTTATCTTTTTATGAATGTTCTTTGTCTTGGCTGTAGTGTTTTCATATAGTTAAACGCTTGAGGCGCCACAAGTCAAGCATTACCGTGTATGTTGTAACTATGCTGAAAAGATTAAAAACTCAAATTGGATAACAGTGCGCATAGAGAGAGGAGATAAATCTACCCTTTTTAAATTGTTTTATTGTATGTCTGTTATACTTTCGTATCTCGAATCGTGCGGTATCGTTTTACTTTATTAGTTTCGTACTATTTTGCAACTTTGTTTTACGAGATTTTTTCATTATTTCTGTAGAACTATTTCTCAACGAGGTCGTGTATGATTGTTTTTAAGCGCTGTAATCGTTTTTGCTGCAAACTTTTTCTTAAGATGTCTCTCAGCGTTCATAATTTATGTTTTCTTCAGGATTTGTTACAGAGTAGCGTTTGTTAAAGGTTCTATGTTGTGTTTCTGGTTTATCCATGTTGTAACACACATAAACAACATCACGGATGTAATCGCCTAAGGGTAAGGTTTATCTATACTAATATTATAAAGAGGAAAGATTTGTTTGTTTGTTTGTTTGTTTGTAATGAATAGGCTCCGAAACTACTGGACCGATTTCAAAAATTCTTTCACCTTTGGAAAGCTACATTATCCCCGAGTAACATAGGCTATATTATATTTTTTTTTTAATTAGGAATCCTTACTAAAACTCCAATAATGTAACACAAGGTGTAAAAAAATGACCTGAAAAATTCCTTACGTCGCGTGCGCTGCGAAAACTATTGATGATAGAACAAAATCATTTACTACGACTTTGCAGAACTCATCATTATCTACAAAAAGTGTCACGACAGCATATGTCTAAATATTATAGTTATGTCACAGTAAGCGGTTTTTTGTTCTAAAAATTTAATTTATATGCCGCCGCTTGAAAAGGCTCTTTATTTGGTACCTTGGTATTAATCCTTATCAAAATAAATTACTTTAAATTCATAATGGCTTCAATGCCTTTTTATAACTTTTTGAATTATTCAATTCGGAAATTTCATTCGGAAGATATCACGAGTTTTAAAATGCAAGTATTAGAAAAAAGTCGCGTGGTGCCGCTCACCGCGCTCAGCTAGCCAGCATGCGATGTAGGCTCCATGTAAGCGTCACTGGGGTACGGGGGGGGGGGGGAGTTTTGAGAAACCCAAATGATGAAGTGGAAAACTACGTGAATGGCCGGTCCATAAGTACATCCGAGGCTGTGTGGCGAATATTTGAATTTCCGATCCATGAGCGGCTTCCTACAGTCTTACAGTTAGCTGTCCACTTAGAAAACGGCCAAAGGGTGTATTTTACCCCAGAAACGGCTAAACATGTGGCTCATAACCCACGTAAAACTACTTTGCTGGCGTTCTTTGAGCTCTGTAATGACGACGAATTCGCAAAGACACTTTTATACCACGAAGTCCCGCAATACTACACATGGGCCAGTAATAAATTCACAAGAAGAAGGCGTGGTGAGGACGTAGTTGGCCATCCAGGTATAAAAAAGATGCCACTTTAGGAAGAGTCTACGGTGTACATCCTTCTCAATCAGAGTGCTTTTATCTTAGGATGTTGCTACATCACGTACGTGGTCCAACCTCATTTGAATACTTAAAAACCGTTGACGGAGTTTTCAAAGAAACCTATCAAGCAGCTTGCCGTGACAGAGGTTTGCTAGAAAATGATGACCACTGGGAAAATACTCTGAGAGAAGCATCGCTTTTGGCAATGTCCAGTACAACTGAGAGACTTATTTGTGGTCATCCTTTTATTTTTTTCAGCCATCGGAACCATTGAAATTATCTAAGGGACCGTTTCAAAGATGATTTATGTCAAGATATTATACATAGAGTCAGACAGCAAAATCAAGACTTCGCCTTGCCATACAGTGAAGACATTTATAATGAAGGTTTGATTCAAATAGAAAAGAAACTTTTGCAATTAAATGATAAAAGCTTAAGTAATTTTGGATTGCCTGTTTCAGTTCGTACAAACAACAATGCTACAAATACAATTTGAACGCTTTTGTCAATGAAAACCTGCCAAAATTAGTCCCAGATCAAAAATATGCTTTTGATACTATAGTCGATAGCGTAAATAATAACAAAGGAAAAATATTTTTTTTTGGATGCGCCAGGTGGCACTGGCAAATTTTTTTTTTGCAAATTTGGTACTAGCTAAGATAAGAGAATCAGGAAAGATAGCGATTACAGTTGATTCGTCAGGAATTGCCGCAACTCTCTTAAAGGATGGAAAAACGGCTCATTCTACTTTTAAACTTCCACTATCCGTTAGCAACAATCGTTATGTTCAATCCGTAAAAACGGCCCTCTTGGTAAATTATTACAAGACGCCTCATTGATTATGTGGGATGAATGCACTATGAGTCACAAAGCGCATATAGAGGTCGTGGACAGAACATTAAAAGATCTTAGAAACTCCTCTGCCCTCATGGGCGGGATTACTTTTGTATTTGCTGGAGATTTCCGACAGACTCTTCCTGTCATTAACAGAGGTACGCGAGCAGATATCATCAAATCATGCTTGATATCGTCTCCCTTATGGACTTCGATAGAAAATTTAAAATTACGGACGAATTTGAGAGCTCATCTTCATGGAATCACAGATAGTAATTTCCCACAATAACTGCTAAAACTTGGAGAAGGAATTTTTCCCACTCCAAATTTAAGCAGTTGTGACATCCTGCTGGA
The DNA here is from genome assembly GCA_958449745.1 of Ochropleura leucogaster. Lineage (NCBI taxonomy): Eukaryota > Metazoa > Arthropoda > Insecta > Lepidoptera > Noctuidae > Ochropleura > Ochropleura leucogaster. Next base: position 11,124,660 of record OY288208.1, read on the forward strand.
TGAGTCAGTAGGCCAAATAGTCCATAATTTAGAAAATTTAATAGATGCTGTATACCCTGACATCGAGAATTTGCACGAAAAGGACTTTCATTGGTTGTATTCAAGGGCAATAGTGTCACCCAGGAATGATAATGTCAACGAAATAAACAATCTCATTATTCAAAAAGTCTCCGGCCAAAAAAAAAAAATACAAAACGATCGATACCGTGACTAATATCGAAGACGCAGTCCATTATCCACAGGAATTTTTAAATTCACTAAACCCTTCTGGACTACCACCACATGAATTGACGTTAAAAATTGAGGAAATTTAAGCCCTCCGAGCATGTGCAATGGGACGAGACTGCTTATTAAGGAATTGAAGGACAATTTAATTGTAACGACCATTATCACTGGCCCAGCAGCTGGTCAACTAGCTCATATACCGAGGATACCGATGATTCCAACTGATCTGCCAATCCCTTTTAAACGACTTCGGTCAAATCATCGTTCGCGTTAACTATTAACAAGTCCCAAGGCCAAACCTTCGAATTATTAGGGATCGACCTACGAAAAGAATGTTTCACTCATGGCCAACTGTATGTTGGCCTATCACGTGTCGGAAAAAAAAAACAAAATTCCTTTATAATTTTACTTTTTTTTTAAACCCGACGCAAAAAAGAAGGGTGTATGTGTGTGTATATATACCCGTGCGAAGCCGGGGCGGGCCGCTAGTGTTGTATAATATTAATATTGATTATAGATAATATTAGTTCTACATACTCTTGAGAGCTAAGCTAAGCATACATATTTAATTTTGCAGCACATTTCCGTGGCCCTGAAAGTTAAATGTTTATGGTTTTCTTTAAATATTTATGAAGGCCCCGAACGTCCAACGACTTTTAATACTTTGAAAATATTATCATATCTTTGTCATAAGCTTTTCCAGATAAATATTTCCTTTGAACATCTGTTTTTAGAGTAAAATAAGGGTTTTTATTGTGAAATAAAATAATATTGATAGCAGTTTATCCTTGATAAAATCCGACATGTACGGGACAAAACATTACAATGATAACAAAGAAATACTACATTTGGATGTGAGATAAATTCATTTGAAGCTGGTCGATGATTTATCAGAGCCAGCAGCGGGAGGTCGCGTGCGACGTCATCGTCGCAGCTTCCTCGCTCAGACATATCGTTTTGATAAATTGCGAAGAATCTCTGAACGAGGTAAAATTCAAAAATGAAATCGTTTTATTTCAGGAAAGACTATTGTTTTATATACGTCTACGTATGTGTTATGTTTCACACGTTAAACTTTACTGAGGAAAGTTCGAGGTAGCGCGGAGAGAAAATTGTAAGTAGTTTCAACTCTAATGTTGTTTTGCATAGGTGAACAGTCGGATCGTGGTGGAGATGTTTGGGCGGTTAGATGGGGCCGTTGAAGATATTTTTATCGAATGTGAGGAGTCGCAACAGAGGCGGGCGCGCGCGCCAGCTGCCGATGACGTGGCTCAAGCGCCTATTATGCCGCTCGCCTTTTATTTATGATCCGGTTGAGCGGTGCTTATTACGACTGCGGGTGCGGGACATGTTTCATATGCCAGCCTTGTTTCTGCGTTAACTTTCTCCTTGACGCTTATTGAGCCGTTCGTTTGCGATCATCTTGTTCCACTACAGTTACAAATTGCTAATACTGCGTTTATTTATCTAGAGTGTATAATAGTAACGATTTTTAAATATCAAATTCATATCCACTAATGCGGAGCGAGCGTCGACTAATTACTTTCACTCGTACAACTTGGATTAATTTGTATAATTCCAAAGTTTATCTATATACATAAATCACATGTCAAGTTTTGATGATATCTGCCGCCGGGGTTGCACAACTTGAGGCACACTTATTGTTATTCACGGCGTATCTCGAAACTCTGCAGTGATATGTGTTTCACTAAGCCCCGACATATATTTCGCCGTTTTTGTCTATCACTTGGCAGCAACTTCTCCAATGTTTTCTCATTCGCCCGCAGTCTTCCCAAAAGTTAGCTCATTCCTGTCTCGGTGGGTGCCTCAACGAATTACGAACTCGGCACTCAGCCGCCGATGCGTGTAAAATGTCTTTACGAGCTCGGTAAATCCCGTGATGTGTGTCACCGGCCGTGTCGCCTCACTCTCACCATTTTTTAATCAATTAGTTGTTAATCGAAAAACTTTAGAGTGCTCAGAGTGCCTACTTCAACCTGATGATCTGCTAAATTAATTAAGGTAGTCCACAAAAAATAGGCATAGGTTTGGTAGCAAATTATGTTTTTCTTACTGTTCATTAAAACATATATTTCAGTAAATTAATGGTAACTTAATGGGTAGGCAAGTTGCAGTTATGTACTAAATTATATAATAGTTTCGATTAAATTTAAACGTAACTGCGATTCAATACGTATATTTTTAGACACTAACGGTAAACAAGAATTCTAGATACATATGTCTATCTATCTATACTACCTCAAGCTGTATTTTGTAAGAATATGTTAGTTCTGTCCGTTTCATAAAAACTTAATCAAAATGCTTTTTTGCTCGGATTTCAATTGTGCATCAGAATAGAAAAAACGAAACCAACATGTTGAATGCAACTTGCCTGCGCCCGACTATTGGAAGCTTTTTTTTGTAGTTGTATATAGTTCGTTTCCATCTGAAGTTGAAATACATGAAAATTATCCCGATTCAGTGTTACAATGTTTGTAAATACGACAAAGGTACCTACGATTTTGAAAAAAAAATATGTACTATATTTTGAAAAGTCAATTTTACGGGAAAAACTGTTTTTTATTATAAAATGTTAGGTACCTGCCATTTTTTAGGTAGTATATTGGCCAATCTATACTAATATTATAAAGCTGAAGAGTTTCTTTGTTTGTTTGTTTGAACGCGCTAATCTCAGGAACTACTGGCTGGAATTGGAAAATTCTTTTAGTGTTGGATAGTCCATTTCTTGAGGAAGGCTATAGGCTATACAACATCACGCTACGACCAACAGGTGCTGAGCAGAGTGGGTGAAACCGCGGAGAACAGCTAGTCTTAAATAAACCTGTTTACATTGTAACAGACATGTACTTTTAATTTTAAATCACTGTATGAACATGTACAATGCTGTTTGATGGTTTTAAGCAGTAAGAACATCTACAATTGTGTAGCAAATCCTTAATAATATTAAATAACATGTATGTTTTCGCGTTGTTCAGAAAGCGCGATAAGACGTGACTTTCTCAAAACATTCATAAATAGTCATCTTGTACACATTCGTCACTTGCATCAATTAAGCGTGATGGCAATTGATGAAGTCCAGCTTTGCAGTCATCACCATTCTCCTGCTGTAAATCCAATTTATTTCGGATCCGCACAGCATGTCTTCTTGTATACTTCTCTTTTACTCGTAAGCTTATCATCAGAAATCTTACTTAACTCAGCGGCAGAGTAGAAACCGCCAGCTTTACTAAAATAATGGGTGATAAATCATTGATCTAGTTATCGTTAAACAAAGCTAATGAAAAAAAAATGATTAATTTTTTCCAAGAATATAATATTGATAATATAATAATACTGATTAAACTATTCCAAGAATCGTTTAGGCAATTAGTTTTCTTGTTTCTTCGAAATGCTTTTCTTGATGGAAACTTCGAGTGCGCCTTTTATAACTTAGTCACTACGTTTCTGAGTAAGAGAGTACTTAACTTCCTTCCTTCCTTCCGTTAACTTGTGTTTAAAATGTTCATCTAAACTTGCTAGGAAGTAGCGCCAGCCAAAAAAATGACTCTTGAAAGATTTTTTAAACTTGTGTAAGCTCGATGAGTAGGTATTCCTAGCAGAGTGTTTACTCCATTAGACATCATGCTGCCAGTGCCTGGCGACAGGAAACGGCCGTCGTCGGCATAACAAGGTTAACATCTTGCAATTCTATCAAAGTCTTATGTAATAACGTTATCAAGCTCCTCGCGCCGCCGTTGCCTTCTGCTTGCCACCAACAATGCGGCACATTCAGCTCTGCATGTAAACACTAATTAAAGTTTTTGGTAGTTAGTGATACCGTCGCAAGTTTACTGAAAAACTTGGGGACCGTCGCACTAGGAAGATAACGTGAAAACAAATCTTTAAAACTTAATTAGATTTTACTTGTTCTCAGCATTAATAAGAGGTTCATCATAATTAGTGCAGGAATGAGTAATATAATTGTAAATTGTTTGTGCTACTTGAATATCCTATCCTTATTTGTAAAACTTTTGAGATTTCGTATTTCATATTTTCCATGAGACGAAAAAGTGGGTCTAGCAAGAAAAGTGTGCCAAGACTGTAAGCGTTGACGTTAAGTATTCTTTGCCATCTCCGAAGAGAGCCGGCGTGATGATAATTAGGCGAAGCATTTACATCAGCGCAGATACAAACGAAATGTTGTTTATTATTTTATTTCCGTTCTCGTGTTCATGTTAGATAAATAAGCTCTTATTTGAAAGGAATCTCCGAAAATAAACCATTTTTTCCTGTAAATCATTATTTCTGAACAGTATATTCTAAAAAGAGCAATTTGTTACGTTTCTTGTTAAACCTATGTTAATTAGTCGATAAGAGCCATTTTACCAACCATACATTCAAAACGTATAAAATACCAAAGGAACATATTATAAACAAACAGTCTTACAATTCAAATTTAAGATTGAAATAACTCACTCGATTTGCATATGTACATATGTATGCAAGAGGAATCTTGTACGTTCATCTTACGAACCGTCTTGCTACACAGTAATGCTTGCTTTAGTTTCACAAACCTTATTCACGGATGACAGAATTAATGTCTCAACGGCATGCTGATTGAATACCACTGCTACTACCTACTTCGCAAACCGTGTACGTTGATTTAAAAAAGGGGTTAAGATGTATCAGCTGAAATATAACGGGTGGATGAGTCAGGGGTTCCGGCGCGCGTCGAGCGGGCATCGAGCCACGGATCCGGCAGCGTTTCTTTCGAGCTCGTTAACGAAACAATAAATAATGATTTGGACGTCTCCACCACTGCAGGCTATTGTGCGGCCATCATATTTTCCGTCGGGCCGTCGGCATCAGGTCGTTGACGTGACGTCACTGCTTCCTAACCGTCGATTTGTCCATGCTACATCCGAGCCGTTGTGTGTTTCCGCCCGCCATTGTTTCCTTTAATCATGCTTTCTAACTTAAACACAAAGTAATCGGTGAAAGTTTAATTTCCATTTGTTTGTTACAGGTAAGATGAATATTTTTGGAACTTTGAATATATTTTCGCCTCTTCGAAAGGTAAGTGATTCTTAGATATTATGAGCTTGATAGAAATTTAAATCTGGCCCTTAAAATATATGATGTCGGTGTGTTTAAATAAATGAGAAAAATAAAATTGGGCTTAATTTAGTAATATAAACGGGTCCTCTTTGGAAATAATTAAAGAAAATGTCAACTGTAACGTCTTAAAGTCATATCAAACTATACGTTTCAACATTATTGTTACTAGTCGTAAATTAAATTATTCTCTATTGAAATCTAGCTTCTAAGAAATGTTAAAATAATTTAGTTTTCTTCGTTTTCTCAAAGTAATATGTTTTCATGACATCGAGTCCCGTTCGTTAGAGCAGTCTTGTTTATGGTAGCAAGTCATAAAAATGATGAATGAATGAAAATAACCATAAAAATTCAATAAACGTGCAAAAATTGGGTGCGAGACGACCGGAAGATTGTTGCCAATTTATTTCTAACAAAAAGAGGATAGAGTTAGATTTTCCGCACACTCGTCACCAGTGAAGGAGACAAGTGAATGAATAACATTACAAGTTGTTTACTGTCTACTTCTCTGAACATATTTTCCTATTATGTTGTTCAGCAATGGGTTACCTAGTTCTTGTTTGTGACTATGTGGTATACTTGTTTGGTACCTTTAATACATTTGGGGACGTTTATTAATGACTACTTTAAAATTAATGTTGATTTACCAAAAGTTCTAGATCGAAAAAACCTAACGTTTTTTTTTATTATGTCTTTTCTGTATCAAATAAGGCTGTCCATTTATTTGGGTGGGAAATCATCAAATATCTTCCCTCGCTCTGGTCGGAGCGGGGGGGAGTGTCAAACTTTTACTGACTAAAACCCACCCATGTTTCTTCTATTGCCCTTTACGTTCCGAGGCCGCGGTATCGGCTTTCGAACAACCCGCAACCTCTGCAGGCGGAGGTTCTGGCAAGCCCCTCTGCTTTTCTGACATTAGGCTGCCCATTTGCTTTCAGTGACGAAACTGCTTTGTATAAATGTATAGATAGTAGTTACATCTCCACATGACTATGTATATGTCACCAACCGCAATGAGTCCGGAAACTTGACAAATTAAGTTACATACCCTCAACTTAAATTAATTTAACAACAGCTAATACAATAGTAGTAGGAAAACTCCACTTTTCGCAAACTTTGTTTATTAACGGATAAATAGCTCCTAGATACCAACCTGTATCTACCATCTTACCTCACTTCATAAGAATTTCTGGTAACGTTATAAATGTTCCAAAGTTGTGGAAATTCCAATACGTGCGAGGATTTTACCTTCAAGAAATAATCTAATTAAAAACTCTGTGAAATGTGATGAAATGTTTGTACTTTTTTTGTGAAAGTTGAAACATAAAGCTTAACTCCCTCCGTTCAACGTTTATTTATCAGAGGGTAGTATAAAATAAAGAGATTTCGGAATGGTGAAACAATTGTTTTTGTTTCGAGTTTGTGTAGGCTTCGGATTGGATATCGCATTGTGAGCGCTACAAACAGACACCTGAGGCAACGGATGGAGCATATCGGAGCGTATCATTCTACGTTTCAAAGAACTGCAAGGAGCGTCCGGTGCTGCAAAAAGCGTAAAGCGCATTGTTTTCGTTGGTAGAGGAAACGTCCAGCGCTGTCAGGCGACGGCCGGGTCTAATGGACCGCTATTTACTTTGACTGAAGGCTTTTACGATGAAAACAATACAACATTTGGAGTACACACGCTCTATAGCGATTACTAATTTTAGCTGCAACAAAAACTGTTTGAGGCAGCGATTATTCGCTTATATATTTTATTTAGTTTTCTATGAGAATGTTAGTATCCTCACTCAAACAATAGTCACTTACGTCACAATGATAATATTTTTGGTTTCCTATTGTTCGTGTTCACCCTGTCAGATTAATATGAAGTACTTACGGGGATTACTCTGACTTATCCGAGTCCGTTGTTTTCGTCGTATCAATAAGAAAATTGGCGTAAGTCTTCTCTTCGAACCGTTTGTAATCTAATTACTGACACCGAGGGTAACAGAGCTCCAGATCATAAAATTACGGAATGGAAGAAGTATATTATTATTTTATATGGGAACGTTAAACGGTGCTTTCTTTGTAAATGAATAAAGCTTGAAGAATGCAGTATGTTGCATTTTAATATACATTTTCCAAGAACCCATGTTGTTAGTTTAGTGTATGAAGCGTTCTGTGTACAATAGTGGGGATTTAAATCATAAAACTGCACGGAACAACACGCTCGCATTTTTGCTTATTCAGAACTTAGTCCCATCAAAATGCATAGGATATGTGCCAGGAAGTCGGCGGTAAAACTTTGATATCTAATACTGCCTAGGTTTTCTTTGGCAGGACGTATGTTTTCTTTGTTGGGAATCTATGAAAAATCTAATATTAAGTTAAAGCAACGAAAACTGCTTCTTAATAAATATTGGTTTTATGTCCTCACAAAACTAAAGCTAACTAATAACTTCATAAGTGGTGGTATATAGTCAGGTATTACGGTGAAGTTATTGCTAAGCATAAAACTTGAGTAAGTAACTAAATTATCATTCTAGCGTTTCATAGTTTTTTTGCCAAGATCTAGTTAGCTCGAAGTAATTGGTCGGGCGCTATCGGATCGTACTTTGCTGTTATGGATAGTTTATATTTCCATGCAAAGTTACACGCCTTTTACTTTTTCAACTATTATAATAACTTAGTATTCTTAAACAATAAGTTATACGTAATAGTAATTTCTGGTGCCAACTTGGAATATTAATCTAACTTAGAACTGGGGATTATTGCTATTATCATATGAAGCATCTTACGGCCTCCCACGCACTGGATGGAGGCCTCTTCTAAGCTCCACACAAGGATAAAGTCACAAACTACTTACTCAACATAAATAACTTACGTAGGTTTAAGTCACTACTATCTATGGCCAAATAACTACCGACACCCGCTTGCATACATATTAGTAGCACCTGGAACTCACTTACCCGAACTTTACATATAAAAAGAGAAGTTGTAGTTTTTGTTTTATTCATATATGTTGGTAAATTGACTTACATAGTCCCGAACGTGAGGTCGACTTCTTTAAAAAACTTAGTGCGTGGGTTCATAGGGATGGGACACAACCCGGTGGCCGCAGCTGACTTAATCCGGGTTGCGGACAATCAATCCTTGGTATACGCGACACGTGACGTATGTAGTAAATACGTCGCAATCACGGTTGCTGACGGTATAATTAAACCCTAAATAATAGTTAGTTGTCGGTTAATCTGACGCTTTGGACTAGCGACCATTAATTTAACATTTTATTGATTCTATGGCGCCTTGCTGAATTCCTCCGGTTCTCGAAATTCCATCCAAAAATATGACTTAATGAAAGACAAATCTACAATTAAAAAAAAAAGTTTGTTAATTTTGAGGCTCATAATTTTTACGTAAGCTGTCATGGAAATGAGCGAAGTTTAGGGGTAGGAATGCAATTAGGTTTGTATATAAGTGTCACAAAATAAAGACTTAATAAAATGTGGGAGCTAGTTTACCGCTGCGAGTGCTGGCATGATCATTTGTTGTAAGCGTTATTTAAATATTAAGTATGTACTCAATTTTTTTAATTAAAAACGTGAGAGTTTAGTGCGTAGGCCAGCGCGAGTGGCGTTTTATGCGCGTGTCGGCGGCGTGGCGGGCGTGCGGGCTGGCGGGCGCGCGCTGAGCGGCCGGGCGGAGCAGTGGCACTAGAGCCCGCGTCGCGACCACGCGTCTCGCCCGACCGCGCCGCTTCCCCTCAACTTTCAGCCGCCCGCTTAATACCGCGAGTTTCAATTCCAAAACTCATGAAACTGGATTAATGAGGATCGTTCAGTGAGATATCGCAGTGACACTTGTGATTTTTGTGTGTGATTTTATTTTACAAAGTAGGTAAATAATTAACATTCATCCGGGTTATTTATGCGTTAAACTCAACTTTGTATTTAAAAGCCAAAAATGATCGTAAACAATAACCCAGGCTTGATTTAAATTCCATGTGGGTGTAGTATGTGTTGTTTAAAAAGAACATCCCTCCACATAAAATGTAACAAAGACATTATGTACTTACCGCATTACATTTATTAAAAAAAAAAGCTGATGAAAGCGGCGGCAGCAAACCACGGAAGTGGAAACTCAATAAACCCACTATTACATAGTTTATAGTAGTAGGTATCTACAATTTTTCTTTGAAGTAGCGGGAGCCCCGGCATTAAGACATTAGTCCTGCAAACACCCATGCTCCAGTGCGGTGGCGTAATGTATGTCATGTAGATATGTACCCATGATATCAGGCATGTGAAACATGTGTTGTGGCAATTTGGATGTTGTATTAGCCATGCATATCCGTTAGCTAAACCTGAGCTTAAGATATTTGCCGTCGGGACAGGTGATTGGCACACCCACTTCACTCACCACAATCCATCTTGTTTATTGTTCCCGACCTACATAATAAACACTCTGATTAAGAACTTGCCGAAACTATAATTTTGTCAAGGAAACTAGGTCGTGCAACATACAAGTGTATGTATCACACGAAATATATGATTCTCGTAAAAGACGGCTTGTGGCCACTTAATAGTTGCCAAAACAAAGAGAGCCTTTTGCCGAAGTAGAGGAAAAACTTAGCAACAAGCTTACAGGTTCAAGTAGCTAATGTTTATAGGAAGAACGACGGCCATTAAAAGGGGAAATTCAAAGAAGATTAATTTACTTGACAAGATTATAAAACGCTTTGTTGTTCTCATCAGATGCACATAGTTCAGGCTAAATCCCATTATTCGTAGGACACTATACCGGGCAGTGATTATAATCAGAGGTTTACGTAGGTATTATCTCATGTAATCTCCGTCATTACATCTTCTAAGCCTGTACTTGTACCTGATTATTACTATGAATTAACTATTTAACTTTAAACAATCCTATTTAATAAATACACATTACTCCACCGTTGTAATAACTGTTAATCTAATCTTGATAAAACAAATGTCACGACTGCCATTTTCAATTAAGAAATTACTATTTAATAAATGAATCCCGAAATAAGTTACTAATTTGAATAAAGTGCCAAAGAACAAGAAATTACCATTTCAACTTTAATTCTAGAGGAAATGCCACGAAACGCCTGCAAATGACTGTCCGAAGTTGTACAAGTTTTGCGCTCTTTGTTATAGCTCCAAATAGTAAACCTGCATTTTCTTTATCTGATGGCAAATACTTTTCTTAAGTAACTAATTTAAAAATGTCGAAAAGTATTTTCATGCGAATGTCGTCGCTGTAAAATTCTTTCGCTTCTAAACATTCCTTAGGTATAAAAGATTATTCCGCGTGAATGAATAGCTATTGGAAGTAGAATTTTAACTGTCTCTCGGTTCTCTGCGAAATGTGGCCATGAAAAAAACCAAAATCTGCTTCATTCAGGTGTATCGGCATAAATTTGTCAGCGCAAGGGAACAATGCCACATCTTGTTACGTTGTTTTGTATGCCATAGAACAGGCTCTTTAATTTATTTAAACTCTGAATTGTATTTCTGCTCTATACCTTGTAGAATTTGTAGTTCCATGTCCGGGGAGCACACACTGCGGTACATAGTTAAGCAAACGTATTCGATTCAACAGACACGCTTCACAAAAGCAATAGTTGTTGACTTATTCAATCAGGCGTCTCAAGGAGGAGCCACCGGGCTTGTGAAATAACATGTTTGACCTGACTCCAATTTGGGGACACCTACCGTATTCAAGACCCTGCTGTCTCTAGCCGTTTATCGTCCCCATACTGTCCGGTAAAGGCGATTAGTATTCTTTCTCCGTTCTACACGGATAAACTTGTGTCCCTAAACGTCAAATATGGAGGTAAAACACAATTTTAGAGGGATTACGTACTATCCAGGACAGGTTACCTGACTCCGCTCAAAGGTTTTTTGCTGTCAGCATACATTTGGTGGTTTGGACTGTACGGGGCAGTGGGCACATATTGTTTGGGTATGTCGTGCGTGCTATGACATACTAATGTAACCAACTAGATAAGTAAAACTTTATGTAGTTGGTATACATTCTGGACATGCTGTGCAACTTAGCACGTTTCAAATGGAATTATGTCATAGTAACTTATTTGGGAGTTAGTTTCTTTAGTTCTGAAATACTTGTAGATAACAATGGAGTGCTGACGACTTCTCAATTTCATTGAGAAAATGTTTGGTGTGTTATATTCTAAATTGAATTGATAATAACAATACGTTTCCGAAAACAATTAGGTTTGGATATTTGTTTTTAATTTTATATATTTTTTGTACCCTATCACAATGTTGTCATATTTTACCCAAAGGTTGACTGGTAGAGAATGCCTTATGGCATTAAGGCATCTCCTGTATATTATTACTGAAACAGATGAAATAACCAAGACACAAAAATACAATGGTAATAAATACAAAGAGCAAAAATATCATGTTCTATCTTTTTATTAAATCAGCCTCCTGGTAAATTATATTATACATTTCTCCTACATTCGTCTGTGAGGTTTAATGATGTAAATAAAACGGACGTGTAAACATCGTACACGCAAGTAAACAAGTGCTAACCTGAACATATAGGACCACGTGTGTTAATACAGTATTGTGTTTTGTATCAAATGTGTAATTTAATTTTACAAAATATGATACAGCTTCCATTCTTGAATTTCATTTTACGTATCCTTTATATTTCACATTCAGGTACTAAAAAGTTCAACGGCAATTTGAAATTAATAATGTACTCGTAAAATATAATTAGTTCGACGAAAGCGGACGAGCTGTCGCGTTCAAAGAATACTTTATAATGAAATCCACCGAATCGTTTTTATTTGCGAGTCATTTGACAGCTTTCTATACTACACATAATAATTTCTATTAAACTACGCTTTTGTAAATAGCAAAGTTGTAATAGTTTCTGAAGTCTGAAATTGGTTAATTTATTATTAAATGTTGTAAGAGCAAAAAGGAGTTAATGTAAATAATTAATAAAAGGAACCAAGTTAGTGCCTGTTTAGGTTTAACAGCGAATGTCGGCAGTACGTCTATAACACGAGAACAAACACGGCAAGTTTGTGTGGCAGCGACCTTAATAACTCGTTTATAATTCACAAGAAACACGTACAAACATTAACTAAGAAAGCTCTTTTCCTGACGGTTAATTAAAAGTATCGACAAGGATCAGTGTTCAGTTGATTGCTAGTTTGTTTGACTTGGAAACTGATTGATTGGTCTGCTAATAAAGCTATTGAGAGTACATTTATTCGGCGCATTCGTATCCAACGCCAGCTAATAGGATTCGCTGGTGACATTAATGGCTATTTGTCATCCGTCATACGAGTCACACGTGATTACTTAATTACGTATTTATTAATTACTAGCGGCCCGCCCCGGCTTCGCACGGGTATATATACACACACATACACCCTTCTTTTTTGCGTCGGGTTTAAAAAAAAAGTAAAATTATAAAGGAATTTTGTTTTTTTTTTCCGACACGTGATAGGCCAACATACAGTTGGCCATGAGTGAAACATTCTTTTCGTAGGTCGATCCCTAATAATTCGAAGGTTTGGCCTTGGGACTTGTTAATAGTTAACGCGAACGATGATTTGACCGAAGTCGTTTAAAAGGGATTGGCAGATCAGTTGGAATCATCGGTATCCTCGGTATATGAGCTAGTTGACCAGCTGCTGGGCCAGTGATAATGGTCGTTACAATTAAATTGTCCTTCAATTCCTTAATAAGCAGTCTCGTCCCATTGCACATGCTCGGAGGGCTTAAATTTCCTCAATTTTTAACGTCAATTCATGTGGTGGTAGTCCAGAAGGGTTTAGTGAATTTAAAAATTCCTGTGGATAATGGACTGCGTCTTCGATATTAGTCACGGTATCGATCGTTTTGTATTTTTTTTTTTGGCCGGAGACTTTTTGAATAATGAGATTGTTTATTTCGTTGACATTATCATTCCTGGGTGACACTATTGCCCTTGAATACAACCAATGAAAGTCCTTTTCGTGCAAATTCTCGATGTCAGGGTATACAGCATCTATTAAATTTTCTAAATTATGGACTATTTGGCCTACTGACTCATCCAGCAGGATGTCACAACTGCTTAAATTTGGAGTGGGAAAAATTCCTTCTCCAAGTTTTAGCAGTTATTGTGGGAAATTACTATCTGTGATTCCATGAAGATGAGCTCTCAAATTCGTCCGTAATTTTAAATTTTCTATCGAAGTCCATAAGGGAGACGATATCAAGCATGATTTGATGATATCTGCTCGCGTACCTCTGTTAATGACAGGAAGAGTCTGTCGGAAATCTCCAGCAAATACAAAAGTAATCCCGCCCATGAGGGCAGAGGAGTTTCTAAGATCTTTTAATGTTCTGTCCACGACCTCTATATGCGCTTTGTGACTCATAGTGCATTCATCCCACATAATCAATGAGGCGTCTTGTAATAATTTACCAAGAGGGCCGTTTTTACGGATTGAACATAACGATTGTTGCTAACGGATAGTGGAAGTTTAAAAGTAGAATGAGCCGTTTTTCCATCCTTTAAGAGAGTTGCGGCAATTCCTGACGAATCAACTGTAATCGCTATCTTTCCTGATTCTCTTATCTTAGCTAGTACCAAATTTGCAAAAAAAAAATTTGCCAGTGCCACCTGGCGCATCCAAAAAAAAATATTTTTCCTTTGTTATTATTTACGCTATCGACTATAGTATCAAAAGCATATTTTTGATCTGGGACTAATTTTGGCAGGTTTTCATTGACAAAAGCGTTCAAATTGTATTTGTAGCATTGTTGTTTGTACGAACTGAAACAGGCAATCCAAAATTACTTAAGCTTTTATCATTTAATTGCAAAAGTTTCTTTTCTATTTGAATCAAACCTTCATTATAAATGTCTTCACTGTATGGCAAGGCGAAGTCTTGATTTTGCTGTCTGACTCTATGTATAATATCTTGACATAAATCATCTTTGAAACGGTCCCTTAGATAATTTCAATGGTTCCGATGGCTGAAAAAAATAAAAGGATGACCACAAATAAGTCTCTCAGTTGTACTGGACATTGCCAAAAGCGATGCTTCTCTCAGAGTATTTTCCCAGTGGTCATCATTTTCTAGCAAACCTCTGTCACGGCAAGCTGCTTGATAGGTTTCTTTGAAAACTCCGTCAACGGTTTTTAAGTATTCAAATGAGGTTGGACCACGTACGTGATGTAGCAACATCCTAAGATAAAAGCACTCTGATTGAGAAGGATGTACACCGTAGACTCTTCCTAAAGTGGCATCTTTTTTATACCTGGATGGCCAACTACGTCCTCACCACGCCTTCTTCTTGTGAATTTATTACTGGCCCATGTGTAGTATTGCGGGACTTCGTGGTATAAAAGTGTCTTTGCGAATTCGTCGTCATTACAGAGCTCAAAGAACGCCAGCAAAGTAGTTTTACGTGGGTTATGAGCCACATGTTTAGCCGTTTCTGGGGTAAAATACACCCTTTGGCCGTTTTCTAAGTGGACAGCTAACTGTAAGACTGTAGGAAGCCGCTCATGGATCGGAAATTCAAATATTCGCCACACAGCCTCGGATGTACTTATGGACCGGCCATTCACGTAGTTTTCCACTTCATCATTTGGGTTTCTCAAAACTCCCCCCCCCCCCGTACCCCAGTGACGCTTACATGGAGCCTACATCGCATGCTGGCTAGCTGAGCGCGGTGAGCGGCACCACGCGACTTTTTTCTAATACTTGCATTTTAAAACTCGTGATATCTTCCGAATGAAATTTCCGAATTGAATAATTCAAAAAGTTATAAAAAGGCATTGAAGCCATTATGAATTTAAAGTAATTTATTTTGATAAGGATTAATACCAAGGTACCAAATAAAGAGCCTTTTCAAGCGGCGGCATATAAATTAAATTTTTAGAACAAAAAACCGCTTACTGTGACATAACTATAATATTTAGACATATGCTGTCGTGACACTTTTTGTAGATAATGATGAGTTCTGCAAAGTCGTAGTAAATGATTTTGTTCTATCATCAATAGTTTTCGCAGCGCACGCGACGTAAGGAATTTTTCAGGTCATTTTTTTACACCTTGTGTTACATTATTGGAGTTTTAGTAAGGATTCCTAATTAAAAAAAAAATATAATATAGCCTATGTTACTCGGGGATAATGTAGCTTTCCAAAGGTGAAAGAATTTTTGAAATCGGTCCAGTAGTTTCGGAGCCTATTCATTACAAACAAACAAACAAACAAACAAATCTTTCCTCTTTATAATATTAGTATAGACATTCTCGACACTGATCCAGTATTGATTTGTACATGTTTTATTTTTAATATACATAAATTGGTCAACCGAAACAGGAAGTGGAATTTTACTTTGGAACTGAAATATTTCGGACGTGGTGTTTTTTTGGGTATTTTTTGATCGTAGCTGCCTTTATGAAATCGCGATCTGCCTGTCGCTGTGCAGCAGATAGCTACAAAAAATAAGGTCCGCTTCAGTGAGCTAGCTGGTTAAAACAACGCTCATTTTAAGATCTTGTTTTATAACGTTTTTGTTATCAATACTGTTTCAACATAGACGCAGTTTGTATGGAAATTTATAAGTACCGTTTTTTTTTAAATAAAATATCTATACACTCCGGTGTATCTTTTATCTACATTTTATAAATGGCATGGGTCTGTTCTCGCTAGTCGTCTTTTAATCAGTCGTGTTTTTGTTTGAGATTTCGTTAGATCGAATCAAAGGAGTGATATTTATCATATTGATAACTAAAAATAACCCAGTCTCTGGTATCTCCCTACCCACATCATTCGCATTCCGTAGTAACGATTTCAGAAACATTTCCTACAAATTTAGCTACAAAAATCTTCGACATTTGTATCGTTATTTACAAGTACTTTGTGTACATATAATTGCTCATACAAAGAGTTAACAAATAAAAATATATCCCATGCCCGAAGGTTGAAGGTTTTGTTGAAGCTGACGTTGGATTAGCGGCTCGTTGAACTGCCAGTCAATCACGAAAAATGCAAAATGCCCGCGGCGGGTCAGCTGCCGCTATAGCTTATGTGCTTAAAATGCAATCACCTGCAAATCCTATGAACAGCGACACGTACATTACCTGACCCATGAGGCCATGACAGTTAAAATATATCCAGAATAAATCCGGCGATCAGTAACTCGTCTAATGCAAATGGACTGGAAATATCAAGGGTGAATTGAAATAAGACCTAGACATTTTCTACGTAAGGTCGATATTTTTTTTTCTACTTACGACCTCCTGACTCTTGCTACTACTCTTAAAGTTTCTTATTCGAGCAGAGTAAAGTAGACAATAAGCTTGAGGGCAATGATGTCTTAAAGAAATTATCGAGACTTTTTCTGTACTGGTTAAATAACAAGGAGAAAATACAAATACACATAGTTAAGTAATAACATTCGTTTCTACATGATGGGTAAATTAAAATTATTTTTTATCTAGGTATATAACTAGTTTTTGCTCGCGGCTTCCCTCGCGTTAAATTCGGGGTAACACAGTTCCCCTTTCCTGATTTGCAGGTACCTGTTACCAAGGCGCAAGGGCAAAACTACAGTTTTGCCCTTGCGCCTTATTTATTGTAATAGCATATATATGCTAAGTTCTCCCTTTTCTTCCCTCTTTACCCCTTTATTTCTCCCTTTCTTTAAAGAAGTAACCTATGTCCGTTTCCAGGATTCCAATTATCTCTATACCAAAATTCTTCAAAATCGGTTCAGCCATAAAGGCGTGAAGACGTGACAGACAAACAAATAAACTCACTTTCTTTTATAATTAGTAAGGAATTAGTAAGGATTACTGCCTCATTCATCACGAAATCTCAGAAATTGTAAGACTTAGGTATCTCAAATTTTGTATGGGCGATCCTTATACTACGTTAGTTCTTACTAATAACTAATCAACTCAATTATCGATCGATCGCTTGGCTAGATTGTTTATGATAGAGCTACTAGACTTGCATGTATTCACGCTGGTATTAATTCTAACTATATAGTCTGTAGATGTGTACTTAATAATTCTGGATTGAAAATACTTATCTTTAAAAACAGTCTAGGCAGCATTTATATAGCGATATAACATTAGCAGATGAAACCACTGCTCACAGCTGGTTAATTATATATGTAGTCGCAAGCTTCTAAAAGATTACTTTGTCTTTGATTACGAGTAAATCTCTTTACCATTTTTAATCACAAGATTAAATCCGTAAATCTCCTTAAATAAAAGTATCAGTCTCGCTTATCCGATTTATTTTACCATGGATGTTCTTAATTCCGAAAATGACGTTTATATAAAAGAGATCTCCATTTAGGTATATTCTCCCAAGGGAATGTTGGATATAAATGGATTACGGTTCCTCCAAATTACGGTGTTGTGTGCTACGTGGATGAATCTGGCCCCACGATAATACTCTATGCCTATTTTTGTCTATTTTCGTTTCTCGTATTTAATACGAAAAATTTTTTGTGTCGATGTCTATTAACCAAAAATATTATGTAATTTTTAAGGTTCCGTACCTCAATCGGAAAAAAAACGGAACAATTTAAGGATCACTTTGTTGTCCGTCTGTCTGTTAAGACTCTTTATCTCAAGTACTCGCGGAGGTAACGAGTTGAAATTAAAACCATATACTCAAGTTTGTGATTCGCACTAGATTTGTTTTTGGCTCGAAAGATAGTTTGAATCCCCATTTTTTAGGGTTGTTACTAATCTCAACTTTAATCTATTCTTAATAGAATAGGTTAAAGTATAACATTAATATGTTATTCTGTTCTAAAAACTGAAGTGCCTTTTATGTAAAGGTTTTTCTTTCAAAATAAAACGAAGAAACCGTCATTATGTAAACTGGATGCTCCTTGTATTAGTAGAAGTACTTACTTCTATTTACATAAAATCTACTCATTTAACTTTCATTTGTAGGTCACCTGAATAAAACCAATTGTTTATTTTCAATAAATGAAGTCTTCAACTAAGGGCTTTAAGATTTATTTAAGAAAATGTGCGGGCGTGCATTTTGTTTTACATTTAAACCTTATCTAGGGCATTCGGCGTCCAAGTTAAACTGCCAGCAGCTATTCATAACTAAAGATTCAGAAACTTTAAATCTCACTTAAATATTTTAGCATTGCGTTCATCGAACTAAAAATAAAAGAATTACTTACATATTGAATTATAATTTAAATCTGAAAGAATATTTTTTTAGGATTATTTAAGAAATAAGTAAAAAATATATAAAAAATGTTTAAGATGTACAAAATAAATAATAATACCACTCCATTACTGTCTCATCGCTTGTCTAAAGTCTCTTCTAATACAGAGAAGGCATGCATTTTCTTTTTGTTATCTTTTGTGTGTCGTGATTGCGACTAATAAATACTTTTTCTTTCCTTCTTCTTCAATACCGAAAAAATGAAAGCTTATTCTTGATTTTTGTTTGTATTTAAACACATAGGTTTATTTATAGTGAGCACAGTTACCGACCCAAATGAACAAAGAGTTTTATTATTTCACATACATGACGAATAGAGCCTCGGGATAAAATACACCGACATAAAAGATTTTTTTTTGTTGAACTTTAAACCGGTGGATAAAAGTAGATTAATCGAGATTTAGCCTATTTTCACTTTAAAAATAAAATTTCACGTTTCACATTGATATATTTCTGTTGTTTCATTTTAAAATAAATATTTTGCTCTCTAGAATAATACCTTCTTTATGGAATGCGCTTTCCTAGGTTTGTTTAATAAAGAAAACGTTGCCCCGCACTAGGATTTCTCCCGTATCGTGGGTGCTTTTACAAACATTTAATCTCACACACACAAACAGACCTGGAAGAACAATCTGTAGGCCATACAATTTGTTCCGTGCGGGGATCGAACCCGCGACACGCAGTGCAACAGTCGATCGCTCAGTCCCTGCGCCAACTGTCGTCAAGTTCGCGAGTATATTCGTAAAAAGTCGGCAGTATCGTCAAAGTTAATGAATCCCCTATCATTAGTCTTTTTATTTAAGCATATCTGTGTACCTGAAATTTGATATATATTTATATAATAGTATTTTATATATCCATGTACCTACAAACAAAAATAAAATAAATGATTAATTTATTTTCTGTTGTATACATCTCTGCATTACCCAAAGGTTGACTGGTAGAACATGCATTAGGTCCGCCTCTGTGCTTTGTGCTTGAAGTGTTAAAAAATACATAATACTTTACAATACATAGTTCTAATCTGAGTGCTATAAATAAATATTATTTGGTTGCAGTACGGAACTCTTAGTAGATACAGAACATAGAGACTGCAGTCAAAGTGGGGCTTACGTTTTATCCAGCGCAAATTGGAAAAATAAGATGGTACGTTCTCCATTCCGGTGACTTTTCATAAAACTCTCGTACTATTGCGAATTATAAAAATAACATTTGGAGTAGATATGTGGCCGTCTTCGAAATTGAGATAGTAAAAAATCTAAACGACGTACGTGCTTACAGCCATAATTGAAGGTCGTTGGCAAAGTTTACAATGATGCTAGGAACATAATAATACAAGTTCGCTCGTAAAGTGTAACAGCTGCATGGGATGTAATGATACTTACACTCGAACCGCGCCCCAATGGGATATTGAAGAGGCCATGGATACGGAAAATACTAAAAAAGCGAAGGAACAATAGAGAAAAACGCCAACACCACGTTCAATGAATAGACGAGAACTTACAACGAGAAACTATTCTCGTAAGGGTCTCAGTGTGCAGACAAAGCGTTTTTATTATTTAATATACAGTAAATAAAACGACTTCCGCGCTATAATCAAGTAATCACCTTTTGTGTTGTTATTTTAGCTAAGCGCTTTTATTATAGCAACTATTAAATGTTTGTGTTGATTAAAACGCCCGTTTGCTATCAGCCTTCAAAGACTCAGATAAATAGATTTGTGCTTTGACGACTCGTCATTAGGTATCTTCTCTCTTGTATAATACAGTCAGTAGTCACTTCAGAATAACGAGGAACCAGTTATTTGCGTTGGTTTAATTAAGTGTAGAACTATTCTGTCGCAAACACCATTATGTAAGTACATAGTACGTGTGTATCTATGAAATATTTGCTGTTCAACTGCAAAGTTTCCCTTGTTCCCATAGAAACAATAGGTGTGGGACATTTTCGTCGTTTTAATTACTCCGATGTGTATAACAATTGGCACAGGCCCGGAGGGACCGCAGGGCGGTATGTGTGACAGGCAGGTGCCATGAAGATGACGTTAGAGCGGCCCCCGGGGTGAACGAGTGTGCCTCCTCTTGTACCTGTCATTAGGGGAAGCGTCCCAATTCACCGCCTATTAACCAATATATTGCTGATTGACAACCAGTTTCATGTCATACCGTCAACCGAGAGGTGTTGGTTTGCGATGACATTGAAAACTTTTTACTTACAATTATTTTATCACAAATTAATTTGTTTGTATTTTTATTTCATCGGCACATGAAGCTGTAGTTTAAAAAAATGTCCAAATTGCCCTCGACTCTTAAGGCATCCAAGGATAGTCCGATTGTGAAGGTCAATCTCATAGATTTTTTTTTTCAAATTAACCATAATAACCGCTTCTTTATGTCTAGTTTAGTAGTTGTTTCTAACAACGACCATAATGTAACTCACAGTACAGACATTCTGCAGAACGTTTTATTGGTATTCTAGGGAGGATCACAAAAGTTTTGGATTCCTTAGTCCAGTTCGGTCAATAGTCACATAAAAAGCGAGTTATTCCATAGGGTACAGCAGTTTATGTATTCGCGCGTACACATTCGTAGATACATTCAATTACTTCTTTTTTATTTGTTCTGCAATTTCATTAGTCTAGTTAGTTTATGTTTACTTTAGCGGGTGAGACATTCAGATATAGTGTATGGAGTCTAGTCAAAATTTAACTTAGTCGATTTGTCGACACCGGTCTGGGCGCGTCTGTTTGCAGGACTCACAGCGTGGCATGATTCACTGAACAAATTTGTGAAAATCGCGTTTGAACACGTCATACATTTGTGTTTGTGTATTTTATTTTATCATGAGCCCGATCCGAACCGATGACATTTTTACGGGCTGTGAGCTATGTACACAGGTACAATGAAAGGGTTAATATGTGAACACAGGTCTTTTTGTGACTGTGACCAACTTTTGGAAGTTATTTAACTGTAGGATAAGTTGTAAAGCGGGTGTCGTTGACGGTGAACTTGAACGTTAAGAGGCTTCTGGTTAATTAGCATGCGAGCCTCCGAGGAGCCGTAATGACCACAGCTGTGCTCGCTATGGTACTTCTCGAAAATGAGAACCTTCCGTATATATACTTGTGTACATTCCCACGGTGAAATTTAGACTTTAATTAAACTTGGTAATAAATTAGAAAAAAACGTATTTTCTTTAAAGTCGTCTACCAACGTGAACAAAATAAACACCGAATATAGTACTTGTGAGGGTGACATTACTACGTTGATAAAAAAGTCGTAAATGGTTTGTTGTACCAACTTGACGACTGTTTGCAGCCTCTTTTATTGTCACAAAATGTATTACAATTCCCTTAATCTGTTGATTGCTTGCGAGACTTTAATATACTGCCATTTTATACGTTCTGCTCTACCTATAGAAAAGTCGTATACAATTCCTTTTAGCTTGAATTAAATTTAAATATTTTCTCACTCGAAACGCAATGGCATTTCCTCTCCATTGGGATTTCTCGTCTAACAAAATCTAGGTTCTCCCGCTTTATGAAGTTTATGCACGTACTGCAATTAGGTACCTATACGGAGTTAAGATTACCTTTTGTGTCATTACGAGGTTGTGTGCCGTGCACTTTCCGTATGCGTTTGAGTATTCCCCCTAGGAACACGCTCCGCCCAATCTAATTAGGCTGCAGCTACGGAGATAACAGCGATCGAAACTTGCGGCTTATGAGGACGGCCAACACCACTGACAAGATTACCAAACTTTTAGCCACAACCGTACCCATCCACTGAGCCGCACTGAACCCGGATATCTGCACCATCTCGGTTGCTCTTTACTTACTTCTGCGTTAACGACGCAACCACTTCTCAAAGCATTTTTGTAAATTGCTTATTTAGGAATCTGCGCGACTCATGACTTAATCACCGCGGACGTCAAGATAGAATCTTTTTGTTGTGAATACTACACAAAAGACTGAAATTGCTTTACAATTGCGGTGGATAGCTTATCACAAAACGTCCTCCTAAAAAGTCTTGAATCAAAATTAAGATCGCTGAGCAAAACGCACATTTACTATTCTGAAAAAGTACTCATCGTAAAAAGTTATTTGTGCTATAAAACGGTGGGGTCCGGTTAAGCGCGTACATAAATTTAATGATATTACCATAGGCCGTTAAATGCTGTTTTCATAGCAATTTTTAATTGATGAAGTGATGTAACAATTGGTATATTTCAGTGGTATTACAAAGAGCTGCGACGTAGCCATGTACCGTATAGCAGTTACCGTTGTCCGGCCGCTAGAGATAAATGTGTAAAATTCATTGAAACGCAAACTCACTGATACGACTAGTACCTACCTAGCCACTGGTAGATGAATACATACTACAACGTACGCAAAAATAGCTAATATTATTATTGCACGAGTCGAGCTTTTGTAAAACTTGTTACCATCACGTAAACGCGATAAAGTGAAACGATTATTACAAAGGGAAATAGTACCAATATTGTTAGAAAATAAATTACATTTATATTAAATGTAGATTTCCATAATGTAGGTTTCTACTAACGCCATCACTTTTTCTGATTTTATTATGACAGATTTTCTTGATTAATTATATTCTCAGTGCTAAAGTTGCAAAAAAGATTTTGGTAAAGCTTTGTGCAGTGGAAACAATATAAAAAACACGTGGCATCAAAAGAGTTTTCCGATATGAGGAACAAACACTTGTACACTGACAGTAATACATACAACAAACATGTAACGCGTACTGTCAATCATTACGAGTTTTTATTTAAAACGAATAACTTTGCCTTTATCTAGGTGTGCATCGCATCGTCGGTACCGAAATGGCTTTTATAAATAGCCGGATTGTGTTTACATGAGCTGTTATTTACTTATCCTCGCTAATTATTACCGGGCTCTTTGTGATGCTGTATGCTTACGATATACTCGCGACAGTTTGCATTAAGTTGTAACTCGCTCGTGTGCTTATAACAAATGACTCGAATTTGTTCAACTTGAGCGGAGAGCAAGTATAGCGATGTTTGGAGGCTCGTCCGCTCCGCTGCTCCTCTGTTCTTCTAACTACATGTTTATCGCAGCTCGAGTTACAAATCGAACTTGTGTATTGTGTGAACGGAGAATTATTACGCCGCATTCACGAGTTCACGACGCCTTGCTCACTCAAGCTGCCCTGGATTGATACATTTCAATTTAAAGCCTAAGCTGAATTTCCGTCGACATACGCGTGTAAAGCAATATCTATCTGCTAAAGTTTCCATATCCTAGTCTGTTCTTTAAGGATTGTTAGAACTTGGATAAGTTTGAATAAAAAGCTGAGGTAATAAAATGGTTATGGCGGGTACAGGTTAATAAATAATTGAAAAGTAACGAAATTTTAATAAAAACCGTGCAAACAAGTGCGAACGAAAGAAAGCTTTATTTTGCGGGTGCGCGGTACAATTTACTTAATACCTAAGCTAACAGAGGCGATATCAAACACCTTAATTTGTAGATCCCTTATAATATTTTAAATGTTCCTTAAACCGGGGTCCTTTATCTAACGGTCTCGAAAATTCAAACAAATTACGTTTGATCGATTAAATTAAACGGTTCGCGGTGTTTTCTTCAGAAAATGAGTTATTTTCAGAGCCTTTTGACGAGAGAAATATTATGAAAATATATGAGAAATCTGTTAACATTTGCCTCTATCAAGTTTTATGCCAACAATGAAATTATTCTATCATTTAACAATTAATAGATAAATATTTTTCCTACGAAATGGTTGGGTACATCCATACTAATATTATAAAAGCGAAAATGAGTTTGTATGTTTGTCATGTCTCCACGCCTAAATGGAAGAACCGATTTTGATGAATTTGGGTACAGAGATAGTTGAAACCCTGGAGACGGACACCAGTTTTTTTTTAAAGTGAGACAATGAGGAGAAACACGGAAGAAAAGGAGAGAGAAAGATAATTTATTTTCGATCATCACGCGAATTAAGCTTAGCGTTAACCCAAAGTAACTATGCCACGCGGACGAAGTCGCGGGCGGAAGCTAGTAAATTACATAAACTTACTTTATAGCTAAATGTCCCCTTCTAAGCTCCTCGAAGTAGAGAGTATAGTCTTAAACATTACACCACAGTACTCTAGAACATGTAGTGGTCAAATTGTGATTTATCAGCCATTAAACAAAGTGCTGAACAAACGTATCGCTACAAAGCAAACAGTTTGATTCCTTTTTATATTTTTTCGTCAAAAAATGAGGATGAATGAAGCTGTTTATTTTGTTTCCAACCAAAGTCTGTTCTTTAAAACGTTCAATGTATCTACTGAGTATTTGTTTTTCATTTCGTTAGAGCTTATTTGCTTTCTCGGAGGTCGTGGGGCGTGGGCGGCGGATTGGCGGAGCGGGCGCGGTAGCGGGCACGGCCGCTGTGGAGCGCACGCCCGGATGTTTTCCCGACCGATGTTTCCGACATTATATCAACCCTGCTCTTGACGCACTTGCCATTTTCCCCTAACTCGTTTCCAAAGAGACAAGGAATTGTTTATGTCGTGTCTTTTTAAAAACAATGCCATCGACACGGTTTCACAAACCTCTCGTGACTACGTTAAAAATAAATGAAAGTACCGATAGGGGCGTACTTTTATTGTGTCGGATTTATACGAGCGGTAGGTAACTTAGTTTCCATGTTTTCATCGGTCTTTTTCGATTTGTATCTTTCTGCGCTCTAGGCGTTGAAAGCTACCTACTGTGCTATTCGGCCATTGAAAATCAAAGCGATTTAGATTTGTAGCTCGGAACTTAGATTTATATTTATCGGCGCCGACCGTTATATTGCGTTTACTGAACCTGCTTGAAAAATATTGGTGTAGTGGCTGTGGAATAGTTCGTTGTGTAAGCACACACATTGAAATATGAAAGTAAACAAGGCAGCGGTGATTGATATTGATTAAAGTTTAATCTCTTTAGTAGTTAATTTGTTACCACTGTAAATTGATTAGTAGGATTTCCAAACAGGTACTTTGTAAAGTTAACTTTCAATGCAGTGTTCAGTGAAGCAGCCATATTTCATTCTCATCGTCGTCGTCGATGTCACGGCTAAGATGCGATGCTCCCGGACAGATTAAGCTCAAGAATTATGCGAGAGATTGCATTGCTAAGCGCTTGCAGATTGAGTGAGCACAATGCATAAAATGATTTCGTCGCAGCACTTGTCTGTGCTCGAACACACTCGGAACTATGATTGCCGCCCCACTTGTTACTCTCATATACCGACTCGAAAGTTTTCTACGACTTACTTCAAGTGACGTTACATAAAAGAGCTCATGAATCCGCCTCAGATGTCGACTTTCCATATTATGACGTGTGCCACTGACGTTTATGTCTACTTCGTTAGATCTGCGTTACTGAATGTTAAATTGATATCCCTTTGCGTCGTTGGAATCTCATTTTCATTGATTTATATTGTACGAAATTGGTTTATCGAACTACATTACTACACGATGATTGCATCGAACAATTCAGTTTATTGAACTGTTCAAAATTGAAAAGTCTGTAGCCGTTTGCAATATTTCCCCGCGCATGGGATGTTAGTGATCTGTGTCCAACAATATTTGCAATGCCTATGATAGAGTTTTACACATTCAAAAATATGTCTTAGGCTCTTGAGCATTAAATTGTTTCTAGATTGCAATTTAAATGGTTTTAGTCTGTCGGCCGTATAACCTGACAATATTAATCGTGTTTCAAGAAGGCAGCGACTGGCAAATTAGGCAACTCTATATTTTTCAAGTCCGCTCTGTAGACATCTCTTTTAGGTAGAATTTGCGCGTTCCACCTCGGCCCGGTTTAATGGGCAGACGAGAGCCGTACAACATCCGCTGTTTTCCATCTCCTCGCTTACGCTGCTTCTTCCATTTGTTCACTAGCGACCACTAAAATGCCGCCATAAATTTTGTAGCCAGTTATTTGTTACCTGTGGTCAGCGTCTTTTTTTGCATAAAATGTTAGTTTCCGTTATGCTCGTTTTCATTTAGCCAAGAACTTCTGTTTGAAATAGTAATTTCATAGTGAGTAAGTGGAACAAACTTATCAAGCTGATGAAATGGAACATTTCACGTAGGTAAATAGGTTCTTCGAATTAATTGAAAACTAAAGTTTTCCATTCGCTTAGCTTTGTAAGCGCCGTGGGTAAATATTACGAGTACATGGTGAGTGTAATTCATCGAAGTGGTGAGCTTGGTTATACGCGGGAGATGCTAGCCGTCAGCGCAAGTTCTGTAGACTGGCGGCACGTGTCGCTTTTCAAGCTAACGCCTGAACACCTGAACGCGCATCATACTTTACAAATTAAATTCCTCACTAATGCTGTTTCCTGAAGGACGAACAGAACGTTGGGTACAGTGACAGATTTTCACATAGTTTTCAATTCGATTTAGGACAACTGCACACTTTTAGGGAATGCGATGTTTCAAAAAGGAGTGACGAACAATTCGATTGAACGAGGAGTTCTTTTATTGCATCTTTATTTTATTGCGTTATCGACGGTGTCGTCGGTACTCGCTGGTATTTTCGTATAACTGAATTGAATGTTGCACGCTACATGACAGATGTTCGCTGTCGAGGCCGCTCGTTGTTTGCTCTCAGTCACTGTGTCAGGGAAATGCATTTGATTCGTGTGCGGACGTGACGGCACCCAGTATTTTACTGTGAACAAACCTAAAGTTTCACCAAAAAACGTATGTTTTCACGGTAAAAACCTACATTGTTGTGTACTGATGGTTTAGTTATATCCAACTGATTTGCATTACTAGGGTTTCGTACCTAAAAAGGAAAATACAGAACCATTATAGGATCACTTTGTTGTCCGTCCGTCTGTCTGTCGAGACAGTCCGTCAGTCTATCAAGATCTTTTATTCGGATAGGCGTTGAAATTGTGAAAACATTAAAAAAACAACCTTCTAAGTCTGCGCAGCCAAAAGATATGACCGTTTTTGTCGCATGTTTTCTTACGGAACTCTCGGTGCGTGAGTTTGACTCGTATTTGGTCGGTATTTGCATGTTTTATAATTTTTAAGGAATGTGGTTACGTATTTCTGAAGAGATTCTGCTTAAAGTATTTTTAATCAACATTTTCTTTTACTGATTCCTTGCCTCACTCAACTCTACACCGCTGTTGGTAGATGTAGGTTGGTTTGTTGGGGATTCCCTTGAGTGCAATTTCTTGGTTTATCGGATTTCCATCTAATATATAAAATTCTCGTGTCACAGTTTTCGTTCCCATACTCTTTCGAAACGGCTGGACCGATTTAAACGAAATTTTGTGTACATATCGGGTACAGAATCGGCCAACATCTATTTTTCATACCCCTAAGTGAGCAGCGGGTGAAACCGCTGGGCACAGCTAGTATTGGAATAATATCTAATTAAATTTATTAAAGTTTAGGTATAGCCATGTCTCATAAATTGCGATAATATCGCAATTTCTGAGACAACATCGCAACATATCTCAGAAACCCTTTGCAGATGCCAATCTTGACAGTTCACCACACATGCATCAAATTAAGGCAGTTATCTTCCGTCCATTAATAGTTCATATTTCGTTTGAATAGACATCGAATGTCGGAACTACATAGTCAATGTATACAATATTTAGTGCTTCGAAATCCGGTAGCATTCAGGGTTGGCCACGAGTGACTATTAATAACGTGTCCGTGTGTGCCTGTATCCTTAGAATTGGCCGACCTCTCGACCCTCCGGCCTTCTATTGATCACACTGTTGTCATAAACACATTTCCTCTAATGGACTCCGGCTTCGTCTTGAAGACACTATTGTTTTTGTCCACAATCAAGGGTACGCTCCGGCAGATATACACCATGTGTCATCCCTAGTTCCTGTTATGAATCATTGGTAGCATTATGGGAAATTATTAATGTAAGTATGTAACAATAGACAATCTGCGAAGTACATCCGCAGATGCCTTCCAATATGTTTGAGCAGTTTACTCTTATGAATGGTTTATGTCAGGATATTTGCAAAAGAAGCTAGTTGATTGACTTGATGCCTGTTGTACCCTGAGTCAATTAATAAACAATAAGGATATACATCCTTATCGTACGCTCTCGATTTATGTTTCAATTCTGCCTTTAAGATAAC
Organism: Ochropleura leucogaster; assembly: GCA_958449745.1. Classification (NCBI taxonomy): domain Eukaryota; kingdom Metazoa; phylum Arthropoda; class Insecta; order Lepidoptera; family Noctuidae; genus Ochropleura; species Ochropleura leucogaster. Next base: position 11,153,416 of record OY288208.1, read on the forward strand.
AATATAAAATAGCATCTTTTGTAGGCTCACATTAATATTGATGGGATACTAGGTTCAGAAATCAAATAAATTGGCTACTTTTGTTGGCCCGAATTCCAACGTCTAGTTTCGTAAATTGGTTTGACTTCCCTTTCATCGGTAAACAGAGCGGCTTTTATCGCCGACAAAGATTACTTTATCCCAACGGAAGCGACGAGATTGAACTCCTTACACGTTGAAACCAATATCCTGGCGTATTTCCTCGCCGTTGAGAGCGCTAGTCCGGCAACCTTGAGGCGCCACCACCTCTCGCCTCAATCTCCACTAATGTAATTATGATCAGACGGAGAACACTACCTGCTACGCTACGATGTATCAAAATAAATATAGAACGGACTTTCGTCTTATTTCTTTAGTAATATATGGGCACTATTTTTAATGAAATAGCGCACCGTTTATTCGTAATTCGTACTGGAACAGGGAGTGCTTATTACGGACCAAGTAAGTTCAATCTCTTTTATCGCGGCATTATAGCAGAGAGAATTGAACGCCGCCTCGTATCCCAACAGTTCCTATAGCGAGCGCCCACTCTCCCGTAAAATTATGTTAAACTTGTTCTTTGTTTTTTATATCGCTATCATTCTTCTTATAAAATTCTAGTTGATAGTCCTTTCTATGAGGGCGCGTTGATAACACGGCGAGAAAATGTTCCTTCGAAGGTTACGTCTCACCCTGATCGATTGCACGCAAAATATTCCTGTCGGAATACGTACAATCTGTGGTGAGTCAGACCGGTGCCAGATCACTCGTTTATCATTTTATGTCGGGCACAGGTTTCTGTAGGGAACATCCGTATCCGCTAGGTGGATGTTTCTAATATTATGGGTATATTTTTTGCTTTATGACACCAAATTTCCGAGATGTCAGATACATGCGTTTGATTTCCGCAGTTATTATGGGTATCGCATGTAGCCGAAAGGCCGAATTTAAAAAATAGCTTGCCGATTATGCGGCGAGCCGCGCGGCGCCGTGCCGTAATTACGGCGTCACTCGGCTAAAACGACGAAATAAATTGAAAAGCGAGCTCCGGTGAAAATGCGAGCCGGAAAAATATATCTCCACGGCACTTGGGCATCCACTGACACGGACGCAGATAATGTATTTGTTTTTGCTAAAATCTCATTGTTATGCGGGAATAATAAATTATTCCTCGGTGACAATAATTGCATTGTACTTTTACTGAATAATTGCTTCATTAATGTTAATGAAGCAAAGTACTGTCCGGAGCAAGCTGTCTATTAGATCATTCATTAATCTTTATTTTGAAAAAAAAAATGGCCTTGTCACTAGGAAGTGGCCTATAAAAGTGTCATTAATACTTATTAATAAAAGTATTTTCACAATGTTCATGGAACGACGCGCAGTCCTACTTAATAATGAAAAAGGTTCTGTGATTTAATGTGCTTCCAGATTAATTACATTTCTCTACATCGACCCGAAACTCTTTTTGTGATTGCCAAATATCGTTACATTACGGAAACTCAGTAAAACAATTATCAGAAGTGGATTGAAAACATCAGTCGTGTCTGTAACCGGTAGTAGATAAATGGAGGGAGGATGGAAATCTCGTCACATGTTGGAGTGATAGACTCTTACCGCTTTTTCATACTTATTTTGCCAACATACCTTCGTTGGGTGTTCCTTAAGTATCAATGCCACAAGATTATAAATGGGTTTATAATGAGCGCGGGGTGGAACCCTTGTCAATGTAAAAAACATCGAAGACTGTATACACTATACTTTGTTGTTTACAAATATTTTTAACGCGTTTGGTCTTTTATAATTTCTTTTAGTAAATAATAAATATATATAAAAAGGAAAACTAACGATGCAAAATCAAAGAAAACCACAATAATAAAGAAGCATTTTTGATTTGCGACCACATGAAATAAACCTGCAACATTATTGTTTGTACCGCAAAATACTTCATTAATATTTAGTTAATTCCGTCTTCCGATAATGGAAAAAAAAGACTTGAAACTTTTTCTTTTGTAACTTTTCTACATAATGAAGTATAATGAAGTTTAAAATTATCCGTGGGTCGAGATATATTTTTAGTCATGTAACAGTATTATAAGTGATTTCAGCCCTATGTAATTGGCTAACGTCGCAAGAAGTTTGAACGTGACTGAAATAAGTTCAGTTTTCCTCGAGACAAAAAAAACAGAATTCACTTGCAGCCAAAGGTTATCTGAGATTCCAGCCGCGGATGCCTTTCAATGTTGGCAGTGAGCAGAACAATCAGAAATTATACCGCCCAGCCAAGGCTATAATTATTGCTTCTGGCATGTCTCATGTTAGTTCAATCCGATATACAGTCCGAATAAGTTATAGTACAGTTTGTGACAGCTTTATATCTCCTTTAATACTAGTTAACGATCAAACTTCGTGACTAAGGATGTGCGAATTTATGGCGCATATATTTGTGTTACTGTAACCCCAACAGTACGTTTCCGTGCGTGTAACGATTGCGGATGCGGCCATTCTGTCGAATTATATAATTTTGGTGAACACTACGAATTTTATAAGAGGCTTAAATATTGGTACACAATCGTAAAGCGGTTGGACGTCGCGGTCAAAAGCGACATGGTTATCGGGTAAATGAATGTGTTTCCACGTAAAATATTAACTTTTAACACGGAATATTTAAGATATATGTTGTGGTTTTCTTTTATACAAAAAGTTGGTGTGTTTCTGGGGAGATAAATGAAAGTATGCTGTTACAAATGAGAGTCAACCAACCATAATTAAGTCAACATCATTCACGAGCCCAGGCATTTCAGTAAATGTGCGACAAATTCGAAGGATTGATCTCGACGCCATTAAAGCAATGAGTGACATCCTTTATCCCGCAAGACAAAGATGTGTTTGAACGAAAACCGTCATTGTCTTAATTTCTGACAATCCAAATTTCTATTATCATAAGCTATAGCAGATGAAGACAATTATAAGGAGCGCCCTGCCCTATTTCGACACAAAATAAATGAAGCGCTAATTTCCTTATTGGTTTGAATTACAGCTACCCACCTATCTCTCCCTTCAGGCCTACCTTGTATTTATCTTCCTCATTTGTAGCAATAACACTCTTGAATATAAAAAATACATCATCTTACATAGACAATTAAAGTAATTTTTTCTTAAGAGCGTTCATTTTATTTCCTTAACCAACGCTTTTTCATCACGATTAATGAAACAAAATAAATTTATACGCGTAATAAAAAGCAGATTGGTTTCGTGGAAACAGAATATTCAAAAGAAACCGAAGAAAAATTGAAGATATTAAGTCTCCACAGATTCATTCAGTGTTAATATCTCTTAGCAGAGTTTCGTTTTATACTGAAAATTTATTTATACAACTGAAAAAAGAGAAAATAAACATAAAATGTGACTTTCCGGGCCGAAGGACAGCTTGAGAGTTCTGTAAAGAAGTGAGTGCTAATTTAGCAAAACGAATTGTAAAAGAGAATGATGAATCCGCCTGGAAATTAAGCTAAGCGTGCAGAAACCTTTACGATACGAAATCCACTTAGTATAATTGGTAGTTTTTTATTTCAATTGCCCAACATAAAATTTATTTCAGTGGAATGTTTTGATTGATGGTAATGTTTTCATAATGTTACCGGTAAAAAAATGACGGAAAACAAACCCGCTCGTTGTTGTAATCATTTTCCTCTTTACGTTATTGCCGTAAGCACAAGAGGATGATAATGGCAGATTTAGCTCCAAGTTATGGGACTTTTTGGAGTAAAATTGCAAACTGGCTCACATCCTCATGGAATGAGAGTAGTTATTGCCCCCAGAAGATAGATACCTACGTTTTTATTTTACGCAGAACGGCATGCCTGAGCCGACCACGATAAATTATCTATTGTTGGGCTCTGAATTCAACAAGAGCCGTTTTTGTTCAATTCTTCGTCTCGTCGTCAATGGGAAATTTATTACCTCCTCTGCCGCATTTAAATACGGCCGATTATATCAGCAAAGAACTTAAAATGTTGTGAGCACTCAAGTGAAGATGGCAATTTTCCCATTTCTTTTCTCACCTTTATTGGAGGTGCGTATTATTTTGACGACATTAACTGCAGCTTCAGATTTTTTGTTTACTTACATTACCAGTAATGTCACTAGTTTTCAGACATGCTTCGGTTCTATAGTTTTATTTCATAAAATGTATCACTTGAGTAACTTTAGTGTTGTTTTCCCATTTCTAGAAATGTTTATTAGGTTTGGAGATAGGGAGATGTTCGGAATGAGTTCTTAATTCTAATAAATTGCACTTGTTAGCTTCTTACTGTGCTCAATAGCGGTGGAATAATAATTTACGACAGGTTAGTTACCTATATCTTTGTAAGACTGTCGAAATTCGGAAACTCGTGGAACGAACTTGTCGAGTTACCAACATTTCCATACTTGGTAGTTTGACACCAAAAATTCGATGGAACTTTTAATTGAAACATTTACGAAAGTACTCTCTTTACCGTGAAGATTAAAGAAACTTCTCAGTTACGTCGAAGTGCTCTCATAATGGCGCGCGATCCAGGACCTCGTTCAGCATTCATTTGAAATCAAAGCAGCTTTTTTATTGATCCTCTGAATGGGCCCGGCGCAGGTTGAATAAAGTTGTAAGCGGTGACCGTAATCTATTTTGCGCTCGATCCCAACAACGTGTGACGCGTCAGTCGGTTGACCTCACATATTTCTTCTATTCGCCGGTGCTCGTTACTTTCGTGAACACTGGGATTCCATCTATCATTTTCCTCTCGCACCGATGACCTTTAACTCGACGTCTGGGAGATTTCCTCGTGGAGCGTCTCCGTTCATATTTTTTTATTACAAAAGACTGTTCGACAGACTGTTGCTGATTCCAATATGTCAAACAGTTGCTGCCGGAATCCACCATGATAATGAAAAAAGATGGAAAAATAGATGGTTATTTTAATAAGAGGTCCGTGCGACCGGCCTTCCCAACTTAGAAGAGTCTAATTTGTCACTCCTACGCACTCTTGATTAACCGTCTGCTGTTGGCTCAGAATCGTTTATCCGTTAATCATTACTGTTTTTGTTCCTCGCAGAGTTGTGTCGATATATTCTTATTACGTATTGCTTAATAGACCCCGACACGGTACGAGTTGTTCCATTAATAACATGAATAAGTAAGCAGGCAGCTCTACTGACAGCGACACCGATCTTACATAGAATATGAACTGTTTTTGTTGTAGTTTCAGAAAGCTTGCAACGTTGTTCGCTAAATCTCTTAATTTTGTCTTGATCCCATTACACGTTTGAGCAATTAAATCGATCCGTTGTTTCTAAGCTTTCCGTTGTGCAGAATCCCTTAATGTCTTAACTGTCCCGCAGTTAAATGGACGCAGTGACATTAGCTATCTATTAAAATTGGTCAGTTAAATACTTTTTCTGAGCTACATGATCTTACTTAATCATATAATAACCATTTATGTTAGTCAGAGCATTTGATTCATAACGAGTTTAGTAACTTTATTGTTTGTTCAGTAATTTAAATTATTCAATGTGCTAACTGGCTTTGAAAGATTCTCTACATTGATCATTACTTTGTTCCTGCCCCAGGGAAAATAACTTGGTGTTTGCAAATTTGATACAATAGCCCTCACTTGTAGAGGTAAACCTATTATTAATAAATAAGTAACCGTTGTAGAAATACGAAACACAGTTAGTTTGTCCCACTTTCTCTGGTTGACTGGCTCGCTTTGCATACATATAGCGGGTGTCATAGAAATGAACGCAGGACACTTTGATCTCGGCAGATCAAGTTTGCAAAAGATGTTCAAAAAGCTTAATTTATTTGAAATTTCAGTGGACAGCTGATATGGTTCTTATTCTGAGCTTGTTCCAACTGCAATGAAGTCTAAGTACTTTTGCTTATTGCTTGCTTAGATTTGCTAAGTCGTTTGTGTTTCCCATTGTCTCCAGAATTGTATCTTTATAGATCTACGAGCAATAACATGGCATTACTGGTTGTACTTACGTATGGTAATGTTATCAATCAATTAACATGAAGTGTAATTATAATGCTATCTGGCTACTGTTGCCCTTACTGCCCCATGAGCACAGGAAACAAATGTGACGTACTATTTTTTTTTTATATTTCTACTAACTTCTGATAACGATAATAACCTTCTTAATTTCTAATCTATAATTACTTTTTACACATCACTTGACCATAGGTTTAGCCATAAACCCCTATATATTTTTTTAATTGGACCTGACATTATAATGAACGTGTATTTGTATTCTGTTCTCCAATTAAATTGTAGGTAAATTAAGTTATTAAATTCCAAAAACTCAAACCAAACTAAATAGCTGAACAATCAGTGTAATATCAATTAACCGAAGTTGATTTTAATTTAGCCAAAACGGCTGACCTATTTGAAATATTTATCGGTTTCGCGCCTCGCTCGGAAACCAATCGATCATTTTCAAAGCTTGTACGAGTATTTAACTAAAAGAAATCCACAACTCCCGAAAACTGTTTACTGGATCCTTTGAGTTGAATAAATACTTTTTTTATTTGAATATTTACGCGAACAGACCCATCGGTAAATCCTAGTCCTAATATTTTATGAGTTTAATCACAGACTCGGTGAATTTCTGATCCCCGAAAACAATTCTTTCAATTGGTACGTTGGAATTCCTATGTCGATCGCAGGGATCCTCACAGACATCAATTTGCTGAATACCTATTAATTACATTCTTTCGTGTGTTTGAAAGTTATGTTGAAGTTACTTTAGTCTTTGTCCAGGGCAGCTTTGAGTAACCTTTATCTTCGTCTTTTACTCGTCCATTTCAGTTCAGTACACAAGAAAAAAAATCAGGGACCTGAGTGATTGGCACAAATATAGTCGAAAATGTCCTTACAAAAATAGGGTGTGCCTATCACTAAAGTTATCCTCAGTTTCTGTGTCCAAAACGAAATCGTCGAAGTCGTCGACTTTCAAAAGACTGAAGAAAATGTTATCTAGAAACGCTAGTAAAGGATGTAAGTGTCTCCTAGGCTAAATTATAGATAGAAGACTTCGCTACGATATTGGGGAAGATACGAAATTGTTCGTTTAACCAATGCCGACTTGTAAGATAAGCATCGGACAGCCTGTTGCAGTCTACTCTTGAGTAAAGGTAGACCTTTCTCACATAAATAAGAATGCATTTACATAATTCATGAATGTGTATTACTTCCTGTTTATCGTACCAAACCTTTCCTACTCCTTCCATTTCTTCTAGTTAATGTATTCTGTGGTAATTCTTCAAGTATTTTTTTGCGTGAACAGAACCTTTTGATCTATCGACTAATAGTGTAATTTCGATGCTAATCGGAAACGGACTGATTCAACGGTTTTAGTTACAAATGAAAGCGATTTCGGATAGCGTCGGACATGATTAGGTTGTGCCCACATAGCATATAGCTTGCAGATTATTGCTTCCTGCCTCTGAATTATTGCGTAGTAGGAAGCTTTGATAATTGCTCCAATATTCGCAAAGCTGTACGATCGTTCATGATATTATGTACTTCAAAAACGATTGTAGAGTGTGTGAGTATCCTACCCATTATTATGTGTTAGTTATTAATTTATTAAGCTTTAATTACTTTATGTAGCCAACTGTTTACATACTGTTTCATGTAATTTTGTCTACAAAGTTTTTTGGCAAAAACTTTGCATTAATTAGTACTACGCGTAGTATAAAAGTTCCCTCGATACTAAGTTTCCCGGCCAACCGTTAAGACGTGTTACATAATTCGCTCTTAGCGGGTACAATCATGAATATAAACGTGAGTAGCTCTTTCATTTCAATTGGAGATTCTCCTCCGCATCACTTCACTCACCTACAAAGTATCTTTCTCGATTAGGTAGCGCTATTAAACGGCGATCAGTATTCTGTGAATGGCACCAATCAGACAAGGCCAACCTCACGCTGCGGTAATGGACGTAAAACGATAATTTTACGGTCCTTATAAAACTCTTACAAGATTATTGCTATCGTGTGTGTAATATTCATGATCTGAATTTATATGTGGTAATCCCTTTTCGTTATATTTAGATTTTGCTGTTCGATTCACCCAGGATTTACCCATCAAAATATTTAAATTCGGAATATCGTTTAAGTAAAAGCATGGCTTCAATAAGCATATCTCCGGGACCATATTTTCGCTAAAATTCATCGAATTCTGCTCGTGTACTGTCGTGTGCTATGAGTAAAATGCGTGCTGCATCCCTTTGATATTTTTAGACATTATTTGAATTCCGGCTGTAAGAACTCTTGCTGAAATACCGCTAGTATTAGATTGTATTTTTTTGGTTGGGTGTTCCTCTCTCTATCGTATTTACTTACAAACGTAGGTAATGTATTAGTTTGGGTACCATTTTCAACTTGCTCACGGTGGTACGCCTATATATGTAGGTCTATTTGTATCCACTAAATATAATTTACATATCTGTCAGGGTTAATAGATGATTGCCCAAGTAAATATACATTTGCATTCACTCGTTACCCGACTCGGTAATTAGGTGCGTAAATTACTAAAGCCGCATGCACTGTGCCGAACTGCGGACCAATTCGTGAATTATGTGTTATAGGAATTGTAAACATAATCTATGAACTGGCATTATTAATTCAGAACTGATGTGGAGCATCGATATAACTATGTGTTATTCCTCTAATCCAAAGATTCAAGTAAGCCTCAAGGGTTGTAGAGTTTGGATGACAGTTGCTTCGTGAGAAACCGCAATTTCGTCATATCAAGATTGAAGAAACTTGTCTTACGGTTGCTAATGAGGGCACGACACTTCCTTAAAACAAAGCGGAGGCTGGCAATAGGAAACCGTTAAAATGAAGAAGAAGGGTCGGGGAAGCAATCTGGTATTCATTGAAGCCGCATTGTACAACCAAGTTGGCAAACCGTGTCGTCTGTATAAGAGAATAATGGAATTTACTGAAATATATACAGAGATATATTATCAAGAGACCAAAACTACACGGATTGAAGTTGTTGTGATCTACTTGTACATTCGTAGTGACAGGTTACTAGTTGGTTGCACACGACATCTATATCAGACCGTTTCCTCCGATTGACCCTCACATAACTTACGCGGTTTGATAAGCATCTAATATACCTACCTAAACACAAGCTATATTTACTGCTCTGTATAAAAATATGGAAACACATATTTATCGTACCGTACACATACAAGTTTGATTAATACAGAAACGAGGGGTAGCCTAATGAAACCCAGAAGTAGATAATATAATACTCGCCGGAATGTGCCAAAAGAAAAAATAAATCAGACGAAGTCGAGATAGACTTTGGCAGCCCGGGGAGTAATTAATCTGCTCCTTGAGGCCGGGCCTTACCGCGGTCTTAGCGTTTAGCGCCTCTAGTAACGAGCATTGGGCCTCACAAGCCTGATTGGCATCTTTAATATGCAAAGACGCGTGATTGTGACCCGCAAGCTCGCACGGCCACTGACCCGCACGTCTTTGATACGACGACAACCTTTAAACTTTTCCGTCTAATTGCTGATATAAACAAGCCCCAAACTTTATATTAGTACCGGTATTCTGTTAGTTTAGTGTAACATCTAATTAATACTAATTTCCCGACGACGTTCCTTTATGTGCGTACGGAGCGGAAACGAGCTCCATTTTGAATCACTAGCTGTAAATATCATCCCTTTTAAGTGAAGATAAAATGTAAGTATTGTGACCGACCTCGGAGAGGATTACTAACGTGAGTTTATCCTTGTCTCTATAGCCGTCTTTAGTGAAAGTCAAACGTTGACTCGCTGTTGCTGTGCCAACTACGTGGCTTTCACTGCTTTTATTTTCATAAAAGATTTTCTTAACATTACCTCGTTAGTACCTGCTCTTAGCAAAGCTCTAAGTTCGAGTATGTTAAAAAATATAACATTTCTTTACCAAAGTCAAATCTGATGGTGTCTCTAATATTATTTATAGGTAGGATTAATTGTGTAGAGAAGGGCTTAGTTAGTTAACGGCGACTTTCTGGCAGTATTCTTTGGCACTTGAACTTTGTAATGGCCCTAATATTTCATTGATGTCTGTGACTAATTAAATTATCTCTTTATTTATTGCGTAATTAGAGACAGAGCAATTAGAAACTTAACTACTTAGAATAAATTTTGTGATACAATATAAACCATTATTTTACTTCGCTCTACAAAAGAACAGTTAGTTTTGTAGTTAGTTTCCCACTAAATATTCACGCGACACTACAATTCTGTCAAGACTAAACAATATTGGCATCACAGTGTGAATTGACCCGAAATAGCTTGTCAGTTTCATGAATAATGAGGTTCATGTGACCTATAAGTATAATGTGCTAATATCAATGTAAATGTCTCCGCGATGGCTTCGGAGCACTCAATGTAATTGTTATGTTGCGACATTCTACGTCCCGAATATTAACTGTTACTTGCCACTTGATAGACTCATTTTGAATTAAAGCTAACGTACCAACACAGACTACAGATTTTCCGGGAAATATTAGCTTCGCAAAAAATCACGTTAGCCTTCCACGAGAAACTCTATCAGGATAGTTAGCATTTATTGTTTGTAACATCCTGGTCGACCGGCAGCATAAGCTCGGCCCATTGAAAACAGCTGGACATTACGTAAACATGCCCAAAAACAACCCTTAAAGACAAAGCACATTTGGGTGTATAATTTTGAAGTAGAATAAGTATTTAAAGTTCCGTAATATTCTTCGAGGTATAAAAGTACGACGTCAGGTTTTTAAATTCGCCCAGCGTTAAATCGCCACGTTCGCGTGGACCACATTCAAAGCGTAAAGCTTTGTTGTTTTTATAAAAAAGAGGCAGAAAGCCGACGTACCATATTTTTAGCTAGTGTGTGTAGTCCCCACGAAAACTTTATTACAGACATAGCATGATAAATATGTGGGTAGGTTGGTTAAAACACTGTATGAATACCAACAGTCTCTATGGAGTTTATAACTATGTTCGCCGCAGCTTTCTTCCTCGAGTCTCGGGGAATCTTTGAGCTTTCTCACTCTTTTGAAAATGTTCCAAATTCTTTGCCTTGAGCTTCATATTTCTTTCCGTGTTTCGAATAATTGCGTTGTTTACAACAACTGGAGAACGAGTTAAATACTCGAACGAATAAATAAACCAACATCAATTTTCTACATTTTGAGAGTTTCCACTAGTGCAAAGTATTTTTTTTAAACCGTAAATGCTTGTTGAAATTTAGATAAACAGACTTCAAGCTTAGTCCAAACTCAATAGATCACAATAAAAAAGCTTTCGGGAAATATGATTTGGATATCGAAGCAAAGAGGTCAATATTTGTAAATCATTTGATTACGATTATGGAAATACGTGCGTCCCTTTCAACCAAATCCTATATATTATGTAGGCGTACGCGGTGTGGGGTATACCTGACCTGTTTATATTTAATGGTTTCGTCCCCTCATTTGGTAAGCATTACCGCTGTAATTTTCGGTTTACGGTGCGAACAGTTTAATGTGATTGTCGAGCAATATTGTATTGTTGAACGTGTTAAGTGGGTCGGTGTCATGTCTTCGTGACGGATGCGGCCCGTTAGAAATCGGCCAGGCAGCGTGTTTTTATCTTGCCGGTGCAGGCGTGGCGCAGTGGGCGGCGGAGGCCCCGGTAGCGGTCCTGCCCACGACTGTGTACTGTAGCTACACTCTACAGTCTGTCCGCCGAGCCGCGTCACGGCTCACCACACAAATCACTACGACGCACCCCTTTTAAACACTTTTTAAACCGTGATTTATTTTGTGACAGCATTATCCACACTGCTAATCCTCTTGTGAATTATTATTCTGAAACTTTGTTGTGGCTGCGGTTCAAGTAATCTAAAAGCTTCTAGTTTTTATGTCGTTTAGGGGAGACTTTTGTAATCAAGTTTAATCTCGATTATTTACATTACGCCCTTTTCCCGTAACGATCGCTGTTAAAAGGGATATGGAAACGCTTCATCGAATAATAACGTGAATTTATTTTATAGCATTTGAATACTGCGCGCCTCGGCCATTGTTTCGGGAAATTGTTTTAATTACGTTAATTTTCATTTCAAGTTTGTAATCCGATTTTCACTCTATGTAATAGGTCGAAATTAATAGAGGTTGTGTGTAATGGTTGAAGTAAAATCAAAAGTAGGTCCTCGTAATGTAAGGTTCGCATGAGGTGCCCTCGGTTCTTTGTTCGGGTCCTTTCATGCTGTGGCAGTGGCACTCCAAGCGACCCGCGCCTGTTTGTATTCCGTTCACGAACTTTCCGAATATATTATTTTGTAGGGGTAAGTACAGACGTGAACGAAACTGATTTAAGAGTTCCCATTCAATAGGGCTCTAAAAGTGCTCGGATAAATTCTTTCCGCCTACATGCGTGTCCTTCCAATCGTCCAAGAGTGCGGTTACCATTGTGCGATTGTTTATCAAATACAGCTCAATGTTGTTTTATATTATATCTTTTATATCGTAATAAATACATCTTTTCTGCTTTTTTTTTCTGGTATTCTCTAAAGTTTTCACTTACATAAACAAAACGAAAGAGGCGATTTGGTGGTTTGCTAATTAGTATAGTTACGTAAAACTAGGTGTATAAACACGAAATCAATATTAGTAAGGAAAGCGTCCTACAAGTACCAAATAATAATGCATGTCGCGTAAAGTTTTTATAATCCCATGCTACCCCATACAAAGCTATCTAAAATTGAAAACTCCTAACATTGTCTTAGTTTGTCGTGTGTTGCCGCTATTTGTATTTTTATTCCACCGAACTTGGTCGCTTCCTCGATATCAAATATCCATGCAACGCGCTTTTACGGTATCTATTGCAGATAAATATATACCACGAAGAAAAATATAGAAGCAAAACGAACTAAAACAATGTAGTAATGTAACAAGTTTATTAAGTTTCAGGTATGTATGTTTTTCGTAGATTTTGTGGATGAAACTGAAACCGTACAGCTGCAGTAGAGTGTTCGTTTGTACTGGACTAAAAGCAGTGTCCCTGAATAGTTTCTTTTGAAATTCTGTTAAAACGATGAAAGGGGATATGTCTGCGTCGCCTATAAATGAGTGTTTAGCATTTTTGCCATGTTTTTGTTTAGCGGCGGCGAGCGCGCTGTCGATCGGCTCTGCCAAACAAAAGAGAACAATTTGCATTTTAACCAACTGATAACTGGACCAGCTCGGCGTCGCGCCCTCTAATTTCCTCTGGACCCACCGGAGACAACGTAATTTTCTTTTTTTGCACAGACTTAAAGATAAAGAAATAATATTATCTTTTCCCATGACGCCGAGATAAAACTTTCCCCCGTTTTAAAGTTAATCTGTAGGCACGTTTCATTTTAGTCGCTTCATTAAAATCAGGCACCTGTAAAACATTCGTTATTGTTCCAAAGGTTATTGTTTTGACCGTTCCTCATTCGCCGGCGGCATATTCATGAGCAGAGAACACATGGCACAAAGGCTGCGATACAAATCATACTGCTACGGGGTTGAATATAATATCGTAAAATATTGATTGATCTAGATTCAAAACGCGACTCCAACTTAGTGAAAGTCAAGCGTTTCACAATAACTTATGTTCGCGAATAAAACTATCCAAATCTCGCTTAACATGTGCTGATAACTTTGACAATAGTAGCTGCCAGTGCTCGTGAGACTTATGATAGTATCTCCATGGGCGGGCGGGCACGCCGGGGGCGGGCCTTGCTTCAGGAATTTTGTAGGATTAGTTTGAATATCGTAGATCCAAGCCTTGTTGAGTAATCTGATGTAAAGGCCTGCTTTGTTATTTCGTTGTTGCATATTTCATTGTTTAATTTACATTGGAATTTTTTTTTATCCCAGCGGATATGAATAGCATTGTGGCTTAATGGGCGCAATATCTTTTATTCTGATATCTATAAAATAAAATACATTTTGTACAAAAGATTACGTATCTTTAAACCTTTTCAATGAAAGTTAAATGAAGCTAGGTTTTTAATTTAAAAATAGGTAGGTAGGTATACTTAAAGTAATATATTTTCGGTGTTATCCTACATTTAAAAGATAACTTTAGGATGATAACGTTCTCTTACTTTTTCTGATTAAAATATTACAAACAGTGTCCCGCAATAAATCACTGAGGAGCGTGCATTTATTCTGAACCGTAAATTAAAAAAGTTACCTACGCCAATTTTGAATGAGTTATTGTGCAATATTCAGTTCTTGTTTCTAGAACAAGTGGCACGGAAATCTGCGTTGTTGTGTGTATAGGGAGATAATTAAACGACCCCGATAATGACCGAAAAGAACCACAAAAACAATTCAGTACTTAATTAAATATTCGTCCAATCTAAAAGTAAATGGACCTCAACAAATGTATTTGTACGCATTGAGGTTTCTGTTTCATAGTTATTAAAATAAAACTTCATTGTATCTGTGTGTGTTAATTAAAACCGTTGTTATGTACATAACAACAAAATATATAGCAGTATATATAATCATATATATACCAAAATATATAACAGTATATAAACCAAAATATATAACAGTATTGTTATTAACCTTGCTGATGAACTACAGTTAAATTATGAGCGACATAGAAACTGTATTAATGTCATAGATATTATTTGTTGAAAATGTCCAACATTACAGTAGCCACTTATTGTTCTTCCTGCTCGCTTGCCGGTGTTAAACTGCGTTTAATTTCGGACTACAATACAAATGGGTACACAAGTGTGGGGAACTTGTGCAGCCATTTGTTTCACATTGCTCACAGTAGAAGAAATGAAAGATACCGAGATAGTAGAAATAAATGTGACACTCACACATTACATGCTCTATTTATCTTGCGGGATAAATAAAGCTTTAATTTTCCATTAAGTAAAGTCTGGGGATTAAATGGTCTTACATGCTTAGATTTTAAATATATAGCGTGAAGTTTCAGTTTTCAGCTGAGTTTCATAATGAACTGACGACGATGCTACAACGTATATACTCACTTGATATTATCTAATCATCATTAAAGTAAATGTTATGAGAGTAATACCAAGTGCACGGGAAAACGGTTTAAAAACAACATTGTAGGCTGCAGGCGTTTCTGTAACGTAATTTTAACTTTTGAAATTCGTGGAATTGAGTCACGTGAACCCGAATTTTGAAGTTCTGTTCAGAGAACGAATCGAGTGGAAATTAAATTGAACATTGACGAACAATGAAACATTTTCCAATGACTTTTGATGTGAAATGTGGATACTTGTGTGGAGAAATGTGTAGCTAGACTGTGATAATTGGCGCGGTGTAGTGCGACGGCGGCGTCCGATGTGATGGCTCGGATTCGTGTCGGTAGTGCGTGTGCCAGAGAGACCCATGGCTAATTCTCCGGACTTGGGCCTGCTAGCTGCCAGCCTGCTCCGGCTTATAATAGGTAAGTTCCAGATGAACAACTTGCCAACCCTGTCCCTCTTACTCATACGTGTTGTTATTGCGAGTACGAGAGAAACTCATGCTTAACTTTCCAGGACAAGTCAGGATTTTGGTCAGTGTTAAATCCAGGTGCAAGTTACCTGAACATCATGCCATTCCCGCCCCAGTCACTTGTCTGTAGAAACCATTACAATGTTTCCTTAACACTCTCCGGAGATAGTACTGTTACCAGTTGTACTAAGTAAAGCATAGCGTTAGCATTAGCGTTGACTAGGTAACCCTAGTCAACGCTAACGAATTCACTGTTCGTGGTAAAGTATGAGGACAAAATAAAGTGCTAGGTAGTGTTGTTGAGTTTTTCTTTTATTAGGAAATTAATGATAGCAGCATTGATTTCTTATTTATGCGTGGTTCTGGCAATTGGCTGAAACTCTTTTAAAAGCCACTTACATCCGGGGTTGCGGGTTGTTCGAAAGAGATACCGCGGCCTCGGAACGTGAAGGGCAATAGAAGAAACATGGGTGGGTTTTAGTCAGTACAAGTCTGACACTCCCCCCCGCTCCGCCTAGAGCGGGGGAAGTTATTTGGTGATTTCCCACCGCATAAAAAGCCGCTTATATAACCTTGTTAACGAAAACCAGCGTGATGTTTTGCTTTCGCCAACTGTTATAGTTTAGTCTTATTACTAAAGTATATAGTGAGTCACGTACCTACACAGATAATAATGAAAGACTTTCGAATTCAATTTACGGGTCTTGCACAGTCATGTAGAAGAATGTGAGAAATGTTTTTTTTTTTATCTTAGACCTAAAAGGTACGACATGAGAAACAACTTAGTCCCGAGAAAGAAAAAGAAAAATAAACTACCCGTCTTTTCGTTATTCGCTTGGATACTATTTCTAGACAAATATATGTACTTTATCTTCATTGATCTATATTAAACTGTCCTGGAGCTCATTACTTTAATGTATCATCCGAGTTGGATAAATTAAATACCTTCCTTATATTTTTCGTGTAACATTTTGTACGGTATAGCAGAAATCTGTATTCAAATCACGGACTATCTTTTCGGCACCAACCGGAAAAAATGATGCTTTCTTAGAAAAGTTTCATCAGAACATGATCTAAATATTACCATGAAGTTTGCCTCAAGTATAGATCCTCATCGCACGCGGTGTCACAAAATGAGAGTTTTCGCTTCATTTTACCTTATGTGCGGATGCTGTGCGATAGATGCGGATATTACAGGATATATCAAGGCTTCTAAGAACGAACATAAGAAAATGAATCTGGTTAAACTCGTCCCAACCTAAGAAATGACGTGAAAAACTAATTCCGACGCATATTGATGAGGGCTATAAATATGCACGAGTTCAGACAAACTAGTAAAAATCGCAGTTTCAATTAATACGAAACACAAATACGAAAATTCATTTAATAGTAGGCATACACGAATGTATGACATATTTCTGTTAATTAGAATTAATGTTGGGAATTGATAGCAAGCGCCACCACACACAATACTTATTACCATAGAATATTTTCAACTGTTGTATACAAAACCATCTGAACAAAGACAAAACTGTTTCTAAAGTCATCAATTTTAAATGTAGCACATAAAGTGTTTCAGAAAGTAAACAATAGTACTTTCTAATGTACTCTTATTCATGAGAAGGTAGTTGTATTATGCCTTTTGTATCCTCAAAATGTGAGAGGAAATTGGTACCAACGAGCATAAATCTTGCCCATAGCGATGTCTCTGTCACATTTGTGATAATAAACGAGACAAAGGTATCAACATTTAAAATAGAGTTTTTCTCTTTTTGTGCTACTTATAGTTGGGTACGTGACTGTTGCCATGTGTCCTAACAAAGCGTTATACAACGGTCATTATGAAGTTCTTCCCTTCCCGCTTTTGTTTTTACATTTACATGGTGGAAAGAAATGAACATAGAGGAAAGATTGCTTTTCTCTTTTTATTTCTACATATAGAGCAGTTTATATTTAGCAAGAAACGGGTTTTATTTTCTTTTAATTTTTTTTTTGCTTTAAACATCGCACATTTATCGTTACTCAACAAACTAATATGTTTTCATGATTTGTCTTTATGTTTAAGAAATATCCTCTAGTCTGTGTAATTCCATCAACAATAAAATTATAATTCAGTTAAAAACTAGTGCATATACACCAATAGTAAACAAATTTAATCCTTCGTGTTGAATTGATTACCTTATTCGATGTACCTTCTACCGTGAATAATAATTGTGTTGAGTATACATATAGAGCGTGTTCCTATTTACGAAGCGTGTGTAGTTGATGACAGTGCAGAGACAGTTGCTTCGCTTCTTTGCTTTTACAAGTTTTAATCTTCCTAATGCGTTCGTCTGGTGCGCACACTTTACAAAACGCTCGCCTCCGCTTATGTTAACCGGCTCTGCTTATGTTTAATATTTGTTTGAGCATTACCCTTGTTAGTTTCTCCAACTAATAATCGTTTATTCAAGTTTCTTGCTAGTAAGCTTTAATGAAATAATTTGTCGATGACTTGTAACATACATACTTATAAATTGTTAACACATTTGAGGACCGGCTAAATAATAACTGTTGTTGTTGTGATCTTCGGGTTAAGCCGCACTTGCCTGCGTTTGTCCGTGAATAGGTGACCACGTATTACATAACGAATTTCTACCATGCCTCAGAAAACACCTTAAACCGTGGTCACGGCTGTCAATTATAATCTTTGACAGTTGCTGGAAAGTCAGACAGCCAAATTTACCACGGAGTACCGTATTACCCAGTACTAACTGTCAGATAGGCAGTCGCTCCATGGTTTTCAGCTGCATCCGGTAACACTGAAAGCCGACCCCAACATTGTTGAAAAATGGCTAGGCATATGATCATGATTGATGATTTTAGCAAAGAGATATAAATTAAAAATCCAACGGGTTGCAAACAATATCACATTTTGAAAAAAAAAAAACACTTGAAAAGCTCATGCGCTAATCCTCTAACAAAATTATTTCATTTTAAAATGCAAGTTAACACATAAAGTTTTAATAAATAGTGGTGTTCGTTCTCGCTGTGACTAGATTTGTGCACCCAGCAGCCCGCGGCACTTAGGCAGCTATTCCAGCCGCGTGACTAATTCCCCTGCATCTACTGCCATTGTTGTCGCCATCTAGGTGACAACAACAACTGTTTCGCCTCATATTGCAGCTTACAATTCGACGTGAAACGTTTTATTCAGCCAACGGCATTTGTTCACGTTTTTCATCCTCCCAACGTTATTTTATTCATGTTCCTTTCAAGTTTACCTTCGCCCCGCAATGACACAAAAACGTGTATCGCTGTTTTTTCTGTGCTTTTTTAAGGATTGGATTATGGGTATATCTATAATTTACACGTTGCGATACTGAAGGGATTTACAAATTCTCCTCAAATCCATCTTACCCGACAAATCCATTCCGTTTGGGAGGGAGCGATGCGTAGGAACAGAGGTACTATGGTACTGTGCTACGCCCATTTCCGCGCAGAACATTGACTACTTACGACTCTGCATGTAGGGAACACTTGTAGCTTTAATTGGCCTAGGTTTAGTTCGAATTCGCTTTGTGATGTCGCGTAAATGATGTTAAGGCACAAAGCAAAGTTTATGTTAGGTGAGAATTATTGAATTTCCTTTAAATATTTTTAATATTAGAATGAGGATCTGTAATTTTGTGATACAGAGGTAGTACTAATAACCTTTGCGATTGAAATATCAACACTATTACCGATAACAATAATTGACATTTGATTATTTTTGTGCTCATCGTGTCGTTTGTTCAATAGAAACACAGTGTTTACGTGCATCTAATTATCGTGTTCTTGTTTTAATAATATACATATTTGCGAACCACCATCGACATTTTCGATACATAATTGCAACAGTAAATTCACTTCATACAACGTCGAATGAAGTGCCAAACTCAGCGCTTGAGGAACTTTAAAGTTAATTATTAACTTCTGAAGATAATTAATATCTGTGCTGTTGGTTGTGACAGCTTCACATGTCGAGGATACAGTAGAGAGATAAACTAACACTGGACTGCGGAATGGACAGAAGTTTCATTCAAAAAGTTCATGTATATTCTGGCTAACGCAGCAGTTTATTATCAAATTGCTTAATATACTACCTATCTAAATGTGAGATTGTGTTTACCCTATAATTATTCGTGTTATTATACAGTAGTGGTAAATAGTAATATAAAGGATGAACGTGATCGCAATAAAAGTGATGTATTTGAGGTTTTATTACCTTTTGTATTAAATTGACAAAATGGCGCGGCGTCGATCCGAGTCAAATGATTGAATGCCGATTATGTATGAGGCTGTCTGCGGTTCTCGCTAACGGACTACGGATGTTGGTCACACTGACTACCATTGATGGATTATGGGTCACCACAATAAGCCTTTACTAAACCAGTGAATTTTAACGTGTAATTTCATACGCACTTGTTCCTGAGTGTCCCACAGAAAGGAAAAGGTTTCTTCGCATTTTTTTTAAAGCGAAGCATTTTACTTTTTCATCCAGATTTTCCATTTATGTGTTTATTTTATTGCCTTTTTTATTCATGGGTTTAAAAGTATTTATGAGTGTATAAATCTTCCATTCTACACAATTAGGTTCCAAATCTATTAAGCTACACCTACTTTGACTCCCGGTGGCCCATTTTTTCAGCCATCTTGTCAGCCAGTATGGCGTTCAAACTTTTGAAGTTAGGAACGCCTTTGAGGTCTTGCTTTAAAATGTCAATTTCAACTTCACTCAATAGATTTTTCCAATTTTTAAAACATTCGTTCCGTGAGGGATCAGTTCGCGCAGAACTACTATATTCTCTTTAATTGAAACTTGAATATCTAAGCAGGGATTTTATTCTTTTCTGCTTTATTAGTTTCTTAATAACTGTGTATTTTTCTATTGTAGTAGCTGTAATTATTCAGACTGACGTTATCAATGGACCGGATAAGTTTATTGTTGTTTGTTGGCGGTCGACGAGCGGTTTTTTTGAGAATTGAGGTCTTATAGCGACTATTATTTTGTAGAAAGTTCACTAAACTTTATGTGGCGACGACGCTTCATTTTATGCGTCGCAATGTCATATTAATGTACCTACTCTGCACACGCTGCGGATTCCAAATCCACTCAGAATTCCTAGATTAAAAATAGTTTCCGAACTTTAATAATAAATGGCATTTTGAATGTCCACATTTAAAAAAAAAAGTTGTTTGTGACTTGAATGTGAAACTTTTAAGAAAATGTTTCACATGCAAGCCACTAATATCTATCTTATACGTAAATTTGAATCCTTACTTAATATTATAAAAACGAAAGTGAATTTGTTTGTTACGTCTTCACGCCTAAATCGTACAAACGATTTTGATGAATTTTGGTACAGAGATAGTTGGGACCCTGGAGACGGACATAGGATAAAAAAAGTGAGAAAAGGGGAGAGACAAATATATTTTTTTATATCATCACGCGGGTTAAAGTTAGCGATAGCCCAAAGTAACAATTAAGCGCGAAGTCGCAAGCGGAAGCTAGTTCGTAATAAAGGAATCCAAAAACGCAGAAATAAAAGGAAAATACTAAATAATTGAAAGATTTGAGCGGGCGGCGCGGGCGCGTCCCGCGTCGTGAGCGGGCGGGTCAAGAGGCTATGACGCGCACTCGACCTGCACCACCTCAACACGGCTTTTAAACTTTTTCTAAACCCTACACAGGCTTTCATTAAGCCACGAATACTGCCACTAGTCTAGGCCGCCGTTCTTAATATTCACATGTATTTATTTCAGGAAATAAAACGAAAACAGTATAAACGCGAAATTAATTACGAAGGAAACAATGAGCCATTATGTAATATGCTTATAAAATCATTTCCTGCTTATATTCATTACTAATGTAGGACTTAAATATGATTAAAAATTAAGTTGAATAATGACAGTTCAAGACAGCCTTAGCTCCGGGGTTGCGTGTTGTTCGAAAGAGTTACCGCGGCCCCGGAACATAAAGAGCAATAGAAGGAACATGGGTAGGTTTTAGTCAGTACAACTCTGACACTCCTCCCCGCCCCGCCCAGAGCACTTCACCAGTTCCTGCTACACTTATTGAACTTTCTACTACAGCTTTTACAATTTATTATGTTATGTTGCGTGTTTTGAGTAAACCGTGTCACTATGCATACTAAAAATGCGTCGTCTGAGATAATGCCGGTAGTGACGTCAAAGTCCATGTGTCAAAGAAAAACTTTTATTTTGAAAGTGCTTACATTTTCTCTAAGATTTTATTGTAAGGGCAACTTTTGCTAGAATAAAGTTTAAACAATTTGTATAATTATTTAACAAAGAGCTAAAAATTAGATTTCAATTATAAAAGGAATTTGTGGTAAATGACGTCACATCATGGCCGCAACCAGTCACAGGCTGTAGAACTGTAGTAGAAAATAACAATTAAAAATTAAATTTAAATACTTTACTTGAGTTGTTAGTATTGTTTTTCATTGATTAAAGTATAAAAAAATACATGCATATTACTTGTTAATTTTATTCCCCGTACATTGCATTGACGACGTGCGGATCGAACCCATAGACCTTTCGACATTCTCAGCACTAGTGTCAATACACACTCGTATATCAACTGGCATAGGTATTCTCTTCTCGAGCATGTTTGTTATCGGTTTTCAGTCTCACAAATACGACTGTATCAATATTTCACTCGGAGCGTCTGCGATTTGACTTCCGCCCCCAATTACGGTGACATACCGATACCCCTGGGCAACTGTTGTCAGATGATCTTGTAATAGTTGCTGACTAGCTATCTACCAACCTATAAAGTAGTAGTAGGTTTGTGTATACACAGTTAAATTGTTTGACTACCTTCTAGTCATCTTCAATTTCAGGATGTAAATAGAATAGTATACCAAGAATTATGAGTTGTGTGAAGGAAAATGTATTAAAAGGTACTATTTCAAAGTTGGTCCCTTAGCAAAAGTTAGGCATATTCAATATTCATGAGCATTAACCCCTCTTAAAATATATAGAGTTTATTGACCTTATTTCATAGTTAAACGTTTTGGGAATTTGAGCCTTTACAATTTATGGCCATAGCCTTATTAAATATTTGGATGAACCTTCTTTTGGATTTTGCTGACGTCGGTTAAAAAAATGTAGGACTTCTGTTGAAATTTTTGTTGACCTATAAAACCCTTTAAACGCTAGTAGCATATCAATTTCATTACAAGAAATCATTACGATTCGGGTCTAGCTGTTTGTGTAACGTACCCACGATACAAGAAAACATACTAGAGTTGAGCAATCTTTAAAAAAGGCTATCTTTATCTTCAAGATGTCATAATATTCTAGTGGGATTTCAATTTATTAGTCCAGTAAGACCGAAGCACATGTGACTCAAAGAGTAATGGATCTGAATGTTGATGGACAGAGAGCGAGAGGAAGGCCAAAGAAGAGATCGATGGCTTGTGTAAGGAATGATTATGAAGAAGAAAGGACTAAATGATTCCGTGAGGTCTGAGAGGGGAGAAGGGAAGAAGAAAACGTGTTGCGCCGACCGCAAATAGAATGGGACAAGGACAGGAAAATGATGAGTCTCTGAGACGGAGAGATATGACGATACAGGACACAAGGTCATCCTATTATAGCTAATTTTGTATAAAATTCTATGGCCTTGATTATTCAGGTACACAGTGTGGGTAGTTGTACATACGAATAAGATCCGTCTAGTCACATATTTATCGTGAAATCTTGTTTAGGCAAATCGTCAAGAGCGTGACTCACATTTTTCTAGTCCACTTGTATGGCATGTTTTTACTTGGAATCTTGAAGTTCACAACTATTTTCTATATATCTATATGGCGTAGTTGTTATACGAATTTCACATGTTTGCCTACGAGGGTTTTTATTTTATGGCATCTGAATACTCTTCGAGTTCATAGATCACAATAGGTAAAAATTCTTTTATAAAACTTGGAAGGATATTCTACCAATAGAATTTTCATAGCCATGGGGAGGAAGGCGCCTATTATGTGTAACTCAATACTGTCACCACATTATTAAATATGTGTGCAACATAATAAATATACGTTTGCCTAAACCGTTGGGATCAGAGGATAAATGTTTATGGAATTAAATTTAATCAAAAAAATACACTCGTGGCTGCGATGAACAGTCGTTTAACAGAATATATGATAGGTTAATGTTGTCAGTTTTATGTTATATCCGCTTTTATATGTTTTTACACAGACACATAGAATATAACATTAATTTCACTTGTTGTTTTTTAAAGTTTTTTTTGTTTATTTATTGTTTATAAGCTTTTACCTTACAACAATATGTCAACCTCATTATACCCTAATCTAATTAACTATTACACCTACTTAAATTAAACCTTAATTAAGTACTACATTATTGTTATTTAATTATTATCCTCTGGACACAATAATGTAGACTCTGGTGTACTACTGATTTATTCTAGATTGAAAAAATAGGAACCAACTTCAATTCTGCCATAGAAATAAGTATTGCATAGGTATTCTACAGCGACATTTTCCTTTCCGACTTTAAAACTGTGATATCCCGTATCTAAAAACATTTGTATTTGTAGAATTATACGACTTTAAGAACAGCGTAGACAAAATAATCCGCAAAGGTATTCATTTCTACAAACGAAGTTTTTTAATTTGCTGTTTGCTGCACGCCATTGGATTGTACAATCTCATTTGTTCTTTGTTCCCTTTAAAACAGCTCAGACTGGAAATATCTTAGTATTATTGATTTTGTCTTTTAAAAGCTGTCTGTTTGTACGACCGTATTGAAAAAAAGGACTTTATTATTTCAACTAATTGTATATTATGAAAATACGGAATATTTTCTTTGCGATTTCATAAAATTTTCTTCAATTACTTTTATTCATTACTCTTTATTATTTTTTTGGTACAATATCCAACATCCTTATCCTTACTATATATAATATTATAAAAGCGAAAGTGAATTTGTTTGTTTGTTACCTCTTCACCATTTAATGGCTAAACCGATTTTGACGAATTTTGGTACAGAGATAGTTGGGAACCAGGAGACGGACATAGGCTAGGTTAGGATAGGTTTTTTTTTTTAAAAAAAGTGGGGTGTGAGGGAGAACGAGGGAAGACAAGGGAAAACTTAGCTTTGCTATTACAAATCAATAAGGCGCAAACTGTGTTACCCCGAATTTAACGCGAGCGAAGCCGCGGGCAAAAGCTAGTACTGTATATTTGAGAACATTCGACCGAATACTACGTAGTAATTATGAGGTATCGAATGTATGGCACGCTTCACTTACGGATTCGCTCTTATCATTCTGTCTATTTATATCAAAGACTTCGTGTGACGAGCTTATGAATAATTACGTGATCCGTTGTACTACACATGTCTGTCTGCCATTGGCGCTAATTAGCTTTAGTATTAAGGCTCATTAGAAGCTCACATTGTCCCTTGTGGCCGGAGACAGTTTGGACAGTTGTGTACTGAGGACATCACATCGAAATATGTCTAACCAAATTACTACTCAAACGTTTTATTCGGTCGGCTTATGAAAATGGTTTTCGAAACAATGCTGTTAATTAAAACTGTACACCGTTCAACACAAAACAGTGTTGGTTTTGACCATTCATGTTAGAAATAAAGAGTTTTCAAAACAACAACCACAATAGTAATATTCGCTTTCTATTTGTAAACTAATTATATTCAATGACTCCATTGGAAACAGCACTAAGCGCTGCAGCTTACCGTTGCCTCTGCAGCGGTCGGGAAAACTATAATTGAGTTTTTCCATCACAAAAAATCTCAGTTATTTTCTTCGGTATAAACTGTGCCAGGAAAGCGCCACCCTTTATAGCACTAACTATTACCAATTTATTTGAGAATTTAATTTTTTTTAGTTGCCTTTTCACATGAATAAGGATAGACACAACCACGTAATTAGATTTCATCAAATTACCTCCATTTCCTGGTTCCATTTACTAATACAGTTAGAGGTAAAATCGAGTTTGGTACCTTCTATGTCAAATATTCTTGTTAAATAAAGTGTTGATTGTTGACGGGTTTACAAATATAATTTCGTGAAACAACATGTATTTTCAGTTAGATACGTAAATGTAGAGGCAAACTGAGACAACAGAGTTTGATCAGCACAATACTGGCGGGTACACAAAGGGCACGGGCGCGGACTAACCGAGTGGCTGTAATTTGGACCCTTTGTGAGTCGAGGAGAGTCTCTGTGAGTGTGTGTGGCAATCGTCATCGAGCCCGAAGATGTGCGGCCTCTCTATTGCCTACATAATGCGAGATTTAATAAGTACTGGCCGCACGCCTCTATTCTCAACCTCTCCCTCGCATACAGAATGTTGATGCCCTTTGTGCTTCTACTCTCAAACTTCGTTTCCCGAGATTATTCTTCCATGAAGGATAGCCGGCATAACTTATTTTCATAGAATTATTTGTTACCCCCAGGGAAGTATCCTAGTTATCTGCTGGTATACAAACAAGTGTCTTTAGATTGTTACATTTCTATATTTTATCACTTCATATATTTTCCTGTCGCGTTTTATAGAGTACAGGTAATTTATTCCCCCGGCTCCATTCAATAGGGAACGCGCATGCAACATTGTATAGTTTTGTCTTATATCTGCCTCATATGTATAAATCATCCAATTCGTGACAATTAATATACAAAAATATACTTGACTAGCATTTGCCCGTGGCGTCGCTCGCGTGAAATTCGGGGTAACACAGTTCCCCTTCCCTGATTTACAGGTCCCTGACACCTGTAGGTTTTGCTCTAGCCTTATTTAAATGCTAAGTTTTCCGTATTCTTCCCTCTTTCTCCCTCATATTTCATCTTTTTAGTCTATGTCCGTGTCCAGGGTCCCAACTATCTCTGTAGTAAAATACATCAAAATCTGCTTAGCCATTTAATCGTGAAGATGTAACAAACAAACTCACTTTCACTTTTATAATATTAGTAAGGATTTCGTGCATAATACAATGCTACCATTCTGTTTTTCTGCCACGTACGGGACACATTCTCCATAAACATATAGTATTACGAACCACGTGACTGAGATTGTTTCAAGAATGTATTTACAAGATTAATATACAAGTAGGTATACAAGGGATGCCTCTCCTATTTACGGTAATGTTCAGGTCATGTAGGCAAATTGCGGCATTAAGCGCGCACCGGTTCGGGAGCGCGCGTGACGTTGCTGAAGAGCAGTGTGTAGCATTTAAGTGGCGCCTAAAGCCGGTATGCGTTTGGAATTAATTAGCAAATCTGGGCGCGAGATGCGACCGCAGCCGGCGCCGTCCGGCGCACTGCGGTCGGGCTGCGCGCGCCCGTCCACCTGTCCGGTCCAAGCTTTCGCGTTCCACTGTAATCCGATTATCATTCTCTGTTTCTGACACAGAAAATAACGCTAATTGGTGTTTCGTAACGTATACTGCTACTGAAGGATGCTACATGCATATTTATTCAGAACCGCACAAAAGAAGCATCAAAGTCTGCGCCAGCGGCTGTATGAACAGAATGGACGCGACACGGTTCGCGGAAGATAATGTAATATTATACGAATCTGTTGGTTGTAGTCGCTGAGATTCTATTTTTCTGCATCGCTCGTTGGATGTCTGTAATTTTTCATAATTGTGATAGAACTTATTTTTTTCGGTGGGAATTATTGTGCAAGCTACATTTAAATATGACAACATTTTTGTACAGTGAGTACGGTCCATATTTAAATTTGCATGTGGCAGACTACGCTAAAATCCTATTTAACGGGTGCAGCACGAACTACGACTACATGTGAGGATTATTTAAGTTTTATTTCATGTTGTCGTTTCAAACAATGTCCAAGTGGTATCTCTACCTGCAGACGTGTGCTGCTCAATCAAGGTCATTTGTTGGTACATCTACGTAACCAATCATTTTAACAGAAAAGGGTTATTGACAAATGATGTTTATGCTGCTAGTAGGTTTTTATAAACACACGTTGTTTTTATATATAGATTCCCCCGGTCTTTCGTACCGACTACTCTGGGAAGAAATAACCGAAACATAGATCATAGTCTCTTTTAAGGTCCAGGCAAAAATCTTGCTCAACTTACATAAAAACTATGCAGACAAGTTTCTAGGATGTTCTTTTTTACACACAGACTTGAGTGGATCTGTCCAGTCAGTTGCAAATTTTTGTCAGTAATCGTATAGCTCGACTCATAACTCAAGGAGCTCAACGACGTGACGAACAACACCAAAAACGGACATTAGTGTAGGTCACTTATAGTTCGCAAACTGCCAGATAATCGTTGCAGACAACGATTATCTGGCAGTTTAACA
The DNA here is from genome assembly GCA_958449745.1 of Ochropleura leucogaster. NCBI lineage: Eukaryota > Metazoa > Arthropoda > Insecta > Lepidoptera > Noctuidae > Ochropleura > Ochropleura leucogaster. Next base: position 11,181,331 of record OY288208.1, read on the forward strand.
GTTCGTTATTTTTTGTTTGCAACAAAACAAAGAAGAACGAGCCCACATGGTCGTCACATTCACAATAAACAAATAAAACGAATAATTATTAAAAAAAAAATGAGCTCATGATGAAATCAGAAAATGTCACACATCAAAATAATAAAACAAAACGAAAAAAAAAACTTGACTAAGTACCCAATAATCCTTTACTGAGATGCATTTTATTGCTCAAAGTCAAATAATAAAAAAAAAACAACTTCTATTTTGTACTACTGCTATATGTCAGAATCTATAATAATACTATTTGAACCATTTTATGTTGAGCGTTTAAATACATAAATTGACTGCAATGACGATAAAATTTCTTTAAAAAAAAAGCTAGTATAAGTTAGCAGCATTATAACTCTTTTTTAATTTAGGATTTAATGGTAGGCAATGGAGATTAAAAAAAATATTTCTGAATCGTGACCCACGTCAACTTAACAAAAGGGTCCAATTTCAGTAGTAACCAAGTAACGAATTAAAAGTATTAAGTGGCTTAATATCTTGTTCGTAATGAGTTCTAGAATTATCTTTAGAAGGTTCTCCAGTCAGTATGATTAATATTATAAGAGATATTGTAAGTACTCTCTCTATGCTGATAAAATTTGGTCAAAATTATAATATGAGAATCAAGTTTAACTAGCCAACGCCACGTCTAGTTCTCGACTCTATTTACAACTTGTCTTTTCATAAAATATTGTTCCTTGGCTGCAGTATTCGTAACTTGTAAGTTCACTGCACAAAAAGTTCTTGTCTTGTACATAGATTTACGAGGCCGAAGTAAATTGCCAAATTGACTAATGTTCCCTGAACAAGTTCAGCCTGATTGCACTCATTTGTTTTTAAGTTTTCTTTTCTATTTTGTCAATGCGCTGTGATTTACGATTAGCTAATTGGAAAGTCTTTGTAAATAACTCCCGTTGCCACTCCAACCGATATCCGGCCCGCGTCCATAAACATCCGGATAAGCATGACTGCTGTGAAACAGAAACTGTTTCAACTTCACAGTAGCCACGTTTTTTTGGAGAGAAAATGTCGCAAAAAATAACTAAGATAGCAAAAAGATTAATGGCAGATTGATTGTTACTGGAATATAGGAAGACGGATTTTGTTGCCTGTTCTTTTCGTTTACGTCCTAAGTTTTTATCGGGCCTTTTATGTAGTTAAATGCGAAGTTACATTAAACAAATAACGAGCTCAATCAAAATTAAGTTGGTAAGGTAATAATATGTTCCCTGATCATTATAAGCTGTTCTTTTAGAGTAAATAGGTTTTTTCTAGGCAAACTTGATCCATCCTAGCCCGCACCATCTCTACACGTCAGGAGAGTTGAGGCCAAACGTAAGACTATTTAGTGTAAAAAGGTTAGCTTTAACGACTTCCACGAACATCGACCCAAAAGTGTGTCCTTTTTTGCGGATGGGAAATCATCAAATAACTTCCTCCGCTCTGGGCGGAGCGGGGGGGAGTGTCAGACTTGTACCGACTGAAACCCACCCATGTTACTTGTACCTTTATTTTTCGGGGCCGCGGTATCACTTTCGAACAACCCGCAACCCCTAAAAAATACACCCTAACTTTTAAAGCCAGGAATTTTAAGTAATCTGTGACAAAACTGTGAAAGTCTATAATTTTAACGAAACGGTTTAATGTAAGAGCGACGAGTCTATGCGCATGTAATTTATAGCCTATGATAACACGAAAAGTGCACTATTCCAATGCGATTTATTACACACCCATTTATATATTTCCCCCTTTATATGACTGCAGGATTTAATAATGCTAAAAAGCAACAACATTCCAGCTGTTTCTTTCTACTGTTAGATTAAATGTTATTTATATGGCAACAGCCTTTATACTTTGTAAGCATGAAAGCAATAAAACTTTCGCTTATTTCCTGCTCCCTCTAATAGCTATTTATAAACGTTTCGCGTTAGTATTTACTTGCTCGTTATCAAGGTTGTCAACACATCAATCATTCATGTAACGCGTAGGCTGTGAAAATAAATATGATTTCGTCTTTCAGAAAGTTCTTCTCATGGTCTTTAGTGGTGACATCTGTTCAAGATGTGTTGAAACTCTTCGCATTTTCCGCCCAACCTTGCAGCGCCATCTGTACTACATTTTCCAACTTATTTGTTTCCACAACCACCCGCTAGATGGCTCTGCATGCGTTCGTTTCAGAATACTAGGTACCGTTCGTAGCGCGCTACTTAAGTAAAGAATTTTCCTCTAGGTGGCGCGGTGCCTGAAACTGTACAAGTCGTATTGAAAATAAAATAGATGGCGCTGCTAGTCTCCTGTACAGTGGGTTGAATAGATGGCGTTAGCTTGCATGTATGAATAAAGGAGCTAAAGCCAGATAATAATATAAACTAAATATTATAGTTTACTAGCTGTGCCCAGCGGTTTCACCCGCTGCTCGCTTAGGGGCATGAAAAATAGATGTTAGCCGATTCTCAGACCTACCCGATATGCACACAAATCGGTCTAGCCGTTTTGGTGGAGTATGGAAACGAAAACTGTGACATGAGAATTTTATATATTAGATATATTAAAAACACGCTTTAGTAAAGGCATTTTAATATTACCAGCGTAATTGCCATAGTCGATTTTATCTGCATAAAATGTTTGTTTGATTTGAATGTTTGTTTGTTTTGTGCCAGACATTTTGTGTACGCAAAGAGATCTTATATCTTTTTTTTTTGGATGATAATAATTTCAGCTCAATCGGAAACGGAATCTTTGGGAGTTACCGGTAAAGCTAATAAAAGCGCTTGTTAAAAAAAAACATGGTGTTGATATAAAATACTGTTTCTGATATTTGCTGCTAGGCGTTCAAAATTTATGTAACATCATGTTTCAAACCTGTGATGAAACAATTTTGCGCCTAAATCAAATCATATATCAACTCGGCACAGAAATCAAATCTGAATAAATAATGACTATTTAATTGAAATTAATTAAATCGCTGCGAAGTCACCGTACTAATTGGCAATTCATTAAAACTCCTTGGGTTTCTGGTTAAGAAAAAGCCACACCCCTATTTCACTGTTTGACGGATTGGGAAGAAATCTTTTAATAGGATTAACCCAATGGAGTAAGCAGCTTCGTTCTTCTGGATGCTAATATAAATAACCTTTTTCGACGTTACCTACATCGAAAAAGGTTATTTTACTACTTTGTTTTATTTAATTTTTATTAAAAGGAACAGCAAACAATTAAAACAAATTAACTTCTAGTATAACAAAATCCCATTTTGGTTATCATTCGGATATCGTTTCGGATGTCACAATGCTGTAAATAGGTAGACATAGAAGTTCAAAAAATTAGTCTAATTGCTAGGAACAGTGATAGTAGTACATGCAGCAAATACTTATTTACCACTAGCTGTTCCCCACGGTTTCCCCGCGCTGCTCAGCACCTGTTGGTCGTAGCGTGATGTTATAATAGCCTATAGCCTTCCTCTAGAAATGGACTATCCAACACTAAAAGAATTTTCCAATTCCAACCAGAAGGGCTACTATGACATCTTATAGCAATTCTTATTCCACTGAGGGAAAGAGATGGTGCTAGACACCCTGTATAGCTCTGTCTCTTTCCCTCATTGGAATAAGAATTGCTTTAAGAGGTCATAGTAGGGTAGCAGTAGTCCCTGAGATTAGCGCGTTCAAACAAACAAACAAACTCTTTAGCTTTATAATATTAGTATAGATAAGGTGGTCTAATGCTGAAAAATATAAGATAATATTATAAATCTTTACTAATATTATGTAAGCGAAAGTGAGTTTGTTTGTTACGTCTTCACGCCTAAATGACTAAACCGATATCGATAAATTTTAGCACAAAGATATTTGGGTCCCTGGAGACGGACATAGGTTTTTCTTTTTAAAGTGAGAAATGAGGGAGAAAGAGGGAAGAAAAGGGAAAACTTAGCTTTGCTATTACAATAAATAAGGTTGATGAGCAAAAACTACAGGTAGCAGGTACCTGCAAATCAGGCATGGGGAGCTGTGTTACCCCGAATTTAACGCGAGCGAAGCCGCGGGCAAAAGCTAGTATTATATATAAAAAAAAGATAATATAATAATACAAAAAAAAGTAAATAAATTTATTACTCATCATTCTCCTACCCTTATTACAGGGGTTGTCAGCGCAGTATATGTTTTTCTTCCTTACTTCTCTTTTAGTCGTCATCACAGCAGGCGCCTCCTTGCTAGCCTTATCATCTTTCACGCAGTCCAGTTTTCTTTGGTTTTCCTCTACTCTTATACTCATCTACATCCATGCTCAAAATTTTCCCCACTACATTTTCCTCATTCCTCCGCATCACATGTCTATACCACAATCAACGATTACCACACAATTTTTCAGTCAACGGCGAATTATACGATAAAAATATTCAAATTCACTAATATTTTAAATACGGATGTTTGTTAGGATGTATGGATGTTTGTTACTCTTTCATGTCAAAACGCCTGAACGGATCTTGATGAAATTTGGCCCAGAGGTAGATTATAGTCTTATTCTAGACTATAACACACATAGGATATTATTTTTTTTTAAATAACGCGTGCCAAGCCACGGGCAACAGCTAGTATACGATAAAAATATTCTATAAAGTATTATCCAAAGTTTGGCATTTGTTTCTTATTTTCCGACGTTGTGGGAAAATACCCCCATGAGTTTTATTGAAGCAGTCGAATAGTTGGCATATATACAATAGCGTTAACGGCTCGCCCAAAGAAATACAGACCCAAAGGAAACATGAAAGTGTAGAAATTCGTAAATCTATGTAAGAGTCAAAAGGTTCTACTCCCGACTAAAGAATGTAATAAACGATAGTATTAAATTTTCCCAACATTTATTACTGTTGCCATATAAATAATGTTCCATATAATTTTAATCATCCTTAATGTTCCTTTACCCGTAGTCATTTTAATTAATTTATGTAGATTCTTGTGTTTATAGCTAGATTGTTAATATTAATTTCCTAGATTTAAATGATAAATGTATTATTAATTAATTCACTTTATGATTTTCCGATGTTTTGATTGAATTCTCGTACCTACTAATACTGCACAGCTACATCAAAGGTTTAGACTTCAAAGAGCGTTCAATCACTTCTGACCAGTATTTAATATTTACAAGGCTTTGCCTCTTTACATAGCCACACTATTCGGTAGAAAGAAAAATGTAGCAGAATATATACCGATTTATTCATGACAGCAAGTAATCAATTATTATTCTTTGTTTTCAGGTAAGGGAAACCTTTCAGCAGGAAGCGAGCTCCACCGATCCGATAAGTATATAAAAATACGTTTTTACTGTTATTTACAATCGAGGATACCCAAGATGAATCGAATATAAAGTTGAGGATCATATTCTCGCTTTAAATAAAATTTAAAAAGAACTCTATAGAACCCGAAGCCAATTTAAAATGCCGAAGCCACTAGTCGATGAAAGGCCTTTCATTCGTCATAGGGAGTTGGTGCACAGGTTATGCAGCCCACTCATAATAATAATATTCACAAGTTTCAATCAATAGCTATCGATATATTTAGGACCTGAAAAGGGATGTTATGAGGAAGGTGTCGGGCCAAATAGAAACAACATACTACACATAAGAACGCAATTTCACGAAACACAATGAAATAGACAGTTTCGTGTCGCAACAACCAAAATGGCGGGTCCAATAAATACATAATGTATATAGCCGTATGGCGACTATTCGCTATAAAGGAAGTGCCCTACATGCTCCTGTACAAATATTCGGAGAGGCTGAGGCGATAACAAACGTCGTGACCGATTTCAATAAAACAATGTAGGTCGGAACTCAGTGACTAGGGACCGACCAAAATCTAGCCTGAACGAATTTACGGTCTCGTCAGCATTATTGTTATGATTCTATGTAAATGTAACAGCGTCGTTAAATATTTCTATAAAGCCTCAAACAAATGGAATAAGAAAATGTTAAATTAAATTCTAAAAACCAAAGTACAATTTGAAAGTATTAATATTAACCACATAAATCAAGTTATGGTATACGTATGAGAAGAGCACACAGTCATTATTCAGTCCTACTTTGATAAATGTGAGCAATTTCTAAATACAGGCTGACTGTTAGACATCGCAGCAAACTTTTGTTTCATTCGTTTATATTATTAAATAGAAGATTAATGTCAATCCGAATTTATACTTAAGCATTTTTGTTTCTCTTGATGGATTTGACGCCTACTTTCTAAGTGTTACTATATTATTATTGTTTGAAAAGAATATAGATGAACGAATTGTAGGGAGTTATTATGTCTGTAATATATAGTGACTTGTTACATCAAAATGTAATTGAAGTGTCGAAAGCAGAAGTGTGTAAATTGTATTGTTAATAATTAGGAACTACAATCAGTAAACTGTCACCCTTTATTGTCATGCAAATCCCTATTGTAAAGCTGGGAGTTAATTTGCAGTAAATACCTCTATAAAGTTTGCGATTACATTAATGGAACAAATTGTTAAGCTGAACACCCCGTCCATTATGGGGCGCCCATTATGTTCTTAGAATGTGATTTACTTTGTCAAGTCTTAACTCTTTGATGAGTCTATCAAAGCATATCAAAGCATATCATCTATCAAAGCGTTATCCATAACACCGAATGTATATTCTATGCTCCCATCATCCGTTTTGTCTACTACAAATAAAAATCTCTGTTTGTTACATATCACACATAGTGTAACGCCGAATTGGGTTTTATTGTCAAACAATTCTATTCCGACAGCTATAATTTTTTTCTGTATATTGTGTAAACCCCAACAACAGTTTCGTTCTTTTGTAAAAAAAAAAACTTTGATTTTTGTACGAAATACGTCAAAGCGAATATAGATTGTGGCAGAACACATTCGTGCATGAAACATATATCTTACATACGGGCACCTGGTAGTTGTCATTGTCAACTAACTGGGTCACGTAAACATTTATTTTGCAAAACTAAAAAAACATATTCATAACATTGATCAAAGAAACAATATTGCCTCTTATTAACACCCAATCATTCAATCCTGAAAATAAACCGCTTTGTACGAAGCTCTACAAAGCGTTTAGAAATGATTTAGGCTATGTTAAAATTTTCTCAACACTTGTTTTAAGATAAAAATAAATACATGTTCGTAAACGTCTGGATATTAACCTAAATATGTTAGGATTACGAAAAACCTCGGGCTGTCTAGAATCTACCATATTGTATAGCATTTTATCGTTAATATTTTGCAAGGCTCAATGAAAAAAGTTTTACTTTTCAACATTTGCGTGACCTTTACATTTTCCTGCTTAATTTCCAAAGTACACAAACCGCGCGCCGCAATCGTGTTTACCTCACAATATTAAAACATTATTCTCCTTTTAAAGCATTTTCTAAATCGGGCAACGCGGCCCATTTGGCAGAAGTTGCATTTGAGATTGAATTTTCCATTACATGTGCTTCCTCTGTATATAGTAATAAAAATCACGTATTTGTAATTCGTCTTATATGTGGTTGCGAAATGAAACAGTTTCTGGAGAAACTCGTACTCGTAGTTCTATTTCGGTGTGGAGCTAGAGTTTTTGCTGAATGTATCGACATGTTCGGTAATAAAAGCAGCAACCCTGGCCCGCAGCCGTGCAGTGCTTACATAGCGGGTGGTTGACGGACGGGAACGTCGATTGTTGCGGCCGGATGCTGCTACCATTTCCGTGTCCAATGCCCACCATTCACCTGCCGAACGTTTAACGTTGAACGCGACTCGTTATCGAACAGCTACCTCGGTAATTACCGTACAGGACATCATTATTTTCAGTGTTGTTGTTACAGCCATTAGCGCTAATGCTAGAACCGAAAAAGTACCTTGAAAATAAGAAAGACTGTCGGTTTTTGTTTGTCCTTTCCTTATTTATTACAAAGACAATATTATGGTAATTAATAACGTTATTCGTTTCGTTGGTCGAGCTGAAACGTAACATTATCATTTTACGGTAGCAAGAATCTCTGTTCCTCGCAAATATTATTTCTACGAAGCGTCTCTGATATTTTGACGTGCGACGTTAGTTAAAAATGAGTTTTGGCTTTGTGTGAGGATTGCGGGCGGAATAATTATTTTTTGCGAAGCTCGAGGGCGCCGTCCGCGTCCGTGTTCCCATTTATCTAGAGCTAAATGCTTGCATTCAAGCGTCCGTTTCGGCGTGTGTTTGGTTTTAGGCTGCGGTACACTGTCCACAGCAACTACGTAGTTACGTAATTATAATATTTGTAATGACGTAAAGCGCCAACGAGTTAATTAGCGGACAAAGCCGATTGTTAGAAACATGAATCCTACAACATTTGAAATGTCTTTGAACATTAAATATTCAAAGCTTTTAGTTCTCTGTTATTGTCTCGTAGTTTCGAACATTTAATATTCATTGTATTTAAATTAACAAAAGCCTGAAAGTTATAACAACTACACTCAGTATGACTCAATTTAAACAAAAAACGAAACACTAGGTATCAAACGTCAGCATCCAATCACTCCTACCTAATGTTTCACTTTGCCGTTTGTTTTGTTTTCGTTCGTTATGGTACCTTTACACAAAGGTTTATAGTACACTTTAGCTTGCCCTACACTGATGACCTGTAACTCCTGGTGAACTCGGCACGCCTGTGTTTCAGCGCTGGCAGCCTTTCTCGCATAATTACCGGAATGCATTGTGCGCGCGCGGCCACAGTACGTGGCCCGTTTAGTGCTGTAAATTGCTCAAAACTAGTGAACTATAAAGGCGGAGAATATAAAGCTTATATCCGAAATTGGCTAGCTCTTATATGTAGCTATTCATCACATGTCACCACGCTTATAACCTCTGACGAGAGAGCGTAAACACATTTCGGTTTCACTGTGTTCTACTCTTAGCTAAGTGTATTACTTAAATTACTTATCTATTAATAACACTTTGTGTGACTAAGTTTCGTGTTACATAATATCTTCTACTGAAATTGTGTTCATATTTATTCAAATATGTGTTTTAACGTAGACATGCAACCAGTTTAGTACTAACAATTTTGGATGGTGTTAATATAGCGTTGTTTCGTCTATATACAAATTGATTCAGGAAAGTCGTGCAAGCTTCGGCCTCGAGCTTTTCTTGTCGTAAAATGGAAGCAAAAATAAATGAAAGTCTTGAGTTGACATTAAAACGACGTGTATTATAAAGACGACAGTCTCTGCCACCCGTAATTGCTACGTTCTTGTATACAAACGCATTCTGCGCTGCGTGATGTTACGTTAGCGATGCCTGTGATTTTAATTAAAGAAAACATAACACGAATTCGTCAACAATAACTTACTGTGATGAATGTTATTCAAAACATAGCGGTGGTAGCGTCAGACGGACGCGGTTTCGGCAGTACCTAGGTATAAGTTCGATTCAGCGTCGGCGTGCAGTGAACGGGCTCAGTTTGTGAGATGCGCTGAATAGTACGAACCGCAAGCGTAATTTCGCTCGTAGAAATAGCATTATTTCGCAGCATCATAAACCGTCACACGATTTTGGATAGATTTGCGGCGAACACTATCGATCGAGGCGTTCGCGAGTTATGAGCGCGGCTGCCTTGTCTCAGATAACACTTGTCAGCTGTTTATGACGCACAATAACTATATAATAATAGTGCGCGCTTTTGCATGCAAATTATAATATGAATTTATATAATTTTATAATTAAAGTGACAGGGTTGCGTTAGTTTGTTTACGCTCTCAATCATAATAAGCTGAAATTATTTTTCTCCGGAGTGTTACGCCTCGAGTTGATACGGGTGTTTCGAACGCGCCTGTCTCATAATACATGTTAATATCATTTCTGTGCCCTACTCGCGGGTATTTAACTTTAATATTGTGGGAACATTTTCTGGTTGAACTTTATAATAAGTGTGAGCCTACCTGCGAAACCTATATGTAGGTCTAGGTTGTACGTACATACATTCAGGTTATGTTAGCTTTAAAGTTAGGAGCGTAGGGAGCCGTAATATTGGCGACAGTTAGAAAGTCTGTTGACATGGTTCCTCTTCAGCTAGTTGGATAACGCAAACCCACCTCGTTCATTTATGCAACTCAAATAAAACTAAGTTTCGTTGACGCTCCTGTACGCGAGTTTATCTGCATATTTTAGACTACGGTGGTGCATGTCCAAGTTCTACGGACAAATTGAACTTGCTACGCGTTTGAAGATTTATTTTGAAAGTTATTTGCTGAATTCTGTTCAAGTTTTTTTGATAAGAATATCTTTCATCATTACTCCCGGAGAGAAACAAAAAATTGTTTTTACTTCCATCAAACGTAAATGCTCATTTTGGGTTTTCATTATGAGTAATTCTTATTCGACGATCCCGTGTGGCTGAGCATCACGTGGCGACGCGACGGGTGGGTGAAACATTTGCATACTAAATCGAGTGTATCATTTTTAAGTACCCCACTTAAGACTAATTGCTAACGTGGGGTTAAATACATAAAATATAAATACTGGTGGAATCCGAGTGGTCGTAACGGTGGACAGTTTACAAGTACGGGCGTGGGAGCGACGGGAGCGGCCGGAGCGTTGGGAGCGGTCGGCTCAAACCATTATTATGAGTTAGTGTGCTTATCAGTGACAGTTTTAAATTCCGTCTCAGTCAGCCGACGCTATATCTGACAACACGGAGGTTTGCTAACTGTAAGCTAAAATACTGTGATAGGAGGTTGAAAGGGATAGGATTTATGGATTGTATTATTATTATTGGTGATATATTTTATTATGCCACGGAACAGATTGATAAGTGTCATCTTATATTTTCCTAAACTTTTTTTTTAACATTGCACACTAAGAATTTCTCCTGTACCGTGGGTGCGTTTACAAACATTTAAACTCACATACACAAACAACCAGACCCGAAACAACTATCTTTAGGCCATGCAAATATTTGTTCCGTGCGGGGATCGAACCCGCTACACGCAGCGCAGCAGTCGATCGCTCAGCCACTGAGCCAAATGTGTTGTCAAAAGATAAGATGAATTCACTACTGAACAAGAATACCTTAAATTTTAACTATGGTGAAAACTAAAGGGAATAATATTCCCAAAATTGATGTTCGTTAATTTAGCCGGTAAAAAATGCTATCGGACACACAGCTTGCGATTCAATAAATTAAAATACGTTGTACAAATCTTGTGAATAGACGATAGTCAGTAATAATATCGTATTATTAAAATATTTTTATTGGAACTAGTAAAGAACTCCAACCGTTATACTTACTCAACTTAAAGTTTGAAACAGTATTGACTTAGGTATTTCAGCGATTTTCGCCAGAACAATAATTCTTACTGTACTTTCAATCCCTTTCTTTCCATTCTCCACAGTGTTGTTTTGAATTCAGCGGTTTTTATGAGGTATAAGTTAAAATGTAGTTAAAGTCGGCTGTTTTGCGAAACGTCGGAATGTTCTGCCAGATTTATTTGGGCTTCTGGTATGTTATTCAAAAAAATATTTAAAATGCTCAGCCGAATTTGAACTTTATGCAAATGTCTGGATTTATTGAGGGGTACTGGTTTTACGGTTTGAAATTTCTTGAATATTAAATTATACTCTAATGCTTTAATTTTCGAGGCTCGTTTGCATTCTGATTAGTGCAAATGGAAAAAAAACTTACATAATTAATCCTTCTATTTGTACCTAATCATTAAATTCACAATTGCACGATTTCAGGCAGCTTGACAAGAGTACGACATCATCATACCAAATGGAGGTACTTGATTCAGTTTATTATAAGATTGCCAATCTTTTTCCGAAAAAGGCAGTGTAAATTGTATCTTTTCGTCTCACACAATTGCAATATTGTTCGACTGATGCTGTTAACTCAGTACTTGCCCCGCAATTCCAGTGTCTCGGGGAAACGCTGCAATTTCCCTCTCAGAACATTTTATCCTTATATTGTATATGTCGTGTTGTCTTCGCGGATTAATCACGTTACATCTTGTTGTTAGACATTTCTATCTCTGCGTTTTAAGATAAACGCGATGATTATTTGTGAGTGTAACATTAAATGCTCACTCACGATTGAATGCTGTCTCAACAGTGAAAATAATTAAGTGTAAAAGTCACTACTCTACGTCGTAGAGTTAAGACGTTAACATCGAGTGCGAGTTGAAAACGTTTAACGAACGTCGAGTGCAAGTTCATGCAGAAAGGGACGAACGCTTCCCGTCAAGTCAAGATGGCTGCATCGGGAAAACTGAAAAACTTATTCAAGAATGTTTGATCTTCCTTGTGATTGCATTTAGAATATAGAGATTCGATTTTACGAGAAGCGTCTCAATTTCCCGGCAGAAGAGAGCAATTTCCTTGCGTTTGTCGGTGTGTGTGGGTGCGACCGTCGCTCGACGTCGATTACCGACTGCGACGAGTACGTAGCCCGGTTCCACAGTTCCTCGAGTCCCGCGGATCCCACGATGGACAAGCTAGCTCACTCGGAGCTTATGTCCTTTATATTTTCTATACAATTTGTAGAGAACACGCGACTTCGAGTACTTCTTGTTATCCGGACATTTTATTTGTATGGAGTAGGTATTATCGTAAAAGCGTAGTCGCGTTGCATTTTGTTTTCTTTCGAGTATTATTACTTAGCTCCCTTCAATGGTTTTGTGAAAATAGAGAACGTATTTAAATAAATTGAGGAAGGGATGATGAGGCCTGGCAGCGAGGAGATAAAAGTGCACGTTATAATAAATAATGTGCGACTTTTTGCGGTTGTTTATATATATTTATCCATTCTGAAATGCACATTCTCGAATAAAGCCCGCTGTATTTTGAGCACAGCTGTTCTGATGTCGGCACATAGTTCTCAAATGTCTCCGTAAGTCGTGTGATGATACCAGCAGGGTGGAAAGTCGGTCACTCGAGCACGTCCTATGCTACTAAGCTGGAATTCTAAGCATAGTTTGTATGCACGTTTCCGGTATTTGTTACGTTTGAAATATCTTGGAACTTTTCGATTGAAGCGGTCGCAATAGACATGGAATTTAAATACTATGAGAAAGTTGAGATTTTAAGAAATAATAAACTTTTCGTTAGTTTGCTTCTTGCAAGGAATGACCTTTTGCTTTCCCGTGGGTGTTGTTAGATGTTACTTTAGGATAAGGTCAACGGTATAGACAGTAGGATCTCGTGTGTGGTAATAACAATATACGGGTAATACCGGTCTATTTTCCCAACCAATGTGGCAATTATGACAATATTAACACGATTCCTTTTTGTAACTGTACATCCCAACTTACATTATTACAACATGTAAACTACTACAATATTAACATTATAAGATGGTAGTTTTAGAAAGTAGATCTCTATCATTTAGGCGTGTAGCTTTATATTAAAAGGTCCCTTTTGCTCTAAAGGATTAGTCGCGTGAAAGCGGTCATTAGCAAGCGCAACTACTGAGTTTAACCGTGACATAGTGCCGACCTCCGCCCTTAAAGAAACCCGCTTCACGCTCCGGTGTTATCTTTAACTACTGCTCACTCATCCACCTGATATAATCTCTTAGATCACTCGTTATCATAATTTTGAGTAATCGCTAAATGTCACAAAATCATTTTAGTATCCACATCTATATTTATTCCCGTTTTTGCATGAATCTCAAGTTCGCTCGGAAAGAGTAAAGCGAATATTACTAGTTAATAAAGTAGGGTAGTACTTGATCAGCAGATTTCAGCTCATGTAGCAAGTCTGGCGTGCCTTAGATCATAAACAAGGCGTCGGCGCACACGACGTTACTTTTATGGAGATTGCTCTTGAGAAAAGAAATTTCGGAGATATACAGTGTGAGCATGTAATGTAACATTCATTTTAATATTTAAGCACAGTGTTAAACTTACGTACCAAGGCTAAATCTCTGTAAATAAAGCAATCATAATAACGCAGGAAGGTAACAACAGTATGTTTGTGTAGTACCTACCGGACTACAATCATTCGATACATAAAAATATTTCCCTTAAAATGCTTTCAATCCTGGTTTACTTTTAGTAATACCCCAAATTGCCAATAAACCACAAATAAGACAGATAACAGCAATAAAAAACATATGAACCGTAATCTTGTTTTATTGTTCAAAGAAGTATGTAGAGGAACACAAACAAACAAAAAATTTGAAGCAAACTGATTTATCAAAGTTTTTTTCTCATCAGGTTTTACTCAGAAATGCTTTTAGCAACGCGCTACGAATTTTGAATGGCCACATTTAAATAAAAATAAGAGAAAAGAAACGTACCAGAAAAGAAAAATTAAACAGAACTTGGCGACACGGAAACTCATATGAAATGTGTGTCGGTATGTCTCATTACAATTTGTAATACTTGCATGTGATGCTTGACTGGCTATGAATTTTATAAAATACAAGTGAGCAACGGGCAGACATGTTTTCAGCTGAAGCTTTGTTTCAGCTGTTGACGTTGTTTCAGTTTGAACGTAAACCAAAAAGGAATGGTGACAGAAGTGCGCTGCTGCGGGCTGCTCGCCGCACTAGTGCTAATGTGTCGAAAATACCAGCTTAGGACAATGCTCTAAATTGAAAAATCGCACTCATACGCCCAGCATTGTATTCTATTTGCGACTAGAGCCGCACTTAGCTGAGTAAAAATTAAAAGTGAATTATTGGTATGTTTCTACACTTAACGGTTTTATAATCATTCCGGCAATAGCAGGAGGATATATGACAATACGTTCAAATAAAAACGTTTTCCTATAGTAATAAAATGGGTATGCTTACATTTTGCCATATTAAGTTTGAGATTCATTTGAAATCAAACGTGGAGTTGCAAATAGAAAATAGAAGAGTATGATTTTTTTGAGAATTGTTAGCAATAAAAGTAAATACCACTTGTAGCTGATAACATACACAAAACATCACGACTGTAATCTCCGAAGTGTAAAGCAGAGATGTAGATAATAGGACATCCACATTTCGTAAGTTATGTTTGAGTCCCATGAAATTGGGCGCGTGCCTTCCTGATGGAAAGTCCCCATGTCGCAGGATCAAACTCCATGACCTCTTACTCAGAAATCGCGTTTACTCGACAACCGAGGCAGTCCGTTATATGTATAAATAAAACAAACTGAAAGTTCGTATTTTACGGTTTCCTTTGTACGAATTTAAATTTTTAAACCGCCGCGCCTGTTATTATCAAATATGTTTTAACGGGCGAAATTTTGGAATTTATGAAAATTGTTAACTAGTAAGTAACACGAACATAACGCTCATAAAAAATACTGACAAAATGTAAAAGAAAATTGTTTAAAACAACGACAGCTGGGACTGGGGACGTAATTTCGCGAACTTAGGTCACAAAAACAACTTTGGAGATGGAAATTAATGTATGATGCGAGTCTGACTGTCCTTGTTGAATTTAGATAATGCGATTATGATTTTATTCCATTATTCTATTCACCTGTAGATAAAATTACTATTATATTTAATTTGGCATGATTATTGCTAATTAATACCATCAAACAAGTTGTAATTTCTTTTGATACTTAGTGCTTTTTATTATTATTACCGTAAAAAAACTTGTGTAGGATAAAAAGTTGAAGAAAAACATAGACATGGTGTGGAAGTTTCTGAGGATACATCGTCACTTACTTGCCCTTTCACACAAAAACTACTGAATGGATTTTGATGAAACTCACAATATATAGCTTACATATCGGAATAATACAGGCTTTTTTTTCGGGTGGGAAATCATCTAATGACGCTCCGCCCAGAGCGGGGGAAGATGTCAGATTTGTACTGACTAAAACCCACCCATGTCCCTTCTATTGCCCTTTACATTCCGGGGCCGCGGTATCTTTTTCGAACAACCCGCAACTCCGGCAGGCGGAGGCTCTCGCAAGCCTCTCTGCTTTGCTGACATCTCTTTGAGGCGCGCGTGAAACACGAACGCGCCGTCGACACGGCCTGTCGTCAATAACACATAGGCTTACAATACATAAAAATAAATAGTATATTATCCAAATTATAACGATAAGTGTCAAAAAAGTCGGAAAAAATCTGTCAACTTCGAGCTATTCCAGCATGCGCCTCATGAACTGTTGGAGATAAAGTGAGTTTGTTTGTTTAGTCTTCACGCCTAGATGGCTAAACCGATTTTGATGAATTTTGGTAATAAGATATTTGGGACCCTGGAAACAAACATAGGCTCTATTTAAATTTAACTATTTTTTTTTAAGGTAAGTAGATATGAGGGAGAAAGGGAGAAGAAACGGGAAAACTTAGGATTGCTATTACAATAAATAAGGCGCAAGGGCAAAAACTACATGTAGCAGGTACCTGTAAATCAGGAAAGGGGAACTGTGTTACCCCAAAAGGTAGTCATGTATAATGAAGTAGCTGTTTTAACATGTAACTGGACAACTCATGATTTTAATTTGTTAGATTTGTCTGAATCCTAAATAGAAGAACAATATGAAACATTGAAAAAATTATGAAAAATAAAATAAAATTCTATCACCACGCTAGTGAAACCGCGGTGCGCAGCCAGTATTAAAATATTTTTTCAAAACTACCAACTTCTAAAAAACACAAGAAAAGCGTAAAATAGCTTACTTTCGGAAGCCGATGTCTTTATTTGTTTCATAAATTTTATTGTCACCGATTTACAAGTAAATTTCAGTTGTATTTATTGATCAGTTAATTAAACAACGAAATTGTTACGTGTTCCTGGATTTTTTACTACTTAGATACATATATGCAGATGGCTGATTGCTATGGAACACCGCATTATTCACGGTTTGCGGTTTTTATGGCACGTTTGGCATCCGCCGCTTCACTTTATGATATCCTGGTACCTAATTTTTATGGACATTCTGAGCGAAGCCTTTACTGAAATTGAAACGGTAACTCGATCTTATGCGATTGAAGCATAATAAAATACGTTGCGCAAAACACGGGACTATACTTATACAATAAAATTACTATAAGCCATAAGGATTTTCTAACAAAAAAGTATTGCAAGTAAACTTAAAAGCATTTATTTCAATTAGACCATTACGGGCACTTTTTAAAAACAAAAAAGGTGCTGCTACAGTTCCATTCACAAGACATAATATCTTGTGAAAGTACTGTAGTAGCTCATTCTAAAAACGTAGATCGGAAACAATGGGCAAGAAACATCATTTTAAATCATAATGTATTTACAAAATCATGGTTACATGTTGAGATTATACAATTACATAATATGGGAGAACGATGTAGAAAAGCTTGTAAAGAACCACAATAACTACAAGAAAGTACAAATGCAGCGTAAGTTCTAGTTCTTAATAAATTGCTCCGGTAGGTTTAACTTATTAGAAACTAGTAGTTGCTATGTTTATCTGGAGATGAAAGACTGGCCGTCTCGTAAGTTTGTAAGAGTTGTACCAGGGAAGTAGGTCGTAGACGTTGAAGGTAGAACCTGAACCACCGCGTCGGTAACTAGTGCACCAGTGCACCGTTGTGATCCTTAACCTAGTTCATCCAGTTGAACTTCTGGAGTTGACGCGTATAAACATGGTATGCTTACCTCATCATCTGCCTAACTTTTTCCTGTCTTGGGGTTCCAGTCTTACTTGGTTAGTCAGTAGCTAGTCAGTTTAGATTACATGGTAAACCGACCCGTGTATATTTATATTAATGCTGATTGTATTGTTATCTACCTGATTAAAGTACTTATTGAATTATAATTATTACGCTCGTTAAACTGATTGGTGGATTCTATCGACATAAATGTTATTAACGGTAAGATTTCATGTCTAGTTGCTTTTCACACACAAAGCTAGTTTTTGACAAAAGGAAATAGGCCAAAGACAGTATTTAGTTCTGGGTTTGAAGATCGATTCCAGGAACGCGGAGCTCATTATTACTTTCATCAACATAGATTAATGTCTCCCTCTTAACGGTAATGAGGCACAGCCTGCGCCATTTGCCTCCCAGCTTCCTCAGTTTCAATCGCTACAGATACCTGTATAAAGGACCTTTGTATATGTAGGTACACGACACGTGGTCATATACATACGTACTGGTAAAATATACTGATATGGAAACATATGTATAAGCCCTTACGCGCTAATGATATTCCATAATTGCTTAACAAGTCGTTAATTGTAATTAATTAAAATATTTATAGTTTTAAATTGTGTTCTTATTTTAATTGTATATTATTACACATATGTTACGCGTACATTACATGTATAACATACATTTCGTCTTGTCGTAATTGCCTGGCTTGGCGCTTTGCTGCTCGTCAAAGCAAACGTGATTGACGGACATACTGGCTCGGTCCAATTGGAACAAAGTTAGCAATACACAACCCAGTGATACGTTTGCTGGTCTAAATAATATTCAAAATTTTTCTAAGAAAGCAGATTTGATATTTTCTTCGAAAGATACTTTAATAACTTAAATTAGACTTTAGTTCAATACCATTAGTTGTAGTCACTTTGTATTTTATTAATGGAATTTGTAATAATAAAACTTTATTAATATCATCCGCAAAAGTGAAACCGGACTGAGAACAAGACCGGGGTCGTTCTCCTTTCGCCTATACAGCCAATAGATTCAATACCCGAGTTTTACCCGATCCATTATATTTTCTAATTATGAACTAAGATAACTAACTTATTAAATTGGTCAACGATGAAACCACTTTTGAGTAAATAAGCGTAAATAATGTTATTTCTGTTATCCAACGTTATAACAAAGTCATAACAATATTCACTCTTCTCTGCTAGCCCCTGAAATTACGGCCGTAAAACCTAATGTAAATTAGTTTCTTTTACATGATTGACCTACTAAAAGAAAATACGAAAACCCTTTTTAATTTCTTCTCTACAGTTTAGGTACTAAAAGTCTCTTGAATTAATTTGAAATTATAATCAATGGCTTTCTCCCCTTTTTTATTATTTGTACATAGATATGGGGTTATAACTCAGTATAATCCGTAAGTACGGTGAAATAGCCGGCTTTTGGCCGCGAGCCTATTTGGTTAACTAATTTGTGGTATTATAAATTACAAATTGTAAGTTACTAAACCTTGGAAAGGCCTAATGTAAAGTTTAATGTTTCGAAAATTAGGAAAATGGTGAACTTTTAGTCTTTACCCGCGCTACGCACGGTATGTTCAGAAATCTTTTCCCTTTGTCGTTCACGCAGGAGAAGTAGGGGCGTCTGATGTTATATAGTACCTAGGTATGAACGTATGTGGGTCTCTGTGCGCCTTGCTTGTATTACGAACACGCCGAGATGAGATGGTACTTCAAAAAAATCTGCTTTGCTTAGACTTTAGACGTCGATAAAAGAAGAAAATATATTTACAGTAGAAGAATAGAAAAGATTAATGACGTTCCGTTTTACCGCTTGCCGCCCTCCTGTTCTGAGATTATTATAGATATTGCTATTATTTGCTTTACAGTTGGTATACAAGTTAGTTACGATCTATATCTATTGTAGATATCATTTCTTTTAGATGATTCGTTTGTAGATTGAGTTATTTTTTTAGCTGTAGGGTAGGTATTACACAATTACGTACAGAAACAAAGTGGTACTATGTTATAAAATCTAAAGAATCTAGCTAATTTTCATGTTCACTGAGGCATGGTTTGTCGACCTTAATACGTCTAGACTTTAAACTTATATGCGAGGTAATGGCCACGTCGCGTACATTTTTCAGACAAAAGTGCCGATGCGTGCGTGACGTAATACCCTCACATTAGGGGTGCTCGCGGCCTATCGCGCCACTTTCTTCCGTCATATTAAATTATCGCCAAATGTTGCGTCCCTGATTTATTCCCAGTATGTACGCACGGAGGTACCGAGCCGTCTCAATATCGTCGCTCAAACTACCGATCGTTTAAAGTTGAAGCTCACGAACCATAATATGGGCGACATTAACATACGACTCGTCGAACTCAACACTGTTTTGTTGATCTATCTGAGTGATAGGTACATAAATAAACATCTTCGATTCTGCAATGTGTACGCATACCCATTTTATGAATACTATTTTGCATTGTGCAGTGAAATGAAATACAAAAACATTACGGATACTACGGATTTGATACAATACTCCCGTCATGGGCGTTTACCTAATCTGTATAGTTAATATAATTTGTCGGAGCTTTTACTTAGATAATTAATGAGGGAGTATTCCACGCTAGCACTGTTTGATCTTGTCTAATGAGTGCGGTTTTGAGTGTATGTAACGCACTTAAGCTTAAGAAAGCCACTCGGTGTCGTGTTACCCCTCCTAGTTTATTTGTATTTTGGCTCGAAAGCAAACGTATTTAACCTTATAAAGATATTATTAAACTAATCCCTGAAACAACGAATTAGTGGGTGTTTTGTAAGTCAAGCAGAAAATGGCTTTTAATTTCCTTCATTATGTTTTAGTGTTGTTGTTTTCGTATATTAAAGCAGCAATGTAACATTATGGAAGCTTTAAATACAGGCCAGAGGTGTTTTACAATACCCTGGTTTTAACGCTTGTATTTTTGTTTACTCTAGTATGCATTAAAACTGTACAGGAAATAGCGGTTTATGAACAACGTATGCAACTTACACGTAGAAATTATACATTGCACAACCTAATAAAACTTACTTACCGACTACGCTGTGGAACTGCATACATGTTTAGTAAGTAGTACAATCTTACTTATGGATTTAAGGTTTTCGAAATTAAATGTGGGAAAATGGTTCGATTTTTATAGATAAAACAGTTTTGAAACAAATCACGTGTTAACATATGTCATGTAGGTATCTTATTTAAGATCACACCTTGAACATTCTGTAACATAGATTAAAAATATATTTTTACATACACGATAAAAAATTGCTGAAGCTCGTGAAAATATAATTTACATGCTCTGAATTTATGGCCTCAGAATCGGCAAAGGTAAATAAATCTGTAAAAAGACTTTGATGATATGAAAGAAAAATATACAATATTGATGAGATTATGTTCGCATTACAGAGAAAATAGGAGATGGAGAAAATAATATCTACAAACTTTCAGAAATGTGCAAACCCAACGGCTGTGAATTATCTGACTAGATATATATTACCTAATTCCTTTGAAAAGTTTCTCATTTTATAGGTATTCCAATTAAGTGATAAATTGATTTAAAACTTATTGTGTTTCGTTCCCGAAAATATCTGCCATAATTCCGTCTGACGAATGCTAAAACTTGGACTTCTTCGCTGTTGTACTGCTCATAATTTTAGAAACAGATATTATTCTTAACCCTAGGCCACGGTTGAGCTCAAAAATTATACGTATTAACATTTTCATTAATATTCTAGACTTAAAATTAACATACTTATAATATGCATATTCTGTCTTTGTTCTAATACTTTCATGCATATTTCTCTATAACTTTTCTGATAAAATGACTCGAAGTAAATCAAAGTAAGTAGGGAGTTTGATATACTCGATCATAAAAATAAAGGGAAATTGCAATAAAAAGGCAGTAAGGAACCTCATATTTTTTTACTTCAAATGCCCACAACTCTTAATAAGTACCTATTTACTTTTACTTAAAATTATTAGTAGGTAGGAGTTATACCAACAGCTGCCGCGCATAATAATTATTCCAATTAGGTACATAATTATGAATAACTATTCTATCTTTGAAAAGTGTAATTAATTATATTCAGTTTCACTGAATCATTTCAATAAGTTACTTCAAACTTCATGAAAAGGAATAAAAAGGATTGAACTATTTTAAGATCATTTTTATCTCGGTTCAGTTATTTCATCTCTGGAAAAGGTAAAGAAATGAATGGCAAACGATTATTCTACAGGAACACGAGTATTTCATTTAAGTTTGGCTGGCTCAGGACCACTGACACAATTAAGTACTTAGCGACGATGCGGGGAATGCCTGGTAAACGAGGTCCGCAGAGGGCCTGTGCCTGCACGCGACTAAGTGCTCCCACTATACTATACACAAAACGTTTGCTATTCTGCGGCAGACGCGCGATACACGCGCAAATAAACACTTCTATTAACAAGTAGACTATAGCCTCACAATGTCCCCCCCCCCCCACTAAACTTTTTAGTTTTAATTAAAGGCATAAGCAGACGAAAGCTTTTTGCTCATTAATCAAAAAGTTTTCACCTCCAACATTCAAGGAGGGCACGACGAGTACTTTGGAATTTCACAATTCGTAACCCTTAGTCGATGTCACAGGGTCGTAGTCGTTCACTGTGCTTAGTGAAACGAGCCGTGCCCCGTTATCGATATTGTGATAATCTGGAAGATGTCGCACAGTTTAGATCTTACTCCTGTTAATATATTGTTCGAAGTTCCAGCATACGGAATGTAGTTCAAGCTGACTCACATTGTTTATAACATACGCTATATGTTGCCCGAGAATATCGGAACACGGACTACATAAGTCGTCTAGAATAAGTTTCCATGCCAAAGTCCTGGCAGTGTTTCACCGCGACCGATACGAGCCAATCCAATTTTCTATCCCTAACCGAAAATCCCGGGCGCGTTGCACAAGGACCATTTTGCCCGTCGGCGCCCGACTGACACTGGCAACACAGCCGACATGCATTGTACCCTCCATTCCCGCCTGACATTATACTGACAACACTACCGCCGTGTACCGCTATAAACTTGTTGCTCTGTTATTTGACTTGTTCGCGCACGTCCAATACATGCCATGTTTAGGTAACACACTTAGTGGCTTATGATGCCATCCTCGCCTTTCATGCTACAAAAACTGTTTTATGTGGGTTACGTGAAAACGCTATGTTTTCGATTCCTAACATTTTTATACGTCAGAGTGTTAGCCCGGCAACGTAAGGACCTATTAAGCTGGATTCATACGTAAACGTATCGTATCTTTATTCAACAAACGGATACCTTAAAGAAGGGTCCAGATCTTATTATCATGTCACACGTTAAAAATCCCTTCACGTTAGTCCGGTCGCCGGTCGCCGCCGTCGGTCGAAGGCGGGATGTATCGGCGAGACGGTTCCATAGATCACGTTTTATGTGTGACAAATAGTCTCGAGTTAGGCGAAATTGCTTTCCGATCCACTCTGACAAATAATGTCAGCCCACTGACGCGTGACCTTAGTCGTTCTCGTGACGATCACAATTTGCCTATAAACTCTGATTCCGGATTCGAGAAGGGATCGCATTTGTGTATGCGAATAACGGATGTGTCCGAACCTTTATTTGCTGTAGGACCTCAACTACTTATAAAGTAGAACTCGGAAATGTATTTTTTCTCCGAAAGCGTTGAAGTTTTCCAACTTGTAAATAGCAAAAAGTTTCCTTATAGACTTAACTTTTTCCTTGACATTGTTATGTCACAACTTAAATTAAAACATCGATGTATTTTGACACTTTGTTTATATTTACCCTCCTGAAAATTGAGTTTTCCAACGTTGCCGTTCGCTAGTTTTGCAGGTACTTGGTGCCTCTACCTCTGCCGAGTGGCTTATATTTGGAATTCATTGTGTTCAGATGTTTTGAGTGTGCAATACCAAACATTGTCGCGGCGAATGTTGTCTGTGTTCACCTTTAAATTAGATTGTCGGTAGCGATCCAGCTATATAATAATACAATGCGGTCGCTAGGCCGCTCACTGAATTACAGTGGGTGCGTTGTCGCTGTCCTATTGTACCGCGGCCGAGCCCGGGATAATATACGAATCTTTTATTCAAGTGCCCTGGCCCCCGAACGCTACAAGAAAATAACACAAAGATGAAGTCAACATTCATTGTACTGCTCTCAATAGGATTTTGACGGATTTGAAGGGTTCCAGAAACATTTAACGACTACAATACTTTCCTTATTGCTCTTTATATTAAGAATTTTAAACAATGTTTCAACTTGCTACTTTCCTGAAAAATTTTATCCTAAAATGTTCTTATTTGCTGTCATAACGTTTCTCGTTTCTATGATAACGTCGGTCCTTACAAAATGAATTCAGGATTCGGTTTGTTTTCTTTTCACTAAAGTTTAATCAATACGGCAGGTCTGCGCCGATGGCCCGGTAGCTACAGCACTTGGTAGTTGTATCTAACAGCAATATAGCTGATAATAGATTTCGGTCAATTGTTTTTGTTGTCCTGATCAACATTTATTGCCTTATTCGTATGCAGGACCAAATCTAAAAAGGTTCGGAAACGTACAATAAAATTTTATTTCGTTTTAAGAGGAACGAGCTGATATACAGATATCTAAGCTTGTTACCATCAACGATATTAAGGATTTTGTGGTCCTGATACAATGTCAACAAATTCATGGCCGTAATTCGAGGTTACTTGTATAACTAGTAATCTTAGTTTCATTACAATAGTTACGATGTCTGTGGTGGAATGTTACAGTCTCCTATTGGCAGTAGTAACTCCAAGTTTATAGCGTTTCATAAACATGAACCGCTTCGCCTTTTGACGACGATATGACCACCGGAGACAGGGGCTTGAGCCTTTGCCACGTAATTTACATTTAAATCGAGACTAAGCCACCCAAGCTTTACGTTTTATTATTTTTTATAATGAAGCAAGAATCAAGTCATTAATATTACTTTTCAGCTTTTTTTAAATATAATTTAGTATGATAACTATATTGCAAAATCATGGGAATGTTGTGACAACTGTAAAGACTTGGGCCTAGAATGCTTTTTGTATTTAATTTCGGTAAAAGCTAAGATTACCTACCTTTTGTACACGTGTGCAGTTTTTTCTTAAGGCTTTGTACGCAAGTTCGTATATGAAGTAGTAATAGTAAAACGTACACAACAATATTATGGTTGTCCTTTCGCTTATATGTCTTCTGTAGGAAGTGGGTTGAGTACCTACGACTTAAAAGGTCGGCGATAAAACGAACAAGTGTCATTGCGTTCGTCGAGAACCTCCTGAATCCAGACGTAAGCAAATGTGGATAGCTGAAGTTTAATGAGCCGTGTGCTTACCCCGCATCTAACTTCGTACAAACTCCTATTTAGCTATCGATTTTTCCTTTACTTTAGAATGAAATAAGTGAAACACCATTTAAACTTCGAAAGTGCTCAATCTTTAGAGGTATTATATTCGGTGGTCGGGTGGAACATGGCGGCGTCGACTACAACTATTATAAATGCAACTATGTGTTTTAATTATCTCTTTGAGAGGGAACGTCGAACTCCTATAGCAGCTAGAAATAAGGGGATCCCTTTATCTTTTCGCGAACTATAGTTTCTCTACTACACAAAACAGTACTAATTACTAGTAGATGAATACAACAGAGAATGTTTAAATTGATTTTCAATTCTGTTTGTAAACTTATTCCTGGTGAAGAAAGTTTGTAGTTTCTTTTAGTTAGGTATACATTAATAATAAAATCGAGCTTCTACTTTGAAAGTCCTCTACAGGTACCCGAAAGGTCACCCGGTCCACAGACCACAACGGTATTTGCACCTTTTTAAATAACTTTTTGAACATAGCTTTGCGGGAAAACTTTTGTGGGATTTTATTTCGCATTTGGCACGCCCGTGGTGCTAATTTTAGATCTATACTAGAATTGAATACGTGCCCGCATAGTCGGGTTATCTCAACGTATAGTCGGTTAGAGATCTTCCAAGTTTATCTAAGAATAATATGAATACTGGGAAGGGTTTCTCGCCCGCATCCTCGAAGGTAATTTGTATGTAGTGAGTGAGATCATATTTGCCAGTAGCAACATAGCCTGATTTTCGCGAGTGTTGGTAAGTTCGCGTGGTTACCATTAATCATACATCGGCACTATCTATCAGTGACGTGCTGTGTGTGTAACGCGCACGCCTACCGAGTACGCAATCAGCCCGCATCACATTTAGCAAACCCATGTATACAGTACCATAATTTGCATTCAGTGTATTGAATAATTCACTTATGATGTGGTACTACTAAATCGTGCGAGCATTGATAATTACGAAGAGAATTGTCGACATACGCGTTTGCTATTAGCGTCTTGCGTAGTGTCAAAATAACTTAATGTTTTAATCATTTTTCCGACACATGTATATACACGGTCCTGGTTTACATGTAGGATTTTGACATACTGTACCAAAAATGTAAAGCTACAGTGCATTGTCCGCACTCAAAGCCTTATTATCAGCAAGTGCAGGCAAAGATCACAACCGAGCACACACAGAGAGCGGATGCTGACTTATCTCCGCTAAGCACCAAACGGCACCTTTCTATTCCTCACACTATTAATTATCGTTACCCGCGAAGAGTAACCTCAAGCAAATTTGGTCGTTAACTAGAATATACATAGAGTGGTGAGCGGAGAAAGTGCCGCGCCTGCTGCCGCTTCTTGCGAAGATTAAATGTATGGCCAGATATATTAGATTGATACTGCCTAGTCAGCCGACCCACGTTAGTGTACACTACATAAGCTGCATAGGCACAATGCTGCCCCCAACTACCCGGACGAAATATATTGTTATCAGCACAACTGCAATATCTATGTCAGTTTGTAATCGTGTACGTCCGCGTGTCTCCTCTCTACATGATAACTGACGTATGTTCCTATTCCTTGCACTGATATAAATACTAGCTCTGTAGCCGTTTCAGCGAACTGACCACTCGCAACCTGCAAACTATGGGCAAACAAGGATTTTTAGTTTATTAATCCAGGACACAAAGTTGTAGGGTGATCCCCAGTTTCAGTTGAACTATTGTTATTTCTAACGCTGAGAGCAGACACCACTGTTACAGAGTGCCGCTTACTAGATGTTGCTATCACTCACAAGTACACAGAATGTATGTCATTTACGCTTACTTCATCCTTTTACGAGAGCAGAAAATAAGTACTTCCTGTAGTTGATGGGGCCAATGATGTTTTGCTCATATCATGACTAGAGCATTCTGCGCTACGAGCACTTATATAACAAGCATCGCAACATAGTCCCTATTTCCAAAGACGCACAAATTAATTAAAAAACTGGTTTTGATTTATTTAATTAATTACTTCCATATCTTTCGTTTCATGAACTTTTTTACAAACTGAAAGTTTCGGACTAAGATATTATTCTTGGGAACAGAGTCCATGAATACTTTACACTAAGTACCTGCAGCTTAAAAATACAAAAGAATGTTGTATTTCTTAAAATGTAAAGTACCATTCACTTAATCTTGGGCACCTCTGAGGGCTTGGTTTTTTCCTTTTAACGGGTTACAAAGAGTAAGGTATTTGAAAAGTTAATTTTAAAACTTAATTTAATGCCGCTGGATCCCATTAGGCGGTCTGTTTGCCGAGCATTGTGGCGGCGCGGCGAGTTCGGGCCGGCTCGGGCGCGCTCGCCGGCGACGGCATCTCTCGAGCCAGCTCGTGCTCCGCGACCAAGCTTATTATCCAGTAATGAAATTACTATTCATAGCACGTCTCAACAATTATCTCGTACTTGTCAACGTCATCAATATTTCATAAAGGCTGCGGACTTATCCCGTTGTTAGTGTTGTGAGCTATCAAAATATTGTTATCGCGGTATACAATGACGTATTGTAATAACATTTCCGTCCGTGTGTGGTTATTATGTTGGTAAACGAGCATCTAAATTAAACTAGGATTTACAGTGAAGTGTAGGCACATTGTGTGCGGATTTTAGTTTATGATTGATTATACAGGCGCATTCGAATTCATAATTACTTTCATTCTAATTAATCCCGTGTTGTTTCTTTGAATTAGAAAACGCAAATACTAATATTATTCTACGATGTGTTCTCTCTCGTGTAATACAGGATATACTCTTGTATAGAAAAGCGTTGCAAATATACATACATCCATTTTTTAATATATTTTAATATTAAAGAAATGGATGTAGATATATTTATCTATAAATCCTATTACCTATTCGTTTCACGTGGTACGACCGACAAGCCTACTTTATACGGTGTATAAGGAAAGTTGTAAGAGGTTACAAGTAATATGATTTCTGTCGGAGACGTAGTAATCCGGTAACAAATAATAATAATCTGTGTTAGTTATATTGCCTTCATATTTATAATAAAAAGCACAACCGCTACGCCGGCCGCTACGGCGTAGCGGTGAAGACAAATACGTAGCAATACTTATTATTGGCATTTATGTATCTAATTCTCTCAATAACTAACAATACTAAATTAAAGGACATAATGCCTATTCAATAATGTAGTGATATAATTTCAATTTCATTTTGTATGAGAACCGTTTGCAATATTTTACTAATAACTTTTATCAGGACCAATAAAACTGTTCATTTTGGTTTCAAATTAATAAGCATAAAGCAATATCTTCATTTATAAATAATAAATATTTGTTTATTAATATTTATTAAACATTCCCAAATAAACATAAAACAACGTTATTTCTTCCTCTAAAGAATCCTTCACATTATTGTTTTAATTTATTAAGAACGTGCTGTCCTGTTTTACGTCAAACCATCGTAGATAAATTCTTCGAAGTCTTATTTCGCTTGCATTTCGGAGAACACTGTAAAAACTGGAACTGTGACAAAAACGTATGAATTACTTTGTTTATTTCGCGGAAAAGTTTTCGGCCACTCTGAAATAGTGCAAAGATAATGGGGCGAGTAAATTAACGACGTATGCTTAATGGGGGAATCTAGGTTTGCGTATCTAGGTTGAATCTGCAGCCTAAATAGTATGCGGCTGTAGACGGCATGTAGTACAATATTCCGTTCAGTGCCGACATCGCCCCCGCACAGCGCCCAAACTACTTTGAGGTCATACACACAAAATAGTTATCAGCCCCGACCAACCAAAGCGGTATTCGGTGCCATAGAAATTTATATACTAGCATAATAGTGGCAAGAGAATCTATTCCGACGTCCGCAGCTCCGCATGCTGGCCGATCGTATCTTTGTGTTCAATCGAGATCGAGCCAACGACTAGTTCAACGAAGTGTCGCTTAACAATTAAGGCGCATCTCTAAAGGCAAGCAATACACTTTGTGTTGCATTAACTCGTTCGACTTTGAACGATATCTAAGTTCGTTTGGGTGAAATTTTCACACAAACGAACTCAATATTCAATATTGTTGAATTCGTTTCAGAGATTCTTGTCAGGAAAACAGAAAATAATTAATCATTATCACTGATATTTTGTACCGTTAGTAAACTCGTTGCTACTTAAGCAACCTAGGCAATAATCATGATGATTGTGTCCTACATACTCTTTATACGTAATCCTCTTTGTTGGCCGGTTCACAAAGTGGGGTTACGCTTACGCCTGCACGTCAACGTGAGGTATTATGTAAGCCAAGTATTGGTCGTCGCTCGTTGGCCAGGTCTTCGTATTAACGACCTGCTTCGCTACTTTCCCACTTGGCTCCCGCCCTACACCGCAAGCCTTGCGTGATTTCTCTTTGTTTTCTAAAGAATAATCGCAGCAACCCAGGGGACGGAGGAAACGACTCACTGCTAAATTAGCTGCTAACTTTTTATTTATACAATATACAAGGCCGTCCCCAGCAAATATTCTTTAAGATTTTCATTATATAGGATATTTGGTGGCTCCACAAATTCTTGATATTATGAAGGTAAAAGCCGAAACACATTTGCGCGGTTAAGTTGTACATATGATATTACTTTGGGCGGCCACAGTGCTGGCTCCAGCTAATACACTCGTAGAGTGCGAAAGTGGAGCAATTGTGCGAGTTGAGTCATTAGTGAAGAACCCACTTGTATCCATCAATGCTATGTGAAAGTAAGAAGACAGTAGAGTGTAACTCGTGACGTCGTCACACAATAGCGCCAGCTTGAGTCAATATAAAAGCGTCTTTATTTGCACAATACAGAAAAAGGCTTGTACAAATATGGGAAAATTTTCAGCAAATATATTTACTATCACAAGTTAGGCACACTAAAGAAAATATAAAAGATTTGCTAAAAGGCTATTGTTGCCACGGCTTATTTAATAGTGCGAAACATGACTTATTTTATATTTTCATCACAAAGGAAATACTTTTTATATATTTACTGTTAGTGGCAAGTTCCGTTAGTTGGTGTACCTAAGTATATTACTATTTCTACTACAATTGCGGAACCGAATGCCTGAGGCTTGTATGAAGCTTTTTAGTTAGTTTAACACCAAACAGCAGTGTCGAACACTACTCCTTCATAGTTTCAAAGATAAACAAATTGTCTCAACTATCAAAAAATGCTCGCTAAAGTTTATTTTAAATTCTCTGATGATCTTGCAAATATTATCATTGATTCATCGTTCCTAAGCCATGTGAACCGCCTTAAATTCTCGCGATCACATCATTAAGTGAATCTAAAGCAATCAATCACCGCGCTCACACTGTCACTTCTGCTGAAAATTATGTAACGAATATACTTATGGTAAAAAGAAGTATCTTATATGATCTCGTATTTATTGAAGCGGCCTAACGTGGGACCCTCGTCAGCGTTATGGTACCCATGAATTAGTTACATCCATTTTGTCCCACTAAGCGCTCGACGCTTTCACTTTCTATGTCAAAAACCACCTGCTACCAACAAAAAAGAGAATAAGAACGTTATTAATATTTTTCTGTCTTCATTTTACGCTAGAATCAAAACCGAGATACTTATTTACAATTTCATTGACACGTCGAGCTTTGATCATTGCTGCTACAAACATTTTCCTTCGCACCAAGGGGAATTGGGAGTCGAGTGAGGTGAAACTTAGAAAAAGATCTGTGGTATGAGAGTTGTAAAAGTGCTTAGATTTATTTGTTATCCTATGCGTGTTCAGCTTGGAACAGTTTCATTTAAAACTGACTTAAGTAACTTTTCAATTTACTGTGTGATACTTTATCGCTGTGTTGTTGCGGTAACGTCCCAACTATTTGGCTGGTATTTAATAGTGATTTACGACGTATTTATAGATTATATTCTGTAGTATATTTATTGCACTGCAGCATTTTGTTGTTACAAGCTACTTGCACTTAATCTTCCTTCCCAAGGTTAATGTTCTTGGCAACCTCGTTGTGAATTTCGAGAATATTTTTCAAATTGTCGCAATTTTCTTACTTTCCCCCCAAGTCTCTTAATAAAATGAATTAGCAGATTTCCTTAAACAGACTACGTATCTTTAAATCCGCGCTATGACTAACTCGTTTACAAGTACCATAAATATACGGAAAGTTTTGTGATTACTTAGGTTTGTAATCTAGGCGTGGCTGAATGTTTTGATTATAGCTGCGATACCTAAAATAAAAGTTCTACCAGCAAGTTTGAGGGTTCCAAGTATTATTATATTAAATTTTAACCACAATAATGAACACGGTTCCACTTCGGACCTAGCAATGTTATCTTTCTGTTTATACTCTTGGAGTTTGTTGTTTGTAGTCTCTGCTTTCATGAAAATTGTTGACCTTGTTAATTAATCGTTTTGTATGCAGACGGCGCGAAGCTATCCTTAAGGCGATTGTTATTTGACGATCCTCACGGGATCCATATTAGAGAGCTTCTCTCAGTATTAGAGTTCGGGCAATTGATCATGTAGTGTTGTGTGCGCGCTTGGATGTGGCGTGACTTCGACTCGGGATATAAACTAGGAAAGGCTATCGTAAGTACGTCCGGCGCGGGCCGGCGAGATGTTTGACATGTCTGTTTATACACGTACCGCGGCGACTTACTTCCTGACTAATGGATCGTCGCACTCGACGGAACCTGGGCGGAACTGGCCCTGTGATTAATGGGAATCTTATCAGATTCCAACACTATACATTTAACAGGCCGATCGCAACGTACTTAATCGCCAGACTTGCCGCCCAAAAGGTGCAAATTAATTACACAGATAGCTTTAACTCTCCGATACATTAATTTGGACCTAATTGATTATTTGTAGGGATCGCTTTGATTAAAATCTCCTATAAAACATAATTAATTTCGTGATCGGAATTTATACGCAAACAGCTCAGAGTCGGGTGTAAGCAAATACAGCAAATATTATTTCACGATGTATTTTGCATATTCAATACGACAGGCATAAAATAATATTTGAAGTACAAGAATAAGAAGTTATGTTCATGTTACTGCTAAAAAATCCAGACAATGTAATAAAGTTGGGAAGTTTGGTAGATTTCTTGGCAACTAGTTATTTTTATAGTTATCGTGTCATCGTTAATGAAGATTTCGTGTCCATTAGTATTATCAGGGGCTGTTTTTATCATTGAAAAATATGTTGGTTGAGGTCGCGTCGTGGCGGCGGGGTGCACGCCGGGGCGGGCTCGCGTCAGTTCGCATCGGGCTACTCGCCGTCCGCCCGCCTCGCGCCTCGCGCCCGCCCTGCGCGCCGCTACCTCTCGCACCCACACTTCAATGATAATTAATTCCGTTCTCTCGGAGTCGGAAATAAGACCGCATGTGCTTAGTGATTTAATATTATGAATAATAGTTGTTTACGTGTGCCGCTCACTGTGTTAGTGTGTGATAATAATCAACGTTGACAGTTAAAGTGCGCCATGCGGTGAAGCGCCGTCGGTGCTACATGCACGCACGGATATGGTGGACCCGCTGAAAATATTTTGGGTTCTAACAAATAGCACTTACTTAGGTAAGATTCGATATTTTTCTTCCAGTTATTTGCACGGAGCAAATAAAATCACGACGCACCACATCACCTCTTTAGTATATGGCTGAAATTACTACTACTATCATATAAAAGCAGTGGCACGATTTTTCCAATAATCTTATTTACTTTCTCATCCGTAGAGTAGGTGGGTCATTTATGACTTTTTTATGGTCCATTTGGCATTCGGCACGAAGGCGAGTTTTCTCACGTCTCCTCATGAATGCTACAATTTGAAATTGTACCTGTATACTAACAGGGAACCCTTCTTACATACGAAGGTGTAGGTTGATAATATGTTCTATCTATGTTTTCAGCCTTGCCCTTTGCTTTCAATTTCCTATTCAATTAAATGAAGAGAATTGAAATATGGTTCTCAAGCAATGTAGCTCTATAATGCAAACCATTATGTCTTTGTTTTATGTTGGTGACATCTAAGATATATATATGGCGGATGTTATGTGGAATGTGTGTTTACTCATGAACATTCTTTCTATTTTATGTGACAACAGAAGAAGCTTACTGATAAATCACAATTTGTTCTCATTTTGCGTAGCTCTATTGTTTTAAAAGTCTGTAGGTAATTAAGTCCATTGTCGACATAATACTTTGCATCCTTAACCGCTCCTCATTATAGCAAAATTTATTAACGTCAATTTCCCCCGACTTCCCTGTATAAAATAGCTAATAAGGAAAAAAATACTCCAGATTTATTACACAAATTGTTAGTTGTATTATGGTTACTGCTTTTTTCTCGGCCATATCTGCCACAAAGACGGAAAGTAGGCAGGTTCATACAAAGATAAGTTCAGATTTTACAAGTACCTAAGGTTGCCGCGACAAGAGCGCTGGAAACTAACAGCTTAATTCAATTTAAAAGTTTATGTTTGTCGCTCACAGTACCTACATAAAATGATAATATAAATTATACGCGGACTGCACTGCACTGCTCCGCTCTCTAGTATTTTTGATTGAGTTCGTTTGTAAGTTTGCACAAGTACCTGTAAGTTCGATAACAATGTTCCGCTAGTTAGTTACACAGGATGAAAATATTCCAAATTTCATTTAACACAAAGTCTGAAGACTACTCGAGAGAAGTTCACACTATGTTACTAGCTGTGTTACGTACTTGTTGCCATTGAAACTTTACTTATGTAAGTACTGCGCTAAGTTCATATGAAATAAACTCATAACATGTGTGCACAAATAAGAAAAGAGTTTGAGAGTGAAAGCAAACTGTACATACAACACATACAACACAACATGTTATTTCATGCCGAGCTCTCTGTAAACGCAACATCTGGGACATGTTATAACTACATAATAGAAAGGACATATTATTCAATTATGAGTATGGCGTGAAACAATATGGTCGAAAATTAGAACAATATGTATTATCACTGTACCATTCCATTAGTTATTTATTTAGTAAGGCGCGCTTGTTACATGTCCTTTGCTTTCTTAGGCGAAGCTAATCCGATACTTACACTATGTTTTTGTTCGATTCCAACGTCAGGAATTAATTGCCAGGTTTCATTTATTACGTGCTCTCATTTATTGAACCAATTCGTTAGCTCAATTCAGTAGGTACCTAATCAAATTAATAACTATTGGTTTATATAATCGTATCAAATTATAATGATTACGTTCGTGCGTGGTGAGTACCTACGTATAACGTTGTGGAAAGGGAATACGCCAAATTGCTATCAAAACAAGGTTCTACCTGATAAACATGTGTAAATTCGACCAGCCGGTCTTCAAACAGTTTTAATCAAGTTCGTTTGTCTGTGTGCTCTCCTGAAAACTTTGCACGTAGATACATACTTAAACGCGTGAAAGGATGCTTACATTTTGATGCAGTCTTCACTAACTTATACAAGTTCCTGAGGGAGCTTTAACGTACTGTACTATTATTATACTATTGTAACGCTTGGACAAGTTTCAGACATGTACCTACCGAATATTGGTTGGTGCCGGGCACCAACGCTACACTAACCGCGGGGTTCGACCGGGTTCTCAACATTAATATGCGCTTGCCGTGGTTTGTCCGTGCTTGAGTTACCGCAACTCACACCTCCTTGCTTTGAAGATGGTGAAACTTTCGATCCCTGTCGTAATATCAATATAACCTACGCTAGGGACAGACATGTAACGTCACAAATTCTAAGAATAGCTTTGAATATCAATATTGCCTAGTAACTAGATAACGAAGGTCGGGCAATCATTCCGTGTGAAATACGGACTTTCAACCGCTCTTTAATGTACTAGAACCCGATCCCAATATAATTGGGTAGCTAAATATATGCTGGAAATTACAGGCATCACAAATATGGCACTGGAATTAGACAGCCAATTCTATGGTTGACCAAATACCACTTTGTGCTTTGAGCGGCACGACCTTTTACGTCTAGTTTTGGATTGTGGTAGGCTGTTGCCAGTATGATCGAAATAAACTTAATTGTATTACTTCCTTTCCTATGGAAACAAAGAGATGTTTTGTTTTTGGTAAGACTTATTTACACTGACCATCACCTCAACAACTTTCAAAACTTTACACTTACACAAAATCACGCGCGCATACAAACACACTCACTCACACAATTTTTTGTATATTTATTTAAATATCTTTCCTTGCATCTTTTTGCGTTTTGTTAGGATAGTCTGTATCGTTGTATGTTGAAGATTGTGAGGCTGTTTGCCGAAACACTAGGTACTCGTCTTAGTTCAAATCATCCATTGTATTTTAATATATGTTTTTTAGCGTGGTAGTCGTAAACTACCAATCCTATACGATACATTTTATGTACATATATCAAGTCAATTAGATGCAATCCCATCTAACTATGAATCCCGCCAACGAACTGTTTTGCAGTTTGGTGGGTTTACTAAATGTACAATTTGTGTCCAAAATTTATCTTTTATTTATAAAGCCGGCTACCGGGTTAAACATTCTATGGTCTAAACCAAGACATGATTATACTTACAGTTGTGTGAAACATTCATTTTCTCGAAAAGTTAAGGAATGGCGGTACTTTTGTATTTACAAAAGAGAGGTATGGCTAGTATTAACAAAAATGGCGTCGACGTCAAATCTTATTCTTTCATATCGCCAATTCTAAAATTAACAAACATCAACTCAGGCATACCCATCGCGTAATAATGTGTACCCTTATCAATCACCAAAACCTTAAGGATTAGGTGTACCTAACATAAAAATCCATTAAAACTTGAAAAACCCTTTTTACTTGATATGCGTAGGTACAGGAAAATGTTCATAAAAATCTGGCGCCGCTTTATAAAAATATTCTAGCTGCTATCGGGTGGGTTGAGTAAATATACTTTCTTTGTGCTCTAATAAAGGAAATTATAATTTAGATTAACTTTATCTTAGATTAAAATTACATTTATGTCCTATTAGTAAGTAAAAATTTTACGACCAAACTATATACTCTTCACTGTAGAAATTACAAACAGAAACACAACGCAACAATAGTAGTTATATTGGCGATTGCTTTTAAACATGACGATCCAAATTAAAGCATAATATGTGTAGTTCCCGTTTTTATTAATATTGCAGCATATGCGTAGCGTACCATTTTTTATTTACTTGGTTTCATTTCAAACGTAAAATATCTCGGTATTAAAAACAACAAATTCTAAACGTTAACATTTTAAAAACAGCGCTGTAACCAAAAGCTTTATTTGATTTTCGCCAACTATTTGCAGTCTAGCTATATTATACGAAATAGGTATGATATTTAGTTTAAAAAACCTACCTCAAACGTTTCATCTTTCACAAGATTTTGCATCTGCAGCTGGCGCACACATCCTGTAAATGACGCGTATTAATTACACACGAAACTTTAACGGCTCGATCAAAAACATAACAAGTCGTGTAGCTCATAACACTGTTTAGACTGTTTAGTGTTGTACCAACTCCCTAATGCCTAACAAGATGGCCATGTATTCTATTACACGTGGTTTGCATTGGTATCTCCGAATATCGAATGTACCAAATCATTAATCTCAAGATATTGTGTACAATGATTCCATGAAATTTAGGCCTGCTTGCTCGATTATTTCATCTCATAATGTATAATTAAAAACAGTGTTTTATTAATCATTTGTAGATGACAGGTACAGAATGATCTTTTAAATACGTTCAGCGTTAAATGTATTAAGTGATTTTTGTGGTGCGCTAGAAATACAACTAATGCAGACTCTAATTTCGAGGAAAAAAAGTCGGGGACGGTTGCGTCTTAAAGTCTACTGGACCGTCGCCGTCGTGAACAGGTTTGACATATAATGTTATTAAAATGGACGTACCAAGCTGATCGGTAAATTACAAGATGAATGTAAGCCGCTAACGCTAAATATCTGACAACTCAACGAATTCTATACGTAATTACGAACCATCTATTCATTTCAATTATGTTAGTAATAAATATGTAATATGCATACAAAGTAGGTAAACAAAGCAATAACACTGCGAAAAACAGCTTAGCACAAAAATAGCAACACGTCTCCATGCTAATAGGATTATATTAGAAAAACGGCATTAGTGATGCACCTGCGCTCAGACCGGGCGTCGGCGGGCGTCGGCAGGCGTCGGGCAGCCCAGCCGGCGCCGTCGCATAGACAATAACTCAATCCGCGGGGACCGGTGTGTGCACGAATGTAATCGACACAAGCCAGCACAATGGCCAATCCACGACCATCCGAACCCACTTATACTAATGCGTCCTATTGAAAACCGCTAACGAGAAGGTTCCGGACTGCGTGCGAGTTAGTTTATTCTGATTTATCCTGATTTATACCCCTCTTCTATCGTAAAAGGTGGTCGAAGCAATAGACATCCAATAATATATTTAATGAAAATTCTCTTTGAATAATAATATCGTTTCATTTCGGCTTACGGCGTAATATCCATCTTCGGTGTGGATATAGAAGCGTAATGAATTACTGGCGAATTTTATGAAGCATTGATTTGAAATTTAAATTTTAAATCTTGGTTCTACATTGAGATATTACTTTTTACAATAGCGAATTTTATGATAGATAAGAAAGATTAATTATTAAAGTTTGGGATTATGTCCAATTACGGCGATGTAGGCCCTTAAGAAAACTACAACCTAGATATCTAACAAGTGAAATGCTGCTTGTAGTAGAAATATATATAATGGGCTATCAGCAAACAAAACCTTGGGGATCAAACCCCTGGTGAACACAAGGACCAATCATTGACAGGCTAGCTCTGAGTCGCCACATATTCAACGTAACGTCTTGCTCAATACTCAAACAAAGGAACTTTATGTGAACAACGTTAGTAGCCATATGCCCATCCAGATTAGCCCCATATATAAACAATAAAACTTCGCCATAAAACAGGGAGAGCTATAAAAAATGCAATATCAAACGGGCAGTACGCGTTTGCACATACGTATTGTTTGTTTGTGACAAAAAATCCGCTACGTCACTACAAAAATCTTTGAAAAATCAATCAAAATTCAAACACAAAGCCTGGCATTGTTAACTAGTTTTGTTAGTGGAAGCCACTTCGATTCTTTTAATTACTGAAAAATTCCAATAGTGAAATACTTTGGTTTACAATCGCTCTAGGCAAACCAATATTCGGAACAGTACTAGCATGCGTGTGCTTTTATCGAATTAGGGAAGTGTGAGTAAAAATATACATGCAATAACGGGGAGAGGTACGATTATAGCTGCGTAAGACATACCGATATATCACAAACACATAAACGCAGTATCCGAGCGATCCACACATTTCTTAGGAATGCCGTTGCCGCGCCCTGTGCCAAGCAAACACGCGAAATTAGTTTTCTTATAGTAATGCTACGAAAATATGCCTCTGGGGAAGTTAAGGCTTGTAACACCATCGAAAATACACGAAATATTTCCGATATTTTCTCGACACACCTTGTCGCCTGTCCTTTGACAAGAAATTGTATATTCGGAGCGCAGTTATAAATATGAATAATATCTGTTAACAACATTACGCCGTGTAATGGTTTATGACAATGCACGTTTTCGCAATTAATTCGTATAAATGCGCTAATAAACGCAATCTAGTGAATCATCATTATGAAAACGTGTCAAGAGGCCGCCAGTGGCACGCGCTTCATATGCTGGTTTTTTATGCGGTCCAACGTCCCCTCCTCCGCCCCCTCTAGCGGCAGCATGAAGTACTGCACTTACACGCTGTTGTTTATTTAATTCGCCCACGCGGACACAATGTTTACTGTTGCCGCCCACTACATGACTTCCGAACGCCACGTAATTCAATATCCTTACGTCACAAATTATATTTGTACGAAACCTACCTTCGGTTTCAGCAGTAGCAGAGTAGGTTCCTATATGTAGGTAATTGGATATATCGGTTTCCTTGAACTTAGGATGTTTGTCTTAACTTGAACGTGTTGATGGCTATTCTGCGACGCGAATTGTTTCAGCTCAGTAAACTTCCCACACATTAGTATCATTCTAGTACATTGATATTTTGGCCCACTAACTAATATTTTCAGGAAGTTCCTAATATGCGAAAAGTTTCGCAATATACCCAATTCAGTTGTAGCTATTAAAACCCTCGCTCATTTTGGCGCATACAATAACAATGTGTATCAAACACACATGTCAACGGTTTTATTACTCAACACCGTACTGTATTATTGGGCACACCACTACGGAAGGTGATATTTTCTATTTTCTATCGCAATATTTGCACTAGCTATACCTTTTGTTTTGCGTACCAAAACAAGATTTGTTTATTTTACAAAAAGGGCCGGTCTAGTTCTCAAACACATCAGCAGTAAATCGTAGACACCTACGTCTATAAAAACCCAGGTTTGGAACATCTATTCCTCTCACAAATATACAGGCCATGGGACAAGTTAGAGCTTTTTCAGGCAACTTACGAAACCTCAATTTATTCGGAAGGCTAAGACTAGTTTAGGAACATGTCCAAAGTAAACGCTTATATATATATTGTTTAAACCGAAAGCCACTACGTTGGTTTTGTTTATGAAGTTCACTCGGCTTTCTACCTCAGCGCTAAACATTCCGATAACACACTTACATTAATTAGTTTTAAATTGCAACTTATTAATTAGGAATTAATAATTTACCAGTAGGGACGTTAATATTGTGTATTTCAACTATGACTGTCAGCGTACCTTTATTCAGATTTTGTGCATAATAAATTCCTGGGTTTAGCTTATTAAATTTACATCCATTGATATGTTTTATAAACAAGGTGAATATTCGTAGCTGTATGCAATAGTTTGGGATGTTAATGTCAGACACAGATGTATTATCATTACAACCCTTTGCCGGGATGCCCACGGCGCTGCTTTACAAAGAAATCTATAACATTTTTCATATCCTCCGCTCCTCATCTGAATATTATTCGATTGCTTTCCGCCTGTGAGGTATATTCCTTTAGGAAATTGTTTTTTCTTTCACCCGAAGATATTGAATAGATCTGAACTTTCCAGCAACAACTTTGATATTTTAGGACGTTTTAAAATCATCCGCTTCATAGTAACGGTACGTGGGGAAGTTTATTCTTAAAGTTTGCCGATTTATTTGAAGTTATATCGACCTGAATCGAATATTGCGTAGTCGGAGCAGTTTGGGTTTATCGCGTACCTTCGTCGTGAAAATGTGAGAATACGGGACCCTCGTAAATATGTCTTGTTTCTCCATTTACCTTTGTATCGCCAATCTATAGATAGAGACCCGCGTCACGCATCTGCCGGGACTCGTCGAACGATCCTGAGGCATATCGGGAATGACCGCGATCATACACATACGACCGTCAGCATTCCTTGGGGAAATCAAAACTCGATTTGTGATATTCATCTGTGTTTTTGTTGTAAAGACATTCCTATACACCTTTTGTATCGTATGATTTTATCACGAAAACAAAAAGAAATAACTACCTGAAAGTTTTTATTACGGGCATAAGTAATTAAAGTTCGAAAGGGAATTCATGACTTCCATTTGAAGTTGTAAACTAATATATCTTGAAGGCTGTCCCAACTCTTAGCTTTTACCCAGTTTGTCTACTTGGGAAGTTCGGTTAACCGGTAGTTCAGCTCAAAGACAATGACAAACTGTCGCGGCACACCTCGTCAATGAATCCAATTAAGGAATTTCACACTCATCCATTAAACTTGGTTGACCCGTTTTGAGAGTTTTAAAGCGTTAAATGTTGCGGTGGCTCGATGAATGGAGACGGCGAGGCGGTGGACAGTGATCAGTGTTCTATCATCCAGCCAAACTCAATGTTTTGTTTGTGAACTGCCAATTACTTTAACCAAGGATTGATTTATAACTGGATATTTTGCCAATTAAGTAAGCGTGAACGTATCCATACGTATGTTTGCATGGACACAGCTTAATGTCATATAGGAAACGCATAGCTATACCGTTCGTAGTTTATTGTTTCCGAGACCATTACGATACACACCGTTTAACGCAAAAAGCGAACCGCTGAAACGATCGAAAGCTTCGCAAAAATCCAGTTCCTACTAATAATTGAAACGGGAATCGGAGTAATGAACGCTATGCATGTGTACCAGGTTTCATAAAGAAAACAAAAACAGACTGGCTTGTTATTTATTTCACAAATATGAAGCATTTATGCGTTTATATTCTGAAAAGACCACGATATTATAAAATATTGATTTGTTAAATCTATATAAGGCGAACACAAAACTTAAAACAAGATAATCTAAAAATACGCAATCTGTGTTTATATAGAAGCTTATACTAAGTGAGTTTGTCTTTAACATAAATCTCTATAAAAACACAAGACTATCTCTAAATCTAATCTGTTTTTGAAGAACCAAAAATACTCAGAATTTATCGCACCAGAGAATAGATTTTAAAATTTAGCACTGGTTTTCAATCGGTTTCACTGAAAGAGAACAATCCCCATTTATCTTCCAAAGTAGTTCGGGCAGATCAGATAAGACGATTGCAGAAGGGACGTTGGATTTTTACGGATTCGAGGCGCGAAGTCGAACCCGTTGTTCTAGTCCGTAATCGGACAAGACGGACGGGTGCGGTCCGAACTCATGCTTGTTAGCATCCCATCTTATTGCACTTAAACCTTTAATTCCCTTATTACAAAGAAAACTACTTTAGAAAGTGGTTTTTTTATTTACTTTATTGTTCACATACACAGTTCTATTTATGGATCAAAACGCTATTAACCCTTACTTGGTCAGTGAATGAATCCAACCCGCAGCGTTCTCGGCCCTTAGAGCTAAACGCCTTAAACGAAATGGGTTTAATAAGGCATTCGTTGTAACAGGTTGCTAGTCCACTGCTCACATCGTATTAAACCTTTTCCTTAGTCCATTTTCGTAGCCATAGAAGCGAGCTTTATGCCCTTAAAGAGATTTCGAAGGTCCTACATGACCAGAAATTGGAGAGCAGCCGATACAGATTGTCGTATCTACTTTGTTTCCATAATCCGGCACTCGACCTTCCGCCTGCCCGCCGCCCTGCCGGCTACAAGCACGTCCCGCCACTTCGTGTACCTCTTGATAAAGAATTTCATTATCAGCACACCGCTATGTGAATGTGTCCTGCAGATAAGCTCCTCGGACAACGGCGCCCGGCAATTTTTAATGAACAAGCTTGCTTCATAGAATATTCAAATCGTTATCTTAGGACCGGTGAAACAATAAAGTCTAACCCAAATGCATACACCTTCTACAAACCACTGAGTTTAATTACAAAAGTGGTTTGAGTAGATTTTATCCGTTGAAGTAAGAACAAACTGATCTTTAATTTAGTTATCATATTATGTGAAATGTTACAAAGACTATAAACCTTATAAAAATATAACTTATTTGCGACCGAGTCCCCCTCTGTTTTGCTCGAACTTTTGAGATTATGCAAATGTATTTGCAGCTTAGTTTTAGTAAATACAGTTTGATGTATATCCTTTTCGGGCACTAAAACTTTGAAATTGTAATTGTGAAACTCCTAACAACTATTATCCAGTAATATTTAAATAATTCGCATACAAAGCCACAAGTTGTAAATACCCTTGTTTTTGTTCGCACTGAAACAATGTTCCACAAATATCTATGCACGGACCACTTCACATTTGTAATGATTATTATTAACAGCACAATACGTGTTACTTCGGCGTGGTATTAAGTGGTTATTGTTGATCGCCTTAACTTATGTTTAGATGGGGACCATTTGATGGTTGTTTCAGTAGGGGCACAAGCTCAATCATCGTGACGGGCTGGGCTCGCGGCTGTTTATAATGACACGGAATGGAGATGAAAACAGCTTCATAAACACTCACTAGTGTACACTACTCAAAAACTTAACGCGTAGAACGGCTGAGCGTTTATGTGGATGTGCCCTTAGGGCGCGTTGTATGAATACGTCCGCTGATGGCACTGACACACAGGCGCACTCGTAGGTAACAGTATATAGTTTGTAGAAAGCTCGTTACGCTACTGTACCGCTGCGTTTGATTGCTGTGCAAGGGGAATACTAATGTGGTAACCTATGCGATTGATCAAACGGATTCAGTGGTTGCCAATTGAGAAACAAAGCTTGTTCCCAGTACTATATTTTAAGATTTCTTTACTCTTATTATTGTTGTGATCTCCAATCAAGATAATGTAATAAGCTTTGATTTACTCTTGCCGAGTATAATCGATTTCATAATTTTCATGTTTGTTTGGGACCAAAAGAAAAACATGGGAGTTCCCACGGATGTTGTAAATCAACATGAGGAAGCAGAATAATGTGTTTCTCACAAGAGATCGGTACCGCTCTACATTATTTTCGTTGGCGGAGCCTTGGTATCATAACAGTGTTAAGTCAATTAGTTCCTATTTCATTTTACATAATGTTTCTACACGGAATACCTAAGCATATAACAGTTTCAATTTCCCGATCAAGTTGCGACCTCTCCCAAACACAAACAAGTGTATAAAAGTCAATTTCCAATAAAAACGTACACTAAAGAGTAAAAAGTGTATTGATTTTATCGACTTGGGGTTATTTAATTATAACTGGGTGATGCCGGTTTCGTTTTATGCTACCGCTGACAGAAAAGTTCGCTAACAAAATTGTCCCCGCCAAAGTTTGGGACAGACCGTCTCTCGTGTGTTTGTCAAAAGGTCGCTCTTGGCATCGTTAGACCACTCTTAGCGTCCCTGATTAGTTTTTACAACAGTCTAATTCAAGAGAGCTCTGCAGGAAGGGGAAAGCGTTGCGGTGTTTCACGGTCATCCTCTAAGCGGTGGTAAGGGACTACGCCTCGTGCACACCGCCGCTTTAACTTAACGACTCTTCGACAAACTTCCCCAACATTCTAATTTAGTATTCAATTCAAAATTCAACGTTATGTTCTTTTAAACGACAGCACACGGACTTTCCAGATTTATGGTAATAAAAACAGCTTTTCAAGACGTATATATTTAGGCGCTTTTCTTAGTGGTCGAATACTATCGTTTTGTGGCACTTTGAATATCTTTTTTATGGAAATATTTATTCATCATAATATGGCTAATATTCATCAGGATATGCTGGAAGTAATATTATAACATGTATTGTATCATATTCTTACAAATAAACATTTTTGATTTGAATAAATATTTACGAAGGAGCAAATTTTAACTAAATCAAATAATGCTCTAAAATGTCTACAATGGTCTGGAGCCTAGCGCAAGTTTCTCAACTAAACAAATTAATTCAAGTTATAAGTTTGACCAATATTTGTAGTTACAATTTGATTTGTAATTTTCTATTAGTTGGGTGTCCTGAAGGCTTTGTCACCAATTCGTTACAGATGAAGTCGGGCTAAGCGGCGGCAGGTTGGTA
Organism: Ochropleura leucogaster; assembly: GCA_958449745.1. Taxonomy (NCBI): domain Eukaryota; kingdom Metazoa; phylum Arthropoda; class Insecta; order Lepidoptera; family Noctuidae; genus Ochropleura; species Ochropleura leucogaster. The sequence continues at coordinate 11,225,833 of OY288208.1, forward strand.
GAACCTCCATTGTTTTCCATGTCGCCAGCGGCTTTATGTCAATGAAGATAAGGGCTAGATTACTGGAGCTGGGCTTAAAAGCCTCCGTATGTTTGCTAATAAAGCCGCCGGACATTTTGCCCAGAGGGGTCCTAATTTATCATTGTTAGAGTGCGCCTCAAACGAAAGCAATTTCCGTCTAGAATTCGTTTTTTTTAGATACGATTTCTCCCGAGAACTCAGCTTAGAGTTCATTTGATGTCGTCCAATTAGGATTCTATTACAAAGCTTTTACTAAGAACAAGATCAAGTTCATATAAACAAATTTATTTTTAATGCACGGCTACATAAGGATTATTATTTAAACCGATTTTTATGATCAAAGTAGGACAACTTTCCTTAAACATTTGTTATCTAGCTCCAAGAAATGTATTGATTGAATTCAGTCATGAAACTATTAGAAATAAATATTTGTGATAAAACTACAAAAGAAGCAAGTATAGCAAGACTGTCTGTCAAAACGGAAATGAACGTAGCGGAGAGCAGTTGAAAAATACACCGATACCATCTCGGGGCTGGGAATCGTGGAAATTAAAGGATTCCATTGTTTGGTTACTGTTATTTTCTCTTATACTTGTCCCCATTTTGGAGATAAGAAAAGATAATACTTTGCAAAGAAAATAATAAAAGGGTGCTAATTCGATCGCAAGGCGCCTTAGTTCAGTTTACCAGCGCTTGTCTCACATTTTAATATCTTTTACAAACAGTTTGCAGTAAACGCACGTCAAGTGGTCGTGTCTGAACTGTACTCGTGTAATATTCACAAAATGCCAACATTGAGAGCAGCTTCAGATGTTGAGTCTATCGAGTATATAAACACGCTCAATGCGAGTAGGCACACAAATTCATAGAGCTGTGCATAATTCTCGTTGACGTACAGTTTCTCGCAAAGGTTTTTACTTTTTACTTATCTATTGGAGCGAGAGACCTCAGATGATAACCAGTGATTCGTGAACAAGTTCTTGTTCGCTGTTTGCCATTTCTTTTGCCATTACAGAATTATTTGGGCGTAATAATGGTAAATTTTTGGACAAATTGCTTTAACAGCGAAAGAAACTCAATAAAAATAAACTCTGATTGACTACTTATCGATGTTGTAAAATATTTTATAAAGCATTATGTAGTTTGGTATTCAGAGCGCACCCGCCCTATTCGTTATGTCAGTTTCGCACTGAAAGCTTTCTTCTGTTCTTGCGCAATACATCATTTTATTTTATAGCCAAACAAGCGAGAACTATAATATATTGCCACGTACGCATAGATTTTTCCTCAATATTATTGTCGCGGCTTTTATATTTCTACCTGTAGGTATCCTTTGTAGTAACGTCGGTTTCTCTTTCCAGTGACTAAATTCATCCGCATCGGGATTGCTGACAAGAATGACAACCCGCCGTACTTCGACAAGGAGCTGTACGAGGCGGAGGTCGACGAAAATGAGGACATCCAACACACCGTACTCACCGTCACCGCCAAAGATCACGATGAATGTGAGTACATAGCTTTAACCTCCACACGAACTGTATATACTCGTCAATACAATACGACAATTTTATAAAACATGTGCAGAATTCTTCTTTCATGAAAACAAATATAGCGAGTGGCGTGTTTATAGAATAAATATACGAGGCGACCCTAATACGAGGCAACACTGCAACAAGGAAAGAACATCTAAAACAAAACAAAAAGTCCCGCACATGGCCGCTATATTTTATGCCATCGGATCAAGTTCCGCTTAACTTTATACAAAGAAAATCACTCGCTGTGTCCCGAAGATATTCCGCCTTACACACGGATTGTAATCGAATGGTATTAGCTTCGAGAAGAATAATATATAACGCAGTAAAGAAGATATTACGTACGAACGTCTTCATAATGTACCTCACCTGAGCGCTGTATACATAGATTAAGGGTTTCAATCTTGTGCCATTTATTGAAATTGAATGGAGACGTTGATTGTCCTGTAACTACCTAATACCAGATACTCATCAATAGTACAAAGCTGGCTGGAGGCTTGCAATATTTACTAGGTATTAAATTCTGTTAAAATAATGTTGTGAACATGCATCGATAAAACAATAAAAATGTGGCACTTCAATCATGCCAGTAGCTCACAACTTGCTGCCGAAAATTGCCAACATTTCCGCGCAATGGACAAACGAACTTTATGTTGAGCTGATGAGTTAACGGACAAATTGGAAGGGTCCTGTTATTAAAGCATGCTTATAAAACATGTTAAGTAATTGAAGGTGGCCTACCATCGATAATAACAAATCTTAACATAATTGAAATTGAAGTCAATCTTTTTGAATGAATTTAGCTAAAAGCTTGGATTGACAAAGCATTTTGTACTTAGTTTGTATTTTCTGTAGCTATTGTTCACACGCTTTGTTCCGCTGACGCTTTGTCCGTTTTCTTTTAAGTCGATCTAAGAAATTGTTGACGTAGTTATTATTGTTATTAAAAAGTCAGCATTTTTGTAGTTTCCGGTCTGAAATTACCTTCGTTTTAACCAATTTAATTACAATAAAACACTTTTTAGGCTATTCTACTTGTTGAATAAGCTTATAAATATAATTTTATGTTCAAAGGGATTAAAAGGGAAACATAAAATCGCGGCTACACATACACCTTAGTTCATTCAACATACAGATCTGTGTATTTTATATCTTACGACGACATTTTCAAGATATTAAAGACATAAATTTTACATTGGGATAAGCCGCATAAGCGTTTTCTTTTACAAATAAAGCCGAGCAGGACATTCGTTTGAAAATGTGATATTCCGTGTATTCAGTAAGCTAAGCATTAATTATTATTTATTTACGGATACGTGAAACATGCCATTAATTAATTCGAGAGAATGGTCTGTTATGGAAATTATTTGAAAGACACTTTTTTATCTTTAAATGAAACAAAGTTTGAATGAAAATGTTGTATATTTGTTTTCAAATTATTTCTTTGTAAATATTAAAACGACCAAAATAGCTTTTCTTTTTCAAGTGCGATAAGCACTTGGTGGGCAACTACAGTACTTTCACAAATTATTTATTACTAGCTTTCACCCGCGGCTTCGCCCGCGTTAAATTTGGGGTAATACAGTTCCCCTTGCGCCTTATTGATTTGTAATAGCAACGCTAAGTTTTCCCTTTCCTACCCTCTTTCTCCCGCACATCCCACTTTTTTATAAAAAATATTAGCCTATGTCCGTCTCCTGGTTCCCAACTATATCTGTACCAAAATTCATCAAAATCGGTGCAGCCATTAAAGCGTGAAGAGGTAACAAACAAACAAACAAATAAACAAACAAACAAACAAACTCACTTTCGCTTTTATAATATTAGTAAGGATGTCTTGTGTCCGGGACTGTAACTTTAACATTTTGTTTTTTTTACTTTCTAAAGTGTCTGTAATGGTCTAATTGAAATAAATGCTTTTGAATTGATTTGGTGTCAGAGTATTTATGCCACCCGTGGGCCTCTGACATAGTTTTTTTTTGCTGTTGGGAAATGAACAAATAACTTCCCCCGCTCTGGGTTGGTAGTGTCAGACTTTTACTGACTAAAACCCTAACCCGCAACCCTGGCAGGCGGAGGCTTTGGCAAGGTCCTCTGCTTTGCTGACATCTGAAAGTCGTCTTAGGACAAGTTTCTAACTTGCGTATTTGAATAGGGATCAAATCAAACTCTACCTTAGGTAATGTAGAGAACACTTGAAATTCTTAAAACATAGATATTGTTAAGTCAAAATAAAAATAAAAACAGCCAAGTTCGAGTCGGATTCGCACGCATAGAGTTCCGTAGCACTAAACAAAATAATCACAATATTTTTAATGCACATTTGATTTAAATGAAAAGTGGTGTGCTTTTTTAGATAAATAAATATTTCATAAACTAAATATCAAATCTTGTTCCAACCAATTTTCTTTGTAAGTTTCTTAAAAGTACTACAAATTTGTTTTTTTTTTTCAGTATTTTCCTCCTGTTACTTTAGAAATTAGAAGGCGGGACAACATTTTTTACGACATAAGAAGCAAGTATCTCATCAACCATTTACTTGACTAAAAGTTTCTAACAAACCTCGATGTTATTTTTTAAGAAACCCCACAGTTATATGCAAAGATTGTTTGCTTTCAATCCTTAGTTGCATATATGTTGGGCCACCACTATTTTTTTCTTTGTAATTGTCATTCATACAAAACATCTTCAAATTTTATTTATGTGGTGCAAATGGTATCGGAGTAAAATGGCTGTGACATATAGACTGACAGACAGTCCGGGCGAATCTCTAAGGGTTTCATCATCATAAGTCATTTGGCTACATAACTCTTAAAAGCGCCAAATATCCATCTACAAAATTCAAAATAAAAAAGTAAGAACCGTGCATTCCAAAAAGTACTGCAGCATCCATTGTGTTGTTCGAAATCCCAATCTTCCATATTTTTTCCATTAACCTGTTTGTGCTCAATCATTCCTTTTATAAAACTTTTGGAAAAAAAGTATAATGATAAAACATGATACAACTCTGGAAATATGACTGCAACGTGCATAGTATTCTTGACTTGACGCAGAATCGGTTGCGTTATTATTTTGTAGTGCCAAGTAAATTCAGCGTTATGAATATTGCTGGCATCGACAGTGTCATCGGGCGGCGCGGGCGGCGGAGCCTTTTCCGAGTACGTACACGAAAGTTTCACACGAGAAGCGGGAAGTGTGCCTACGAACTATACGTACGACGTCACAGCTCAACGACTGTAGCGCTTTTGTTTGATCGATGAGTTCGCACAGTTGCTGCGATACATTATATCGGAGAAATCCGCCATCGCTCAGCGCTGCTACATGTCGCCGACGCCGTGTCGCCACTCTAATACAGCCCTTATTAAACTCACAACCTTTCCTGTACCTTTTCATAATGACATTACTGACGCAAATTGTCTGACTTGATTATATAATTAACTTAAGATGGGTAATGCTTTAAATAACCGGCAATCTGGTCATGATGAAAATTCTCTCGGCGAGGACAGGTAGTCGGGACCAGCTATTTTATATCACACGAGTAGACTAATTTTGGAGGTGGGTACGAATTGAAAGTATAATAAAATTTTCTCTTACTACATCGTAAATCTTTTGGTGCCTCTGATGTCCAACCGTTTGTTTTCACCAAAAGCTACTCCATAATGAAATTGAATTATTTTTTTGTGCTATGCACATACATGGTTTTTGAATCTCTTTTATCTCTTTGGGCACTTCTTAAATTAAAAATGAATTCCAATCTTCAGTCGCGGAACTTGATGATACACAGTTAATTAAAAGATATATAATAAATCTTTTTAAATCCAACGCTATTTTGCCCTCATTTTCTTTATCAAATTATTTTGAAACCGTAATTTTATTACTTCAGCTAGATGGTAGTTATGATTAATGATAAATATCTCGAAGAAGTTATGAATTCTTTTGGTCGCCGTAGGTCCTACAAACGTTTGAGAGCTCTCTAACATTTAAGTTGAAAAGTGTTTTCAATCTTTTATTACTTTCGTCCACTTTTTAAGTATTCTTCCTTTTCTCATGCCATTATCATCACCTGAATAATTTTCTTGGAATAATAGTTAGTATAAAAATCTATATTATAGAATCACATCTACGTTATTGTGATAAAAAAAAAGGTTCGGCTTGGACCTAAAAATAAATATGTAAGTATTTGTTTGTTATCATGAACAGATGAAGCAAATACGATAATATTAAGGTACCTACTAAGTTCCGAAATTATCTTCGTGTACGGACAAACGTAACAAAGAACTTATCTTATATACTTACTTTCAGCCCAACGTCTGAATCCATATTAGATTTTCACAAATAAAAGAAAAAATCTTATTGTTATTTTCTTTCCGAAATTAACTTTGGCGAAAAGGCAGATAAACGTATGTGCTCAAACAAAAGTGTAACCAAGCGTGTCTTTGGTAGACAAACTCGCAAGTACATTGAAGTATTGTATTGTGTACGTTTACTGCTATGGCGCAACTCTGCCACAACTCGAGTTATTACTTAGAATAAATAACACCCGCAAAGCTCTCGATACCATGGGACGATAAACAAAGTTAAAATTGCAAAACATATACGTACTATACAAGTTTTCTATCAACTCCACGAGATGAGTAACTATTTAGAAATGGAATCGTCTTGCAATCCATGCGCATGTATTGTGTCGTATCGTAAACATTGCATTCACTCTGTCGCAAAGACAAAGGGAAAATGTAACAACCCCCATCTCTCTGGCTTACTTCTTACTGCTATCTAAAAAACATCGAGTTGCTCTCAATTTCACAAATACCAATTCATCCAATTTAATTTTCCGAAATCGCCGGAGTTAGTAGTGTCAAAGTTAAAGTAACGACCTCGGTGGCACTTGGATAGAATTTCAAGTATTTAAAAAGGTCAATAAGTCAGCTTTAGTGGATGTTCTTCATAAAGTAAGATTTAAAAGGCGTAATTTTAAGACGTGTTCTTTGAATTTGTTACATCTTTAAATTTATTGGGCTTGCGTTTTTTGAACTTCGTCGTAGCTTCGTGCTACGACGTTTCTTGCCGTGTAGCAATGCGCGTAGCAGCGTAGCATTGCCACGGGCGCTTGCTGCTGCATTATTTTGTAATAAAATCGCCGTCTCCAACAGATGTCGCCGAGACGTACCGATTCAATCTTCCTTTTATACCGCCTCCGTTTCTTTTCACGAGAAAATTAAGAGTGAGGAAACACGTAGGTACAACTATAGCGCCCTCAGCGTGTGTTCATGACAAATTAGAATTTTATCCGGCGTTGCAACTGGACCAGTGTAATCGTTCGCGTATTTTCCGATAAAAAAATATAGTCTCATTTCAAATAATGACTGTATTTGCGCCTGGAAACTGTAAATATTTTTAAAGATAGCGCGCCAAGTTTATTGCGTATGTACTTGTACGTGTTATAGCGACTTGGTTGCTAACAGCTAGCTTGTAAAAATATTTTTGTTTGCGAGACGGTCTGTTTGCCGACTTTTAATATAGCAGGAACTCGTAGCGAGGAATAGCTACCACATATCTTGTAACTTTAAGTTTCTTTGTTACACAGATTAATATTAATAATGTAGATCTAGATTGAGATTGATTTAGGAGGCAGACAACTTAAAGGAATAACTTTGTCTCCCTCTCCCGTTAATCAAGTGAACAATTCCAAGAGAACCGTACCTATCTGAGAAAGCTTTTCAAACAGTTACTTATTCTCGTTAAGTTAGTTTACCAACGTGGTTTACATTTCTCACATTGTTTTACTGAACAAAGGTATCGCATTACAGTTTATAATTTGATATATTCGAACAATTCATGCAAAACTTCGAGTAGAACATGGTAAATTTGAAAAGTCCGATAAAAATATAGCGACTGCTATTTTTATTCTTAAATTAATGGAAATTTCGTTGGTTAGTAAAATGTCACGACCAAAGCTGCCATCGGGAGTTTACAATAAAAAGTTGCGTAAACGGAATTTTTGTTTGCGACAGGCTGAGCAACAGATGCCGTTGAATAATCAGTTAATATCTGTCCCACGGAGGATCAATTAGCCGCGCCATTACACCGCGGGTCTGGAAATAAGTGCCGTTGTCTAGGACGAAACAGATCCTGCGTCCCACACCGACCCCATTACGCAAAGAATGAAGATTACGTTCGCTATTCAATTGATTGACCACATTTAGTATAAATTGCACGAATCGGACATGAAACCCGGCTAGTATTGATAAAACCGTTCGTTTGTACGCGCTGTGTGTGCTTCCGATATGCATTTTTGATTTGTACGACTGGCACGCGAGATTTCTTCCTCTTACTTACGCAGAACCAGTGCTTGTACAGCATACCAATATGAATAAATCTTTTGATTCAAAAGAAATGTTTTCAATTATAAAATTTATAAGAATTATTTAATTTTACATTACGTAATAAATTACTAAACGTTACTAGCAGCCCGCCGAAAAATACTACATAGAAGAAAAAAAAAGAAGAGTTTATTGGTCAGAATATAGTACTTGCAAAAGATATTACATTTATTACAAACTGATATATTGCAGACATGAGCTGTGTCATGTTTATGATATTACAGTATTTATAACCCAATTTAAACATTTTTCAATAACATCAAGCAAAATGTTTATTTTTTCATAATTTTTCTGTCGTCGCTTCAACGTAATCAAATTATTCGTTGTTACTTTCCCTGAAAGAGATGCTAAAATTCTTCATCAGTAGGCCCGAATTAATTAACCTCATTTTGAGAGATCTTTTTCTAGTTTTCGTTTTGTGACTCACAAAAAACATCGGAAGGTCGGTACAGTCAACCGTCGATGGAGACAAATTTGCATTTATAGCACCTTTATTTCGAAGCAATAAAGCCAGCTGTCGTAGTTTAACAATTTTAACATTTTTGAATAATTAAGTGAACGTAACACTTTGAAATATATTATCAGGCTATATATTGATTCAACGTAATGAATGTCGGAGCTTAACAATGTGGTAGCTCAAACCACGTTGACTGATGACCCTGTTATCGACCCTCTCAGAACATTACACACAGATTTATATGAACACATGGATTTCCTCACGCTTCCATAAATCTAATTGTTCAAATAAATGAAATGGTTTGATTCCTTTAAATTGAATTCTAACTCGTCTTTACTACCAAGATATATCAGGCAATTAGTCAGTCTCTATTCATTGTTTATTCTAGTTTTAATAGGGCAAATATACATTGAGTTAATTATGAATATTGTTATGGTAAAAATATACCAGAACAATATTCAAAACATAATTTACCTAATGTTCAATCAGTAGTTCATCAAGAAGTTACAGCAACTGTCGTAAAAGGTTTATCATTTTACGGCGTGGGACTTTAACTACGCGGAATTTACCGCATAAAATTGTAGTACCTAGCGTTTACAGTACGAAACCGCCATGTTTTATTTTATTGCTGAAACCATTCGATGTTAGAGATAGCAAATACGATCATAGAATTATCAAAAGACATATTTATTTAAATCATACTTGTAGTAGATCAATTTTATTAAATGTGAAATATGTTGTTCGTTATACATTTACTCAAACTATTGCTATAATTTTATATAATACTGTAATATGTAACTGTTTGTTTTCCCAAATGAATAAAAATAAAATAGCAAAGACGATCATAGAATTATCAAAAGGCATATTTATTTAAATCATACTTGTAGTAGATCAAGGTCGATGAACATTCTCATTTCTTATACTAGAAGCGGCAGTAATAAAGCAATCACGGCGAGGCGGTGAGAGAGCACAATGACTAATTAGACGTCATTCCCAAACTCATATTACCGCACACGTTATACGGGAACACAGACGGTAATGAGGAGCTCGCCGTCTGAGCTCGCTCCCGTCCACCGACTACAAGTATTTATATTAATATAAACGTCGGGAAATACGCTGCGCTCCTCGCGGTGCCGCACGCGACCTGTCTCAGGTAATGAGTTATGAGCTATAGAGACACTATCCCTGCCTCTTACTCGCTAGATAGAAACTTAGTACATCTAATTACCCAGATAACACAATCACATAAGCATTTACTTAGTCTACACTCGCGAATCGTGATTCTACTAAATAAATTATGTTGTCGACTAAATTAAAATCTAGGCCCCAAACCTCAACGTCATAAATAACGATGCGATCGTTAATTCGTCGTTTATTATCACAGTGCGTACTCTGGGGCCCATCTATAAATTACGTATTTTACGAGCTAAGCTAACCTCAATTACGTCAATCTGAAATTAAATTATAGATTTGTTGTATTACCCAAATCTCATGTTTTATTTATGAAGTACTATGAATCAAACTAGAATATTCATCGTTAATAGTTAATACAGGCAATGGTCATGCATATTGTAGGTACCTTGATCTGCTTGTGACGCATCTTGCAAGTGGCACTGGGTGGAATTATTTATTAGAAACGTCATAGGGATAAAGTAACAGTTCGCGTGTTAACAAGCGTCCAATCAGTAACAACAGTTGACAGGCAACACAGTAACAGTAACTCATTCAACTGTACCTTACAACTATTTTTATTCACTACCTGCTATATAAATCTTTATAATTGCAAAGAATAGAAGCAGTACAGTGAAAGCATAGTACTTTGTATTCACTTAAAAAGTTATAAATCACAGTATAATTTTGAGAGTCGCATAAATCATAAGGTTACTTTATATCTTGAGTTAACTCGATCCGCGGAACTGGTAGTATCTTTTCGAATAGACGTTATAAATCATCCGACAGTTTGCACTATCGGGCGTGCGCGTTGCTCTAATTAATTCTGCAGCCGACGCATTAATAACGTGTTTTAATTGTCGACGTCTTTTGCTTCTCTCATCTTTAAGTTGCGCGATTACATCCACAGAGAGCTCTCCGGCCGCCGCCGCTAATGGATGATAAAACCAACGTCAACGCGGCTAACAACGGAATAAATTAAGGAACCCTCTGAAATGCTTGATAAATTACAACGTGCCTCTAACCACTCGTATGTTTAAATAGTCGCTCGTTAAAAGCCCTACACATACCGGTCTGATATAGTTCATATGCTAAAGTTCTTAATTCCTTTCGTGGCGTAGTATATTACGGAGAGACCGAAATTTTAATAAAATAGAGGCTCGATTTTGTGTGAATCACTTTAATGAGCATACATCGTCTCACGAGAGCTAAACAAATAGTAATCTGTAGATTGTCGACTTAGCTAATTGATGAGCTGTAATTGCTGAGCCAGATATCGTTAACTGGTAGCGTTTGCCAGATGACACAGGCGTCGGTCAGGACACATTTGGGTCAACCTTAGCTGGAGGGTCACTCGTCTGGAGTGTAGTCCTCCATTTGCGTCCACAGGGCCGCTCGAGGCACAGCGTCACGTTGAGTGATTGTCTCGCTAATTCGCCGTGACGTAAACGATCAGAGTCCGACACACCACCGCCCGCTCACCCCCGCGCAACCCCGCACTCCCCTGCTTGCCCTACATGCTCATTGCTCGAGACAGGTCAAAGTCACTCAGCAATAATGGAAAATCACTATCTATGGAAGTAAGTTCACAGATTATGGAAACATGTCAATCTTGCTAAACTTGTTAACGGAAATCATAATTGAATAAACAAGTTCTAATAACACCGCAGCAGGAAAAACAACTTTTCATCTGTATAAAAGTTCATCAGGCTAACTGGATCTAACGAATTATAATTACCCACGAAGCACAAAGCAAATATTAATATTGTGAAAAGTCATCTTATATCAGAATAAACAACAAATCTACATAAGGCTGTTATTTATATTTAAATTAAGTATGAATATTAAAAATTCGAAAGTTTCTCATCTCAGTTGCAAAGAGACATTTGCAAGTTGAGATTTGTAGGTATTATATTTTTTGTACGATTAATTGGTCTCTTTCGTTGTATAGATACTTTTTAACAATATTAAGTCCTTAAAATGTTTAAGAACGACTTAAAGGATATTTATAGAAGATTATTTTAAAAGGTACACCGTGTCCTGAATACAAAGTAGATTAAATTTAATAAGACAATGAAGGTAAATTGTGTTAACTGAATCAGGCCAATGGCGCCGGGCCGACGTCATCAATATGAGACAGAACATGGTCATGATGCTTGAGTGGTATTCCCTCGCGAGGTGTGTACGCATTCCCGTGACACCTGACAAATTACATTATGATTTTGTTACGGAGTCAGCTCAACAGTTCCAACTTAATTTCAAGTTGGTCTCGTTGTTAGTAAACGGGGAACTTATTTTTTTCGTATCAACGTGAGTGAGTTGTTGGTTCTTGGAGTGGGTAATGCGGTGAACTCGGGGCAAGTTGTGCTACTGGCGCGAGTGACTCGACCGCGCTGTCGCGCTAGCGAGCTCGTGCGCTGTCAAGCTGTCGCAACTTGCCTGCCTACTTTATTCCTCACGCCTCCCATACTCCCCACTGATTAAGTGTCCCACTACTCCCGAGACATTGTTAGTTTCCTCAACTTTAATTATCTACTTGATGCGTATTTATGACTGCTAAACTGATACGATTAATTCATTTCCACCGTTTCGAGTACGACGTCGAATAATAAAAGAGCCGTTTCAGTAAAATTAATGTTACTCACTACGCTATTAAAAACATATTTCAAACGTCGTTTAGATTTATCATCGCTTTGAAATCGACATTATGTTCGTTTCCGAATATTAAGGCATAAAAGAGAGCCATTGAAATAACTTGAAAGCCGTTACGTATGATCCAAACAAATTAAAGTGCTTTTAAAATTAAATGGCTACTCAACGGCATCGCTCGGTTACGTAAAACTTTTATATTTTCATGAGACACTCGTTTGAATTTTGGGTTTATATTGTGATTGTCGAACTTATTTTGGTTTCGAACTAACAATCGCGGTGATAAACCCGTAGCTGTGTCGTAGTACTCGTAGCAAGCGCCATAACTTGCTACGAACATGCTACACGGCTACGAACATCTACGAAACTTAGCGAGTCTTGTTAATAAACCGTTGGAATACAATTATTTTATAACAATATATGTATAATGCTAAATATTAAAAAATATATCATAGGAAAATATAAAGTTAGATAGTTTCTGTCGGAAAAAAAAACTACTATAATTGTTGTTTCAGAAAATTTAACATAAATATTTTACAAGCGTCATTGAAATGTTTTTAATGTTATAACATTCTTCTTTGTCGCTCATTGTGCACAAGATATTTTTGAGCGCATTATCTGCGAGTGCGGTGTGTACTCACGCGCTCATTGACGGCTAAGCTTAAACGCCTCTTTGACAATGTGTGCTGATAACAATGTGCTTCGCGTAAATGGCTCGACGAGCTTTTCACAGAAAAAAAAATATAATGAAAAGAGCTCCTAACGCGTACTTCATAAAGAGATATGACAAGTTATGTTTTTCCAACATTGCTCCGTGAATTATAATGAGACAAAATAATATGTTATTTAAATAAACTGGTTGCACGTAATCGGCTTACTGCCAAGTCTTTCTTATTGTTTCGGAGTTTCCTTCTGTTCGAACGCACGGGAGCGTTGATGTAGGCGTAACGCCGTAATTCATATGTCTTTTATAATATCTTACATAATATTACAATAACCTTGTTTTACTTGCACAAAAACTTGAAACTGTATTTATTAATACATGTGTAAAGTCTTTGTATTTAATTCAAAGGGCAGGTTTACAGTCGATTCCCAGTATTATTCTAAAAAGCGGGTCAGGAGTAAGCGATGCGTATATTGAAACCGCAGATAGGTAACTAAAATCCGTAGGGTTACCGGGATCAAACGATAGTGGCTCCACACAAATCCAGTACGTAACTAGCCGTATCACAGATGGTGGAATGAGTAGGTATGTTTCACGCTGTGAGGGGTTGCCAAACCATGTGCCGCTATAGGCTAATTAGGCACTCATAATTATGGCTGACTGTAGACACAATAGAACCGGCGAGTAATATTACTGGAGCGGAATTTATTTATTTAGTAAACAATTTGCTAACAACTATCATTACAAGTTTGTTAATGAGATTGTGCGGTTTTTCTACATAGACATTGTATTATTTAAAAGTGCTAATTGCAAGTCAGAGTCACGCACCGAGGGTCCCGTACAAACTTGTAGGTAACTAATGAAAGTACCGAAAATTGCTTGAATGAAAAAATAAACTGTAGTGTTGGGCAAAATTAACTTTGATATTGGAAAAATGGTATCCCATACATTGACCTAGTTAAGTTTGTAATATTTTATTTACTGATTCTTCTACAAATTTACGGTTTTTAGATATGTTTCCTTCACTTGTACTCTATAATATTGCTTCTTGCCAATTTTCATGATTTCAGGTCAACGGGAAGCATAGTTCCGTATTTTCCTCTTGTGGTACCTAAACCCTAAAAATAAATGAACACGTATTGACAACCCTGCCAAACAAAACTTGTTTATCGGTTTAATTAAATGTACCTACTAGGTTGTCATTCTATTCTGTTGCATTCTAATTCCAGTTTTCTAATAGTAAAGCTATCATGAATAATATTACAACATTAATGTATCCAGTAAGCTTTCGTTTATGATAATTCCATGTAGGTTCCACCGAAACATTCATATTTTATTGGTTTTCTGTTAAAAGCGGGAACTGAATATTGTTTCTCGTCGTTTCCTATCACGACGGCCATTAATCTCTGCGACGACCACAAAAATAGCGAGAAATACGAACGGTCTGGAACCACAGACGCTAACGAAAATACGAAGAAAAATCATCACAAAAAATAATATGATACTCCAGTGTTTTTCACGCAATTTCCTCCTGACTTGCTCCACCCTTCCCTAAGAATTAAAAACGACACAAACTATTAATCATTCCGCTGCAATTTGTTATAATCAACTGAAGTAAACAAATTGCTTAAGTACCTCGTGCTGATGGACTGGCAACCTACTTTACTATTTATACAACTCAACAGAAACTTTTGGTAAACAAAATGAAACCTCCTTTGGACACGCAATACTTTTAGGGAAAATAGTGTATCGAACAAACATATGGAAAACTTCACAGCGCAAGTAACATGATTTACTAAATAAAAAACTTATGGCACTTAAGAAGTAGAGCTCATAAAATAACATTATTAACATTTAATATCATTGAACATACCGGGAATCCATAACAGTTATAACACCATGTTTCAAAAAAGTAATTTGTAGCTTGATATATAATACCGTTCACTCGTCTTCCGTCTTCGAGAAAACATAGTGAAACGGAGCAGAGTCAATCATTCTCCTGTAATGACATCCCTCTGATTTTTAACCTCCAGGGAGAAATCCTATTAATCTGTAATCTGGATTATCTTGAACACAATCATGCTCGAGACAAATACGTCATTAAAGGCGTCTTATGCTTATTTCAGTTTGGGGTAGAATAATCCTCTTAGTGTGGTATGTAAACATAGAACATTATCCAATACTATGGTAAAAAATACAAGGAGAGGTACGAGGTACTTAGTCATGATTTCTTATGCTGCCGGGCTACTGAATAGTAATAGCACCTGCGTTACATTCCCGCTTTTATCATTCATGAATACATCCGATTGATTTATCAGATAAGCTTGTTTCCCATGTATCAAGTGGGTAACTGTTTCTTCTTTTCTTTGAAATTCTGCTTTATTTGTCAAATTTCATGTAAGCTAGTTTGAATTGATGCTTTATGAAATGAGAGGTAGGAACGTCTGTAAGCGTAGAGAAAACACAGGTTTTATCTTTGTTGAAAAGTTAAGCTGTTTTTCGAGACAAACTTGGTACTTTTTTTTTTACTTAAGGTCCTTTTTCGGTTTAAGCTCTGAGCCGTAATCGTACTGGTATTATATTACAAAATCCAGTTATGGATTGATTTAGGTTACATCTGAATTCCGGGGAAGTGTAAATTGTTCTGTGTAGCTGTGCGAGAAATCGCTTTCAGTCAACCACGAATTTTATATTGCCTTTCGCATTTCTCCGAAAGGACCATTTTTGAATCGCTAATTAATACATTCAAACCTAAACCAACCCTCAACATGAAAATATTTTGATTATGTCCCGAAACTATATTTCGGGTATTTTAAACATAAAATATTCATGTCTGGGTAGCCGAACATTATCCCCTGAATTAAACTTTGACATAATTTAAAGACTCCAATTCTAAGGCTTATCTGTGTGGTCCTAACGCGAGGATACGGTGTTCAGTATGTATTTATTATCGAGATGCTGAAACCTCGGGACCATTATCTCGGTAATTAGACTCACGGAACAGTCGATTAATTCAGGACCCAAGATTTAAGGACCCACAGTTCGTCGAAAACTAATCGGATATCCGGATTAAAAGCCATCGGTGACTTATTGGAATTCTTTGGCGAAGGGAAATATACAAATGTACTTTCAATGTTCATTAGTTTGATGATAGGCGCAGCAGGATGCCGCTGTCGACGGTTTTATGTTCGTAAAAAGTTTATGACGGCGCACGGGGGTAAAATATTATAAGAAACATACTTTTGGTATTGTATCAGTTTGTAATTTTACCAAAAAAACAGTAATTTGTTGGTATCTGAGAGACAGGCTGGTGGCAGAGGTTAACGGCTGTAACATAGACCGTGTCCGAAGCGTAATAATTAGCCGCGTCAATATGCGCAGTGTGCGCTCTCTGCTCTCTTAGCCGACCATTTGAATATTACCCCTCGGGCGAAGTTTGTGGCATGCTCGTTAGAAACGCCGGATAGAGTTTTATTAATGTCCGACATGATAACGACATGTTGTGGTTGCGCTCTCCCGCACCTCACACGCTCAGCTGAATGAATAACTCGCTTAATCCACAACGGACGTCAAAATAATTTATTTCAATTCCTATTTTAATGTTACAAGGGCTGCACAGCGCTTTGGTTCAAAAGTTTCATAATTTTAATAGCTATTGTTTGACCAAGTTATGACAGTCGTTTGTATGTAGTGTATACCTGTGTCGCAAAGCGCTCTTGTGAAACAGAAATACAATTAATTTATTTAAGCGACATATGTCTACACAACAAAAATACCAAAGAAAAAGAAATAAGAATATTTACGATACGAGGAATGTTAATGTAGAAATTATTAATACATGCGATTGTAATATGAGGGTCGGGAGGCACGAACGGACGCAAAAAGCACATTGTCGCGCGATTACGAGACCATGTCACTTCCATCTCTCGTTGGCCCGAAGATTTATGTCGTTGCAATAAAATCTCCTCGTTTGAATAAACATCTCCACAGTTGTGGGCTGTGACAAATTGCTCGCTGGGCCCGCCAGCAGCCGAGACGAACATTAGCCGAAATAATTCTTTTTAACGGCGGCGAGTGGGCCCGACTTGCCGCCTAATTATTCATGTGCGACCGGTCCGCTACGCCTTGCCAACTTGCCGCCGTTACGTCGTGTCGTGACGTCACCTTATTAATTAAGTTATCGATCTATGACAAAGTCATTAGGAGAAAAAACCTTTAGGCAATCTGTTATTCCTGAATTGAGAATCATTTTAGGTAAGCTTAAGCTTTCTTAAAACGATACTTCTTGCTGAAATCGATTTCCTATAAAAATACTTTCGGTAACATAATAAAACACTTGATTACCAATCGCCAAATGCAACTCCAACAGTTGGGTTCCGTGAAATTTTATTACATCCATGTTAAACAATAAATCAATGTGTAGGAGCGCGACGCGTGGCGCCATGTTTATTTTCTACGCACATCTCATTGTTTTACATATTTTTTCTCCCACAAATTCGCATTACTTTTCCTTTTTTCGTAATGTACAAAGTTTCATACCTGCTTTTATTTCTTTTGATACCTTAACTTATTTTTATATTATTACTTTAATTTCATATTGCGATAATCCACAAAAGTTAAGCTTGTTCAATGAAATTCCTTATTAATCAATATCAGTGAACACTGAACAATAACTTAAAAGAATTCATAAAGTTTAAACAAGAAATCGGTTGATTAGCCTTTGCCAAAGTTGGGGACTCCTAAATTTCCCGTTGCTTTAAAGGCGGGTAGGTCGTTGATCGTCGAACAAAAACTAATTAAACCGAACATCGGCATGTGTAGAGCCGAAGAGTAATGAATACTGAAGGCAGATAGAGCTCACCTCCAGCGCTACGCTCTCTGATAAAAAGAACTTTAATTGAAGCAGTGCGCTTTCACTACGAATTAATTGAAATCTTATAGATAACTATCCCATCTCCTTTTTGTTCATTCACTAACTTGTTCAAATGAATAAAGTTGAACTAATTCTAGAGTAGATGTTTTTTTATTATTTAAATTTATGATATTGCGTAGATTAATTACTGAAGTTCGAGTAGGAGGCGGCAGGTGATAGGGATTAGCCTGCGGTGCAAGTCGATCGGGATATGAGTAATTCTACCGGTGTCGGTAATTGAGTTGGCGTCGTCAAATCGTTCATTTCCGTCGTCAGCCACGCGATCCCGACGGACTAATCATACAGCTCACCGTCCTGCGATACAGTTAATTGAAATATGAAACTTTTACCTGTTATGAACTCCTATTGGTCAACGTTATTACTGTCACCGACACATTTATTTATTCAAACCAAAACCATTTGAACATCCCAACACATTAACATTTAGCTGACACCAGAGATTGCGGATAGCCGTTTATTCTTCCACTTCCTGCGCACCGTTCGTTTACCTAACTTAATTGTACAGCAGACAAGCACGAAAACAATAAAACAGAGCTGCAACGTTAACCGCAGTGCTGTCGCAAAAACCAGTCAGAGTACAACGTCACTTTAAGTAATGAATGGTGTAAACTGCTATAAACTACAACACCTGTTCTTGTGAGGTGCCAAGCAGTAGCGCGGGAATGCCGAGCAAATCGTGACGCGGCGGAATGTCGGCGTCGCACTCGCAGGACGTGATAACAGCCGAGATGGCATATTCGCTGACGCGTCGCGCACGTCATGCGACCCTCGCCGAGACACTTTGTCATCAGTTTAGTTTCCCGGACTCAGCGCGCGATGCTCTCACGGCTCTCACGTCTCCATTCCAATTAACTCTCATTGCTCCAAACTTCTTCACTCGTTATTTCCATGAATTTTAATAACGTCTCAGAAAATAAGCTGTATTTTTTTGGCACGCCATACTTTTCCCCAAATTGTTATTACTTACAATTGTACCACACAGCAATATTTAGGTAAAGTGGAAAGATGCCAACTTTCAATAATAAGTACACTTTTACGAGTATCTAGGTCTGAATGCGTTTGAGCTGTTCTAAACTGAATGCTGAAAATCCCGAAAGCAGGAAGTTGTCTTCTTTTACGAGCGTTATTGCTTCTGCCTGCCGTCTTACGACAGACATTCACGTACATTTCGTGGAAATAAATTTTCCGATATCAGTAATTTATTATAATTTTAGCTCGGGAGTGGAGAGATAGCTTAGTGCTGTTATTGTGCTGGTAAATATGTGAACTTTGTGGAGACCACAAATATTATAGCGTATTAACATAAGCCAACGCTTCTATTTCCATAACGCAGTGCCGCACGTGATTTATATGACGTTGTTGGGTACCCTAGTGGTGTACGACAAAGGATATTAATAGATACTAATGATATCGCTATTGTAGCACAGCGCTATATAGTATCTCAGTGCGGTGATACGATGATCCTCAGTATTAACATCGCTTTTGTAATTTGATGGTGTTCGGGTAATCTGCACGAGACGGTCGCGTGACCGCTCGCACGCGGGCGGGGCGACGGTCCGCGCTACGCAGCGCTGTCCGGTGGCGCGCGCGTGGGGCTCTGTCCAGGGCCACTCGGATATTATTCCGGAACGAGCAGACCATCCATGCATATTCATGTGCTCGATCCAGAGGCGCGTATTAATTTGCATCCCGATCCGACACCGGCCTCGTTACATTGTCCATTTTCGTTTCTTTGCGATAAACCCTAGAACGTCGGACAGTCTCAGCGGTCGCTCAATGGATTGTGAAATCGGAACGGTCATACCGTCCGCTTTGAGTAATTTGTAAAACTGTATTTTAAATTCATTGCCCGCAAAACGGTTCGCGTTTATACGCGGAATTACTATTTTAAATGCTTTCAAACAGATTGAATTCTTAAATAGAATTACGCTCTCACTGATTTGCGCTTATTGGGATAAGACGGCGGAAGGGTAGGCTCCGAAGTTCGGTACGACTCCATTCGTACTAAAAGTACCTCCACTGATCATAGAATATCGGGTATTTATTGCTACATTTAATAATAAATTTGATAAATTGTTTGTTCGCTCCGTTTTAAAACACTTGAGTTGTACGAGGGGCATTGGTTTAAGTGTTCAATAAATCAGCAAACGTGGTGGTTTATGTGACTCAGGAGATCGTGATTCGTGTGCTTTCGGAATTAAAACCGATGTGGTCGAAAACAACCAGATTATTTATCTATCTGTTTCAACTGTCGATAGGAATGTACTATTTCAATATGGTATTTCATGTTAGTTAATTAAAATTGCTGATAGTAAACTGATAGGTAACCGATTAGACAGTTTGTGGGTAGGTACTATCCAGAATTTGTGTTAGGCTATATTCCAATTCTACCAAAACACACGCTGAAATCATGAAATTGTCGATTTACGTAACATCGACAATTTAATGATTTTATTTTTTATACGCGTGCTCTATATAAAAAGTAAATAAATATTTTTCTTTTCTATGAAAATGAAATGACATGTAGCGTATGAATACAAATGTGAACATTCGGTACTATGAAAGAGTCATGATCAAATATTTATTTGGTGTTCGCACATCGTTCAGAAAAGTAAAACATTTTCGTAACGTCATTAAAACTGATCATAATCAAAATAGATTTTGCCACAAAGTACCGACGAAACAGTTTTAAATAATGTATTTTACAGGACAACTTTATGATCGTAATTATGGTTTCAGACTTTAAACGCAGACAACTCACGCCTCGTTTTATGTACTTTTTAGGATTACGTTTCGGTGAAATCCGCACAAAAGTCTGGCGTATTTTTGGATTATTTGTAAAGCACCGAGATTTATCCTCGCGGCTGATGTGTACGGGTGGAGCACGTGGCGCAAATTGTCCACTGCTACTGCTCATTGTTGCAACTGTAATACAGTCGGCGCGGCGGCCATATTGTGTAGCACATTCATAACGCAGCCAGCCTGCATACAGGATTTTCTACGCAAAAATATTCAGTCTTACCTATTTCGCCATTTACCGGCACAATCGTGAATTTCACGCTTTTGGGCGGCAGGAGTGTCCACATTAATCTCTTTTATGTCCTGATTGTAAATTATCATAGCAATGAGTGTCTTTAGAACGTATTCGTGATCACAAAGTAGTGTAATAATTTTGGCAGTTTGTGTTATGGCAGTTTGGTAGTTGGTCGCGTAAGGCAGCCGCGTGTCGGTCGCTATCACAGAATCCCACGCACGAGATAAAGCGACCGCGTCAACCGCCCGATGTAATCAAGATCACGCAATAGGACATAATGACATTTAGCGTGAAATGTGTATACTGCCGCATATTACCTACTATGTACACGTTTCATGTTTTATTGGCTTGAACTGTACATTTCATCCAGCATAAAATTTTATTATTAATATCAGCCTTTGTTAACTTAAATTTTTGCTGTTATATTTTCGACAAGATTTTTTTTTTGTTTATCTGTGCATATTTTATCTGAAGCTAGATTTTAACCTGCATAGTTAAAGGCAGTAATTTAAATTGGATGGTATTTAAACGTACTTCAATTTATTCCCATTTCGTTTACCTAATTTTGCCTGTGTTGCACCAAATTTACTGAATGAGCACCAAAATATGTTAATTAAAATATGTCATAACGAGCATCAGGAAAAAGACAGCACTACAATAAAAAAGTGTTATATCTTTATCCATTTTCTATTAATGCAAGTCGTTACTGGGGTAACGTAGGGGGTCGCAGTTTTAACCTAACCTAACTTACGCATTTTTTTTGCATTCAGGAAAGAATATTTGGTGCACGATCAGTATTTTTGGTGAACACAATTTTTTTTCCCATTTAAATTCATTTTGATCAATATAATAATAAAGAAATGTTATTATAAAAAGACAACACTGCCAAAAAAACTATTAGAAAAAAGCATGGATTTCTCACATTTTCAATGAAAGATTTCCCAAAAACGGACATTAAACTGGCAACTCTAAGTCACGGAGTATATTTCTCACATTATTTATTTGAATGGGTTCCGTAGCTTTGTGAAAATTTGAATATTGGCCTTTCTGCCGTGTCAGCCAGACTCGCATACGGCTTTAATTCAATTTCTGGTGATTTGTTCTAGAAAAATACTTAAATGTTTTCCATTTCGCTGACGCAAAGAGAGAGACGGAGAGATATATACACACACATAATCTAATTCAGAACCTATACGTGTTGAAAATTAGTTTTGCTTTGTTGGGCACTTGTGATAATAAAATCACGTCGTTGGTAAATGCAACGAAACTTGTTTGTTTTTGTTTCTAATTGATTTATTTGAGCAATGCAGGTGCTTCATAGAGTGTCACGGTGTTATTTAAATACATCGCGACGAAAACTTGTAAACTAAGGAGGCAACGATGGGTACTTCACTACTCAGTTTTTCTTCTTTGTGAGCATTTTTCCTAGTGAGGCACAATAGTCGGCTCCGATGCTCGGTAATTTCTTTGAGAGGCGCTGCGCTGGCTTCGAATAGACTTCGACAGAAACTAATTAAAAGGGAACATCGCACAATCTGGCGTACTGGCACAGACACTAATACGATTTTCGATACCAGTTCGCGAAATGAATAAATATTTAAGAACAAGAGAATTGCTGTAATTTGTATGCAGACCACGTTCTAAATGTAATGTTAGCGCAAAATGTCTGCGTAGTGAATAGATGTGCAATTCTGGATAAAAGTGGCGTAGCAACCCCAATATATATTTGACCACTTATCGTTCTGTAATTTGGAATGGTGTCTGTTATTCGCGATAATTCTCATTTAATACTATTCAATTGAACATTTATAAAACTACGAGTTACCAAAGAATGCAGTGTAATACGTACCGCACGTACCTACAAAACGCAGTCGATTTGATTTGAATGGATTTATTTCACAGAAGCGTAGCTTTTCACATGTGTATATTTTGCTACGTTATAGATTTTCATCGTTGTACGTCTCTGTTCTACTTTAATAGCAATTGCCTAAAATACATGAATAACTACCGTTGTGAAATGCATGCAAATTTGGGCACATCCTTTGTTGAAAATTTGAACACCCTGAACAGATTTTTCAATTCTCTCCTATTGAATTCTAGAGACTATAGTTGTTTTTTTATTGAAAATGTACCATGCAGAAATAATACCCATAATAATATATGCGGTAGTTACAAATAAATGCTATTGAAATGGTTTATGAATGTTTCGTATTTTTTTTTATTTATATTTATTTATGAAGGCTTGTCACAATATTTTTTGCCTAGACGTAATTTATTTGGATTCGTATTCAGTCAGTGCATCGATTGAAAACCAACTTTTTCCAATTTTGCAAAAAGAGCGGTTTTTGGATTGTGTAAAAATTCTCTATTCATTTATTTTTTTCTGTAACGATCACAATGAGTGTTGAAAGAATTTTTTGTGCAGTTTATTAAAGTTTTTGATTTATGTGATCATTGTAGGTACTTAAAAAGTTTTAATATAAAAGTCCTAAACATAATCAATAATTTTGCTCGTAAAATAAGTGATGAAAGATTGGTAACTGGGGAGTAGTCATTGTTTTCTTAATAAACGTAGTCTGTTGAAGTTTGGCCGAAGTTTCATGTTTCACATCTTAAGTTATTATGAAGTAAAATATTTGAGGAAATTGAATTAATAAATCGTTTTAAGTTGCGAAGTATCGGATGTGCTGAGCTGGCACCAGTCAACAGGCGAAGTACGTAACGATGTGTTAGTGCGGGCGCACGGCAACTTGCTCTCGTTTACAACTTAAGACCGAAGTTCATTACAGGCGTCGGGCGAGGCGGCGCCGAGATACCAAACTACCTCACCATGCCACTTGCCATAGACGTATGCATTTTCAATGAAAACAAACATAAAAAGTTGTAAGCTACACATAATATGTTATTCCTCGCTCACTCTTTAAAAATATTTATTTTCATATTTAATTCAGCACTATTCCGAATGCAAAACTACTCTGATACATGTAATTTTCGTTGTCTTCTTGTTTACTTATAAATTCATATCTATCCACTCAAAAGAAATACGTTGGTGTGAACTCGTTACGACTGTTTCTGCCTTTAATTACAAGTTTATATTCTTGCGCGCTTAAAATGGAAAGTTTTCAGGAGAAAATTACCGCTCAGTACCCGTGTTTTAAATCAGAACAAATACTTCGCAGTGCCTTAATGAATATACAAAGTAGGCAAGGAACCTACCTTTACATAAGGGACCCCACAATGCATGTATATTTTTACACAAAAAGTGGGGACAACAAAGTTGTTGGATCTGTCTGAATTGTTTCTGCGTGGCGCAATCAAGCTCGCGGGAGGCTTGCTTAGCGAGTCACATTGTTTCAGAAGACCTTTGCTCTGCCCTCTTACAAATTCACCGCTGTTTTTATCGTTTTATTAGCTTTGTTTTGGAAGTTTTCTTTTCGCATTCTCTTTAGATTTTTGTTGTCTTTGATGTGCGACCGTTGGCTTCGCCTTTTTGCAACCACCTCTGTGCATAAAACAATAGGAATTATTTATTAGCTGTTACTGTTGTTGCTTTTATAAAAACGTTTCTGTTTCACTATTAGCCCGCAGTCTTAATGAACAGGTTTACACAAACAAACAACTTATTTATTAAGTCACTTCTGAGAAATTAAATAGAACAATGTATTGTTTCAACACAATATTATTGATCATTTGATGTTTATTTTTATACTAGGAAAGGTACAAGTTTGTTATTTTTTCGATCTAAATTTGTATTTCAATCAGTTTCTGCTAATGAGAACTTTAATGTCATGTCATAATAACCTTTGCGTCTTCTATTTTATATAAGAGTAGAGTCGCTAAATTCATCAGTCGATAATGACAAATAACCGAACAGATTACATTGATGCATAAAACTGTTCGGATAGCTGACGGAAATTTTAATACTGATAGCATACATTGAATGCATATTTGATAGCGCTTTGGTTTTCGGAATTCGGTGTCGGTCACCGAAATAATTCGTATGAGGCCGAACGATTGTTTCCGCAGTCAGATTCCGACACGATAGGCGTAATGCGCGACCGACTCACAGCGCTCACACATTGTTTCATGCCAACAATTTATAACCGCATAAATTCGGACAGGCCTGAGCAAGATATTTTGTAAGTCCCGCGCATAATCCCGCCGTGCCACCACGCCGTGATAAAAAGTGTCACGACATTTCCCCGCTACACTTGTTTTGAAAAGAATAATGCTGTATAATTTAGGATGAGAGGGGTAGATAAATGGCCAGCTTTATGAACTTTCTCATTCATCCTTTACATTTAACCACGTTTGTTTAGGTGCGCGTTATCTATGTAGATATGTCTTTTGGGCTTTTTATTATCGAGCAGATTTACAGATTCGAAATTGTTACAACTGCAGAAACCCACTAAAACACTGACACGAATAGGGCTTCACACAAAGTACACAGATAGTGACAGGCTTTGCATTGTTTCCCTTTGTTGTTTGCTAGTGTAGCGGCCGCAGCCCAACGCTCTGGTTTAAATTCACAATCAGAAAGTCATGAAATCTAATTCTGTTTAACTATATTGTGGTCCATTCAATTCTAACACAGACACATTTAATTGGACACAGTCGATAGTTGTTAGACGTATGCGTAAAATATTGTTCAATACCAGAAAATAATTTTCATCGAATGAAAAATTGATCCAATCTGATATTTGCTTTATTTCCAAATTGGATTCCAGTAAAAAGATTGTGAACAAAACTTATTATGTATTTTAAAAACCTAATTCGAAGGGTTTTGTTATCAATATTAGCATAGGACTAATTGAATCGATTCACGCATAGATGTTTCGCAAAACAAAAATAGAAGGTCGATACGTATCTGTTCACTTATTCATACATGTGTGTTAGCTTACAGAAACGGAACGTTATTGTATTGTAATCAGTGTTTGTTTACCGACGACCGTCGCAATGTTTCTTTATACCGCAGTATTATATTTACGAGTGCGACGATAATATGAATGTTAAATGAATGTTAGTGTTTGCGCACACGCCTAAACACTTGAATAGTAGTGAATTATTCAGTGGTAATGTGGCACTCGCGCCTGGCACCCCTACACCGACTGGCCAGCGCAGCGTCGGCGTCGGCTGTCGCGTCTCTAATGTGCACTCACCGCAGCCAATTGTTTATTCCTCCGTAGATATTAGCCTGAATTGAACTGTATGGGTTACCGTTTTATATATAAAATATTTTTGCAAATATCTATCCATTGCATTGCAGCGGTCTATGGAAAATGTTCGAAATTGATTTTCCTCGAAAATTTTAATAAATGTTATTAAAATTCTGTGGTTTTGTTAATAAAGGTTGTTGAATATTGCATCGGGTTTAGTTTCCGTGCGTAAGTTTTAGATGAATTGTTAACTCGGCACATATTGCTGGGCGTAATATGGGTTCGGATTACCATCGTGTCAGATGGTTCCAAAGTTAAATGGAGTCACGTCGGCGCCGGCGTCAGGGCAGCCTCGCGTCTGATAGCGCGGCCGTCAGGGCCAGCACATGCCGCTGGTGCGCACATATTTAAACTTTTACAATAGCACAGCCCCGAAGCCTACATAAATCACGCGAGCCTTCCTTCACACTTCTCGGCTGAATTTAAATAGCTCCCTACACTCATCTTTTCGTGATTTAGATTCTACGTTGGCACCACTCGCGCACTAATGTTGTGTCTGATTTATCAAAATTCTGCTGACCCGCCGCTGGCACGTTATAATGTCGTAAAAACTTACGACAGAATTAATGAAGCGGCAACACTAGCTTGTGTTAACGAACCGAGAAAACTGGCATAAATATTATGTAAATATACATATTTTCATCGAAATTTGCCTCCAGTAAGAAGAAAAGACACCCTTCTCTTTTTCTTTGTGTACGCATTTTCTGTCCTTTCATTACTTAATATTTCAACGTTAAAATCAACGTAGAGAAGCGCGACATAAAAACATAAGCCAGAGTAACAGCGTCCCTTCTGGTACTACTCCGCGATCCGCAATCCACCATCCTCCGACGAATAGGGCGAAAACGAGTACTAATGCTTCGGCTTAGGCACATTATTTAAGAATGTAAATGTAAACGTACGTTTATTTGAAGTAAGCATATTTTCCGAAGTGGAGCTAGCGAGCAAATTACAAGACTGTTCCGAGCGCCTACCTCGGTTCCAAGCTATTTAGAGGACTATTAAAACTCCGCCGGGAGTCCTTCTGAGATTTACATGGGGAACGTGAATTATACGCACACGAAGTTCAGTTTCAGCCTTATTAGTATTTCAGGTAATTACTCGTTAAGGGTAATTCAGATATTCCGTAACAAAAGCCGACTAAGTATTAAAAACTTTTCCACATACTCGTAGTTGTCGTCGTATAGGCTCACTTTTATTACATTACGCTAACGTTCTTTCTTTTTCTTTTCGGTGAAAATAAAGTTTGCCACAAACAAAAAAACAAGTATTTGCTATCTCCATAAACTAGATACACTTAAATTCGGGTTATGATCTATTGTTTTATCCTATATTTTTCGTCAGTGGCTTGATCCCCGAAACCGGCAAGTTTTAACAGAATATGCCTTTTGTATCGGCTAGCGAAGACAGTACTCATGAATAATGTATAAAATGGTCCCGCCAGCGAACCATCTGATCATCCGATAACATTGCCCTTGTTTACATGGGACTGGCTAATCCTGTCTTCCGAATTTTAACAGGATTTGAGTGATGTTTCAAACATCTGCCAAATTTGCGGGATGCCTCCCAAAGCTTGCCGATATTACGAAGATATATTGGCTCAATCTTTCTGCGGAATCAACAAACGCGTGGCTGCGATACTTTGTGAGATATAGTCATCCAGTTAATCAACGTCGACTCAATTTCGGATAAAGACAAGACAGCAAGCAGCTCACGAGAAGTTAATTGACTGAGCTCAACACTTTATTTATTTTATAACTAGCATCTGTTTCTATAGAATTCAATCTATCTGTTTCAAATAAAGCGTTCGCAAAGTTGCAAAACCTCTGCCTTATCTCAACTTTGTTGAAAGCTGTTTAGACTGCAGAAAACTCTTCACCGTATCTCTAAAATTGCGCTACGTAAGAACATATAAATGTGTATTCTTATATAAAAGGTTCTTTTTATTATCATGGTCGTATATTAAGACAGATTGGACAATACCGCTGCCTTCCATCTAAAGTTAAACGGTGTCGGTATAATTGTGCCTTTGGGTACTGGCGTGAGGTACCTCTAGCTCATAGCTGTCGCGGTAATAGCATCCAGAGGTGATAACAATGGCGGACCGCTCCTGTGCCTACAACCTTCATATTACACGCACAAATAAAAGTTGCCATTATCGTTTTATTGTTATTGTGATGTGATGTATGAAAAATGTAATTCTCTCTTTTTCGCATGAAATTGTACCTATGAGAAAATGAAGGCATTTTTATTGTATGTTCTGCCCTCCTTTCTTTTTGTCTTGTTGTTTGTTTGTAGCTGTATAGTACGCAGTTTGTAATCAAAAAATACGTGTGGCACTCGGGGACTGCCGCGGTAAAGCTATTGCATAGCATTTTTTATCAACTTATGCAATAAATAAAAACAATCTAAATAAAATATTTAAAAAGTACTTTTAATGAAAAGAAGTCGCAAAAAGAAACATTTTTTTAGCAACTTAGACAATAAATAAAAAAATTAAATACAAAATATAATATTTAAAAGTACTTCCAATGAAAAGAAGTCGCAAAAAGAAAAACAAGACCTTGGGTTTGATCCAGCGTAATGTCGATTAACTATCCGATCCTCTACCAATCACGCTATTATCTACATTAGAATCGAGATTGAAATAACTGAGCGTAAACGACGTTAGACAAGCCACACCTCCGTGCACGTCGGAGTGAAATTTCGTAACGAAAAAAAACCTGACGCTCCAGGTTTTTTTTCGTTACGAAATTTCTGGATTCGGTCCCCGCGCTCAAGGCCCGCGATAGAAGCTATGCAATAGCTTAAAAGTAGGTAGGTATCAAGGACCACAAATATTATTGCATAGCCAAAAATTCGCAGTTATCAAATAGCCTAGTTTATGAAGAGCCCGTATAGTAGTATAGTCCGTATTTGCAGCGCGGATCTGTAAACATTGGTACGACTTTTTCAATGGCACAGACTGGCCGGCCTCCAAAGAATTATGTTCAATATACACGAAGTAAGTTAAAACCTGAATTAAATACCGTTCTGTTATTGAACTGTCAATAGTACCTACTTTGCTCGCTTTATCCATAGACCCGCGTTTGATAACACATCGCTCCCCAATGAATTGAATATTGTTGTATCAAATACGCACTTTATGAATGGGATATTAGTAAGTAATCTGATTTGTCTATAAATTGTGGTTTTTCCAACAAGTTATATTCGTATAGCGTATACCGGGCTCAGTTATAGCTAAATACGAGCGAATATTTTGCAAGCAGTTCGAAAAATAAGCTTCCAAAAAAGTTTTCACGAATTCAATCCGGAACCGGACCCAAGTTAACCCAGTAGGTATGTATTTGTATAACGGCAAGTTAACAAACCATGGCCGCATCCGCCGCGTCCCTCAAACAGCGTAGATACTCCCGTAATGAGCCCGAGACAATCTTTTATTGTCTGTTCGGACTGGGATAAATTGTGATAGATGATTTTCTGCGTCTCCCAGATTTGGAGCTAGATCTATCCGTCTTCCAATTTATTTCGAGAGGTTTGTTGTGCGCGCTGATCCCCCGCATACATTGAGCGTTTATTACACGGACTCGTTTTATACTGCAGAAAAATGTCGTCGTTTTCCGCATTCATTTCTCGCCTAATGAAATGCGAGCATCAGGCTCGAAAGCTGAAACTTTTTATTGTAAACCTCGGCCGACAGGCTTTTTCTTCTGTCCTCACGTCGCGCTTATGAAAAATAGTGCGCATTACCCACGCTTTTGTAAAGAAGCCAGAGAAACATGTGCGCTCAATGGGACCGTACACTTTATTTTTATAAAAATTAAAAATATCTAAACATTTTCAACTTGTATGTTTAATATACGTGCACACAGCTGCGGTTTTCAGTGACACTTGAAATTACGTAATAATTTCAAACTAAACTCTTTATTGTTATTTAAGTCAGTTATAATTGCTTCACTTGTAATGTAAGTGATATAAACGAGAGCAATATGCGTGTTGTGCGATGATAATGGTCGTAAAGCTGTAACTACGTAAATAATTTGCTTACTGTATTACACATGTAAACACATCAGCTGTGTTATTAGACACATTAGTAATCACATTAGTCACGTACTTAATTATGGAGCTAGTTGTGGAACATTAGTAATTGCCAAAGCTATGCGGCCTATTTACGTTCGCTTCACCGAGGTCCATAACTCACAATAAAATAGCTACCATATTGTTATTAGCAGGGAGACGTGTGACAAAAGCACCGACACGAATACTTTGTCCTCGTCTCAGTGAGTGATGGTTGGAGGAACGTCTGAGTCGTGTGCGTGTGCAGTAAAGCTGATCATGAAACTGTTCCAGCGTCTTTTTTAGACAAATGAGCAGGCCCCGGGGACGCAGCGAGGTCACGTTGCTCATTGCCGGTGACATTTGACCGAAGCCTCACTTCCACTAAAACACCTCACGCCGGCCGTCTCCCTGCAATTTCCGCCCTCCAAATGACACCCCTAGTCCCAGAGCCCCATCCCTGAAAACAAGGCGAGAAATCCCGACGTTTTACTTTTTATATCCCTGCTTATCTCGCTACATAACAATGTAGTCGGGCGCATGGCAGTTTTGATACGGCCGACACTCAATCTCACGTTTATGGTGGCGAAGAAATTATTCTTGTGTACCTATTCGTAACTGCAGCTACCTGCTTTCTTATGTAAATAAGGAACCGGTAAACTTGCTCCCAACTTATCGAGGCAAGAACATCTTTGAAGTTTGTAACTATTCGACTTCAAAATAAAACTCAAATATATAAACACGAGTCTTCCGGAGATATTATGCTGATATTAAATATTAAATTGTGATAATGAAACAAAATTAAATGTTTCTGTAGGGCGCCCAGCGTTCCTATAGTCACTTCGGCATCACATACCCGAGACATTATTAGAAAATCCAAACATACTTTACTTGATCCCTTATTTTAGCCGAACAACTGTTCTGAACACCAATTGTGAAAAATGAATACTAAAACACAAAATTATTTAGTTACCATGGTAATCGTGACCCCATGAGAGATTTGCCAACTCGCAATAACGTGATAGGTAACGCTATAACTCACAGTCGCTTAAGGATTTATTATCAATTGTAAACCGCATAATGTCTTCGATGTATAATTTACGACTGTAGCAATAGTGATTATGGAAATGAAGCGACCTGGACCATATCTACGTTATAAGAAAAGGAATCAATAAACATTAGTTCTTATTTGAGCCTTTTTCAGATACCTTGACAAATATTTTTTATTCTTTAGTAAATGTGTACTCTATTGGAACTTAGAAAAAGACCCTAGAAGTGGTTTTCTCAACCCAAATTCGCGTAAGGGCGTCTGTGGCGGGAGTGATTTACCGCGAGGCGACCGTCGTACTCGCCTTATTGAATTCTATGTTCTATGAAAGAAAATCGTATATTTTGACGTGGCACGAGCTAAATTTACGACTTTCATTTATTCGCCATGACAAATGACAATTAAAAGTGGCCGGTCTTCGGACCGTTCGGTAAACCATGACGTTTTTATGTCCAACTCTAATCTGTTCCCTTTGGAAAAGTTACGCTCGAACAATGTTACATCCTTCAATTTGTGGTCGTAATACGATGGAAAAGGCCCGTCTCTATGAAGTGTTTCAGTTCATTTGCGTTTTATGAAAATGATTTGCAGAAATGTTCGTTTTAATGCATTTCAAAAAATCATAAAATATAAATGTCAATTGATATTTTATGGTGTTTTAGTGTTTATTTGATAGTGACTCAGTGAATATTTTTATATTACACTTATTATCATGAAAAATCCTTATTGAATCAAGCTAAATATATCACCGTAGATATTTTTAATTCAATCAGAACTGACTTTGTATCTCTTTCCGCAATCTGTTTTCTTTAGCAAAAAAATTTGAACAGCTAGGTTGGAAAATAAGTTTTCCTTGGCCTCGACTTTCTCTGCTGAAATGAAATAAAATCACAGAGAAAAATCCGCAACATTTTTTTGTGAATATTGCAACTTTGTAACGTTACCTGCTGCCTTTGGTGGGAATCTATGGATGTTCACAATTTCAAGATACTGAGAAATAATCGTTTTATAAACAAATATACTGTATTATTTTTAATCCGTGGGTTGTAGCATACTCGTTGCATTTAACGTGAAATAAACAAAAGTTATTCAAAAATATAAACCGCTTATTAATACGTTCAATGCTCCAATAATATAATTTAAATGAAAATCTGGCGCAAAAGGAGGCAAAGGGGCTTTATAGGCCAATTAGTCTGAGAATACGGTATGCGTTCATTACTTGGTGTAGAGATGAGAGAGTACGAGGTTTAGGAACGAGTACGGCATAACGTGTAGGTACCAGAGGCTCGCGGTGTTGGCGCTGTCGCATATCACCCGCCTCCTCACTGGCAACTATACCATAACGCGCACTTAATTATATGAACTTTATTACACACATTAAGGCGTGTATTGCGTCATGATACGACTTACCTACTCGTAAGCAAATACATATGTAATACTGTTTACATTCACAGATGAATGCCATTATGATCCAAAAATAAACTACATATTATCGAAAAGCTTTAAATATAAAAGCCGGCTTACAGTCTGCAATGGATCGTGAATTCCATAATGACCGCGCGTACATATGTACTTTGACTTCGTATTCAGTTATGTACATACTTATTTCCAAGTGTTTACGGAGATAGCATTAAAAGTTTAAGGATATTCATTTACAACTCGTTCAACCGCTTATATGCACTTACATGTACGTATTTAAACCCGAGGAACCCAAAGTTTTCAGATTTATACGAGTTTTTATTTATTTAGTATGCATGCATTTCAGCACTCTTCTGTTTTAGAACTTTTTGGTAAAAACCAGGACTTTATATATATGGTTCTAGCATAATTTTGATAAACATTAATTATGTCGTAAAATTAATTCGACAGCAAATTAGCGAATGGATACTAAAACTTTCAGCTAAAGCGATGTTTAAAGGAGTATCGGTTGAATAAGGTTTTAATTTTACTTCACAGATGTTTGAAAACTGCAACTTAAAAAATATCGTTTTAATGCTTTTAATACTGGTTTTTACTCTAACAGTTTGGTAGAAAAAGTCTTTTACCCTGAACATTTAAGTAGTTATAATTTATTTACTTTTGTTAATTCAAGTTTTATATCAAATGGGATTCCGAGTGCAATAGACTTTTCCTTGTAATAAGAAAGATAATAAATACCGCGCTAAATGGTGCCAAAAGATTCTAAATAATTTATTAAGAAAATGTTATTAACTCCTCAATTAAAAGGAAAGATCGTGTATCTCTGAAACGGTATAATTTTCCCCAGGAGAGATATATCGATGTCCTTTAGTCAATTCTCTGGACCATTAATCCGAGAAAGCCCGACATAAGCCAGCTTTACTTCCCTATGATACTTTTGTTAAAATGCATCGCTGAGGTTGCTATATACGACGGTAGATACATATAACAATATAAAAGGAAGTATACATTCAAAGGAAAGCTATTTCACTATACATCAGAACCTTTTTTAACATAAAGAATATGCGAAAGTAAACTTAGTTTTTGCACGCTAACACACGAGACGAGTATAAATATACGATGATGAACGATCTGACCCACTCCGTTGTTCCCGGGAAGTTTGTGGCTTTTACTGAGTAACAGCAGGGCCACCAATAGCAACGTTACTTACGCACACTACCTACTTACAGTGCCTTTGAGACGTAATGAGATAATACGCATCATCCGACCGACTGACTACCGACCCAACTTGCCGTACAAAAATACTCCCAAATTACGAGCAGAGCCGAAATGAAAGCAATCTTCTGACAATCATGACCGACCCAGACCTTTCCAAGTTCTACAACCGCTTATCTACTAACCCTGACCATTACTAGTAATGGAAATCGAATTACTATTTAAGCAAGATAAACGGAAAACGTGCGGTTTGAGCGGTCATCGCTCTAACTTACAAAGTTACACACGAAAGCCTCAACTTTACGGGCGATAAACAAGCAAAATGTTACTATGCGGACACCAGAGCCTTGAGCTGAGGTAGACCTTTAAACGGTCTAATTCTTTAATGACAAATGTCACTTCCCCCCACAACATGGTTATGCGCTGACATTAAAATATCTGGTCCGTAGCAACGTAACGAGGTTTACTATCTGTATCTTGATTGAAAGTAATTGCACCCCTGTGAATAACTTGATGATAAAGACTGCAAGGCAAAAGCTTCAATATCTCCATTTTATATTTGGCCGGGTAAAATTAATGAGAACAAGATTCCCCACTGCTCGGAAGCTTGTACCAATAATGAGCAGTTGTTGATATCGAGGAATGAATAACAAATCACATCTTATAAAACCGCCTCGAGAGAATCAACGTCAAGTCAAGAGGCAAACTCGTAAATCTGTTCAGATTTTCAAATATTCTTTTTTTATTTTATTTCTACTCAATTTATGAAGTACCCACGCGTTTTCAAGAAAGAGCTATGATATTTCACGCTGTCATTGTGAGACCAACCGTGAAGTTTTAGCTTTATTAAAAGTTAACGTTCAGTTACAATAAATGTTATCACGCATAATGATAAGCCTGTACTAGTATCCATTGCCTAGAATAAAAAATAACCGAACATAACGTAGCTTAGTGTATGTATTACGTCGTCGACAGCACTAGGAATTGCCTGAAATTGGTGTTCTAAGTTGGAAGTGTCTGTTGAGATAAGTTTCCTCGTGTTTCAGTATTTATTCGCTTTGCGGCAGAATATCCCGCAAGCTTAATATATCGCCTCTACTTGACTGACATATATATTTTTTCCTTAACATCTCTGACAATAAAAAGGGAAATTCAGGCTGAAGAATTATTGATCGTTGTGATCTGTAAATACGTACCCACGCGTACATAATCTCTGAAGGGGTGAGGCGAGTGCATAAATATATAATGGTGTTTATTTTGTTGCAGCGTCGCGTATTCGATACGAGATCACGAGCGGGAACATAGGCGGCGCCTTCGCCGTCAAGAACATGACCGGCGCCATCTACGTGGCAGGCGCGCTCGACTACGAAACTAGGAAACGGGTGAGTCTTCATCTAAGTTTTGCATTTTAAAATATGATATCAATCCCCCGGCGTACATGATACAAAGTCAACCCCAATAAGTAAAAAACCCTTTTGCATCTTCTCGTTTTCACAGAATGACATTAACAACGGTTCAATGGGTCTTGTTTAAAGAACCGTGAAATATACGTTTAAATGGGCTACCTTTTAAAAAAAGCCAATATTACAAAATACATGCAAGTTTACAGGACTACTAGTCTACTGAAGGTAGGTTTTATATTTGGATATTACTAATGACTGTCAGGGTTTTATTCTGCTGAAAATGAAAGTCCACTTGTACGTATTTAAGGTTGATGGACGCTTAAAACTTTGTTTAATTGTTCAACTCCGTCAGAAGCTAAATAACGCTTATCACAAAATGTTTTGGAAGTTAATTTAGTCACCTCGGATTACGGGTCCGTGTGAGAATAGATACAAAACCCATTTAAATTTGTGAAAAATAACCGAGATTAATATTCAGAAAGGGTGATAATAAAGCTTTGGAATGTGGGTGTTTTAAAACAATTGTGCGGTTTTATAGTGACGGATGGTTCCCGAGAGGGGCTGTAACCACGATAAAGTGGAAAATAAATAAATCGATATCAGTACCGTTTTATTGAGTCGTGATGTGGGGAATTTATTTCATGTATCGCCGAGTAATAGTGTGGTGGAAAACACTTATGTGAGCGATGTACGGGCAATGCGTTATTTGATCTCTTCAATTACCCAACAAACGAGCTAGCAGAGATATACTTGATACTGGAATGTTCGGTACAGTTACAGCTTGTTTAAAAATCCTTTACAGAAGAGCAAGTGTTAGTATCGTATTTGGACCCAATAATGCTTTTAAAGAGCTTGGATCGCATAAAGACAAGGCGAGCCCGATTTGTACACTTGGACAGACTCTGCTCTTGTGTCTACTTTGAGTCACAGAATAAATAAGAGTGTATCTAATAAACTAGCAAAGAGTCTACTTAGCACATCCTAATTTTTTAATTTGTGCTCATTTCATTCGTCCTAATCCAATGCTTCATTATGAACCATAGTTTGAATAACCCACGGAAGTTTCTGCAAATCTTCTGGGACTCGAATAATATAAAGCAAATCCGGTAAAGCAATTAGCGTAACTTAAAGTTATGCGACAAGTAGGAGACCTAAGTTCGTCATCAACAATTATGTCACGTGTCAACAAAATCCCAAATTAAACAAGTGAGGGATAACTAAGTAAGCCAACATAATTAAAGATAAACCACTCGTACAAACACGCAGGTGTAAAGTATATAATAATATAGCTCTTTGCATACACACTACGCCCGGGGACGTGTACACAGAAACCGAAATAAAGGAGCAAGGGTTTTTTGCAAGTTCGAAATTTTCCTTCTGTTCTGTTAACCAAACAACAGACCTCTACGTTTTAAAAGGCCCAAATATCTATAACCTTTTTATGTCGTGTAGTAATTAAAGCAGAGGTGAGCTGGATCAAAAGAGAATTAATCGTCCTTTGAACATAATTTTGTGCTAAAGTAAACGGGCGGCGTTAAACGGTAACAGTGTTTCGCTTACTTTTTGCCCCTTGGCGAGTTTCAATTTTAAAACATCGCGTCGTGGAGGCGGTCGCCGCTCGCCCATCAGAACGCCCTCTTTGTTACAGCCTCGAGAAAGTTTCCACCAACTTTTCACGAGATAAATAATTTAATCTTTAATACCCATTTAAGCGAGCCGGCGTAGTTGTTACCAAAGGCTGTATTGCTATCAAACTGCAGATTCTCACGGAGCTTTTATGGATGTAAACCAGTTTACTCTCTACACTCCTTTTGCTTTTAAACGCTTCAGACTTCGTTTAAATGTTCAGGATGAACATTTTATTGTTATATATTTAGAAGGAGAGACGCTTCGCTGTTGAATAAAAGCAATGGGGGTGGCTCGTAGGAAAATTGAATTTGCTTGTCATGTTCCGCCCTTAACGCGTTGTGTGACTTTGTTTCCGCGGACGACATAAGTTTCTTTATTGAGTACCTGGAAACTCTGGCCTACATGTTGTAATCTCGTTCCCAGTATGAAGTATAGGAAATAAAACGAGTGAATCCATTGTCCGGGATACATATATAAGCCAGATTCGGCACCACCCTCGCGTTTGTGAAATACGGATGCGGATCTGGATTTTGCTGGAAGCATTAGTCGGGCCGAGCATAGCGCTCAGCTGCGCTTAGGTTATTGTAGTTGTTAATAGACACAAAATCATACGACTGCTACTCAAATTCAAATTAGGCATCTACTTTTATTAGCGTTTAATGAAACTTTCCGGTTTTTGTAAATCAGAATTATTAATATGATCAAATGAATGCAGTGCTCCAACTTGTATAAAGTGTGTGAGATGACTTTTGAAACAAACATTTCCCTCCCGAGTGAGGAAATTACTGAACGACACTGACAGATGACACCAATAACTCCCCCGGCTCGCAAACACGTTCACTCTATTTTCGAAGCCAAGTGTGGACTTGGTAAATTTTTGGTAACAATTTATGTACCTACGCGAACGAATTCGTTAACAGTTAATTCGTTAAAAGTTTTAAAACATTTTCTAAGAATCGGCCGATTGCTACCCTAATTTGTCACGGCAACTAGACCCGTCATATTTCAGACGCAATCATTATTATCATTAAGGAAATATTTCCTCCATTCCGTTATTACAAAGCTCCAAATAAAGTTAATTATCCTCGGTTTTAAATTACTTTTTCTAACTTTCTATTAAACTTTTTAAATTACCTTGTTAAATTGTAATTACAAAAGTCAAAGGAGTTTCCTAAAATCAGCGAAAGGAAAAACGATGACTTAATTCAAAATGATAGCCATGCCTGAAAGCAGTTACGTATCGCTGACAGATTATATTTAGAAAAAATTAAGAAAAACTTTTTTAATTAATTAGGGACATTGTTAGGTTTAGATAATATAGTATGACAATGGAAAGTAATGTTTTAATATTAAATGGTAATAGTATGAGCTGAAACTGGCGGCGTCTGACAACCTGAAGGAGAACTACACGACCGTGGTGATCCACGTGAAGGACGTGAACGACAATCCGCCCGTGTTCGAGCGGCCCACCTACCGCACGCAGATCACGGAGGAAGACGACCGCAACCTTCCAAAACGAGTGCTTCAGGTCCGACTCGACGTCACTCGCGCTGAATTCGATTCTTTATTGAACGGATTCTAGAACCTTCCAGCGATTGTTTCAAAAGAGAATCGAATGAAGCTCCCTGGTCCCTCGATTGACCCTCATAGTTATCATTAGCTTGCATGGCATGGGGATTTCGTTTGCGACACATTTTTTACTCTGTAGTTTGGGTTTTTTTTTTCTAGTGTCTTTGTTGTTTTGTTTTGCATCCAACTTGTTTATTGCGGCACGGCGGGCAGCAGTTCCCGAACAAAGTGGTGATAACTCGTTGCGTAATTGAACGTTTCTTTCAGACTTTTTCATGATTTGCCTTTTGTTCTAGTTTTATTTTATTAGACTTTTATTTTTATTTAGACTTGCAAATACATTACTCTAGTTGTATTGATATCAGATTTTACATAGAATGTTGTAGTAAAATGAGAGAAAGCTAGTACATACTGCTACATTGTAAGAAATAGAGTAGACACTCATTTTTTTCGAATTTACGGCTCAAGTAGTTCATTTTGTGTGTTGGTTAAACAAACTCGCTACGGTGAAATATCAGCACTAGCGACTTGTTCACGTCGCTAGCAGTTCCTTAATCCGCTCCACGACAGATATTGAAATCACCGACCGAAAATCACTCGAAGTGAAGCTTCGCAGGGAAACGACTTAAACTCAGTGGGTCGCGAAAAACGTCGGCCGGCGCGCCAATGTTCTTAAAACAACCACTTTGCGGTTATTAATATTTATTTACTCGGCTCCATCGGAAACTAAGCATTTTTTAAATATAATTTTATGGTCAAAGTCGAGTTTTCCCATTTTTATAACGATAATGACGAGAAGTTCGGCAGCTGGGCGCGAGTTGCCGAGAGAGAGCGTTTGAAATTTGTACTTTTCAATTATTGCACGAAGCCCGAAAGTAAAGTTCTTCGCGCGGCATAAATTAACTTCTTCATTGCGATTAATTCGCGGTGGCTTTTGGCGAAACATTTTCTCTGATGACTTTATTTACTCAAACATAAATATTTATATAGCCCGAGGTCTAATAAAAGCAGTGTGCAATACATGTATATAAATCATGCTGTATCGATATGATATATTACACGTAGTCGCGGCATCCGTTAAAACTGCGGCCGTGGGATTGTACCGTGGCTTATCTGCAACAAAATGGACATTTATGGAAGGGATCAAAAGTAATAAATCATAAACAACTTCATATTTACACGTGTGCTCAAAAGTTCCGTGAATAATTGAGTTTCGTTCACTTTTATGTTGAGGAACACGGATATTCCTCGATTAGTTTTTGATCCAATACTGTACTTAGTTACAAACATGAACCGACGAAAATATGGTCAATACTACCCAGCGGTTTCACCCGCTGCTCACTTAGGGGTATGAAAAATAGATGTTGGCCGATTCTCAAACCTACCCGTTATGTATACAAAATTTCGTTTAAATCGGTCCAGCCGTTTCGGAGGAGTATGGGAACGAAAACTGTGACACGAGAATTTTAAATATTAGATTTAGCTAGAGACGTAGGTACGTACGTCGTAGCGTGGAGTGTGATGCATGAGCATGGAGAGTGTATGTATGCGTGTCGCAGTACGAGCTGACGCTGGTGGCGTCGGACGGCCGCAACGAGAACGCGACGCGCGTGGTGGTGCGCGTGCTCGACGTCAACGACCTGCCACCCAAGTTCACGCGCAGCGCCTACGTCACGCAGGCGCTTGAGGAAACCGGCCCCTTCCCACACCCCCTTATACAGGTTTTTTTTAGTTGTTTTTTTTGTTAATTTATGTTACTTCTTCCTCTAAGCGTTATCCAGGCAGAGAACCATTTCCTCTGTCAGTAAAAAAAAAATAACTAATATCTCATTTCCGCAACTAACCTTCTTCAGCTGTCCAAAAAGGCCTTCAATTGTCGCATTAAATTCCCTTTACATAAAATTAAATTCTTTTCACGCGTATTCCAACACTTCTCTGAGCTGAGAACACATTTCTAATATTTACATGCAAATTTAAAAAGATCCCAGCTAGAAACAGCAAGCGGTACTTAAATTGATTTTATTTTTGAGTTTTATCCAGTTTCAGGGTTACGCTTATAAGCATAAAAAAGTCCATTTCATAGATAAAACCTGCCGACGCAGCATGTTCATACAGTGCGTGTAATCTGTGCGAACCACCTCTCTTCACTTTGAAAACCATTAGGAAAGGTCGTTTCGATTGTAATGAAGCGATAAAAATGCCAGCTTTACATACTAACTTATACAAACAGTCACAATTTGTTATCCCCACATACACTTATCCTTTTTTAAATTATTTTTATTCATTTAATTTCACGTTTTATTTGGGGGTGCAGGGATCTCCTATCGTAAATCGACTAACAAAACGCGCTTCATACTTTAGTGTTAACCCAAATCTGAGTACACAGGTAAGTAATAATATACCTAGATGTAGCAGAGCTTTTAGTGAAAGCTCACGCATCTCTAGGTACTGTTTTTCGCAGTATTTTAGTTTCGCATCATGAATGGTATGATTTTAAGGCGCTTCTACTAGTTCGCAACTTCTTCGAGTCCTGTCAATAACCTATGAGAACACGAACAACGGAAAAATATTTTACAAAATATTTGAAATTGCTTTTACTCAACTTCGTCTCTGTGTTGTGTCTGAGGTGTTGTTTCACAGATGTTCTTGTTGTTATTTTATTATTTAGATAGTACTTAATGAAAATTATAGTAATTCTTGTCGTAAGACGACCAAAAAGACATAGTTATTTTCATATAATTTCTTTTATTTATTCTACTAGAACTGGGTAAATAGTTGTGGATGGGTTTATTCCAATTTCCTTCGGTGTGTTGCAAAAGCAGATTACTTTGTAAGCGTAATTTCACCCTATGTCTTCTAAAAAATCTTGTATTCGTGCTACGCAACAGTTTCAGAGGCAAGTTGCCTTGTCTTTTATACTCAATCATGAAAATTCACCTTTCTCTTAGAGTGGAGCCCTCGTCCCAAGTCGCTTGTAGTGGCAAGGTTTTTTTTTTATAATTGGAGTGAGATTCGCAAATGATCCGAGTAATTACGCAAACGTCGACCCTCTTCATTTCAGACGCTCCAGCCAGTCTGACGTAATTGGACATTCCTGTTCCCATAAGTTTACGTATCCCAATTTTAAAGGGATCAATTTCTACATTAAACACTCTGTAAACAGTAAAAGAAATTAAGTATTGCCATGAATTTGAAACACTTCCGTGAATGTTTATTTGCAATTTCCGTTTTATATGAAACGTTTACCTTTGATATTCTTTTCTAGAATTCACTTCGCTTCACCGTGAGCTTCTCAAATAGTGATAAAATTCCTTCGGCTTTCTCGTCGCTGTCCTTAAAAAGAACAAACTTTGCGATGCTTCCGCTGGTGGGGGCCGATGCAAACAATCCGGGGTGTTGGGGTTCATAAACTTCGGAGAACTTCCGTGGTAGCTTCGCCACTATAAAATACATAGTAATTCACATTCAGCCTGAGATTAAAGTTGTTTGGATGTTTTATGGCGACATAATAAGGAAAATCTGAGAATCGGAACAAGTCAACATATTACATAGCAGTAATGGAAAGCTTTGTGAACAAGCATTGATAAAAGAAACAGTTATTAGTATAAATAAGTAGCTTATTATAACTTCCATCTAACTTATAGTAGGTACCTTTACTTAAGACTGGGATTTTTTACTCGCGATGTGAATCGGCAGTCGTTCGTCGTTGTAAATTAGATCAAATAATTCTTTCTTCCTTTAAAACGGATAATTCTTTGAGTACAATAGGCCTGGGCTCGAGGGTGTTGGAGTGTCTATAAAAAGCTTTTTGGCTAGTTTCTAATGAGTAATCTTCATGAAGCATATTTGTATAAATTACGATTAAATTTGCGTAGATATTCATTTTGTTAAGCTGTCTCTGTTTTCTGAAAGGAATTTTAATTTATTTTCTGCCAAATGTAATTTGATGATTTGTAAATAGTGATTTGATGGACTGTTATTTCAGTGTTTAATCACAGTAAATAACGAGTTTAGCAGCTTGTTAGTTAACTGTCGGGGTTACCTTTTAGAAGCTGTGATTATGAGTCATACTTAGCCAAAATAGGTATGTTTCAATATACAGGAAATGTTTGAATTGGAAGGTACAATAAAGTCAATCATTAAATTCCCTAGGGACATTTTCATCAAATGATGCCAAACTTTCCAACTATGGTAGCTACGTGATTCGATATCAAACCCAACACAGAGCCGGAGGCAATTTCATATTGAACAATCTAACATCACTAACTAGTGTGGACGTAGTATGTGTGCTTACTTGTTTGCATTTCTTGGTGTTTTGGTTAAACTAATCCCAAACGCATGAGGTAAGTTTTGAAACTATTCCTGAAATATCTTTGATATAAACCTATTGTCACCTAAGACCGAGATATTCACGCCTTCTTTCTTTCAAACAGGTCACAGCCACGGATGGCGACAAAGATAGACAACAGAACATAGTTTATTTCCTCACCGGCCAGGGCATTGATCCTGACAATCCTGCGAATAGTAAATTCGATATTAACCGTACAACGGGAGAAATATTC
The DNA here is from genome assembly GCA_958449745.1 of Ochropleura leucogaster. Classification (NCBI taxonomy): domain Eukaryota; kingdom Metazoa; phylum Arthropoda; class Insecta; order Lepidoptera; family Noctuidae; genus Ochropleura; species Ochropleura leucogaster. Next base: position 11,268,790 of record OY288208.1, read on the forward strand.
GTACTCAAAGTAAGTATTGCATTTCATTTGTAATGGAGGTTTGTCTAATAACTGGCAGGCGCAATCGAACACCTGATACCGATGCCATCGGAATGAGAGTAGCGAACTCGAGAACAGGGATGGCCGGCCAATAGGATCCGCGCTTTGCATACACAATGCAATCATATATTTATTGCATTCCATTTGCTCCGTAAGTTGGACACAGATATTTCTGAAATGAGAAAAACCGAATGTCCTCTGAATGTTAATTACCGACTCTTTAGAAAATTGGAATACTTTTTCGGTCGCCTCTCTACTGGAAAGCGAAGGATACTTGCGACTTAAACTTTGCTGTGAGTTTAGGATCAGTTTGTTTGCAGATCACCAAGTAAACACTATCTCTGTATTTACCAAACCCTTTTAACATCATTTATATAGGTATCACAAATGTATGTGGTCATATCTACTATAAATCGGATAATGTAATCACAAAAAGGTACTGCTGTAACTGTACTAATTTCATTAGTCCAATTAAACCATGCTAATTATTTCCTAAAAGTAACACAGTACCTTAGAAAATAGTATCTAGTAGGTAGTACTTGTGTATAATTATTTTTAAACGCCAAAATCCGAAATTTTGTTTTAAAATTGACATAATTATGTGTTTACAAATAGGGTTGTGTTATTTGTTCACAGCCGTTGGATCGCGATCAGCCTAATGGGCGACCACAATGGAGGTTCACAGTGTTTGCACAAGACGAAGGCGGCGAAGGTCTCGTGGGATACGCAGATGTTCAAGTTAATCTTAAAGACATTAATGATAATGCCCCTATTTTCCCTCAAGGCGTATATTTCGGTAATGTCACAGAAAATGGCACAGCTGGTATGGTCGTTATGACTATGACAGCCATTGACTACGACGATCCCGCAGAAAGTAATAACGCTAAACTGTGGTATTCTATTGAGAAGAACGTAATCGAAGAAGAAACAGGCTCGCCTATATTTGAAATCGAACCTGAAACTGGCGTTATAAAAACTGCAGTATGCTGCCTTGACCGTGAAAGGACGCCAGATTATTCGATACAAATAGTAGCATCCGATGGAGGGGGGTTAAAGGGAACTGGTACAGCATCCATTAGAGTCAAGGACATAAACGATATGCCACCGCAATTCACCAAAGACGAATGGTTTACTGAAGTAGATGAAACTGATGGAACTAATTTGCCTGAAATGCCTATCTTGACAGTAACTGTTCATGATGAGGATGAAACGAATAAATTCCAGTATAAAGTTATTGAAAATAGTGGATATGGTGCTGATAAGTTTACTATGGTTAGGAATAATGACGGCACAGGCTCGTTAAAAATTGTACAGCCTTTAGATTATGAAGACCAATTACAAAGTAATGGCTTCAGATTTAGAATACAAGTTAATGATAAAGGAGAAGATAATGACAACGATAAATATCACGTAGCTTATTCGTGGGTAGTTGTTAAGCTTAGAGATATCAATGACAATAAACCTCAATTTGAAAGAGCTAACATAGAAGTTTCAGTCTATGAAAATGCTGAAGTTGGCAAAAGCTTGGAAACATTTAAAGCTACTGATCCAGATCAAGGAGGAAAAAGCAAAGTTTCATACGCTATCGACAGGTCGTCAGACCGAAAGCGCCAATTTTCTATCAATCAAGAAGGAACTGTAAGCATCCAACGCTCATTAGATAGGGAAGATACTCCCAGGCATCAAGTTAAAATTTTAGCCATTGATGATGGAGTTCCACCAAGAACTGCGACAGCAACCCTGACGGTAATTGTTCAAGACATAAACGACAATGCTCCAACATTCCTAAAAGATTACAGGCCTGTTCTCACTGAACACATAACACCCAAAAAAGTGGCTGAAATCTTAGCTACGGATGATGATGACCGATCCAAAAGTAACGGGCCGCCATTCCAGTTTAGACTTGATCCTGGTGCAGATGATATTATTCGAGCTTCCTTCAAAGTTGAACAAGATCAGAAAGGTGCCAACGGTGATGGCATGGCTATAGTGTCGTCATTACGATCATTTGACAGAGAGCAACAGAAGGAATATCTTATTCCCATCATTATCAAAGATCATGGAAATCCTGCTATGACAGGCACTAGCACCTTGACTGTTGTTATTGGTGATGTAAACGATAACAAAATGCAGCCTGGCTCTAAAGAAATACTTGTATATAGTTACCAAGGTCATGCACCAGATACTGAAATTGGTCGAGTTTATGTGTATGATCTCGACGATTGGGATTTACCGGATAAAAAGTTCTTCTGGGAAAGTTCAGAACATCCGAACTTTACTTTAAATGAAGAAACTGGAATGATTCAAATGAGACACAAGACCAGAGAAGGAAGATATCACTTAAAGTTCAAAGTTTACGATCGGAAACATACACAAACAGACGTGCCTGCTAATGTTACTGTGTATGTTAAAGAAATATCACATGATGCTATAATTAATTCCGGATCAATCCGAATATCAGGGATATCTGATGAAGACTTTATCAGGGTCTGGAATTATAAAACCCTCAGTGTATCAAGGAGCAAATTAGACATTTTCAAAGACAAACTGGCTGACTTACTGAATACCGAGCGTGAAAATATTGATATCTTCAGTGTTCAACTTAGGAAGAAGCACCCTCCAGTGACCGATATTCGTTTTTCTGCTCACGGAGCTCATTATTATAAACCCATCCGATTAAACGGCATTGTATTAATGCACCGAGAAGAAATCGAGCGGGCTGTAGGAATTAACATCACAATGGTTGGCATTGACGAGTGTTTGTATGAAAATCAAATGTGTGAAGGATCCTGCACAAACGTGTTGGATATTAGTAACCTACCCTATATGGTTAACGCTAATAAAACCGCTCTTGTTGGTGTCCGAGTGGATGTGATCGCTGAATGCACGTGCGGTGCTAGAAACTTTACTCAAGCAGAAACGTGCCGCAATTCTCCTTGCTACAACGGAGGCAGGTGTATAGAAGGCAAATATGGCTTAACATGTTCATGTCCTCCTGGATATACAGGGCCAAGATGTCAGCAAACATCGAGGAGCTTTAGAGGCACAGGGTGGGCTTGGTATCCGGCTTTGGAAATGTGTGACAGTTCTCATTTAAGCTTTGAATTTATCACGAGAAAGTCGGAAGGTGTATTGCTATACAATGGCCCGATTGTGCCTCCCGAACCAGAAGAAATAATGGTATCAGATTTCATTTCTGTGGAATTAGAAAGGGGTAATCCCAGACTTCTCATTGATTTCGGTTCTGGCACATTAGAACTGAGAGTTAAGACAAAAAAATCTTTAGATGATGGTGAATGGCATAGAATTGATATATTCTGGGACACAGAAAATGTCAGAATGATAGTTGATTACTGTAAATCAGCTGATATTCAAGAAATGGAAGATGGAACTCCACCTGAGTTCGATGACTCCACCTGTCAAGCCACTGGAACAATACCACCTTTCAATGAATATCTTAATGTTAATGCACCACTACAAATTGGTGGCTTGTACATAGAACACTTTGATCCAACACATTATCACTGGCAATACATGCCTATTGGCAAAGGCTTTGACGGATGCATTAGAAACTTGATCCACAACAGCAAGTTATACGATTTAGCTCATCCTGGCCTATCCAGAAATTCCGTAGCAGGTTGTCCTCAAACTGACGAGATATGTAATCAAGCGGACACTACATCACGGTGTTGGGAGCACGGCACCTGTGTCGGAAGTTTCTCTGAAGCAAGATGTCAGTGCCAGCCTGGTTGGACAGGACCTTCATGTAACTTACCAACTACGCCGACCAGCTTCCGGCCTCAGAGCTACGTGAAATTTGCTCTAAGTTTTGAACCAGACAGGTTTAGTACACAAATACAACTTCGGTTTAGAACACGCGAACCACACGGCGAACTGTTTAGAGTGAGTGATCAACACAATCGAGAATACGGTATACTTGAGGTAAAGGAGTCGCGATTACATTTCCGATACAATCTAAATTCGCTTCGAACTGAAGAACGTGATGTATGGCTGAATTCCGTCGCTGTCGACGATGGCCAATGGCATATAGCTCGTGTCAGCCGCTATGGTAGCGCTGCGATGCTTGAAATAGATGGTGGTGAAGGTAGGAGATACAACGAAACATTCTATTTCGACGGTCACCAGTGGCTGCTGGTGGACAAGCAAGAAGGGGTGTATGCAGGTGGCAAAGCTGAATATACGGGAGTTCGCACCTTTGAAGTGTATGCTGACTTCCAGAAGGGTTGTCTGGACGACATCAGGTTGGAAGGCAAGCACCTGCCGCTGCCACCGGCAATGAACGGTACGCAGTGGGGTCAGGCAACGATGGCTAGGAACCTGGACCGCAACTGTCCCTCGAACAGCCCGTGCATCAACGTGCACTGCACTGAGCCCTTCGTTTGCGTCGATCTCTGGAATGAATATGAGTGCACGTGAGTTTTTTTTACTCATATAATTATGTTCTATTACAATAATTATACTCATAGTTTTGATAACTATAATATAACTATACAGCTGTCTTTGTACACAGTTGTGTGATCCTAGGTTCAATCCCTAGGGTAAAAAATATAAATGGGTATAATGTTACCAAAGTGTTGTTTGGATCAAGCCCTATAAATTGTATTAATTGTCGCATTGAAATAATTTACCAGAATTTTAAACGATTTCATTTTCACAAAGATATAGAGATAGATTACCCAATTGCTTTAAATCAACTACAAATATGATAACACTAATTAATCCAATAATTATGATGTTTTATTTTGTACCATTTATTTTGGAGCGCGCACTGAGTTTCGACTTATATTTCATTTTAGTTTATTTACTTATTATGTAGCTTTTGATTAATTTATTTAACACTTTTCTTATTTATGAATTATGCTGTATAATAAATTACCTTATTTGTTTATTAATATTCATACATGACTCTTCTATTAATACTTTTTTCTGTTTCCTATTACTTGTTTATGTACCTAACATGTAATACTATGTAATAATACTAATGCTTATAAATTTAAATATTATATTGGAATGGTGTTTAGTTGCGGTGAGGGTTTGGTATTGTCTCCGGACGGCAAAGGATGTGTAGACAAGAACGAATGTCTGTACTTCCCATGCCGCAATGGCGGCTCGTGCGTGAACCGCGAGCCTGGCTACCGCTGCCACTGCCCCGAAGGGTTCTGGGGCGAGAACTGCGAGCTCGTACAAGAAGGCCGCACGCTCAAGCTCAGCATGGGCGCGCTCGCGGCGATCCTCGTCTGCCTCCTCATTATCATGAGTGAGCACTACCGTAGTCACGCTTGCGCGTGCCCCATTAGACAATCATCCCGACGCACTATCACTATCGCACTCACATCATCTCATAGACCTATATGTGTATATGTAGCCGTGTTCTAGCTCGATGTTATACTTAGTGCATGCTATATGGGGTGGGGGCTCAGTGCGCGTGCGACGTTTGTCGCGCGAAGGTGAGGTACAGTACGCACGTTGTAGGTGCCCCGGGGGCTCGGTGCGCGCGGGTGGTACGTGCGTGAACGTGGACGAATGCGCGGGCTCACCGTGCAGGCACGGCGGCACGTGCGTGGACCGCGAGCCGGCGCGCCGCTACGACTGCGTGTGCGCGCTAGGCTACACCGGCCATGACTGCGAGCTCGAACTGCTCGCCTCTGGCATCATCACACCCTCCAGAGATTTCATTATAGCTATCATTGTTTGTTTGTTCATGCTTTTAGGTGAGCACCACATCCTGTTTACTTGCATGCAATTACCGCCCCAGTGTATATTTCAACATTTGTGCTATTAATCAACGTTTTACAAAACAAAATGTGCAAAACAACTTTTTATCACGTTTCATTAAACCCATGTGTGTTAAATGTTGTGCGGTTATTAATTAGTCAAACATAATTCACATTCACTTTAAATGGTAATGTCAGTTAAATTTATTAATTATACACATTTATTTTTATTGTGTTATTATATTTTAATTATTAACGTTTTAATAACTTTTTCAAAGAATATATTGATACAGTGCGGATTAAATCATTTCGAAATGTCAATACGATATTTATATAAAGTTCTGAAAAGCATTCAATAGTAAAATGACGTGATATTTTCAGTACGATTCAATCATAATTTAAATCCTTCAGTCGGCATTTTAAACGATGTCCAGTAATTCTATGGAATAGGATGAAGAATAATTGCGTTAATATAAGGAGGTAGGTGTCTAACTGTCTCCTCCATTCTGAAATCATCGTCCCGGGTCCCTTCCTTTATTAAATACCTATCTTACGGAAATTGAAATAACTGAAACAGTCCCAAACGGTAGGGCCCCATTATGATCAATTTCCGAGTAACAAATCGTTGTGCGCCGCGTGGATATTATCTACTAAAGAATTGTCGTTATAATTAATACCTACATTAGGAATAAATGTGGTATTTTTTATGTGAACAAATAATCAGAAGCAAAGTGAAAACTAAGTTAATAAGCTTATCCAATGACAAAGCATTAAATTATAGAAATAGGTACCTAATATACGCAACTTTTATTTGCCATTACTGTTTTTTACGTAAACATATTTTATCGTATTTAATTAAACTGACTAAATGTTAAAGAAGGAGATTAATGATAACGTAACAACACAACTATCCACTTTTATAAGAATATTGCACAAATATTCTTAACCTAAGTAATTTGACTTGCTCAGAAAATACTTAAAACTTTCTTGTAAAGAAAATAACTTTATATCAAAGAATATTGCATTCTGGAGGGTAATTTATTTTACAAACGTTTTAATATTTGCTGACATCGTCTTTGTACATATACGAAGCCTTATATAAATTCAATTTTATTTGATTTGTAGAATGAGAAACTTTCCTGGGCTCAACATTATTTTCTGAATACGTAACTACAACATTTTTACTCCTATAAACCAAATCACAAACGCGATTCTTTATACATTTTTCAAATAAAGAAAAAAATCTGAAAGCAAGTAGATTGAACTTTTGATTTAAAACGATAAAAAGAATAGCAAAATACAAAAAAAAAAACGCGCTGGAATTTATTCATCTAGAAAGAGCAGTACCTTGGTAGCAAGAAGTAAATGGAATAAACACGTCTGCAAAAGGAATAGGAGCGCCCCGAATGATCCGAGCGGCCGCGGCGGCGGGTCACTTCACTCCACCCCAAACTAACTTAACTAGAGAAATGCACATAACTCCGTGTAATTCCTTTTTTTTTGTTTCAACTCATACTCATTCATTTCGTCGCGTTTCATGAGTCGTACCTTGCTTTTGTAATTTGTTCAGAACATTCTACGCTTCGATATAGTAACTGTGAGCTTTGTACTGTCCATAAAACTGCTTTCTCTCGTCACCAGTCCTGGTGTTAGTGTTCGTGGTATACAACCGTCGCCGGGAAGCCCATATCAAGTACCCTGGACCAGATGATGATGTGCGCGAGAACATCATTAACTATGACGACGAAGGCGGCGGTGAAGACGACATGACGGCCTTCGACATCACTCCGCTACAGATACCCATCGGTGGACCACTGCCTGATCATGCGCCTACTAAGTTACCATGTAAGCTTATCTCATATTTTTATTTTGTTTACTGTTATAAACATCCTTTATTTGTCCGATTTTTCAAACATGTTGGTTTCTCCTGCTAGTAATTTCCAACTGAAATTACTACGGACGTGCCTTAACTGCACGTCCGTAGTAATAACCGAATTAGTAGGAACAGTGGTATCCTCGGGTAGATCAGTCGTGGAATTTGTTTTGAAGGTTTGTGTTAGGTAAAGTGAATTCCACACGACCTCAAGGGTCTGAAATTCTTGATGTAAGGATCGACTGCGACTTTATCTTGAAGATTAACCATTGTTCCAGCAGTACCCTTCATCACATTTGCATAATATGTTGTGCAATGGTTACAAATAAACGCCCCGTCATTTTACCCGGGTGGCGTAAGAGGCGATAAAGGGATTATAGCATTACATCCGGGTCCATATTTTGTCTGTGGGGAAATTACTGTTTTATAGTTGACATGTGCGATTTGCAGCGTTCACGGAATCGAATTATTCGGATCTTATAATAATTTTCGTATCTAATAGAATTCTATCATGCAGAACTGTGAAATTTTTGGTAGAGGACAAGGACAAGATTTTATAATGATGAAAATTTAAAAAATGCCTTAATATTTTTCACAATTAGATCCTGTAATGGGTCTGGGCCTGGGAGTGGGTCCTATGGGCGTGGGTGTGGGCGTCCCAGCGGGCGTGGGTGTGCCCCTTCCCGGCGAGACCAACGTGGGCATGTTCATCGAGGAGCACAAGCGGCGCGCCGACAGCGACCCCAACGCGCCGCCATTCGACGACCTTCGCAACTACGCGTACGAGGGCGGCGGCAGCACCGCCGGATCTCTCTCCTCGCTCGCTTCCGGTGAGTTTTCCAATCCCATGCATCACCACACCACGTAAAATTAGTTCCTGCAATCCCACTTTAAAATTTATGACGGCGCCTTGCGGCATTCATTCACAATGTATGAAGCGAAAAATTGAGGCACCTCCAGTCTTGGTGTTCAAATAAATTATTCATATAAAATCGTAATGCGGCGCTTGTGTACTAGGTACCGACGACGAGACGCACGAGTACGACTACCTGGGCGCTTGGGGGCCGCGCTTCAACAAGCTGGCCGACCTGTACGGGCCCGACCTGGACGAGCAGCTGTAGGTGCCCACACCGCCGCTCCTTTAGTCAATTGTCTCCCACTATCGTACCACTAAGCCACTGTAACCCTGCTATCTCGGGGGTGACACTCGCTCACTCGCCCATTTTCATTTTGTAAATAAGCAAGCCGGCACCGCGTCAGGCGTGACGCACCGCCCGCGTCACTTGTAACTCTTATCAATTTTATACGACTTTATTTATTGTGGTAGACATGTTTAATTAAGCTTAAGTAATGATTTAAGATACCTATTTAATTGCGTAATTTTTTATAAAGTTTAAACTACATCTTCACCAAATATTTGATATAAGTTTTTATTCGAATTAGCCATATTATGAGTCAGTATTTTATTGGAAGTTACGAAGATAAAGAGATTTGTGCGGCAGGGCCGGACGTGAACCTGAACAGTGGCTGTTTGTAGATAGTGTGCTATAAATGTGAATAATTTATACGAGTATTTTGTAAGTCCACAGCTTTACGTGATATCACTTAATATGGCGGCCCTCCCGTAGAAATCATTATAGAATAAAAGAATATGTTATATTTTAATAATGGTAGATAACATAATACTTGAGGTGGTCCACTCGGACGTCGAGTTACATAATGCTCATTCGATATTATGGAAGTTTAAACAACGGGGTTGTAAATACAATAACACTCCAGAAACAACTAGCCCCGATTTTAATTAAACGTGAAACTATTAATTTAACTTTAACGTGTAAGCGAACTGTACAGTAACCGGTGTTCCTCTCGTAATGTCTCCGTGTAGTGCTAGTTAAATAGTATTTGGAAACGACTACGGTCTACTCGTAACATTAGGAAACTAATAGTAGTCATGGTCGCGGGAGTTTTCGTTTGCGTGTGAGCGTGACAGAGAGTATTTATGAGTGTGTGAGAGCTGTAGGGATGCGTGTGAGTGCGTGCAAGCGACATTCGTCGGCGTGAGTGAGGGCGCGCGACGCGTACGTGCGACGCGTGCGCGCGACGCATGCGTGCGATGCGTGCGTGCGAAGCGCACGGTGGTCGCGCCCTAGAGTGAGTGAGACTGTGCCAATCTCTTAGCATTATCGATGCAGCTAATGAAGGTAGAGTTAAGTGTTTGCACTTTATTTATTCGTATGATTACATATAAATTTAGTCGCACCTAGGAAAATATCAATAACTTATTAAGAGTGTTGTGCTAGAATACTATTTCCATCGATCTTGATGTGAGATAGTTGTTGAAACCTGTAGAAGTCATTAATTTATAAATTAATTTTTAAGAATTTATAGTAAAATATAATAATAATAAAATGGTTTTAGAAACTGTCTCACTTCGACATCGAGTTATAATCAGTGTAAATTTTAGAATAATACTGAATTATGTTAAAATGACTGATTTTATTATGTGTTTGGAGCCTAAGATTTTGTAGACTCGGTTTAAATAGACTTCTAATAACTTACCTAATGTAAGTTCACCCTCTAGTTTGCACTAAAGACAAATAATTATTCAAGTACCTACATCAATATTAAAGCAATTCTCGTTAATTACTATTCATGTAAGTAGGATGTCATAGTTATTATTGTTTCATTGATATCATTACACTGCCAGTATCATACATATAGACGAATTACGATAGCGATTTGGGTCCGATTTTATATTTCTGTCTTATACAACGGTATATTGTAAGTTTTTGAACTATTTTATAAAGCAGCATTTATTTGTCCGCCAGTGTTGCGCTCGCGCACTCTCGGTTCTGTTCTACTCAAGCTCTGCGCCGTCTCTAGCGTGTACATCACTTGTTTGTTGTTGTTTGCATTGAGCATATATATTGAAAGCCACTACATCGGCAAGTTGTCATGTCGTCGTGTTGTTACAGCATTTGAAAATATATTCAACTATTTGAAAATGTAGATAGAGCGATGTTTGTAGATACAAACATTACAACATGTCCGTGTAGTATGCATCTGGTGTCGGCAGCCAATTTGAGCTTAATGAAGTTACTTTTGTCAATGTTGGCTGTCGCTACAGATCTTGTTTCAATATGTATTAGTACGTCACTCTCGATCTTAATAAAATTATGAGGGTGTGCACACGTGTGTAGTGTTACGGGTCCTCTTGCGAACACACAACCGCACGGCACACGGTGCACTAGGCCGCACGGCACACGGCACAGTTGGCCGCACGGCACACGGCACACAATGTTCGTCCCGCGTACACTTAGACAGCAGAGCACACAACCCCAGTACAAAATACTAAAGTGCGTTAACTCGCTACCGAACACCGATTCGTGTTTTATTTTAGACATTAATTATAAAATACCTACATATATAGTTATGTTTTGTTTCAACTGTGATTAATTAGTTGTACAACTCTGACAATTATAAAAGAATGAATAAAATAATATGAAAAATATGTTGTTGCTGTTTTTTTTTGTCCCTACCTATTATGTATCCAGTGTCAAATGTCGTCCTAATTCCTGTTGTCAATATCCAGCTCAGCTTGCACTAGTCTAAAATTTACAAGGACTTGATGGATTTAATAATCAGCTAATCTTTCCCATGCTAAGTATCCTCTCTAATATACACATATATAATATACCCATAACTGCAAGCAGAACAAATGCAAACCTTAATTTTTAAAAATGTATGGTTCATGTAAATATTAATGGTTGGCCTTAATGATAGTCACAAAGGCCAACCTCTAATATTTACTTTCACATTCAAAATTGACTGCATTTTGGACTTTCCAGTTCAAGTTACACCGCACAGACACTTTCCTTCAGTTTAATCTTGGAACAAGAAGCGGCGCAACAAATTTCCCAGCGGAACTCAAGATTTACATACCTATCTACTTTACTTAATAAACAATGTAAATATCTATGTCTGAAACAAATGAAACAGACTTAATTCACCAACTCATCTGTGTACAAAACTTGGTAAACACATCTTATGGAATTCGTATTACCAAATTTCGTTGCAGCGCCAGTTTCAAATTTCCTTACCTTTTTGCAATTTGTCGGCAAGTGTCGGACTGAATGCTGACCAAAATATGATTCGCGAGCGCGACCGCGACAAATATGGCGTTACGGAGTAACAATCATTAAAATCATCAATACTCTGAGTTGACTTTTTCATTAAATAATAATTCAAAGATACAATTAAAGTAATTAAAGATTAAAACGTTAATTGTTTTAGCTGGCGATCGAATATTAACGACGCGGCGGCAATTCAATCAAATCACATATACCACGTGCACGTAGGTACGTGTATAGTGCTAACAATAATCTTACCCAAACCCAAAGCAGCCTGAACTAATACCTTGTAATCAAAATTAAACAGCCTCTGCTAAGGGACTGGATACACAGCAAACACGCACCAGTACTGAATAGAACATACTCAACATATACACATTCATGTATTCATTACAATACCTTCTACTAAGAATCGTCAATTCGATTCTTCCTTTTTCTTCGACACGGAGTGTAAAGGTAGTTTTACATTACCATAAGACAGTATTTGCATTGAATAGCTTGTGGTACACGAAGTACACGTAGAAGGTTCGTTTTGAAACGAAGCCACATCTTGCCGCTCACCAGGGACCTAAGCTACAGGCCGCGCAACCACAAAACTATCGCCTTGTTCAACTAATATCCGAAGCTTGTTGACAGCACAAAATTAATTGGAACGACTTTCCTATGAATTCAAGTTAATTACTGTCAAAATAGAAACCAATTTGTTTACCACATTATTTTGCGCTCACTTCTAATATCAACTCGTAGTAGAATTCTAATTCATGGTTAATAGCACACAACGGGATCACGGGATTTAAATTTAATCAAAACACATTCGTAACTAGCCCTGGCTAGTTTCTAAAATTATACAAACGTATATTATTATAACGAGATTTACAGAATTATGTAAATACACACCTACTTTTATGCGAGGGTTGAACGTAACAGCCATAAACTTAGAAATATCAAACCCAGCCCCCGATACAAACAAATGGAGCTCTACTTTTATGATCTCTGGGATTACGATCATGCCTAACCTATTCAACCCAACCTAACAACCTAAGCAATTATCATGTGCGGCCTGCGGGCACAGTAGGTGTCAATAGACGAACACGGGCCCGATAATGTACTTGTGTCGTATGTATATATACGTGTACCTCGCACATAGCTGATGTAGTTATTGTTGGCCAAGACAATTGCGCCGCAGGGCGTCGCAGCAGCACGTATGTCCTGCCCATTGTTGTGGCGAGATAGATTTACTGGACACCAAAACCTTACTGATGGTTTCTGAAACTTCCTTCCTAAGTCGCATAAGTTATAAACGTACGCTGTTTAGGATAGTATGCACATGAAGTAAACACTGAAGTATTATGTAGTATTGTTTGGTTTCTAATGTGTGATTGTAAATATGTACCGCCCTTTTTCATATAATATTTACATTCTTTGCACAATTGTAGCTAATAAAATGGATATTTTCTACGACGAAAATTGTCGCTATTACACGTAGGCACCTAGACACGCGCCACGTGCCTACATGTCTCGCCTACGCCCGTGTTGTTAGCTAGTCAAAAATGCTGTAAATGGCAGATAGTCGAACTGGCCAAATCTCATTTCACAACACAATACAAATCTTAAATGTGTTTAGCAAACGTAAATTCAAAAGGTTTGGCACTGGCTCCGTCCTGCTGCCTAAGAAAACGATACACTTTATAATTATACAATCCTTTGTTCGAAATAAAGCCCAAACTCAACGACTTGATCTTTTAAAAACTGCGTTTAAAACTACCATAGACCGCATCATCGACGAGATACGGCCAAAGGCAAGCCTTAGTATAAACTTCAACTTAAGATGTATATAGGTGTAAACAGACCTGTAACGAAGTCGACAGCCAAACATACTGTACATCATACTAAGTAACTAGTATGATTCCTAATGGAAAAACCTAATATCACCGTTTGATTCAATCCGGGAATCAAACCTAGGACACCGTAGTCAGCAGTCGCGCTTGCGATCGCGTGGCCAACAGAGGAGGATGCAAGAAGCAGACGATTATGTACGTGTGATGACCCCTGGCTCATCTCTCATTCGGGTCAGGAGCTGCGAGCCTGCGACATTAAGTAATCGAAGTTTACGGTAAGCGGGACGTCAGTAAAGCAATTAAGATAAACGGGTTAGTATTGTGCTCTCAAGCGATGGACTAACCACGACTCCACGACTAAGCTATCAATTACTGCCTCCACTATTACGAACTTTGAACTCTAGCTCATTCATAAGAACTTGAAATACATAAACGATGCATTTTCTCTTCAAGAATAGAGACGGTATAACGATGAAAGAAAATAGAATTCTAGAAGGTTTTTGTAAAAGAACGTTTGTAAATGGGGTTAATCTGTGAACGTTTTTCTTTTAAACAAAGGGTTAATGGTAGTTTCGAGGCAAATAACGGTCTCACACACCGTTCTACTTCATTGATGTGGAATTTTTGCCTTGTGAGGTGAATTTTTATTGTTCATCAATTTTCCCTTTTATTTAAGAACTAACCTTAACTACCTTAAAATGGTATTGTGACATTATATCCGCCGTCGCCTATGCAAAATTTCCAGCTAAGAAATAGTGTTTTCTCAAACAACCTTAGCTACCATGATTCACACCCTCATGGTTTGAATATTGCATTATCTCGTCTTAGTGAGCATAAAGGGTCCACCAAGCAAAGTTTGAGGTTTCGAGAGGAGTTAGAGGAGAGTAGAGATTTTCTCTTCTTTATGTATATAAAAAGTCGCCTTTGTCTCTATCATAACAAGAAACCTACTAATGAAACAAGAATTTAGTTGTCCCATGACTCTCAGATAAAAAGATATTTCACACTTAGTTCCGTATTTAAAATCATTGAAAATTAAGAAGGAAACTATTACTGCTAGGGTATACAAGCGCAGGCTATAATTAAATAGTTACATCCTTACTAATATTATAAAAGTCAAAGTGAGTTTTTTTGTTTGTAACGTCTTCACGCCTTAATAGGTAAACGGATTTTGATGAATTTTGGTACAGAGATAGTTGGGACTCTGGAAACGGGCGTAGGACATATTTATCATGTACATAGGTTTATCAACCCTGTCCTGACCGAAACTAATCCAATTCACCACGTCGCTAGAGGAGTTTTAGTTGTGTCGGGATAACTGAACCAGAAGATGGCAATAGAGAAGCAATAGATCCTCCAGACACGAATCCCTAAAAATGCGAATCTGTCGACTGGCGCGCCGTTGTTGAAGTTATTTATAGAATAAACGTCAAAGGGAGAGCAACGGAAGCCAGTTATAAAGACGGCGGAATTGATGTCTCGGTTAAGCCATCTCAACATTCTGCTGTGTAGGCATGGGAAATAAATCATACCATTATTTTATTTTGAATAAATTTACTAACAAATTACAGGTAAACATATAGAAAAATCTCACTAAAGTAAAGGAAAATATTTTATTCGATAATACGCTAGATAACAAAGAAACCTCACATTTTCAAAATAAGGCCCTTGCCAAAGATTTCCAACATCATGGAACTAGACATTACAAAAAAGCACGTACTAAGTTAGTCGTTGGCGGAAAACGTTCCAACATGCCAACGGACAAATAAATCACGATCATACGATGCAAGAAGGTGCAAAGGAAACGCTACGTACGATAAATATATTATTTAGGTAGGCAACTACGACCATATTTTACAGGAACTTTTTTGCGATATGAGCCACGAAGTGTTCCCAAACTGTACCCACAAGTAGAAAAGCCAATAGGCGGAAAATAGGGCATGATAAATATTTCAAAGAAAGTGTTTTAGGTACCAACTTTGGGATGTCATAAACAGCCTTGGTCTAACCAATATTCAGGCAAAATATAGGGTTTGGGTTCGAGCCTCATTTTGTTAAAAATATATTAGACATTGAATGAAATATCAAGAAGACAAATTTATCAGGAAGCAAGCTCAAAGTTTTGACATCGATGATTGTAAATTACCAATTTTAGTTGAAATAATGTTGTTAGTCGTTGAACAATAAATTATTGGAACTATTGCGTTCAGGGTCGGCCTGACAGCGTCGGGGAATACCTATTAAACCACGAACTCATTACAATGTTCTGAACAAAGGCGACAAACACCGAGTACATAATTGTTAACAAGTTCTTGTTTGACGATTGACTGGCTGCTTGGAGAATAATCACCGCCGAGACAAAAAGTTTTATTGACAAAGCTTCGTTATTTACCTGGAACATCTGCCTATAAATAAACGCTTTTCAGACGAAGTTGAACGTTAAACTCTAACAATGACTACATACTTAGGTACCTAACATACGAGATTATCTTCCGAACGACGAGACTTTGGCTGCCTTACGACAACAATTGGTTATTGAAAATGTGTCAGTAGGTTAAGTTTCAATAAAAAAAAAGTTTTATGTAGTATCTAGTTATATTATGGAATTCCTTTATCCCTTATTAACCACGTGACAAGATGAACAAAATTTTCCACGTAGGACAGGACTCATCCTCAGGCTCATCATATTCTATACATCATATTTAACCACACCGTCTTTGTCATAAAAAGTCAGTCTTCTGTATATTCTTTTGTTAGCAATCGTGTGTAGAATATTTAGTACTACCCTCATTTGGTAAATATTGATAGTTTATGTGTAGGTACAGGCGCTGATCAATATTCGTGAACGTTGCCAGAATGACGATCAAGACGTAATCTCGTTACCAGGCAATCGTTCATTAACCAGGTGTAAGGGATTTTCCTAAAACACTACAAGAAATAGAATGTAATGTAGAATGCCAACCCTTTGATGTAAGAGGTACCAAATATATTTGGCTTCAGGTCAGATGACTTTGGTTAAACTACCTGCCTAAATCCAAAGTAAAATATAGGTAGGTAGGTAATAGTAGTAGGTAGGTATGTTTCAGCAACTCCAACGATCGTCGGTCGTCGTCAGACTCTATTTTCAAAGTCTTCATGATTATTATCCTAAAATAATTAAAGACTTTGAAAATATTGTTTGATGATTGGATTTCTTAGACTAATCAGGATGAAAGAAAATTCCTATCCTTAAAGGATGCCTTTTACAAGTTTAAAATTGCCGAAATCGTTTTACCACTTTCTTGAAACATTTTAGCCGTCATATTACATAACCTTTGACGACACGGTTGGCGCAGTGGCTGAGCGATCGTTGCGGGTTCGATTCCCGCACGGAACAAATATTGGTATGACCTGCATATAGTGGTTTCAGGTCTAGCTGTTTGTGTACCTATGTGAGTTTAAATGTTTGTAAACGCACCCACGATACAGGAAAAATCAAAGTGTGGGGCAACGTGTTAAAAAATAAAAACATCACGGCCACGCCAGTTATCCCCTAAGGCTTAGACAGAAGTGCAACTAATAGTACATCAATGTGGGTTAGGTGCAACTCTGCCTGCCTTCCAAAAATGTTAAAGTCTTATGTAATAGGGAGTGAGCCTAAATAGCCATCATCTGGCCATAAGTCCATGCTCCGTGGCTACTAACCTAATGACAGCGTAATGTTAGTTGAATAGAAAATCACGTTCAATGTTTACAAACACAAATCGTTTATTTGTAAAACAGAGGTTCAGACTAAGCACTCTTATTACAGTTATTCTTCTGTAACTCAAATTTTAATATAGGTACTTATTTAATTATTTTTTTCTGTCCCACTCCTGCACTAAGGCCTCCCTCCACTCTTTCCACTTGTCTCGAATCCGCACGTCCTCCTTCTAGTTCTGAACCAATATCCTTCGTGGCCTGCTGCAACCTCGCCCCTCTGTGTCAGGGCACCAGTTATTTTTCCCACCAGCCCCATTTGAGTTGTACCCTATTGAGCCACGTCATCAATATTTGTTTTGGGCAGTATTGTGTTTCGGACACGATCATGAAATTAAATTTCATTGTCATAGTAAATTTCGTTCAACATAAAATATCGTTTAAACCTTAAAATATAAACTACATCATGGATTTCTTTTATCGACTTCTAAAAAGATCAGGGGATATTAACATACCAAGAACTCATCCTTGGCAGGTTAAGAAGAAACTGTGTTACATGTGAAAAACGATTAATATAGCTCTTTGGATTCCTTATAAGTAACTACTTAAATAACAACTTAACATAATATAATATCACGCTTTCGGTGTATTCACCGAGGGTTTAAACAAATGTAGGTAGGTATAGGTACACTCAAGTTTTATTTGATTCCGAAGTAACTGTCATTAACTAGACACATATAGCATTCAGCTTCAAATGATTTTATAATAACGAAAATTACCAGTAATTATTCCCCAAACCCTGGACTCACCAGACATCCGCGATCCAACGACGTTTACGAACAAAATACAATGTAAAATTAATGTTTAGCAATAAAATCCGACATTATCGTTTCCTGAATTACTCTGCATATTGTCCATTAGGAACGTCGATAATTGAGGAATCATTTACGGAAACCAAATCGCATAATTCTCGAACCATCTGCCAAAAGGACGGTTTATCGATAAATAAAGGTTTTAACTTATATTCTCGTTGAGTCAGATGTAGCTAATTAATTAGTAGGTGAATTGAATTCTATGAACCGCTACTAAAGTATTGAAAGTTACGTTGTGGCGATCTCAAACCTGAATAAAGACATAAAGTTCCTGAAGAGTTGAAGTGGAATGATAAAACTGGGAATTTATGTTTAGAGACAAAACAACCTTGTGAAACATGTACGAACGCACGTTAGGTACTATCACTTTACGAAGGTATATACATATGTATGCATAGGTGTTTTAGATTTAAAGGTACTGTACCGTCTCTTTAAATCCCAAGGATCCCAATATTGATTTGTTACTTGATAAACAACTAAAAGTTTAGTAATTAAAAGTAATTTTTGACACCAGATCACTGGCCAAAAAAATCCAATCAGTTTAAACGCTTCGTGAAAAATCTTGTAACGAACCAATATAAGTACTAAGCTCATTTTAATAAGAAAGCTCTCGTCTCTCTTGACATCTGCTGAATTCACTGAACAAGAAAAAGTTAAAAACAGTTTGCGAAGCTGCTCAGGTAATCTTAATGTACAGACAAAAGAAAACGATTTAGCCTAACGGCCCCGCCTGCTATAGTATTCTTTCGACGTAGGTAATAGAAAAATACATTAAAACGCAATAACCGCCATGACAGCACAATGCAAACAAGCTTTACAATTGTATGTAATAAACATTAATTACGCAGACCGATACCACACACACTCAACCCGATTTCTGTTAACATTGCATTTTTAAATTTAATAATGTAATCTCTGTTGCCTACGGTAAAACGGATTGAAAAATTTAAAAAGCTTTTCACAACAACATGAAAACAAAAGAGTCAGTACAGTGTGCAGGGTGCCGCTGTGCGCACTTTACGGTGTGCCAACATGGCCGACAGATACCCCAGCGACAATATATTTTTTGGCTATAAAAAAAAACAACCAACTTCTTCTATTTAACAGCTATGGTGTACATCTACATGGCGCGAGGGCAGTCACTTTCTCATATTAAACGCTCTATATTTCTGATTTGACTTACCTTCATTGTCATTCAACACACAATGTCTCACAATCACTAACACTTTTCCAATAAAGACTTGATAGATATTTATTTATTGCCAATCCAAACCATTATTATTTTTAGCCGCTTGTATAAGTACTTTGATAAACTTTGATTCTAGGGTAAATAAATGTTTTCGTGGATAAATATTCTCACATTTTATTTTCAGTAAATTTTCATACGGATAAAACAAAAAACTCAACAAAAATAAGTAGAATAATTTTACTTAACTTTTTGGTTTACTATAAGTAGGTAACGCCCCAATACTCACGGTCCGGGATTGCTGGTTGTTCGAAAGAGATACCGCGGCCCCGGAACATAAAGGGCAATAGAAGGAACATGGGTGGATTTTAGTCAGTAGGTACAAGTCTGACACTCCAGCCGTGGCAGTTTTTTGATGAATTCCCAACCACAAAAACAAAAGAAAATATTCACTTTAGTACTTGTTAGTAAAATAATACTGCGTCGCGACGGTTGTCGAAAATCATGATTAAACTACTTTTAGTTTTATACAATTTTGCATTATCTGAGGGGCCAGTTTTAAGTATCATAAACCTAATGTTCTTATATATGTATAGCTTATAAACCTACATTCATTTATGTGATTCCGGTTATTTTAATTTAGGTACTCCAAGTATATGAAATATTATATTGTTTCAAATCGAGTTCTTTTATGTTTCAACAATTACGATAAATAATTTTCAGTCGAAAAGAAATTTGTCAGAATGGAAACTTTCAATGAAATTCTAAATGAAGATTGTTGGTATTTTTGTTTAGCATTTTTTAAAATGAAGGTAGGTAGATAGTAGAATTATGCAAACGTGGCGTGTGTGTAGCTTTGCAAGTGAGATGACGTGCACAGTGCACAAACAGCTTGGGAGAACGTGAGGCGACGGCGATGGCGCACCGATACGCCACGAATCTACACTTACGCCAATATATATCCTGAATTTATGAATGAAATTCTAAATTCACAGCCGCAAAAACCTTTTACATGTAACGTACAGCTATTTAATTCAGTGTATCGCCCAAAGCTTTGTACTCTGCCAAAAAGGATCTTGTAAACATGACGCGGGAGCGGGTTGGTGACCGCAGAGTGCTCTCGCACCGCCGCCGCCGCCGCTGAACGGCAGGACCAGTCAAAGCTCTAGCTCGACGACGAACATTTTGATGGCTTTAAAGTTTGCAACATTGATTGGTTTACCGTCGAACGGCCTTTCTCAATTTGATTGGCATTGGAAGTATTAACATGAAACACCTATTTAATCAATTGATGCACTATACCAGGAGTGACCAACTTTAATAGACCCGAGATCTACTTTTTACGCTCGAAACCCTGCCCTATCTACCAATGAAATCTGTAAAATAAATATATATATATATATTGTATTTCATATATATACATATACTAGCTGTGCCCAGCGGTTTCACCCGCTACTCATTTAGGGGTCTGAAAAATAGATGTTGGCCGATTCTCAGACCTACCCGATATGTACACAAAATTTCGTTTAAATCGATCCAGCCGTTTCGGAGGAGTAGATATGGGAACGAAAACTGTGACACGACAATTTTATATATTAGATATAATACAATGTATCTTCTTAAAAATTCAAAAGTAATATTATAGTTTCTTAATGTTGTATTTTTATTAAAAATCACGTTTCGCATCTGTTGTACGTATATATTTTCTTTACCTTACGGCAATCACTGGACTATTAGCCGCGATCGACCCCGGTTGGCCATCGCTGCACTATACACATGCTTAATAAATGAAGTAATTTATTTATCTACGTATAACAAGGAAGTGAAGGTCGATTGCCTCATTGGCTTTTTGATCACGGTCGGTTCCCGCAAGGAAAAATATATTTATAAGATCAACTGACAGTTTTCGGTCCGGGCATTTGTGAAGACGAGATTTATATCTATATTAGCTGCCCCTCGGTTTTACTCACATAGACCAGGATAAAAATCCTATGTGTTAATCCAGGAACAAGCTTTCTACATTCCAAATTTGCTGCAAATTCGAAACGCCGTGTAAGCGTGAAGGATTAACAAAAACCTACAAACTTTCAGGTCTATAATATAGTGTGATAATATGGATCTACTACGCCGGTAAATTCCTACATCTTGCCAAGATTTACTTTTTCTTGTTGGTTTGGTAGTTTTAGAAACGTTGGCTTTTAAAAAAAATGTTTATGGAATCCTCTGTTCTCTCATACTCTCTGTTCTCTTATTGAGTACTAACGCTGTAACAACAACATTGTAAAACTAAATTATTTTAAAAGAGTAAGCAAGGAGTTTCTTGCCGGTTCTACTGTGTATGACCTAT
Organism: Ochropleura leucogaster; assembly: GCA_958449745.1. Taxonomy (NCBI): domain Eukaryota; kingdom Metazoa; phylum Arthropoda; class Insecta; order Lepidoptera; family Noctuidae; genus Ochropleura; species Ochropleura leucogaster. The sequence goes on from OY288208.1 coordinate 11,290,488, forward strand.
ATGAATAAAAATATTTTGACTTGAATTAAATTAAGCCAGTCTACTGTGGCTACACAGTTATTGTTTCAAAAAGAAATATTATTATGTTACCTTTTGATACTTTATAACATCGGCGGCAAAAGAATTCCTTCATGTAATTTTTTTTCCAACTGTTAAAAGATCGCGTCAGATATTTTTGGTCCGATAGTTCGCGTTATCACGTTGTTCGCCGTTGTTTGATATCACGCTCCGAAGATGAAACGAAACGCTTCAAGCACATTTCATCTTTATTTTTATCCACAATATACTTACATTCCTATTCGAACACACAAAAATTCTATTTTCTCTATTTACTTTCGCCTAGATTAGAACGGGTGGAATCTGTACAAATCCCATGTTCGAGCGAACTGAGCGCTTACTGCGAGCGCCTCGCGATGAAAAGTACAGACACACACATACGCCTACAATCCTACATATAAACCCACACGTTAGTATACGTTACGTACCGACTCCCCGAAAAGAACCTTCAATGCAATTTATAAATATAACTGCAGATTCAGGAAGACGGGAGAAACGAATGCCGAGCGAAATGGACTGTAGGATTTCTCTAAATAAAGCTAGTCTCATCAAAACGATGTGGAAGTTATGGTTCGGTGAGCTGATACATTTAATACAATGAGCTTCTGTTCTGAAGTAGGCTTTTATGATTTTACTACCGTTTTATACACAGACTAGAATAAACTAGGTCGTCTTTATAACAAACCCTTAAAATATTGAGAAAATATACCAGAATATGTCCCTTCTGGTACACCAGAACCTAAACATCTTAGTTAAAATAGCAGCTATGCATCCCTCGAGGCTAGCCGAAGTTTCGAGAATCTTATTGATATGTTTCAATAAGCCCTCGCTGTGTATTTATCTTAAAGCCCGTGAAAGTTATTATAGAGTCAATACTCAATAGGGGCCGTAACTCGGAGCAATACCACCAAGACTTGTAGCTGTTTACTTAAGATGTCTCACTGTAGCTAATATACAGAGCCACTTAGGTACATTAGCTTGACAAGCAAACAGATTGCAATGTTAAACATAAGCGAGATCAAAGTGAAATCAAATGAATGGTTACCATTGGTACACATTACGTCATGTTCGGGTCGCAGTGGGTGATATACGTCAGTTACAGTTGAATCGAGTCACAGTGAATGTCATGCCGTTTTGTAGTCAGCGAGGCAGCTACTCGTACTTTTATGTTTTTAGGAGTAACGGACAGATCACGGTACAGTTTCAACTCAACAAAGGCATTCTCTATTCGTATACATATACGGCGTCATATACCTACTACCTACGTATTATTGTGCACAATAGGTATCTTCAATGGACAATGTACCTGAGTAAGGTATATAAGGTCTTTTCACGGATCTACTGATACAATGAAATTGTTGTATATGTGCGTCATTAATATGGATTCAAGGAATATATTTTGTTGAAATTCATGAATATATCCTATGTACCTATGTAGATTGCAATAGTCACCAGAGTTTTGGGTTGTACTGGGGTTGCGGGTTGTTCAAAAGAGATACCGCGCCCCCGGAACATAAAGGGCAAAGAAGGAACATAGGTGGGTTTTAGTAAGTAAAAGTCTGCTAACTTCGCCCAAAGCAGGCGAATTTTAATAATTCCCCATCCGCAAAAATAAAGACTGCAATAGTTATATAAAATATTTGTGGCAGAAGATACATTATGATTTAATATATAGTCGATAGATAGATATTAATAAGCCCAAGTGACCCCATCCCCCTTGTTTATATCAAACCTTTTTAATACACTCATTTACCCGCGACTTCGTTTGCATAGTTTAACCTCCCGTTTGACCCCTCAGAGGATGAATTTCTAAAAAACCCTAGACGGATGCCGACGTTGTTTATAAAGCCTATATGCAAAATTTTAAGCTTGTAGGCTTTACACATAGTTTAGAGATTTTGTGTGGAGTGAATAGTATTCGGTGTTTATTTATTCTAGCGCGTATAAAGCGGGAACTGAGTATTACATGATTCGCTTTACAAACAGTCCTTTATATAAATTGCAAGACAAGTTAGGATTTAATTGGAGTATGTTATACGCATTAATTTATCCTCACAGTCATTTTCTAGTAATTGACGATCAACAATTAAGCTAATGAATGGCAATTTATCTGTGCAATTTGTCGTGGTCTGTTCATGGACAAATGTAGATCTAAATAAGACTATGTTGAGAAACCCTGGGTTCGTTAACTTGGTCTAGAGTTAGCTTTTAATTGCTAGTGCTTTAATGTAAACTACTTGTTTATCTATCGCTGTAGACGTTTTCTCGTCAATTATAATGAGATATCATAAAGACGTAAACCCTATGATATAGGTACCTATATAGATAACTCCGTTTTTTATTAGTTTTTTAACCTAACACGTAGGTGGGTAGGTACGGTCGTAAGTAAAAGGCATGATGGGTGTGTATATTCATAATTAAGTAACTAGATATACAGAAACACAGCAAGTGGGTCGAGTGTCAACTGTTTATGCGAAGTACATAATCGAGTTAAAATTTGAAAACACGCAAACATTTACTGTGTCATAAAACGAAAGAATAAAAGCTTATTTTCTGACGAGCTCTAAAAGTAAAAGGTGAAAAAATATAAAAATGCTTGCATCGACTAAAATATTGTCTCCGAAAGTCTCGCGTCGAAAATGCGTTATTACGTGCTCAGGGATTTTATTGTATCTGTTCCCGAATTGATATCGACGCCATCAAATACTTATTACATACCCAGTTGATGTTCTGTAACTTTCCTCCTTCAACTTGTTACACACAAATTATCAGTTTCGGAATTTTGATAAAACAGTGCATTAGTGTTTGACCTGAATGTTCCGGTTGACTGAACTAATGCGGCGTCACACGCAGTTATTGCACTAAATCGGGATATCGGCGCGCAACAAATCAGACAAATGTTCACTCTACATGGCACAGTTTTCAGAACTAAGTTTGTGTTATTCCAGGAAAGGAGATGCGAAGTTTAGCGGTAAATCATACTTAGTTGAGACAACAAGCATCCGAGGAGGTTGCGAGCGGGGCTGCCGGCAGTGCCGCCCACGTCCACGCCACATCAACACTCGGCTAGGCATTGAACTGAAGTATGCACATGGAAACTTTGCACCTACTTCCTTTACTGTTCAGAATATTCTAAGTCATACATAAAAGGCGACTTGGAAAGCTGGATTTAGTTAGGTTCTCTTTGTTCGCTCAAACTCGAGTAAACTCAACTCATGGTCTGTAAATATACGTCGGTATATTTTAAGATATATGTATGAGGAGAAACTAACTTGAAAACAGAGAAGTTGTAAAAACGACGAGGCACGGTTGGTGCAGTGGTTAAACCATTGGCTGCTAAGCCACGTGTCGCGGGTTCGATTCCCGCATGGAGCAAAAATATATGTGTTCCGTGTCTGGCTGTTTGTGTATGTGAATTTAATTGCTTGTGCTACGCACCCACGATACAGGAGAAATACATGGTGGGGGCAAAAGTAAAAAAATACATATCACAAGGAGAAATACTATCGGGATTAATAAGTGTTTTCGATCTTCGATCTGTGTTCGCACTTGTAAGTTTTGTAGTTGAAGAGGGTATTAAACGGTGTTTACCTATACAGCGTTTTTCACGGAAGGTGAAACTTTGCACATAAACAGCTCTTAAAGTGCTACTTAGCGGTTTCGCACGTGTGCGTCACTTACGTAATCAGTGGGTAAACAAAGTTTTTAATACCTGTTATCGTACATATTGTTATAGTTGTGTGGCATTGTAGATCTTCCTATGCGATAATGTCACTTATAAAACGATTATAATATCAATCCCTTTGTCACTTAAAGAGTCATCTTGACGGTTCCGTATCATTTATGTATTTTAAATCGCCTTAATCCGTCTTCTATCGCATCGCTCTTACCATCCCATCATGTCCATCTCTATTATTCATGTCTGACTTGTTTAACCAAGTCATCCAATCTCGTAATAAGTCTGTGTACTACTTAACTTGCATTTATATCAGTCTTAACCGACGATAAAGGTTAACCGCAGATTACAAAACAGATAAAAACATTAGCTCTCCGACTGAGATCCAACTGAGACAAAGATGTCCAATATCTAGATACGGCTGTGGCACTAAACAAAATAACAACTCCAGCATTGCTGGGAAATACCCAAACACTCCCGCGCCACAATTTACAGAGCGGCGGCGGTGCAACGGTAGTCATTGAAGAGGGTACAGTGAATTAAATGCGCCACAGAAATAAGATAGATGCCTGCACAGGTACGTGTTCTGTTTATCGAGTTCCACACAACGTACGACCGTATTTAAACGTAAACTTTGTGTGTTACCACTTTAAATCATTAGGAATTTTAGAGATAACCGTTCTGTTCCATAAAAGATAATTTGCTACGAATTTTCGTCAGTTTATGTTCTAAAACTCTGTTGAGGAAAGTTAGAGCTACACAAAGACACTCATGTGGGATACAAGGAATTTCATACATATCTTCAGCTAATGGTTATTTAACATACTTTAGAGATTGATGAAGATGTTTAAAAGATGTTCTATGAAGTTTTGAGGGATCAAACCAATTGAACTCGTCTTGCGGCGCAATAGGTTTTGCAGAGTCGCTCACCGAGTTTAGGATCAACGGATCAATTTTAGAAGAGGCCTAATTAGACCCCTAATTGCATACGAGAGTATTATAACATCGATTGGCTTTTGGATGAGGGGTCTGGTAAGCTTTTGACTGAAGTGCCTAATGTGAGAAATAATTTGGATACATCTTTACTAACTCATCAAGGGCTATCAGGCTCCCGCAGGCCAAGTGTTTCCCAAAACAAAATGTGAAACTGCATGAAGATAAATATTATTAAACAAAGGATCATGACCATCAACGGTACTAGCTTTTCTCATGCATCAAGATAAAAATTATATCACAATTATTTTCTTTATTTTTGGAAACATTCTGCAATCAGAATGCCAATTTTGTATAGGGGTTTATTTTGTAAACTTAATAAGTTATGAAATTGTTTTGATAAAATGAATTACCTACTGCCGGCTATTCTGACGTTAAAGTGTTGCCATAATTAAAATAAGTAAATATATTGAGAACTGCAATCGATTTTTTTTGCATACGATTACAAATTAATATAAATGTAAAGTCATTGGAAAGGTAAATCGCGAGGTTTTTATAAATAATAAAGCGAGATGATACTACTGTGGTGTGAAATAATTAGTATTTCACACACACAGTAGTCGTATTAATATTTTGCTTTCAAAACCAATCGATCACTTTGTTGGCTAACGATACAAATGAATGATTGCATAGATTTTTTTTAAATTATCTTGCTTCGGTTTGATATAAATCGAAACTTTTTAATAAATTAATGATTATAGAACTAAATCAGTCATTTGAAATAATTATGTGTCGAGTGTATTTATTCGAGTAATCGATTTTTATTTAAAATCTGATGTGGCAACATTAGTGTTGGTGTCTCAAATCGAATTTGTCATTGTCAAAAAGTCCAATGACAATTGCGCGTGGTGCATGCTAAGTTTGTTCATTGCGATTTAAATATTACATTTTTTGTTGTTTTGATCGAGGCAAAGTACTGATTTATTTAAGTCTATATCCCATCAGATATGCTAATTAATCTGCTCTCCAAACTACGACCTATAAACTTACCTGTATACACGACGGATATTTCTATTTTGAGGTTAAGTTACGTTTTCTAAAAAAACTTGGAAATGCTTGTTTTGATTCCAAAAAAGCAATTGTAGATGGTTATTTGGTTAATTTATAAACCATCTAAAACAACTTTGGAATTGATGCAACTCTGAACCGTGGTCCATATTGTCGTGGTCATTCTCCTTTGGTTTTGTTTGTGGGACATAGATAGCCCATATCTTGGGATAACTAAACCATTTTCATCCGGATAATAACATTAACTAGCTCTCCCGGAAACAAGTTCAAAATATATTGCATCAACTATTTGTAATTAGTATATTCCTTAAACTCAATATAAACATATCCCAAAAATAGTTGGACCCTTTAAAAAGGTCATTGCCTGAGGGCCACGTGATGTCCATATAATGTATGCGTCCCGAGAAAAAGGTTGAAAATGGCTCCCCTGGACGCGTTTATCATGAAATTTCACATGAATCATGCGGAACTACTGGACAGATTTTAATCACGTTTTCACTGATGTATGGTTGAGTGTCCCGACTGTGTCTCGTGGGTTTTATTAGAGGGTCGTTCGATCTCTTTATTCTATCATATATCAGCCTTCAGAGAATAGAAATATTGTGAGATCTTTTAGTGAAACTACTTTATATGTTGATAAGCAAGTTTTCATATTATATAAGTCGACCAGTGGCCCGTTACCCGTGTTGAGAAGCAGAAAGCTTAGAAAGCGGTCTTCAAACTCTATACCATAATACTTCATCTCACAACATATCTACCAGATATAATGCGACTGCCCTTAGGGATAGAGAGGTCAGCTAACATCTACAACACCCAAGGGATCAAATTCCATGCCCTATTTTTACCCCAGAAACAAGCGGCGGACAGAAACTAGTTAAAACTTAATTTAAAACATGACGTAGGCACGCTGTTAATAATTCCGGGGAACAATAAATAAAGTTCCTTTAATAATATGGGAGAGTAAAACAATCAGGAACACCTATTACGGCGTGTGTACTAATACATTAACGTTAGTAACGTTATGAGAACAATTTCAATCAACTAACTCGGGAATTACTAATTTCCTACAAACTATTACATAATATAGATTAGAAGGGTTATTGGTATTGTCACCACATTTCGCAAATGGATTAATGATCGCTACTAAACGGCTCCATCTTCCGACAGCGTTATTCCCAAGTAAATGACTCTGTTATTTGTTAAACACGTAATAAAAATGATAAACATACTTGTAAATGACGCTTCCATTGTATAATAAACGGTCGCAAAGTAAGTAAAAAGCGTTTATCAAGCAGTTGCGACCACTCGGTAGTTTAATTAAATTTTTAATTTATTGTGAAGGAGGAGGCCGCGTGTGGCGCGCCCGCCGCTCGCAATTTGCTCCCCATCTTTATCTAATGCAAGTTCATCCTATCTGTATACTTAGTAATGAAATATGTGCTTTAAGAAAACTTACTTTTGGTCAATAGCTTAAAAGTATATTATGCGGATAGCGAAAAAGTATTGCAGAAAAGATATACCTACTCTACCAGAATTTTATTTTGTTAATTTTTCAAGTAATATAAAACAAGCATCAAAATTAAATAAAACGTTTAATACAGTAGGTTTAGCGTACACGACACAAATAAATGTCTTCAATATACGTTGCAAATGTGCTTATCCATACATTACACACAAAACATTTTCCGTTCATTTCAAACTTTAAAATGTTTTAACAATAAGTTTTCATAATTCAAAATACACGTTGTGGAAATAGGAATTAAGTATTTCATTTTTAAGCTGATTTCATAGTTTGTATTTTCTTATCAGAACATATTATGAAAAGGACAAAAATATCATAGGGTACAAAATTAATATTTAAGAAAATAATTACTTTTGTCAAAAACTATATACTTACTTATAATTATCCTGTCCGAAAATATATTTACAATTTCTCATTTGACAAGTAACGTTATGAGTAAACTTTTATTTCATATGTAATAAGAGTACAGAAAGTAAATAAGTAAGTGTTTAAGAGTAGGTACAGAAACACCTTAAAAACAAAAGATGGATGATATTGTGTTAAGGATGATATGACTGATGAAATGACGAGTAATAGCGGAGTATGGATGAAGAAGTCATTCTGCGCCGATATTGGGCTGGAGAATGATGATGATAAAACCTAACCTTCATAACGTATTACTTGACAAATATTTAACTTTATTTTCATGTGCTCTCGTATTTCACGGATAACAACGTTTGAAATAAAAACGTTGTTCCCAATTCCACAAAAATGAAACTAATAAAATATGCAAAACGGTAATTTAAATTAATAATAAAACAAAAACTTAGAATAAGTATAAGAGCAACTGAAGCGAGCTCGGGACTTAACCTGACTTGGAGCCTAAAACTGGACTTGACTTTGGGCATCCCGATTGACCACTTTGCCAATTTATCTAAGTAATTTAAATAATATCCATAAATAATTACATCGTTAGGATAATCGACGTTACCATCCCGCATGACGAAATCCTCATGAAAGCTAAGAAAGAGAAACAAATAAAATATCTCGACTTGGCACACGAGGTTGTCGAAATGTGAACTAGGCTATCATAGTGCCGATTGGTGATGATGGCTGATGGCCAAGAGCTTAGACTACACTCTGTCAAGGCTCTTCTTAAGTGGTTGGATGAAGGGTCTGATTCAGGAGGCAGTAGGTATTCCTCGATACTTGTCTTTGGAGCCCTAACCACCGGTAGCTTGGACCCTGGTCCCGACACCGTCTTATTTTAAGTCATTTTTGAAGAATTTAAAAATGAATGTATAGAAAATGAATGCATGAAAAAGTTCATCAATAATTAGGTAATGTTGTGTGTGTGTCCAGACTTTATCTAACCAAATTATATTTTTTATTAAAAATGACAGTTTCAAGATAATTCTAATACGTTTCCTCGCTATCACGTTGAGACTGGTTTAGGTTATTTAGATGTTTAGTTTTTTTTTTAATAACACGGTATTTAAGTTAAACGTAAAAGCGAAACATAGATACCTATGTCAAGAGAAACATTTTCAAAATGAATGTTTGCTAAGTAAATGTTTGTAAACTGAATGTTTACGAAATAAAACATTTTTCTAAATAAATAGAACATGAAAATTCGTCAAAGGCGTGCTGGTTATTTAACCGGTTATCATGCGTCAGATATCATGTTTTAATTCTAGTGTTCCGAATAGTGAATAAAAACTACCTTTTCACAAGCTCAGGTTAAAAGATAGTCGGCTACGTGAAGGAACAGGATAACTAAGTGCATGAGGAAGTGTGACTGCATGCATTTATACGGCTTAGTCATACACTTTGCCAACTTGCTAACGTATTCACACCAGACAACTGAAACATTTAAGGAAGAGACTAAACGTATATCATTCATCATCATTTCCCTGCCCTTGTCCCATTCTATTTGGGTCGGCGCAACACGTTATCTTATTCCATTGACTCCGTTCTCCTTCTTATCATTCCTTAAACAATCTGTCTATCTTTTCTTTGACCTTTCTCTCGCTCTCCGTCCATCAACATTCAGATCCATCTTTTAGTCGCATCTCTTTCAACCCTCCTCATTACATGTCCACACCAAGACAAACGACACCCTTTCAATTTTTCTGTATCCGTCGCAACTTTTAAATTTCCTTTAATATACTCATTCCTTACTTTATCCATTCTTGTCACTCCACACATCCATCTCAACATTCTCATCTCCGCCACATGCAATCGTTTTTGACACTAAAAACTTACGTAGAAACGAAAACGAAAATAAATCGAATAGGTGATCGCACTATGTTGTTACCTATAATGAGAAAGGACAAGCGGTTGGCCATCCCTTTAACTTAATCCCTTAGATACTTATTACGACTCCCCAGAGAAGGCAGGGAGACCTTTTATTTGTTGGGAATCACAGTCCATACAGCAACAACATACAGGAAACACCAATTTCGAAAAACTCTGTCAAGCGTGGTGATTATAGCAATTTCACTTCTAGTGGCCTACCTATGTTTATTGTAGTATTGTAGGTACTTAACTTTCATTTGCATTCACTTAATAATTAGGATGAAAAACGAAGCCAGGGCCACCGCCTGCCGAGAGCATGAGATCCCGCGTGCCCGGAACATAAAGAGCAAAAGAAGGAACATTGGTGGGTTTTAGTCCGTAAAACTCTGACACTCGCCCCCGCTCCGCCCAGGGCGGAGGTAAGTCATTTCATGATATCCCATCCGAAAAAAAAGCCGTTAAGCAATTAACCTTCGTTGAATTACGTAGAGAAATTAATGTTAATACTTGGGTAAGTACTTACCTACATTAATTTGGTCGGCAACAAAAAAGTAGACCTCCATTATAATAGCTTTCAAGAAAATCTCTAAAAGCTCATTAGTTGTTTATTATTAGGAAAAACGATAGATACAGTAATACCCCTAGTTAACCGAAATTAATTTACTGTAAATCCTTCCTCATTTTGACGTTAATTTAGGTTTTTTTTTATTTGCGGTACTAACTAACAAAAATAACAATATAATTTATTTCTAGTAGTGCAGTTTTCTTCTTAACTTCTTATTTCTACTTAGATATACCTACTTATGTTGTTTTTATGTGAACGGTACAACATGAGACTACCCTATTTATAAGTAACTAGCTTTTGCCCGCGGCTTCGCTTGAATTGAATTCGGGGTAGCACAGTTCCCCTTTCCTGATTTGCAAGTAGGTACCTGCTACCTGTAGTTTTTGCCTTTGCACCTTATTTATTGTTATTCCTTTCCTTCTTCCTCATTTCTCACTTTAAAAGAGCCTATTTCCGTCTCCAGGATCCCAACTATCTCTGTACCAAAATTCATCAAAATCGGTTTAGCCATTTAGGCGCGAAAACGTAACAATCAAACAAAGTCACTTTCGCTTTTATAATATTAGTAAGGATGTTATTGACTGTTTTTACAAACGTCAAAATATGTACATTAAAATAAAAAATATCTATCAGTAGTAGACTCAAGTTGAGCCCACGTAACTTGGTACTATATTATTCTTTATTCCACCGAAGGCTACGTGCCCTACAAGTTAGCTCTGAACTTTTGATTTAAACATAAAGTTACTGTCTGTTCGATGTTGCTAGACATAATTCAGTGTTCCGAGAGTTCTCGAAGAATATGTTGTACTTATTGTTAATAATACTTAGTTATTCGTAACCTCAAACATAAGCACTGGTGGTTGGAGCTTTAAACGTTCAGAACTCTCGTAAAAAAAGACATAATTAATTTTCCCAGAAATGAGACGAAGCTAGAACGATTTTTTCGCTCCTGTATACTTAACATTATTGTAACTTATGTCGCTAGTACAGGCATCGAACTTTGTTATACGTACATTATTTCTAAGATTTCAATTTTTTTTATTGAACTATATTTTCGAGCCGTTTGGGGTTGAAACTCTGGGACCGTGGGGTCCTTGTGCTCACAGCCTTTTTAAGGCAATATCAAAACGTTTGGTTGACACTTCCCGTGACCCAAGGGCTGGCTTTTACTTTGGCCAGAACGTTGCGTTGCCATACAACGTGGCAACGCGGCCAGTCCAACTCCTTAGAGTAAATATGTTCCTTGGGCCAGTCTCTTGGGGACATTGCCAACTGACAGCGTTGAGGACGAATTTTTTGACGCTATTTTTTAATTTATTTATAAGTTTAGTTTAGTTTAATAATTTTAGTTTAATTTATCTTATTGTAAAAGACATATCATTTATATGTATAGTGTATTGATTTTCAGGTTAGTTCATATTTTCAACTTTAATAACATGTTTTTTCATGGTGTTATCCTTACTAATACCTACATATTTTTATTGTGCCATTTTTTTATATTTGAATAAATATTGTATTCTATTCTAACTTACATTGAAATCGTTAGAGCAGTTTTCGAGAAGTGATTACAAATATTATTATTTAATAGCATAGCATATGATAAAGTAGGTATAAAATAGGTCATAGTATAGAGTAGAATATAATCGACGTATACTAATAAAAAGGAAAGTTTTTTTTTGTTTATATAATTTGTACAAAATAGGCTTCGAAACTACTGAACCGGTTTAAAACGTTTTTTTTTTCCACTACAAAGCTAAATCATCAGGAAGTAACAACAATATAACATCACGCGACGATACTTAGAAGCTGAGCAACCGGTTAAACTGCTAGGCACAGCTAGTATAGGACAAAGAAAATTATTGCACACAAATGTTAATGTGGCCAGATTATTTAGGTTAATTTGTATCATCTGTCTTGTTTATTCCCATTTCCGGGCCGGTTTCCCGTCTAATCATGGATGCAGCTAAATGCTAGTATTTTACATGAAGCTACTGCCTATCTAAAGTCCACAATCCTGTTATTACTGTGTAGCACAATCGGTAAACCCTGGTGAGCTTGTCTAAGTTTTCGGGCAAATAATGTGTGTGCAGTTGACTATATTTGCAAAATTGTACACAAGGAAGATATCGGTACTTACATTTCTTAGGTACATAATTCTTCGGGTGAAAGGCATTTCATGTTCCCGCCGCTCGTGTTACATCGGTACGAATATCTCGCACTTTTTAAATATTACAGGAAGAATAGCCATTATACCATTTTGCAGAAAATGCCCGCACTTTTAGTGTATAAAACGCCCGTTACGGCAAACAGAGTACCCAGACAACTACTCTCACCAACGTGTAATTCCAAAGTTACTAACACTTTTAAGTAAGTACACATTTTGCAATCTGTAATAATTTTCAATGGCACAATCAATGTTGGTCCAGGAATTAACGGAAATGGGTTTTTTTATCGTGAACCTCCAAATACTTTTCCAATTTCGATTAAATCACAGCGAGACGGCTTCTCAATAATTTGATGTAAGCAGGACCAAGACTATGAACGGTCCAGATCGTAGTTAGGAAATATGTTTCGTAAAGAATGAATTTGTAGCTTCAAAACTCGGCTCGTTGTCAAATATTCTAGAGTAAAACTTTGATATGCTTTGGCTTTTAACAGTAGATAGATACCTACATCATTCCTGTAATACGCCAAGTCAGGATTAAATCCTGATAGAAAAACCTAATAACACTTTGCCTTATCTGCCTCAAACCCAGAAACATGAAGAATCTCAAAAAATGTAGGCAATATCTATAATTTTGTCAACGTCATTTAGTCTGGTTTTGGTCAGGAAATTGTGACCAAACCCTTAAATCCTTTTATGACACGTTCAACCCCAGTCGTCCAGTCGTCATTAAAGACAAGAAATGTTTATCACAACATTTTCTTCATATTAAAATACGTAGAATAGAAAAGATCACGGATCGTCTATTTCATACCATAAAACACTAACTACACTATAACATAGACATACTTACTTACACACGGGTAGCCTTTGCCAGAAATGCTACTTCATAAAATTAATTCGAAAAACGAAAAGCACGCAGTGTAGTTTTAAAAGTTCGTAGCAAATAGTTACGGCGTAAGGTCGTTTACTTTGCGCTGGAGCATGTTTAAAATTATGTCAAATTCAACTAAAATTACGATAGGTTAAATATTGTTTGCCTCATTTAGTTCCCATTAATTGAAAATCATTCATAAAATATTATTAAATACCTAACTTGTGCAGTTATTAAATACGGCACAGAAAAGAGCAAAAGAGAGCGCCTACTACCTATATAATGTAAAAAACAGATCCTCACATACGCGTAGCAGTTGAAAATCTGTTCCTAGAAAATAACACGGAAAGCACGCAGTCTGTAGTGTGAAAGGGTTCGTAGCTAAATATCTACGCGTAGCCGTGTATGTCCATCTGCGAGCCTGCCTTCTATTTGCATTGATAATTTAATGTCCTATGACCAAATCGAATTTCATGGATCTCTCCACGTCTCTTATAAATCTATAAATAAAATTAGGCACTATCCAGCCTATAGTTGGTGGAAATTATGTCAGGTGACGCAGTGACATTTAATAGTCCCTTTGTGATAGTTGGTTGGGCCCGCCTGGAAGATTGTAGGTATATGAGACGCGTGGATTATGGCTCGCACCCAGCAAAGAGTCCTGGCTGCGGTAAAATCCCCAACCCACTACACACCCCGTACATTTGTGCCAACCACAATGTCGAGTCTGCGCTCGAAAAACCATGTTCTTCAATGTCCCTCACACCGCACTGACTTCAGTCACAGATCATTCTTCGTTCAGTACCTAATATTTCTCGATGGAATGCGCTTCTTCAGGAAATCAGGATCGTAACTAACGATTTATCTTTTATAATAAAGCTCGCGAGTACATTTGTAAGAAGTCGGCAGTATCGTCACATCGTTAATGTTTTCCAAATTATTTGTCTTTTTATTTTAATATAATAAGCTTGTTTACATTTTGATTTAAGTACTATATTTAAAGTATTTTGATATACATACCTATATATTATTTTAAATTAGGTATCTTTATAGAATGTATCGATATCGTAGTAAGAGTAAATTAAAAAAAAACAGTTTAACCTATGTAGAGGTATTTAATAGGTATTTTTATTTGTAGGTATAGATAAGTAGCATTAATGATAGGTACACCGACATGCTTTATTCAAGAAATTTTCTTTAATATAACAAACTCATTGTAAAAAGACAGAATAAAATTTTATTTAAGTAACCAAGAAAAGAACTGAATTTTCTGTAGAAATCCTGTACCTATGTCATAAATCTGGGAACCCTTGGTGGGAATCGCATTCGGTTCCAGTGTAAGTACGAGATACCCACCTTTTTACTCAATGGGTTTCATTGCGCGAAGCATTTCCCGGCATTTCCCTACGAGTGTAAATAAACTTCGTATGTTTTTACAATAGCGGATAGTCCAATGTTTCCATATTATCACACCATTATGTACGTCTGCATATAGCGCCATCTATAATGTTAAGCTTTTACTACAACGGCGGCAAGAACCGACTACTTTTGTGCAAACCACGGTAGCAGTGCTCGGCTCGGCTCGTTTTATTGCCAAACCTCCCTGCACGATAGTTTTATGTAAAAACTGCCAAGTTAGTCTTTGGTAAACTCTGTTTATGAAGACCGTCTTCAAAGTCATTGTTACACACATATTAACTAAAGTTTAATTGTGGCAAAGTTCCAAGATATCACTTAATAAAAAATGTCTTGAGACCAGGAAAATTGTTATAATAACTACCTTAACTAGTTTTTTTAAATTACTTTTTTTGGAACTCCCTTGGGATATTTATTTAATTTATTTTTTGCTACTTATCTAAAGACATGCATCCTTTCTATCTTTTTTCTTATTTTCTATTTACAAAATAACCCAAATCTATTCATATTTCCGACTAGATTAATTGGCTGACCTGTCACCTACATAACAAGCAGTTTAATCTACAAATCATACACATATGTAGGTATAACTAGAATCTGGGATAATTACTATGATTGATAGGTAAGCTTGTCCACCGTATACTTAGCGGAGATGTAATAACAATTAATCGCGATTAATGAGATGGATACAGATGAGATCGACGCGAGTTAATCGGGGGACGATTTGTCGGTAGGTAATAGGTATAGATTTGATACCTAATTAAGAAGTGTGTCCCAGCAATGGGACATAAGTAGATCATATTCAACGATGGAATGTAAAATAGGCAATTAATACCAATGATGTATCCAATGATTTGACAGGGTTTGAGGAGCTCGTGGCTAAATAATAGCAGCCGCTCGGGTCGATCTTTAGGTTAAGTCGCGCTTGCCTAGGTGGGTCTGTGGATGGGTAACCACCCGTTACATACAGTTTCCTCCGTGCCTCGGAAAGCACGTTAAACCGTTGGTCCCGGCTGTCATTTGTAGATCTTTGACAGTCGTTACCGGTAGTCAGTGTTCCGAACTGACATCCAGTCTTACCCAGTACTAACTTGGTTGTGGAGGTCAAACAGGCAGTCGCTCCATGTAAAATACTGATATTCAGCTGCATCCGGTTAGAATGGAAGCCGACTCCAACATAGTTGGGAAAAGGCTAGGCAGATGATAATGATGTATTTGACAGGGTGGAAGTGACACCGACGAAAAAATGCGAATTCAGTACATCGTGATCGTTCTGAACCACATAGAAATATAATCTATAATAAAAAAATGAAACGGCTGTTCCATACATTTTGAACGTGATAACCATTCGAGCGTCGCGTCGTAGACCCTTACCACAATATGTTATAAGAATTAGGAATATTTAAAACAGTAAAAAAACGAGTAATAAAAATAAATAAGGAAGGAGTAATTTGATTTATATTTTTTGAACAAATTTTAATTAATATGAGTTTGATTATAATAAAAACACGGTATTGTAGATTTTGGTTGTTTATTTCTCAGGAAGCAAATGATTCACAGCATTGGTGGGATACAGAGGTCTGACAATACCGGGCCGAAACATTCAATTTCCTGAAGTTTGATTTTACTAGCAATAGGTACAACAGCTTAGAATATATAAGTACCCAAATATAAAAACGTGGGAAAACAACGTTACATAGCTGTAGAATAGTATAATTTATTTAGTAAAGCGAGTTTTTTTCATATTTTTTTTATAAACTACACACCTTACTAAATCACAATTTCTAATTATGTCAAAAATTATGTATCACATTTATAACATTCTGTACAAAGTAAAAAAATATTTTCATACTCCACTAGGACAAAGTAAAGCTGCATAGACACTTCCGACAATTATAATATTATTGTTGCCTATGTAGAAAACGAACTTTTAGTTACACATACCGAATTCACTGAAAATGTACTTAGATGAAAACAATTGAGCAGACGCAAACGGTAAGATAATCCAATTCAATATCACACTCAACTGACCAATCTAACATGATATGCAGTAGGTAATGCTATCATCTTATTGCATCAACGGTACCACACTGGGCTAGGCTACACGCATACTTATAAAGTTACAAATATTAAGTTACTCTTTCTATGTTTAATCTATACTTCAACTTGTTTTAAATATCATAATAAAATTGTTAAGATATAAATAACACAAAAGTTACGTTATGTGGACTTACAACCTTCATAAGGAGTGACATATCATGTATCTTACAAAATAATAGTCCCTTACGGTTATGTTAACAGTTACACTATTAAATTAATCACTTATAGCACACAAATATATTCTCTTTGCATTTCATCGGCCGTGCGTTGAAAGCTCACAACTCTGCAAACACGGTTGATGTGATGTAAAATACAAGAGAATACAGTCGTCTAAGTGATGAATGAACAACATCAACAAACGTGTCGGCAAGCTGCATCACTCGGCCACAGCGACAACACCCAGCACCCACCCATGCGTGTCACTCATCTGACTTGATTAAAAAACATTACTTTTTATAATTATGCAAAAACAATTATACAACCCTTCTAATTTAAAGTTTTCTTAAAAAAAAACTGGGACTTTAAAATGCAAATTGTGATTTGTGACAGTGATCATAGAGAAACAATCGAATATACTCTATAGGGACACTCAAATTATTACAACGTAATTTACAAATATAGTCAATCTCTAAATATTAACTAATTTATATAAACTGAATTATTTACAAAATATGAACACATCGGATGCGACGTGCCACCTCTCTTACATATTTGTAACTATTTACAATGACTATTATTATAAACATTAATTAAGAGCATTGCATTTTCGTGAGCTTGATCAAAATAATCCCTTGTTCAACTCATAAGTATAAAATGTTTAACGTTACTAGGTTCATTCACATGCACATGTGGCCAGTCACAATATTACTTCAGCTGCTTCTCAACCATTGAACAAACAGTCCTGTATTCTGAAAGTGGCCGACGCTCGACTTACAGTCAACATCGTTCTGTATTAGCTTTTAGAAGCCCAATAATTTGCTAGTGTTAGAGATCAGTCTTGGGACAAAGGAAACAAATTCAGTACTTTTGTATATAATTCGTCACATTTCGACTTCGAACTGTATATTAAATAGTTTAGAAGAAAGCATCCTATTTACAAGTTCTGATGATTTGGACAAAAAAAAAATGTATAATCATGAAAGTTGTAGAAGAAATTCAAGGCAGAGCAAAGAATTTTAGGGAATTCCATGGCATCTCAAGAAGATGTATGAGATGCAATAAGCAGCACAGCAATGATGTTACGAATCATTGAAGATAGATTTGGTTTATCCTAACATTATTCACACTTGCTTTTGATTATATTATTAACAATTAAAACAAACACTAGAATACCTTTACTATTATGTTATTATACTAGCTTATAAACCATGTCACTTAATGAAATCTCTTAACTAATCGCCTTAATACATTTTTTTTCAACTCATACAAATTTCAATTTGTACTAATGTAGATGTACTAAATTGTCATGTGCAGTATTGTTTAACTTAAAAAGTCAGTTTCATGCTGATCTTCTACTTAAAATACTATTTTTTTTTGCTTCTGACCATAATTCTAATAGTTAAAAATTATGTTTCTTTTTTTATTTTCTTTTTTTTTGTATTCATGCATGGTGAATTTTACAAAGTATTTGAAAGGTTGCTTTAAGGTGCCAAATACTTTGCTAACACGAAATAGAGACTCCTGGGTAACTGGTTTAAAAAAAAACTATAGATAGCATTGATGGGACTTATGCACTGTATCATTATACCACCTAAATAAATTTATAAACTCCATACTGACTAAACATGAAAATATATTATTCACCAATATATGGCACTCATTTTGAAATGACATGTAAATTAATAAAATAATAAAATTGATCAACTGAAAATGTTTGTACCAATTTTTTTTTATTTCGCTTTACTAAGTAAAACCCTAATTCAAAGTTTTGTGAAGCTGCCAATTAAAACATAACTACGACATTGACACTGCTGAGTCAGGTGGAATTCCCTTAAAATTCTACACAAAACTGTATGCATAGTAGATGTTTCGATATAATTGCACTTTCAATTTGTTGATTCTGATTCGAAAATGTTAAATGTAACCAAAAGTATTCCTCATTCAGACAGATTGAACAAATTGATCCTAAATTAATAGTTATATGAAATAGTACAACTAAATACTTTATTGTCATAAAAATATGTTTTTTGGTAAATAAAGGTTTTTTTGCAATGATTCTAAATAATAACAACACAAAAACTTTTAAGTTGCATTGAAATTATAAACCATTTTGTCATTTATGAAACAGTTTTTGTTGTACACACAACAGTAGTTGTTTTAGAGTTGATACATGCCTAGCCGTAAAACTGGCTAGAGTAGTTTTTAAGGATACATAATAAACTAAATTGCAACTTATATGATGACATGATGCAACTTACATGAGATGGCACCCTGTAGCGTGTGTTCTTTGCTCGCGATACAAGTTCCTACAAGTGTTTGCGCACTGTATCTTATCCAAAATTGACAATATTACCCTCATACAATGATATTCATTGCCAAGAACTGACATTTCTTGTGCAAACGCCTACAAACGGATACAATTAACTTCAGCAGCAGCATCTTCATGGCTATGATCGTTAATTCTAACACGAAAGAAGCTATAATATTTCGAAAACACAAAGATCTAAGAGATGCTTTTCCACTAACGAAAAATCACGAGCCAATGAAAGAAAATAATGCGAGTTTCGCGACAGCATTCGTCATATTTTTGTGGAATATGAGCATGACACTCTTTCGACAAATTATGATGACATGATGGATATTTATCAGATCTCGTCTAAAGCAAATATTATCAAAGTGGTTTATATGGACGAATTAGATTTCATTTTCTGAAATAAAAATAAATTCTTAAAGTGATTAATGTAATGCAAAAACTTAGGACAATGTCTTGTGCAGTACATTCATGTTAATTTTACCAGGTATTCTAATTAGCAAACAATCAAATAAAATCATTGGAATGTCATCAAATCCTACTAAAATACATCGAAAGTGCAATTACTCTTAAACATTACAGACAGTTCGTACCCCTAATAAATTAGTCCGATAAGCGCTCGTAATAATAACGTCATAGATCTACCTAATATCTCATTCTACATGAAAAGAAATCCTTCGGGTTTCACGTTCCAAGGGTTCACATCGCGCCGGGTACCGACAGCAGCCGTACGGGCCGACCGGGGTCGATATTTACAATTTTGACCTCACACTTTGGTACTAATCTGGACAGATCACACAAGGACGTCGCGAAGAGTTCCTGCGGCCACCTACTTGTCGGCCGGCTCGGGCGGCGCGCCGCCGAAGTCCAGCTGGTAGCCGCCCGCGCGCGTCATCTCCTCCATACTGGGCTCCTTGCACTCGTGGCCCGCGTGGCCCGCCGCGCCGCAGTTCCAGCACGACAGCTTGGGCGGCGCGTACAGCACGGACACGAAGCCGGCGTAGGGCGCGGGCGCCGCGTAGGGCGGCGGCTCTCCGTTGGCGAAGGGCGGCGGTGGCTGGCGGTAGGTCGGCGGTGGCGTGGGGTAGGCGAAGGGGCGCGGGTACTGCAGGAACGGCACGGGCGGCGGCGGCGCGGGCGTGGCGCGGCGCGGCGGCGGCGCCGGCGTGTCTGGCGGCGACGACGCGGCGCTGGAGCCGCTGTCGGACGACGAGCGCGGCGCGCAGTACGGGCCCGTCAGCCGCCGCACGCCGTTCAGCTTCTCAAGCGATCTGTATTGCTGCTGATGTACCGCACTCAGTTCACGTAATCGCTCGTCTCCCATATTATGACGCATCTGAAAAGATTTAATATTATAAGAATGTCATTCATCAGCTGCACCTTTCAAAATCACATTATGCATTTGCACCTTTTTTAGTGGAAGTATTTATGTTTGACAGAAATTTTGAGGAGCGACGTTTGTGATTGCGATTTGCCAAGTAACCAGGTTACTTATATGCACTCATATTCAATTCTATTGGAAAACCACTGTGTCAATCAATGAAATTGAGTACCTTGTAGTGCTGGAATGCAGTTTGTGTACCTACTTAATTACTATTTTGACAGCAATGCATGATACCGCACATAAAAAGGTTCAAAAGGATCGCATCGCGACAATATGTACTTATAAAAATTTAAAATTGTAAGTTTATTGTGTGACAACCTGCATTGCTATGTAAAAAGAAACACAACATAGTGGGAACGACTCTTTGTGGGTAAAGATCGCGCTGCACTGTGCGGCTAGACTCGCCTCTTGTGAAAACAGCATTAATGCAGGAGGCTGTTTGTGGCGAAGTAGTTCCGCTGCAAACACGGCGAAGGGGCCGCGTTGGTGCGGAGAAGGACCCACCTCGGCGACTGACAGGCTCTCGAAGTTGGCGGCAAGTTGGTGCGGCAGCGGCGCGTCGGGCGGCGCCGGCAGCCCCGCGGGCGGCGGCGAGCGCTCGCGCGACACGCGGCGGCGCGAGCGCGGGGACGCGGCGCGGCTGTCGCCCGGCGACGACACCAGTGGCGACGTCGGCGCGCCGCTTGTCGCCGTGTAATTTATTACCTGCAAATATTTCAACTAAACTCAAGAGTGATTTCAACCAAATACATAAGGAATGGCAAAACATAAATGTATCTACTAACACAAATAATAAAAACCGGTCAAGTGCGAGTCGGAGTCACACAAATTAATGTCAATTTATGCTCAAAAGCAAACAAAATTATATTTTTGTTTTTCATTAACATACTATGAAAAACAAAGCTGCAGCTGCAGTCTCACAAAAACGTCCCATATCTCATGTAAATAAATATCCAATATCAAAAAAGCAAGTTTATGCCTCTTAATTTTGGAATTAGAGCAGGTAAAACAATTTACTGCTTTGGTAGAAAATATCTCATCAACCATTAACTTAGAAAAAAATATAAGAGAACTCTTAACAGTTTTTAAGAGTTGTTGGAAGACACAGGTATCTTATTTATAAAATTCTGGGGTCATACTTTTACTTGCCATACTCTTTTTACCCGACTGCCAAAGAAGGAGGGTAATATGAAATGTATATTTGGTTATTGGTTGGTCTGAGAATCGGTCCTAATATATTTGTCATACCCCTAACAGATAAATGTGGCCCTTGGAAGCCATTAGAGAAACCACTAAGCACAGCTAGTTTAACATGTACGGAACCACTAACATTGACCCACACCTTTTCAGTTCTTTCATAATTTCTGTTTAAATTTTGTGTAATGGTTTTATAAAATAACCCTCCTTTGCGGTGTGCATTGAGGTAAAAAGCACCTACTCCTCAAATCTCTGGTCCCATAGTCAAATGGCTAAAATCAAAATTTTAGCCATTTGACCATGGGACCCTAAAAAATATATGTAATCTCAATAAGGTATTTTAGCCAAAATATGTTGTAAGTAAAAAGTAAATCGACATAATAATTGATGTAAAACTGCATGCACACAATGCAACAACAGCGATTATTGTACAATTTAGCTCAAATTCTTATTATTACAATCAAGGAGTTTGTACTCATCAAATAGCATTGTTTGACCTAAAAATCTACATATTTTTACCACCAAAATTGTAAATTATGTTGTAGATTGCACCAATTGGAATGAAAGCAAGTGTTCTGACAAGAAAATTGAATAGCTCTATTTGTTGTTTCAATAGGATATATTTTAACTCAAGAAGGTGCATACAAAATGTTATAATTATTAACAGAGAGAAAACTGTAGATGAGACTATTTCAGAACTAGGTCATGGAGATTTTGAGTGTGTTTACTAGAACACATTATGTGTTTGGATAAAGAAATTATGACAATAACAATTATGATAAAAAGGTTCACTTTTTAAAAAACTGTTGAAATGTATATAATATTAAACTATTACTATGCCAGCAATACATGGAGAATTATAATGACAGCATCATCAGCCATAAAATATTCTACACATAAATCATGATTAAAAATAGGAAGCAAGAGTAATATTATGAACTATTTACCTCAAGTGGTTGATTTATAGGTGATACTATGATGTTTGCAGGCCATGCATTGTGTCCCATGTATTCTCCCATATTGTACTGTGGCAGTGGTATGCCTGGTGGAGCATGCGGGACTTCACCCAACATAGGCACTACTCCCCCAGGTCCCGTCAGGACTGGCGGAGAACTGAGTTCAGGCACAGGGTCTGTACTTTGAGGCTGAAATATAACAGACTTTATTTAAAACATTACATAAATTAATCATGATTCATTATTCAATTTTTATCATGCTGCTGTTAAAACTATTGAAGTTTGTATTAAATAGTTGCAAAAATTATAAGACAATGTGTATGTTAAAATTATATGACATATGGTGATAAATGATAAAATGCGATCTTTTGAAAATGGAACTGATAGATACCATAACAGAATAAATTATTAGTTAGTTAATTGAAATTTATTATTTACATTGAGTCATTTTAATATTAATGAAAACATTCATGAGTGAACTTGTTTAAATAAATAACATTAGACTAATGAGTTTTGAAAACTACAGAAAATATAAATGATTTTGGTTATCACTATTACTTATCTCCCATGGAAGTTGACTTTATGCTTAGTATGAGCACAAAGTAAACTTTAAAAAGATTTTAAAATCACATGTAAGTCTGTATTATTGTGTATAAATTCAAACACCTATTTCAATACTAAGAAATGAGAATATTGTAAGATCTTTACTATTTTTAAAGTCGGTATGTTTTGAATGCCATAAGGCCAGATAATAAACTGTGCTCAGTAGACCTCAAATAAAAACTGGACTTTATTTGAGATCTCCTTCCAATTTTAGATACTATATTAAATGCCAAAGTTGACACTATCAACATTTTCATACATAAATTCTTATTCAAACAATAACCTTGACTATAAGAATGATATTTAGATTCCTATTTGTATATTTATACAATCTAACTTTGAGCATAAAAATAAGAATGAAAATATGATTTTAAAATAATCTCTCTACAAAAATGATTGCAACAATATGAAATGAGTGGAATAATGTTAAGTAATAGTATGGTGGTGCAGGAATATGACAACACTGACCTGTACCCCAGGTGTTTTGACAAACACAATACCAGGTGGTGGCCCCAAGCTAGACAAGTTAGGCGGTGGGATTGACATGTTGGCTGTGATATTTGACTGTGTATGGCATGCACTCACTGGTACTACATTTATATGCTCTTGTGGTTCAGGAAATTGTATCCTCTGATCTTCCATTTTTAATTTGTCTAATATTTCACCAAAATGTGACTTTTGATCAAATGTGAATGCTGGATGATGTAACGCCATCGTATACAGAAGTAGGATTTCTTCCAGGAGATCGCCGTACAAGCCCTTCAACAAGCCACTTTGCTCCAAGCTGACCATGGCATTGTACAATGTGGTAGCACACGCGAAATTACACGAGCGTAACAACGACACATACAAGGCCATTTTCCGTCGCGTCCTGGGATCTGTATTAGCGCCTCCGATGTCCGCAGCCAGGTCTGTGGGGTTGTTGGCTCTTAGTTCGGCACCACGCAACTCCTGAAAGTCCCGCTTACCTAGCTCTTCTAGGTATGTGCCAATGAAACGCAGTTCAAATGGCAAACACATATTTAATAACGTACACATCGCGTCTATGCGTTTATAGCTTTCCAATTCTTTAAACCATGATACCACGTCCTCTTTGCAAACCATTTCCAGAACACATTGAAATTTTATGTAAAGAATCAACCGGTCCCCTGCAGCCGAAGCGCGTCCGTTGCTTATAATTTTTGGCACACGCAAGTATCGTGACAATGCGATGGTTGTAATCCAAGAATATTCGATTGTAACATTAGTAATTATAAGCTTTTTATCCGTATTTTACAAGTACAGTATATTGGTTAAGCAACTACAGGCAATGCTAGTAGTTTTGTCTCGTCTATAGTTTATGGAATAGGCAAGCCAAAGACAAAAGCATGCTTATAGACAAAGGTGCTACGTACAGAAGTGATGAAAAGAATAAAAAAAAACAGCTTTATTCCCAAGGCATAGAGTTGTATCTCAATCACATTTTAATAAATATGACAGTTGCAGAGATGCCTATAGATCCGTCTATCCGTTTAGGGAAAAGTTGTTTCTGAAAAGAAACATATTACACCATAAAAAATATATTAGATGCAACTAACATAAATCTTTGCATCGCATTTTGAATCACCTTCTGTCTTATATTACATGCTCGACGAAGATTCTGCCCATCCTGCTCTAAACAAATAGTTGAAATAGTCTTACTACTAGGGGTACTTTAGACGATCGGTGGTCATTTTGTACGGTCTGCTGCATTAAAGAGATAATAAATTCCTATCTTTGACATTGTATTTGAAACCACATACATTTTTTTTGAAACCTGCTCTTGTGTTTTTTTACATTTAATATAAGTCGGTTTTCATAAGATTCACATTGGTTTCAATTAATGTTGTGTGGTAAAATCAGTAATTTATTAAATGGCAAATTCTACGCATAAAGCCCGTCTCATAGACTTTATATATATTATAGCTACAATATATATAAATATATACAATAATATAAATAAATACAATATACATACAAACTTTTGCCTTTATAATAACAGTGTGATTGCTGCGTTTAAAATAAGTTACTGTAAAGTATAAGTACCATGAAAGTTAACTTGGCTCGAATATAGAATATAGGTATCGATAAAATTACAGTTAGTGCTTAATCGAATGACCTATCAGTATATGGAAGGATTAAAGAAACGTACATTCCTATGTCTTTTCAGGTACGAGTTGAATTCACCCTCAAACTCTATCATAGCATCATATCAATATATTCGAAGCTGATTTATAAGTCAATCACACTAAACAGAATTATAATTTCACATCATATTATTTATGTAGGTCACAGAAGGAACCTATTCTCCAATTTCCACTGTATCGTGTGATCCCTAAAAAGAATGCCGAAATATTCTGGCATATCTTCGGTATCCAGTTCAAAGGCCAAATTTAAAATTAGTAATAATACTCTTGAAACTTATTACTACTTAAGTTTTTTTCAGTCCTTTTGTTTGAAATACAAAACAATAATTAAATTCTATTTTCTCATAAGATGCAACATGATAAAAATAGTGTTCATTTTTCCGTTTTCAGACTCTGCCTGGCTATTCGTATTGTATGAGGTAAGGGTCGCGTTACCTCTAAATGCACTCAAATCTGATAATTACCTCAATTTCCAACCCCATCCAACTCTGAATTTTTACACAGATATTCAAGATGTTGGGGATTTATATATTGTATTAATAAAACAAAAGAAATTTACAAAACGCAAATAAATTAAAAGAAACTTAAAAAATATATTGCTGATTCGGAGGTCCTGCAACAATAACAAAATACAAAAAAAATAAAATTGTACATACCTAATGGCTACGTATTCTTATGCAGCTTACCGCCTTTCTGCCACTAGCGAGATCTTTGGTGTTACTGGGACTACACGATTGTGTGACCGTAAAATAATAATTATATTTTCACAAAATGTGTAGGGTATCGCGTCTTCCTCGAGTGGTGTTAAGTATTAGCGGCTTTTCTTACGTAAGTCGCGTTTGTAGAACATAACAGCAGACTCAACTTGGGGAACGGCAGAGGTCATAAATAAAAATATGAGGTTCGCTACCGTCGTTAAACGCAAGTCGCACCAGCTGAGGCTGTGAACAGTGCCTAAATTATAGTGCAAGGAACACGAGAATATCATCTCTCAAACTCTCCGGAAAGTATCCGAACAGCTTTAATACTTCAAACGTGTTCCATACCTCGTTGTGTTACGTTACTCCATTAAACATACAGAGAAAAAGAGAACAAGAGATGAGGATTGTATGATGAAGAAAGTGATAGCAATAATTTGTTTTTCAAGATTCTAAAGATGTTGTTTTACTCGCTTCTGAACGCTTTATAGTTACTCGGCATTTTTTGACAAAAGGGTCGAAAAATATTACTATCACTGATTTCGCCAAGACTTTTGTGTTTATTTGGAAAGTTATTACGGAGCATATAAAATGGCTCCTTCGGAAGATGTTGAAATGAAAAATGTGGAAAGTCCTGCAGCAGCTAGTGAACCGGAAACACCTGAAGTAAAGAAAGATGCAGATGTGCTTGCCGTTCAAGATTTGAGGGAGCACGTAAGACAAATAGATAAAGCTGTTACCTCCAAGGAACCCAGGTTTGCTATGCGAGTTCTGAGATCTATTCCTAGTACCAGAAGGAAGCTAAATGGCAACGTCTTGCGTGCTATATTCAACCAACTCTATCCGTCAAGTGCTGACAAAGAAGGGTTAATCGCGTTTGTGGAGAACCCACTGCCTGGCGCAGTCGACATCGAACCACCTCGCTCTCGCAGTGCGCCCAAACAACCTGTTCCTGAAGTTGACGTTTATTTGCACCTATTGGTGCTGCTGCGCCTGCTGGATACCAACAAGTTGGAGGAAGCTACTGAGTGCTCGCAGCTGCTGATGAACAAGGTTTTAGCTCAAAACAGAAGAACTCTTGATTTGATTGCTGCTAAATGTTACTTTTACCATTCAAGAGTGTTTGAATTAACTAATAAATTAGATCTTATTAGAGGGCTACTTCATGCTAGACTTCGTACTTCTACCCTGCGTAATGACTATGAAGGTCAAGCAGTACTCATCAACTGTCTCCTGCGTAACTATTTGCACTATTCTTTGTATGATCAAGCAGATAAACTTGTCAGCAAGTCGGTATTCCCTGAAAATGCAAGTAATAATGAGTGGGCAAGATTTTTATATTACCTTGGAAGGATCAAGGCTGCTCGTTTGGAGTACAGTGATGCTCATAAGCACTTAGTGCAAGCTTTGAGAAAGGCTCCACAGACTGCTGCTGTTGGTTTCCGTCAAACTGTCCAGAAGTTGGCTATTGTGGTTGAGTTACTGTTGGGAGATATTCCTGAAAGAGCTATATTTAGACATGCTCCTCTGCGCAAAGCTTTGGCTCCTTATTTCCAGCTCACCCAAGCAGTGAGACTTGGCAACTTGCAGAGATTTGGAGAAGTCCTTGAGAACTTTGGTCCTCAGTTCCGAAGTGATCACACTTTCACACTGATTCTTCGCCTCAGACAAAATGTAATCAAAACTGCCATCCGCTCTATTGGACTCTCATACTCCCGTATATCTCCCAAAGACATTGCTCGGAAACTAGGCTTGGACTCGGCAGAAGATGCAGAATTCATTGTAGCTAAAGCTATCCGAGATGGAGTTATTGAGGCTACACTTGATCCTGAAAAGGGATACATGAGCAACAAGGAGAGTTCTGACCTCTATTGCACAAGGGAACCACAGCTCGCTTTCCACCAGCGTATATCATTTTGTTTGGACTTGCACAATCAGAGTGTCAAGGCTATGAGGTACCCTCCAAAATCATATGGCAAGGAACTAGAGAGTGCTGAAGAGAGACGTGAAAGAGAACAACAGGATTTAGAGCTGGCCAAGGAGATGGCAGAGGAAGATGATGATGGCTTCCCTTAAATTTCTTTTTACTCATGTGTTATTTGCTAATTTTGATGCATTAGATGTATAATTGTGCATTAACCCTAATATAATAAAATTCAACAAAACATTAATGTTAGTATTATTTTAATCTTCCTTTTTTGGTTCCGTAGAGTAGCTCTAGGTCTTTCAATTATTTTGCCACTGTAAGCAATTCACCCAGTAAGTAATCATACCTACTTTACTCATTGTAATTTCGGAAATCCTAAATATTTATTAAAAAATATGAACCATGTAGTCTTAGAAGTATATTTGTGTTGAATGATGAATTACGAGTCTCTCTAATAATTTTCTTGATATAGATTTTGCCATGTCATTTTGGGCGGGTTTATATGTATGGTTTAGTTTGTAAATATCAGAAAGAAGAATAGAGAAGAATGTTTCTATGGTTTAGTTATTGCTAAAGCCAGCAGGTGACACTTGTCCAGAACTTTTGCCCTGTCTGCCGGTTATGCCAGATAACTAGACATGCGAAATGTAGCTCACTGAAAAGAAAAGAGAGATACAGCTCTTTTGATCAAAAGAGCTATATCGCTCTTTTAGCTCTTTAGCTCACCGAATAACTCTTTTAACTCTTCAGTTCAATTGATTAGTTGCGAGCTACAGATCAAATTGAGCCGAATTACTTTACGGAAGTCAAACGATACAACTAGCTCAGTGGCTCTTTATAATCTTTAAAGTTCTGTAGTTCATTTATCTCAGTTGCGAGCTATAGTAAAATTAGATTCATTGGGTTGTTTTGTTTTTATTATAAAATAAATAAATGATTGATTTTCCTTCATACTTGAACAGGCTAAGGACTGTCAATCTAGATAAATAATATTTGAAAAGCTAACTAATTGAGAGTATAATGTAATGAATAGGCGTTATCATTTAGATAAGCGTATTTAAAAATCATCATATTTTACAATGCTGTATTGAATTGAGCCGAAGAGTTGGTTAGTGAGCGACATGCGAAATCGTTCACCTGTTCGTCGGGGCAGTTCGGACATTGTCGGGCCGCTGCGCTGGCGGCACCACTCGTTACTCGCAAAGCCACAGACTATAGAGTCAATGAGCCGTTGAGCTAAAAGAGCTAGTGAGCTATTTCGTGAACGACTGAGCGACTGAGAGCTAGATTGTAACTAAAGAGCTAGTTCAATTTTATCTCTCATTCGCGAGCTACCCATGTCTACAGATAACATGTAAAAAGTTCTGAATCAAATAGATAGATGGCGTTAGTTGAATGAACAATTTAGTGGTTTATATAATTCACAATATTACTGCGGTTGATGTTATCCCACCTCGATTACAGCACACATTATATTACATTTGGCAAAATAATGAAAAAAACAGCTTCCAAAAACACTAAAAAGGTCTTCCGGAAATTGGTGACTTATTTTCCCTCTTAAGTGTTTATTTTGCAAAAAACATATTTATTTCTCTATTGTTAGTACGAGATATAAGCATAGGTACCATATAACAACAAATTTAAGTTTTATAGATATGGTTTTCACATACTTTTAAAAGTGGATCCACACATTGCGAGGCATGCGCTCCGCACGGCGCACAACGCATGCCTCGCCAAGTGTGGACCCGTATATTCGTGGCGAGGCATGCGCTCCGCACGCGCGAGGGCGAGCCAACGTATGTCGGCAAATGCTTCAAGATCAAAGTGCCTTAGTGCGAGCATTACGTTAGGTGTGGACGTAGCCCCGCATGCACGTTCGAGGCGTGCGTCGCGTACAATATCAACGCACGCCTCGACTGCGAAAATGTAACTGCGTTTGCTCGGGCCAAACAGCGCGCAGCGAATGCTCGGGCCGATCCAACGCACACAGCAGCAGTCAAGATGGCGCCTTTGCATCGCTTGCGCGTATACGCGGCTGCTTTTATAATTATTAATTCAATTATTGAAAAGAAAAAGAAAGAATAAAAGAGATATATAATAGAATAAAACTGCTTTTCTTAACATTTCTTTGTCGTTCATAATGCGCGCGTACACCCGCAGCGAGGTACAGACACAACCATCTAAACGCAACGCACTGCTCGCAATGAGCCGGCCGCCACACGGCGCACAGCGAATAGCGCGGCGCGGTGTGCGGCGCACACGCGCTGTGCGTTGTGCGCCGTGCGGAGCGCATGCCTTGCCAAGTCTGCGCGCCTACTTGCCTCGAGCATTTGCTTCGCACGCGATGGCTCGACCCGAGCATATGTTGGTATAATTTGTCAACACGCACGCCTCAAGCCGAGGCATGCGTTGTGCGCCGTGCGGAGCGCATGCTCGCAATGTGTGGATCCACCTTTAGCCATTGTCAGAACAAGCCCAAATTTTAACGGGACCCCACAAAAAGCACCAGCTTTCAAATAAAAAGAATCAGTTCACCGAGTCGAAAGGTCTGAGTTAATAAATAAAAAACGATTTTTTTTAAGTCGGTTAAGAAGCTGCAAAGCAAGCTCGAACAGGCTCAGTTCAAAGAGTTGCACGAAGGGGAATGAAATAAAACAAGGAAGGGAATTCCGAATTGGTAATTTGGTATCCTAGCAACGTAAGCCGTTGGCAACTGCATTGATTAAAATAACAAAAATAAAAATACCTTCTCCTTGTTGCATTGTTCCTCTAGCAGCTGATAAACTGTTTTACTGTTTAAGTGGGTACAGTCGGAAAATTTCAAAATGGAGCTCTCACCGGCACATTTGCAAAACCTCGTCGATCTATTGAGACCACCTGAACCAGAAGTTCTACAAGGAGACGATTTGCCGTCTTCAGGTTAATATTTTTAGTTTTACTACTTCATTTTGTCATACGATATCGTGCGATTTTGCGTAAATAAGTCATCTTTTGCCTTGTCTGCGTCAGGAGTTACTTTTTGCTTGCTGTTTGTGTGTACCTACTCATCTAGGTAGAGAGCAGAGGGATATAGAATCGTTGCAAGTTTTTCGACAGATCTACCTGAAGTGTCATTGTTGGTAGAACACGAATGTAACCAAGAGACATCCACAGCCTTTATTGTCCCCACGTCGTTCACAGGCCGCGTCTCTGTTGTAGGGGTCTAAGCCCCTTATCCTCCACGCGGGCAAGTACGAGTTGGTGGGTATATTTTTTTATTCTAGGGCTAGCCGCTTCCTCATGATTCAATCCGTCTCCGTGAGAATAGTAGTGAATGAATAAATTGCATAACACTTTTCGTTCGTTTAATCATAGACGGCACCACGGGACCGCCACTTCACTTACTGAGTTACCACAGCTTACCTTATCAACTAAGCAACTCACACATAAATGTAGTAGGCAGATACTTTTAAACATATATAATTATATTCATATTCCTACATTATTGTTTCCTAGTTTTTGATATAAGTTCAACGAGAGGTAAAATTCCATCTTCGGAAAATGCGAATACTCCGAAAACAATTGAAGAATATGAGGAGCAAGAGGCAAAAGAGATGGAGAACTTAGGAAAGGCTGGTACAGGCTTAGGAGAGCTGAAGACTCCTGAGTACACCATGAACTATCAACAGTCGGTCTCCGCTGAAGATGTGTATCTTCAGGTAACTTAATCAATCCATATCATTGATATGAAAGTATCCGGGTGTAGAGGTAGAGAAAAAAACAGATTTATAGAGGCAGAAAAGTGGGGATGGGGAGTTATAAGGGTTAAGTGTACTATTTACCAACGCAGCTGTAGTTCTTCTAAGAGCTTTAACTGCTTTATCTGGTTTCCTTAAACATGTTTGCACGTCGGATTGGTTTCTATGCGTGAAGTTACTAATTCTGTCGAATATGTAAATCTTTGCTCTCCACTCTAGCAAAATTACATTCTTTTTTTACTTAGCTTTTAATAAGTATAGTTTTACTTAATCGACTTCAGAAGCAAAGCCCCAAGAGCAACCGGACCGAGCTCGAAAATATCAATGCCCTGCCTTGGACATGTTAGAATTGTTTCGACCCTTCACACCGAATTTACTTGTTCGATTTACCATAAATAGATCAGAAGGATCCACACAATTGATTGAAATGTCCATATTAGCTCTATATTTTGCAACATTGCCTATTCCTTACCTAATTACCTGAGCTTCAAAGCATGTGGCTTCTTATTAATTTCACCTTGTATAGACCGCTCGATATTATGAAAATTCAATAGGAATACCAATCCAAAAGCACAAAAAAAGAAAGTTAGATATGTGAGAAAAGTTATATCTGATTTAATTTTCTAATGTCTTTTAGTTTATTGTGTAAAATGAACACTCATGACAAGAATTTGTGTGTGAGAACTATTAAACAAAGAAGTTTTTTTTTGTGTTTTATAGATTGGCCCAAAAACTCCAAGTTCGGCTAGTTGTGAAAATCTTATAGTTCGGGTGAAGATGCCAGGAGATAAGAAAGAAAACGTGGATTTAGTCGTCGACACGTCGACCGTGACAGTGACGTCTTCGCAGTATTTTCTGAAGCTACCCCTTCCACATGGGATCAACCCTGATCGATCTAAGGCTAACTGGGATGGAGACTCGGAGACATTAGTTCTCACTCTCAAATTGGATAGGGAGTTAGATTTTGTTAATTTTTGAAGCTCTTCTTGTGTGTCTGAAGATTTTGTTTATGCTATTATTTGAATTTGCCCGATCAGTTTCGATCTATCGACGAGTTCACGAGTCAATTTGTTGATTGCTCGAATGCTTTAGTTTTTTTCTATATTGCTTCATTCATTATATTGGTACCTTTGTAGGTATAAATATGTATGTATAAGTATGTACTAGTGTATTAATTTCTAAACATGCGCACCTACGTTGGTTGTAATATTATTGAATAAAAATAAAAACATAATATAATGCATCTAAATTGTTATAATTTTCAAACCTACCTTCAAGCTAATCATAGTTGTCAAACCAGTATCACTGTCAATCATTTTTACAACAGCAACCTTTATAATACACAATGCTCACCCAATATTACAATACCTTCAGGGACTCCCGAGTGTTTTTGGGTCTTCCACCTTACTGCAGTGTTTTAGGCTATTTTGCTGATGCTTATAGGTATACAGATGATTATTTTGCAGTAATGCGAACGAAGGCCGCAATCAACAAAAATATCTAGTATTTTGAAGGTATTTGCGGAAAGGCTGGGATGCGGATAGGCTGGCAATTAGAAGGTTCACCAAACTACATGTTATGCATAGGGTTTATTTTAATAATTATGTTCGTAGCTACCAATAAAGTCTTTAAGCAATTGTTCACACATACATAGGGGCAATGCGGTCTGAAAAATACTAGATTTTAATAATATAGTGTCATTGTTAGACATTTCAATTGATGCGTTCATTAGCTTTGGCTAAAACAAGTCAGTTAGGGTTCACAGTTACATAAATAAAAGACTACTGGGGAAAAATCCGGTCGTTTGTAGAAAATTCTTTCCGTAGTTAATAATTGTACCTATGTTGCTATTATTTGCAACGATCTGGAACTTCACTTGCCTGTAACACTTCTGTTAAGCCCAACTGTCAATGGCAGCTAATCCACATTATTGGATCAACATTTTTGAAGACTTTTCGGTTTGGAATTACTAGTTGTTTTGGAATTCACACACTGTTCATCGGGCACTAAACTAACATTCCAACGCATGGCAACCCTATAAAAAGGAGACTTTAGCATTTAATAACCAACTGCTTGACTGTTATTAAATAATCAACAACGTAACGTGTGATCGTCTCGGTTCATTAAAGTAATCATCATAATGGGATCGATTTAAGGTGTTTATTTAGTTACATTTAGTTACACTAGGCGACTCCAACATCTAATAAAAATATTGTCCGATAACATATACCTCCTTAGTGTAATCATATATTTCTTATTTGATTTAGTTCTTGACCCAGGGACCATACCAGGTAGTGTGAGATTCTTACCTCCCTGAAACATAGCGGTATACAACATCTGAATATGTAGGGGCTCTACACATGTTTAGCTAGGTACGGTATTGCAGGTTGCTTGTCTGGTTAGCTGGGCACAAGGCAGACAAAGAAAGCAATGATCACCGAGCTGTCATTGTTTTAGTTAAAGCTAGTATTTTGAAGTATAATAACATTCCAAAATACCAGCTATATCTTAATAACTTTCTTTTTATATACACGTTACATATTCGTGTTACAGTTTTAGTTGCCATACTCCTCCAAAACAATTGGACTAGTTTTTAATTTTTTTTTATTTATTTTACCTACTCGAATTGGTTGTAATCAATTTTTCGTACTCCTAAGTGATAAGGGTTGCCCTCTTTAGGACCTGAACAGTGGGTGAAACCGCTGGGCGCAGCTAGTTAACAAAAAAGCAGAAGGTGATCATGACATGTTTTAGGCTACCGATTGGAAACAAAACAAAACACTACTTAAATTCCTATGCTATATAGTTTACTATATAGGTCACGATTTTGAAAAGCAAGATACAGTCAAGTACCAAAGGGTAGATACCTGGTCAGTACATGAATAAATGTGAAACATTGACCTCTCGTCAATCAACTCAAATAATAAATTGAACCTGGGCAATAACTTCCGACTCAAAATTAATATTTTTTTATTATGCAACATCACATCCATTCAGCATAAATCATGGTTATCATTATAATTAGTTTTATTTTTGTTATTTTAAACATAAGCAGGAATTGCACACGATCATATTACAAGGCTTGAAGAAGTCGAAGGTTTGGGTCAGTGGAGGGCACGAGGACGGTCAACTTTAAAAGTCATCGATTTAAGTTGCTTTCGTAGCTACGGCTTAGCTTATCCACGTAGCTTTGATTACATAATCTTTGAAGCTAAAATATTTGACTCGCTATCCGGTTTTGGCGTTACTATTCTATAAACGTACACATTCAAAACTCTTAACAAAACATGAGATAAGTATTAGCGAAATTTAACTTAACTGCCAGCCGAAGCCGAAGCGGTGACCTTAATAAGGTAGCGGGTAAGCCTGGAATGCTTTGATTCGGAAAGTGGAGGACATAATGATACAGCGCGGCTTGGTAGAGCCAGAAAAGCAAGGATGTCCAGCTGTGGATCAAGCTTGGTGCGGGAGTTTGATCGTCTTAACATAAAATCACTTTTGAAAGTAATAATTAATGGTATTGTGTACCTATTCTCAACATCAACAACTCAAATGAATTGGTTATATTGTATTCGTGTCTTTGATGATTGCATTTAAAATGACGTCTATGATTGTTTTGTTTTCAGTGTACATCTGATCATAATTATGTAAGAGGGTACCTATGCACGCGGATTTGTACACGTTTGTGCGTCAACCGTTTACGACACGTTTTCAGCCCAGTCAGCCTGGGCTAGCGCTAGCCGAAACGAGCAACCCTGTAGTAAATATATCGTAGGTCATCCTAAATGAGGAGTCAAGAATAAACGTCAGGTCTATCGTTGCTCAAGCTATAATAATTGTTATCTCGTGCAATGAAGATGGCAAAGTTATTTCGTTGTTTAACAACATCTTGGTCATTAATTAATTTCATGTAACAGATATCATCTGAATGTTCCATTACGGAAAAAGAGTAGCTACCATGCAGTGTTCATTCTTAAAGACAAATACGTTTATTTCAGAGGGGCCAGCCAGGGCGACTGCCTGCCGGGGTTGTTCAAAAGAGATACCGCGGCTCCGGAACGTTAAAGGCAAAAGGAGGATTATGGGTGAGTTTTTAGTTAGTAAAAGTCTACCACTCCCAAACCATCAAATACTCTCACTCACCGCTACACTTCATCATTCTTCCCCAAATATTTATCTTTCTGGTCGTCATTGGGTCGAAATTGCGATTTACTAAGTATTTTTTCTCTACCGACATCCACGTACGAGTATGTCCGATGCTGTTCCAGCACTTTCCTGGCCATATGATCTACCGGCTACCTCATGGCTGTTGCTCACGGCTCGCAGTTGTTTTTATCTACGCTAATTTATCCTGTATCAGTTATATTCTGGAAATTTCTCTGATGTGAATGCTTAGCACTTTGTAATTTTTTTTGCCGATGGTTAACCATTCTTTTTTTGATGGATAAAAATCACATCAAAAATAACTTCCCCCGCTCTGGGCGTAGCGGGGGGGGGGGAGTGTCATACTTTTACTGAATATAACCCACACATGTTCCTTCTTTTGTCCTTTATGTTCCGGGCCCGTGGCTATCTTAGTACCTTGTTTTAAAGGGTGACTCCGGCAGACCACCTGAGATATAATTGCTATCATTCGCCAACAAATTCCCTAAGTAGGTACTCAAAGCCGTCCTTAGTTTAGCACGCCATATGTTGCAGGATTCAGCTGTATTTAACGACTGAAAAACAAGAGAACTATTTTAAAATATTTTTATTGTTGGCATAGGTTATTAAAAGATGATGTTATGACTTAACAATAAATTGCAGTTCCATTATATTTAAGTTCGGTACCACGCATTTCAAACTTTTAAAGTACCTATTTAAAAAAATGGGAAATTATGAATATATCTTGAGACTTCTCTAAGAAATTGGTTAAAAAATTTCCTTGAATAAGTGATTTTTTTTTCAAACGTATCGATTTTGCAGAGCTAAGTTAAAAAAAAAATAACTTGACCATCCAAGGCCCAGGCACCCCATGGTTTCCCCCGTGTAGACCTACATAAATAGTCAATGTGATAAAATCTATCTACATACCAAATTCTATCCAAATATTGTTAAGTCGTTTAAGCGGGAAAGTGTAACAAACACACACACACAAACTTTCGCTTTCATTATATTAATTTGGTAATGAGAATCATGAATTTCCTTAAATAGGTTGCTTTAAACTTAACAGATTCATGTTTATAGTCCATGTTAATAGTTTAATACTATGTATAATCGTGGTTACTTATGGTCTTACATTTTACGTTATATACAAATATCAAGACTTCGTCGTGATTTATTTCGTTTTGTGCCTCATCGCCTCTCAAGTGCTCATGTAATTATTAATAGCTTGCTGAACAGCTATTGTACTTATATTATTTTTATTTCATACTACTAGCTAAATAGCACAGCGGCACTTGTCTGTTAACATTAATAGCAATTCATTAATGGGAAAATAAGACTTGATACTTGTTTCAGATAAGATATATAATGTGTTAAACCATGGCCGAAGTGCTGCATATTAAAAGACCATTTTTAAGTCCAGAGTCACTACTAACGTTGTCAATTTGGCAAAGTTCTGACTGAAGCTTAATAAATAAACTAGCTTTTGCCCGCGGCTTCGCTCGCGTTAAATTCGGTATAACACAGTACTTGCTACCTGCAGTTTTTGCTCTTGCGCCTTATTGATTTGTAATAGCAACGCTAAGTTTTTCCTTTTCTTCCCCCGTTTTCCCTTTTCTTCGCTCGTTTTCTCCCATACCCCATTTTTTTAATTAAAAATTAGATGCCCGTCTCCTGGTTCCCAACTATCTCCGTACCAATATTCATCAAAATCGGTTTAGCCACAAACTCACTTTCGCTTTTATAATATTAGTAAGGATGTACATAAATAATTGTTATCAATAATAATAAATAATATAAATAATAAATAATCTATACTAATATTATAAAGCTGAAGAGTTTGTTTGTTTGTTTGTTTGAACGCGCTAATCTCAGGGACTACTGGTTGGAATTGGAAAATTCTTTTAGTGTTGGATAGTCCATTTCTTGAGGAAGGCTATAGGCTATATAACATCACGCTACGACCAACAGGTGCTGAGCAGCGCGGGTGAAACCGTGGGGAACAGCTAGTAATAAATAAAGAGGTTGTCGACATGTGGGATTTAAGTTCTGTTGCGATTGTGCAGATAGTCGTATGGCTTGACGGCTTTCAGTTTTCAGTGATTTTTGTTTTTTACTCACCTCTGAGATCTCAGAACCTCTTAAATATCATAAAACCTACGACACTAGATGAAGCCGTTGTTTCAGTTTTGTGATTAGGTTATCTAAAACCATAAAAAAAATCAAACAACTTGAAGGTTGTCGGTGTTAAAGGTCAACGTTTCTGTTTGTTCCAAAGGTACACACCGGAAGAGTATACACAGTTATACATTGAATAAGTACAAATAAATGATGATAATAATTGTAAGGTCGTAAGCACGACCGGCTCAAAATTCTTAGCCACTATCAGATCCGCACTTCCGCAGCAACAAGAATCGTGGAATAAGTTTTATACTGTAACTCTTGTAATTAGAATCGTGTACATAATAAAGAATATTCTATTCATCTATTTATTGGGTGGAAGGCATGTTAACAATAAAATAAGTATTTATTAATATATCTCGACTTGACACACTAGGTTTTCAACATGTGGAATGTAAACTCGGCTATCATTGTGCCCATTGTCAATGCGGCCAATGGCTTGATTGCCAAGAGCCTCGACGAACATCTGTCGAAGCTCTTCTTAAGCGGTTGGATCAAGAGCCTGATTCAGAAGGCAGGTACTCCTCGATACGGCCCGCATTGTGAGTAGTTTTCTCTGGAGCCCTAACCACCGGTAGCTTGGGTCTGCTCCCGATACCGATGGAATCCTATTTTTAAATGTTTTTAGAAATATTTTTTTAAAGAAATATTTTAAAAAGTAAAAGTGAGAAGAAGAGTAAATAAATAATACGAAATAAGTATCTATTATAAATAGAAAATGCTAAAGTAAAACATGCTGAGTAAAGTAAATTAAGAGTTCCTTCACAATTCTGCCAAATGTATGTATCTATCAATATTATGTAGTGTTCCTGTGACCCGTGGGCCTAAAATGACCAATATAGAATCCTATTATGATTATGCTAAAGCGGGCATTTTAGGCCCCCGCGTTTCCTGTGCATACTCAATCAAAATAATACGGGGCAAAAAGACGTCTAAGTGCAAAATTATTTATTTATTAAAACTTTATGCACATGTTTAAAAAACAATGTCCAAACGCGGATTTTCTACCATTCTACCTTATAAAGCAGCATTGAACAATTAAATTTAATAAAGTGCCTCTTCATCTATCGACCACAATATAAACTTAAAAAAACATGATTATAAACTTTTTGTAAAGAATACCAATCAAGTTTCACATAGAATTAGACAATTAACTCCATCTAGCGCTATGTGCAGATGAAATTCATGAAATGCTCTCAACCGTGTACGTAGAGTTTCCTCAATTAGTCTTTCTGTAACTAGTATTATATTACCGGTAGGTACGTAATTAGTGTAAACTCAATAACTTGTCACTATTTAATCAAAAGAACCCTGTTGAACACAATCTGCAATCGTGCATGCCTTGTCAGTCATTTTTTATATTAGGTAGCTGCGAATCGTTTATCAAGGATCATTTATTTTGTAGTTGTTGATTCAGCGTGCTCAGTATGGAACTATAGACTTCTGCTTATTTCAATTGAAGCGGTCGCGACGCGCGGCTGTGATTGGCACGCATTTATTAAACCATCAAAATTCTCAACAGATTGTAATCAAACAAACATATTCTTTGTTAGAATGATTTCAGTCACCTTTGTTAGGAAGAGCAGTCTCGTGTGAACATCCGTCGAAGTGTGATGTAGACAAATCTGTGCAGCAAACATTGTATTTTTAAAAGCAGTGCCGTTAATAACTTCGTGAAGTAAGTGGTTAACTATTAATTTCTCGACACAACGCTGTTCTTAGCTGGTTTATTAAAAATCGTTTGTCAGGCGTCGTCACTTTATTAAATTGAAAATAATGCTTCGTTGTTATCTCAAACGCAATAATGAAAATTACGTTTTCTTATTTTGCGATAATACTCTTTCTCACATTACACTACCGCGCAACTAAAATTAATAAATTGACATAGTTACTCAATAATTTTGATTAACGTCACGTCGGCACATTGAAACGGTTGATGGTGCTCTATATAACAAAATCGCGCACCACTTCTAAACTCAATTGACGATGATTTATTAAAATGCAGCAGTTCATTGCCTTTAAAATTCTTTTAATTATTGACCGTTTTTAAATAAAGTTAAAATGCAAGGAAATGTAGCTATAAGGTTTTAAGTTTAGCTGGCCTAATGAAATTCACGGCTTAATTGATTTAAGAAAAAATATAGCGTGATTTAGTGTTAATGTGAATCTAACTATATTAAAAATTTTACTGTAACTAATTTAATTTTCTAGCATGTTCATACGAGGCGCACTGTGCATGCAAGTTTTGCTCTTATTAAATACTGCTGTCGAGTTGGAAACATTGAAACCTTGGAATAACAAACGTAAGTGTATTTTTTGTTATTAGATCTAATAATTAAAAACAAGTGTGCAAGCTTGATTGCTTACTGTGGGTTCCTCGATAGGTCTTGTAAAGTGTCATTGGGATTTCAATTGCAATTCTTCTTAGTAGCTGGTGATTGCAGTGCAGAAATTTAATGTTGGTAGTAAGGCAGTCCCGTGCCTTAGAGGGGGCGTTCAACCTTCAGTGCTGCGCCTGATGACGATGGCTAGGGCGGCAATCCAACGAGATCTCCCGCCCTAGAGCTCCCCCCAGGGCAGGTGGTATTGGATTGCCGCCCAATCGGTATATGAGAGTGAAGAAAGAAGTTCCGAACACACTTGGGCTTTATAACATTATCTGCATCGATGTCTAGTTTTCGGTGAAATTGGCCACCATGGCCGAAAATAATCAGGAGGTCCTTTATGTGTTTTGATCACTATGACATAGGTTTAATAATTTTAGGACAGCACACTTTTGCACCAAATGTAACAGCTATTTGCCGAGTTGCTGGCTAAGGGTCCGCTGAGAATGGTCGCTGAAATCCGGTCAGGTGCACTTTTGTTATTGTAATAGAGAATCAATATTTTGTTTAGGTATTCTATGAAGGTTGTTTTGTATAATTTCAGAGCAGTTCCCACCACATTTAATACCTGAAAATGCATTGAATCCTCGGCGGTCGGTAGTACGAAGAAAAATAGTGTTGTATCATAACTTCTTTCGCACCAAAGTGCGGCCTAGTGCCGCTAACATGTTGCTAATGGTATGTACTCATTTATGATAGAACGCCTAATAGACTTATTCATGTACCTATATGCTTGATTGAACACGGACTTAATCTCTGTTAGTATAATTAATTATTAAAAAATATGATAACTCAAAATTGAGCAGAGTGGATAACTGTTATAATGTGCGTAGATACACGAACCCTTACCTTTGAATATAATGTTTAAGAAATAAGAAGGATCATTATTGAAAGAAATATATAAAATATAATGCTCAAAGTAGTAAAAGTACAATAGAACATTCAACATGGTTATTTTTGTAGTTAGAACATTACAAAGTGGTCCGTTAAATTTTGCGCATTTTGGAACTTAATGCTTTGTTTCATTACTCTTGTAGCTTATTGTATAAACTGTACCTTACGCGATGCGTTCTTCCATGTCTACATTTATCCAACAGCGCTGGTTAAATCATAAAAGTTTTTGTGTCAAAATAAAACCAAAATATTAATTTTAGAGGTCAGATAGGCACGTAAATTACTAGTAATTAAACGATGCTTATTTTGCAAGTAGCTTGTAATGTAACACACACTTTTACACGCAATTTTTTTTAAACTAGATGTGACCGGTGTTTCGTGCCCGACTACTCTGAGAAGAAACAGTCGAAACAAACTCAGATATCATAGTCTATTTTAAGGTCCGGACAAAAATCTTGGCCAACTTAAATGAGGACTCCAGATTAGTGTCTGAAATTGGCTTTTTAAGAAAGCACCACACAGATTGTGTAGAACAGTCCAGTAAGTGCAAGCACTTGTTAGTTATCGTGTAGCTCGAGTCATAACTCAAGGTGCATGCGGTTAAGCTGAAAGCTGACCGCGACATCGTTGGAAAGAGGCTGAACAGATGATGACAATTTAGAAGACATTCTCAACTTCGGTGTAGGGAATGTTACGACTTTGGAGTTTAGGAGTTCCTGTAAAACTGGGTCGAGTTTCATTTAAACATCTCCGCCAATTTAGTGCACCAATGGAAAATATTACGCAATATTTTAGAGTACTGATAGTTGATAATTGTACCTGACTATCAACTGCTTGCGAGGTCTTCTCTCAAATAGATTCATTTAACCCGATGCCCGTCTCGGTTGGCATACAAATTGGCGTCAGGCGCCACTAGACATTATTAGGTACCTATTTAAATAGTCAAAACATTCAGGCCTAATCACTTGCCATTGGATTCAGTCAATTTCTGGAATAGTTACTGCTAGTTATTAATCATAGTAGCCCCCCCCCCCGCGGTTTAAAGCGTAGACTGAAATGTGTAAATCTAGGTCTATCTACATAGCAAATTTTGTCTAAATCTGTTGGGGCGTGAAGGAGTAAGGCATCCAAAAAAATATACAAACTTACGCTTTTTTTTAGATTGGTTTGATGGTCATTAAAAACTAGCCAAGTGAGAGTCCAATTTGCACACCGAGGGTTCTGTACAAACATCTTTTGACAGTATAGACTTTGAGGGTTAATGATTTTCACAGCTCCAAGGGACCACAAACTTACTTGAGTGGGTATCTGGTTGTAATTTCAACTCGATACCTCCACGTGTTCCCGCGACAAAGGTTCATGACAGACAACAAAGTGATAGGGTTAAGTTTCTTCCTTTTGAAAAATGAAACCCTTAAATAAAGATAAGGTTATGCCCGAAACGTGTAATTTTCATTTGGGTAGACCTACCTAATTGTACCTTACAAATTAATATTTTACTGACGTCTTTTTTTTCGCGGGTGGGAAATTATCAAATAACTTCCCCCGCTCTAGGTGGAGTGGAGGGATTATTAGACTTGTACTGACTAAATCCCACCCATGTTCCTTCTATTGCCCTTTACGTTCCGGGGCCGCGGTACCTCTTTCGAACCACCCGCAACCTCGGTAGTTTTGTGACGTCTTACCGCGATTATTTGTGATGTCATAGAAATATAAAACAACGCTCCTTAGTAATTAAGCGCACTCATAAATCACGTAAATATATTCCTAATACGTTGACGTAACTTTTTGTTGTGATAACATTTTGTCGTGTGGTTTTCAGTCATGGCACGCAGGCGCAGCGCAGCAAGCGCAGGACTACGCGGAGAAATGTATTTTCCTCAAGCATAATGATGTCAGAGATAATACTGTGCCTCATCTTGGCACCTGTGGCCAAAATCTGTTTGTAGCCGCACAGAAAACGCCTTGGTACGTAATTAATGAATATTTCCCACTATTCATCATTAATTCTTCTGCCCTTTTTCCTCTATAATTTTTTTCGTTGGCCTCCAAAATTATTCAATTATCACCGGTTTCCTAAGTTTTTTGTCTTAAAAAAAACATGCATTTATTATTTACATTCTTTGGAAGTCATTCACGTGAATCTTTTTCTTTTAAATATAATTGGCTACGATGCTAACCAGTTATCTAATTTTAGTCAGTTTATTAAAAACTAGCTTTCGCCAGCGACTTCGTCCGCGTGGCATAGTTAATTTGGCCTAACGCTAACTTTAACCCGCGTGATGATCGATAACAATATCTTTCACTCCCCTTTTCTTCCCTCTTTCTCCCCCTTATCCCATCTTAGCCTATGTCTGTCTCCAGGGTATTAACTATTACTGTACCAAAATTCATCACAATCGGTTCAGCCGTTTAGGCGTGAAGACGTAACCAACAAACTCACTTTCGCTTTTATAATATTAGTAAGGATAATAAGGATTATAGTAAGGATAAGAATAGGTAATACCTACTTATACTCTAAAACCTACGGTGGATTGGTTGCCACACATTAAATAGCCTTAAAACACTGTAACACTTAAACCCCGAAAGATTAGGCAGAGATATCCCTACTCGTGTAGTACTAGAGATACACCCACATTTCGCTAGTATTGTTACAGTCCCATATAATAGGGGGCGATCCTATTGGCACCAATTGGGCACAAATCCAGCCTTCAACCAGACTGTAAAATAAAGTCCTAATTTAATGAAAAAAGGTAAAATTCGTTTGTTTAAATTGCAAAAAAATTTTTTTTTTTAGTAAGCAGATTAGTGGCGGTCAGCCTTATTCAGGATCTCAGGATATTATATTTACAAACATGATCCTCACTGTGTATAGAAAGTTAGCACTAAGAAGCTAATTAATTGAATCAGTGTCTTTGCTCACAGATGACGAAACTTTTGAATGCAACGAAACAATATTTACCAAACAAATAGTAACAACATCAATATTAATAGTATTATATATTACTCATTATTCGGCAATAACCAGTACTAGATATACTATTATTATTGATGTTTAAATAAAGTCTTTTGTTTCTGTTACGTAAAAGACGTAAAAAGTGTTTTGACGGGCCTGTTGGTCTAGTGGTTAGTGGCCCTGACTGCTGAGCCGGAGGTCGTGGGTTCGATTCCCACCCAGGACAAACTTTGTGTGATGAGCATGATTGTTTGTTGTATGTCTGGGTGTGATTTATCTATAATATGTGCGTATTTATAAATTATATAAGTATGTATATCAGTTGTCTGGTTACCATAACACAAGCTCTGCTTAGCTTGGGATCAGATAGCCGTGTGTGAGTTGTCCCAAATATTTCTACTATCATCTACAGACAATATTTTTATCTAACTAGTTACTGTAGGCAAACACAAATAAGCCTAAAGAAAGACTTGATTTAATTAG
The DNA here is from genome assembly GCA_958449745.1 of Ochropleura leucogaster. Classification (NCBI taxonomy): domain Eukaryota; kingdom Metazoa; phylum Arthropoda; class Insecta; order Lepidoptera; family Noctuidae; genus Ochropleura; species Ochropleura leucogaster. Next base: position 11,335,318 of record OY288208.1, read on the forward strand.
TACTAATCCAGAACTAATTTGACTTCAGACGTTGTAAATAATGGTAAATTAATTAACTACGAAACACTAAATGTGAAACCCGTAGCCATACGTAAGTTTGATTATCTTCAAGAGTTTAATTTGTCACACACGTTGGTTTATAAAACGAACAAGATAAATTAATATTTACTGTTTTTTCTTCGCCACAAAAAAACGTCTTAATTTCCTAGTCTGGACAGGCACAGCCTACTCACGCTTCGTCCTTATACTTCTGTGTTATAATAGTCGATTCGTGAATGTATGATTACACATAATAGTTGTTAGAAGATTGCCCTTTTGAGTGGCACAAACATCCAAGAGTTATTTATTGTGACTTAGTAGGTACGATATAATTTGATCCGTCTAACTTGAAAGGAAAATGAGCCAAGTTTCAATTAGCGTGAGATACATATCGGCTTTACAGACGTGATTCCATGTTATTCATGTATTCGTTCATAAAATAGTTTTATTAGAAGATTCTTATGCAAATAGAACACGACTAGACTGGGTTACATGACGTGACGTGATTGGAATTAACGAGAAGCAGTCTAGTAGTTTGTAAAAAAGATTATAAAAACTTTACACCACGTTTGTGGTATATTAAAAACACAATACGTAGAAAATTAAAAAAAATAGTTAACTGGTATTTGTCTGATGTGATGATGTTGGTTTAAAGTTAAACGAAATGTTACGTAATTAGATTAGCTTTTTTTAAAGTTCTAACTACGATATACTGAAATAATAAACACAATATATTCTGTCTATCTAATTTGGATCTCAACAAGCTTGATCCTTACTAATATTGTAAAAGTGAAAGTGAGTTTGTTTATTTGTTTGTCTTCATGCCTAAATGGCTTAACCGATTTTGATGAATTTTGGTACAGAGATAGTTGGGACCCTGGGCCCTGGAGATGGGCCTGGGCTATTTTTTTAAAATAGTTATTAGGGAGAAAGAGGAAAGAAAAGGGAAAACTTAGCATTGCTATTACAATAAATAAGGCACCAGGGCAAAAACTACAAGATGCAGGTACTTGTAAATCAGGAAAGTGGAACTGAACGGAACGCCGAATTTAACGCGAGCAAAGCCGCAGGCAAAAGCTAGAAGTAAATAATCAAAATGTAAGCTTTTTATACAGGTGTGATGTTGTTTTATTTTTTTGTACTCTACTCAGCAAACCCTTTTAGCTGAAAAATGGAACGCCATCTTTGGGAGTCCGCCATATTAGATACTAGCTGGCGCCCGCGGATTCGCCCGCGTGATAATCGATAAAAAAAGTATCCTATGTGTTATTCCAGACTATAGTCAAACTCAATTTCATCACGATCCGTTCATCCTTTTTGACGTAAAAGAGAAACAAACATCCTTACTTTATAATATTATAGTAGGATAAAACGACGACATGTAACTAACGATTCATCCGTGAAAGAGTACGCAAAATAAAACCTGAATCAATTTTAAAATTCATTTCGATATTAGAACCAAACAAAACAAAAGCTTGAAAAAAAAACATAATTAAACTCGTCTTTATAGGTTCTTCGCAATTAAGACGTGGTTCCTCGAATACCAAAACTTCACTTACGGCAACCCCTCGTACAACTTGAAGACGATCGGCCACTACACGCAAATGGTGTGGGCCACCAGTCACAAGGTGGGCTGCGGAGTGGCCCACTGTAAAGGAGGCCCGTGGGGACAATTCTACAACTACGTGTGCCATTACTGTCCGGGGTGAGTGCAGCTTTTGTATTTGCTAAATTAAAAGGCCTACTGGGGCGGCCTACTGTAGAGTTACTTTTTCGAGTAAAACCTATTTCTTTTTTGGAACGAAAAAGTACAAGCAACGTAGGCAGGCAAACAAGGTTAAGTAAACATGTACCATTCCTCTTCAATCTGGAACGTTACCACAATTTCTGTTCATGACTGAATGCCTTAAAGGGGTCACCCTTAATATCATAGCCGTATAGGAATACCCACGGACATGTTTAGTGATGGGATGTATTACTATGAAGCGTTAAACATAATATTTTTATCTAATGTCATCCGCACCACGCTACAGCGAAAATACTATACTTACTTACATTTTAAATTTATTTTATTTTCAGTGGCAACTACCACAGCATTACTCAATACCCGTACAAGATTGGGCAGCCCTGCGAGGAATGTCCTAATCACTGCTTGTCCAACTCCTTATGCACGAACACCTGCAATAAGATGGACTTCTACTCCAACTGTCACGATCTCGTCACCATCTCCAAAGACGTTTGCCGCCAAGGAGTTTGTAACGCTACCTGTACCTGCGCTACTGAAAAGATACACAGGAATTATCCTTGGAGATAATACTACTTTGTTTAGAACAGTATTTTGCCTTGATTATAGCACATTAAGTTTTAGTATAAGTTCGGTTTAGTAGGCCTTGTCTCTGTTACTCGTAAACCTGTGAAGGACTGCACCAAATCGACACCACATGCAGCATCTACTCACCTTATTTTAAGTGTTCCGTACTCAAAAGGAAAAAACGGAACGGAACCCTTATTGGATCACTTTGTTGTCCGTCTGTCTGTCTGTCAAGACCCTTTATCTCGGGAACGCGTGGAGGTAACGAGGTGAAATTAAAAGTATAATCTTAAGGCTGTGGTCCCTTTGTGTTGTGAAAAAATTGAACTTCTAAATTCACGCAATCAAAAGATATGGCCGCTTATATTGCAAGTTTGTACGGAATCCTCGGTGCGTGAGTCTGACTCACTCTTGGCCAGTTTTTATGAGGTGATCCCGATTCGACATCACCTCAACTAACTGATACCGATTCGATTCTATGGATCCTATCCCGAATCACTCGAGTTATGCTGATGCATCCCGAATGCACTCGAGTTTAGGCAATGCTGATCTTGTGCAATGCTTATAAATATGCGTTTAATTTTAAGCTACATGTGCATATAAACATCGGATACTGAAGGAGCATCTACTGCCAGTGTCGACACAAAAGTTGCTTAAGTACTTGTAAGTCTTTATTATGATCGTTTGTAAATAAATTTTAAATAAAATATGCTTTTGGACTTTTTTCACCTAATAAATCAAATTACACTAGTCTCCAATAAAAAAAATGTTATGTGGAAAGTGGTTCTTGGTTTCTATTAATAATTGTAGTACTCGTAAGAACTTACCTGGTCTTACTTTACTAGGATAGCGGCACCCACTCGTGAAAGTAAAGGGCTATCATCCCCCGCGGGCGTTGTTCCAGTGTACACCAACATGTAGGTACATACATTTAGTTTGCAAATAAATCTTTGAGTTGGTTTGGTTTTTGGAGTTTTCCTTGCCCTCTGCCATTTCCGAATCAATAATAGATACTCTCTATACTCTGGTCTGGACAATAGCGAAGTTATTTTTTTTTTAAAGTAGATACTATATACATTAAAATTTCTCTTGTATCGTGGGTACAAACACTTAAACTCACATACACAAACAGCCACACCCGAAACAACTATATGTAGGTCATACAAATATTCGTTCCGTGCGGGGATCGAACCCGCAACACGGAGGAAATAAACATTTAAACTTCGGACATGATTACTAAATTGTAAATCATTTTTTTTATTTAATTTTTAAATTACTGAATTTAAATCATTCAAATTGATTCCTATGTTCCGGTAGTTTTGTTTGGGAAGGGTTCAAGGGTTCAACTCTTGCGCAGCAGGTGAGTCAACAGGTGGGGTGGTTGGCGGTGCGGAACCAACCTCCATGTTCTAACGTCCCTTTCTTGTGAATACCGACCGAGTGTTTTGAAGATTATCTCATAACGGTGTGCCTATATTTGTTGTTTCGCTCTTTCCTTGATATGCGATTTTGGCATGGAAGTCTGATATGAAGGTAGTTAGACTATTTTCCTCTGAAACAGGCTACTCTGGTGTAGAAGTCATGTAATACAGAAACAAGATTTATGACCGTGAAAATAGAGATTTGGTTTCATAATATTGTAATGCTAAATTGTCAGACATCCATCTATCTTTTGAAATGAGGTGGGAAACGAACCCATAAAAAATGTTTAGTCCATACTTAAGTAGTATATATATATTAAATTACGTAAATAAAAAAATATGTACTTGTAGATGAGTACTTATCGTGAATTTTATTGGCATCAATTTGTATTCAGTCATGTTCCCGACTGACCGAGCAACATGTTTCCCACCCCCACCACGAGTCCGACCCAATTGTAATGCAGCGGCGGGCGCGGGTCCGGCGCGCACGCATTGTGAGCGCGCGCCCGCTCCCGCCACCACCTGCCGCCGAGCGCGACATGGTCGCCAGCCGGGCGCTGCACGCCTCATCGCCTCCCGCACCGCGCAAGTCGCTTCGCCGCCTCGCCTCTACGAGAGGTTTCAAACCTCGCGCCGCCAACGAATATGGCTGGATACGCGTCTTCGAAGGCCTTGAGCCGTTCGCCATCGATGCACCCAGTAAGCTCATCAAGGTCACCCTCAATACCACTGTCGAAGAAGTAAACAAAAACTTCGGTTTCAACGATGAGCTCTCCCTCTGGCTGCAAATCGGTGGATCGAACGCACGGCGATTAGAAAACGACGAGTTTCCTCTGCGGATTCAGGAGCAGTATTTAGCAACATGTGGATGGAGGTCCCAGGCTCGAAGGTTGCGGCTGGCAGTGGACCCAGAGCTGCGGCACTCCTTGCGATGGTGTGCAGGGCCCGCACCACGCACAGGAGGAGTATTGCGGTCTGGTACAGTGTACGTGCTGAAAGGACATGTTTTTCCGCAGTGGAAACCAAGACCTGCTTACGTGATAGGATCGAGGCTGCATTCTTATGGTTCGTAAGACTTTTTTGTTAGCTTCTATGACTGACAATATATTTGCGAGCTCTTTAATAACATGTTATGAAAAACTTGTCAGGTACGACTTGGGAAATGGCTGAACTAAGTGGCGGCAGCATTGAGTTATGTCAACCCAAAGCTCAGAGACTGGTGCTCTGCGTGAAGCCACGTTGTCAAGGCAACATGGTGTCAGTAGACAACAGCATGAATCACCTCTTCCTTGGATTCAGCACTATTTGGGAGCGAAACATGTGGTTCTGCTGGTTGAAAGAGGTAAGTACTTTTAATATGTATGTATATTGATTAACCTGGCATAGAGGACGCGTGCAGCAAACTTATTAGTATATAAAGTTAAACATGTGAAGTCAAATTGGTTTACTAGGGTAGACAAACTGTAGTTTAAGCAGTGTAATTGGAGCAAATCTTACGTAGTTTAATGTTTAGTTCCGTCGCGCGCTCTACAGCGTGCAGATATGAGCTCTTAGCAGATGATTGAAGATTTGATTCCGGTACACTTCTCAGACTAACGAACCGTCAAGTTAACAGCGGTAAATTACTAGAAATTCTTTAAAGCTTATCAACTTTTTGACGTTTCAATGTGCAATTTAACGTCAGTCATATTAGGGTTGTCTAACTACGATTACATTCAACATGTGTTGTGATATAACAAAACATGATTTCTACAGAAGGGCTACTATGACATCTTATAGCAATTCTTATTCCACTGAGGGAAAGAGATGGTGCTAGACACCCTGTATAGCTCAGTCTCTTTCCCTCAGTGGAATAAGAATTGCTTTAAGAGGTCATAGTAGGGTAGCAGGAACTCTTTTCAAATGGCATTGTGAGGCAGGCATACTGATAATTTTGTTCTATCAAAGAATCATTATCTTGTTCTATTCAATAACTCACAAGAAATTCTTGTTGTTCATTGCAAATTACTTCGTAAAGTAGCATTAATTATCACTTGTGTTAAATTTATTTATGAACATGTGAATAATTTATGAAGTTTGAGCGAAGTCACGTACATTAAAAATTGCTATCATCAGATTAATTCTAATGATAAGGTTTGTACACGAAAGAGAATTTGCTAGTCGTTGTGATGGAAGGTTTGAAAAGTGTGTTAATTAAAAAAAAGTGTGCACTATACCCTGAAAGAAATGTCACGGTCGAGATGTGTGGCTGCGTCTGCGCCGGTGATAGTGGCGCGCGCGCACGCGGCCGCTTCATAAGTAAAAAGTCACTCACAGCGGTCGCACTAAGCTCACCATCAGTGCACAATTCGCTTTCATTACCTGTGCTACGTAACTTATTTGTAAACAATACCGGTGTTTCTAACAGTACTTCAAATTCGACCAAACTATATTATCAGTCAAATGACTTAAACCATTTTTAACACTTCTAGCGAATAATTCAATGATCATGGCTTCTAGAAATCAGTATTAATCAAGGACAAAACACCATTTATGCAAGCGAGAGCGACGTGAATGGAATAATGAACTGTACAGGAGTTATTCTGTAGTCTTTGGGAATAACAATGCTTGAAGGAGTTCGTCGGCCTCTTCGTGGTTACACACCGAGACAGACGAACACTGTCTTATTGCAAGTTGCTTTTAAAATGTCATTTGATGTAGCGACAACGATACGTTTACCATAAAACTCTTCAGTGCTTTCGTTTGTGTTGTGCGTGAGTGTTAGTTGACTGTGATGGTAGAAAGAAATACAATGAAGTGTGAAGAAGAGGAGGTCGACAGTTTGGATGTCTTCACACAGCCAAACCCCGAAGACATATTCCTGGACAGCTTGGAACCTAACACGCTCAGAGAAAAATGTGAACTTTCGGTTGGTTAATGTTCATGCCTCGTAAACATGAAACTTTCTCACAATTAGTTACTTTGTAATGTAGACAGAGTTAATGTGGACAGACTCTCATGTATCGTAGTTTTGTTCATTATTTTTTTTATCTTTATCACTGCTTGTTTTCACTTACTTTACCGTAGCGTACAATTAGAAACATCTTAAACAAGATATTTATTTATGTAGGTACAGTCAGCTTAGTAACCAGGCTATCAGATGCTGTTGAAATTTTCATGAAGTCCATGAACATTTTTCCAATAAAATCACACTTATTATATAGAAAACAAACAGATCACTAAATAAATAAAATTTGAGTTGAAAACATCCTTCGGTTTCTAAGAAATGTTTAAAAGACCCTAGCTACTTACTTGGAGATCTGTCATACAGGTCCCGAACCCATTATAGACTCCAGCTCTCATAAAGGTATAAATCTGATTTGACTTCATATGACATGAACCAAAGAATGTACCTTTTTGAGAGAAATAAAAACCTATTTCATTCTTACCTATTCTACTTATCCCCTTTGTTAATTGTACCCACAAAATACTCATAACTTTAATACAAAAGATCACAAATGTACCAAATGCAGAGAAATTTCTGACAGATTTCTCGCAGACCTGCGAGACACTAGTTGTATTTTTATTTAAGAGCTAGAAACTGTAACACGTATTCCGTAAAGATATTGCTGGGTAGAATTATATTTCAGAGCAAACCTGAAACCAATAATCATATTGTTCTAGGGTACACAAAGCACGCAGCCCCCAAATGTCTTGGACCTCAGCGGTGGTGGTCGTGCGTCTCTCGGCGCAGCACTGGCGCAGCATGCGTCTGGCGCGTTCACGGTACGCGTGTTGCGTCTCCGAAGCAACGCCATGGCTGCTCTGCCAGCGCAGACCTGGACCCTACAGGCACTAACACACCTGGACATCAGTGATAACAGGATCACAGAACTGCCTCCAGAAATATGCCAGTTGACACAGTAAGTTTTGCTTGGTTGTTACACCTATTTTTTAAACTCCGGGTGCAACCATATAAGGGAAATATTAGCAAAGCAGGGGGCCCGCCAGGGCCACCGCCTGCCAAGGTTGCGGGTTGTTCGAAAGAAAAACCGTGGCCCCGGTACATAAAGGGCAATAGAAGGGACATGGGTGGATGTTACTCAGTACAAGTCTGATCTGATCGACGTATAGCACCTAGAGTCTGGTGGCATCCTTTTTTAGATAGTAGCTGAATTTTGGTGAACCATGCAATTTCTATTTATGAAATTTATTCTACTATTTATGTAATGGTGATTTAAAATAAAAACCAGTTTAAAACCACAGCGCTGTATGATGGGACCCTACTATACTGCTAGATTTCGAAAATATTGCCCCAATGTTCCTTCTTTTGCCCTTTATGTTCCGAGTCCGCGGTATTTCTTTCGAACGACCCACAAGATGCACTACATAAAACGTGTACATCAGCAGAGAAAGAACTGCTAATCGATCATAATCGATCAAACAATACCGAAACGGATGGACTTAAAGGCGAAAGTAAAAAACAGAGCAACTTTTAAAACCTTTATCAATATTGTTCTTCTATACACCACAGAATTGCACGTCAAAATATTTCAGTACGAAAAATCCTCAGCTATCATCATTTTAAATAACTTCTCGACACTGCTCATTACTCGCTTTTAAAAGTCTCGTAAAATCAAGACATATTCTCACCAAAATCTCGTATATTTATTCTCCCAACTAGACGAATCTTCCCGAAAACGGACGAAACCCTACGAACACACAAATGACGAGGATCGAACGAATACCTATGTGCCTGTTGTGTTTTCATTAGAAAGCGAACACAATTGATATTCTACATCAATCCTACGTCAGTTGTGTACAAAAACAATGCAAGGCGCATCACGCTAAACGCAATCATTTTAGATGTTGGTTGACTGAAGCTGTATAGCGTTCACGTTTGGCTATGCGATCATTACTAGTCCCATTCAGCCACGCTCGGCTGACGGAGCGTGGCGTTCGCGGCGCCTCTCGCATCAATCTTAGCCTTCGGCCTTTTGTTTCGATATCTATGTACTTTAGTTCTAAAAGGAAACAATATTCACATGATGAAATCATTCCAGAATGTTACTTACGTCCTAACGAAAATTAAACAGAGAATTTTCCGGAAGTATTAGGTTTGTTCTAAAGTGTTTTCAAGTCATTCTTGCTGCAAGAATAGTAAAAAAAAAATGAAAATTCTAATCCAATCTTATATAGGTCTAAAATGATTTACTAATTGGTCAGAGATGTTTGCCTTCAGAACTTTATCATGTTAGGCATTTTACTTAATGAAGTTATGTCTTGGACATTAATCATGGATCCAAAAATATATTAGTAGATGAATCGGCTCTGAAGGTTCTTAGTTTTATCATCGGAAAGCACTATGAAGTTTCTTGTATTTGTCTTGTCCAAGCAAGCAGTCATCATATGTTACTTTAAGACACGGAGTTTCCGTTGTGTGCTAATTTTTTTAAGTGAGTGCTTGCGTACGCGCAGCGCCGCGGGGCGGGGCTATCTACATCTGCTCGCCGGACCGTGCGCGTTACGTTCACTTTGCTTCGCCGTACTGCAACCCCTGTTAGCTAATCTATATGGCACACGAGCTCTTACTACTTATCGATGTTCAATTGTTTAGAAGCATTTTGTATTGTTTCAAACGTCCTCTCTCCATTTATTATTTTTATGTTTTTCTATCTGTTCTTTACTTATTTTTAATAATCTTGTCCCTGTCCTCGATTGGGAATGAAGTTTGCTCCCATAAACCAACAAACATGGTTTTATACCAGCGGTTGATTTTTGATAGTACCCAGTTAACATTTAAACATATATATTTGTCAGAATCTCTTCTTCGTCTATCTTTATTTCCTACTAGCGACCCGCCTCGACTTCGCACGGTTGCAATGAAAATACTAATATTATATATATATAGCTTCCCCTTTTTTTTCGGGTGGGTAATCATCAAATAACTTCCCCCACTCTGGGTGGAGCGGGGGGGCGTGTCAGACTTTTACTGACTAAAACCCACCCATGTTCCTTCTTTTACCCTTTACGTTCCGGGGCCGCGGTATCTCTTTCGAACAACCCACATCCCTGGCAAGTAAAGCTTCCCCTTGAATTACTATCTGTTTAAAAAAAAACCCATTCAAAATCGGTTCCGTAGTTTTAAAGATCTAAATAAGCACACATACGGACATACAGACAGTGGGAAGGACTTTTTTATGCTATGTAGTGATACATATCGGCAGGCTAAATCTTTGTTCCTGAAATGAGTTCTGATCTTAAATTAACTAGTGCGACAGAGACCTTCTACTGCGTTTTTCTGCTTTTGGGTAAATTTTGCCCATCATACTTATAAATAGACATACCATAAATTAGCTGAAATAACTACTAAACAGGGAATGTCGAGGTAAGGCTAATAAAAACAGATACTTTATAACAATTATTTGATTGTATCACACAGCGTTTGTGAGTCATTTGAAGTATTTATTCGTCCTTTACCATTTCCGTACATTCTACTGTAATAAAGATTCCGTTTATTTATGTTTTGTTGTATGGATACGCAATTAAACCTCTTTGTGGAACGACAATAGTGCCTAACAGGTGGTTTAAGTCGTGATCAGCTGTGAACATTGAACACTATACATATAATAAGTAGGTACTTACGAATTAAATGGAAAAGTTTTTATGAACAATTTTGTGTTAATTCATTGATCACTTGTGGTTTGACTAAATTACTGTATGCTCATTACAAGTAAGTACTATTTTAGTCGGTAATATTGGTTGCGCATTTTATTTTGTGAATTGATTAACTGACTTCAAAAAAGGAGAATGTTCTCATTGCTTTGGTAGTTTATGAGTAATCGTCTATATAATACTTTTTTTTTTCTATATGTCCATATGGAAGATCTGCTAATCTTTTAGTTATAACAATGCAAAATGAATTCTTGATAAAAAATTATGTGATACATCATATCTATACCATAACTAAAAATGTTGGAGATGCTGTTGTTTTTTGGAAGTCGGCTTTATTTTTTACATAAAAGATTTTTATTAAGTTAGTCGTGAAAGATATCATTGTTTACGTCTCATGTTTATATGCTATGCCTGCGCCATTAACAGTTCTCCATCTTCAGGTTAGAATCTTGACCATGTCTGGTGTGTTTACTAGCAGACTTCCTCTTAATTTCTTAACATAGACAAATAAAATACTATGAAAGGAAATCTGTATGAAGAAACATGATGAATGTTTGGTAGTTAAAGATTGGTGTTGCATAGATTCATTGATAGATAGAGGCACAACAATGCTTGCATGTAACATCGATGGTGGAGTCGAGTCTAGTTGCTTCAGCCGCGTGGTCAGCGGGGCGGCGCCGGCGCACCCGCGGTCAGTCAGCGCACACACTCACCTTACGTTAGCAGCATTATTTGTTTTTATTATTTTAAAAGAATAATTAGACATTTCGGTTGCAACACGAATATTTAACGGTGCAACGTACTAAGGCTATAATGGTTCGGTGGCACAGTGAATGTGTTTTAACTTGGTTCTGTAGTTTGTTCTACAGTTACGATACGTCTTTATAATTTGATTTTACTTGATACTGGTGAGTCTTTATTTTTTTTTAAATTATCCCGAACATAGAACAAGGATTTATATATTTGCCTACAACATCGTGTAAAGGTAATATTGACTAAAATATGGTATCTTTACTTAGAGTCAACTCTACCTCATTGATTTAAACGATGGTACTTACCTTTTTCAAATAATGATAACAGGTTTCCACAAGTGAAACCGCAATTGCTTGTATTTACTAATAGTTTTTATAGACGTAGAAGAATATGTACTTGAAATTTTATCAATACAAACTCATAATGGTATCGCGATATATGTATCGTACTATCTCTTACGAAAATTCACGACACCATTTTCACCATAAGAATTTCACGTTACCGCTAACTCAGACTACCGTATATTCCTTTTTTATGTCGGTCAACAGTTATGAACTTGTACATAATAATTGTTTACCCAGTAATTAACACGAGTCGCTCTCGTTGCTCCATAAGTCCACATTGTCATGTCACCAAGAGATGACAATCACGGCGTGGTAATCATTTAATAAGAAATGTGTTTAAAAAGTTAAAAAGGCATGTAAGTTAGACGTGTTTTTAATGATGGTTTGTAAAATAATATGCTTCTGTTTGATTATATGTGCGCACGCTGAGATGACTTTTTTGTACACCATTGGGCACATGTTTTGTATTTGTTTTGCTGACTAAATTGCATTGGAAATCCTGAAAAGAATCGAAATACGAATATTACTTGTTAAAAGGCATTTTAAACATCGTGAATTCGTTACTACGATTCTGATATTCTTTCATAGAATAATTTGTTATTATCAATAAATAAATTACACTTTCTTTTACTTGCCTTTTTACGGATAGGAAATCATCAAATAACTTGAAACGGGGGAAGACGAGAGTGTCAGACTTTTACTGGCTAAATCCCATCCATGCTCCTTTTAGCCTTTGTGTTCAGGGGCCGCAGTATCTTTTTCGAATAACCGGCAACCCCGGCTGACCAATTACCTGCCTTAAAATAAAATGCGTTGATGTCTTTTTAACTGATTCAGTTTTGGGTCATCAACAATCTGTAATGCCTTCGAAAGTCATCTACAAAGTGTGAAGATGATTATGTTGACGTATGAGAACTTGACGTTAACCCCTGAAAAGCACTATAATAGTTTCTGTTCAGAACATCTAGGACTTAGCTATAATGAAGATAGTTTCAGGAACTGAAACTATAACTGTATCGTAAAAGAGCATATATTTGATCAACTTTTAAGACGAAGATTAGATAGAGAACTTTTTTTAATAGAGGTATTGTTTCGAGCAGTTTATGGCAGTCGTAAACAAGAACATTCGAGATTGTTCCTTGATTCCAATCTATTAAGTATCTTGGTGTATGTGAGCCTAAATCTATAGGTATTTATTGTTATGGTTTTAAGAATTGTTTACAAAAACATGCTATGCATGATATTCTGGTTTATATTTAAGTTATTGTTTTGATTAATTAGTTCTAGAACAATCAATTATTAGATAATTTTGTAAAAGGAACTTGTGGAAGCCATTTGTAATTAAGTAAATGACTAATTAAACACACGAAACGAATACTTTCCTTCCAGGCAATACTTAACAAAATTTATAAGAATTATTAGTAAAAAAGCTTTTAATTGCATCGGTCACGGTAGGCGAACTAGTGGGCCACACATTAACATGCGCGGGCTCAGTTAAAGAGCTGCGAAATAGTGAAAATCTATTGTTGAATCTAAATGATGCAACCATATTGTTTTTATAAGAAAATTGTGCATTTAATGATAAGAAATTCTATAAAGATAAATGTCTTCTTACTGCGGATTTTACACGTTATCATTTATTTTTGTTTTGTGAGATGAAGGGATTGTAGTTTCAGAATTTTGATATTTGACCTCTTTTACCTCTAACACTGAAAGATAATAGCCACCGCTTTTTATAAAAGCATGAATGAAGCATGCGTGAATCCTGTTAGAAAAATATGCCTGTAAGCGGAGATCCGAAAATTTATAGAAGTAGTTTCTCGAAGTATCCACTTTAAAAAAACAATTTAATTTAATAATATCTTTCTATTTTCGTGTTTAACAACATTATTTTCTAATTAGCAGTGTTGTAATGTTTTTGTTAGATTCTCGTACAGACTTATCGTGAGTCCGTCCGTAACTTCTCGATACAATCTCTGTTAAGTCGTTGTATAACATAGACTTGTTGTGTCGGCTCAGCATTTAACAAAATGCAATTTACATATCTGCTAATTTGCAGTTACATTCAACTCTGCCTACATGCATTTTTGCACGATTAACGTACTTTGTTGCTTTATGCATCTTTGTTATGTTTGGAATAAGATCACTTTTATACTAAGATAGAGCTACGCAGTATATTTTTTTTTAAATTGTTTCAACGGCTTATAGTAGATAATTCAGCCTCCGTTCAATGTTCAGCTTTTTTATTATGTCATAGCTCTTTTTAATTATTTTGTTCTCTTCTATTTTCAGATTAGAAGAACTTCAAGTAAGCGACAACGAACTACGAACTATAGATTGCGTGCTCCGATTACCCCGCCTTAGGACACTGGTTGCTACTCGGAACCTTATCTCCAGTTTTGGGGTAAGTCTTTCAGCTTTGTACAACCAACCTACTAGCTTTTGCCCGCGGCTTCGCTCGCGTTAAATTCGGGGTAACACAGTTCCCCTTTCCTGATTTGCAGGTATTTTTCGTTGGTAACAAAGTCCTACCTTGAAAACTGCGAAAAGTCCCATATAAAATTTCATCCCCTCTTTAAAGGAGTTGGGGGCAGATTTTCTAAAAAAAATGATGCGCGATGTTTTTGTTAGTGACAAATAGTCCGCATACCATTTTTAGCTTCCTACCTTGAATATTGCGGAATGCTCCATGCAAAGTTCCACCCTCTATTTTAGGGAAGTGGGTGGTTAGAAAGCGACAAAGTCTATGTCGGTCTCCACGGTGCCAACTATATCTGTACCATAATTCATTAAAATCGGTTCATCCATGAAGACGTAACAAATAAACTTTCGCTTTTATAATATTAGTAAGGATTGTCTTTAAAAAATCAATAAGAACTGAAGTCCATAAACTTATCTATTTCTAGGTAAAGGTGTAATTTCTTAATCTTCCTTAAACATGCAATTTCTCATTTTGTAAGATTATTTATATTCTAAAGTAAGAAGATATTCGTACTTTAAGGTAGTATCAAGGATTCATGAATAACTAGACAACTTTGCCTTATACTTTCTTCGCCTCTATTATTTTTATTTTCACATTTCAGTCCAGCAACAAACCACAAATGGCACCTGACGATGAAAATAAGTCTGAATATCGCGCCCCCCTCACCACCGTGGATCTGCGACATAACAATCTCAAAGGAAGCATAATACTTGGCAACTATGAGGTACGAAATAAAAGTATGATTTGCCTTACGTAGACCGGTTGTCAGACTTTGGGGCCACAGTCATCTGTAACGACTGTCAAGGATTTACAAATGTCAGCCAGGACTAACAGCTGAACGTGTTTTTCGAAGCACCGAGGGAAGGTATCCACTGCTTAACCTAGGAGATCGATCCGTGCGGCTGTTATAATTGCACACGAGCTTCATAAATGTTTTATAAATTTGTAGGTTAATCAACAATTTCGGATGTCCGTTTGTAGTCGGGGCCATGGTCGGCATACCTACTGCAGATGTTATCAGTACTCACCTGTTTTTTTTTTCATTAAGATTGATTATATAATCGAGTAGCATCTAACCTAGAAAAAAAACCTCGTGTAAAATATTGATCGAATTCTCGAACACACGCTAACCGGTTTCTACTCATGAATAATGAGCATGAGCGTAATCATTGTAATCCAATAATCGGTATTAAAAACGATTTCAGATTATGAAATTGTAACAATCTTCTGTATATAATCATTTCAGACACTGATAGAAACTCTATTATAATAATGAAAGTTTCTATTAATTACTGAAATGTAATTAATGCTGTGTTATATTACGATTGATTAATCCTCTAGTGGAGATGTTAATTGCAACTGACAATTAAGTTCTTATGTTCTCAATTACAATACATCTGACCATTTCGGTCACGGTGCCCAATCTTGAAAAAAACAGGCCACCGAAGGGGGAGCTATTAGACGAAAGAGTGCAGGGCTACCGACTAACATATAGCTACTCTACTAGCTAAAAGTAAAGGTTTCATTAGCTATTTTTTAATTATAATTTCTCTCTATCCAGCACCTCGTATCCTTGGACTTGTCCCACAACAGCGTGGAAGTGCTGGTCGTATCAGCTTTGCGCGGACTTCGCGAGCTGTACGCGTCACACAACACGTTGCAGCATCTCGCGTTGCATGGCGCCATGCTGAAGACCTTGCGAGCTCCACACAACCGTAAGTTACTTAAAATTACTACTACTACTTAAAATTGACGGCACAGCTGGCGCAGTGGCTGAGCGATCTACTGCTGCGCTGTGTGTTAGCGGGTTCAATTCCTGCACGACACAAATATTTTTATGACCTGCAGATAGTTGTTTCAGGTCTGGCTGTTTGTGTATGTGAGTTTAAATGTTTGTAAACGCACCTACGATACAGGAGAAATTCCTAATGAGGAGAAACGCTTTTTTTTTTTTTAAATGACTACACCTCTACGTAGCACAGTCTTGATAGTTACCTTATGCTTATAAACTGTAAATTTACCAAAGCAATACCATGTTGCGCTAAAAAAATAATTTAATAATTTATTTTCTTTTCAGAACTGGAAACTCTCACAACAACAGTACCACCGATCAACCTAGTCGAAATCGATGTGTCCCACAACAAGCTGACGTCACTTCCGCAGTGGCTCAGCGGCTGCTCCGATCTCACCACGCTGCACGCCAGCAACAACCAGCTCAATTCCCTGCCGGAGCACCTGTTCTGCAGCGAACTGTCCAGTCTCAGCAGTCTACACCTCGCACATAACAAAATATCCAGTATACCTTCCATGCCAAGACTTAGATCACCGTTACGAGAACTACTCCTCCATGACAACTGCATACAGTCCTTGCCAGAAAACTTTTTCTCAGCGTGTGATAGAATGTGCGTCTTAAATCTCACAAACAACAGGTTGAGCCGCCTACCCCACGCTAGAGGACCGTCCTCACATTGTCTAGAACGACTCTATCTAACTGCAAACTGTCTCACCGATGAAGTCGCAGATGTAATCATAGCATTCAGAGGATTAAAGATATTGCACATTGCGTACAACTGTTTGACGAACCTACCAGAAACATGCATTAACTTTTGGCCAGATATTGAAGAGCTTGTGCTATCTGGAAACTGCCTGTCGAGACTTCCTGAAACGTTACCGCAGCTGAATAATATTAAAGTAGTTAGAGCTCATTCGAACAGGTTACGTTCCGTTCCTATGTTTGCGTGCAGTGCATCGGTCAAAATATTAGATTTTGCTCACAATGAACTTGATAGCATAGATTTACGACTTCTTGCCCCAAAACAGTTAAAGTTTTTAGACATATCATGTAACAAAAAGTTACAAGTGGATCCTTCGCAGTTTAGTGCTTACAGGTGTCAACGTCCTCTTAGTTTAGTCGACGTCACCGGACGACATTCTTTACCTTGGACACAAAAAAGTGGTTACCATGAAGAGTTAAATGGCTCTACACCTTGGACTACAGGTTTTTCTGAATGCCCAAATAAATCGTTACAATTATGTTGTGCCCAAATTCGTCTTCCAGCTTTCTGCAACAGGGAAGGTTTGTTCGCAATCATCGACGGTGAAACCGATATTGAAGTGCCAAAAATTTTACAAACGTGTATACCCGGCCTCGTGCTTGAGGAGAAATCTATAAAAGAGACTGTAAACGAGTACATGAAATATGTTGTATTATCTGCTCACAGGGAATTAAAAGAAAAAGGTCAGAAGAAAGGTGCTTGTTTAATTATGTGTCACTTATCGCCTATAACTGCACAAGAAAACGGATTTGGTCACACAGGCCGGAAGTACAGCCTAAGACTTGCCAATGTAGGAGATACTAAAGCAGTTCTAAGCAGAAGAAATGGACCTCTCAGTTTGGGTATAGAAAATAACAAACGGCTTGGATACTCTACAAGATACCCTAATACAGTCCCAGATCCTGACGTCATACAAACAGTAATAAAAGAAGACGATGAGTTTTTAATATTGGGGAATGGGAAATTTTGGAATGCCGTCAGCATGGAAACCGCCGTGTCTGAAGTTCGAGCCGAGCGTAACCCTGTTCTAGCGGCCAAGAGATTGCAGGATCTGGCACAAAGCTACGGCGTAGAGGACTGCATATCCGTATTTATTATTCGCTTTGATGCTGCTCGCTCGGATGTCGACTTGCTAATGCGGGAGCTACGGCAAACGATAAATAGTAATAAGTCAGTGTGTCGATCGGACTGTTGCTGTTCACGATTAGAACCATGCTGTCACTCGGTAACGCCACCAAAACCAAGCAGTGACCGATCGTCGCCAAGCGGACAAAGTGACCGTCCCCCTAGCGAAGCTGTCAGTCACCAACACTATGCCAGCGTACGATCGCAAGCCAAAGCATCGGAACGCAGGAGTTGTCGAGGAGGCGTCGCTCGAGCCATACGTGTCAGAGTTGAAGAAGACAAAGAGGAAGACCACAGAAACGACGATGGGTCCAACCCCGAGGAACAATTCAAATGTTGGGAGTATATGCTCGAGCAAAACACACAGATGTTATTTGACAAGGAGTTGGATAACCTGTCGAAAGGTATTAAGTCAAATGTTAGTAGCCTCAGGAACTTGAAAGGTTTGTCAGGTAGTAGTCCACAGTTACATTTAGCTGGCAAGCAATCAAAAGGTGTGCCGTTCTTGTCAAAGCATTTTGGTAGCGCAAGATCGTTTGGTACCGCACTGAAGCCAGACTTTCGATTCGGTTCAGGAAGGCTACCGAACGGTGGTCCCAACGCTGCATATTTCGGATCACTTCAGCGGCTGATGCCTTATCATCTTGAATACGATTTTGCTGTGATACAGGAGAAATCAACACAAGACTCTTTAGACCTTGAGGGTCGCATGCAACAGTACTGGGGAGTAGCCACAACGGAGCTGTAAATAATACTTAGTAGACCATAGGTACTGATAGTTCATAAGTTGTAAATAAAACTTTATTGTAATTACATGTACAATTATTTATATAGATACCATTCCTCTGTCGACTAGATTTTTTGCACAAAGTATTATAATCACTATGGACTTGCCTATAACAGCTATTATTACTTATATTACATTAATTCTATGTACAATATTGTGATAATTTCTGTCGAACGTTAAATAAATATTGCGTTACATCTACGTAAATCATATTTCTTTTGTATCATTATTATTATGTACACTTAATATCATTGGTACTCTTACATCATAACATGTATTAATGACTCTCGAATCATATTTTATTTACAAGAATGTACCTTGCTAGCATAAGGCTTTTAATTGTTATCTTGTGCTCATACTTTAGGAATATATGTTTAATATTTTACAATTCTAAACGAACGGCACATTCACAAAGATATACATAACAAAACATCAATATAGGAATCTTACCTCAATTATAA